>CM061354.1:23360512-24663846 GCA_030867105.1 Liasis olivaceus
CAATATCTTATTCAAGAAAGTAAAATCTCAAGATATACTGAACAGTTGAAAAAATTTAGGTGCACATTGTGTGTGTAGGAGGGTATGTATAATATATCTACACATACATTTACAGATATAGGATTATATAATATTTTATGTAATGCTTTATGTTGTTTTCTTAGGGATAATTTATATTCCTCAGAATTAAAACTAAATTTGATTATAAATTAATTTCCATGTATGGTCTGAAGCTAACCACTAAAACTCAGTATCTTAAATAGGCTGTGGTACTAGCTGTTTTAATCTTTTACTTTCTAAAGGGAATGTGAACATCTCATTTGCTAGGACTTGGATGTGGAATGAGTTTTACCCATTTCCTTCCATCTACCCACTACCTCCACCTTCACCAATGGCTTCATGTTGCTTAATAATAGTAAAATCAGGACATATCAGGATGAATGATATCATGCATCTCACTATAGCTTGGAAAACACACCACAGAAGCAACTTCTGATAGGAAGGAACTACATGAAAATATTGCCTGAAAACTGAAAATTTGGAAAAACTTTGATGCATGCCTATTCTATAGTCTTTCCCAAACTGATAGCCTGCAGATGTGATGGACTGCAATGTCACCTGAAATAATGGGAGCTACAATCCAGTAGATCTGGATGGCACCAACTTAAGGAATGAATTTACATAGTACCACTGTAGTTTTATTTACTTTTTTATTTCATTTCATTTTGGCACCATCCAACTCCAGACTGACTCTGGGCAGCTTGTAATATAGAGCAGAGTGCAAATACTGTACAATAACATAATAAAAAATTCAGTAAGAGGAATATAGAATGGCAGTCTAGACAATAAAATCAACACACACACATATAAACAAACAAATGAAAAATATAAATCATTTCTAACAAGTGAGGTTCCATCCACCCTACCACAAGGCCTAGGAGGATGGCCAGGTCTTCAAGACCTTCCTGAATGCCATCAGGGTAGGAGCCGTCCAGATCTCAGGGGGCATCTCATTGCAGAGAACAGGCACGTGTCATCAGTAAGCGACCACTGATATTCAGCAAATATTTTGTGCACATGTCTGGAAAATAGCTAACTTTGGGACCTTAATACAACAATACCGATACATAACTTTTTAAACAATCTATATTGAAGAAGAAACTTTGGGTAAATAACGCTTGATTCATAGCATAGCTGAGAACTTTGAGATGGACACATTTGAATACCAAACCATGAGATTATGTATTTCAACAAATTCACATATGGGAATTTACTAACTTCAAACTGCCCCTATTTCAAAATCTACTTTGATATTGGTCATAAAGAAAGCCTTATTAAGGGCAAAACAATTTTTCTCCCTTGAAAGTTCTTGTCAGCAAAGCTTTGCTAAATATGCCATAACTCTGATCTTTCTAAATGCCATTAAACAAGAGTTATAGGTCTGACCAGAACACTTTATATCCGCTACTTTTTGTTTTTTCATAAAGTTTTCCTAAATGATAAATACGAAGCATAAAACATCTATTCATATAAAATATCACTATATTTAGTGCCTTATAACCATCCATCACATCAAGTCATATCTGTCTCTCTATCCCTAGCAAAGACTTCTGTTTCATTATGCTCCTTTGTTTGTGACCTCCTGCCAAATTCATCGGTATGCATCATCTCCAGTAATATTGAGAGTTGTGTCTTCCATGAGTCTTTGCCACTGCATGATAAAGCGCTCTATTTATATTAAAATGAAGAAGTTCCTAAGGGAGACATAGAACCAAATGAAACAACAAACAGAGCTTTAGAGACTGAATATGTGAAGTGACAGCAACAGCAAAATGGTCACTCTTGTTATAGAGTGGCCCAAAGGTCTCCTGCAAGACTTATAGTGGGATCCATCATGGTGTAAAACTTGGCATCTCTTGTGAGCTTAAGTACTTGCCATGAAAAGGATGTTTTCCGATACACACATTGATTAAATAATTTATTGGGAATTGCATAGCTTGGCATGGTGTGTCATTGCCATATTGCGTGATTGCTTGTGTGTGCATGTAGAAACAGTCAATATTCTACAGAGGCTGGATAGTCCAATTTATGATTAAAACTGCAATCCAGAAACAATTCAGCATTTGGAAAAGTTTGAGGAATGAAGCTGTGACTACCTGACTCATTAGCATGGATGCATTTCATCATACAAAAGGTAACATTTGATTGGAGACAGAACATAATTTCCATAGAAAGGAGTATCCAGCAAATGATAATTTCATGCACCAGGTTAATAACCATCACCCTTAGCTTTTGTACATCCTGCTTTCTTGCCAGTGTGAAAAGCAAGAAGAAAGGTGAAGTGTACTGATATCTTTCCGATTAATTAATTAATTAATTCATTAATTCATTCATTCCCTTTGAGTCAGTGTTGACTCCTGGCAACTGCCTGGACTAGTCCCTGCAGTTTTTTTGGCAAGGTTTTTCAGAAGTGGTTTGCCATTTCCTGTTTCCTAGGGCTGAGAGAGAGTGACTGGCCCAAGGTCACCCAGCCAACTTTCATGCCTAAGGCAGACTAGAACTCAGTCTCCTGGTTTCTAGCTGGTGCTTTAACCACTATTCCAAACTGGCTCTCTTTCTGATATGTGAAAAAAAAGAACACTTGGGATTTCTTCAGTCCTGTCTCTAACTGAGGTATAAAAATCAGCTATTTTCACATAACAAAGCACACACAAACACACATAGATATAAATACATGCCCATATATACACATATAGCATCCAAGTTATTCTATTGTAATGAAACTGAAAATATGCCACTTTTCAGTCTAAAAGGTCTGATAGGTGATGCAATTTTTATCACATAAAAGCAGCCAGCACTGCTGACACAAGGCAAGCCTCAACAATAGATACTAAAAAAAAGTGTTTACCTTCATACAGTTAACTAACAATTCAATTCGGGAGCAAGGAGCTTCAATGGCAGCCAGAAATATTAGATGAAATAGGACAAGAATATTTTACAATAAAAGCTAATGTGAATTAATTGTCTTCAATGTTTGCTTTCAGGTGTAAAATATATCAAATAAAACTCATTTACCTGTTCCTTTATCATGAAATAACCTTATCATTTCCCCCATAATAAATAACCTGAATGGGAATTATGCATCCATTTTACAAACATAGTTAACTTTCAGCTCAATATATTGTCTCACAATTTTGTTTCTGGATACTTTTAAAAACTCTTCTTGTTTCATAGAATGATAGATTGCCAAAATTAATTAATTAATTAATTAATTTAATCGATTTATATAGCCACCCATCTCACCACAGGTGACTCTGGGTGGTGTACAACAAAGCTAAAAAGAGTAAAATATATTAAAAATTTAAAAAATATAAAACAAAACAGAATAAAAATAAGTTAAAAATAAGGGAGTCACCTCACTAATTCCCCCATCCCCTGGAGTCCCCTGGCCTGCTGGCATAACCAAGTCTTATGGGATCTCTGGAAGCTCAACAATGATGAAGCCAGTCTTACCTCAGGGGGGAGAAGATTCCGCAGCGCAGGTGCTACAGCAGAAAAGGCCCGCCACCTGGGGCCTGCGAAATGTATCTTCCTAAGCTATGGAAACTGTAACAGGCCCTTTCTGCTGGATCTGGTGGGACAGGCAGATTAAATTGGGGAGAGGCGGTCCCTCAGATAGCCCAGCCCCATGCCATGAAGGGCTTTAAAGGTCAACACCAGCACCTTGAATTGGAACTGGAAACAAACTGGTAACCAATGCAGCTCACGAAGCAGAGGTGTAACGTGTGTTCTACTAGAAATATACATGACTGCTTGCGCTGCTGCATTTTGCACCAGCTGAAATTTCCAGATACTCTTCAAGGGCAGGCCCATATAGAGTGCATTGCAGTAATCTAACCGGGAGGTGTCCAGGGCATAAGTGACTGTGAGTAGGTCCCTCTGATCTAGGAATAGGCGCAATTGGTGCATAATACGAAGTTGTGTGAAGGCCCTTCTAGCCATGACTGCCACCTGCTCTTTGAGCAGGAGTCATGAATCCAGGAGGACTCCCAGATTGTGCACAGGGTCTGTTTGGGGCAGTGTAACCCCATCCAGTACCAAAGATGGTAAAATCCTAGAACCAGAGGGGCTCAAAACCCAAAGCCACTCAGTCTTGCCAGGGTTCAGTTGAAGCCTGTTGTTCCCCATCCAGATCCTCACAGCCTCCAGACACTGAGATAGGATGCCCACAGCATCGCTTGATTCACCAGGGGCAGAGATGTACAATTGAGTATCATCAGCATACTGATGATACCTCACCCCATGGCAACGGATGAGCTCACCCAGCGGTCTCATGTAGATGTTAAATAGGAGAGTTGAGAGCACTGACCCTTGCAGCACCCCACATAGCAGGGGGCGGGGGCAGGATCTCTCCTCTCCAATCACCACCAACTGGAACCAACCCTGGAGAAAGGAGGCAAACCAGCACAATACCGTGCCACCCACCCCCAATTCTCTGAGTCGGTCCAGAAGGATACCATGGTTGACGGTATTGAAAGCTGCTGAGAGGTCAAGTAAGGTAAGGATGGATGCACAACCACCATCCCGCCCACGCCAGAGGTAATCCAATAATGTCTTCTTTCTCACCCATATGCTTTCACAGGAAATATAATGAGTCAGATAATGGCATGAAAAAGCTGGCTCTGAGATGAATGTTCTTTCAGGGAAAAACCTGTCCGAAATTCCATGCCATGGTAACAGGGGCCCAAACATTCATTGACCCATACACATTTTCTTACACACACCAAAACCATAGGCATATGTTATCTCTATTACACATCTTTCCTTACATGACAAAGATACTCATTCTTGCCCACTCTCTTTCTTATCTTTTCTTCTTTTTTTCTCTCTTTATATCCTTCTTAATCCTATAAGAATATTCTGATGCTAGAGAAAAATGTGGGAATATTTTGGAGCACATGAAGAACAAAACAAAGCAAGAATAATTAAAGAAGATCCTGAAGCCTGAAAAAGTTGAATAAATAAAATACAGTTAACTAACTAAAGATTACTAGATACTATCACTGATGACATAAGCATGAGCTTGCAACCATTGCAAACTGATGTCCGTTGAGGTCATAAAGAATCAGAAGTGACTGAATGATTCAACAAGAAGTGATAGGAAATGACAGTACCGTATAAAGCTTCTATGAAAAAGAGAAATTAGGGTTAGTATGCCACAAGTGCAACCTAAACTGAGTTTTACCTCTAGCATGTACTTACTATTCAATGAAAGCTAAATAAAGGGGTTCAACTAAGGGAGGGTGTTCAACTAAAGGAGCTGCCACTACAGTCCCCTTTCTCCTTATGACAACATAGTTACCTGAAGCAATCATTTCATTTTGCCTAATAATCAGGCTGATTCTGATTTTCTCTTTGCCATCCCCCCTCCCCCCATATTATTGGCATGCATGTGCTCTGATAAAACATGACAAAGGAAGAGGGTTCTTTATATGTGAATATCCATCAAGAAATAGCTAAAATAGTCTAAGAAAAGCTGTTAATTCTGTGTGTAGTACCTGCTAGTGTACATGTGCATATGTGAATCAGTGAAACATCACAGAAAAAAGAACCTCTTGGTCCAATCACATCAAAGTTTCTATTTTACAATGTTTTATCAAGGAAGCTGTCATGTTGGGGCAAAAAACCCAGACTAACAAAACAAAACAATGAGATCTTGGCAAACTGTCTGTAAGTGCATTTCAGAATTAATTTCAGAAATTCTCTTAGTAAAACCAGAATTCGCAGTACATGGATCTGTAACTGTAGAGCTGAACACAGTAAAATCCTCATCTTCTCCTCCTCCTTATCTCCTCCTCCTCCTTTTATGGATTCTCCAGCCATCTATTCACTCATTTTAAAAATGTTTCCATGGCTAATAGACAAATTTCACTGCCTGAATAGTTTGATCATTATAAAGTCCCTTAATTACTGAAAGATTCTATCTATGCTGTATGTGGAACAAGAGAGAACTCTCTTAATTTTTTCTCCTTCATTTACTCATTTCTGTGAAAGATGAGGTTTCCCTTCTTATTATGTATTGCATGGGAAGCCAAAAAATAATGTACATGATAACCTACCAAGGGCGTTTCTGCTGTATAAATAAGTACCCTAAGAAATTAAGGTGCCAAAACATGTCTGATGTAATTGTTGCATGCTTATTAGAAGCTTTTCCTAACTGGAATCTCTTGGTATTTCATGTCCATCCTAATGTGCATACATAAGGGGAGAGTGTAATTAGCAACTATGTCATTCATTCGGTAAACATTTCTGTGCTGTTTGATGTGACTGAACTGGGCATCACATATAATTTTACACTTTTATCATACCAAGCAATTGACAGGTCTCTAATGTCAGTCTCAGAGCTTTTGCTCAGGTTGAACTTTGCCTCACAGAGGTCATTTTCTTGCCACTTGGGGAAAGAAGCCACATCCGGTAAATCCTACAGAGTCGATAGATACGATAATAGCTTTAGGCACATTTTCTTAGAATCTAGGGATTTTTTTTCCAATAAATATAAAGCAATACTAACTTCTATACATATACTAGGTAAGCAAATGTTCTAGGAGCACAGTTCCCTTAGTTTTGTTTTTGTTTTATGTCCTTCCAAGAAACACTTTTAATAACATTATGCATGTTTTGTTTTGTTTTGTTTTGCATACTAATTATGGTTATTTTTATATATTGTTTAAAGGCAAGTGGAGATATTAAAGCAAGGAAAGAAAAGGAAGGACATGGAACTGCTTGGAAAATACATTATGCAGTAGAGAAAATCTTTAGCTGTCAAAACTGAGCAATACCAAAAATGTTGTCATTGATCCTGATTTCAGTGGCCTAAACGCCTGATTCCTTAGATAAAGGAAGCTGTTAGAAAAACGTCTGTTCTGAAAATATGACCCATAGTGCTACAGACAGTAGCAAGGCATTTATATCTGTGTGTTTAGCAGTTTCTGCAAACCCAGGATTTTAAATAAATGAGTCATAGAAAGCAGATTTTTTTGCATGTCTATCAGGATAATTTATAGATTATTTATCTGTAGCAGATGTCTGAGATAAACAGAAAAAACAATATTCTTTGACCAGTTTTTTAAAAAATGTGTTTTTATATTATTTGCACATGCCTAGTGTTAAGAAAAACTACTGATATAAAACGAAACAAAAATTCTTTTAAAAACATTTGATTTATTTCTAACTTCTCTTTAATTCCTTCATTCTCCTTTTTCCTAACTATATATTTCTTATGCAAAGGAACGAATCTTGAAAGTAAAGTATCCCCTCCAGTAAAATATTTTAACCTGTTTTCCTTAGAGAATTCAGCTGCAGTGAGGGAAAAAAAATATGAATGCCTGGAACAGCTTCAAATTCAATAGGCTGTTGGATCTTCCTTCAACTGATCTTTCTAAATATACCAGTTCAATTGTCCAGTGATCACTGTGAATGTTATCTGCAGTGGAGGCTCTCAAATCCTATAACTCCTACTATTCAAACAAATGCCAAATATTAGTCAAATTTTTCACAGGCAAGCCTCATCAGCTTATGGGCATGCTGTTTCCATAAAGCCATCAAATAATAAAACAAGAGCCCAGTTTTGTTGCTGGACCTGTGTTTTTCACTCCCCACCTCCACCCCTCTGTTCATATCACCCGGCATCTATAACCACTGCAACATGGTGTGTTGAACATGAGCATTCCCTCCAGTCCAGTATAAACACACAGCAGCAAAGCCGGTTTTTGTTTCAATTTTTAGACAGTTCAGGTCCAAGCAGCATAGGAGGAAATAGGGTGGGCAGGGCAAGACACAGCAAGAACTTTCATAAAAGTGAAACAGGATTGTGATAAGGGAAAATGAAAGAGAGAAAGGCATAAAACAGCAGCAGATAGAATGCCAAGGAATCATTTGCCTGCATGTAATATTTATTAATAGGGCATGAAAAATACACAAAAGCATCCATCTTTCAACTCTAAGGTCAAAGCTTAAGGCCAACTTATTTTTTTTTTATTTTTTCCAAGTGGGAAGCATATTTAGCCCTTGGTAGAAGACCACAACTACAAGCTGGCATGGGATCCTGGTAGCTTACCAGATGCTTTATTCATTTATGTACCAAGAAGTACTTTCTTCCATTCCTGACTTTCAGAATGACAAGCTAGAGTAGCTGTGCCAAGCTTTTTAAAGGCCCACATCCCTGCAGGTTAAAAAGAAGCTCATATTCAGTGGCAGATTAAGAGTAAACAGAAGTCAATTTCCCTGCTCTCTCTCTCACCTCACTTTGTCTCCATTTGGCCTTCTGCATCAGGATTGTTTACCTAGCCTGCAACCCCTCACCCCTTTACTTAGGAGCAAGCCCTACTGGACTCAATGGGGCATACTTTTAAGTAGAAATCTGTAGTCTTGCACTGTAAATAACCATTTTTTCTTAAGAGGAAAAGGAAGATGCCTGCAGTAGCATTAAAAGAGTGTGCCAGTTCTAGGAGAAAGCAAGCTTTAAATGATATTTCAACAGCTTCACATTTTCCCACAAGTTCAGTTGAGATGATTTATAGCAGCCCAGTAAGGTTTGATGCTTTACATATGAAAATCCTCTGTGTTCCATGGACCAGCACTGCCAACTTTTGCAAAACGAGAAAGAGAGAAAAAGAAAGAGAAAGGAACTTGAACTTCCTAGTCTTTTTCTGAATAAGTCATTCTGACCAAGTAGTGAGATAACCCTCTTCTTGAAATGAGGTTCTTGCCAGTGTTTAATCAGTTTATCTGCCAACCACTGAGTGAGATCGTATTTAATCAGATCAGTCATGTCAGGCCTGTTAATGAGAGCAGCCAAGAGGAAAATTTCAGCACTGGAGCCAGAACATACGGTCCATGAAGAAGGAATATTATTTACCACTGAAGATAAACTTTTGAAGGAGCTCTGCAAACAAAAGATGTCTATGGGCAAGGAAAGGTAATCAAGTGGCATGTATTGTCACCCCGTGTGTCCAATTGGTTTAGTTCAAGGACTCAATGCGATAGTTACGTTTTGCTCTGGAATACTTTCTAAGCAGTAAATCTTTGGATGAAATTTCCCATGTATTTATTTCATTAAGAGTGGAAGTTTTCAGAGCTATGATATTAATTTGGAAATAATAAAAGCACAAAAATGAAACTTATGCAGAGCATTTTCTGGGTGATATCTAGAGGTGGTATTCTGTGGAGATGGGTGGCCACCATCTTAGCTATTATTTAGTTTTAAATATATATATATATATATATATATATATATATATATATATATATATGTCATTTAAAATCAGATTTGTAGTGGTGAGGGACATGAACCAAGAATTGTAAGGAAAGTAGGAAACTAATTTATGTAAGAGTTAAGATAGTCACCAACAGTTCTCAGAGAGGGCTGTAAACATATGACAATTTCTTGGCTTCAAGGCCACCAAGCACCATGTAAAATGTCCATTAATTTGGAAAAGTGGGAGGAAGAAACCATGAGTTTTAACCTTTGAAGGTTTGAAAGTCATTTATATCTTTTCTCTGACAGTGGGCAATCAGCTTTATGTATCAATTCATTCTTGTAATCAGTAAGGATTCCTATCTAGCAAGTAGCTGTGAATCTTCTGCCAACTCAAGCTGAGCAGTTGAATTAACCTGTGAAGTGTCAGGGAAGCTGAGGTTTACTGCCAAGTCTAGGCTGGGAAGCCTGACACAAAGGCCTATGTTCTTATATATGCAAGGTGATACAGCAAAAAATGAAAGAAGGCAAGAAGAGCATTTTAAGAGCATCAGCTGTGGTGGTGGGAGGGTTTTCATAATTAATAGTACCTAAATCAGGCCCTGTAATAAATAAATAATTTTTTATAACAAAATTAGTGTGGTTAACTTTGAGTTCCTTTGATGCAATCCACTGAAAAGCAAATCTCAGTTATGGAATAGAGACTGTAAGACAGAAGTGTTGATAGCTAAGATGCTGGAGATAAGGAGAGGAGAATAAGCCAGAGCAAACCAGACAATTCTAATGAAGTAATATACCCACATAAACTGCACAGTAATTGCATAACAAGATTTTGGTTAGCTTCTGCTGAGGTGGCTCATCACATATCATACCAAACAAACCATAGCTCATAAACCATGATCATCTGGGTTCACACAAAATCCTAAGCCATAAGTACAGTAATATTTTAGAAACCACAATGGATGGATTCACATCTCATGCTAAGACCAGTTGCAGCATTTTTGGCTTAACATGGTGTACAAATCAGGTCATAATGTGCAGCTGTGTTCCCTTGGATGTTTCTAACAAATAGAATTGCGTTCTATTGAGTGTTTCTAATTTTAAAGGCTACTTGTTAGATGAAGATTTTAAAAAATCCTACTTTGGATATATAAAATAATGTTCTAGAAAAATAAAATATGAAATCCATCAGGATTTCCATTTTTTGTTCATGAATAATGGATCTGAATTTAAGGCAGGTGATCAGGATACTCCAATGGCTATAGCTTTTAATTTCTAATTAAGATTTTTTCAATTCAAATGTTTTCAATTCTCCCTAGCACCTTGTTGGGGAAAGCAGTGTTTTGGTAATATTGCTAGAACTAACTTTTATAAATTTTCTAAAAACAGCCAAGATCTATTGAGAAGTGTTTTATTGCTTACAACTCCAAATCTAGCTTTCATAGAAGAGGAATAAATCCATGTTATTGTCAGGAATCAAGAAGAATAAACAAGAGCTCTTGAAATTTTTAGTCAGTCTTTTTTCCCCTTCTCACTGTCATGAGAATTCATGATATTATGCGCACACTTATCCCATGAGTTAATGATCAATATATGCTAAATAAAAATGAATGGTATACTTCTGAAACATTCAGGACAGCTTTGGTTAAAAAAGGTAATGCTTTCTAGGTTTTCTAGTTTGTAGGCATTTCCAAACAGTGGTTGCCAGACTGTATCTAGCAGCTTACCCAGTTCTGAGAGAAAGAAATAATTACTCCCCATAGACGGTTTACAATATTCAAGTGGTAACTGTTTAGATAAGGACAACGACGTTTACCATAATAGTTGAGTAAAACTAGGATGACAGAGCCAAATACAGCAATTCATCTGTAAGCAGAACTTGAAGTCACATTTTCTAGAGTAAACAGTAGGTCCATATCAGATCTGGTTTACATAAATATCTCTAAAAAATAATTTACAATGCAATGCCCCTATTTTTTTATTCTATTGTGTTCATTGAGCTTCCAATTCAGTATTTCAGAATTGCAGTTTAAGATTAAATACCAAAATGTATGTTCATTATTTGGCAGTAATTTGCATCTAAAGATTCAGAATAACTGAAAAGTACTTCTCTGTGTTCACAAATGGCCAGAATGACCATTAATATAAAAGAGACTGACACTCCTAAGCTACAAGTGGGATCAATTTGGTACCTTAAGCAACAGTCTCCAGAATCAATGTAATAAGTCAATTTTTCCAGACAGGGTTTGATTAGGTTCCATTGGCTTCCAACAGCAGGAGAAAGAGAGTTTTCTAAATGGAATGAATGCAGAATGGATTGCCTTCACTGAACTATCTTGTCCAATTGATCCTGCAAATTGCTGAGTGATACAGTGATAATATTCTGCACTCAGCAAAGTTGAAGTTTATTGGTCCTATACTTGTGTTTCTTACATAAGCGCTAAAAGTTCAAGAACCTCACTAGCCACAACTACCATTTGTACTTCAGAGGTATTATCTTGTCAAGAAGTATTGCCAGTCAGAACTTATTCCAGTGGACTAATAGCAACCCCATAAAACACAGTTAAATTGCCTTTATATAATATGTACTCCATCCCAAACATCAACATGTTGTTTTTATAGCTCCAGTCTTTACCTGGTCAGTCTCATCAGCCTGAGCACTTTCTCTATGCTCTGAGCTTGCACAGAGATAATAGCAAAACGGAGTAATATAAATGTATTGGTGACACATATCTCCAAAGTTCAGCACAATTCCATCTAGATATTGAAAAACTTTGATGATAAAATAATAATCCTTGTAGACCTACCTGCAGCAGATGCTGAGCTTATCTGAGTGATAATTATATATATATATATATATATATATATATATATATATATATATACACATACATACATACATACACAATCGTTCAAACGAAGTCAATGTAGCTGAAGAGAAAATCTAATAATCTCAAGGAGATATTCTCAGCATCAGGGCAAAACGTTACTGTAAGAATCCAGATTTACCAATAAGGAATAATTTCACAGTCAGCCAGCTGGACTACCAAAGCTGTCATAATACCATTACAATAGTATGCTAAGTAAGACATGATGAATGGAAAAAAGGTATGCCAGCATTTTTCTTTTACTAGTTATTCCATTTATGAAGCCAGTGTTTAATGAGGATTGTGTCAGTGAGCGAAATCAAAGATTCAACTGGAGACAGACAAAATTCATGCTCCATATTTTATTCAATATTTTGTGTTAAGAGTTTTAGAATACATTTTAAAGAACTGCAGTTTATTGTGGATAAACTGAAGAATTTGCCTGAATCCATTCCATGCTCCAGCTCATAAATGTTTCACTAGGTCTACACAGAAGGTTATAACTACTGGCATATTCTAGTTTCATGGCTACCTTTGCAGAGTCTACAGAATTTAAAATGTGAAATGAAACTTTTCATTTTTTTAGATCAGATATGGACAATTTTCTTCTTCTTTTTTTTTTTTTTGGCCTGACAGGATAGATAGAAGATAGGTAGATGATAGACAGACAGACACATAGACAGACAGGCAGACAGAGAGACATTGGATTTTAAAAGTCATAGAGGCCAAGTTCAGTGCCATACTAAGTCCCTGGGTACATATGGTTGGGGGTGGGGGATGTAATCATAAAGCTTTATGGACTTAACATACAATTTTTTACCTTTACTTTAGGGGAAAATTGCTAGAAATCACTTACTAAAAACTAAACTATTTTGCCCTCACATATTGGTGGTATGACCTAAAGGTACCCCAAGTTGCAAACTGGATATTGCATGTATCCCATGAATTGCTTCGCCATTTGATGGAAGATCTGGCTGTCTGTATTTAACATATTTAAAATTATTAGAATGAAATATTTCTCTTATTCTTAATAAGACTGAAATATATATTTAGAACCATTTACAATAATAGAAACATAGAACTTAGAGATGGAAGGGACCACAAGGATTATCTAGTCCAAACTTCTGTAGTATGCAGGGAAACTTTTTAGATTATCCATGAGAAGCAGCTGTCCAGCCTATTCTTAAAAACCTCCAGAGATAAAATACTCTCAACCTCCATAATCGGATTGGTTCACTGTTTCACAGATCTTACCTTAAGGAATTTGCCTTTGTATTTAAATGAATCGAGGTAGCTGCATCTAATACTGTTTAGATACATTGAGGAAGCAGCTCATATCTGAGGATTTATGACTTTCTGCTATTCTGGTGCAGTAGGAGTGGCCCATTTGAGGTGTTCCTGAAAGCTACAGTGTACCCAAAGAAAGAAAGAAAAAAAAATGCAACTGTCTCCTATTCCAAAGGCCTGCTTTGTCAAAACAAGAATTAATAATCAAAAAATGATACTAGATTGTTCAGGAGAAGCAGGAGACATACAAACCAAAGTCCTACTCAAGAACAGAAGCTGGTGGTAGACAGACCACTCCACCACAACTGACTTCTATTCATCAGCCTTGTTACCTTAAAGCCTGGGCATATGACAGATGACAAGAAATTTGCTGGTGCTTTTTTTGAAGGGAGTGAGCAGCTTGGAGATCCAATGCAATAACATCAAAATTCCACTCAGCTAAGTGGGGCAAAGTAGCAACTTTAGAATCCTGGCAGGCAAGGAGAGTAGAGGGGTATTTTTGGCAGCATATTTTCAAGAATGCAGTTTTTAGTTAATTTTGCATTTATATACTTCCCCCAAAAGTATTCCTTGTGTATATCTCACCTTTCCTCTAAAAGCTCAAGATGGCACAGATAAAGTTTGTTCCATGTTTCATCCCTACAGCAGCAACTCTACAAGGTGTGTTAAGCTGAGAGATAGTGACTGGCTCACAGTCATCCTACAGTTGAGAAGGAATATGAACATGAAGCTCCCTGAGAACTTTCTGGTCTCAGTTCAATTCTTCAATTGGTTTGTGAAGGTTTGCCCCCCGCCCCCCAAGATTTTGAGTAAAACAGCCAATTCTAAAAATTAGGAGGAAATCCTCATTCTAATTGGGACACTCCAAAATCTCACTCACCCAGAATGACGGGATATAATGGAACAGCTAATTCAGGTTCTGGTTTATATAAAAACTCTTGAGATTATTGGTGCTCTTAGTCTAGGGGACTAAATAGCTCTTGTTTGTCTCTCTGTACCTTAATCTACCTTCTGTCTGAACCTCTCCACTGTTTGTTCATCTCCAAGTCACCTAACCTCAGTGAACCAGATGAAATGCACAATCAAAATAATCCAGTCTTAATTCCATGTATAATTCCATGTATAATTTATAAATGAATGTGACATGATCCAAGCAAATGATAAAAATGACTATTATTTTTAATGTGTAAATAACCAATTCAGATATGGACCCTGGTAACAGGAAGGAGAGAAACAGCTGGGATCTTTCCCTCTACAACTGCTATGTACAGTATACTGGAAGGAAAGTTCCAGAGAATGCACCAAGCATCAAGTCTAGATTAGGTCTGCCACAAAAGGTAAGAAATTAAAGCATCCTATATTCTCCAAATAGGTCTTGATCCAAATTGGTCCTGTTGTACTAGCTATTTAACTAAAACTAAAATGTCCCACAATTCCTAATTGTATGAACGATGTAGTTTGTCAAGACTCACTGGGGCTTAAGTCATATATGTGCACCTAAAATTGCTTCCCAAGTTACATTTTTCTAAAGTTCAGAAAGCTCACACTAAATTTATCTGTATTTAATAAGCCTGTTAAACAACTGTGATTGCTCCATCTTATCACGTTCATGGAACTGAGCCCAGCCCACATATTCTTAAGTAACTAAGAGTATACTATTGTGTTTCCTTAGATGTCTTGGCAACAGCCTGCTTAGACAGTTCATGCCACATATTCTATTTTTAACTTTATTCATTTATAACATGGTCTAATAGGTATTTATCTGGTGCTTTCTTCTTGCAGAGATAAAGTTATCAGAAACTATTCCTCTCCAAAGCCACGCCACAAATTTCCATTATGATAAAATAAAGAAACAAAGATTGTTGTGTTGATCCATGAAAAACAAAATCCACATTTGAGGAGTCAAGGGCCACTCAGCCTTTTGATCTTCCAGGGGCCACAGGGAGTCATCCAGTGCTATGATAACATCACTCAAAGAGGTGGACCAAAATATATTCTCTGTTTTGTTTTTTTCCCAGGGTTTGATGGATGGGAGTGGGATGGAGAGAAAACTACAGAAACCTTCCCCAACTACAGTGCGATATTTCAGTGCTGGTGGCCATATGCAGACCACAGGCCGCAGACTGGCCACCCATGCTTTAATAGAACAAAAGAATGCAAACTTTCACTTTTCATAGAGACACATGGGAGGGAGCAATCTAATGATCCTTCTGGGGGTGGCTAAGAAACTATAAGATGCAGTAGAACTGCCAAGCTTCTAGCAGAGAGGGAGCCGCACAATGGAACAGCATATTCACTGCTGAAAGGTCCCCTAACAATGCTGTAGAGAGTGGTGTAGCTGTCCCACCAAGAATGTGGGATAAAAAGCATATTATGGATGTATGGACGTTTAAAGTGATGTTTCAGTTCAATGAAAGCAGATTAACAAGAAATATTGCCCCAAATGGAATGTTTGGTCCTTTCCACACCACAAGAAGTTCAGTTCAAATACTTTTTTTTTTTCCTGTGACAGAGCTATTTCTCTGGCATTATATTTTATTGTGTCAGCCTGCTTCTGTTGTCTCTGCTAATTACCTAATTAACAAGAAATATTGCCCCAAATCCACAAACAACCTAGCTCTGCCTGGATGAAGCTATATCTTGCCAATGTGTTCTGCCCAGCTTGCAAACAGAATCAAGCTTGTCACCCAGCTATTCCAACCTCCTGGCACCACAAAACCCAGTGACTTGATGGAAGAGCAAGTAAATGGACATTCTTCAATGACATGATAAGCTTGGTACCCAATGAATGCAAGGACGAGGGACTTCCTTCTAGGACAGGCCAAGCATCTCACAGACCCCAGCTGCATCTTCCCACAAAGCAGTCACTGGGCCTCTTTTAGTGCCAGGACATGCCTGGCACCCAGGTAAAAGCTGAAGTTTTAAATACCATATGAAAGTTTTTATTCTAAAATTAGAGTAAATACTCTTTTTAGTATGTGCCTTCTCTATAGACTGTGTCCTGGATGATTTGTAACCTTCTGGGCTATCTTTCCTCATACCTGATACTTTTGCTTTAAAAGAGATTAGGGGAAGTATTTTAAAATAATTATTGTAGTGAAATTGTTGAATGTATTCAACTGAAACTTCCTTAAAGGGTTATAATATCTTCCTAGTTGATTTCATATGCAGCAAGTCTCCCCTCCCCCCAAAATAATAAGCTTAAAGTTTTTTTTTTTTTTTTACTTTACCATTAGACTTGATAGATGATTTTTCCCCCTACTTGCAGCTCAAATCTTGAAGCTGCTTGAATCAAATTGATTTTGCCCACAAATCTCAGGTCACAAACTCAAAGTTAATCATGCCCTTTAAAACTCAAATCTCCAATCTGAAATGAATTAGGTTTGTCTTGCAGCAGCCTACGTCGTACCAGGGAGCTATAGGCATCTGGTACAGATCAAACGATGAAAAACTGACGAAATAAGCATCTCGATGTCATAATACAAACCCCAGTCTTTTGTACTTGTATCCCAACATTGCAAGTCACATGGTTTGTGTCATGATGTCACAATGCACATTACATTAGTTATTAAAAGGAAATAAAATCTTTTGGTTACTGTGATAGTATGTGGGAATGACCTTGGGGACAGGAGGGAGAGCTGCAGACTGGACAACCAGTGGGTAAAAGGTATCTCAGCCCATTGAAGGGGAGATGGCGTGGGAAATATTCCAGAAGGGACCTTCCCTAGCTTTCCAGAGAGGAAAAGGAAAGGAGGGAGAAATACTTTCAGTCTTGCAAGATTCTGTTAATGTGACCTTACAATAAAGATAGAGTTAGTACTCCTGATTGTGCTTCTGGTCTGGGCTACCGCACAGGGCTAACAGTTACAGAACACTTTAAATGATTGTTGATGTGCTTCAGTGCCTCTGATTATATTTCAGTGCCTATTATTATTGTCGTTGTTATTTTCAATGCCTCTTATTATAAACCTTACACATATTAGGTTGCTCAATTTTTATTTATCAGGAAGGTATGAAGCAGCTGTGGAAGTGATATGATTTGCTTTCAAGGCACTTCACACTGCCTCTTTAGCTTGACTTCTGCACATGCATAGAAGCTTCTCTTGGAAGTGCAGCCAAGACTGTATAGGAACCCTGGAGCAGGGGGGCTATAATGTTTCCCAAAGCACCTTTCCTAAGTATTTACCAAAGATTAATGTGAAACAACATTTCAAAGCACTGCTTAGAGCTGTTTCTTACACTGAGCACTGTCACATAGTTTTCAAGAGGATGATTATCTCTCCCCCATCTG
The DNA here is from genome assembly GCA_030867105.1 of Liasis olivaceus. Lineage (NCBI taxonomy): Eukaryota > Metazoa > Chordata > Lepidosauria > Squamata > Pythonidae > Liasis > Liasis olivaceus. The sequence continues at coordinate 23,378,214 of CM061354.1, forward strand.
AACCTGGCTATGCAGCACCTAATTGACTTTGGACCTGCTTAGTACTTGGATGGGTGACCACCAGGAAATGTTAGGGTTTAGGCTAGACTGGGATGTAAAAAATAATGTCCCAGAAGAAAGCAACCCCAAAGCACTTCTGTACTATTGCCAAAACTGGGGTTTGAGCTTGACTCAAAGGAGATTTTACACTTTTTCTTCACCATTATTGTAGTGAATAATTGTTTTCAGAAGTTTTATAAATGTTCATTGTTCACCTTTGATGGTAGTTGAGAAGTGAACTCTGAAATATGTGGGCCAAATTTGTGCATTTTGAAGATTTCATCTTTTTCTCTCTCTACTTCATCTGTACATGAAAAAGAGGTAGCAGCTGTCAGCTTTTATTTGAGAAGTAGAGTTAAGGCCAGTAAAACACATATTTTGGCACATAGAATCCTCTGCTGGAAATGTCATGTGAGCAAGCAAACCTGCTTCTTCTGGTATTTTCCTCTGCCTTTATAGCATCGTGAATTATGGAAGTTCTTCCATCAGTGAAAGTCAAAGGACTATGGAGCCAAGAGCTGTAAGAGCTGTTCAGCACTATAGCTTGAAAGGTTAGTAAGGACTAAAAACACTTTAGGCAGATTCTTTGGGGGATGCTAAAAACTGCTGGATAGAATCATCAGCAGAATGTTCCAAGGGTAGCATTTAGCATTTAGAGGAAAGACAATCAGACCTCAAAATCTTTGGGGACATCCTGTAGGCAGCAAAGGGGACTGAATTGTTTCAAAGAATCTTAGGCCTTTCGAGCTTGAAAAGTTATTATTCTGCTCATATGTCAGAAACCAAATGCCACCAGAAACAAAAATTTACATTAATCTCTTCCATTTACTTTACAGGAGACATAGGGACAAATTACATAAATGTTACACTAACAAAAGATACTAACTGAAGTAGAAAATAGTTATTAACAAATTATTTTTAAACTGCTTTTCTCTGAAACATTTTTCTGAAGATGATTTAGAAAAAGTTACAAATACAAAATCTATTGAGTTTAACTAGGAACTACCACTATTATCAGGAACTTCTGGTCTGATCCAGTTAGTTACTGGTCTATAACTAATTTATAGATATTATTTTAAAAACATTTCAAGAACAATAATTCTTGATTCTGTGTTAGCATCAATTATGGAATGACGGATTAGCTCCCCAAACTTGAACAACTGGGTTAAACCTGGCTTGTTGTCTGTTTCTTAGTATATAACATACAATGAGAAGGGGAGGGAGGGCTTTCTTTTGCAAAATGAACCCCCCCACCTTTTCAGTAAAAACTCCAAGACTTGGCAATGTAAAGCCAGTTCATCTAATTACAGATCAAGCCAATCACTTGATATCTTGTAAGGCTAGAGGTCACCAGCCCAGTATAAGCAATTAGCTGAGTTTCTCTGGTATTCTTAATACTTGCACTTCAGATCTGTAGCCCAATTCCCTAGACTGATTTCCCTGTGTCCCATTGCTTCAAGTAATGTAAATTGTATCTTGTCCCTAGGTAATCGAGATCAGCGTTGTCTTGTCTGTCCACTCGCTGTTGATGCCCTCTCAGTGCTGCGATAATGGTTTTGGTGGGCAATCAGACAAGAAGCCTTCTTGACTCATCTCTCATAATAGGTTGTCCTCCTCAGGCAAAATTGAATAACCCCCGATATGGCCTGGAGGCACGCAATACAAATTCAATAAGTCTGCAGTGTCAATGCCCTGTCATTTTTTTTTGGCAAGCAAGTAATTATTCTGCACCAACATTCAGTAATAGGAGGAGGAAACAGCTTGAGATAGCTTCGTCCACATACCTGGAACCGTCACGTTAATGGGATATTTCTCTAATAAGAAGTAATTCCATCTCTTTCCAATGCCCCTTTGCTCCCAGATTCCTCTGCTCCTGAACATTTCAAGTATATGTTCTGTGAAGGCTTTTACCAGCAGCATCTGTGGGAAAGTTTAACAACTTCGCTGCCTGTTGTTTAATATTTTCCACTTTTATGAGTTACAGTTGTGCTGTCTATTTGCTTTTACTGATTTGTCAAAGATTTATTATAAACCAAATACAGCTGTTCTTCCTTTTCCATAAACTGAAGCTGTTTTGGCAAACCTATTTTCCACTATGAAAATAAATTTAAAATTGTTTTCCTTCTCTTACAGAGCATCTGCAGCCAGTTGTCATTTAGTGGTCAGTTGGGTGCCAAACTGGTGGTCACCTCACTTAGTGGAAAGCAAATGCCAATGATTTAAAAATAAACAGCCAGAAAGACAAGTAGCTGACCTCTCTCCTTTTCTGTTCAGCTCCCTAAGAGAAATTAAACCATTTGTATATTCTGCAGTTCTATTTACATTGGTTAATTGTGCATTTTAAAAACCTTTACCTTAAGCTAATATTATGGTTACATCTTAATAACCTTAAAATATGTTCCTCCCATATATACTCCCAAATATAATCCTGGAGTATCTTTTAAAGGGGAAAGTTTTACTGTCACTTTCTGAAGGAAGAATTTGGATTGTAAAAACATCCATTTGTAAGTCAATCTCTCTCTCTCCCTCTCTCTCTAATATATACCTTGTACAACTGACTACCGTTTACAGTAGATAGGAATAATACTCTCTTTATCCAACCATTCAGTATAATTAACTGATTAACTGTTGAGGGACATATTTTTCCCCACTGATTTGTTGTTGTTTTTGTTTGCTTTGTTGTGTTTTGCCAGGCACAGGATTCAATAAATACTTGCTTCATTCTTGTTGGAGTAACTCTGCATAGAATAAGATACTTCAGATGTCTTTTATACAGCAAGGAAATTATTGGTTTATTAATGGTAAGAAGTCTTTATTTTTCCCTCCTGAGAACTATACAAGTGTAATAAAGAGCCCTGTACAAAAGCATAATAAGCAGTTTCCATGACTGATTGATGATTGATTATTGTGGGATAATTTCCTCTTAAGGGTCATCACAACTCTTGTGTTGTTATTGGTTTTGACAGCCATTCTCCTTTCATTCCCAAACAGAAAAAGAAGCATTTTTATCCAGTTTGGTAACTGGATTCAGAATATTGCTGCCCACATTTTATAATTGCAGATTATTAGATTATCAGCACCAAAAATAAAATAAAATGCTGAAAATATGCATATCTTGAAGTCTAATGAAGATTTTCCTTATCGAGAAGGCTTTATACCTAAGAATTTCTTTATTTTCTCCCTTTTCTCCCTCCTGTTTCCATCACTCAATTAAAATGCCATCTAAATGCAGTCTTGGTATAATTTGATTTAGCCACAAGAATTTGCTGCTCATTTATTGTGGTGACATTCCACCATAAAATTAATCTCAGCTTACGTTTTTACCAGTTAAGCTTCATCTTTTGCTCCTAGGTTTTTTTTTTAAATGATGCACTGTTAGTAGACCAGCCCAAACAATAAGGTACACTATAATTCAGTAGCCAATCCACCTTTCAGGTTTTTTGAGAGGAGTGGAGGGGGCATATTAGTAACCCTTCTTAAAAATGCTTATTTGATTTCTTCAGTACAAAATAGAAAAACATTGCAAGAGAGGATCTAGTACTCTAAAGGACCCAGCAAGAATAATAGTGGAACAATTCCAGGGTGCCTTACAGTTCTTATACAACAAGGTGATCTGGGAATGATCATGTTGCATTGGTGCATTGATGAATGATGATACAGCCATATTTATTTATTTATTTATTCAATTTATATAGCTGTCCATCTCAAACCAGTGTCTCTGGTTGGCTAACAATAATAAATGTACTGTGTGGTTGCATGTGTAAAGTCAGAGGGTTAGTTTCTGACATCAATAACTTGAGAGTCACAGGCAGGCCTGACCTCAGAGCACTTTTCAGATAAAAAGTGACGGTATATTCTTTTGCCTGTTTAAAGCAGAAAGACGTTTTTTTAAAAAGCACACCATCACTCTCCAGAAAATCTAGAAATCCTTCCCCAAAACATGGACAAAATCCTGTCACCCACCCACTATGGCTGTGGCCCTCCTAAGAGATTGTCTATTCCTGTCTAAGAGACCTTATACTCTAAAGAAACAAAAAGTTTCTTAATACTTGGCAAGGATGCAGTACAGAATGTACAGATAGTTCTTTATATAAACCATATGATATGCCACTATTCAAAAGCCAAACAGGATACTGTAAACTAAATGAAATGAGCAGTTGGAGTGGCAGAAGATTTATTATTTAATTTTTATCTTGAAACTTTCAGCATGTAGCTATGATAAAAAGCATATGAATAAGAACAAGTGCACTTTTTCAACTTCATCAAGAAAACCGATTGATGTTGCAAGTGTGTTTGTGTGTTTAACAAAGAATTGCTTGTTTAATTTCTTCTGCATTCATCAATGCCAACTAGCTACAACACTCAGCAATAAACCTGAATGATTAATTTCGTTAAGTATTTAAAAGTATACTTGCTCATTATTGTACTGTATATGTATGTAAGACAGAATTATGGAGAGTAATAAGTTTTCCAGATAGAAACCCTATAGGCAAATAAGTCCTATAGTTAAATCAAGTCATGGTGTTAGAGTTTCCTTCTTCATGTAATCCCTTGGCACTTTTATTATCCTTAATATCAGGAAAAGGTAATGCACCAGTTTTTTTCCGTTTTTTTCTCTGTTATTTTGTGAAATCTTATGCATATCTACTCAAAAGTAAGCTTCATTGTGGCCAGTGGAATTTACTTCTCTTTCTAGGTAAGTGTACATAGAATTGCCACCTTAAAGTACTTCTCTTTGTAATAGAGAGGAGATCTGAAAGTATACATTGAAATTGTTTATAACAAAGTATTTCAGATAATGATCTGATCAATCATGGTGTGTGTTTGTGTGTATAGGGATCAGACAAAAGAAAAAAAATGCTTCTTTTCAATCATACATTTTGCACATGAAGAAAATACACTGTTGATGAATTTATTGTTTAGGAAACGTAAGTGAAGCATTGGATGAAAGCTGGGTAAGCACCAGCTCTATCATAAATCATCTATATAGTTTATAAAATCCCTTTCTGTGACATAAATTAAAAGTTCAGTGGGTAGCTTTGCTTTCTATCTTCAGTAAATAGGTGAACATCCAGTTGAAAAGCTGTGTAATTTTTTTCTTTTCTTTTCTTTTTCTTTTTTTTTTGAAAGAGTGGATTGGACTCATTAGCTTTCCAGCACCATCTCTTAAAAGTCATCACCTTCTTCCCACAATAGTAATTACACGGTTACCTTTTTGGAAATGTATGTAAGAACAAGTCACAATATTGTGATTAAAGCATCAGTTGTAAGTCTGTTAAATTAACTTTTAGATCCCATTCTACACATTAAAACAGTGCTTTTCCTTCATCCATATTCTCAAGGGAGAAAACGATTCTTGAATTATACAAGGATCTATATTAATGAGTCAGCTCCTTGCCTTTGAAAATCAGAATGATCCCTTTGGTTCAGAAAAGCAATGGCCAGCTTAGTGCCAAACAATAAGACTTAGGGTAATTTGGATACTTCATGGCTGGTTGATTATATAGCAAGGATAACTTAACTTACATACTGTACTGATAACTTACATACTGTAGATAAGGAAAAAGTGACCTCATCATCTAAAAATGAATTGCCGAAGCTGGCATCACCTCTTAGTGCAGGGTTGAATATTAAATGAGGGAATGGGAAGTACTTCCATGATAGTCTTCAGTTTCTAGGTCTGGAGTAGATCTGCATCACTCAGCATCAATACTGAGTGTAATTGTAATTCTACACTATAATTCTATTGCAACACCATGTACTGTATCAGAACTCCAGTGACTACATTGCCAAATACTCTCTGGAGAATAAAGAAAATCAGAAACGTTCCAGAAATGTTCCAGGACAAAAAAAAATCTATCTTGCTTCCCCTTCTTCCTTTCATGTCTAGCCTCACCTATGTTCCTCCTAGTATTGGCCCATCAGTCCATGAATCATGAAAAGTCATGCAGAATCAAAGAAAAGAAGACCAGGGCAAATGTTAAGATCTTAAGTAGATCTTGTTGCTAAAATTTTGATTGAGACAAGAAACCCTCTTATTTCCATGCTTGTCTAGGAGATTCAGGCTGAATAAACTCATCCCAGAACGTTATTAATGAAGAAGTTGTACTGCCATAGCTCACCATATAGGATAATGGTTATCAGCTCCTACCAGTTTAAGATTTTTAGTTATTTTTACATAAATATATAATCTTTCAGGACTAAATGATTGTGGAACAAAAGAAGAACAAAATATCCACAGTAAAATAGTTAAGATAAGCATTCTGTCACCTCTTCCAATGTTCTCATATGCAAATTACTCTTCCCCCAGCCCACCCCACCTCTAACACAAGGGAAAACAGAAACATACATGGAACTGTATGATAATATATATGTTACCTCTCAGTACCTTTTCTGCACAGATACCAGATTTTCTGGATTAGGACATTTGATAGTATTTGGGGACATTTTCTAGAATCATGCTCTAATTGCAATCAGAAATTATGGATATTATTAGTGCTTCTTTACTTTGACTTCCTCTCTTAATGATAGCTATTTTTAAAATAACATGTTCATCTAAAAGAAATCAGAGCTTTTTGCACCAAAACAATGGTGGATAGTTGATCCTTACTCATTTCTTTGCCACGTTGATCTTATGTAGAACCTTTATAGAGTTTCCTATAGAGTCAGGTGCATACCCTGCTACCAGTACTGGAAATTTAGTATTGGATGAACCTCTCTAATTAATACTGGCATCATCAATACATGTTGGAAAACATCTATCTATCACTTTATCCCTTAGCAGCTATCCCTCTTTCTCTAGTGTTACATTAACTATCAACATTCCAAAACATAGCCACAGATGTATAATTCATTCCTGGGCAAAGGCCATCCAAACTTATTTATCTGTCATGGTGAATTTGATACAACATCATAAATTGCTCAAGCCATTGAAAAACAATAAACTGAACATGTTACAAGAGTAGGCAGTTCCTTTCATTGGTATTGCATCTTTCAAGATGACAGGAAACCTCAAGAGACTAGGACATTCTTAGTTGTATGAGTTTGTGACTAATAGGTAGTTTGATGTGACAAGAGCTAAGTGTCTAGGGAAATAGGAGCATCTTTAAACTCAAAAACCTTTGTGTTCCATTCTTCTTTAGGGTTATTGTTGCAAAATCTGTAGGGGCCTCTTTTACAGTTTGCATTTACAGACAATATGCAATCAGCAAGAACTCTGTAGTTTTACTGTCAGTATTGATCCACTGTCATTCAATTCTGTAGCTAATTTGCTTGTTAGCAGTATTTTCAAAAGGTTATTATAATTTGGTTGTATTAAATTTTGTTTAATTAATTAATACATTTGTCTCTGTATTAAATTTTGCATATATTAAATAATGCAGTGTGTCCACAAAACGTTATTCAAAGTTTATGTCATGGAAGGATATGTTACAAAATTAAATTTTATTTCGATGTATTTGTATGGGATTCTCATGCAAATTTCAAATCAGCTTTTGGAATTTTGAAATTTATCTCATTTTGCATCTGCATGTTTCTATAATAAACTGCAGGTATCTGAAAATCAGAAATTACATTTTTAATAATTTTGAATTCTAAGGGAAAAAATTCAGTTAATTCTGCATACACCAATGACTTATCAGTGTGAGATGATTTAAATGCCAGGCTATCATAGTTTTAAAATTCTGAAGCCATCAAATTATTTGAAACTGCTTCTTTCATTCATTAATAATATGAGCATTAGTAATATAAATCTGAGAAAGGGTCTTGTCCCTAAAATAGGAGTCCCGAAACTTTTCAGCTCATTGACCCCTTCATGAAGTTTCAGATTGTTCATTGAAATTCATCACATAAAAATAATTTAATAAATGCTACTATAATAACAACAACAACAACAACAACAACTTAAAAGCCTGATAGGAAGACCAGAAAAATAATGACAATGAATCATGCCCTTCATCCATGCAGCGATGCTGACAGACTCTACTTACCAAAGAGCAGAGGTGGGCGTGGAAAGTTACAAGTACATCAGACAGTTGAAAAAGAAAAAAGGGCATTGGAAAAATATCTGAAGGACAGTGAAGAAGATTCACTGAAGTCAGTACACCATGAAGGCTTACTGAGTACCGAAGAAACCAAACTGGCCTGTAAGAAAGACCAAATGAAAAATAGAAAAGAGACAATGCAAGGCAAAGTATTACATGTCCAGTACACAAAAAAACTAGCAGGCAAAGCAGATAACAACAAGACCTGACAATGGGTAAGAGCAGGAAAGTTGAAGAAAGAGATAGAGGGGCTAATTCTGGCTGCCCAAGACCAAGCCTTAAGAACAAATGCACACAAAGCCAGAACTGAGAAGACAGCAACAAACGGCAAATGCTGCTTCTGCAAAGAAGCTGAAGAAACAGTGGACCACCTAGTTAGCTGCTGCAAGAAGATTGCACAGACTGACTACAAACAACAGCATGACAAAGTAGCAACAATGGTGCACTGGAATATCTGCAAGAAATACCGTTTGCCTGCAAGCAAGAACTGGTGGGACCACAAAACTGACAAATAGAAAAGGAAGAAGCTAAACTGCTCTGGGACTTTAGAATTGAAACAGACAAGCACCTGCCACATAACACCCCAGACTTGACAGTTATTGATAAGAAAGACAAAAAAGTCTGGATAGTGGACATTGCAATGCCTGGAGACAGCAGAAGAGAAGAGAAAGAACTGGAGAAAATTACAAAATATAAATACCTGCAAATAGAACTAGAACGACTTTGGCAAAAGAAAGCAAAGATAGTACCAATGGTAATAGGCACCTTGGGTGCAATCCCAAAACAGCTGGAGCACCACTTGAACACCATCAGCATTGACAAAATCACCATCAATCAATTGCAAAAGGCAGCTTTACTTGGAACAGCTTATATCCTGCAATATCTTTAACACTATCAAGCTATCAAACAGCAACATCTGCCTACCCCAGGTCCTTGGGAAGGATAGGTGGATTAAAGTGCCAAATCCAGTCTAAACATCTGGCTGACTGTGCAACCAACCATAATAAAATTAGTAATAATAATAATAATAATAATAATAATAATAATAATAATAAAGCATCCAGAATCATAAATCATACAACAGAGACCAGCAGATTAACATTGATTTATAATATGAAATAAAGTATTCACAGAAGTAGAATTGGAAGAACTGCGAAAGTCTACCCAGGGCAAAGAAACCAAAGACTTGCCAGAAGTAGCTCAGACCGTAGAGGCAAACCAGGGGGAATCAGCAGTAGAGGAAGCCAGCAGAGCTATTGAATCGTTTTCACTGCCAAACCAGGCACCCTCCCCTCTGCCTTCTAAAAGCCCTCTAACTAAAAAACAGGAGGAACGAAACAAAGTATAACTGAGTGTCTAGAACAGCACAAAAACAACAGAACAAGAATGCCTATATTGAAGCTTGTTACAAAGAAACAGCTAGAACAAGTATTAAAAAATGCCAATACTGTAATATGAAATATAAGCGCCAGCTCACTGAAGAAACAAATCAACTAATGTGCAGCATGGCTGCAGTTATAACTGAATACCTTGGATGCAAAATCAACAAACAAGAAAAAAGACAAACAGTACAATACTAAAATGGAAGATCAGGCTGGAAAATAAGATCAACATACTAAGATCACATGCAAGCAAGCTAGAACAGATGAAAGAAAAGAAGCTGAAGAACAAAAAGACGAAAGAATACCTGTCCAGAAGTATCACCTAGAAACAAGGAAGATCAAAGAAGCACTGGAAATAATAAAGCAGCAAATAACAGCCATAGCCAAAAAGATCAGCAGATAGGAAACTAGAATTGCACAGGCAGGTATTAAAAGGTATTATAGGCAGGCACTGTATTATAGGCAGAATCTGTAATTTCCATTGAATCAGAAACGTTTCTACCAATCCATCAATGGAGAGACTGCAATGAACCAGTCAGCAGCCAGACAAAGAAGAAACAGTGCAGTTCTTTGGACAACCCAAAGAAATACAACAAGAATACAGCTTGGATAAAAGATAAGAATAAAAAAGAAACTGAAGTGAAAGAACTTGTAATAAGAACAGAAATGGTGGAGAAAAGGGCAAGTCAAGAAGTGGTCAGCACCAGGTAAAGATGAATCATTGTTCTGCAACAATTTTATTTTGTTTTGGGCCACCACAAATGCTCTGACTCTGAGGCTGGCTAGTGATATGATACACTGCCTTCTATATTTTATATTTCTGGAAGATTCAGATGTGAATTGTATACAGCTCAAGACACATGTGTTTTAGAATGATGCATACCTTGTTCATGAAGTGTCTCAGGAACCCTTACAAGAATGACTGGAGTTTTCAATATGTTTCTAAGAAGCCTGCATTCTGGACTGCCCTCATAGGATCTATGTTGTGACTGCATTTAGAATGGGCTGGTGATTATTCCTATTTTTTTTTAGCACAATTTCAAAATTATGTATGTATAAAAGCAAGTAATATTATAAATTGACCATTCTGGTACTTTCTCCCTTAAGTTGCTCATCATATGTTGCCTCATCATAGCAGGGGCAGAGGGAGAAACAAAGAATGCTGGAAGTGTACACTAGGTACACTTCCATCAGAGTCACCAAAAACATGAAGGTCATCCCTGCTGCCCAGTTAAAATAAGTAGGTAACTATATGGAGCTGCAGAAATATAGGAAGAAGCAGGGGGCAGCTGATCATTTTAGGGACAATGGCAAAGGCATCATTTTATATTGTATAGGAGAAGGCAATGGTAAACTACTACTGTATTTTACCAAGAAAATCACACACATCGGCAATATAAAATGATTAACACTATAGTGCCAGATGATGGGCTGTCAGGTAGGATCGCACTCAACATGCTCCTGTGTAAGCGCTAAGGACCATTCAGAGTACTAATGGTGTTTACTACATGGCTGGATTAAAACCTTTGGGATGTCTAGTTGCTGATGTTGACAGACAGGGAAAGAAAATCCAAGCTGCAAGGCAGAATTACAGAGAGGACATGGAATATAAAAAACATGAACATAGGGAAGCTCAACACAGTGAAAGATGAAATAAATCAATTACACATTGACATCTTAGGCATCAACAAAATGAAATGGATTGGAATTGGACACTTTCAGTCAGAAGATCACATAGTTTATTATTTGGGACATGAAAAACAAAAAAGGAATCGTGTTGCTTTCATAGTTAGGAAGGATATAACAAGGACAGTACTTGGGTACAATCAGTGACCAAATAATATTAGACTTCACATACAATCCTTTAATATGACAATTATCCAAGTTTATGCTTCAGCCACCAATGCAGAAGGAGGTTGACAAGTTTTATGGTCAACCTCAATCTGAAACTGACAGAACATAGAAGCAAAATATGCTTCTTGTGATTGGAGACTCGAATGCCAAAGCTGGAACTATGGAAATAGAAGATTGACATAACAATTTCTGCCAATCCAATTATTTTTTTATTGCTAACACAGACTTTCAACAACCAAAGCCACACCTGGTTTTGCATTCTGGACTGCCCTCATAGGATCTATGTTGTGACTGCATTTCAGAATGGGTTGGTGATTATTTCTACACAGAAGTCAAATTGAAGATATTAATGGTACAAGGAGGCGGAAGAGTTTTGTTTTAACAACAGAGACATGGCCAGGAGCTAACTATGGAACAGATCATGAAGTGCTTGTGTGCAATTTCAAACTCAGGCTAAAGCAGTAGAAAGCCAACCACTTCTAGTTATATGATCTTGAGCATATGCCCACCATTTTCAAAGAGAACAACAGAATCATTCTGAAGTCCTGAACTTTATTGAAAGAGAGCCAAAGGAACTACAAAATAAAGTCAAAGAGGTTATTAAACATGAATGTGAAAACAGAATTGGAGTTTGTTGCCATTTCTGGTTAGCGAATAAAAAAAAAATCATTTTAAATAGAACTGAAATATATGGGAAATCAGTAAGGATTCTTGTCTTCAATAGATCAGATTTAGGAAGAATTAAAAGAATTAAAACTGGCATAATGACTTTTTAAGACTCCTAACAGCCAGTGTAAAAAAAAAATGTTTCTTCTAGTATCCATCCATCCATCCATCCATCTATCCGTCCATCCATCCATCCATAAAATACTGTAATTATACTAATGGGAGAAAATAATCAGTTCTTTATTAATGCCATATACCACTGCATAGGCAAAACAGTAGCTGAAATAGCATCTAATATTAAAATTGCTTGTAAAACTTAGTGGAACAAGTGTCTTACATTTTTCGTTAGATATATTAATCTCATCTCACAGGAGCTGTCAGTGTTATAACTAACCCCGGAGCTGTAAAATAAGCTGTAAAATGGATTTGATGTTAGAATATTATAAGTTCTGTCATTATGGATAAGATTAACAACACAGCCTGATGATCGTCTATTGCTCTTAGTGATATGGCAATGTCTAACACATGAACTGCTTAGTAATTATAGCTGACTTAGTGGAAATAAAAGGGCATGAGAGGGATACTCTGGAATAATTATGAGTAATAGAGAGACAAACACTTTGCACAAGTGAATAGGGAGATTGCAATTTCATGGGGACTGATTTTAGAAAGGGTTAAGTCACAAATAAGTTAACAGCTTTAATGCAAGAATAAAGTTCTAATTTATTTTCATTCAATTGAATTATAAACCAGAAATTTCCTTGATATGTAAGATTTGTCTTTAGGGATCTATTCAAGCTATTGTTGAAAGCAGTTATATTGTTAGTTCTCTCTCATGGGGATGCTACAACAAAGAAGGGACATTTTATCATATGTGATGGTCATGTAAAAAAACTCAAAAATACTGGAAAGAAATACATCAAAATATTCATAAAATTTTAAAAGTAAAATCTGAAGTGAAACCACAAATATTTCTATTAGGTAAAATTCCAGAATACACAAATGAAAAATACCACAATTTACTAAGCTACCTGCTGACAGCTGTAAGAACAAATTTGTCACAACATTGGAAAAGAGAAACTGTGCCTATGATACAAGATTGGGAGACCAAAACTGGAGAATATGAAGCAATGGCAAAACTGACATTATATATCCACAACAGAAGTCTAACCAAATTTAAGCAGGATTGGCTCCTTATATACTACACATCATACAACAAGGCAAATTAGACATTTGGAATATGGTTTTTAGCAAAAGAGTTATGAGGCCAATCAAAAATAATAGATGAAATGACTTAAACAGACACTAGCAATAATCTTCAATGTTCAACATTCGGTGTAAAGTACAAATATTTAGATTGTGGTAAGCAATTGGAGAACAAATGAAAGGGTAGGGGAGAATGGATCACTAAAGTTTTTCCATAATATTTTAGTCATGCTTTATTCTTAGCTGTTTTTTCTTTACTGTGTTTTTGTGTCTTTATTCTGGTGTAACATTCTTTAAAAAAATTTAAGAGCTTAAGTAAAAAAAATTAAAAGTATCAGTTTAAAAAAGGCTGTGTAGGCTGGATTCATGCATTATGCTAAGAAAAGGGGGTAATTTAGGCCTTTGATCCAATGCAAAAATGTAAATTTAAAACTTTCTCAACAGATTAATATGCAGCTTTGGCTTGAATACATTGAATTAACAAGAAGATCCCTTCTCTTATATAATTGGTTCCTCCTTCAAACTGCTCTTGCTGTTCAGAATTTTTTTTCCAACATACAACTAGACTGTGGTCCTTCCTTGTCTTGCCCAAAACTCTTCTTCTGACACTCCTTTAGATCTCTGGAGCATGCTACTATATTCCCTTCCTTCTCTTGTCTAGGCTAAAGTCTGCTTCTCAAGGTCAGCAGCAGACATCCTGAAATAAGACTAGTCCATTACAGAAACAAGGGATATGTAAAAATCCTTCCACTGGTTCCAGAGTAGAAGGCCTCAAGCTAGCACATACAATGATAAGCCACAATGACAAAATGATGGCACATGAGTCATGAAGTCATAAACAAAGAGCACAATTTAGTATTTGTCTCACAACATATGATACAAAAACAGTATGTAATATATATTATTTGCATAATGAGGACACAAAACACATATAATTCCCCTCCCCCACGCCCCCCCCCCCCCCCCGATGGGCAATTACTGGAATTCTTTCTTAATTGTTTTCTTATTTCTTACAATAAACTAATCGGAGAAGAGTGTCCTTGAATCACTCCTTGTATGACTTCCAGTTCTGGAAACAGCCACCAAGAAAAGCCTGACAAATAACATACCCAGTTCCCTAATTTTCTTCTTGAAAGTCTTAGTTTCTGGTGCCACAAATTGAGCACAATATTCAGTAGTGTATCTTACAAGCATTGAATAGAAGGGAGCTTTCATAACTTCCTGATACATGTGAATATGATTCAATCTTTCACCATATTTTTGTAATTGAACTGACCTCACTGATCATTTGTTTAGCTACCTTGTGGAAACTGTAGCTTCTATGGTTCAATGTTCTTTCTTTCTTGTAGACAGAATGTTCATTCCATGGCATGAACTTTTATTTTTATATCTACAAGTTGGCTCAGGGTTGTCCATACATTAATGGTGATCAGTAATGTCTTAAAATTCTGGAATGAGTTTTCAAATTTAAAATCAAAAGAGGTTTTCTATCAGGAAAAATGCCTCATGGGGACATCCTTTCAAAACCCAGTAGCATGACTCGTAATCATTAATATTTACCTAGGAGCCTTGATGTGTATGCATGCATTGTATGAGTTTTTTGAGTATGAGTATGCATATGAGTTTTAAACAGATTGCACTGAAATATTTCATACAGGCTATCTGGGATCTGGAGGTGAAACCCTCCTATCTCAGGTGACTGGAAAAACAATAAAATGAAACCTTTGGACTTATTTTTTTTTAAAGGGGGGGGAACTACCTAATCAAAAAATAGAATTTGTAATTAATAACAAAAACAAAACATTTCTGCCAGATTTCAAACCAGCAACTTTCTCTTTGTTAAGAGAAGGTCTTAACCACTCTGCTATTTTAGCCATGCTGATAAAGGAAGCTATAGAAACATTAGAATGCATGTAAGCATTGGCTCAATTGAAGGGGCAGCCCTTCTTTTGCAAATAGCAATGAATTGTTGAGGTTACCCTTCAGCCAACTGACAGCCTCTAGCCCAAACCAACAGGAGCACTTGAGGCAACATAACAGAGAAAAGTAAGCAGAGTAGAGAAACATGAGCTGACAGCACTTTGAAGGTAAGTGTGGGATTAATGGAGGGTAATATCATCCATTTCTGCCCTCTAGAAATAGTCGTCTGCCCGTTCTGGCAACAGGACAACCGGGCAGTGCATTTCAGTGCTATGAAGCCTTGCTAGCTCATTTCTGGCCTAAAGAGTCTTCCTAAAGAAAGTGAGTGGAGACTCTTTTCCCAAGGTTGGGTTCTTGATCCATTAGTGTGATTGAATATGGATAGACCCAGAGGTAAGGAGATTTGATAGAGTTAGGTGGTTGAAAGAGTAATGTATTTTATGAGAATAGTGTCAACTCATTTTTATATCTAGCTTAGAACTACTGTATATACTCTGCCAGCAGCAGGTTACCAGTTGTCTGTTGGATCTTAATTACCAGATTTAAACTACACATAGTATATAGGTACAGATACTGAAGCCCTGTTGCACTTAAGAGGGCAACATCCATTTAATGTTGGCAGAATGCAATCCAATCAGATGCCCAGAAGAGGAATGTTAGTTATCAGTGGAATATGTACAAAGTTTTGCCATCCCACAAAGAGGGAAGGGTATGGGCAACAACTTCTAAACATACTTGTTCTATATTTATTCATCTTACACTTGGGAAGAATTCACACCCCAGCAGGTTGGAATGGGTCTGGCTTTTCCATATCACTGCAATATCTGTGGTCATTTGTAGTTAAATTTAGAGAAAATGGAAGCTATGAATTTCTCTGTGTGAAGGTGTGTATGTATATTTGTGCAAGAGAGAGTCATTTTTGCCTGTTTCAGTGGAGCATCTGATTACAAGTACAGTACTACATAATACTAGTTACTGTTAATATTCTTTTAAGAGCTATGGTGAACAAATTTGTCCTTCAGAAATGATTTAGCTTTCTACCTTTTTATTTAGTGTTTTCAGCTGAAAGGTTTATTTTTGAATCAAGAATGCAATTAGTTTGACTATCTAATTATTACCAGCTACATTAATTTTAAGTCCTGATTTTATTCACAGGAGTAAGCTGCTTATTGAATAACTAACAGGGGAAATTCCTGTTTGACTTTAGAGATGGAATTTCTTAATTCCTCTGGATTTTGACCATTTGGAAATGACAACGATCATATAAGGTGTTCCTGGATTGGTCTTCTGATTCTGATATGAGGTATTCCCTTTATATCTGTTCCAGAAACGAACACTCATTTTTGGTCTTTGGTGAGATAACAAAACTTGGAGAAATGAAGTCCAAAATTCAATATAAATGTATCTGTGTGGTTAGGTAAAGCAAACAACACATGACTGAATGACACAAGTAAAAAATGAAAAATAATGCATTCCATTAAGTAAAAATACGGCTTTTTATGTTTTATTATCTAATAACATATTTGCTTAAGCTATGTGTGTGTGTTTTTATACTTATCTTGTTCTCCAACTCCCTAAGAGGAATGATGGGAATATCTGTGCAAGTATATCAGGAAAGTTCCATGTTGTCTATCCTAAATTTAGGCAATCAGTAAAGATGACCTAAAACATTTATAGCTACAAACCAGTTGAATGATATGATCAGAACATGGGAAAGGCTTTTTCTGATTAGAAATGTTAGTTATGAGTTTCACTGAGGATGCTTTATGAGATGTTTTGAATGCTTCCCAAGATTATTAGAACATGCTTTTTTCCCCCTAGGGAAAATTGTAGTATCTGAACTATTGTGAGTAAGATTGGGAAATTTCAGTCCTGCCAATTGGAGATTTCTTTCCAATGTAAGAAGTAGCTGGAATAAGATTCCCCCCCCCCCCCCCCCCCCCAGAATTGTGGCAATGAAACTTCTGAATCTAATTCCACCAGCAACTGTGGTTTTAATAGAGCAGCTTTCTAAAAGTTTAATACAAATATGCTTATTGGTGAACTGCTTCTTCCTATTCTTTTTTTTTAAATATTTTATAGTCAAGAGGTAAGCAGCTGGCTATACATATCATTATTTGAATTATGTTTTTGCTTTAAAAACACATTGTTGTAAAATGTTTAACATCAAGTTGCCAAAAAAACTTTCATTGTATTCTTTAATTCACAAGTTTCCAGGGTTGTAAGTTAATTTGAGTGGGTATTGTAAGCAAAGTGAGTGAAAAGCTCAGAGCACAGGTTTGATGGAGCTCTGAGGTTGCTACATGGCTCTGAAGCCATTTGGCAAGTAATTGGATGGGATGGTCAGTCTTATAAGGCTTCTCCACACCTTTGCTCTCCCTCTAGAGAGATGGTTGAGATGGCAGTGGTATAAAGGTTGAGCAGAGACTCTGGGTATATTGATGCCAAGATGGTGACATGCATCAAGAGGATGAGGTGATTTCTGCAGCTACTGCTTGAAGAAGGCAACTTTTTCAACTAATCCATGGCACAATCCAGTGAGAGAGGGGCCAAGTGTGAGGACTTGTTCCAGGTTGAATGAATGGCAGAACAGCTCTCAGGGTGGATACCAACCAGTGAGTTTTGTGTACCAAGACATCCTGGAGGGAAAGGAGAAAAGGCACCCTATCTTGGGAAGTGGCTGTCTTACCCTACTTCCCAAATCTGGCTGCTATTAGTTTCCCTCACTGATTAATGGATAGTGTCTTCACTGTGCCTGAACTTTACAATCCAAGTTATAGTGACCATAACTAAAATATGCAGAAAAGCATGACATCATAAGGAGAAACTGGTAAGGCAAGGGAAGCATCTTCTCAATGTGCTTTATGAACAATGGCCAGGGTGGTGCTGAGAAAGATCTCATTTCTTTCTTTTTTTTTTACCATGATCTTTTCCCTCTCAACTCCTCTTCTCCATCTAGCTGCAGGCTCACCTTCTATTCTACTCAGATGTTATTGGTCTCTGGGTGAAGTTACTCTCAATCTTCCTGGACAATGCACTATCCAGGCAGAGCTTACTCAAGCAGAGTGGGAAGAAGTTGTGACAACAATCCTGCTTTACAAGTACAAACTGTCAGGCTTACACAGAAACTACAAACTAAATAAGATTTTTCTACAGCTATCCCTATATATAGCAAATGTCAGCCCAAAATAAATGTAAAATGAGGAGAAAGTGGCTATCTCGAAATAAAACCCAGATTTCAGAAACTAGATAAAATTAAGCAACTTATCCTTTTCATTAAAAAAGTGGCTTTCAATTTGATTATTTTATAATTTCCAATGAAAATATTTCATTTTATGAAATTGTGAGGCTCGATCATTGTTTTATCTTATACAGAGAGAAGGAGACAGAGAAACTGGTATTTTTATTTCTTCCTCAACCTTAACCCTAATAAATAGATTTTTCCATGAATTGGGTAGTCTATCACAGATTCATATATCATTTAGGGGTCATATCACTGTAAAGTCTGAGAAATAACCTCTACCTTAATTCATTCTTTCTTGTTTCATTTGCTTGATTATTCCCTTAGGTTTCCAGATCTGAAAGTCAGCACACTATGGCTTCTATCGACTAAAGATCAAGCACCACTAGGAGGCTGTATCCTTGGATTTTTAGGAAAAATGTCATAGCAAGGGGTAATATACCCTGCCCCTTACATCATTCAGAAAAAATGCAGTTGCAGGAAGCTCACTTTTCTTTCCCTTCTCTTGCCGGATTGAACACCAGCTCCTACTGTCTTGGGACCAAAAAAATAGAGAGCAAATTGTTATCATGTTCCATGGCAAGCCTGACCCAATTTATTTTCTAAATACTGTAAGAACAGTATATTGCCACATAAGCAAGACTGTGAGCAAAGGAGATCAGCTCTTTGTATGTTAAATACAGCGTATGGTTCACCATTTCTTTCTGACCTAGAAGAGATTATCTCCTTTGTCTTCCTTTTCTTTATGGTATATTGTCATATGAGTTGGTATACAGTAGATATGTAGACAATGGAGTCAGTGAGCCTCTCTCTCTCTCTCTCTCTTTCTCTCCCCCCCCCCCCACACACACTTATATGAGCCACTTTGGGAAGCAGTGGTTGTCTCCAAATTGGGATAAATAGCCAAAGAAATTAATTGAGCTAGGAAATAAACAGCAGCTGTATATCAGGAAATCACTATAGCATACTTTGCAACTCATTTAACATAGGATGGGCATCTAAAACCTCAACCATAACTCTCAATGCATGAGATTATTAAGTGCAGTCTAAAATTAATTCACTGCAGCACTGGAAATTTGTTTAATATACTAATTTAGTTCAAAGTTGTTCCAATGCCCCTTCTACCTTTCCTGTCCTTGTAATGTAGGAAGCTTGAAATCTTATGTATGTTGTATTCACTCCAGTGAAAATAAGCCACCATATGGTCATTGCAGAAAGTGCCAAGAAAGAAATTCTCAGTCTTCAAAACTCTTTATAATGCTAAGAGTGTGGTGGACTTTTAAATGTTCTTTAAATTGCCATCTTGCAAAGCTTATATGAGTAAGTGCAAATTTCATCTACTGCTGTATTGGAAAACAGGCCCCCAAAGCAGACAGTTAAACAGAATGGACTGGTCTGCTAATCACTATTCAGAAATACAATCTCATCTAAACAGATGAATCCTTGAAACAGAAATGACAAATTATCAGTTCCTTATATATTCTTATATGTGATTTCCAATTAATTCCATTACAGAGTGGCTTCAGAAAGAGGCACAGTAAATCATCTTCCTCAACACTGAAATAATACCACAATCTGTCTCTGATTTTCACCACTTAGTATACTCTGCCATTTTTGAATCGCATTCATGTGGGATAAAAATATTGATGCATATGTTAACATTTCTGATGAGACCAAAATGATCCTTTACATACTCACCATATTTTAATGCTCAAGGACTTCTGAACTTTCTTATTTTTTTCATTTTATATCTGACAGCCCCATGAATTGGTGAGTCTATTTGTTTGTCTACCTGTTTGTCTTTAAGCAAAGGCCCTTTCCTTTTTTCAGCTTGATGACCCCCTAGGTAAATAACAGAGGGCCTTAGGTAGACTCCACATGTCTTTTGTGTGATTATTTATACAGTGAATTCTCCACATTAAGGGTTTTTATTGGAGCTTATTTCTGGATAATCCAACCAGCCATTTTTTTTTTCCTACAGAAATGTCAACCACTGGGCCTGTCCTACCTAGGGTTTATTTGGTGGCACAATACTCCCCATATTCAAAATTTTGTTTATACTTGTTGCATTCAAAAAATTTTAATACAGAATTAATTTTTGGTAAGTCCCACAGAAATATTATTCAGAGTATAGAAACACTATTTTTGAATCAGAACTTTCAAATAAGTGTATTATTGCATGTATTCTGTCACAAATTCTTACATTTAATGCTGGGGAAAAACAAAAATATCTTAGTCATTTCATGCACTTAATAAAATATGTCTATGCTTTCCTGTGCCTCTACTGTAATCTTCTATGCATAACCTTAATTCTTGTATCTTCTTCAGTTGTCTTACCCTATATAAATAGGTGAAAAATGGAAATTAAGAAATCTAGACCTACTGTGGTGGAAGGCTGGGGGGTGGGTGTTGAACAAAGAAACCCAGGAATGTACACCAAGAGCATATATCCCAGCAGGGTCACCCGAGGTGTGAAGATCTAAAGTGAGCAGGCTGCATCTATATGCTCATATCAAAGAAAGGAGACTTAATAGAATGTGCAAACTGTGGAACAGTATCTTTAATTCCACATACTAGGAAATAATGCTTAGGATTATCCAATGTGGATAAGAGCCTTACATGGAAAAGGAGATGCCAGAAGTTCAAGCTGGTTTTAGAAAAGACTGAGGAACAAGTTACATTATTGCTGATGCTCACTGGGAAAGGAAAGAATACCAGAAAGAAGTCAATATGTGCTCCATTGATTATAGAAAGGCTTCAGTTGTGTTGAACATGTCAAATTGTAGGATGTCCTTAGGAAAATGAGAATACTAGATCTGTTTGTCCTCATGCCAAACCTATACACAGGACAGGAAGCCGCAACTTGGATGGAACATGGTGAAATAGCCTGGCTCAAGGTCAGCAAAGTAATGAGATGAGGTTGAATACTCTCCTTATTTGTTCAATTATATGCTGAATATATATTGAGCAAGGCTGGACTGGAAGAAGATGAGTGTGTTTTTTAATTGGAAGAAGCAGCATCAATAACCTGCACTATGTAATGACAATACTCTGATAGCTGAAAATGGAAAAAATTTTGCAGCTGTAGTATCGGAAGTTAAGGAGCATAATGGAAAAAATGGGACTAATGACACTAATGACAACAGGTACAGCAACCAGACTGACAGTGAAGAGTGCTAGCTTCTGCCTTTTCGGATCAGCTATCAACAGTAAAGGTACCAGGAAACAAGAAAGAGAAATTGGTAGGGTAACAATGAAAGCCTTGGATATTTAGATGCTGTCTATACCTACAAACATCAGAATTCTGCAGGCAATGGTTTTTCCTCTAACCTTGCAATGTACCCAGAAGCACGCTAATAACCAACGCAGCTCACAAAGTAATGGTGTCAAATGTGTCAAGTAATTGACACCATTTCTACTCATTCTGCTGCATTTTACACCAGTAGAAGCTTCTGGATACTCTTCAAGGGCAGCCCCATGTAGAGCACATTGCGATAGTCCAGATGGAAGATCACAAGGGCATGAGTGGCAGTGAGCATTAAAAGTTACAGTGGCGATGGGTGCGCAGTTTGAAGACCTGAAAGACCAGGTTAAGGACAGATAGTCATGGAGAAAATCTATCTAATGGTTACTAAGAGTCAACAATTTGATGGCACATAGTCAGTCAGTAAAGTAATGTAGCATAATATCAATAAATATGTAATTTTATTAATTATAAATAATTAAGTGTGGCTATTTTTGTGTCAATATTTAGGATAGTATTATACTGAAGGAGAAAGGGAGAGAAGGAAGTGGATAGCTAGATAGATAAGTAGATATAGATAGATAGATAGATAGATAGATAGATAGATAGATAGATAGATAGATGAATTGTTATCCCATTTGTTGGGGAAACTGTTCCTTTTTTCCCCAGGAGAGAAAATGGCAATGAAATTCTTATGACTGGAATAATGCGTTCTTCTTTTTAACTTAGTGATGAGCTGGTGAAAGGATAGTATGCCTTTTGCCTCACTTGGACGATGCAGCACTTCAGATTTGAAGGCAAACATGGTCTTTGAAATATACAGGGGATAAATGTAGCACCTGTCCACCATGTCCTGCCTTTGGTGCAGCTGTTTGAAGGGCTTGCAGACAGGTGCTTTGTCCATGCCCCTGTGTGCTCCAAAGCAGCTGTTGAACTTTGAATCCAAAGTGCTGCACAGCCATGAACTATATACTCATTCATATCCCCACTAATCTTTGGCAACCCTCTCTTCCAACACTTCAGTTAAATCCCAAAGGAAGACATCTGGAGGGAGCTCCTGCGACAGTGACTTTTCTCAGATTGTAAAGGCTACAGCATAGTAGAGAAATTTGTAATGGGAAAGAAACAAAGCCAGCAGCTTCTGTCACATTTCATTCCCCCTTCTATCAGAGTAAATGATAGTAAAAATAAGTTCCAAGTATCCTAAGATAAACAAATACTAATTTTGAAGGGGAGGAAAGCTTTTCAGAAGCTGCACAATGCATTTTGATGGAGTAATAATCTGAGGTTAAGTCAAAAATTTGGGTGTGATGATTTCTACAAGGTGGATGAAATGTACAGAACTATATGGGCACAACATAGGTGATATACTGTAATGTTTACCTAATATATAGGAAAGGTACTTCCTTTTCAAAAGTCATCTCTGAATTTGTGGTCTATATAATCTATTTACACATGCTTTTCTTTTTCATTCCCTACTCCAAAGTACTTGAACAAATGGAACAATAAACTATGTTTACTGTTTTTTTAAAAAAAACATCTTAGGGTCCCATTCATATTCAGGTTATAGATTTTTGCAGTTTGCCCTTAAAGATGCCTAATTTCTTCTGCGCTGATTAACCCTCTCTCTTCTGCAAGAAAACACAACTACACATTCTTTATAATACCCTGAAATTGTGTTCCGGTCTCTTCATGTTTTTTTGTTTTGTTTTTTTGATAGTGGGGCGGTAACTATAAAGAGACAAACGTTAGAATTTTTTTAGGGTTTTTTTTCCCTCAAGGATATATTTGAAATATGTATTAGCTAAAACCAAACATGTTAAACTAATTAGACTATGCAAATGCAGCTCAGCAGGACTGCTTTTAAAGTCAATTATATTTACCAAATGTTCAAATAAAAGAAAATCTGTTTCAATAACAACCTAACAACCATGTGGAACAAATAAGGCCTCTAATTAACTTTTCAGAATGTGGTTTAGAGTTCAGCTTTCCAATGATGAAAATGTAACTAAATCTGATTCTTTTAGTGTCCTGTTTAGCATTGATGAAATTCTGTTATCCGAAGTACAGTCAGACTGTGGTGTGTGATCTTCCTTTGAATGTAGCAGCCATCAGTGACCAGCTGTTGGATCCAAGGAACAGAGTTTTTTTCAGTTATAGCATCTTTTCTTTGGAAATTCTTCCCTAGGGAGGTACATCAGCCTACATCAGTGTTAACTTACATGCAGGTGGTAAAAAAAACACAACAACTTGTTTTTCAAAGTATTAAAATAGCTGTTGCTGTTTTTGATTTTTTTAATTACAGTTTTCTGTTCTGGTAATATTTAGTGCAGCGTTCTTCAACCTGGTGCCCCACAAGATGTGTTATATTACAATTTCCATCATACCCAGCCAGCCTGCCCATGTTTTCCTTTCTCATGTTAAACAAACAAACAAACAATAGGTCTTCCAGGAGGTCAAAGTTCCCACCTCAAACAAACAAATGTGTCACTTGGGATAGTGCACACAGGCACATTGACCATAAAAAAAAAAAAAAAAGCTGTAGCTAACAGCTCAGTGGGGATAGAGGAGGCTGTGGAGTGAAACATCATCAACATAGCTTTCTCCCACAGCATCTTGGGCCCCTCCTATGAAATGGGGATGCTGATCTACCCAGAGGAAAAATTGTCCCTCTTGGCATTGGTAGAGGGTGAGCCAAAGGGTGGACCAAGCTTGCATGTAGATAAAAAAAATCTCCTTCCCCATTCATGCCGTGACCCTCCCATTTCTATAGACCCATCATTGAAGTATTTTGTAGTTTTTTTAAAAAAATAGATGCAGAAGTAATAGTAAATGTAGTTCTCATGAGCCTATAATTAAACACAGTACAAACAGAGGATAAAAACAGTGATTAATGCTACAACCTACTACAAACAATTGGGAAATCATTGTTTTATTTTAAATTTTAACAGTTTCACAGGGAAATAAGGCTTCACAGGGAAAAACATTTTAGGGGTTTTTTTTAACTTCAAGAGATCTGATCCCAAACAAATTTTGTGTGGGTATCCTGATCCTTGAAAGACCAGCATTCATTTAAAAAACATTGCCTTCCTGGATATTGCCTTCATGTTAAAAGCAGGCAAAGACACAAAACAACACAAAACAAAACAAAAAGACTATACAATCCAGGTGTCCAGTCTCTCTCACAGCTCCAGCCAATCCATGGTGACTGAATTTAGTGGAGTGGTACCGATAGCAGAGTTAAGTGTCCAATAGGAGAAGAAGAGATTTCTGCCCTTTATCGTGTCATTTCTGGCGTAATCATTATAGATTGCTTGTTTGGCAAAAATTGTGTCAGGGTGGAAAAACACCACTTTAATCGTGGAACAATTAAATAAAATTTCAGGCTGGCCCTGCAGTAAGCTGTGGATGAGAGGGAGGTAATCTAAGAGGACATGTTCTTTAAAATCAGTTACTGAAACACTTTAGTACTGCTGTAAGTCAGAGGTCAGGATGACCCTAAAGAGACGCTCAAAAGGCAATCTACAGTATGTAATAATGGTACATAATTACAATTGTCAATGAATACATGCACACAGACAAGGTAGGTAATATAGATGTGGATATAGATATGGATATATAGATATAAAAATATCCCTTCACCTCTTATGATCTTGTCACCTATCTGAAATGCTGGAATTCATTTGAATGATTGCAAAATGGAATCTGATTAGTCAGTTCCTGAATCCAATGTTCTTTTTTCCTTCCCTTTTCACCAAAGCATTTTTCTCAAGCAAGCATTGCAAGGTTACTATTTTTAAATACATATTCAGGGTATAGCATTGCATAACATGCTGAGCCCCTGAAGTACATACCAGAAACAGAGCAGCATGGAAGATTAGTGGTCAGATGCCACCATCATGCCATGAATGAATTAAAACCCACATTAAACCAATTTGCATTGAGTTTAGGATTCACACAAAATCAGAGCACAATGCAGGCAGGCAGGCAGGCAGGCAGGCAGGCAGGCAGGCAGGCAGGCAGATAGATAGATAGATAGATAGATAGATAGATAGATAGATAGATAGATAGATAGATAGATTCATTCCTGGAACAAAAAAAAGACTGGTTTTCTTCTGGGCTGTGTTCCAGCTTGGTAGATGAGCTCAACATGTACGCAAGTGTGGTGAACTCAGGGGATTTACTAAGCATCAATGAAAGCATTTTATTGTGCTCTCAAATGCTGTCGTATGTAGTTAGCTAACAAATATGATCGGTTTTTAGACTAATCCACCATGTCCTTTGCCAAAGCTCCTTGTGTGTTACATCATCTTGCTTTGGGCCAAGAGTTTGTTTCCCCCAGATGATTATCATGGAGCTGCTGACAGGTCTTCTGACTTAGACACCAGAGTACAGGAACTCTCCTGTTTATCTAGTACTACTGACAAACGGAGAGCAAGCTGCTGATATGCTTATGCAAAAGCACTCTATCAGGCATTACATAGTGTCTGTGTGCTCTGAATGTTTGGGGTGTGATAAATCAAAGCACATGCTTTTTGACATCTTCCTGCTTTTGCTGCAGTGTCAAGTTTCTCTTGGTTGAAATCCGGGTGACAGAAAAAGAAGTGGAAAAAGCCAAATGTGACATCATCAGCCAACTGGTAATAGTCGCAGAACAATAAATAATACTTTGCTGGCTTGTAAAACTGAATCCCAGATAATATGCACTTCATAATTCCTCTAATCTGTACATTAACCTGTTATGCAATCTATAATATTAAATATCAAATATTCAATCAAATATGAAGGATGGTGTCTGTTTGGTATGTAGAAGATGGCAAGACACTATAGCAAAGTTTTCAAATTGCATTTAATAAAATGTCATAGGATTAGCATTGATATTTATTTATTATTTATTTTGTTAAGTACCATAAACGTCCATCGGCAAAAAGGAAGGCTGGCCCTCATGTTGAACATATTTACAATTTTCTCAGGCAGTAAATTATGAGGCACAGTAAGGTTAATATTTTGGCTGTTCATCTCCAACATTCTGTCTGTTCCACTTTTCTTTTTTTGAGGATAGAGCTACGTAGATAATACCACCAGTTCTGGATTCCTAAACCAACATCAAAAGTGGTTGATGCTAGGTTATTGCCAGCACCAAAATATGATTCAAATGACAATTCAGTTTGCCTCCATAAAAGGGTCAACTGAGAGCATTTTTCCTCCCTGAGTAACCAAATGCCTTGAGACAGCACAGAAAAGGAGTCTATTTCCTCCCTCTCTCTCTCTCTCTCTCTCTCTCTCTCTCTCTGTGTGTGTGTGTGTGTGTGTGTGTATAAACATACAAAGATAAACATATAATGACATCCTTTTGCCTGGCATTTTAAAAAGTATAAGATAGCTATTTTCAATTCTGTGAACATTACAGGAATGGATGGTGGAGGAATACATTTTGTTTCAGTTATTTACATTATCAGATTTAATCACAGGGTAAAGGTGTATCAGAAGCATCAAAAGAAAGAAGGGTTAGGAGAAATGAAAGGGGGAAGCATGTAAGCTTTCTGTGGCATAATTCCAAGCATTGCTTGTTTTTCTGACGTGCTTGCTTACTCGTTAACATTATACTAAACCCACATATATTTCCTAAGTATTCATAGTTATTTCTTAAAAGCCTGCTTTTGGGATTCCTACCTGAATGCTTCAAGAAAAGAGATTAGGGAACAAGGAAGAAAGAACCTTTCAAAGCCCTTCTCCAAAATAAACAGGTAGAAAGAATTGCAATTGAGCATTTTGTTTTTCCTTTAACTGCATATCCAGCCAGGGGTGTCTGTTGAAGGATGTCCAAAATAGCCAAGATGGAAGGTTTGACCATGTGATCAAAGCCCTGTCCTTTTTAATATGTGTGATATGCATTGTACACATGTAGAAAAGAGATGAAGCTCTGATCACATGGACTATCCACCATCTTGATGTTTTTGACACCCTTCTTCTGTAAATGTCCCTGTACCCAATGAAAGGTGAATTCTGAAACAAAGCAGATATAGGTGGTAGGATCAGTTTCTCCAAGCTATGTATGCTGGGCCCATCCTAGTTTGGTAATTCACACCCTTACACTAACATAAAAAAAATCCTAAAAGATCAGCAGCATATAAGTTCAGTATGTAACCTAACATGCAGTGTTTGGACCATATGAATGATGTTGGAAGGACACAGTGCAGCTGCATATAAAGAGGCATCACCCTACAGTTTATTTCTACTTGTTGATCTACACTTATGGAGAAGACTGAAAAAAATGTTATATATTATGATGCACGGGTAAGAATCTTCCTATAATCTATACCCTACAAACAACTGATAAATAGACATACCCTCTTTCAAAATTATCTCATCTCTGCTTCCACACAGCAAGTTTAAAGTGGGTGAGAGACAGTGGCAACTTCTTTAAAAGCCTGCCCTATCACAATCTAGCAAACAGTAAAATACTTGGATCAGAAGAGACCGTCAAACACTGGATACACTTAGTGGGCCTTGCCTTCATATTAAAGGGCAGCTGAAACAATCTGCTCCATTTTATGGAAATTAGATGCAGCTGTTGCACTTCTGGCAAGTTGCTTCCACAGAAAAATTGGATATCCCTATGCTATAAATACTGCTGCCAATATATATTTAGTTATATCTTTGTTTATTTAAAACAAACATAAATGGAGGGTCCTTCCCCATCCCTTGGAAACCATTTGGAAAGATGAAGTATTGAGTATGTCTTATTCATTCCCTTTGTCTTGGCCTGTTGCAGCATTTTTCAGTTTTTGGGAATTCCTTGTTTGAAAAGTGCATGTTAATTGAATGGGTTGTGGTAAAGATGAAAGAGACTCAGCAAAAGGGAGAAGCACGAAAAGGCTACATGGAATCTCCCTGAAGACTATATTTTGGGAATAAAAAAATAGCAGCACTCTGCAGAAAATAAAAAGGTAGGCCCATGCAAAGTAGTTTGGGTGCATCTCAGCAATGTACTTCATGACAAGGTATATGTGTGTCCTTTGTGAGGCAAAAAACTTTGTGGCTGTCCTTGTAATCTTGACTAGCACTTCCAACATGTGGTGGGTTGAAGCTGTGGGGCAATGTGAAGTGAAACAATATGGCTACTAAACTTTGCTTTTAGATACAATCAAATTAAATCACCCTATTGAAGTTTTGTTCTGCCCATATGAAAATTCTTAACATTATATTTATCCCACAAAGTAAGAATAGTAACTGGAAGCACTAGTCTTAATTTCTATGCTCTGTAATCAGTAAACGCATAGTTCACAGAGGCTTCCTTCATTTTGTGGCTCAGATTGTTGTAGGAACTCAGTCATTGCCTTAGAAGGTTATGTAAATCAGATATAATCTTAATACCTAAAATGGTTTATTTGTTTGTGCATAGCATATTATGTAAATACAGTAATTGCAGTTCTCTAACACAGGTTTAGGGCTTAGCATATTGGATGAACTCAACCATAATATAGTACTTGTCTAGATGTTAGATTCCATGCACAGTTTAGGAATGAGGTAAGTAAGCACTGGGGTGGCACGGGAATTCAAGAGTCCATTCCTAAAAGGCTGTAATTCAGGTTCTTTTGTCTGAATTCTGATTCTATCCCCTTAATTTTAATTGGCAAAGATTCCCCCCACATACACAAAAAAACCCTGTCACTCAGAGTAGCAGGTGACTTGGGAGGAGCAATCAGGCCTTTTTTTCTTCTTGAAAGTTATCTATTGAGCATCATTTTCCACAAAGCATGTTGAAAATCTGGCTTCACTCCCTTAACAGAAAATACATAAAAAGCATATTAAGGCATACATTCTTATTTAACATTTTGACACACTCTGTGTCCCCCTTGGTCTTCTTACTGTATTCTTGTTCAATATTTTTGCATTGTTTTATGTTCTTTTATGTTCTTTGAAATCCATGTCCCAGTAACATGTAAGGGGAGCCCTAAAATTAACTTTTGAGGTTTTAATGTAATAGTTTTAAAAATATTGTCCCATTTGATCGTTTCACATATGAAACCATTCCTTCCAAGTGTGGGGTCTTGGGCACAATATGTAGTGAAATATTTAACCATGGACAATCCCTTAGAATGTCCTTGTCTGTATGGTCCAGAACATAAAAAGTGAAACTAGCAGAACTTTTTAGGTAAAAGGGTCTCTGAATCTTAACATTTGCTGCACAGATTTGTATGCTATTTAAGAATGTAGCCCAAATGGCTTATTGGAAAATGGGATTGTCATGGAAGTCCATTTTGTAGGAAATCCAAGCTTAGAGTGTTTGTCATGCCTCTGTTCTCTTTCTCCCTTCTGTTTTATGGCCTACATAGATGTGTTGTGGGGCCAGATGAAATGTTAGATTGTAATTGAGTCCCTTAGGTTAGCAAGTATCACCTTAGATTAGCGTTACAGCATTTCATGGGCAGGTTTTTTTGCTCCACAGTGCAGAATCTTGAAAAGAACTCTGGTATTCTTGGGTGGTCACTGTTGAGGTTGTTTCAGGCATACAAAATATAAAAAGTATGCATGAAATATGCCAGTATATTAAATTAACATCCTGCAAAAGCTCTCTTTTTTAAAATCCAGATGCTTATATTGCTTTTGACAGACTCTCAGCAGTAAAGTTTTAACTTTAAAGAAGTCGCTTTCTGTTTCTGTTTTCAAGTTAAAAATAATGAAAGGAAAACACACTGAAATTCCCACATTATTAAATAAAACATTTAAATGGCCAAGGGCCAATAATTGTCACGCCATGAACAAATGCCTTACGGTAATATGTTCCATAACTGTTTGCTAAAAACTACCAATTTTAACACATTTGCACATGATTAGACACAATAAAAAGTTACTTATTGAAGCTAGTGAGACAGTAGACTTATGCCCAGGGGAAGGGAAACTTTACTGCAAAACTGAATGAGTGAAGTGGTTCAAAATAAGTTCCATGCTGTGAAAACAGATCATAAATATGCAGCCATCAAATGATTGCCTTTGTTCTCATGGTCAGGAGGTCAAAATGCTGCTACTTTGCAATGCCATCCTGTGGGATTTAGGCAGAATCGCATTCCTAACAGTAGATATTGGACAAATCCATCCAGATAACATTCAAAAGAAAAACATTATTTAACAACTATAATATATACCAGCAGTGAACACAACTTTTTACAGGCCAGTTGTTCAGTTGATAAAATGGCATTATCTGCACTTAACTTTACCAAGGCTTCAGCCTTCCCCTTTTAGATGTATGATTTATTATTACTTACAATTACATATCTTCCACCTTTCAAGACACAAATTCTGTCATCTTCAGGAATGCTTCCCTTTATAGATACCTTCAACAAAGGTGACCCCTTCACTAGAATGCATTCAGAGAGAATTGAGCACACACCGCACTCACAAAGTGATAAGTGACTCTAAGAGTGGGATACAGAAGGGTGCTGAGTAGGTAGGGACAATTGTATGCCATATATTGGAAAAGGGCATGGCAGACTGGCTGGAATTATGAAGGGGTTTCAGAATTTCACTGCAGTCTACACTGCAAATGTTTACTATAGATTTGACACAATTATACAATCTCTGTTTTGTTAAAGAAATCTGGTTTAGGCTATATTCAAATAATGCAACCATTTTGGTTCATGTCATGGATATTCATTTTTAAAACATTTGGATTCCATTGATATCCTGTCCTTCCTTCCAGGAACAGTTAGAATTCATAAAGTTCCCTCATTTTATTTTTCATCAATCCTATGTAGCAGTTTAGGCTGAAAAGCTGTAATTTGCTGAAGTTATCCAGGGACCTTCATTTGTAAAAGGGGATTTAACTCCAATTGATCCTGGGCCAAATCCAACTTTTTTGCCATGGGCTACTGGCTTTTTCAGATCTTTGATAAATATTTCACAGAACTGTAATGTAAACAAAATTGCCCTCAATATTGCACTGTTATTTATGGTTTAAGGATATATGATCATGAATGAGTGGAACAGTCCAGATATTGTGTCTCTGTGTTGCTGATTTTCATGTATTATTGCATTTTGTTAAATTGTAATTCTTTTAATAAAACATACATGAGAAAACCAACACTGTTGACAACTTTTTCACTTTTTAACAACACAATACACACAAAGGTAGTCTTCACACCAACATTAATAATTTCACACTGCCACTCCATAAGCAAATTACATCTATATTTTAATATTTCTATAGTTATTAGCTTGAACACCTGCAGCCTTACCATATTTCAACATTCCCACATCTTTTACAACTTCCTTTTTTTCTTGAATAGTAACATTTATACTCCGTCATATCATCATCCACTACCAATTGTTCTTGTTGTCTTTATTTTTTGTTGTTTATATTCTTCTCAATTAGCTTTTCTTTTATACGCATAATATATTTCTCTCATCTCATTTATGAAGCAATAAATTTTATATACAGGATCTTTTTTTTCATTCATAGCCTCTTTCATTTTACTCTTCCACCAAGCACTCTTTTTCAAACACATCACTTGTATAACTCTACACGCCTCCGTAACACTTTGAAATATAATTCCTTTCACTCAATTCCAAGCAAGTTTTGCATCGTCTTTCCTTATATCCACCTTCCACTCATTCTGTCGTAAGGTTAATCTATATTCTAACACTTTCTCATACAAGAGTCATCAGCTTTTTTACACAGTTATTCTACTTTCACTCTAATTTCTTTCACTACTTTCTTTTTATTTGATGGCTATGTTTTTCCTGAGATCCATTCTTGACACTATCAAAGAATGGTCCATCTCTCATTCAGAATCTCTTGAGCCTTCCCTTGATCTTTCATCATATACAATCAAATTAATCATGTTTTTCTTTTTATTTTCTTTTTGTACATATGAATAGGCATGTTTAAATCACATATTCAGAACAAATCTTTTTTTCTGAGCAGATTCTCCCCAAACAATCACCATTGTCATTCATTCTTAGCCCTCTGAATGGACCAGTCACCTTTTTCCCATTCTTACAAATCACCTAGGTTTCTCCCCCCACCCCCCAACCCTTGAATTGCATTAATTCAGAATATTGCAGGGTTTTTTTGAAAAGTTTTTTCTGGTTTTTCCAGTATCATGATTTACTGGAGCATTGCATATAACTATCACCAGCTTATGTATCATTAATTTCATTAGCTTCCCACCAACTAGAAAGTATATGCACATATTTCCCTAATCCATGCAGCTTCAATAAATATATTTAATTTACTATATAATGTATAATCTATGCAGTTTCAGTACATAAATACCCAGCTTTAATATATATATGCATTTTAGGATGCAGGGTTGGAGTTCAGACGTATGTTAAGATAATATTAGTAAATTCCACAAATTCCATATTTAATAAATCATGATGAATTTTGCTATTCTAAAAAAAAAAAAGATATGATGGATTTTCCCAGCATCCCTCTTTCAGTGTCCTGATGCTCATGTTAACAACAGTTTCACTAACAGTTAAGACTTATTTATTTGCCCAGACATTCCTGAAGTACTTGATCATTTTAATGGGTTTTGTATATGTATATATATATATGTATCTGTATATACACAGATACATATTGTATTTTTACATGTTTAATATCACTGTACTGTTATTTAGATGGTGGAGAGTCTCAAAATATATTAATGCATATGGTAGCATATAGCCAGTCTGCTATCTCAGTAGCTAATAGAGTGGCTAGTAGTTGGACATATCACCATCTTGAAACACCAGAGCTGTTGGCTGAACTGTAAAGTTGAAAAATATCCCAGAAAAATTAGTGGAAAAATTAGAGTCACCAGGAATTAAATGTCATTAAAGGGCATTTTTATATCTTTATGTTATTATATTCATCCTTCAGGTGACATAACAGTGTGTGATAAAAGTGTTTTCTGAAGGACTTTAAAGAGTAATTCAGATTTTAATTAGGGCTGTGAAAAGTAAGATTAATCTAATGTCCATGCTGTTTTCATGATCTGAATGATCACCTTGAAGTGATTATTTGGCCCCTAGTATGAAACATACAGATACCCATAGGTCAAATATCAGCTCCATAGCTGATTTAGTTTAGAACCATACTACTTTTTAAAAGCCCACAGGAGATGTTTGTACCTGCACTAACAAGCATTTAATAAATAACTATGCAATTAAAACAAGAGGGATAAAACTGAAGCTCTTGACTGTTGAATGACAGCTTATACTTAGTGGTCATTTTTTTGAAATATAACTCTCCAAACTTGAGACACAGAATTAGGATCTCATTCAAAAACTGCTGAGAGTTCACAGTCTGAAAAAAGAAGGGTTATAGCAGCATTTAAAGAAATCCATCCAAAATGAGTGGGTGTTTTAATTAATACTGGTTTAATTTTTGGAGATGCTGGGCAATTGTTGCTGCCATTGAATTCAGACAGAGGTGTTGCTATTCAACACACAATCCAGAACTACTTGCTTTCATTTGCAAAAGGTCCAGTGTTCAGGATGTAACATGCCTTCTTTTTCTTCTTTCCTTCTCTTATGATGAAAGAAGCTATAGTTCTCTACACATACATGGTTTCATAGCTCATGAACAGTGTTAGGGAGGTTTTCATAAAGACACAATTGTCCTACAGCTATTAATAGCTAGTGAAAGATTAATTCATACCTCCTTTTCTTCTTCTGCACAGTTAGGCCACTTTAGACAAGCTATAAATCGGCACATTTCTCTTTCTATTTCAAATTAACACATAGCAAACTCTATTAGTAGAGGCAAATATGTGTAGCTCAGGGTTGAACTGTGGAGTCCTTGGGGTTTTCTGAGCTTGGTTCCTTTCTTGCAAACGTTTCATTACCCGGCTAGGTAACATCTTCAGTGATGTTACCTAGCCGGGTAATGAAACATTTGCAAGAAAAGAACCAAGCTCAGAGAACCCCAAGGACTCCACAAAATCTATTAGCAAATCTTTTTATCTTCATGGTGCTCCTCCTCTTAAGTCTGGCTGGCAATGTTCAGGCTGCTTGAGATGCTAGGTAAAATTAAAAAATAGCCAGATTTAGGCAAACTGTCTGAGATTAATATTTTTCTACCGAAATATATGGTATTTGCTAGTCCAAACAACCGATCTCATTCTCAGACTTCTTTTACTGAAAAAACATGCATATTCAGCATTCACAAAAACATAGAATACACATACTGCTTTGCATTTCTACTAGGCAAAGAGCAACAAGTTAGTTGAATAGGAATGGCTTATATTGTGAATTTCCCTTTTGGCCCTGGCCAGGCTTCTTAATCCTGGATTTGTCTTTTTTTTTACAGATTGTGGTTAAGAAGCGGTTATATGGAAGTATATATTTTGAAAATGATATGGATTTAATGAAGATCATCAGTTATCAGCAGCAGAAATAGAGCAGAGACTTGGTGCATTAATGGACCAAAATGGCAATGTTCTTTATAACGTGACCAACTGATAATTAGAATGCTATAAGGTGACTGATATGTAGAGGCTACATTAATATAAATATGAAAACAATGCAAGGACTCTATTCATCATATTGTCAGAACATCTGTTAGTGCAAAATTACAAGGTGCATATTGATTCCAAAATAAAATAGAATCCAGTTTTTCAGAAAAAATCACCTTAGATATTTCTTCCTCAGCATACATATGTATAAGCTACTAGACAACCCATGACCCATTGTCCCAATGCCACCACCATCAAGAGATTTCAGATTTCGGCCTTGCTGTTCACCCATCGGCCCTTGCCACCAGCTGATTGGGCACAGGGGCCAGAGAGAGGTGAGAAAGAGGTCAGTTACCCCTTCCTTCCTTCCCTCGCTCCCTCCCTTTCCACATATAATATAGGCTCCTCCTCCTCAGCTGATCAGAACTACCTGCTACTTTGCTGGGGGAGGTGGAATAAAGGGAACCATGGGCTGTGAGGAAAACTGCACCACTTTTCCCCATTCTGGCATGACCCCAAGGGCTCCCTCCAAGGGGGAGGAACAGGGCTCACCCATCAACCAATGGCACTCTCCAGCTAGCCCTACCTTGCCAGCAGGCATCTGAGTCGTTCCGTCATCCTTCCCTCATGTGCCAACTGCAGTTAAGAGATTTCAAATTTCTGCCTTGTTTCCAAAGCAGCCAATCACCACTTGCCCATCAGGCACAGAAGACAGAGGGAGGCAGGAAAGAGGTCAGGAATGCCCATCACAATCATGTGACCTGGGCTGACTGCTGCAGTACAGTGCTAAAGCAGCCACAAATTCCCAAATTTCAGTCCAAGGGGAGTCATGGGTCCCGGAATTTGGATACATACTGTAAGTTAGCCCATTTGAGGTACCTTGGTTCAAAAATTGTTGCCTTATGACACACCATTTCGCCTAGCTGAAGGTTATAGACACAAGAGTTTTAGTAGTATATAGATAGTTTTAATTAAATTTTATATTCCACATTCTTCTATTCCATTAATTATGATTCAACAAAACAAACAAAACCCAGAAAGGTTACTGTGAGTTTGCCAGTAATATACATTTAATGTTCAGCATACTTTGAACATTACTACACATTTTTTCTGACTTGCTTCTCTACCATCCACAGCAATTTTGTTTGAGAATTTAACTGAACTTCCTACCCTATAATTTGTCAAATATCTGTGATATTATATGGGCAGATGTTTTTCAACTTCAGTACTATTTCTTCTGCATCATCAGTTTAGAATGAGGAAGTATTCCTTCTCATCATTTTGCCATTATAACACTACTTATGTAACGTTAAATAATATAATGTATAGCTTATATTTAAGTATTCTTTCTGCATTAGCATTCTACTGTACAGTAGTGTTCGAGATGTATCCATATTAGTTGAGAAGAGTGTGTTAAAGCACAAAAACCCAGGTTCTGGAGAGAAAAGAGCTGTTTCAGTCATTTAGTAGCTTGGTACTCCTCTTCCCTCTCAGCATCTTCCATACTGGTAAGCAAATTAATAATTGTGGTTGTTGAAAGCCTAATTATTTGTTCTAATACCAAGCTTCTGAAGGTAAATGAACTGCTAGGCCTTTAGTTCCTGTGCTATACAGATATTCCCCCCATCCAAAAGAATGCCCAGTTTACAGATGACCTATAATTAAGAACTGAGCCTATTGTAGCAAAATTCAAGTTAAACACACTATGGTTAAAGTTAATTGCACAATACTACTTATTATTAAGTAGTATTGCACAATACTACTTATTATTAAGTATTATTGTATAATACTTATACAGTATTATACAATAATATTGTTCTGGCTTACATAGAAATTTGACTTAAGGGCAGACCTTGGGAATGGAACTTGTTCTTAAACTGGGGACTACCTGTATACTGGTAATCACTTCTTCATGGTTTTATTGACAACACTCCAACACTCCATGTTATCTGAACCCAAATAAAAGTACAGTAGTTTCACGGACTGGATAAAATGTAGTAATCTATTTTTCTTTTTCAAATGCTGTTGTCTTACATAATCAGGAAAGGAAATATACATATTTTTAACTTTATGTTGATAATTTACTGTTTTTATAACACATCTAAATAACTAAGCCTCAGCCTTCTGATTCTGGGGGAAAAAAACTTTGTTTTTGGTCACTTACACTATGAGTAATAATGTGATCAGAAAATGCTTCATGTATAGAAAAGTAAACAAAGACCAAGTTGTGACTTTAAATTGGACATTAAACTAATCCAGGGCTATACCTTAATAAAGGCTAGAGCTGGGAATTCTTATGGATTTTCTAGCTCATTGCTGGGATGACAAAGAAATGCAATAAATGTTCTATTACTTACACAAGCTGCTAGTTTTCAGAAAATTAGTCACCAATAACCTTTTACCCTCTGTACTGCTCTCTTCCACAGTAAAAGGACCTGACCTGAATCAAATGCAACCCATGGTTTATTTGATTGCATTTTTCTAGTTTATGCTGTTAAATTATTATTGCTATTAGATTTTCAGCACAAACATTGCATTTTTCTTTTTGAGCCTTTTGCAGATAAAAGTTAAGTCCTTGTTCACTAAAACCACATTAAATCAAAATATTCTATTATAAAAAAATAAACTGTAATAAGTGTAAATACAAAATTTTGCTACAAGTTGGTTTCAGTCTATCATATATAACAAAAGTGTATGGGGGTGTGAATACACACACACACACACACACACACACTTTAACATTTATATTCAGTTGAATGAAATGACATAAACAGGGATGGAAATGGGGAGCATTTACATTATGTAGCCTATACCAACTCCATGGTGGAATTATATTGATTAGTTTTCCACTTAGCATGTAGACCTCCTTCTGACCCTATTTTCAGGGTCACTAGATCATAATGTGTTAGTACTGAGAGACTGATGTCCCTCCCATATTGGTTTCTGAGAAAAATATGGAATTGGAGAGAAGGAATCATGCTCTCATTTATATATTTATTTCAATATTTGAAAGACATAAATGCATACATAAATTGCATGTGCAATGTAATACCATGGGGCAGTGGAACAGTCTCTGAATCAATCTGGAGAGACCTTTAAAAATTAAATTGTGGACATACACACATAGTCTTAGTACTTGAGAAAATCTTTCCCCAGGGGATATTTTTAGTGCAAGATGTTTCTTGAACCATTTTTATATACAATCAAATAATAAATCAGATGAAATCTAGTTCATTTCCATGGTGATAGTAATGCTTTCTGCTGAACTGAAAAGAAAAATTGTAAGTGGGTCCAGACAATTTGGAGACCTTCAGGAGAAGACCTTTATTAGGCAAAGGGGAAAAAGAGGAGAAAATTTCTTTCCATTTCACAAGCAAATTTTACTTTAGAAAATAGTTTTAGTATCATTTATATGCACTATACACTATGTGGAAAATAATCTGTTGAAGTTCAGTGTAAATCTCATAACCGATATTTTCCATGGCAGGTGTGCAGCGCTGCAGAAAAACCAAGAGCAAGAAAATAAAAGCACCTAAAGAATGCTTTTCAATACTATTTTTAATTGTTATTTGAAGCATACTGTTGACCTGAGTTTTGTAAAGCCATGAAGTCTGGACACAAGGACTCAAATATCCTCCCACTAATGTTGGACTTTTCAGTATGCCTTTGAACTCAGTGTTCTCCGAAAGTGTTGTAACTGTAGGAGAGCACATGGATGGTTGATAGGAGTGGAATTTTTTAAAAAAATGAAAAGGGCTTAGTTTCCAGCAGTTGCAGCAGCTGTTGCATCTGTCTCTGGGTTTCCTGAGCTGAAATACAAGTAGGAAGAGAACAATGTTACTAGTACAATTATCATTGAGAGTCCAACCTTTGTTCAACTGCAGCAAGAACCAATCCGTCTCTGAAAAGTAGCAAAAGGGAAATGTTAGGTGGAAGATACATGCTTTGCCTGTGGTGACAATCACCCTGAATGTTAGCACAGTTATGGCAACTATCAGGAAAGCTTCTTCTGACATACCGGGAAACAATAGTCACCAAATGTTCATAAACCAATATTAATAGGGGGGGAAATATTAATATAATAGTTTTCTTTCTCATTCTCTTTTTGTCTCATGCAAATTTTTCCTGATATACAAATGTTTATTTTTTTTTTCCTCATGGCTGCTTGCAAATTCCTGAAATATACCTTTTTGAGCACATCATTCTAAGATATAAACATTTTTGTGATATATTAGCATGTTGAAAAATGAAAACTTTAGCACACACACACACATTGAGATTTGTGTATAATTTTTTGTAGGGGAGGTGCAAATGCATAGCAAAATGTGGGCCAAATACTAGTTACTGCTGATACATGATTTAGGTCAGTTTATACTATAATTCACAATGATCAGTTTTATAATAGTAGTTTCTGATATACTGGGGTGAATTCTCACTACAGTAAGATAAATATTCCTCTAATATTCTGCTCCAACAAGCAAGATCTATATTATTTTTATCTCTCCTTATTTAACCTTGTTTTAAAATTTTGCACAGATGCTACTTCTCCTTAACTCCTACAGTGTTACTATATGTGGGAAAACACTAGAGGAAGAGAGGCAGTGTAGTGCCTTGAGCTGTTGAACAAATGGTAGATATAAATTTAAACTGGTAGGATAGAAGTGGCAAAACATATATGCATCTGGTTAAGTTTAAAATAAAATATATGAAAATTAATACTTCAGCCCACAATTGAAGTAATAAAAGTATGCTAACCTTTATTTTTAATTTAACATCCTCTAGGGCTTCCTTATGTGCTTTTTTGTGCAGTAAATAGTGCTCTCACTCCCCTGATCTTCTCATACACTGTGCTTCTAATACGATCTTTCCTTTTCTACTTAAGAAAGAGGTATTAGGTTTACTAGCATCGGTGTAGTTGTCAGCTTTGCAGTCTGCATATTATTAACAAGACCAAATTAATTTTGATGAAGAGCCAAATGTGTTACCATGTTAACAATGCCCCAAATGCATTCAGTCTGTAGGCAAACAGCTGGTCCATCTCCAAACTTTACACAATACAGGTATCACTGAGCAGGCTGTCATTACACCCAGCATGTGTGCCTTCAGTGATGAAAGCAGAGATCCAGCTGTTCGATAGCTATAGTGCACATATTCCAAATGGAGAACCACATACTTGACACTACGCAATATGCAAGGGGTGTTACATACCTAAATTACTCTTAGTCCAGATTACCCCTCAGTCCATGTCGTCATGGCCATCAAGAGAAACTTATAATTTGGTATTATAACTAGGGCATTCCAGGTTGAGCTGGCCCAATCTAGTATATGTGGTTATATTCATATTTATTCTACCTAGTCTGGGAAGCATAAATCTCTAGATTCTAAGTATAAAAGTAATTCTTTCCTTTCTGATTGTAGACAGTGTACAACCACAAGCCCTCATAAAGCATTATCGGTCACAAGAAAAAGACATTTGCTGATCTCAAGACTACCAATCTTTCCTCCTCCAAAACAGAGGGAAGCTTCCAAAAAGCTAAGGCTAATTCATAGGTTACTGGTGCAAAAGTGATATACTGGCAAGCTGTTAGGTACTTGGCTTTGGTAGCAATCAAATAAGCAATGAAATGGAATATGATGATATGAAGTTCACATGGCAATGCCGTTAGTCCAACAGAGCAATACGCCCCTGGAGCAGCCTACACAATGTGCTCCATTATTATCCCTTCTGGACCCTGATCCCCACCCCCAGTATTTCTATACCATATGGGATGTACCTGGTCTATAAACAACAATAGCCCAAACATAATACTATACAAACCCCCCCAAAATATTTACATAATAATGTAGTGGCCATAAATTAAGACAGCCTCATCAACCATACAACCCAAAATGTCAAAACAAAATTTTTAAAAAGTTTCAGTTTGCATTGAAATTTTAGATTTTATTTGTAAAAGGAGGGGAAGGGAATCCAAAAAGTCAGCATCAATACAAAAGGAGATATCTTCATGACTTCCAACATGAGTTGGTGTGGTGTATTGTTTAACATGTTATTGTGGGAAAACACTAGGGGAAGAGAGGCAGTGCAGTGACTAGGTCTCTTGAACAAATGCTGGATATAAATTTAACAGATAAAAATCATGATTATCATGCTTCTATAAAACATGTTTGATTTAGAAAAAGCTAATATGGGAACATTTGCAAATTGTCCCAAAGAGCATGTGGAAACACAAGATGACACAGAATTTCTACATTAAATGAATTAATGAATTCTCCTGATAGTTAGTAATGATGGTAGTGATATATAGTTGAGAAGCTAATTGATTATCTCAGTCCATAGTAAAAGAATGGAAGAAAGCAAGTAAAAAATAGTTATCTGATCACAAATTAGTAAAGGCATGTTCATTCTTAGAAACGAACATTTTAAGCTTCCAAATTAAACAATTTAGTTTACTGTCTGCGTAATTAGATGTGATGTAGAAAATCCATAAAATAAGGTGATTAAAAATACAAAACATCCCAGGAGATTATGGCAAAACAGGGATGGATCTTTTTTAAAAATAATCAGAAATATATACTTGACCCCAGCTGTCTAACCATCCCCTCTAATTGTTAGACTGCAGGATATCTCTGCTGGGAAAGAATCCCAGCTTCTTAAAATAAAATCTAGAAAAAGTTCAAATCAGCGTGCATGCATTTCATTAAACTTCGTATCCTCTGAAAGTCTTTTTAATCTCTGAATTGTATTTGCTCTATCCAGCAATGGTCACCCTTTACATGTCAAAACCATGAATCATATCAATATGTTGAATGTTACATTATGGTTGCTATTCCAAATAATCCAGTTATACTTCTCCAAAAACATCAGATAAATGTATGGCAGCCAGGACGAAAGAATGATATAATAATAAAGCCATAAAGATGACTTTTAAGATTTAAACTACCTTTTAAATGTCTGTGGATATCTGCATAAACTCACACACAAGGACAAAGAGGATCTAGTTTTATGTGTTGACACTATTATTTTGAAAGACCCAGTAACATTGTGCTTAAAAATTGTACAAAGGCTTTTTAACTTTTCCTTCTTGGCTCAAATTATTTTCTAGACTGTGCCCCAATATTATTTTTTACAGGTATTCCCATATGCTCCTAACAAAATCTGCAGCTGTGATTTATTTTTATTATCTTCAGACCAGCTCTGAGGGCAGATTTTCTCCAAGTGACAGCACCCATGCAAATGATGATAACATACTGTTCTTTTTTAATGTCAAAGCTTCCTTGTGAAAAGTTTTTTAAAAAATAAAATAAATAATTTTGAATAAAAATTTTGCCGTAAACAGATAGCTAAAGAAATATACAGAAAGATCTGTGTGCATTATCTTATTTCCTGTCATCAGAAAACTGAATTTTGCCATAGATGGCCATAGTAAAACAAAGAGTTTCAGAAATAAGCAGACCCATTATAGAAATTGAAGGGCACTGATGTTCAGTGTGTACAAGGAAAAGTTAAGTTTGCACATTTACTTTTTAAAAATCTTATTCAATAGAACCTAATAGTGGATATGCAATGTATAGATCCCTACACAACCAGATAAGAAATGGAGATGAAACAAAAAGTCACATGGTATGTTTTTGTGCTAGAAACTAGAAAAATTGGGTAGGAAGATAAGGGAAAGAGTACTTGCTCTTTTGTCTGTCCTGTCAACACTTGGCCAATCTTTTAGTGAAAATAATAACATAATCCTATATTAGCCACCCAGAGCTGCTGTTCCAAAATAGGCAGCCACATAAATTGAAATAAATATGCAAATGAATAAAAAAAAGTTATCTTCAAAGAGGATGTTTCTTAAATAATCTCAGTAGGATAAAGTAACATGTAGGTGCTCATTCTATGGTTCAAGAAATAGTGGAAAGGTGAATTTTATTTATGCTTTGTGCTAAGGGTTCCTAGGTGTCCATAAGCAAAATCAGTTTTAACTCTCACTGGAAAAATGAATGGCTGAATGCCTTGCTGGAAAAACATAATCAGGGATAAATGCATCCCCTGACATTTGTATCTGTGGAATATATTGGTGAAATGAGTTGAGAAAGCAAGCTGTCTTTCCAAAGTATGACCAAAAATTACTATCAGGCCTATTGTCCAACCTTTTTCATTGCGTGAAAAAGTGAAAATAGCCACCCATTATATTTTCTAGTGGAAAAGTTGTTTGTAGTTGCTTCTCAAGAAAAATTTGCAGATTGTGTATATATATACACAATTAATATATAATTAATATAGAGATTGTCTATATAAAACCAGGTACATTCCCATTTTTTTTTTTACAGAAATATGAGCAAAACAATTGTTTCAAGGCTTTTTCTGCATAATATATGAAAGTAGGAAGCCATACATGTTTATTTTTTATGACTAAGAACATAGAGCATAATTTAGCCTCAAATAACCCTGTGAAATACATGAGAATGGCTGACAATAAGTGAATTCCAAGGCAACCTAATGAGACTTAAGCATGAAATGTTGTACACTGAAATTCTGATTTTATACCAAGCAGAACTGAAAGTGGCATGTCGGTTGACAATAGATGAGCAGTACGATGGTATCTGTCTGATTCAGACATATTTTTGAAACTATTTTATTTTAAAGGGAGACAAAGCTGCATTTTTAAAAGCTGCTGCCAGACATAGTTGCTATTATTGCTATTATTAAAGACAGAATGGATATTTATAAGGAAAAAGAAACCTCTGGGGTTTTTTTTTGAAACCACAGTTACTCATCATAAAAAGGGGGTGAATATAAATAATAATTGATTGATAAAGATGTTGCATTAAAGGGGACAAGCTAGGCTAGACTACACATCAAAAATTGTCTGACCACTGACAGATGTGTAGAACTGAATCCAACAAAACT
The DNA here is from genome assembly GCA_030867105.1 of Liasis olivaceus. Taxonomy (NCBI): domain Eukaryota; kingdom Metazoa; phylum Chordata; class Lepidosauria; order Squamata; family Pythonidae; genus Liasis; species Liasis olivaceus. Next base: position 23,422,155 of record CM061354.1, read on the forward strand.
GAATACTGGCTGGAGCATCTGCCAAGCTTCCAAATGCTGCTAGTGAGGGAAGTTCTTTGGGCTGTTTGGTCTCCAGGCCCTTGACAGTTGGAGAACAGACAGAAAAAGAGAGAAGAATGTGGTTAATTGTTTAACAGCAAATAACATCTTAGCATTTGATGTTAAAATCATTTGTAATCTTGCTTCAGTTTACTATTCTATTTCTGTTAGTCAAATCTGGCTGTATTCATCTGCATTTTCAATAGGCACACAGAAAGCCAGACAGATTTTCAGATGTTTTCAGAAGCTCTTTTGTTATTTCAGCCCAGATTCATTTGTTAAAAAAAAAGAAGAATAGAATATGTTGAATTGATCTGGCTGCTCACATAAGGGCCTTAAAGGTAACAGGGCAGCACTTGGGAAATTGAAACATGAGTGGCTGCCCTGTTCACTTGTGTATAAGTCAGCTCCCATTTGCGGACTCCTAGTATCCACTAAGGATGGACTTTCAATGAATAGTTCATTGATATGGATATCAGCTAAATGAACTAAGAGTTCATTTGGTTCACATTTGAATGTAAATTTATCCAGTTTCATATTTTAAAATCACTGCACAAACTGAAATTTATTTTTTTTTTAAATGATAGGAATGCACATGCAAACACATGTAATCACATAAGCGGTTGAAGGAAAAGTGTAGTCATATGGCAAAGGAAGGAATGTGTGTGTGTGTGTGTGTGTGTGTGTGTGTGTGTATATATTGTATATACGGTATATATATAAAACAGCATGACTGATGTAATTGTTTATAGGGAAAAAGTAAGAATTAGTGAAGGTTACAGTGGTAATGACAGATTCTGAATGTCAAACAGTCCATTTTTTAGAAGTGTCACAAATAGATCTTGGGGAAAAAATAGATATGATAGAAAAGGAGAGGACTGAAAAGTAGAATAAGTGCTTGTTTACAAATGATGAACAGATGATTGCTAAAATGTATAAACTTTTATTGAAATTTGAAACAGAAGAATAACAACTTAAGGTGTAACAAGCCAATGTATGATAAAGTGGGCTAAACATTTTGGTTATAATATATAGATGGAACAATGGGAAATATGTGGTTGAAAGGACTGAAATTTATCATATGTTATAATCTTAAAGAGAATTTTTATAAAATAAAGTACCGTTGGTGTATGACACCAGAAAAATTATCTAGAATGTATAAAGGTACTTCAGATTAATGTTGGAAATGTGAACAGGAAAGGTCATTTTATCATGCTTGGTGGACATGCAAAAAAGCTAGAAAACTTTGGGTTCAAATACATACAGAGATTCAGAGGATTTTCAAGATTAACATTCAACTGAAACCAGAACTTTTCCTCTTGGGACTGATGGATAAGCAGTTGGGAAAAAATCATGGAGCATTGTTTTTATGTATGGTAACTGCGGCAAGATTATTGCATGGACAAAGATGAAAGATTGGCAATACCTCTGACAGAGGAATGGTTGGTGAAGATGACAGAACTTGCTGAAATGGCCAAACTGACTTGTTTGATTAGAGAAAAGACAATATCTATATTTATTGCTGACTGCAAGCCCCTTATAGGCTTTTCATGTAAAAAAGAAAAAAATTGACTTATGATTTATAGTTTTGATGATTAGATATGATAGATTAGAGAAAGAAGAGGGTCACGATGTAACTTTAGAGAGAGAAGTCAATTTATAATTGTAATTATAACTGCTGTAAAGAAGTTTATACTTGGGAGCCACTTCTTTATATCTTTTTTCTTTCTTTTTTATTTTTCTGCTACTCCTTTTCTTTTTGCACCTTTAGTTTTTCCTTTCATTTTTTTCCTTTTTCTCTTCTTTTTCATTCTATTTTAGTTTGTATTAGTCTTATTCTTGTGTTTAAAATTTTCAATAAAATATAGTAGAATAAGTACAAGAAAATAAGCTATGTGTCCTGTATGACAAAAGTATTAAAAGAATTTCTCCTTAATAAATGAAAGGTGGACTTAAGAAGAGATAATTGGGTTAGCTTGAAACAGAGTGAAAAGAGCTGTAATGTTTGGTGGAATGGTGAAGTGAAAAAAGGCTCTGGATGAAAACATGCATATAAGATATTACTTCGAAAGTGAATATAATATAACATATTATATAACATGTTGGAAACAATGTAATCAGAAACAATGGTTAAGTTTAAAAGAGTCAGAAAATGCCCAGTGACTGTGGTGTAACTGTAAAACTGTTTTGGAAGTAGGTTAAGAGGGCTAAGCAAGGAATATACAGCAGAATGAATGAAATCAAAAATAACAGGGATGATTCTAGGGGCATGAAACTTGCCAGAAAGAGTATTGTTGAAATTGTATGGGAATTATAATGCCAAGTTGAAGAGTGAGAGTGAAACAAATAGTATCAATATTAGTGTATTAGAAAAAAGGATGAAAATAATAAATGCTGTGAGAATGTTGAAAAATAATAGGACTGCGGCTATAGATACTAGAATGGAGAATGAGTTTGGTGTAGTAGTTAAAACACCAGGCTAGAAACCAGGAGACCTTGAGTTCTAGTGCCTCCTTAGGCACAAAGCCAGCTGGGTGACCTTGGGCCAGTCACTTTCTCTCAGCCCTAGGAAGCAAGTAATGGCAAGTCACTTCTGAAATCTTGCCAAGAAAACTGCAGGGACCAGTCCAGGCAGTCACCAGGAGTCAACATTGACTCGAAGGCACGCGTGCATGCACACACACACACACACCCATGTGCAATAGATTATATCACTGGAAAAAATCTTAAAATATAGATGTGGTTTGATTATGAGGTGGCCGTGTGATTTAATATTTGAGTGAAGTAGGTGTGTCTGATGATTGAAAGAATGTGTTATCATTCCCTATACAAAATAAAAGGTGGTTGGGGCAGGGGGCTGGTGCCTTTGAGTCAGTGTTGACCCCTAGCAACTGCCTGAACTAGTCCCTGCAATATTCTTAGCAATATTTTCAGAAGTGGCTTGCTATTGCCTTCTTCCTCAGGCTGAGAGAGAGTGACTGGCCCAAGGTTACGCAGCTGGCTTTGTGCCTAAGGTGGACTAGAATTTATGGTCTCTTGATTTCTAGCCTGATGCCTTAACCACTACGCCAAACTGGCTCTCAATCTTATAGATGATTGGTTTGTGGTTTGGGAGGAGTTTGGCAGAATGCTAACTGAAAAGGTACAAGAGGGACCAAGAACAAAATCTAGACAGTGCACTGTATTTTCATGCCAGGTAAGGAGGATTTGTGTACTTCAGCATAGAATTGAGAAATGCATGAATGTAGGAAAGAAGCTTTGTTGATTTAAAACACTGTATGATGAAGTGACCCCTTCATGGATCACTGCCTTGTCGTGGTGAAGGGGCTTGTGTAACTCAGTGAAGCCATGAGCTATACCGTGCAGGGCCACCCAAGACGGACAGGTCATGACAGAGAGTTCTGACAAAATGTGGTCCACTGGAGAAGGAAATGGCAACCCACTCCAGTATCCTTGCCAAGAAAACCCCATGGACAATGTTAAAAGGCTAAAAGATATGACGCCGGAAGATGAGCCCCTCAGGTCGGAAGGTGTCCAATATGCTACTGGGGAAGAGCGGAGGGCAATTCCAAGTAGCTCCAGAAAGAGTGAAGCGGCTGGGCCAAAGCCGAAAGGACGTTCAGCTGTGGATGTATCTGGAAGCGAAAAGAAGGTCCGATGCTGTAAAGAACAATATTGTATAGGTACGTGGAATGTAAGATCCATGAACCAAGGCAAGCTGGATGTGGTCAAACATGAGATGACAAGATTGAACGTCGACATCTTGGCAATCAGCGAATTGAAATGGACGGGAATGGGTGAATTTAATTCAGGTGACCATTATATCTACTACTGTGGGCAAGAAACCCTTAGAAGAAATGGAGTTGCACTCATAGTCAATAAGAGAGTGGGAAAGGCAGTAATGGGGTACAACCTCAAAAACGACAGAATGATTTCAGTGCGTATCCAAGGAAAACCATTCAACATCACGGTAATCCAAGTCTATGCCCCAACCACTGATGCCGAAGAAGCTGAAGTTGACCGGTTCTATGAAGACCTACAAGACCTTCTAGAACTAGCACCAAAAAAAGATGTCCTTTTCATCATAGGGGATTGGAATGCTAAAGTAGGAAGTCAAGGAGTAATCGGAATAACAGGCAAGTTTGGCCTTGGAGTACAAAATGAAGCAGGGCAAAGGCTAATAGAGTTCTGTCAAGAGAACAAGCTAATCATAGCAAACACTCTTTTCCAACAACACAAGAGACGACTCTACACATGGACATCACCAGATGGTCAATACCGAAACCAGATTGATTACATACTTTGCAGCCAAACATGGAGAAGCTCTATACAGACAGCAAAAACAAGACCAGGAGCTGACTGTGGCTCAGATCATGAGTTTCTTACTGCAAAATTTAGGCTTAAATTGAAGAATGTAGGGAAAACCACTAGACCACTCAGGTATGACTTAGATCATATTCCATGTGAGTACACAGTGAAGGTGATGAATAGATTTAGAGGATTAGATTTGGTAGACAGAGTGCCTGAAGAACTATGGACGGAGGTCTGTAACATTGTACAAGAGGCAGCAACTAAAACCATCCCAAAGAAAAAGAAATGCAAGAAAGCAAAATGGCTGTCTGACGAGGCTTTACAAATAGCTGTGGAAAGAAGGAATGCGAAAAGCAAGGGTGAAAGAGAAAGATAGAAGCAACTGAATGCAGATTTCCAGAGAATAGCAAGGAGAGATAAGAAGGCCTTCTTAAATGAACAATGCAAAGAAATGGAAGAAAACAATAGAATGGGGAAGACTAGAGATCTCTTCAAGAAAATTGGAGATATCAAAGGAACGTTTAGGGCAAAGATGGGCATGATAAAGGACAAAAAAGGCAGGGACCTAACAGAAGCAGAAGAGATTAAGAAGAGGTGGCAAGAATACACAGAAGAACTCTAAAAGAAAGATCTTAATGTCCCTGATGTCCATGCTGGTGTGGTCACTGACCCTGAGCCAGACATCCTAGAGAGTGAAGTCAAGTGGGCCTTAGGAAGCATTGCTAACAACAAAGCTAGTGGAGATGACAGTATTCCAGCTGAGTTATTTAAAATACTAAAAGACGATGCTGTTAAAGTGCTGCACTCAATATGCCAGCAAGTTTGGAAAACGCAACAGTGGCCACGGGATTGGAAAAGGTCAGTTTACGTTCCAATTCCAAAGAAGGGCAATGCCAAAGAATGCTCAAACTATCGCACAATTGCACTCATTTCACATGCTAGCAAGGTTATGCTCAAAATCCTACAAGCTAGGCTTCAGCAGTACGTGAACCGAGAACTACCGGATGTACAAGCTGGGTTTCGAAGAGGCAGAGGAACTAGAGATCAAATTGCCAACATTCGCTGGATCATGGAGAAAGCACGAGAGTTCCAGAAAAGCATCTACTTCTGCTTCATTGACTATGCAAAAGCCTTTGATTGTGTGGATCACAACAAACTGTGGCAAATTCTTAAAGAGATGGGGATACCAGACCACCTTACCTGTCTCCTGAGAAATCTGTATGCGGGCCAAGAAGCAACAGTTAGAACCGGTCATGGAACAACCGATTGGTTCAAAATAGGGAAAGGAGTATGACAAGGCTGTATACTGTCACCCTGCTTATTTAACCTATATGCAGAGTACATCATGAGAAATGCCAGGCTGGAAGAATCACAAGCCGGAATTAAGATTGCAGGGAGAAATATCAATAACCTCAGATATGCAGACGATACCACCCTAATGGCAGAAAGTGAAGAAGAACTAAAGAGCCTCTTGATGAGGGTGAAAGAGGAGAGTGCGAAAGCTGGCTTGAAGCTCAACATTAAAAAAACTAAGATCATGGCATCTGGACCCATCAATCCCTGGCAAATAGAAGGGGTAGAAATGGAAGCAGTAACAGACTTCATTTATTTGGGCTCCAAGATCACCGCAGACGGAGACTGCAGCCATGAAATTAAAAGACGCTTGCTCCTTGGGAGGAAAGCTATGGCAAACCTAGATAGCATATTAAAAAGCAGAGACGTCACCTTGCCGACAAAGATCCGCATAGTCAAAGCTATGGTTTTTCCAGTAGTAATGTATGGCTGTGAGAGCTGGACCATAAAGAAGGCTGAACGCCGAAGAATTGATGCCTTTGAACTGTGGTGCTGGAGAAGACTCTTAAGAGTCCCCTGGACTGCTAGGAGGTCAAACCAGTCAATCTTAAAGGAAATCAACTCTGATTGCTCATTGGAAGGATTGATAATGAAGCTCAAGCTCAGATACTTTGGTCACCTAATGTGAAGAGAGGACTCTTTGGAAAAGACTCTTTCCCTGATGCTGGGAAAGATGGAAGGCAAAAGGAGAAGAGGACGGCAGAGGATGAGATGGCTAGATAGCATCACTGAAGCAATAAGCATGAAATTGAGCAAACTCAGGGAGGCAGTGAAAGATAGGAAGGCCTGGCGCAATATGGTTCATGGGGTCACGAAGAGTCGGACCCGACTTAATGACTAAACAACAACAACAACAACAAATGATGAAGTGAATAGGTGTGAATTAAGGAATATTTTTCACGAATATGGAGTTGAAGGATGATTGTCAAATGTAGTAAGAGCAATATATGATGGACATAAACCATGATGAGAATAAATGGAAGGTTCAGCAAATAATTCAACACTAAGTAAGGAATAAGCCAAAAATATATCATGTCACCTTGGTGGTTTAATGTGTTTTTGAATATAAGTGAATATAATGGTTAGAGGTGTATTGTTTGGCGATGTGAAGATATGAAAAGCAGATGGCAACCATGGTTTGAAAAGTCTTAAAACAAACCCAGTTGTGTCCATTGTTGGATCAGGAGGTCCTAGTCATGGTTATTCATGCCTTGCTCACTGTTCAACTGGATTACTGCGATACATTATATATGGACTGGTCTTAAAGACCATTTGGTAGCTACCACTAGTTCAGAATGCAGTGGCACAAGTAGTTATGGGCACATCTCAGTGCAGCCATATAACAAGACTGCTTCTCAAGTTGTACTAGTTACCAGGAGGATTCTAGGTACAGTCTGAGGCACTGGTTATTACCTATGAAGCCCTTCATGGCACTGAACTTGGTTATTTGCAGGACTGCCTATCTTCAATAACTTCAGCCGTCCAACAAGATCTGATAAGGTGGACATGCTCCAAGTCCCATCACTTGGGACCCAAGAGACATGCTTTCTCTGTTGCTCTGCCTGCCCTATGGGAGATTCAGATTTCTCCTAACCCCGCCTGCCTTTTGGGGGGTTCTGAAGATCTGGATTTTTTGCCAGGTACTAGATTTTGCCTCTGTCTTGAGTCTTTATGACAGTTTAAGTTTCCTCTGGCACAATATTTTTACTAGATTTTAATGTGGGTTGTCGTCGTTGTAATTTTTTGTTTTTAATTGTTTTGTTTTTAATTTGTTTTTAATTGTTTTGACTCAGGATGAAGTCAAAAATCAATTGGGCAGCTATATAAATTTATTTTAAAATAAATAAAATTATCCCTTGATGTTGTCTCAGAATACAAATGTTTTCCAGCAGATGTTAGGTAGATTTATGATACAGCAAGAAGTATGAATCTGAAAATTAATCTGTCAAAGAACAAGGTAATTGATTTTGACAGGGAAAATGGAGAGAACGATTACAAGTTATGCATACATGAAGAAAAATTAGAGCAAATAAATGAATTTGTGTAGCTTGGGAGAATGTTTATTAAAGATGGGGAAATGGATGGATAAATTTTGATATGTAAAAATGCTGGTAGAAAAATAGTGGATATCGTGATAATGTAAAAGTAAGTTGAATGCAGCGGGATTGAGAAGTAATAAGTATGTGTGGTAAAAGAAGAGATAGGTTTAAGAATCAGGGGGTCATGAATGTATATGGACTGAATACAAAACTGAGTGACCAGCAAAAAAGCACATTAAGATGGCCATATAAAGGAAGAGTGAATGCGCTGAGTGGAAGAGGAAGATCAAGAAAGTTGTAGTTAGATGGAGCTGATGAGATTCTCAGAAAGAGATACAGAAATTTAAAGAACAAAAGACAAACTATCAAGCAGTGTATGGACAGGGTAGAAGAAAGAATTGTTTTTAAGGACAGAAAGATATAGACATGCATAATGGACGGTGTTGGAGTAAACTGGTTTTAGCCATGTTTCCTTTCCTTTTCCTAATCTCATCTCTTTGTTTTACCATTTCTTTACTCATTTTCTGCCCTCTGCATAACATTGCTTACCCCAGAAAGGAATAATGTGATGCATGTATTCATGTATATATGTAAGTTTTTTTCTATGTAATCTATTTGATAAATGAAAGATAACGCTGAAGCTGAATTTCAGACAGAACTAAATCACATCTCCATTTTATCTAATTTTCTGATTTGGTAGAAATAGATTAACATATCTTTAATAGTTCATGAAGAATATAACATAAGTTCAGATGTGCAGTGAAGGATAGAAGATAGCAATTGGTAGCGCTATTTTGTGGTTTGGAAGAATGCATTGGAAAAGTCTGGGTTCATCCTTGGTATCTCTTAAGTAAAGCTAGTAACAAGAACTTCTCGAAAACACAAGATAATGTTATCAATACTGTTAGCAATACAGTACAGTAGTAATACTGTACTGCTTTAGATGGACCAATAGACTGACTCTATTTTAAAAATGTTTCTATGGTTTCTGTTCATGGTAAGAAATACCGTTAAATATCATCACTCCAAAATAAATGGGGAGTAAGGGTGGGGTAGGGATTCACTGAAAATTATTTTTCAATTGGTTTAAATTGAATGGAGTCAAATTAAGGTTGTTGACATAATACTGTAACCCGTACTACAATTAAGATGAGATAATTTCAAGGAACACTTATTATAATAACAACCACAACTACGACAATGGAAAGAACATAATCTCAGCTTCAGACTTTAAGAACATATCCTCATCTCCCCTCAGAATAATAATGTGACACAGTACATACAGTTACCTATCTTAAGTACATAGAATTATTGTATTAACTACTTTTTTTTAAAAAAACAACTTTTGAAGTAATCTGCAATCTTGCATTAAAGACATGTCACATAATCTGCAGGTGAAGATGATGACTGTGGTCACATGATGGAGATAGCTAAGAAAGGTAAAATTAATCAGGGTGATTAAATTCACCTAAATTTCAGAATCTCTCTCTGTCTCTGTCTCTGTCTCTGTCTCTGTCTCTCTCTCTCTCTCTCACACACACACACACACACACACACAAACACACAGAGGATCTTCAGGTGAAGAAAATCCTACTTATAAGTCACCTATCATGTTTCTCTCTGATATATTGAGATAGATTTATTGACAACAAATGTGATATAGTGTTTGAAGTGCTGGCTTAGGAGCAGGTTCTAACTGACCCTCAAGTACAGAAGCTCACAAGCTGTCTTTGAACCAGTCATGGTCTCTCAGCCCAACCTACCGCAGAAGGTTGTTGGTCTGCAGAAAGCAGGAAGAGTAAGCATGAACTGAAACTCCTGAATGAAAAGCATGATATTAATGTAACAAGTAAACAAATAAGTGTTGCAAATATCATTTTATAGACCTTGTAATGCAATCATTTGTGAACTTTTTCCCCTAGTCTTTATTTAATAAAATAGATTATTTGCCATTCTTTATTAGGAAAGCAGTTCTACGGCAGTGTGTGTATGTGAGAGCACATAGTATTTAAGGACTGTCTCTCCCTGGTTACGTCTACCCATCCCATCAGGTTCAGCACAAAGGGCATGTTACGGATCCCATCAATAAAGGACCTAGGAGGAGAGTTTTTTCTGCCACAGCCCCAGCCCTTTGGAGCATCACCCCCCACCCCAAGGTTAGATTGACCCTGATCCTGCTTGCCTTTCAAAAGGCTCTAAAGACATCATTGTGTCAACAGGCCTGGGGATCTGGTTATGATTTGGAGCCTGCTAAATGGATATACTGACTGACCCATAACTTGCACTTACCTGCTTTGTGTATTTTTTGTTTTCAAATTTGCTTTTAATTATGTTTTTCATTTAGTTTTAGGGGTTATTGTGTTTTTACTGTTTTCCTGTATTTTATTTATTGGTTGTATTATTTGGTTGTTTTTAACTATGTGAGCTGCCCAGAGTCACAAATGTGCGATGGGCAAATATACAAATTGAATGCATGAATGAATGAATGAATGAATGAATACACACACACACACACACACACACACACACACACATGCTTTTTAGAAATAGGGAAAGAAAGAAAGAAAGAAGGAAATAAGAGTTTAACCATTTTGCTCTGTGATAAAAAAGAGCTGTATCATTATAAAAGAAGACAGTGGCTACTTCTAAATGGTTCAGCTTTTCAATCAACCTGACCTTGTATTCACTGGGGGCTACAACGACAATGGTATCACCATTTCCAAGGCAGTAGAACATCAGTTGTACATGAGATCCAATGGTGCCCCTCTGCGTATGGAAATAGTCCTTGCATGCTGACTTGGTCATACTATTAGGCCAGGGAAAGCTTTTTTTGGTCAAGGCCCATACTTTATTTGTAAAACTTATTTCAGCCTCCAAGGAACTTGATATCACTAGCAGAAGGCATAAAATTTGCCTTTTTAATTTCAGCAGATTGGGAGAAAAGTAAAGGTATAAAATAGACATGTTAATCTAAGCTCCCACAAAATGGTGCTGGGCTGTGTGCAAAATGAAGAGAAGCAAGAAGAGTTGCAAAAGTGTTGGAAAACAAGGACTCAGAGGAAGATACTATCCTGCTGGCCATACTGGCAATGTTGAAAAAAGATTCAGCCAAATGATTAGGTGATTATGAGCGCATGGCATCATTTCTGTTTCAAGTATCAAAATAGGTCAGGCTACACTTGTTTCAATTCTCAGGATACTGACTGGTTATATGGAGACCTCTGTTAATAGATAGTGGAATTTGGACTTCTGGAGAGGATCCATGGTGAACTAGACATCTCCAAGGGAACACAGACAACACTGCGGCGAGATTGGTGGTCAGACAGCTTTTTCTGACCGGCCAAACCTCTCTGGATGAAGGACAGATTGTGAGATCACCCGCTTGCACTCTCGACAGCTGCTTCTCATGAGTAAACTGCAGGATCCAAGGTGGAGAGGCTGGGAGTTTGAGGGATTTCCATCAAGCTCACAGCCGCAATGTAGCCTTATGGACACAAATTTTGTTGAGCCTCATTTCTTAACCCCTTTTGGAAATTCATAATAATTGCTTTTCAGCTATAAATAACCTTTCAATTGACATGTTTTAAAAGATGCACAGAGTGAGTTTCCTTTAATCCTTAATGAAAGAGTTTTAGAGATAAGTTTAAGGACTTATAAAAATCTTTTTCTTCTTCTTCTTCTTTTTTGGTTGTTTGTTTGTTTGTTTGGAATAAGTGGCAAAAGGATGGTGAGAAGGTTGATTTTGGAAAGTTGTAAATAGACAGGGAGTCCAGATGGATTTGAAATAAGATTTAAAAATTGATCATGAAAATCCTTCCCACGGGAAAATGCTGGTGTTTGAATTCTTGAAAGAAAGCATGATAGGATGGAATTTGAATGTTGCACTAGAGGGAACCAGACAGAAATAACGATTACAGTTAGGAGAAGAATACCTAAATTTGACTTACTAACACAGAGTGAAGCCAAATACTTGAACACTGGACATATTCTAGGATATTTGTGAGCAATGGATCCAGAAGTTAATTTTAAAACTGTCTGCCATTATAGATAAATATTGTGGAAGAGGAACGATTTTTGCTGGACAGGACTGGGTCTGATCTGAAAGTGGATTTGAAAATGACAGGCTGCAAGAATGATATGGAGAAAGATGTTACACTGGATATACAAATGAAACTGGCTGATGTCTTAATAATTGAAAGGGATGTGCAAGTGGCAAACCAAAAGAGTGACTTGGATAACTTCCATATATTGGAAGGTTTTGTTCTGAAGGTTTTTCTGAGAAGGGACAAAGAAAAAATGAAAAGAAAACAAGCTCTAGAACATTATTTGAAGGAATTAAAGTTCAAGATTGTTAAAAGTAAAAGGAAAGAATATAAAGTTGGTTTATTTGATCAAGGTTAACATAGATATGTTGTTATTTTTGGCAACTCTTAATGGACGTTTACTGACCAGAACTGGATGACAAGGCTATAAGGATCTGTTTATAGATATGAGATATCGAATGAAGAGTTTTCTTGTATTTTAAGAAAAGGTGGTAAGTTGTTAAAACTGTTTATACTTGTTGTGACAAAGGAGGAGTTTACTTCTTTATACATTTCTTTTCTTTTTCCTTTTTCTTTCTTTTTTATTCTTCTATCTATATATTTTTTCTGTACTTTTTAATAAAATTATTATAAAAAATAGAGAATGGAATGTATTGTTGTTGAATTCTTTGTTTTCCATTAGCCATCATGTCCTTTTGTAACCCTTCAGAATAAAGTATCTTGAGTAGGGGAAAACTGACAAAAATAACCCTTTCTTTTTTCACCATTGCAGACATTTCAAATTCAAAATCTTTCCCATGAAAGGAAGGACACAACTGAACTCAAAACATTATTATCTGTAAGGGGTCATCAAACACATTTATTTCTTAAGCATTTTTCCTATCTATTGATGAGGAATTTATTTGACTTTTTTGAATAGATGCCCTAAAACAGTAAATGAATTTTTTTTTTTAATTTTTCTTATACTATTCATATGACATTGATGTTATCACTCTCCTTTAAAAAGCTGTAGCAATGCTATTTGCCAAGGAGAACAATGGTAAGTTTTATCTTGTTAAAAACAAAGCTGCAAGACAGTACTTAGTGCATGGAATTTTTTATGAAATCACCAAGGTATATTAAATGTTTAGTTGTATCAAAAATCCTTTTTGTTCTTCACGCAATGATTCGCTGTATTCACCTTACATTCCATGTAAAAATTGGTGGACTCTCATGAACACAGTCCTGATAAATTGATACTACTTTTCAAAAACTGCTAATCTGTGTTAATGCCATTTTGGTAATAGTCTGGCAACAGCTGTTAGAATGTTGTCCCTGTAGGTCATGGAGTGAAGATGGAAAAATCCTTAATAAAATGTTGTCAGAATCTACAGGTGGGAAATAAAGGAGGTCTTGTGACCTGTAATCCTATTCCCTCATACAGTCATGGAGTATACAGTCATTTCGTGGCTGAAATTAGATAACATGCTGGTAGTCTTCCAATATCAACTTTTGCAGTTTGCCTGTATAACTTCTGGTGAAGAGCCATAAAACAGAGAGCAGCCAACCTCTTTCATTTCTTTCTTTCTTTCATTCCTTTCTTTCTAACTTGCTTTTAGCATCACACCTAAAAATACGAGCAAATCCAATTACATGAGTTATTTTATAAATTATGTTAGCTTTGATAAACACTGCAAAGTCAGGCTTGAAGAAATTAAGACTTGTAAGTGTGGATCATACTCTTAATGAACAGCTTCTAGTTTCAGGGGGTCAAATGAGATTCAGTTCTACATCCCACTTCGAAAAAGTGGACAGACTGAAGTACAGGGGTGTCCTGATATTTGTATTAGAATGTAAATGCAGCAGGTAAATGAGAAAGACATGACAGAGTTACTTGATTTGAATTTTCCCTTTGTTTAGACTTTAACAGATAGGGCTAAATAGGTATTTCCTTCAATGTCTTGTTGATGTAAGGATATTGACAGAGCAGAAAAATTAGTAGCAGTCTATAAATGGGGTTTTATTCAAGACTCAGCTGTGACGGATGTATAGATTAACAGGACCAAAGTAACACTTCTGACATTGGATTAAATAAAAGTTATAAACCAAAGAGACAGACTTCTAGATTCTTTTTTAACTCTAACCTGAGTTTTGAAACAAGAAAATTCCAGTGATAATGTTGGTGATGAGAATCTTAAATTTAGTCCTACATTCCAAAAAAAGTGATACTTATAGTTTGGTGGGGGGGTTTTAATCTAGCTCCTATCTTTGTTCCTCCTCTTGTTTCGTTTAATGTGCTGAACTGTGGGAACACATTTGCATTATATTTCATAAGAAATTATATTATTTCAGAAATACTATTGAGTTCGATAGATAATTATTTTCTGCAAGTGTTTACATTTTAAACAGTCCAATATTATTAGTAAATGTTGAAATGTTAATACATTCTGTTTTGAAATTCTCGTTCAAACTGAGACTACTGCATTTGATTTCTCATTAGCAGATGCAGTAAATGCCTAAAGAAAATTAGATAGAGCTGAAAATCATTATTTATTGGCTTTAGAAGAAATAAATTGTCATTGCTGAAAATTTAATGCCATATTTTTTTCCCCCTTTTCTACTTGCACAAGGAGCACTATTGCTAATAGACTTCAGAGCTTGAAATAAATAAATCTTTGGAATCCTGTTGCATCTCATGGGGTGTGACATTTGACAGTCTTTTATAGTGCCGAACGAAACAAGTTTGTGAGCTGGAATTCAATTGTGGTGTATTGATTCCTTGCATCAGTCATTATTCCCTGCTGATTGACAGCTGAAAATTGGTTACGTTAAGTATTTCATATGTTATATTGGCTGACATTTGCTTGCCTGCTCTTGTGTCAATATTGTTGTAAAGATCTCCAGCTCTATGAGATAGCAATATACACCGACTGTGGCTTTTGTGTGATGTTCCAGTGTTTTTCCTGACATAATTTAAGACATATTAAAAACCAGCAGCATCTCCCCTCTTGAGGAGCTTAATGCCAATATTATTGTCTTCCAGGGGAAGATCATGTATGCTCATAATCGGGTGCTAATTTCCACCCATATGCTCATGTTTAGGCATTAGGTGCTATAACTGTAAAACTGAGCCTGATTGATTGATTCATGTCAAGCCTCATCTCAGCTCATGCAGTGAAAAGTCATGCAGCTGACCCTTTTTACACTAAAAAAAGAGATCCCTGTTCCCTTCTTTCACCTAGAACCATCACATTGACTGAATAATCTGTAATACATTAGTGCTGACATTTGTTAGGCAAGAATTAAACAAGACACAATAATCATTCCCCTGAATAAAAATTGTGTTTGGTTTCCAGCAGAGTTCTATTAAACGAATGATAGAATTGTCTGCTTCAATGCAGAGAATGGTGAATATTCTCAGAGATAATGAACTCCTTTAACTCTTTCGTGACTCAGGATCACCTTTTGCTCAGCTTGCCTGTTGGAGCAGGAGCAGGAGCAGGAGGAATCTCATCTGGCGTGAATTGCTAGGGGTCAAGAAGTAACTCATAAAACAAAATGCAAAGCAGCTAAAAGTGGCTGATGTGAAATACAAAGATCTTCTTACTAGAACTCAACCCACTACCTAATTCTTATTTGTGTCTCATGCTTTGGTGACAGTTTATTTAGCCATTAGTAAAAGAATTAACTCATTTTGCACAGCGTATACCATTTTAGAAGAAGGGGCAAATAGCCCCAAGTTGGCATTGGGTTTCAAAATAAATAAATATACCATGCAATCCTAAATATATCTGTTGCTGAGCTGTGGCAAGTAGGTGGACATCTAAGCCTGAACCTTTCAGTGCTCTCCACCATCACAAGTTCTGGAATACATTCTCAGTGAGACACACTTGACACCTTTTGTATAGTATTTCCAGCAGTAGGCAAATCTGCTTTTATTCTCCCAGATTTTTTTCCATCTCTATGTTATGGAAGGTTTAACTTATTTCTACCTATTCTGCTTTTATTGTGCATATGCCATTTGTGAGTAACCGTTGTTTAGTTTGGTCTTCCACAGTATTTATTTCTAGTTATATGTTTATAGAATTGCCATCTTAAGTAAGTTCATAGAAGTAATATTTTCAAACCCCTCCCTCAAGAACACCCATTCCTGCTCCCTATACACACATACTGGCCAGCAACCCCCTTGAGAAGCTTTTCAAAGATTGCAGGAAGCTGCAAAGGGAGGAGGGAGATAGGAAATTTTCTTTCTGTAAACTTCCTTTATTAACCTCTTGGGAAATTAAAACAAGCAGTAGACTCATCAAGGATTCATCAGATGGCTTATAGAGATATGTATCTGTACAGAAGCATGAGGTGTAAGCATATGCGGCAAAAACTACTCATTTTTGGGGTGAACTCATCAGATAGGTCCAAGACTGTCTGGGTGATTGTTACTTTGTATACACAGTACAGTTTAAAACCCACACAATAATACTAAAAATCTGACTACTATTCTGGAGGAAAAAAAGCAGGATCTGCTATTTGATTCTGAGACTCTGTTCATACTGTGCAGGTTTTTTTCCACATTGCATATTAGCTGTGGAAAGTCACCTCATTCCACTTTTTTCATTTGTTTTTCCAGCAGTTCAGCCTTAATTATCACTGCAACCTTTGGAATAAAATTTAAAACATTTTTAAATTATAAAACATTTTAAAACAAATCTATTCAATTCACAATGGCACACAATCAGAATGTATATTGAATGAGTTTTCTGACATCTACTGGCATTGGTCCTATAAATATGCATTGCTGCATAAGGGGCAAAGGAACATGATATCCTTGATTTTCATAATAGTCTAAAATATGAATTGTACACAGTACTACAGCTAGTCCCCGGGTTAAGAACTCCTGGTTTAAGGACAACCCATAGTTAAGAACGGAGCCTCTTGTAGTAAAATTTGAGTTAAATACACAATGATTCAAGTTGAATACACAATGGTTCAAGTTAATTACACAATACTACTTATACTGTATTATATAATGTTCCTGTTTACATACAAATTCGACTTAAGGACAGATCTTGGGTACAGAATACATTCTTAAACTGGGGACTACCGGTATCTGTGAGAAAGGCTACTATACAATCTGTATGGTAAGGATGAAGTCTTGCTAAATGAGGAATTGTACATACACAAAAACTGAATTGCCATTCTAGTTCTAGGGATGGTACTCAGGTTATGGGTAGAGAAAATGCAGAAAGAAGCCGTACCAGGCTAGGTGATCTGTGGATTTCAGATGATTTGTAAGAATAGGTTGGATGGAGAGAGAGAGAGAAAAAAACTGTCATGATCATTTCTTTTACATATTGACTTAGGTAATCAGAGTCAATATTATCAAGGAATTTATAGCTTACCTTATCATGAAAAACGAGATTCAGATTAAAATGGCAGAAGATCACCAGTATTTTTTATTCATTTATTTTTATTAATGAGTGAGTACAGGATGTCTGATTAGTAGAATTCTCCATAGGAGAATGACCAGGTGATACCTTCATGCGTAGAATTCCTTGTGAAGATTAGTGAGCAGCCCCTCCCCTTTCTGTCCCATTGGTGACATCACGGAACAGCCAGGTTCCATAAGTACAGTGCGATTGTCTCCATTGGGAAGCCTTCTCTGTGCATGGAAACGTTTTCATGTGAGGTAGAACTCTGACAGCTTGACTAAGACTGCAGTCAAATAAATTATCTCCTTGTTTATGTATTGCAGTTAACCATATCTTTACTCGCTGCAGCAAGATTACTGAACATAGGAATTTTTTTTAGATTTTTTTATCCTGCCTTTATTACTTTTATAAATAATTCAAGGCAGTGAACATACCTAATACTCCTTCCTCCTCCTATTTTCCCACAACAGCCCTGTGAGGTGAGTTGGGCTGAGAAAGAATGACTGGCTTTCATGCCTAAGGCAGGACTAGAACTCACAGTCTCCTGGTTTCTAGCCTGGTGCCTTAACTACTAGACCAAACTGGCTCTCAGTTTTGACTATAATACTTTATATAACTGTAAAACTAGACTTTATTGTTTCCATAAATTGCTATAATGGATGAAATAACTTCCTGTCCCACTTCATGAAATGTGGAAATATACATATAAGTGAAAAATATCATAATACGTTACTTATTTGTTTCTTATTTTGTCTGTCCAGTCCTAGCTCAACACTTTCACCACTATCTCACACTGGCTTTTGTTACTTCTTAAATTATTTTACTTTATAATAATTTAAAATTGCCAATTATATCTTCTTAACATCAGAATATATGAAGAACTGTAATATATAAAACCAATGACTTATCTCTTTTAGTATTCTGTCTTCTCCAGCAGCTATCTCAACTATTGTAAGACAAAAGCAGAACATGAAAATATTGAGTGTCTACTGCTAGTATGGCTCTCAATAACTAGCAGTTCAGGGATCTATAGTCTTGGAACTTGGAGACAGCATATATTCATGTAATAGCCCAGTCTTCTGTGTTCTGTCTAATCTTCTTTCTTCATGTACTGCTTTATATTTATAGTTTCAGTAGTACAGCTGAGACTGTAGGATGAAATATTGAAGATCCCAATCTGTTCTTCCAGAAGCCTTTGGAGTCTACTCAACCTATCTCCCTGCCTTATTGTAGTGTAGTCACTCAGTACAGCTGTCGTCATTTAGTTTCTAGAGCTCCTCATCTGGCATCTACCTTCCAACCTGGCAGAGAGAGGACTCCCACAACCTGTCTTTCTTTTCTGGCCAACTAAAAGGGGAAAAAAATAAAATAAATTATATAGCACCTCCTGGCCCTGCAGCATTGAAGCATGTGGCTAAGGATGGTATCCCTTTCTTCTCCCTCTCCTTTTTGGGAGGTAGATCAATCTCACAAGAGATAAAGAAAATCCTCTCCTAAGGAATGAATGCATTTTCTCTACAGGCTTGGGGACTTTGATTGCGGCAAGGCTGGGAAATCATGGAAGGGATAGTAGACATAAACAATTAAAAGACAGAAGTTAGTCATTTGGCAGCTTATCTATGGCAACTCAACCCAGGTGGCAAGAAATCTGGGAATAAATGTTTTATTCATTCAGAGACTTTACCTAAATGAACTCGCTAGAAACAAAGGTTGTAAATACCTCCTACAGTTTCCAAGATTCTGTATTTATTCCAAGACTAATAGTAAAGGTACTTAAAGTCTATTTAGGTCTTGCTTTCTTGATCTTGCTCAGCTGTGTGGGACTTCATATGGACCAGGATGAGTGAGGAGGCCCTTATGCTATTAGAGGGTCAGGTTTTTACCTATTGCCTCCAGGTAAGAGCTCAGATTATTGCCCCTCTGACAATCACCACCATCCTCTTTTCAAGGCTTTACATTGCTATTCAACTGCTGAATAATGCCTTCATTACACTGGTCTACTCTACTCCATACCTATGCTGTGGATGGCCAGATTAGTATTTCCTGGCTGTGCTGTGAATGGGCCAGCATGCTGCTAGGCACCCTCATTTTGCTTGGGTGCCAGAAAGTTTGTCTTTTCTGTTCCCATGGCAATCTCCCAAATATTGTCATCCAGAACACCTATAACTTCTACCAAATCCCCAATGACATTAAATACTGTGGATTCCCTGGAGTAGTAGGGAACAGTATTTGCATTGTACACTTTAGTTTGCATTCAGGTTCCCTGGAATTTTACAGCATAGTTCTATTGTCTTTTCTTTAAGGTGGTAAGGACCGTTCTAGACTGCTTGGGTGTCATGATTGGGCACTGGTCTAAGGACCAATACCTAATCACCTGGCTCAGAGGTGGATTCCCTGGAATGCACATGAAGCTAAGCTTTCTGTTCAGTTTTGTCTCTCTTATCACCTTCTTGCAACAGATTTGCAATAAATCTTATTTGTTTTTTGCTTTGCTTTGTTTTTGGTATCTGTAACAAGCCACAGCTCACTGAGCCTTTCTGATACAGTTTCTACAGTTTATGAGACTACATTGTTATATTCCCTTTCTTCCATTTCTTATACGTGTTCATTTTCCTCTTCAGAGTTTTAGAGAGCTCTGTATGTATCCATGCTGGCCTCTTTAGAACTTTGCTCCTTTGGATATCATGAATTCAAGAATAACATGAACATTTTCCCTCAAGGTACCAGTCACCTTCATTTCTTCATCCACCCCTTCTTGTTGATGTGGATTAGGTCCAGGATAGCAGACATTTTGTTCTGTCTTCCACTGTCTGGCACATTAAATTGTCAACAAGTGAGGACAAGAATTTGTTGGACCTCTGACTCTCGGCAGATATTAGGATAATTAAAATACATTATTATCACTTTGTGATACGAAAAGCCTTACCCGTATCTTTCGCCTGCTCAGCCAGTCTGTGATAAAGCCTCGTGACAGTACCATCTTTGTTCTCTCTTTTATTTTTGCCAAAATACTTTTCAATAAGATGTCCATGCTCCAATTCCTGAATTTCCTTGGAAGCGCAGAGAAACATCCCCACACTTTCTGTTGCATCTGTTTCTTTTTAATGATATTATTTATAATAATGACAACAACATCAATACAAGTTAAAGAAAACTTTCAGAAAGCTTTCTAAGTAAAATTTTTGGTGTAATGCCATGTTTTCAAACATTATTGTGCTCCTTTTTTAACTCTCTGACATTCTCTACTTTTCATATTTAATTCTACTCTGCTAATTTATTGTAAGAAGCTTTAAAAATTTATACAGAATTATGTTTGCCAGCAATGGTGGAAACAATGTGGTAGAAAACTAAGGTAACAGCTTGTCACATTTTTGTCTTAGGAAGACAGAATTTGCCTTATTTGTTTCATATTTCCCTAAAGCCTTGAGAGGAAACTTGCCTCTAGCAACTTAGCTGCCTAACTCTTCCACGTCCATCTTCTGGATGTCACCTGCTAAGGTAAGGAGCCTGGAAAAGCCTGGACACTGTATGTATGGGTGGCCTTTTGTTTATGGCAGACAAAGACAAAATCCTCTGGATTACTTGAAGATATCATATAACACACAAGATGGAGCTACTATTATTCTCTTCTAAGACATATTGTGTTTCCCTTGGGCAGAGAAAAGAACACGCAGCCAATCCAGGGAGGGCAGGTCCTATTAAAGATTTATGCAAGCCTGAATTATTTGGCTTTAAACTTTGTCTTTTTCCATTTTTTAATAAGAAGGATGCTTTCTTTAGACACTGCAACCTGAAGTAGATGGTATCACCTGTAATCCTTGGCTTAGGCAGACAGTTTCTAAATGGATTGAATTAGGTGCAAGACAGAACTGTTTGATTTTTTTTTCCTCCCCTCCAGGCCCAACATCAGTTTTTTTTCACTGTTGTTTGTGCTTTTAAGGATTCCACTAACACGGCATTCAAGGTGGGACTTAAAATTGTATAAATGTCTTTCAGGCCTCTTCTTCCAAAAAAACATGCTTAGAAGTTGTTGATACCTGTAAACATTTTATCAAAACTTTCTGCTTTGATTTTGTTCATTTAAAAGTGCTTTGGGGGGAGCAAGAAAAAAAAAGGATATCCAGTAACATTAGTGCATCAGGAGACTCTGTATACTTAAGATTTGAGATCAGTCAAAACTGGATTGATTTTATTTTTACTCTATACTATCCCAACTATTAGTTCAGTTAAAATACTCTAAATTATAACAAGAATTGGGAGGATTATTGCAGATTGTTTTTCTCATTTTAAATGTTTTTAGAATAACTTCATAAATAAAGTATGGATATATTTACTCCCATTTCAAAAGTCTTGCTAGTCAGACACAAAACAAGGACTCAGTCAGTCCTGAGAAACTTAAGTTCTACAAATTCAGTGTAATTTAGTAGCTTGGAATGTAAGAATTTTTCTGTATGTACTTAGCCTCTTGAACATAATAAGCAATCTGTATGCTAGATACCTCTATAGAACTAGTTTATTGGTTGGTCCAGAACAGTGTCCTGGCAGATAAGCAAGCCAGATTTATAGGTGGGCAGTCAAACACTTCTATAATTTAGTTGAAAAATATATCAACCATCCTTATAACTACAAACATTATAATATTTAAGCCTCTTTAAGTGTCTATTCCAAATTTCTAAGAGCTTTTTGCAAGTTCCATAATATTATCTAACTCCCTGCTGAGTTTAGAATATGGACTTAACTCCATGGAGGTTCATTTGTGGCTTTGCTGTCTGAAATTTTGGCTCAAATTAGGTCCCCCCCCCCCCCGATAGCTCCCTGACTTCTCTGACCTTACAGAATACTTTTTTGGCATCACGGAAGGCAGCAATGGATTTTAATTTAAAATTGTAGAGCTTATCAGTCAGTATCTGACCTTGATTAGCCTCAAGAGGGCCATGACAGTGCTGAAGCAATGGGTTCTTGACCACGACATCTAAGTATATCCCTCCCTCTGTATGAGACAGGTTTGCTTAAAAGTTCTTTATCCAATGACAATTAATGAGCCAATTTTCTATGCTCAACTTACAGGACAGCACTCACACTTGCTAAATTCAATGTTTAGCCTTCTTTATTGCTAGAAGGAAGATTTAACAATATGCTAGTGCAAGAGCAACTATATTCCTGCCTGCTGGACAAAATAGAATTAATCTCACACCTGTTCTTATAATGCTCAACTTCATATTCTATCTACAGACTTTTATATTTTTTAATAATAAATTAAAATCTTTCTTTCGGTCTTCAACAATAAGTGAAATTTTAAAAAAGTTCTCTGTGTGTTGATTATGCCAAGTACATAACTTTATCATATTATCCCTTTTCAGAAAAGGCTAAAGCTTGTAAATGACAGACTTCTTAAGACTGACATAATCCTTTCTATTATGCCTCTTCTTTCTACTGTCCTTGTGGTGAGATCTCAAGGGTAGCAATACTTCAGCTTCTTGAATGTATATGCTTATTCAATCTTCAGCCCTATTAAAGTATACTGTAGCTCCTCGGTTTTTTCTGAAAAGATTGGAGAGAGGTAGGGGGAGATATAGATTGAATAGTCTGGAAGACATAGGATGAGGTAGGAGGATTTTCGGTACACTTGGAAATAGAAGTTCCAAAAACAAGGGGAACATTTCTGTGCACTTGGGCACTGAAAAAAACTTTAGATTTGGAAAAGGCAAGGCAACCATAGAAAATATTTGCAAGAAAAAAATTGACTCAACTAAAGGTTATTCAATCAAGTAGTTTGTTCACAATCAATGAAGGATTAATTGAGAATAAGGTATAAACATTCCATAATGTTGTGGTTCTAGAGAAAAACATCTAGCTTTGTAATTCATGTAGCTTTCAATGAGAGGAAGAGCTTTACTATTAAAGAGCTTTCACAACAATTGCCTACAAAACAGCAGGTGTTTAGGTGCCTGATCTACTAATGCTACTAATTCTATTTGCATAGAAATCTAACACAATCTCATTTTACAATCCAAGACAGATGTATGAAATGTTAGGGAAAATGATGTTGTCTACAGAATGCAGTTGAGCACTGTGAGTTGGACAATATTTATACTATATATGAATTAATCATGAAATATGAAGATATCATTAATGTTCCCAAAGTCATTAATTCATAAAAGCACTGTCCCAACCACTGGTGTCATTAGTGTTCAGTGTCCCATAGCAATATTAACTTTAATTCAGTCTGCCAGTTTATCCCCAGGAATTGGCACCGCCAGCTTCATTACTGAGAAAGTTTCTACTTATTCTAATTAGACTTCTACCTAATGGATATTGTGTTGGATTTGGACCATGGAGATTCAGGTTCAATTTCCTGCTTGACCACAGAGCTCACTGGGTAACTTTCTCTCAGCCTAAGCTACCTCCCAGGATTGTTGTAGAGATAATGTGAAGCAGACTTTCAAGACCCTGAGCTCCTAGAAGAAAGACAGGATACAAACTCAATTCATTAATTAAACAAAATAAATGGGGATCATATCACTCTTCTTTGATGATTTGTCTATCTAATATTAATGTCATGAATCAGGGAGCAGCGCAAGGACATGCACACACACACACACACAGATACGCATACAAAGGAACCATCAATTCCTCCTAAATGTAAACTTGCACCTGTATTTTCCCTGAAGGGTGAAGAGCATGGGACTGTCACTGTTATTATGTGTTCTCTTTTCCACAGCAAACAGAAGAGACATGGAAAAGATGTGTAGCTGCAATAGTGCACCCTCCATTTCTGTTGAGAGGTGCCACTAATATCTTTGTGTTAACAATGCTCAGGTTCAAATATTTTCTCCCTGACACCACCACCATCACAATCAATGATGATCATTTCTACAGGGGGTGGAAACAAAGTACTATATATATTTTTCTTTCTCAGAATTGATGCAAGAGCATATTTGTGTTGCTCTGGTTGCCCAGCAACCATGATCTCTTCTCTAGGTCTGACAGTTGCTTTTTTTTTTTTTTTAACAAGGAGCCATAACGTAAGGAGCATTGATCCTCAACTTATTATCAGATCTTGTCACACACACTTTCAAAAGCTAATCGCATCTAATATTGTTGCTGAAGACTTGCTTTACACTTCATTACACTTCTGCAGCTAAACTTCTAGATGGAATTGTGTTGGTTGCGTACATGGACCCAGGAAGAATTGTGCAGCTCTCATTCAAACTATTACAGCATTTTCCCTGGAAAATACAGTGTATCAGATGGAAGGCTTTATTATGTGTTAGTTAAACACAAAATTGTTTTTTGAATTTTTATATACACATCTAGGTAAAGTTTCCAACAAGTGGTATCAAGGAAAACAGTGTTCTTCTCGTCACAGCATAACTGAAATCTGTATGGCCCGGATTCTGCTGGCTTTAAGCTGAGCAGGCTATTTTGTGACCCTGCTTTTATGGCATTGTGTGTTTCCCAATAAAGGGTGCTAGTGTTGATGATGTTTGTCTTCTGTCGTTTTTTTTTAATGGCTGGCTACCTTGTACAACTCCTAGACTCACTTCAGCGATTGAGGCAGCTAATACATTGATTAAATAAATAAATAAATACAAATTCATACAACTAGATTACTTTGTGGTAGATTTCCTGGAACCCATTTATTGATTACTCAGGATCCAATACTAAGCACAGACAATTGCATTCCTGTGCTTTTTATGGGGTTACTGTACCAAATGAACCATAATAGGAAAAAGGCAGGTGGGAACATTTTGGTCAGATCTTATATCCTAAACATTTTTTAAGGTAGACTGAGAGATGCCTTGTATATTCCTTTAAGAAACCTACAATCAAAACTTTTTGAAAAATATATTTTATCACCTAATTGTTAATGGAACAGTAAGATATCCTGCAGGTGCTTATTGTTGGTGCATGGACCACTAGAATTGTTCCCACTTACTATCCATGTTAAAGGGCAATATACAGGTCTGGCAAACTTTTCAAGCACTTTTTAAAAGGTATTAAAATTTGTAATCATTTACATTTACAGCTTCTTGCTACAGACAGTACTGTATGCATCTTTGCCCAATTTATGTCATATTTGTTTCGTTACTAAACTAGCACTGCTTCCTACTTAACAGGCTGATGTAATTCGTTTACTAGCAGCATAGCTTACGAACCACAGTTCTTCAGTACCAGCACATCTCATGGTTCATAGCTTCTAATGCAGGTATAGCTTCAAATACTAGAGACTTTAATTCAGTTCCTATTTGTAAGCTGTTCCACTCAGACCTGTACCTACTTTGAAACACATTTTACACAGCACACTCTACATTTTTCAGAATGTTGTATAGTTCATAACTAAAAAACAAAACAAAACCCCACACACAAATATATGTATGTAAAATGAAAAGCACAAAAATGTGCAAGTTATGCAAAAATGCAAACAACTTTATGCAGAATTTTTAAAAACAATTTTGCAATCTCAGATTCAAAAGAATCTTAAAGTTGCAAGCGTTTCAGTCTGAACTGAAACTGAAATATTCACGTTCCCCAGTTCTTCTTCTTGTGCATTTATTAAGACATAAACTGCTAAAAAGACAATATTTGTCTTCTTTACAAAGCTTCAGCTGTATGTAAGAGATTCCTTGAAGCGCCTTTAGTTGTATAAAGTCCTGAATATTTTACTTTAGTATAAATCCAATATTTCTCTAACCCATGCTGAATCATAGTTAGATTTTTCAAATTAAAAATATTCTCTTAAAAATAAATTCATAGCATTTTGATTTTTCCCCCAGGAACATATATGTAAAATTTATGTTGTAAATTTTACAATTTATATATATTGTAAAATTTTAGAGGATAATAAAGTTCCATATGGGCTATGGAAAAGACAGACATTAATTCTTTGCATTTAATTTTAATCAGCATTTCAATTCTTTCAAGTTAAAAAACTTACTTTGCGCAAAACTGTAGAAAAGTTTACAAATATAAATTGAATGATAATGAACCTCTAAATTAATTGGACATATACTTCGTTGCTAAGGTTATAGATAGAAATACAAAAAGAAGTGTGTACATGTGTATATATCTGGAAACAATATGCCAATTAAACTTGATTGAGAACTCTATAGAAGCGTCCATTCAATTAGCACAGAAAACTCACTCATGTGCAAATGTATCTATTAAGTGTGTACTAACAATATACAAGTTGAGCATTAAGAGTCCACGGATACTGCTTCCCCCAATATTTGCAAGACAACCACCTCATCACAGTATTCTTGGAAAGATAAATTAAGCTTTCAAGTCTCTTTCTGTCTTGCAAAATTGCAGGCTTCAAGTTAAATTTCCTGCTTTTCACACAATTTACCTCTCCCCTTCATCTACTTGGGAAAGGAATAAGGATGAATCATCTCTGTCCACAGCTGCCTTCTAAGTCCACCATAGTTCAGACACATTCACCTGAATATTATGGGCTATCAAGAGCAATTTGTCACATCGTACAAAACATTCTTTGCAGACCTCCCACACTGATATGTCTATTTCAGAACTGTAATATGAAATCCATCATCACAGTATGCACAAAATGCAATCAGAGCGTGTACAAGTTCCTGATGAACTTCACGTAATAAGGGCTTGTCCTGGTAAGAATGTTCAGCTCAGTCACAGAATATCACACATGTGGGAAACCATGTTGTGTGAATATGCTTTGACAAACCTACCTATATCAGCACAAAACAAACAACAGCAAGACAAGGAAAGTTGCTAGTCTGATAAGATCATCCAAACCATATAGCTTAGATTTCACAAAAACAGTTTCCTATGCAGTTAGAAGTTTATTGGTTTGGGTTTTTTTTTAGCAACAGCCCCTTTGCCAGTGTAAAATCATTCCAAATGTTTTAAAATGTAAAACTAAATACTAAGAAACCCTGATTGGTGGATAGCTTTCTATAGCACAAAACCTGTTCAAGAACGCTTTGCCTTTTATATGTTTCCTTATCAATTTTAAACTTAGCTTAGCTACTTTTAGAATCTGTCCCTACTAAAAACACCCCTTACTATGCAAATATATTTTTGACCTTAAAAAGTGGTGCATGTACTAACCTTATAAGACTCAATTTAAGGTGCTGAATATCTAATTTTGCATCATACTGATACTTGAAAGAAATGGTCCTATATGTCTTATGCCTATCATCATCATCATCATCATCATCATCATCATCATCATCATCATCATCATCTTGTTCTTCACTGTTTTAGTTCATACTAAAGAAAATGTCCAGTATTTTTCTCATAACAAACAGCTAGGGCTGCAGCAAACACCACAAAACAATACTGCATTAGTGTTGTCACTGACTAATCTATATTATAATTTGTTGTGACATGATGTGGCCAGACATAAAGGCTGCACTTAATTTCTGTTTATTCATTTTACATCTTGACATCACACCCCAAAGCCTGGTGTATTATCAACTAATCTTGGTGGAGGATTTTAATTGCTTGATTGCTTTTATACTTCAAGTGGTCTGGGTGTATGATGCCTG
Source organism: Liasis olivaceus (assembly GCA_030867105.1). Lineage (NCBI taxonomy): Eukaryota > Metazoa > Chordata > Lepidosauria > Squamata > Pythonidae > Liasis > Liasis olivaceus. The sequence goes on from CM061354.1 coordinate 23,449,868, forward strand.
GCCAGGCCTGAATTCAAGAATCTGATTTTAATTTATGGAATGAATAAGCTACCTTTTTAAAAAGTGCATTCAGCTGCCTATATTCTAATGTTATTGTCCAAACCATTTCAAAGCACTTACCAGGATCAGAATAGAAAAACACGAGAAAAAGGTCCAAAGATGGTCCTCATTAAATATTAGTTCCTCTGTGATACGCAAATGAATATTATTTTCCAACCTAACTACAAATATTGCAAAACTTTCCCAATTTTGTTTTTATTTATTTATTTATGCAGTTATATAGCTGCTCAACAAACTATGTGACTCTGGGCAGCATACAAAAGACAAAATCTGTGATGGAATGGAATTATGAAGGCCAGGCTCAGGAAGAAAAACATTTTCTTTCATCTCCTGAGGAAAGTGGGAGATACAAGAGGATGAGTCTGGCACCTCCCTGAGGAATTCACAATGTTGTGGCTGGCATTACTTGGGAGCTGGGGTTTCAGTCTGGGAAGATTCTTGCTAGAGGTTGTAGCTAATAAACGTAGCTGGACTGAATTTACATGGTCTCTCGGAGTTCCTTGGGCTAGGCCTGACAAAATCCTCCACAGCTGCCACCTGTTCTTTGAGCAGGAGCTGAGTCCAGTAGGCCCCCCAGATTGTGCCTGCAATCTGAGCAAGACAGTACAATCCTGTACAGATTCAAAGTTGAAATCTTACCAGTTCCAGGATCCACAGGCCCGAAACCCATAGCCGGTCAGTTTTGTAAGGGTTGAGCCAAAGCCTGTTCTTCTTCATTCAGATCTCCACAAACTCCAGACACCAAGATAGAACCTTCACAGCTTCACTTGGACAGCACCAGGATGCATGCACAGCAAGAGTCCACCGAGGTGCAACCTGGTCTAAAGTTTGCCTAAATCTGGCCTAAAAGGCTATTTCCCATGAACCCATTAGCTGAACTTCTGACAGTGACAGCATCTTCAGAAGGGCTTCACTAGCTGATCTAAGTAATCAGACAGGTTCATAGCAGAAGAGGTAATCTCACAGATAATAATTCTGTAAGTCGTTGGGTAAACTCCAGCATCATAAATGGTGTTCAATAGTCAAATGGTAGCCAAGAGAAACCTTTCAGCACAGGCATCATGTGTTTCCTGCATTTTATATCAATTGCAGTGTTTGGACACTTTTCAAGGACAGCCCCATGTAAACCACATTGCAATAGTTGAAATGGGTGATGTCAGCCCTACTAGGTAGAACAGATCAGGAAATCAATTCCACATGAAGGCTAAAACTACTTTTATTGAGATGGCTATAATAACAGAATCTTGCAAGTCTAATTGTGCTGTCCCTCCTCCCCTTTCTTATACTCCTGTCAGGTCCCATTGATTAAAAATCACATGTGTATTGTTTGTGTTGCACCTGCATGTCAACATGTAGGTCTCTTGGTGCTTTAATTTGGAAATTGTGGCTATGTATAGAATGCAAGGGTTTAATGGTACAGCTGTAGTACAAGTTGGTGTATCAAAAGGCTCAGTGGATCAACCCCATAAATCAATGTTTAGCTATCTAATAATAACTAAATGGTGTTAGCAAAAACATTCTATTCTATGCTTGTTGTTGCTAGGAAATTGTTCCTTAAATTATTTGAAGTATGCAAAGTAAGATGAATAAATAGGTTGTCAGTAGGCTGGGTGAATTCTTGAGTTAGGTACAACATAAAGAGAATCAAAATCATCAGTACGTGTAGTTATAATTGTTCTTTGCATTTGTGCTTTAGTTCTGCAGAGCTCTCCATAATTACAAACAGGATGATATAGTTGTGCTGTGATGAAACATATTTTTATGATTAAAAAGCCACAAAACAAAGGATGGGTTTGTTCCTCCCTGCCCTTCTCCCCTCCTGTTTTTTGAATCAAAGGTGTCAATATTAATGCTGCCATAACTGACTGCAAAACTTTGGATGGCTGTAAAAGGCAGATAAGAGATACAGAGAATTCTGTTTTGTCCCATCTAAGGGTCAATTGGATTTTTGCAGCCCAGATATGTTAGCCCTAGGTGACACATGTAATTAAATTGTCAGGGTTAGAAGATCTGTAAAATTAGTAGCTGCTCGGTAAAAATCAGATTATGGTTATTATTGAGAGAGAAACAAGAAGATTCAAACTGTACAACTATTCAGTTTTCTTAAGAACCCAACATTTAGTGACAAAGTAAAGCTATAAAATTGGACTTAGGTGCAGTTACAAACATCACATGCTTGTAGGTGCATATTACAGTCTATAGGAATTCACTTTCAAATGCTCAAGATTTTCACACTGCCCTATAAATGGTTGCTGTCAAAGAGCTCAGTGATCTAATTTTGGAAACCTGTGTTCCTCCAGTGTAATTATGGAAGAACCAAAAAATGAACGTGCAACCAACACCTAGCCTCCATTTTCATTGTTGCCTCATGACAAGAACAAAATGATTCCTTGACTTTAGCAGAAAGCAGGTAGAATCAAGGAGCTGGAAGGTGGAATGAGATAAAATTTCCCATTAATGGGAAGTTCTCCACCTTAAAGAATGCTGCAGAATTAACTTCACAGTGTTATTGTCTAGATCATGACTGAACTGAAATGAATCAGTTCAGTTGCAGAAGACAGCATGGCACAAGTTACTGAACTTAGATTGCTGAAAATGCCTAATGTAGAGGGATCCTTTGTATTTCCTTAGAATTATGCTTTCAGATAGCATCTCATAGCTTTGTTTTGTTTTTTTACAACACAGACGAAAAGCAACAACCCAACTCAGCCTAAAGTATAAACCAGAAATTATATTCATTTCAGATTCAACTTCTCCACCATTTGGCACTTGGATTGTATAATTTCTTCTCTCTAACCCAGTGTGTTAAGTGGATTCTACATGCAAGTTTAACCTTCCAGTGGCTCGGTGTACAGATATCACCCAAGCATGTACAGTTCAACACATGTCAACACAAATTTTATGGTTGCTTTCCTTTCGTAATTAGGTCATCAGATCTGAGTTGGATTCAGGCTTAATTTGTACAAATTTAAATGATATTGATTTTACCAGGGCTGTATTAAATAAAATAACTGTATTGCTAGCTGGTATTTCAGATGTCCTACTGAAATATAATGACAGCACCAGTCACAAAGAAAAAATTTTGCCATTATAAAATGCTATTGCTTATAAAAATGACATTGTTAAGCTAATAACCTAAACCTTGGCATCTGTGTTTTATATAACCTCATCTACAATTGTACTGCATTTTAAACTAATCTGATAAAAACTGCCATAGAGACAAATTAAGAAATGCTGAAAATTGTCACCTTTACTCATTTAACTCCAATTTTTAAACAGGAACATGTTATATTTAACAAAGAGAGAGAGAGAGAGAGAGAGAATTGCTGATATAATATATTCCAGGTTGTTAAAAAAAAAAAAAAAAAGGCAATCTTTCGTTCGTTTCTGGGATGTTTTGAGCAATGATTTCAAAGTTATTAAGTTTTTTTCTGCCTTATCATACCCAAGGCAGTTCTGTTGTTCAGAAACCTACCAACACTCCAGTATTTTCAGGTTCTGCATTGCAAAATGAATACATGGTCTAGTCAAGCATTACAGAAAGTAGTAGAAATTATCATGTGAGTGGCAGTAAGAAAATCCACCCCTACAACATTGTGCCCAAGATCATTTAATACCAACAGCCTGCATGTACAGTGTAGATATCTATACTGAGGAGGCCTTTCTATATATGTCTATATACACGTTGGCTTCCTTGAGATCCCAAACAATAACAGTGTAGGGTTTGGACTCATATGAAAGCTAGTGTGAAGGCCTTTTAAAAGCAATATCTGTGCAATCCATGTGAATGCTTGCCCTTGAATGACATTGTAGATGTGAAATTATGAGGGACTGGGCTTCTCACTGGTACCTGTGTGATGAATTTTATTAGTTTTTGAAGTGTCTGAATAACAACTTAATCAGTTCTATATCCACTAGATATTTGTACAGCTATACAATATTTTCCCAGGAGAAAATTTATGGATTGAGACCTGAGCATACAGAAATGGAAGGAGCGGTCTCTGCTCTTTCTTGGCCCTGAAGGTTGGGCCTAGAAGCGAAGTCTCCTCTGAAGAAGAGTTATTTGTGATTAAATTATGTGGAGAAGTGGAAGATTTGAGAAACAATGAATGAAGAGACACAACTAGAGAATACAAAAAATTGTACTATTGTCACATACCCTCACATATCATTCATCCAGCAGTAGCTGTATTCCAGTCCAAAGCTGTATAGTAAGAGGCAGACCTGAGATGACAAAGACTTTTAATATTGGACTTACTCTAAATCAGAACAGAATTACTCTCTCCATTTGCAATCCACACCTTAAATTATAAACTGAAAGAAAAAAATGTCCCAGTAACCAATTCTAAATGTTCCCATTGTACTATAAGTCAGCAGAAATATGGCTTTTGAATCTCTAGATTGTTACATAAATTAAATTATTACTCTACTATTATTTTTTTGAATTGTTCTGATTTGCAAACATGCATTTACTTGCATTTGTAATTTAAAAGTTAAGACTGCACTTTGGAATGAAATTATTATTATTTCACTTTTTAAAATTTTCAGATGTATAAAAGAGTATTTAAAAAGGAAAAACACTTAAGGGAATAAATAGCAACATGTCAGTTCCAGCTATGAAGGGTGACTTTCCCAAAAGCTATTTATTTAATTATTTATCAAGGTTACATAGCCGACCATCTCACAAATGTGACTTCTGTAAAACAGAATGATAAAACATATCTTAAAATAACCATAAAAACAAGTAACATGCATATTAACACAGGATACTGTTTAAAAACTCATATATAATAAAGCCGTCTCATAGGCTTCCTGTTCCCAAGGGATCCCCAGGCCTGCTGGAGAAAACATATCTTCAGAGATCTCTGGAAGGCCAATAGAGTCGGGGATAATCTCACCTTGGGATGCGGGGGGGGGGGGGTAGGTTGATGTTTCAAAGCTTCTCTGATCCTGGGATATGCCTTTATGGTTCAGTTTTCTGGCTTTCTGGAGTTTAAGCCAACCGGAGATTCCTTTAATTCTGATGTATAATAGCAAATTATTTTTATTCATTGATTCAGTATAGTAGTTAGAATCATAGAACGAAAGACCAACTATGAGTAATCTACCACTATAGCTTCCCTATTAAGTGGCCATCCAGATTCTGCTTAAAAAATAAGAGTAATGGATAGTCTGCCATCTTCCAAAGCAGTCTGTTTTGCTGCAAAAGAGTTTGTACTATCAGGAAGTTATTCCTAAAGTTTAGCAAAAAAAATTGTGTGTGTTTCTATCGCTATGTATAATTTGAACTATGTCAGTAACCTTTCGAATAAACACATTCATAATGTAAATTGCACAGACTCTGAATTACTATTGAGAGAAAAAAAAGTGGAAAATATAGGACCATTAATTTTTCTTCTGTTTGACTAAAAGTGATTTTGGACCAAGAAAATGCCATAGTTAGTAACACTTCTCCAAAAGATTGTCATCATTCTTACTTTAGACACTAAGTCACAAATATTTACAAACCATCATCATACACTGCAGTTTCTAAGAACTACACAGGAACAGGATCTCAAACACTATTTTTTCAAAGGACTATTTATGACAGTATGACACTTCATGAATAAATTTGTGCTAGAAAAAGGAACAAAGGTCTCAACTTATTTTACCAACGAGAATGGATGAAGCCAGCTTCAACTGAAAATAATAAGCCATTGGGTCACTTGCATAATCAAGGAGTCAGCTGTAATCAAAGATTTCATACCAAACGGTGGAGAAACAGAATGCCATGTGGATATAATCTTATATCACAAAACTTCATTTCAAATAAATGGTAGATCAAGCATCCCAGACTTTTCTAAAACAAGTTTCTAGCCATTGTTATTATAGTTTAAAACTCAAACAAGAAGTAAATGCATATTAAGATGAAAAAAAACGTACATATCTTATTACCGGTATTATTCATTATGTATGCTAAACATTTTTTTTTCTTAATGAAGTCACTGCAATTACTTTCAGAGGGTAGTAATGTTGGTCAACCATTAAATTGTGAAAAAGTTACTAGGTTCATTCTGTCTGTCACATATTCTGATTTAGCCCATGTGGCCAAGAATCAAATTATATTTTACTCTGATTCATGGAAGGATTAAATATTGACAATAATAAGAATAATCCCCTATAAGTGTGTAACCTATGATGAGAACATGTATAATATCACCATCTCTCCATCAGAGTGCAAGACATTCACTAATTACAAGGGTCACAAGATGATGTCACCTAATACAATAATGACCATTCTTGTGCACCTGCAGGAGAGAAATGATGCTAATCTAGGCCACTGTTATACTTTTATCCTGTTTTCTTATGAGGTTGCTTCTTCCTTAATCAGAGGAACTTAGTGATCTCATAGAAATGGAGAAAGCTGCTCTCAGTTAAGTCAGGTCCCTGCTGGAGTGCAGTCAATGTTCTTCAGGATTTCAGGCAAAAGGTTGCCTAATCCTGCTTGGAGATGCTGGGTATAAAACCAGGCCTTTTACATGGAAAATATTTTTTAAAAATGGAAAAACATTATTTTCTTATTTTTTTGAAAAAGATTTTCTTGATACAAAGCATGGATGAGCAACCATGGATGAGTACTTAACCTTTCTTGGGGGAACAAAGACAGAGTATAACTTTGATGTAAAATGGATGGGAGTGGACAGAGCAGGATTCAGAGAGGTTGTGGATGTGTTTGTTTGTTTGTTTGTTTGTTTGTTTGTTTTGCAGAATAGGAGCATTTTACCTTAAAAAAATCCATGCAAAACTTATTTCAAAGCTTAGATACAATTTTCAGATAGTTCCTGTCACCAAAGATCAAGAAAATGCAGGTGAAGTAGGTTCCAGGAGCCAGAAAAATGGCTTCAGGGTGCATAGGCCTTGTTAGAAATCCATAGAGGTCCAGACTTCAGCTGTACCATTAAACTCTACGTTCTTTTCTTTTTTTCTTTTCCTTTTTTTTTCTTCTTTTGATTTTTTAGCTGTAGATTCATAGAGCAGGGCCTTGTCCTTTCCACTAACTTGTTCCGTGCTATAAAATTGACAATGATGTCTGAATAATAAGTAATTTATTCTGTAAGGTTGAATAACTAATCATCTAAATATACACAGCAGAATATTTACTCACGGAGCAGGAGCTAGAAGAAACTACAGTACGCTGCAGGTAATTTATATGAGGAAATGGACTTATCAAATGTGTATGACAGAAGAATGGAATAAGCATAATTTTATTTATTTATTCTGATCAGTCAAAAAGAATTGAACTGTATTATAAATCAAGGTTTCAGTAGTAAACCACTAAAAATCCATCTTACTGGACTGAAACCAAGGATATTAATGACAAATAAGTATGTTTCATATAGGATAGTCTTATCCACGGTTTCCTAAAAAAAAAAATGAAATTAATTAGCCTAATGTTAACATAACTGTACAAAGAGTAAAAAATTCATAGAAACTGGTAGCTAATAAAATATTTTGATCTATTACTTTCTGCATTGTTTTCAAATAAATGTTAAAAGCATTATTCAAATGACTTTTCTTAGCATACAGAACTGATTAAACTGAAACTTGTAAAAAAAATGAAATGGATTTAAGTTGTCAAGTTTCATTTAAAGGAAAATGGCAAATTATCTGAGGCCAAACAATCCAGTACCGATGGTATTGACAACCCCTACGTTAACTTTAAGACATCTGATTTCATTATTAAGCGTTAGAAAACAGTCAGCAAACTCCAAACAGGTCCGATTTGTTAGTATGCAAGTGTCACTGAGAGAGGGGAAAAAGCCTCTTAAGAGTTTGATATAAATGTCAACTTTTAAAATAGTAAAGAAGGATGGTTAAAACAACTTGTGCATAAAGCCTCACGGTATATTTTCTTTGAGGCAAATCTGCAAATCAAGGCAAGATTTTTTCGTAAACTAAGCAGATGTTTATGATTAGGTCTAAGTTAACATCACCCAGCTGTCCAATGATGATTTTATAGAGAGAGATCATTGTAGAGTACCACATGCTTATATAAATCATGGGGTCAAAGTGCTACATTTCCCATTTTAGGTAACCTTTTCAAATCACACCATACAACTCGGCCATAGGCTACTCCCCAACACAGTATCCTATAATGAACTGATGTGTGGTGTGATATACAAGCCAGCATTGTACGGTTTATAAGAAGCAGTACAGCAGCCACCAAGATATGGAGTACAAATTCCTATGCCACTTTATATTTGAAATATGGTAGTGAAACTTGAGATTTATGCTGCTGGAATTGCGTTGTATAATACCTGATGTGTGGAAGATGGACTTTTCAGGATTATCAATATATTCAATTTAAATTACTGTAATAAGTTATTTAAAATACAACAATTAAAGATGCTCTGGAATATGGTATTGAGTGGGCTGCTATTCCACTCACAGTGAACAATTTGCCTTGGAATCACAGTTTCAGGACTACAATCTCTGCCTTTTTTTTTCAATTTTAAAATTAAGTGATGTAGCATTTTATACACCATTGTCTAGACTTGTGCACAATTATATGTAGGTGAGTTGAAATATTTTATTTCACATGAGTTGAAATATTTTATTCCCACTAGACTAAACAATCTCTAGAGTATATATTATCTTTGGCCATTATTATGTCAGGATCATTAATACCAGAAAAAGTACTGAGTTTTAATATATAAACAATTCAGGTTTTTTATCGGAATGGTTAGCAACAAACTAAAACATACAAGAACTTTTATCAAATTATTAGTATGCATTTCATGTTGAGAATTCAGATGTGGAAAATGAAACAGGAACAGCACAATCCTATATATGCCCACCTAGAAAGAAATCTGATTTCAATGACACGTATTCCCAGGTAAATGTGAACTGATTGTCAAATTAAGGAACAGGCTCATTACAAGAACATACCAGAGTTAGTCCAGGGATTTCTAGCCTTCAAGTCCCTTTAATATTGGGGTGGGTGCTCAACCCTTTCCACGAAGCCCCATAAGCCCCCTAATATATTTTTATTTTCATCTTTATTTGCTTTATACTGTGCAAGCCAAAAATCTATCCAAAAACTTTTTAAAAATACAGCATTAAAGTGAAAAATAAGCCTGAGATTAAAAACAAAAGCATGTTTGGTATCCATTCCTGGCAATGTGATTTTTCATGCTGAGTTGGGGGTAATATAGGGCACTAAAGTAAAAATTTTGCATCAAAACAATGTCTCAAAGGGCTGGACATTTCAGCATCTTGGTCTGGAGATTTCTTTTAAAAAAATGCTCCTAGGAGTTCAAAAGTTGCCCACCTTTCCTGTAGTATTTGTCTATGGTCCTGATTACCCAGCCACACTACAAATTTAAACTCTCACTCCATCTCTTGAAACCTCACTGCTTTTCCAGTAAGCATTGGCTGCCATCTCTTACAGTTTGGGGTTTCCCGCCAGACTTGTGTCTCATCTGTTCCTCTTCTTCCTGCTCGTCTTGGACCCAAACACCAACTCAAGTAGCTATAAAATGTGCTTTCCAGACCGGAAGAAAAATATTGTGTTTTTTACTTTTTAAGATGTATTTCCAAGCCTGTGCTCATCGATCAAGGAAACTGTTCAAGCCAGTTCAGTTTGCTTTGTTTTTAAAACAGACCCTTCAACATTATAACTGGTTTATACTAAAATTATTGATACCTGGCAGAGAAGTTACTAAAATAAAAGATTCATGATCTGAATATGAGTGTATATAATGGAAAACCTTGGGCGGTTAGTGCTAGAAAACTCAATCCTCGGTAATCCCTTTTTTAGACCTACTAAAAAGATACTCTAAAGAGATGTAAGCCAGATAGTTGTCACATTCAACTGCCAGATGCTTAAAGGTAACTATGAATAGGGAGAGGGGGATAGAAGAATCAGCTTTCCATAATATCCATTACTGAATATGTCAAAGAAGTGATATCTAAGCATTCCAAACTCATGAAGTCCTTTGGATCACATTTAGGAAAGGTAGTTTTTAAGGAAAGATGAAAAACAGTGAGAGATATACTGAATGCATAAATGCTTCCTGGAGTATTAGCTAGAATTCTGATCTTTAAATTGATGACATGGAAGGATTATTGATCATTCATAATACAACTACATTTACTATTTTAAATATCTTCTGATTGCTTTTGCGGGGAAAGTTCTTCAGCCCTTGTGTTCAATATTGTTATCCACGTATTTCAAAAAAAAGAAAGAAAAGGGGGAAAAAAGGATAAAGATTTGCATACAAGCATTGCATATGCTTATTTAAATGCCTATATGAAAATGTATGCTATAATTACCATATTTTTCCGACTATAAGACGATACTTTTTTCTAAAATCCTTACCCTAAAAATTGAAGGGCGTCTCAAGGAAGTCAGCCGAAGAGAAAACCGTGCGGTGGCAAAACTGCCCATACTTTGTCTCTGCAGGCAGGCTTCCTCCTATTGCTAGCCTCCAATCACGAGTGAAATAGCTTGTCTCCCAAACAGACTTCCTCCAATCACGAGCCTGATGTAACTGATGTCAGCTGATGCTGAACAAACCAATTAGAGGAAGGCTGTCTGCAGAGAGAAGCTATCGGCAGTTTCACTCGTGCTTGAATGTAATCAGTTATGTGAAAGAGCATGGAAATAGAGCTGCAGAGAGACGGTTTGGACCTCCTCCCACCAAGTGTATCAGGTAAATGTTAACTAATTACTAAATAAAAATGTGTTCTGCACTATCTTTAAAATATTGATTTCTTAATTTGGGGTTGGAAAAATGGGGGTTGTCTTGTACATGGGGGCGTCTTATTGTCGGAAAAATACGGTAATTTAATTTAAATGGAAATGGAGCAAGAAATATTGATGAAACAATCTGTGAGAAGGTTCAGACTGTTGTCTAAGGGCTCTCTGTTGATGAGCAACTTCAAGGGCCCAGCTGTCCTTTCTTATGATTCTTTATCTTAATGCTAGACTTGGATTTTAAGAAACCCCTCCAAATACAGAATACAATCAATGAAATCATTGTCTTTTCTAAAATAAGACATGTGGCCACCATAGCCATTGTCCAAACATTCTTGTCAATTCCTGCTTTTTGACAATCTCGGTGAGGATACTATTAGAAGAAGTGTTTAGGTTTTTCTTTAGGAATTGTTAGGCTTCTGTGTGTATAGAAATCACTGGAAAATATCACTTCTTGCCAAGAAATTAATTTCAGACATTTAACTTTATATAAGTAATATAATCTATATATTATGTACCACTTAATGACTGTTTTCCCTGCTCTTAGAATACTGAATGTGCCAGTTTTGTATATGCTCTGATACCATTTTTATTTGGTGGAGGAGCATCCAGGCGTGAGAGCTCTCACCTAGATTCTGACTGGGCTTAGTCTTTGAAAGGGTGCATTACCTTTGAGATTTCAAGGTAGTAAGACATAGTAAAATGTGCTAATTTCAGTAGCTTAATTAACCTTAGCCCACTTCAGTTAAAAAGTTCCATCTACTCTGTATATCAGAAGAATTCCCACAGGCTACACTCTTTAAGCTTTTTGCATTTTTGCATTCCAACAAGTGTAAACTAGGTTTGGGCTAACAACTGACAATATTACTATGTTACTAAACATAGGATCTGCAATAAAAATAACACCAAGTGATGGTACCTGTTTCCTATGCAAGAATTCTTGAGAGACTTCAGCAGCTCTCTATTGGGCAATAGATCCTACATTAAGTAGATGTGCACATTTCATTGCTTTTCAGTGTGGAGATGTGCCAGATATCTTCTGCTGGCCAGCTTCCAGGATCCAAGATTTGTCTCCTCTCACATTGCTAGAAGCTGGTGACAAAAGGTGCAAGTTAGCCTAGCTAAACCTGATCCTTTGACATCTTAGTGTCAATATTATATGGAGTTCACTGTGTGAACTAGCTAAGGGGTTCCTTAGTCCCTGACTAAGTAACTTGGAAATGAAGCCAGTTAGGTAATCACATCAGGATTTCAAGTATTAAATCAGTAAGGAATGGGCAGGAAATTAAGTCCAACAGGAGGCAAAATGTGTAACTCAGCTCTCTCCCCTACTGACTGGTGAAGTTTCAAGGGTAGATGTGTCCACCATAAAAGGACAGTATTTCCTCTTTGGCACAATGCCAGAACTAATTGATGTTCTTCTTCCTTAAAAAAGGTAAGGCAAAACTGTCCAACTGAAAGCCAATCTCACAGGGATTTCTGCTCTTTCTATTTTCAAGGGGACACTGAATTTCCTGCCACCTAAGATCAAATCTTGATCCTCAATTCATGAAGACATTTCAGAATTGTGAACCATCCTGTGTGCTCAGCGTATCTCTGAAACCCCATTGTACCAGATTTTGCAAATCATTTCCTGCACTATAATGCTCTACTATGCACCATTATGCACTACTGAACTGCAGCTGCATGAGTGCTAAATAAATAAAATTATGACTCTGAAAGAGCTGAGTCATGTGGACTAAGGAAAATGCCTGTAATTACCTAGAGTATTGCTACTATGGCAGATGCTGACAACAACTGATATGTTTATGTGTCGGTTAACACACTCCTTGTAACAGCTGTATAACAGTTCTGCATTAAATGATCATAAAGCGAAAGCACATTTTTATTGATGCAGCTCCCTATTTCTCACCTGACTGGTGTCATGATTTTACTTAAATAAGGAAGATCCCAATTTTTTGTGTAAATGTCTATAGAGATTACAGCCAGATATGTGACACTCACCATTTTCTGAACTAAATCCATTACTCTTTAAGGTAAATGAGGGTCTCAATGTTACATTTTTTAAATATCTTTGATGAAGACAAGCATGACATAAGTCTGGTCATGCATTTAGGTAACTCAAAGGACAGGATAATAGATATAAGACTGTAAGCAAACCCAATGTTCAGTGCTTCAGGATCCAGACAGATCTTCTTGCATGGCAGAATTGCCACCTAACTGTTTCCAATCCTGGAAAACACTGCTGTCCAGGAGACTTTGCTGCCTTAGTACTGATGTATGTATGTAGCCCCTAGATTAGGCTTCTTAAAAAAAAACAAAACCCACTCTTTCTGTATTAAAAAAAACAACCCAAGGTGATGCAGAATAAATAAAAATAAAAATGTAAAAACCAAGAGTAAACTATCCTAAAATGAATAATGCAACAATAATAAAATAAGGAAAATGAATGACAAGCGCTTGCTTTTCTAGTGGGAATGAACTCTATAGTTTGGGAACAAGAAAAATGATATTCTCATATGTGCAGCAAGCTGGAACACCTCTTGAGGATGAGCAGGAAAGTTACATGTTAATACAAATACATAATTCAGAATTCATCTTGCTTTCTACACACTGAAGCTGCTGAGGTATATTTGCTGCTGATTATAATTTATTATAGGTTATTTAGACAGAACTTTACCAACAATCTATTATTATCATCTAGGGGTTGATAGATGACCTATGATCATCTAAGGAACAAAGCTTCCCTGCCAATAGAAGGATTCCCTCAATCTATTACCAATATGGCATTGAATTCATCCACTAAGAGCCTATTACATTTGTCATTCCACAAGAAAGTCAAGACAGAATCAAGTAGGGTTAGGGCCTCTTCAGTGATGACACTAATGCTGTGAAATTCCTCTTCCCAGCCCTGATGTAGAATCTTCATCCTTTTTGACTGATGTTAAAAGAAACTTGAAAACCCATTTCTATAAATTAGCCTTTCCCTCTTAATGCACATTATTTATGAAATATTGCTGTTCTGATAATGGTTCATATTGTTGTGTGTTTTATTTTTATCTATTGTTTGTTTTAATTGTTTTAAATTGTTGGCTATATTGTTTAAATTGGTATTGCAAAATACCAATTTAAACAATAAATTGGCAAAGAGCAGATGGGAATATAGGGGTATAAATTATAGGGAGGGAGGGAGGGAGGGAGGTAAGATAGATAGATAGATAGATAGATAATCTTATGTATACCTTTATCCATAAGAACAATCATACTGACTTTGTAGAGTAATAAAAGCAGTTACAAAGATAAGGAATATAGTACATGATAGAATAAAATCTTCACTAATATGTTATAGAAACGGGGAGATGAGGTATGAAAATTAGTATGTTACAAATCTGTCTGTTTTTGCCTGTGACCGCACACAGTGAACCTTTAGATGTTACAATAAGCATACTACAAATAACAATAAAGCAATATATCAGTCTCATGCATGCTTTTTCACCATTTTTGTTTATCTGCATGCACACGTGCACATACACATATGCCTCCATGAAGAATTAAAAAACCAGAATAATGATGCTGTATCTTTTCACTGAGACTTATTCTGGAAGAACCCTTGTTCCAAGGTAGGAATGATCACTTGTAGCTGCAAAATTACATGTGGTCCTTAAATCCACTTTTTCTGGCCTACCAAGCTCAAAAAACTGCAGAGCTGAAATTCAGGGTTCACTTGCCAAAGTTTTCCAATGAAGTTTAAACTGAAGAGGAAAAAATGTTACATCAGCTTAACACATTTCTTAAAAATCCCCAGCCACAGAACAGTCAGACCTTATGTGAATGTGAATAGACTCTCCCACTTGCATAGGCCTTAGGAACCAAATTGCAGGTCTTAGGAACCAAAACATATATTTAAACATGATATATACTTTAGAGCAAAAACTAGGGAGCTCTCACCAAAAAGTTGCTATCCCTTGCTCAGGATAACAGATAATAAATTAGTATATCTTGAGTATATTGCCACAACACAGCTAACAAGAAACCCAAATCTTCAGGGCTGATTCAAGGGAATAGAACCTATTTTGGCCAACCAGACAGGCTACAAGAAACAAGCTCTGCATGAAAATACCTAATATTTCTGCATGCGTTGTTATTAAAAGTTCTCTGGTATATCAACACAAACCTCACCTTCAGTTCTACACACTGGGATTGAAAGATCATTTGGTAATTCATCAGGAGGTAGGCAAACATTCACTGGGAATGTTAGTGAGATACCACAATAATTTTGTGTGTGACCTAAACCTCATCTGAACCCCAGGTCTTTTAGTGTGAAAGGTTAATGCATTAACCCACGGCAGCATTTAGTTCCCCAGCCATTGGAACTTATTTCAATATACTTTAGAGCTAGTCTGTAAATATGACATTCAGAAGTAGTTCCCAGGAGAACAGGCACAATGCTGATGGTACAGACCTGAATAATGCATAGCACAAAGATCTCTGAGGCTATCTAGTAAGAAAAGACTTTGGCTCTTACTTGAAAAATCCCATTGTTTGCCAAGATGGCATTACAGGAGATAACTTCTGGTTAAGGCTATATTTTTGTCAGCCATAAATAAAATTCTTCCCATAGCATCATACAAGAGATTCTTTTCCCACCTAGGCTCTAGATGGGGCTGGGGGTGGGGGTAGTCTCCAGATGCTGCTGAATTCCAAATCCCAGCAGGCCCAAGCAGCCTAGCTGATAGGGAGAGATACTGGGAGGGGCACATCTGTCACACATCAACTAGTCCTGCTTTGGATGGTCAGATGGCTCAGCTGATCCTCTAAACTTAGGATGTGATTTTAGCAAATAACTGTGCTTACTGCTTAAAAATTCTGGTTATTAAATGAAAGACTGAACAACACTGCAGGGCATGTTTGTGAGTGAGAGAAGATTTTTAATCCTGATCAGCCCTTGGACAATGAAAACAGTGAAAATATTGAAAAGAGGGAATTTCAGCTTATGGATTCCGGTTTTAGGTGGTTTTCAGTATTTGTGTACTAACGTTAGGCAATGATTTGTCACAAATGTCAATCAAACATGTAATGCTTGCCATCAGAGTGTCTCTTGCTGGTAGACAACAGCATGATATCATCATGAGAGACCTCTCATATGACTGTCTACAAATGTATATACATTGCATTTTATAGAGGCTCTGTTTCTGTCAAATGTTTCAGTAGGTATATGGAGGACTTGGCTTTGTCATTTTGCCTCCCTCTCCTTTCAGTATTTCTCACCCAAGCTATATAACCAATGACTGGCAGCCTAACCTTAACAGTTAGTAGAGAGAGGAGAAAGTCTGTCATTTCCCCAATGAGTTAAGTATGTATCTACAGAGAAGTAGCATAATCAGCAGAGTGGTAATCCAGCTAAGCATTTGGTCTGGCATGCTAGCAAATTGGAATGCTGCCTCTACTATGAAGCAGCTTAAGATAACTTATTGGGACTCATCCATTGCTCTAATAAAAGGGATCAGATGTACTGTTTCATTGCATTCAGTCTCTGCAGTAAACATGGGTTTGTCCTTCAGCTTCCACTGATCCCTTCAAGCCCAGAAAGATAGTTGAAACTATTGCAAGGCCAATTCAGGCTTTGCTATTTACACTGTTGGATTCCGTCTTGGAATGAAGAGTTATTTTGTACGCTGCCTATGTGCACAATCATGTACTGCAGCATCAGAACAGATCTATGGTAAACTACTATCTGGACAAGCTCCAAGTACATGGATTATCATCATAATAATCCTTGTAATACTTTTCTCCACAGTGATTTGTAAAAGAACAATTCAAACTTGTGTTTTTCTTTGCTTTCAGAAAAAAAAGTCCTCACGCCAATTTTCCAAAATTGTTAGGTTTCTCCTGGAGAAAGACCAAGCCAAAATAGATCTGAACGAAACAACAAAATATTACTTAAAGCAATCAGATTAACCAATACCAACTCTTGCATAATTGTTAGCTGTGAATCAAATGGCCTTAATCAATTAAACTGCCCATTGCACATAAACATGTATATATAGTGACATATTGATAATGATTGAACACTAGAAAAATATAGCAAAATTCATATATTTGTTTCAAGACCAGCCACACCAATGATATTAATATATTGTTGTTACTTCTATGTTAACCTCAGAGGATGCTTACAGACGGTGATCCCAGGAATAGAAAATAGAGAAAAATATACTGTCAGAAGAACATTTTTAACTAGGGATATGGTTATGTAGAATCTATAGATTCTATAGATTAGAACCTAATCTATTAGAACCTATAACTTAGAATAATTCATTCCTTTAGATGAGTTTCATTTGCATTTTTAATTTGTATTTCATTTTATTGTAAACTATGCTCAGATCTTGGTTAGGGGGAAGAATATAAGCAATATAAATACTCTAAGCAATTATGAATACTGACTGACTTTACTAATTAAAACCTTTAATCAGCCTTGTGATAATGATGGGCAAGGATACTAAGATGATCTAGGTAGCTACTTTATAGCGATAGTCCCTGTCATTATCCTATGTATACAGTTTCTGAAACTAAAAGTATTTCCTATAGAATGTTTAGTTCTTTTGTAGGTCACTCTGAAATAACAATAATAAAAATACAACATCTGGTTTGCAATAAGACATATTCTATGAATGCTTCTTAAGGAGCAAGCTCTGCTGAGTATTGTAAAAGTTATTTCCAAGAAAACACCATAAGAATTGCATTGTATGTGTCCCTGCCTATAAGGGAATGTGTTTGGAAACATGCAGTCTGAGGGCCATGTGTAATCTCCCAAATCCTTTTTTCATGCTCCTCCCAGAGCCTTTTCCAAGTACTCTCTGAATGTTAACAATAGCTACACTTTCATAATATGGTTTCTGACCATTCTGAGACAGTAAACCTGATATATAAGCCTAAAATAGCCTTACTGTTGTTCATATCTGCAACTGTTCAATTTGGCAAGGATGATCAATGCTTTTGGTGGGTTGTCCCATCCAAGAAAGGTGTTTTGATAACAAGTGGCTGCTATGGTGGCTAGCGTGTCCGTAACTGTTGTACCAGGAGACATGGGATGGCATTCACTACTGCAATTGCCAGTTTACTAAGAAAACTTGCAGTTCAGTAGTAATGCCCCACTCTGCCTACAGACTGTGGACATCTCTACTTTAGTGTCAGTAATACTCTAAACTAACATATGCTGACCAGGATGAATCAAAAGGCACGGCCATCTGAGATTTAGAAGGTGGTTGGCTGCATACAATGAAGGATTCACTGTTTATTGCTCCAGGACAAGACATTTCCAGTACATAACCAAGTTATTTTCAAAACTGTTGCACTATACCTAAAGAGAAATACAACATCTTGAAAACACATTCAGTCCTAATATTCTGCAGAGGCAAGTGTTTTTTGGTTTTGGTTTTGGTTTTCGGTTTTTTTGTGTGTGTGGTTTTTTTTGACACTATCCAGAAAAAGAACCCTGTATGCCTTTGGTGAAGGATGCAGTTCTGAATTCCCGTTATCTCATGGAGATCCATGATATGAAGGGGCACATAGGAATGGTCAAGCAAGGTGAAAAGATTTTAAATTCTCTTAAATGTCAATAAGCTCTTGATCCAATTCTTATAAATCAGTGAAAAGTGAATGTCTTTTTCAAGTTTTTGTACTGTAGTCCAATATGTTGTTTGTGGTGAATGGCCATTTCAGTGAAAGAATGTCTTGTTTTCTTTTTTGAGAGCTTGAGAGACCAAAAGTGGAGAAAGAGGGTGAGGAAGAACGCATGAATAAATAAATGTTTGGGGTTTTGTGTATAGCATGCCACATACAATGTATTAAATAAACCATGTCCCTATTTATCAACCTAGAATGTTAGTATATTTTTTAAAACATTAACTTGTCCCTCAAAAGAGCAGAAATATAATATCCTGGCCCTCTCCCTTGTTTGTCATATCCCTATGTATGATTTCTTAATCATCCCACTCACTGTTGCCTTAGCCCCCAAGGAAAAAAAAATTAAGGATGGCTCCGAGCCACGAAAAGACTGCCTCATACTATAAAATAAAATTATGAGCGCTAATACAACTTCCTTTGCCTGGGGAAACTAGGCTGCACAACATTTCTCTGACATTAACATAATTTCTCATCTCTTACAACACACATAAAACAACCCACAGAAAGTCAGTTCGAATTCCACTTGGATTTTGCCCATGGAAACTGGTAATGACTCTCCGTATGTGAGATAAGAATCTTTCCAGGTCCCTCTTTAAACTTCCAAGGATCATACCTCAGATATTTCGTATCTATTTCTTCTAGCAACAATATTAGAAGTTATATGGGGAACACACTGTAATCAAACAGCAGAATAAACAGCAGCAGGATGGCAAAAGCACACAGAAACAGACAGGCAGATACAGGGGAGTAAGTATTTACAGATCTAGCTATGGCCTTATAGGCCAACTGTTAAGGTTATCAAAGCAGTTGGAAAAAAAAACAGAAATAAAACAATGATTCAGCATCATTAAAAAGCTTGTGTTAAATTGTTTGACTGTTTGGTTTTGGCAGCATGAAGTGAATGACTCCCACATAGGACTTTTATTTCTGACTAATCATACTGTATAGTAGTATTGTACACCTTATATTGAATAACCCTTTTTTCTTAAAACATTACAGTTCTTCAAGGATATATTATTTTAGCGGCCATACTCAAAAAGCACTCGAGATATGAAAGATTTCATTATATCTGAAGTTCAGTGTTAAAAGGGAGCCATTATACTCATACAAAAAACAATAATATAACAGAAGCTGCTGTTATTCTGATGAACCTATATATACTGCTGTTGTCAGTGTGCGTTCCATGTTCACTGAAGTACTGTGAGAATGTGATTGGGAAGAGGTCATATTTGAAAGAAGCTCCAGACCATTTGTGTTATATTTACAATCCACATGTGGGAAACCAAGATATCTGCTCTTGTGGTATTAGTAAAGTTATAACATTGCCAGGAAACCAAAAATAATCTAATCAAGCTCTCTTCTTGATTGATGGAGAAGTTTCTCCCTTCTCCTCCTACTGCTAACCTGCAAGTGAAGCAAACAGACTTCAAACTTTTTACAGATTACTTCTCATTTAGATAACCTTCTTCACTCTTTATATTCTAGACCTCAATTCACTGGAGTCTAATATGGATCAGCATCACTGCTTAGAGGAAAATTGAGCGCTATCATGTCTCCATAGTCTTTGTGCTTATTTCCAAACAGAAAATGGGATACAATCATTCTTCAGAAAGGTAAACAACTTCCACTATTGCTAGTGAGTATAGAGCTTGTAATCCAAGTGATATGGTGGCTGGAGAAAGCTAGGATAGGGTCATAGAACCTCAACATTTGCAACCTGTTTAGTTCAGCTTTAGTTTTACTTACATTTCAAGATTTCATTTCTTTTTCTCACTAAAATGTCATTTCCTTTAAGGTTGGTTTTTTTTTTTTATTAAAATCATATTTCTTTCCTATTCATTGTATATATCTTTTTATCTCTCTTTCCACCTGATTCCCCTTTCTTTCTTTTTAAAAAGAATGAACTAAAAAAGAACACTTTTTAAAAAATAACGGGAGCTCAATTCTTTGTAGTGTATCAGAGGGAGAAATTTTCCAGTGGTTATTTCTTACTTTCTGCTGTTGTTGTTATTTCTTAATTATGGTTGCAGAGATTTTTCTTCATCATGTTTAGAAAGATGGTACAGAAAACTGCATTTTTTTCCTAGAAGGAAGGAAGATAAAGGCAGATGCAGAAATAAAACTGGCATGAGTTGAAAGCATTAAGAAACCTTCCTGCCCCTATCCCATTTTCCTGCTTCACTGAAGAAATTCTCAGTTTCTTCATTGTTAGGGAAGCCATCTCTGTGCTTGGTGAAGTTCAAATCTCAGTTCAAATGCTATAAGATGGCAGTCTGCTGTTTGACAGCCTGGCAGAAGATAGTCCTCTGTTTTAAGCACTCTTTGTCTTCCTGAAGGGCTATCCAAGACTTGCACAGTTGAGTGATCTAGGTCACTTGATTATAGTCTATGGTGAAGTATGTTACATTTCCATTCAAATTATAGTAACTATTTCCAGCTTTGCATCTATACATATAAATTAGGATATGCATATTTTATGCAAACCTATGTTTTCATTTGACCTCTTGCCCTAACATCCATGTTATTAAGCTTTAAATGCATTTGCCTTTTAGATATGAAGCACACACACACACACACACACACACACACATATACATAAAATCTAAAACTGAAGTATGCTTGCACAACGTGTTCTTTCATGCCAAACACAGTTCAGCAGCCATGTATCCTGGTTAGTCAGGTACATAATAAATCCTGCCATGTAGGACTTAAAAATTGGGAAATGGAAATGATCAAAGCAAGCATTACCTGGAGAGTACATAAGGCATGCTGAATGGCCTCTGACTGGCTTTATTAGACACAATTGGTACAGATCTGTGAACAGATGAATAAATGGCCATTTTCACCTCCTGGGCAAACTTTATATATTGTGATTAAGAAGACATGTACAGTTTGTCTCATGACTATGAGCCAATTTGCTGCTGGCAATAAATGATTAATAGATAAAATAATATTAACAAATGGGCAGCTCAGTGATTTCAGCCTGCATAATTGCTGATGGGAATACAGGTAAAAACAGAGTAGATCTCTGATTCTCCCTTTTTAAGGATTATGGGAGTTATTTTGGAATTAATAGCATATTAGGCATGTAGGAACACACTATAATTAAGTCAAAAAAATTCCAGTAATCTCTTTGTTTTCAGAGCTTTGTTAAAATGAAAGTGTCTCCAAGAAGTTCCCCTTCCAGGAGACACCATAAGTGTTTAACCATAAACACAATTTCTCAGTTTTCCTTTTACTCAGTGGTGAGAAAGCAACAGAATATGTTAAAGACACCTTTCTAACAGCTCAAAGATTTTCTTTGCTGACAAAAGAAAAAATAGCTACAAAGAAACACTGTCATTAAGAGTAAAATGCACTGTGCTTCAGTTAATACCAATGTCGTCATAAATAACACACCTCTATGTATTAGCCAAGTCAAACAAACTGAAATAATCCGTGCTTAGAAAATGGAACTAACAGAGTCCCACCAATCTGCTGAGTGTGGGAAGTGGAAGTCAGAGAAGTCCAAGCCTGGTGTGTGCAAAATCCTTGTATCCTGCTACCCAATTTGGACCAGCAGATTTTGATAACCAAGATGTGCTGCCTTCTGAGCATAGCAAATCCCACATGAATATATTTTATCTCAAGGTGCCACCAAATGAGTCTACCAAGTGGGCTCTACTGTAGCATGGAAAGTGGCAAAGAATGGAGTTTGCTTCATTAATTGTCGTCATGAAAATGAGTATTCAGTATATTAAGGATCGTTGAATTATCAGCTAATTTGGGGGGAAAGTGCCAGGCAAAGTTGCATTTAAAGAAGCTTGTTTTAGAGGGTATTGCAAAATCTCTCTATATGAGGAAAACTACTCTATAAAAAGGAATTAACAAGTCTTATTAAGCGAAAAGGCATACTTGGGTTGCCACATATATGATGTAGAAAAATGCATACATTACAGGAAAATATTATTGTACTTCTTTGTATTTCTCAGAGTAATATTTTACAGATCTGCAGAGAAATTAGAACAACTGGTATATGACTACATGTCCCACTGATACAGAACAGTTTTCCACTAATTCAGTGGGAAGCGGGCAGTGATGGCATGCCCCAGTATGCTCATGTAACACCATGCTTTGCGAGCTGCACTGGTTGCCAGTTTGCTTCTGGGTGCAATTCAAGGTGCTTGATGTTACCATGGCATAGGGCCCAGTTACCTGAGGGATCACCTGTCTCCCATAGTATCTGCCAGGCCATTCTGATCTGTCAGGGTTGGTGTACTCCAGGTTCCTTTGAATAAACAATGCCATCTATGGGACCCCACCTTCTCTGTAGCAGTGCCTGTCCTCTGGAATGAGGTGCCCCCAAGATTTGAACAGTTCCCACCCTACTGGTGTTTCAAAGGGCCCTGAAGACCTGGCTCTTCGCCCAGGCCTTTGGTGAGGGGGATTTAAGCCCCCTTTTTTTCTTTGTTGTCATCCAGTTTCATCATTTCTCCCATCTTTTTTCTTTTCCACTTTTGTTGTTTCCTTGTTTTCTAAATGTTTTTAACAATTTGTAAACTGCCCAGAGTCTCTGGGAGTTGGGCGGCATATGAATTTAATAAATAAAAAAAATAAATTGAATACATAAACAATTCACATCTTATTATTCATATTCATCAAATTTACAAATAATGCCAACTTTTTCAAGTTAGTTAAAACTAAAAACTAAAACTAAAAATTAAAAATGGACTGTGCAGAACTCTGCAAATGAGCCATGTGTGGACAAAAACATCTTAGCATTGCATATATTGCACATCATAAGCAGTGGCCGAAGTATCAGAACAACAATTCCTCTTTGTTGCTTTCTTCTTCTGCTGCAAATAAGATTGCTGAGCACAGCAATCTTACTGGCATCCAGTCATTATTTTCCAACTTTTGTACAGTACCTTGGACCAAATGCTGTTGATGCACTGTGGGAAATAAAAAAGGTGACATCGGTAAACAATTCTACAAAGTAATCTTTCTTTTTTATACAGAAGTTTGAGATTTTTAAAAAATGAAATCTGAAAAAAGAATCACAAAAGAATATTGTAACACCTTTTAAAAAATAAGAATATATCATAATCATGGCAACTTCTTACTGTTCCTTGGGCTGTTAGCATTAAGCAGCAATATCTGATACGTAAGTTTGATGCATGTCCGTAGGTGGGTTTCTTAATGTTTCACACTTCTGTTATTTGCCAAAAAGGTTTTCTTCGCTGAGCTGATGATTAAAAAAAACCAAGATATTAAATTGTTCAAACTGAACCTAAGTAGCATTTCTGAGTTTCAAAGGTTACTCTGTTTACTCCCAGGGAGATTTTCAGTTTGATGAACCTCTGCAATTTCACATTCAGGAAGAGATCAGAAAGCTAAAATACTTTGAGAAAAGCTGAATTTTGTTTTCTTAGATGCACCATGTACTCAAAAGTTGTCAAGAAATTCAGTCTTGCAAGCATTCATCTCAGATCCTCAAATATAAGAATCAGGGATAAGATTCAGATCAATTTCTCCCATCTTTCTTGATGGTAATTTTGACATTCATTTTTCAGTAGATGACACAAGTTGTTGATTTACTAGGTAGCAACATAAAAGGGGTGATGATAAGCTACAATTGGCACAAAATATGGGGGCTAGATTCCTGTTGAGACAACTCCATTATGTAAGAATAACACTTATTCTGAAGTCACTGTATTGGTTGTCAGTAGGCTTCCAGACCCAGTTCAAAATGCTTTATGGGGCAGCACTGGAATATATCAGGCAACCCTTTCCAAAATTCAATCTGCCCATGCAGTCCAATAACTTACAGAGGGCCTGTTCCAGGTCCACATTTCTTGTGAAGTTTGTGGTGTGTGGGCCAGTGGCAAACCTTCTCATTGGTGCCCTCCATTTAATAGAAAACTCTTCCCCTGCCCCCTGAGCTATTAATGTCCCCTACTTCATAAGTATTTTGAAAACAGACAAGTGCAGTACTGTTCCAGAGGGCATCTGGCCCTTAGGTTAACTGAATGGTATATCTGATGTCTGGGCTTTTTATACAACAACTATTATTTATATCTTAATGTATTGTTGTACCCTGTTCAGAATCCATTAGGATTGGGGCAGGCTATAAATACTGTAAAAATAAATAAATGTAGAATTAAGAGCCAAAATTAAAACAGTGCTGGCTCATAAACAATGTTCTAGGCCATGTATAATTTACAATTGCAGCAAAATTAGAAGCATGGACTTGTAAATCAGTAGGAAAAGTCCAGTTTCTTTTTCAGTTGTTATATATCACAGTTGTTTTTAAGTTTCAGTTGTTATATATCACAGTTGTTTTTAAAAAGACGTGAAGAAGTCTAGTAAAGAGTAAGTCACATTGTGTTTAGGATTACCAGTGGGATTTACTTCTAAGTAACCATTCAGTAGGCAGGGTTGCATAGATACTTTTCTCTTTCTCCCTCCTTCCTCATTAATAATAATAATATCATCAATGGCTTTGACCTCCTGTCCTGTTGTGTAATTACTCCTCTTTGTCCCCTAATGTGCCCTTTTGATGCAAAAGGATGCCCCCTGGGTTTTGTTCATAACAAAATATTTTTAAGCAACATGCCAGCAAACGATCTTAGCCTTACAAGTGTAGAACATGTTTGTATTTGACAGAATATGGCGTTCATTTAATCACATTTCCATTAAGTAGAAGAAGGAATTGCTTGCTTATCCAGGGAATTCATAATTCCAGTCGAGAACAAGATGAAAAAGAGGCACTAAAGGAGAAAATATGCATATTCAGTAAACATAAAAGAGAACCTTGTTATTCAAAGAGAAGTGCATAAACTACAAAGCTAAAGTGGGAGTAAATGGCACACCATTTACAAATCATGAATTAATTTACTTACAACTTGATCCTCAGGAGCTGGCAAAGCTGATGAAAGACATCCCAATGGTAGCACAAACCACAGAAGGGGCTTCTTTGCACAGGTATTAGGAAGCATTCTAGAAATAATTGCAAAGGTCATATGAGGGGTGGCCAGCAACAGGCCTTGACAGAACATGGATATCAGCTAAGCCATTGTGAATTGGTTCGCTTTCAGCATGCCGCAGTGCATTTGTTTTAATTGCAAAGGGCTGGCCTGATAGTTAGTCAAGGACTCAGAAAGAACATCTACCACTACAGCCCTGTGCTAGAGAAAGCTGCACGCTGAAACTTTTGAAGATGGAAAAGATGGTCCTGTACTTGGAAACCCTGATATATCTGCTATTTCCTGTATGAAAGCCTAGATGCATGGATATGACTACTGTAGTATGGCCAGTCAAGCTATGCCACATTTGAACTGAAGTCAGCAGATCCTTCTACTGCTGCTTCTACACATGGCTCCCCCTACAGTTGTGAACACACGAAGGGACTTTTTATGTTTCGAAAGTCTTTTTATGTTTTGTAAGTCTCGATTCCAGCAGGTCCTGTGGTGTAAATAATTGTGCTACTGTCATTAAAGCTGCCTTATATGGGCCTGCTCCATTTGTTGTCAAAACTGACAATTCTTCTGTCATTCCACCACTCTCTTTTTTGGTTTCACGACATTGTTTACTGGTACTTTGAATCCCATTGCATTTGATACAAAATACATTCTTTGCTGTGTGACTAATTTTCCACATAACCAACCTTGATTTAACTAGCAAGGGGGTTGCAGACCAGAGGAAGAGAAGGTGAAATAACAATGCATCATTCAGGTCATTCAGTGTTTCAGAGGTTTAATCAAGCTTTCTTCATCCTCCATTACCCTCATTAGGTCCTGTTAGGCTAGTGCTCAGTGTTGATCTGTATCTTGGTAAAGACTATTGTGGATGATTAACTGTAATTACCAGTAATGGCCCCATCTCTGCATGGAATAGGCTGGCAATGCTGTCATCATGTGCAGGCATCTGTTCTGCGGTAAATGGCTCAGCCGATTACCTAGTTAAGTTATTCATGTTTGATCCCACAGGTTGCTCTCTGTGTGGGCTCCCCCTTCCCCAACAGTTAAATCCACGTCTAGTTATTATGAATCGACCAGGCAATGTGGGGGGCGATGGTTCAGGCAACAATAACATTAATAAAGCAATCAAGAGAATCAAAATAGAAGTTGGGTGATCTCTTTAACTAACTGAATACTTACAAGGTTTCCTTTGGTATTTTTAATTTTATTTTTCTTGAAGCATTTTGTATGGAAGTGACATGATTTAGAAATAGGTTAGAGTGAGGGTACCTATCCAGTCAATATAATCAAAATCCAACCAATTAAATCACTTTTAAATCATTTAATGTTATTAAGCATTTAAGTTATCAAAACATCACCCTAAAGGTAATCCTCCCTTGGATGAGAGGATTACTCAAGATAGAAGATAGAAGATAGATAGATAGATAGATAGATAGATAGATAGATAGATAGATAGATAGATATTTTTGCCAATTACCAAAATGAAGTTCTTTTTTCTCAAGCATTTTTATCTCACATTTGTGGTACCATTTTTGTGTGTGTGTGTCCTTGGCTGCTATTGTTTCTTTACCTCATTCTTCTCCCCTTTGTTGCTTTCTTCCACCCCCTCCCCTTCTTCTAACAACTTTGCTTTCATTTGTCCATATTACCAGAATCAATGGCTTAATTTTGCTCATAAACCTATGATATTGTTACAACAAATGCAAGAATGTGACCTCCTTGACAGAAAGCCTGGAAGTCACATGGAGCCAATTCAACCAAACAGCAGTGTGGGAACATGGTTATGTGGCAAGGCAAACAAACAAAGCAAACAGAATGGCAGCAAGATGGACAGCACTGAAATAGTGCACAATTTTTTTTGGAAAAATCCATTCCAAAAAGCAATTTTATTTCAAAACAAAACAAAACATAGCTACTCAGCCCACTTTTCAGACCCATTGATGGAAATGGAAGAGATTTTAGCAAAGCAAAATACTTAAGTTTGGCTGCATTGTGTCATTTTATTTTAATGGGGAAATTAAACCCATACGTAATCCTCTTCCATTGATTTTAAACTCAATTGTGGCTGCTTTGTACCCTGTTCTAAAATGGGAATCCTAGGAACATCAATAACTCAAATGAACAGTTTTGTAGCATGTCTCCAGTTTCATTAAATCCAGCCTTTGAATAAATGGTGTTACCAATTTTGAACATACAGGCTTCTCACTGTATAAAGGACACCCTAATTAAAAATTGTAGACTTGGCTGGCCTATGTGAAACTCTAGTATTTGAACCAACAAACTATGACTCAGTGAAAACAAATACAAGGTTGCATCAATAGTTACAGTTGGTGACTTGGTTTACAACTTGAGTGCCTGACTTGTGAGCACAAATATATGATGAGATTTAGGGCTGACATTTTGTCATAATTCAAAATTTTAAAAATGCCAGATATAAAGTAGCAGAAAGCATCTCTTAATCTCAGCGTAGAAGGCAGTTTTCAGAATGATATTAATGATTGTTTGATGACTACTGTTTCCCACCATTGTTCCAAGGAAATCAGGGTAGCACATATTATTTTTTCAGCTATTTTATCCATGCAGGGTACCAAGCCTGTATTTGTGGTCAGGAACTGTGGTGTTTCAAACAGTTCCCCAAAGTAGCATATAACAGCAGCTTTTTCAGAGCTAAGGACAACACTTGACCTTTGGAATAGATTCCAGCAGCACCTCTCCAAAAGTAACGTGTCAAAGACTAAATGGAACAAGACAACCATGAATATTAATTGAAATGCCAATAAAGCAAGTGGCACGATTTCATAGAAAAAGAATATTCCAGATTCTTGGTGCTGCAACTGATAAGGCCCTGTCCTGTATCCCAGCACTGCCTCATTAACGTTCTCAATGAGCAAGCTTGTTTATCAGAGGATGGGGCTTTTATTAGGAATTCCTGTTGTAGACATTACAGAACAGCCATGTTACAATATGGTGACAAAAAAATCAGGATTCTGGTGCCACCTTTTCTGATTAACAAATTTTCTGAAAAGGTATAAACTTTTGTGATGTGATGAAGTGAGGTGCAGTTTCTGAAAGCTGATACCTTTCAGTAAAATTTGTTAGTTGGAAACAGGACTACCAGAGTCCTAATTATGAATTCCTGTTTCACTATCAGGCTGGGACATTATAGCCATATCTGTCCATGTGAAGGGTTACTTGTATACTTTGGAGTAGTTAGAATTCATCACTAGATAAGTTGTAATTGGGTTGCAAACTTTCATTAATTAGTGGATTGACCAAACTGATTAATCTATTGAAGCATCTATGACTACATGTGAGTTATTTTACATTTGTGTTAACTCTTTGCATTTAACTGAACAATACAGAGAAACATTAAAACTGACTTTTCCTTCGAGTGGAAGTTTTAGCGTACAAAACTGTTAAGTTTCTTTTGTTAGATGTAAAACCTTTTCTTCCAGGAGTTCAAAGTACCATGCATTACTTACAAAGGTTGGCCCAAAATCACACACTGAGCTGGGCATGCCCAGGGTGGGGGCAGGGAGCAGTCAAAATAGTTAAGATGGAAGCCAGGACTGCAAATTGAAGCCCTGCTCTTTTTTACATGTGTGAAAGACAAAGTGATTCCAATTGCTTGTTAAGGATGCTATGGAATAAAAAAGAGTGTCATGGAATGACCAAGGAATTGTCAGCTTTGAGTACAGTTGGAGATAATTATAAAGCAGATTTAAAGACAGTAGTAAGATTATTTTCATCACAAGGCATTGAGCTTCTATGGCTGAAGGTGGACTAGAACCAAGATCTTCCTCATCCTAGTCTAGAGTACACTGAGATTTGGGACTTCAACTCCAGCTATTTTGTAATACTAGAATCCTATAAAGATTATTTAATTTGGTTTAATTTAACCACTGAATATAGTAATTTACAATAATCCTTAGTTTTAATGTATTGAATTCTGAAAGCTGCGATGTGCTAGAAAACTCTGGCAGCAAGACGGAGATTCAAAAGAGCACTCAAAAGGAAGAGCTCATGACTTAGGCCGTGCTGTCTAAAATGATTTACATGTTCAAGGGCCAGACAGACACAGAACTCAGCTTAAAAGCATTTAGAAGTACAATGCTGGATTTCACCCAAAAATCTTGCTTTGTCTTTCTTTTTTATGAATAGTAGCAAATATATACAGAAAAAAAGTCATTACTCTCTCAGAAGTTTTTACTTATTATCCCTGACTAAGCTTTTATTCATTCTTGGCTTTCACCAATGTATCATTAGTGCATCATGTGTTAAGCATCAGATTAAATGAAATTGATGTTTGAAGGCAGTGGAGGGTTTTTTCCTCCTCTGTATTTCTTTTCAGACTCTGTTGGGCTATAATAGTGCAGATGAGGCTGCCGTAGAAAGGTTAGTTCCATTGACTTTAACATGGTTGCACGAGAATTTTTTTTTCCTCCCTCAACCTCATTAATATATATCCTATCCTTATATTTTCAAAAAGAGCAACAGTTACTTCATAGATGTAAAGATGTTTCTCTTACAGATTACATCATGTCACAGTAATATTAAAAAGAAGCATTTAGAAATTAATTCAACATTTTCATTCTTGCAGTTGCTACCATGAATAACCCACCAATGGGAAAAGATGGCAAGATTTGGGACTTTTTAATTTAGAAAAATGGAGGGGGGGAGATCACGGTAGCAGTAAACAATTTTGTTTCATGCTTTAAAAAAAGCAAGTGAGAAAAGAAAAAGAAAAAGAGAAAACAAAAACAAAAAACATATTGTGTATAAAATCATTCAATCCAATTTTAAAAATTTGACTACACTGAATAATGTTGATCAGTCCATTGCAACAATAAAGAATTAGTTGATAAATGGAAAGCAAACACATATCAATAATATGACTGTAAATGTGGGCTTGCACTATCCTTCCAGCACTGATGAAAAATCTTCTTTGCTGCCCCTTCCCATGCTTGATAAATCCATTATTCTTCAGATAAAGATAAATTCCGAGTTTTGGGTTTATAATTCAGAAGCAGATCCATATCTTTAAACTGCACTGAACATCGTAACACATATTAATAAACTTATAGATATTAAATCAAAACAATGTGGTAGTAAGACAAGACATATCATATGAATAAGTCTCACCTTACCCATCGTGCTCTTCATAACGTGGCTGACAGCCAAGCTTTGTAAAACATTGTCCGTGGTGCCAGAAAATGTGACATATAATATTTTCCTTGAATTAGTTTCATCTTTAGCTTATAAGAAATATATTTAATAATCTTTAAGATCCTTAGCTATTGATAAATTTATACAGAAAATTCTAATTCTTTATTTCAGAATTCTTGCAAATAACTAATATTCACCTAATAATACTCTTTAATTATTTCTAGAAATGTACTTTATTTATTTATTAAACAAACTTATATACTTTAGCCTTAGAATCACCATATCACATTTCGGAACTGAATAATTTGTGAATTTTAGATACAGCTAAGCAGGTTGTCCAGATTGTGAAATCAAGAAATGTTTTGATTGAATATATTGCCATTTTTTTCAATTTTAGGCAATCTAATTTCCACTTTCAATAACTTAAATGGTTTAAACATTTGAAGCTGATCTAATGTATTAAAGCCTTCTATTTGTCTAATGAGGCAAAGAAATAGTTCCAATATCAGATTAAAAATAAGAGAAGATGAAGGACATCCTTGAGAAGCTGCATGAGACATCTTGACAGATGAAAAGATAATTCAATTTTTAATAGCCCTAGTAAAAGGAGCACAATTATACATATTGATCCAATTAACAAAAAAAGATAATTCAAATTTAAACAAAACTTATTTTAAACATTTCCATTGCACCATATTAAAGGCCTTTTCTGCATTCAACAAGTCTATCACTGCAGCTTTCAATTCTTCTTCATGTATATCCAGAATGTCAATTAGTAATCTTATATTATCAGACTTGGTAGCCTTTTAAAAAGCCAGATTGTTCAGGATGAATAATTAAAGATAATAATTTCTAGATGCCAAGGTCCCTGTCAATTTTTTTGCATCTATGTTTAACAAAGGAATAAGATAGTCAGCAAAAATTTTACCAACCTTCAAATCCCAGTTCTGCAAGCCTCACTGAAGAAAGTTAGAAATTATAGGCTTCTAATAATATTGGGACAATATTTCAATATAAAATAATTCAATAATTGGGAAATAATTCAATATGTCTTATGCCATTCAGTGGGATAGCCAAAAGATCTTTTTTTCTCTTTTCATAGATTTAATGGTGTATGTATGTAAGTATGTATGTATGTATGTAAGATAAAGGGATAGATGACTTATGGCATTTCAATGACAAATGGTAAAGTATGCTGACTGTTGTAGTCAGCATCAACTGAACTGCTGTAGGTTGCTTACTCCAGGAGTGGACACTGATAAAAATGTGCATGGAGTCAGAAAGAGATTTCTCTCCCTCTGTCATAATGATCATTCAGTGAAGTGGAATGATGGAAGATTCAGTACAAAGAAATGAAATACTTTTTTACACAGCACTTGGTTCACTAATGGAATTCTAAAGAACAATGAGATGAATTTGTGAATCAAATGGTTAACAAGAACTTCCAGTCATGGAATGACTATATTTAAATAGCATGCCTCTAGTTACAGAAAACAGCTATAGCACTCAAGTCTCATTATGAGCATCCCATAAATATCTTTTTGGCCTCTGTGAGAAACAAGAAATTGAGCTACATGGGATTATAGTCTGATCATCTGTTTTATGTTAATAAGTGAGGTTACATAGATATGCTGGAACTTTTCAGAATAAATTAAAATGAACTTTTTGCCCTAAAGAAAACAGAACCATCTTACTAAATTCCTGCAAAATACGACAAATATGTATTATTTCTGGGTAGCATAGCACCTCCCCCCACCATACCCCTTATTCCCAGTCTAATTTACTGATATAAAATACCAGCTTAATGCCTCCTAGCTGGACAATAGATAAACAACTTATTTTTAATTTCTATTGCTATCAGATGAATTTTACTTCCATATCCTTCTGTATTCTGTTTGTTGATCATTAATGTGATGATATATTGCATGGACAATTTTTATTTCTTTGCATCAGGCAGAAATAGATCACACCTTCACATTATGATGAGAAGAATAATGCAAATTACATTTAAAAATTATGAACATCTCTCTTCTCCTTCTCTCTCTACTGTGACATATGGATCAGAACAAACACAACAATTTCCACATGAAAATGTTGTTTTCTGAACTGCAGTGGACATACTGAGTAACTTATTTCTAATAGCATACTTATATTAAGGTGTTACAATAGTTTTAAATTATTAATTACCATCAATTTTTACATAGAAAAATTAATTGTGAAAAATATCCTAAGAGTTCCACATATGAATCAGTCACTAGGAGGCTTAAGCAAACTTCCCTTTTTTTTCTCTAAAGAACTTGAATTGCTTGTTCACAAGTATAATTCAGGTGGATGCATTCCAACTAAATGCCAAATAAATGAGATATAGGGTACTTCAGAAGGATCATTTCATAATTCATAAATTGCCCTTTCACTGGCATTGTGTTATACAGCTTTCTTAATGAAAACACAGTAAAATGTTAATGCCCAATTTTACTTCTAAATTAATCTCAGCACAAACAATGAAACAAACTCCATTTGCCAATAAAATATTCTAAAGTACCAGAATCTAGTTTACAAGTCAGGAAGCAGGATCATAATGTCTTTCATTTGTTTAAACTTTGTTGTAGCTCCTGTGAGTTATAGACTTTGGAAAAAAGGTCATTTGTATTGTTTTATCTATAATGTCAAGTAAGACTTTGGTGTGAATAGCAAATTCATCAGACATGAAAATAAATGCTATTTTTATTTCAACCATTGTAGAGTTATTTTGAAATTTTACCATGTATGTGTTTCAGTTCTGTATAGGATCTAAGAATATAATATCAGAATTACTTTTCTTGCTTAGAAACTGATATATTTATGCCTCAATTCTCTATTCTCTTACCTGCAGTCAGGCCCATTGAACTCAGTAGAAGTTACTTTCCAAGTAGTCATGCACAAGATTAGAGTAGTTCTTTAAAAGTGAGTTTTTGAAGACGAGACACATTATGTACATACCTAAATAAAATATGTACCTATTTCAAATGGCATGTGGCCTTAAGGAGAACATTATGAGCATTTTGCATCTCAGATTACATTTGTGGACAGAAAAATTGATGGGAGATTTCACCGAATCCAGTAGGACAGAAACCAGCAGGAGGGGATAATTCTGCAACAGTGTTTGAGGATGGTGCTTACCTTTAGCTTGGCAATAGCATATGTTCTTCTGTTTTTTCCCCTTAGTCTTTAGTAACAGCCACAATCACTATGTTGACATCTTAGCTAATAGTTTTCTGCTTCTGCAAAACCAGTGTTAATTAAAGGCATTATGGGGAAACTATATCCACATACACATAGAATATTCTGCTAAATGGCCATCTTTACCTAAGGTGGGGGAAGCAGCAGAACAAACACTCACACAAATACATCTTCCAGGAGGGGGGGGAAAACATATTCCGAATGATCAAATATTAATAAAACAAATGTAAAATGATTGCTTATTTTGTGCAGGGCAGCAAGTAAAGTGTTTGAGATCAGGATCTCTCCCATTCTGAACTGCCTTTTCTCAGGGAGAGAAGCTGCAGCTGAAAGTTAAGTACCGAAAACAAAAGACTGCATCATTCAGTAAGCGAGTGCTGCCATCTGGTGTGAATAGCTTTTTTATCTCAGCCAATCCCGTGTATTTCCAGAAAATGTGGACAGAAACAGGGCACGTTGCTCTTTGGGTGATATCAGAAAGGACTGCATTTTACATGATAATAAAAACCCACAGCATCGCCACTTAGCTCTTCTACGTTGTGTTGGGTCAAGGGGTGAAAGCTTACATTAATTGGCATTTACAGTACAAGGAAGTGTGTGAATAGCCTTATGAATAAAGCTAGCATGAATGAAAGATCAACTGCAAGTTGGGTAGTCGTATCAAAATGTATTCATTTGGTATAGATCAGCTATTGGTCTATGCTTAGCCATTTTTTTATAAAAATGTTCAAAGCTAGATTTAAAAAATTTTTTAAGCCTTCCTGGAATATGTAGCCTTTTATCTTAACGTACGCAACTTACCTAAAATGCAGTTTAATTTCTTATTTAGCGTAATTCTCATTTTGAATATATGCACATTTTAATATTAACAGCTAATTTTCAGTTGTAATAGATGCTAGACATTACCGAACAGCCTGAAAAAAAATATCACCTCAAACTTTTTACTTCCTGGCCTCTTTCTACTACACAGTTTGTTCTTAATCAACAGGAACCTCTCTGAACTAATCATATTTACTCCCAATCCATTTTCCTATTAACACAAAATGCTTGGATTAAGCTGAGCCAAATGGCCTTAAATTTAAGTACTTGGGTTTAATTGGGTTGTACATACAGCCTTGTTCCCTTCACTACCTTGTAACATTCTAGTTCCTAAGCTTGGAAGTAAATTGAATTCCAACAGCCAGTGCAAAATTTGTATGCCATTTAGGATTTCAGTACATGATTGTACATGCTGAATACCTATATCTGTATCTATCTATTCATAGCACATGTCATATTAAATATAGAACATATATTCAATAGAGAAAAATATTGAAATGCTCTAAATATTCTAAGGAGCTACTGTTATTTAAATTGCAACCTCATTTCAGATGTAGCAATAAAAAAAAATAATAATAAGAACGATCCTGCTCAATCTGAGCAGTTTCACTATTTAAGTTCATCTGATTTCAGTGAAAGAACAAAGCTTTGGGTGAAATGGATGGCATCTATGTCTATATTAAAACAAGTGTGCAGTATTTGGATCCTTTTATAGTTAAAGAAAATTATATGAAGGAAAGTGGTCCACTGAATTTTACAGTGACATTATAGTACATATGTACTCCAGGTAAGCAGGTTTGGAATTACAGCCTGAGAGCTGTTAATTACCATTTTTTAAATTATTTTGTTTGTATACCACTCTTCTCTCCACAGCATGCCAAAGTAATTTAATAAAATTTCTAGCCTAGTCCTATACACACTCATTTGCCTACCTGAATTCATAATGGCTTATTTTCAAGTAGGAATATATATGCTTTCAATGCATAGGATTAACTATACGATAGATTTCACCCTTAATATTTACATCATCATACAAATCAAGTAGATCCTCAAAGCAACAGAGACTAAGTTGGTATAGAAGATGAGGCCTTTTCAATAGCATCACCAAGATTTTAGATCTCCCTTCAGCAGAAGATCAGATTAACTCCATCCCTATACATTTCTATATAGTAGATAGTAATAGCTACATAATTTTGTTTAATTTTCTTATTTGAATAAATGTTTTTCCATATTTTTCCATTATTATTTTACTGTATTTATTATTTTCCTACAAACTGTACAATCCTTTGTTGCCCATAGTTTACTAAAAACAGTTTACTAATAAATTAATAAATCATTACTGATCATTAATTGTCTATACTGAGAAATAAGCCTCTGTGAGTTTAAGATTGTAATTATGTCCAATATGAGTGTCACATATTTTAGTACAATAACCTGACCACAATCCAGCAGACTTCTTCCCTAATTTTCCTAGAGAGTTTGCAGAACTATTACACCAGGTAGTATTTTAAAGCTGCAGCTGGAGAGAAAGGCTGAAATTCCATGACCATTTTGTTATATCCTTAGAATACAGTGATACTGCAGGCTAATTGTCAGTTGTAAAATTCGTTGTAGTCTTCCAGTTTAATTTCTGTTTAAATTGTCACTTAAACAAATGCAGTTCAGCAAGAAACATATTGGGAATCACACTTATAAAACAGTATTGGTTGCTTTTAATTCTCAAATGACTTAGTTTCAGATTATTTTATGTTATATTCCACCTGGCTGTTGTGCTGCTGGGAATAAGTTCAGGTTAATACATTCCCAGTCCCATATTAAAACAAATACCAAAAAAAAAAAAAAAAAACCCTAATATTATTTCCAGACAGATCTCTTTATTAGAACTATAAAGAGAATTTGAGCCTTACCATATTAGAATTCTGTTATTTCTATGAACAGAAGGTAAAAATTGTCAACAAAGATTTTGATGGGAAGGAAGGGAAGGATGTGTTCGAACTAGTTTAAATCTGGAAATTTAAATATATAAAATGCATTCATATTTAAAACACATATCTCAAGCTCTTAAAATAGCCTGGAGTAAAATTATAACCATATCTACTCATAAGTAAGTCCTGCTGGCATTTGCTGCAAATAAGTATTGAGAGAAGTGCAATGAAACTTTTGGTTTGCTCATTTTGGCAACACTCTTATCTTTTGCTTCTGAAGTTATCAGATGTAGCCGTAAGGCATCTCTAGGGAAAGTATTTTTCCATGGCTTCTCCATGGCTGTCCCAATTTTTGGAACAGATCCTCCCTCCCATATTTAAAGGGCCTCAACACTTAACCCATCTGAAAGGCTTTGAAGACCTGGCTCTTCACCCAGGCATTAGGCTAGAATGGAAGCAAGCCCAGCCAATGTAAATGTGGAGTAGATGGGATGTTATAGCACTGTGATGGGATATGTGATGCTGTTGTGGAGTTTTGTGGGGTTTATTTATTCTAATTTTATTAATGCTTTTGTGGGCTGCCTAGGATTATCATGTATATGATAGGTGGCCATATAAGTTTTCTAAACCAATAAATAAATAGAATCTTGTTTGAAAATAAAACAAAAGGAAATATGTATTTTGTACAGGTAGAATTATGAATGACCACTGGGATGTACAAAGAGCAGATGCTTCAAACGACTGAATTCTTGCTGTGCTATTGAAGCCACCATGTGTTCTGAAGTGTCTCTGAAGGAAAGAATCAGCCTGAAAGGGTTCTGCTCTAAGATGATCTTGCTATAAAGGAATCATTTTCTTGCTCTGCAAAAGGAATTTCAACTTTGTTTTTTTAGGCAGAAAAATTAAGGTTTGCATCACAATATTTTGCTTAACATTAATTACAGTGAGCTTAAATGAAGCATGGTTATTCTTCACTATAATCTAAGAGATTTAAAAGCACTCAAGGTTAACTGCATCGGGTCTGCCATTTGCATAATTCTGGAACCTGCAAACTAACTTGTTTCCCAATACATGGATATGAATTCTGTTATAAAGGTCTGCATCAGATAAATATCTCAAAAATCTTTGTAACAAACATTATCCCAAACTCTAAGACATTATCCCAAACTCTAAGAAATGTTCACTGAGCTTTAGCTAGACCAAAGTTTGAATTAAGGAGGCACACGAAATATTTTGCTCTGCTTCAGTTTCTGTAAGACACTGGATTAATTAAAAAAAAAAGTATTTCCTAGATCCAACCATTTTTTCATGCAGCTATACAGACTCACCTATATTCTACATTTCATTTGTGGGACCAGTTAGGTTGAGGGAAAATAATGCCAATAAAAAAAATAGCAATGCAATGTTCACTGAACTACTACTATGTGGCTATTATTTTCTCTCCGCTGTGGAATAAGCTCCACTAAGATCAAGGAGGATTCTGGCCTTTAGTAACAATCTTAAATATTGATTTTTGTAGCAGGGATCCTGCAGAA
Organism: Liasis olivaceus; assembly: GCA_030867105.1. Classification (NCBI taxonomy): domain Eukaryota; kingdom Metazoa; phylum Chordata; class Lepidosauria; order Squamata; family Pythonidae; genus Liasis; species Liasis olivaceus. The sequence continues at coordinate 23,487,972 of CM061354.1, forward strand.
AGTTACCTTTCTGTAAGTCTCATGAAATAAAATTATGAACAAAGGACAGCCCAGTTGGACTGTTTAATTTAAAATAGTTTCACTGTTTGACATCCACACTTGGCTTTATACTCCAGTTGCGAGATTCCTAGTGACATCTGAACAACCGCTGCTGACAATGAAACAGTAGCCTGCTCCTTAATGTTTTATAACTGGGATTGACGGGTAGCTATCATTTTTGTTACTGCCTATAGCCAAGTTGCTGAGGTTACGGAGTCACATTCAACCGGCTTTGAATGAGTTGTGAAGCAAAGCTTCTGTTTTGTTGTTCTTTGTGTCATAGAGTATCATAAGAGAAATGAGTATTACCAAGACTACATTTGATCATCCTTAACATTCAACTAAATGACATGAAATTACACCTAGGTATGTTCAGAAGGAAAAAAAAGAGTGGTCCTGATAACTGGCTATATAAGAAGATCTATTGTTGTCAAATGTTTACCTCAGATTTTTTTTACCCCCACTGACACTATGGAACTTGACAAAACCATTATATGCCCTTGGCAAACCAGACACTCCAGTCTGTGGATAAAACCCAATTAAACTAAGTGCTTGTAGCAAGGACATTCAGCAACCCAGCCAATTCAAGTAACCAAAACAAGGCATCATTTTTCAGCGTTTAGTTTTGCCTTTGGAAACAACAGGCTGTGCATTGTGTTTTTGTGTATGTCATAGACATATGCATGTTAAAGAGAAGCCTATTCTGTGCTAAAAAGCCCAAAAGAAATGGAATTGCTCCTGTTTAGGTAGAATAATTCTTCTATTTCTTTTCCATGTTTGATCATTGATATTGCCTCATAATGAAGCAGAGATTAATAGGAATGTACAATTAAATAAACAATAATTTTCTAGTGGAATGGGGCATTATTTGCATCTGTGATAGCTCTCTTCTATTCAGGCTTCGTTTTCCAGCCTGGTGTGTGAGAAACTATTAGTGTTTCGACCATTACTTTTGGTTTTTAAATAGTATGGGGGGAGAGGAAAGGCTGCAGTTTATGTCATTCTTGAAAACATGATGTGTAGCATCTTGTAATGGCCAAAACGGATGAACCAAATCTTACTAGCCAAATAATCTTTGCAACAAGCTTAAATTTTATACATTAAAAGAGTCATTTTTTCAAACAGACACAGCAACCACTCAGAAAATGTTGCATGTGTTATGGCTTGCTGACAAAGAGGCTTGCTTTGAACCCACCTTTGTATGGTGGATGTTTCTGAACATATGTTTATTATTATGTCTTAAAAGCAGTTATGCCAGTGTTAAAGATGAGTGGAAAATACAAGCTTTCGTGATGAGATTGTGCAAATGTATTAACAACATCTGATATATGACAATGATCTTTCACTGTATTGACATGAGAGGTTACTATGTAGCAACTGTTCAGTATCTTACTTTGGACTTCTGTGATAGACCACTTAACTACCTCAGCTTTCCCAGTGATCATCTCATTTATCTAGGATTATTGCACTGAATTTACTGTTTGGTTTTCTTCCAGAACTGAAATGTCAAGTTCAGTGTCATGTATGCAGTAGCTTTGTGCCATGAGAGCTGAGCAGATCCACCAAAAGCTGCTAGCAGTTGATCTTTGGACAGAGCTAGAAATAAATAAATCCTCTTTAGCAGATCAATATTCATCCCATTTAATGCTTGATGTGAAACTTCTGGATTTGTGATAGCAATGCTGATGTACAGCTAATCGTTGAAAATGGGCATTAGGGTTTTTATAATATGGCAACATATTGTCAGACAGGAAAGGAAAAATATATTGTGTGCCACTCAGTCTCTGTGCACGCTTGCACTTGGATGTATGCACTCACTGGATGCAGTATTTGCATTCTCATATATATGGTTTTGTAGAGTATAAAAACTGATTAATAAAAGATCAAGTATTTTGGGTTGTTGTTATGGGGTAACATGCCATTTCCATTGATATCATATGTTCAGAGAAAGTAAGAAGTCATTTCCTTTGTATTTGTATTGCTTCTGATCTTTCAAAAAAAGAGGTCATACTGGAAGGAGCTGCCCATTTCAACCTGCCTAAACACTATGAAGGCCATAAAAGAAAGACTTTCAATATCCCCAGAGGTACACAGTTCTCTATTTACTTACTTACTTGCTTGCTTGCTTACTTAATTCCAACAACATTGCAAGTTGACAACATTTGAACAATTTAGTTAACACAGCATTGTTATACCTTATTACTACATAGTATATAATCATTCCAGATTCAATAAAATTATGATTCAGCCATCTGTGCATTTAAAAGTCTGTCTGTGATCTTTTCAACCATAGCTAGAGACCATACCTTTGAACCCCATTTTTCAGCTGTTAATTTTTTAAAAAGTTTCCATTGTTTACTTGCGATAGAGCTGGGGGTTAAAAGTAAGAATAAGTTCTTTATTAATCAGCTTAGCATTGTGTCCCTCAAATATGTGTAATAAACCTGTCTACAGTGATCTCTCTGAAAGGACTTCCACATTTGCTTTTTTTTTTTTTAGATGAACCCTATTATGTTTTGATCTGCATTTAATTAAAAGATTGGCTTATTATTTTGTTGCACTTGTTCCTGTGGCTTAATTTTTAGTTTTTACAATTTCATGGCTGGCTAATTATTTTATTCTTTTACTTTTTTTATAGTTTTTCATAATGTTTATTAATATTGCAACTATATGAGTTTTAATTTTTATTTTGATAATGTTGCTTCCAATAATAGTCTATTTTGAAAACATCAGGTTTTTTAGGGACTAGATCAGCAGTTTGTGGTATGGTGTAATGTTGTGGTTAAGGTTCTTCAACTAGGACCAGGAATATCATGGAAACATACTTTGGGCCAGTCAGCTGAGTAACTTCAGCCAACCTACCTCACAGGGTTGTTATAAGGAGAAAAACTAGAAGAAAGAAATGCTATGTGTATCACCTAGAATTCCCTGAGGAAAGGCAGGACATATATTTAATGGGTAAATAACTATACTGTTAAAAATATTTAACATGCATTAGAGCTAAGGTTTGAGAATAATAGTGGTAATAACATTTTTTTTTCTTAAAAGAGGATAGCATTATCATAATTTTGAAAGGATTTCTTTGATAATTATCCACAATCTGGAGGTTCATAATGCTATGTAGTGATAATGATTTGCTAAAGACCAGAGGGTGGATCCATGGCTGATCAAAGGCTAAATTTAGGAGTTTAAATGCTCATTAGATGACCTTAACAACTATGCTTCTCTGGCAAATTGTCATATTCCTTATTTTAGGGCATTCTAGTGATGCAAGAAAGTAGCAATGTTCGTTTAATTCTAAGACCTGGGGCAAACTTCATTTTATCATTAATATGTAGAAAAGAGACAATTCATCATATTGGTGATCAAACCATCTCTCCTGTTTCAGTACTGGAGAAGTTGGAAACTTTTCCATTCATCAGCATTGCTAGAGCTGCATTTTCCCCCTGCATGCCATTGTTTGGAAGTGCTTGGAATATTACTAGCTTATAACTTCAAGAGAGATATTTATTTAAACATTAAATGCACAGAACAATAAGCAGGTGATCTTGGAAGGTTTTGCCTTCCTCTTTCATGTAAGATGGTTAATACTTGTCTGACACCATCCTTACTGTGTTTTGAGTCAGTCAGGAAAGGTAGTCCTTCATCAATCCTACTCTCTGCTTGCATCAATGTAATGCTTTTCTATTTGGTGGAAAACATATAAGAGCTGTGTAATGGCACAGAGATGGAAGCTCATGTCCAAGTATCAATAGTGGGATAATAACATGGGACTTCTAGTCAGGAAAAGGCTGGATTGCTGAAGCAACTATTAACTTCCTTTGTTCTTGGTTTCTCTTCTAAACTCCATGAAGGAATGCTTTGTGGACAATCAGGACAGCCAAGTGGATTAAATCTGTCTATAAAAGATTAAATTGCTCAAGGAAAAATTTATTTTCAAATTTGATCTGCCAAAATGGCATCACATTTATGGAGACCAGTTGATCCTGTCTTTCTTCTGGGAAAAAAGAAAAGTATATAAAAATGTAGGGAAGTTGTGGTTGAAAATGCATGCATAGTGAGAAATTGTACACAAAAATATAGGACAGTTGTGTAAAATAACCCATATATTTATATAAAATTGCATTTGAAAACCAATACAGATTTTACTTCTTTTTTTTTTTTTTTTAAGAAATTGATCGAAATTACTGGTGATATTGTTACACTGACATGGACTGTATAAAAACTATCCATGTATCCCCATTTCTAATGAGGTTTGAGTATACTGCTGGGATATAAAATCATCATCATCATCATCTTTATATAGATTAACTGCAATCGTTTTATGAAGAGTGGGGCATTTTGCTGGACAAAGATACTTCTAGGAATATAAAAGGTACATGTGTGTTTTCCTCCACTGTGAAAGTACAAAACAAATAAACTGAATTTGCCCAGCTTATTTGAATGCTAAGACTAGCAGGCAGTGAGGGAAAGAAACCCCTCCCAAGATATTTGTTAAAGAAATCTCAGAGCAGATGGCCAAATGGAATTCATCTCTGTTTGTTATCCATCTTCTGTGTTAAAATACATTGTGGAAGTCAGAAAGAAAACATACACACAAATCATTTGGAACAATGTCATGTACGCAGCAGCCTTCGCAGCCAAAGCAATCCTCCAATTTTCATGTGTTGATTTCAAAGTTTCAAAACCAGGGGACCCACAGAGTGAGGAATACTTATCAAGATGTTTATGTTTGATTATACAAATTCTTCAGATCCTTCTCATCCCCGAGGATAGTTGGTGTGCCCCACTATTATTAAAGAAAAAGAATGCTGAGTAGCACCCCCTCCCCAAGACCCTTTGAAGTTTAACCTGCATTGCAAACTGTTTGGTATTCTGAAGAAAGATGGTTGTCTGCTGGATCCTTGTTTTGTTTTTCCTTCTGTCTTCAGAACGTACAGGCGGGTTCAGGCAGGAAGTGTAGCTTGAAAGGCTGGGACAAATCCAGTGGGATTAACCAGAGCACAGTGCTGCTGTGTGATCCTGACTCACTTAATTTAAAAACATAGCAAGGAGGAACATTCATTTTGTTCCTCAGCTTGTTCACAAAGCAAAAGTTGCAGAGATTCAGAGAATTAGGATTCTGCTATTCTATTTCCTGTGAAAATGAATACCACCAAAACAGCCAATGCTTTTTCACAGACTTTGTTAAAGGTTGGCGTATTTTTATAGCCAGCCGTGGTCAAATTAGCATTAGCAAATTAGCATGCTGAACTAGTCCTTTGAATCCTCCAAAGATAATGGCTTGATGCCTAAAGATAGCTACTCCACCAGCATAATGATTTTTTCCCCAAAATCTAATGGTATTTATTGATTTAAATTATTTGTCCTTTTTCATTGTAGAGATCCTGAAGTAGCTTACAACAACTATAAAAACAGAATTGCAAGTAAAATCAACCAATTTAAAAGACAAATGAAAGGAAGTTTGTGGCAGATTTTAAAAATGATTTTTTTAGAAAGACATTTAAATCATAGCAAGATTGGTGCTGGTAAACCACATAAAGGAGGTCATTCCATGGGATATAAGTCGCTGTACTTGACATTGCCACCAAAGAATGATCTAGAAGATACAGCATGCAAAGCAGGACCTTCCCCAGCCTGGGAGACTAATACACCCTGAGATAAACTACTCTTACCTTGCTCTAAATAGCTTAGGAACATATGTACTGATCTTGGAGGCCAAGTACTTCAGTCAAGTATAATAAGCAGTTCAGTCTGTCAAAATCCAAAATGAGTCCCTATCCAACTTTTTTGTTCTCATGAGAGGAACTTTCACAACTTCATAAAACTCTTAGTAACTTGCCTAAATTTGGAAACTCTACCTTATGAGAATCTGGCTCTAGTTCTTTTACCTGAAATGTGCCAAGATTGGAAATGGAGTTGGCAGGTTTTGAAGGTACAATTTACATTCATCTTCCTCTCCCACCCTAACAGAAGGCCATGCTTGAATAGAACTGCTGTTGAGACAATCACATAACCTAAACCTACAGGACACAAATTCAGTAATACATCTACAGACTACAGTAGATTGCTTCTTACTTATTTAATTGGTATTATTTATATATAGCCTCCCATTTTGACCAGAATCCCAATCCACTAAAATAATCCCAAGTGCATTAATAACAATTATTAAAATAATCAACAATTATTCAGGTTGCTGACAATTTGGCAGCTAAATGTAAGTGATGGCCAAAACACTCCACACTGAGATCCTGCCTAATCCCTCATATTGAATGTCATAGTGGAGAACATCCTCATCTGTGCTATTGCTGAGTAAGCATCAGCAGGTCATGGCATGACCAGCAAGGCATCCTTTGTGAAATGCAAAGACTGCTAATTGAACATAGAAGAAGGGAATTTCTCTTAAATTGGATCCCAAGCTGTTTAAGGCCTTAAAAGTGAAGAGTAAGATTTTGAACAAGCTCAGCAGCAATTTAGGACCAGTCTTTATAGCAGATTTCATACACGGAAAGAGAGCACATTATTCAATGTATTCTTCACTAGTTGCAGAACCATTTTCAAGTGGAACCCAATATAAATTGTGTTGCAGTAATTCAATCAGTGAATGAACTTCCAATTCAATCAAATTCTTGTCAACCTGTATTAGATCCTGGGGAAAAAAACACCCTTCCTTCATTGTCAACCAATGACATTGGCAGAGGTAGGATATTCTTCTTTTAACATCCATCTTGCATTTATACTAGTCTTAGTATAAAGAGATACTTGGCACCACCACTATGATTCTGATTTTTGGCACAATAGCTGTTCTTCCTTCTACAGAAGCTTGGTCTACAATTCCCTACTCTTCAGACTTTCTGAAGAGATTTGTAAACTTGTGGCCCTACTGATGTTGCTGAAATGTAACTTTCTGCAGCTCCAGCAACATCTGGTATACAGTGCTGTCCATTGGATCAGAATTAAGCCCTTCAAAGCCCTTTTAAATTTTAAGTGCAGAACATTAAAAAGTGTACTGGATGGTCCCTATGATTCTTCTTAGGAGGTCAGACATGGGCAGTCAGTTATCCATGTCCACTATTAGAGTTTTTGTTACATATGTTTTCATGACTCAGAAGCCTCCCTGGTTGCCTACGCTCAAAAAAGTCTTTTGGAAGAGGGTTGCCTTCACGAATCTTTCCCCCATAATTCAACTGAACTATGAGAAGCCAGGAAACCTGCAGATTGCCAAGAAAAGATGATTGTATAATAAAAGATAAAATAGTCATATATATCCCTTAGCCATCCTGTCACTAAATAAATGTTAAAAAATCACACTTTACTCAAGGAGCAGCTGTCTGTCTGTCTGTCTGTCTGTCTGTCTGTCTCTATCTATCTGTCTATCTATCTATCTATCTATCTATCTATCTATCTATCATCTATCTATCGCCTCACAGTCTGTAAAAAAATCTTTGAAATCTTCTCCTTTGTGAGAAACATGGAAAACAAATTTTCTTGAATCAATTCTTATGATTACTGGCAGAAAAAATTGTGGGAATTAATCTAAATTGACGTAGCATCCCTGAGTTTTATACAATGGAATGTGATTTTGCAACTAAGTTCTCTGCACTTCTGTGGACCTTTTCATATATATGATATATATTTTCATACATTCATATGTATGTGTGTGTACATGTGTGTTTCTCAGCATTACCTTCCACTTATTTGCAACTTAATCATTTTATTTGGGGAAGGACAAGAAGTTTGTAGAATATGAAAAACTGTTATATGAGAATAAAATTCTTGACTTTGAACTGAACAAGAGGTAAATAGACATTTTTCATTTTTCTAAATTTGACTTCAATATTCAAAACTAAAAACAAACACCAGAGGGAGCCCCAGCATGGCTTAAGTCAAAGGTAGGGAAATAGGCAACAAGCAGGATTCCAAACAGGCTTACAGACGTGATAAATACTGTTCTCTTTTGGACTTCCTTTCTAAAATATTTGGCCATTTTGCTTATTGTGTACCCTTCTGCTTCATCTCAACTAACCTTTCAGAAAAATTAAATACTGCCAGTGGTATCCAATAGAGTGATAAGTAACCCACCAAATGCTCTCTCCCTGCCTTTATTAAATAAATGTCTTTCATATATAATTATTTGTGTAATGTGTCATCTAATTATATATGATCATTCACCATGCTAAGTAAATATTGCTTTTTTAATACCTATATATTTATTGATAGATCAGGAATAATCCTATCAAGCTGGCACAGTGGATTGGCAATTGTCTGCCTTGGCTTCACATTCTACACCTGTTTTTTTCTTAAATTGTTCACACAAGAAGTTTGAACTGAATCACTTTCATATTAGCCTTAACTCTTTTTTCTTCCCCTTCCCTTCTGTAAATAAGGGAAAATCAAACACAGGAGGTGTCTCTCAGATTTGAGTTACATGAATTGTGGATTATGATCCATGGAAAGTGAAAATATAAAAATTATGGGAAAAAAAACATTCTTTTCTATATAAAGATGTAGACTAACATATAATTAGAATTGTATTCAATCTTCAAATATTTTGCATGGCAAAAATACAGGCTTAGTTGGGAGTGACATTTTTCTGGAAGCTCTTCTTTATTTACCTCAAAAAACAGTCATTTCTTATCAGCCTTCTGCCACCGTATGTCTAATCTGATCCAATATTGTCATTATTGTCCTCCCCCGCTGTGTCGTTTTCTTGGGAATTCCTCTACAGGTCTTGTAACTAAGTAGAATGACATCATAATACTACATAACTAATTGGATTTGACCCCTTCTTTATATACTAGATGAAGGGGAATCATGTGATAAATGGGAAGCAAGGATGCAATCTAGAGCTCACCACAAATGCTAGGTACACCACTTGCCCATTCATATATATGGCATCTACAAATAAAAAATTCTACAACATGCACCTATTTAGAACCTGACTTCTACATGATAGTGATATAGAAACATTTTTTAAAAAACCGTGCTCATGTGACAGTAGCTGCTCATGTGTAGAATTGTTCCTTGTATATATTGTGTAATCATTTCTGGAGCCATATAGTCCATGCAATGGTGATGATAGGTGTGCTATGTGAGTACAACAGTATCTAGGTAGGACAACTAGAGCTATAATTTCTTGAAACCCTTCTTCCCACGTCTGCATAACTATGTAACATGGTGCAGCTCAGAGACTACAATGGTAGTTGTTATTGTCAACAATTGGGTTCCACCTTCTCTGAACCTCATTTAACTCTATTTACAGGTAGATTGTTTTTTAAACATCAGTTCAGATTCATCTCCTCCTCCTTTAATGCTTCTATTCTGGAAAGTTCTATTCTCTAACATTCACAGAGGTTGCAGAATAATAATTATATAGGGTGTTCTTTGTTGCCAGTATCTCTGCAGTTACAAATAGAATGTAATAACATGGCTGAAGACAATACATCCAATACTAAGCATCTTAGTATGCTGCTTGAATTCATGACTTCTTTAACCATATTTTAGGAATAAATCACCATTTGATAAATTCACACAACTTGCTAAACCTATACAAAAGCACATATGTTTGAACCAAGTCTGTATAAATGTGGGGATGGTGCTCAACATTTGTTAGAACAGCTCATGTAACAAAGCTGGATCGGCCTGGGTGAATGGAAAACATAGGACAACAATGCACTGCTGAAGTCTATAGCTCCTAAAATTGGCTAATTCTCTGTATATTCACACTACAATTTTATATTCATTACATTCCTTGCATATTTTGAAACCACAGGGTGGCTAACAAGGGTTACACTATTGAGTTTAATCAGAAAGAATGCAGCCAGTGACCCTACACAAATTTGAAACTGTTCCAAAGTTCGAGAGATAACTTGGTCTACCTCATTTTTTATCTCCTTTACAAACTGTGCTGGTCCTCTGTCATGTTAAATGTATTTTAGCATGCTCATGTGGCAAAAAGAATTCTGCAGTACAAACAAGAATCCTGACCATTGATTTATATAGCCATATCCTTCCAACGTCTAAATACAGCTGGCTCTGCTTGGTATGTTTTCTGCTCAATTCAGCTGTGCAGTACTTTTCCCACAAAACACTAAGAGAATAGATTTATTTTTCTTTAAGGAAAAAAAAAAGGAGGTGGGGGAATGAATTGCAGCTAGACCTCCACAGCCTTGTTTAAAGATGTGAAAAATTTCCAGAGTGTTAATTAACATTTGCATGTTTATTTTATAATTGATTTTGTATTGATATGATGAAATAATTCTTACTGTAAATATGCCCTATTCTTTCTCATTCTGCTGTCCCCTACAGACATACCTTCTAGCTCAATGAGCTGGACTCTGAGTTGGACACTAAGCAAAGTTTTGGAAAATTAGAAAGCAGAATGGGATATAGTGTTTTTTCTGCAGCAAACAATACTACAAGCCTCTTTGTTTTCCTAGCTAAGAAGTCTGTGAACTCATGAAGCCAGGTACCTACCCTACTGTGGAATATCTCAAAGCTTCTCTTCTTCAAATGTCAGCCAACCAGCAGAATAAGCACTAAGCATGAAACTGATCCTGATGGAGGAGTCACTTCTCACCTGAACCAGGTTTCAATCTCTTCAAGACTGAAAAATATCAGTTGCAACAAAAGAGTCTTGTGGCACCATAAGGACATTTAATTATGGCATCAGCTTTCATAAATTACACTATATCAGATGAACATGCTCACTTTAAGACTCTTTTTTCCCCTATAATAAGCCAAAACAGCTTCCCCTGTTGGGATGGAGAGAGAGAACCAGTTGCCTTTTCTTCTCAGCTAAGAACATTGGAAGTCTTCTCTATTTGCCTGATATTGCATACATTGATGACATGTTCATAGTATGGGTGTTTAATAGTTAATTGTTTATTTGGGAGGTTATGTTTGGGGGGGGTTATTTGTTTTTAACCCTGTAAGCTGCCCAGAGTCACTTGCGTGAGATGGGCAGCCATATAAATTATATATATATATATATATATATATATATATATATATATATATATATTTATATTTATATTTATATTTATATATATACACACATACACACACACACATACATACATACATACTGTGTGATTGCTCTTGTGAGGTTTTTTGCGTGTTGCTTGCAGTTGTGTAAACATGCAGGAATCCATTTTCAATTGAAACCTCCAAATATGCATGAGAAAAGTTATAATCTTCTAGCCATAGTCACTTCCTTTCCAAATTTCTGAATCCTCTCCTGGTTCTAGGAGTTATACCACTGCCATGTTGTTTTCAGCTTCAAATGCAAGTCAGGATGGCAGAGACAATTTAAAAGTCTTCTCCACCATTTCTCAATGATTTGGATCAGGATAGGCTTCTACAAATTTACCTTACTGTACGCAAAAAGTAGAGCAGCTGCAACACTAGAAATTTAACATACATTTAGTCTGTTTTTGCAGCCCTCACTGGAAAATCATGGCAATAAGGTGAGTGATAGTTGTGCATGTGGTTCTCTTGCACACCTAATCTTTAGGTTTCACTGTTTCCGGGTACATATTAAAGCCATTCAGACAGCTTTTTGTACATTATCAACTCAGTATGTTCATGATGGGGCTGCCCTTGAAGAGCATTTGGAAGTTTCAGAATGCAGTGGCTCAGTAGTACACCCATGTAACACCACTGCTCCATGAGCTGCACTAGTTCTCTCTGGTTGTCACCTTTAAAGACTTACATGACATGAGACCAGCATACTTGCAGGACCACCTGTCCCCAGTGGTCTCTTCTGTCCCACCACATCTGATAGGAAAGCCGTGTTCTGGGCCCCTCTGTGAAGCAATTCTACATCGTGAGGCCTAGGAACTGTGCCTTCTCTGCCATGGCACCTGCCTTATGAAACAACCTCCCCCTTGATATTCAGGCAGCCTTGACCTACTGGCCTTCTAGAAGGCCTTGAAGACCTGGCTTTTCCCCAGGTGCTGTGGCTGGGATGTTAGGGGAGCACAAGTGTGGTTATGTTATTACAGAGATTTTTAAAGGGGCTTTAACTAGGTTTTTTTAAAATAATTTTGTTTGTTTATTGTGTTTTATCTTCTTGTTCACTGTCCAGATTTGTATTGGCTAAGATGGGCAGCCATATAAATTTGCTAAACAAACCAACCAATTGCACACTGTCTCTATCTATGTTACTCCTGCTAGTGATAACCTGGATTGGCAGTATTAGTGTGATTGAGTGAGATGACATCAGCATCATGTCACCCCAACCAGAGAATGAACATGACCTAGTAGCTGTTGTGGTATATGTTGTCATGATGTTGCTTTGGACTCATCCCTAGCCCACAGCTGAGGCTGCTTAAAGCCATCTTTAGCTGTTCAGTTCTGAAGTAGTCTGGTGTTATGCAGGTTTCTGATATACACAAGTTTAGTGCTCTTCTGAAAGAGTGTTAGTCCTGTGCTGCACAGGTCGATTTGAACTGGGAAAGAGCCACATTCTGCCAATGGATTATTGTTGGTTCTGTCATAAATTACAGTTTTTCTGCTCTTTTTGCTGACAAAGATTTATTATGGTTTTCTTTTTACTATTTATATTACCCAAACATGGTACCATTCTGACTACCAATGGGTTATTTTTGGTGATGCCAGCCGCAGTCACTCACTATGAGCAGTGCCATCTTACATCTCTAGTTAAGGATGGAGTTCACTTGTTATTTTTAGATCCTTCCCACACCCCTCCTCTATGCCCACAATCAGTCAGTGGAGCTATTTTTGGGACATGGGTCTAGTGTCACTAGAACACTAGACCTGTATTCAGAAGTAGCCCAACTGACAAGACGCAGACACAGAACATCTTTGTACCTGTGTCTTTTCACTTGGGCAACTTGAAACGTTGTTAAGCCTTCCATCCCAGGAATCTACATACATTCACCCAACTCTGTCCCACACACATTAAGAAGAACAATTACTAGTTGTTTTCCCCAGTAGTATGTAAGGCTTTGTAGGAGAGGAAACAGAGCCAGAGGAATCCACAAATTAATTTTCTTGTCTTGTCTCAGATTAACACTTTAAGGACAGCATTATTCACCAGCCTAATTCTTAAGGCACGAATAGTGCTTGACAGTATAAACAATGTGCTTTATGCCAGCATGCTTTTCTGCTGACCCAAGAACTGGAGAATAGCATGTAAGTGCAGCCATCTGCTGTGCCCTTAGAAAATCATAAAATATGTCAGCCTTCCCCAGCCTGGTGCTTTCCCAATATGCTGGGCCCACAATTTCTAAAATTTCCAGCCAAAAGACCCAAACAGAAAACTATAGTCCAAACACATCTGGAAAGTATCAAGTTTGGAAACCTAAGGTATCTAAAGAGAGGAAGAGAAAAAAGAGAGGATGAAATTTAGGCTAGCATCTTAAGTTCCTTTTTTAGATAGTAAGTCCCACTGGAGGCATTATAAATATCAGGGGATTCACAAAGAGGTGGGGAAATTCTGTTTTAAGAATAGGGGTTAGAGTAGAATATTACTCTTAACTCAAACAGATATTCTTTGATATGCAGTAATGTTTAGGATTGTATTCTTATTTTATTTAAAAGTTAAGATTTTCATGTGAAAAGTTTATTTCCTTCAATAAGCCATAGCAATGTACTAACAGGATGGAGAAACCAATTAACATCCTGAGGAAATGCTGTTTATCCCTGTATGGGACCACAAAGAAATGTAGTAGATGTCTATACCTAGCTTAGAATTACTGACATTTATTGCTAGTATGTTTGCAAACCTGAAAAAAGGAATTTTTCCAGAGGCACCAGAGTTACAGAGTCTGAATCTTCTATATGCAAAGTATGTGGTTCGAATTGAACTGCCACCTTCTTTTACCCTGTTAATCTTTCAAATGCTTTGTTTAATGTTCTTACCACCTCATTTATGTCCTTGGAAGAAGCAGTATGTTTGTATCTGCATGTGTTTATTCCTCCTTTCATCTTTAACCATGCCAAGGAAAAGATGTATTATATCAGAACGCTTGTTTATATGATTGAATGCAAAGCATTGGGAAATACATCAAAACATTCAAAACATATGCACTGAATCAGCAATAAGAACATATCTGGTAAAATGCAGCTGTTTATTGAGTAGTGCAAAATATCTGTGTTTAATCCTCCCGTAAAATTTCAAAGGACTTATGACTTAAAGTATGAACCACTAACCAATCTTCTCTTCTATTTATCCCAGATTATTTAAATTTGTCAGTATTGGCATATTTATCAGCATAATTTAAAAGCATATTCTTTTAGTAACTCAGCAGAATTTGGGCATCTATCTAGAATATATGGTAATAAAATCAAACATGGAATCATAGCACTGGAAGAGATCTCAAACATCACATAGCTCAGCCCCTACCATGTAGGATACCCACATATATGGCATCTTTGGTAGACAACCTGTGATCTCTACTTAAAAGCTCTAACAAAGGACAGCCCACAATTTTCCAGATCTTCCTTCAATAATTTGCTAAATTATATAATACTTTAGTAAATTAATTCTAAAATTTTGACTAAATCTTTCTTCTTGTGATTTGAACCCACTGGTTTCAGTCTTATTGAAGATGACTGCCATATTGCCTGAGATCTGGAGGGCCCCACCCCTCCTGGCCTCCCAGAAGGCTGTGAAAACCTAGCTTTTCCTCCAAGGGCTGAGCAGGATCTTAGATGAACCAAGATACTGTAGGTGTAGTTTGTGTTGTGAGTTTGTTATACGGTACTTTGGTTATCATATTATGATTATTTTAATTGTGGCTTTTTAATTTTGTTTACATAGGTTTTATTATATAGCTTTATTATGAACTGCTGTTAGCTGGCCAGAGTTATGTATATTAGATAGGCAGCTATATACATTTTCTAAAAAAATAAGCATCTGTTCCCATAATGCAGAGGAGCAACTGAAGAACTCAGAGTATTGGTATAGCTTCTCAGAGTTCCTCTAAAGTTCCCATCAAATTGTAATTTTCATGTGACAGAAATGAAATTATCAATCATAAAAACACGATGTAATTAATTCAAATTTAAAATTTCATTTACCATAATCAAAGTTTTTGTCATACTTTCACCTTCTTTTTGACATATTTAACAATATGTACAACTTCATATTCTCTGCTAAAGATCCTGACTATCACAGAACCACCAAATCTCTTTGAATACTTAGAGGTCACTGGAGTAAGCTAGGCTGAGAAGAGGACGGCAGAGGACGAGATGGCTAGATAGCATCACTGAAGCAATGAGCATGAAATTGAGCAAACTCAGGGAGGCAGTGAAAGATAGGAAGGCCTGGCGCAATATGGTTCATGGGGTCACGAAGAGTCGGACACGACTTAACGACTGAACAACAACAACAAATACATTTTTCTAAATGATATTTTCAAATATTTTTTTTTCTTCCTTAACTGAGTGCATGTACATGGCTAAGCCATTTGCATTCAAAATTGTGCATAATTTGACCACTGTGCTTCATAGATAATAAAAGGATTCAAGATCTTCGGCAGAGAATATTTTTTTCTGTACTGTTTCCTCAAAATTAAACATATGTCTAGTTTTCTTATCTTGTACTGTGGACACTCACAGCATAATCCTTCTAGTGCCTGAAGACATTTTCCCAGTAACATAGCATAGTTGTCAGTGACATTTATTTGACAAATACAAGGGAGATTTAGCTGGCTGGTAGGCTGGTGGGCTACACGGTTGGTTGACTTCAAGTGAAGGTAAGTTCCAATTGGGAGAAAAATCCTCTTGCAAAAATAAAATTATTTGTTTCACTAATACACAGTTCATTGATGTCCAATGAATATAAAGACCAATTTTTAAGTGACTTAGGTTTCACATTAAAGTAACTGAAAACAATTTGAGAGACATATCTTTATATCATCCCACTGTCACTAAACAAGTACTTTCTTCAAGTACCACACAATCCTGAAAAACTCATTAACAAAGACAGTGGTAGGATCAATTATGATAACATGTCTGAGACTTATGTCTGTTTTCAGAAGGTAATTTTAGATTTTGGGTGTTGTTGTTTTCCTTCAAGGTGGGATACATATTTTGCCCTGGTAATGTTATCCTCATAGTAATATTATGTTAAATTCTGATCTTCATATCTGTATGGGAGGTTCAATCCCAGTGGCATTGTCCTGTCATTGGTTAGAAATCTATATCCTTTAAATCCAGCAAGTATTAATTCTTCTCTCAAATAAAGATATAAACAATATGTGAAGACTGCACTTACTTTTTAAAATATATGCGCTGCCAAAAAGTCCACTGGGACTTTTTAAACTTTGCTTCAGCTTTAAAAAATGAGTATTTAGAATATATGCATTTCTTCTCTTATCTTGTGCTTCTTGGACTGGCCATGTACTGAAACAACATGCTGTGATGTTACAGTCAATCCAGGAAGTACAATAGAAAGGAAGAAACCTTTATCCTGAAAACATAGCATTGTTACAAGAATACTAGGTTGTTTTTTTAAAGGTTAAACAAACTTTTAAAAAATTGAATAGAACTGTCACCCAGTTCAAATGCTTTACAAAAAAGATCGCTATTGTCTCCAGTCTGGCAAATACGTCTTCAGAATGTTTTTTTAATCCATGGGGAAAACAATTATTGCCCAAGTGAGCAATGTAACAAAGTGGATTTTTAAGAATCCACAGATAGATAGTAATTGTTCAACACAAGTCCTCATGCACCTGTATGAGTCTAAGAAATAATTACAAAACTGCTACATGAACTTACCACCAGAATAAATGCAATAGTGGGTTTATTCCGAGTTTCAGAAAGAAATTACACAGGTAAAAGCCCAACTCTTAAACAGCTCCCAAAGGAAAACTGCAACAGCATAAGATAAAAAAAGAAGGAAAGATTAATCACACTGTTTCCACTGTCAAAGCTCCCTTTCTAGATTATACCAATTGAGCAGCCAAGCACTTAGCACTGTGTATTTTATAGCCTCAAATCACATTAATGCATGATTTAGGAAATAAACACAAGTTAAAAATAAAATCCTTCTGGATCCTCTGTTGTTTTAAAATGAAAGGGGCTTTATAATCCTTTAAACCGGTAAACACTACCAGAGAGACCATTGTCACTAAATCAAAATCATTTTTACAGAAAGAATATACTGCCAGTTCTTTCCACTCATGTAAAACACCACTTATGGGTGAGCGGCTTTGCCTCAGCATCAGCTGTATGTTGTGCAGAGCGCAGCAAAGCTCTCAAAAACTCTGCTCTCAGGAAAAATTTACATCAGCATGAGAGCTTGTAAAATGTAATGTCCATATTTTGCTCTCCAAAGAAAATCCAGTCAGAAAATATATACTAACTGGTTTTTATTGATAAAAATGCAAAAACTTCATAAAATACAAGTTGCATACAAAATATAGGAAATAACAAAGACTTCTTCTCATCTTAGCATCCAAGACTTATCCACAACAAAGTCTCTAGTTAAAAACTCTCACAGAGAAGAGGTACACTACTTGGTTACTAGTTACAACTACATAACCCATAAAACTACATGATGGATAAAACTATACACGACTGACAGGCTGGGCATCTAGCCCTCCCATTATATTGTCAGTATGTACCTCCCCACTGAATAACTAGCATATACCTGCCAATAGGTGGCAGTAAATAGCATAACACAGTCACAAGATGCTTTGTTTACATTAACTTCCCACAGGAGTCATAACACGTTTGTTGTACAGAGAACGGGATGACTTTCTTCCCATGAGAAAATCCTGACACTGTATGGGGAACCTCATGTCTTTTTCTCACCGAGCAAGATTAAAAAAGAAAAAACTTTAGCCATGACAGAAGCATACAAGTTATTATGTTTGTTTAATGCGTTTCATACTAGATGTCTGGTAACCAGAAAGTTATTTTTAATTTAAAGCATAATTTCAGAAGGCCTTCTACGAAGTCCTATTGAAATGAATAGAAACTATATAAGACCATATGCTGTATGTTTAAACATATTTAAGGGCAAGATCCACTGCAACTTTCTCTTTTGTACTGAAATTGTACAGAAATATAAATGTATTTTTGCCCTCATTCTATCTAAAAAAGAAAAAGTAAACATTTTGCAATTGACTTCAGTAACACACACATGTCCACTCACTTCTGCTCTAAATTGATAAGGGCTGTTTTGAAATAAACTTTTAAATACATTTAGATATTTTAGGGTAGGGCAAAATTCTTTGAGAGAGGGAGGGAGTCAAAGCAGCCGCCAGAATGTTCTTTCATCTCTGTTCTGAACTGCTTTGTATTGGAGAAAATTCAGAATATCACTCCCTTAAAGCACAATGCCTTTTTGATCAGTCCCTGATTATCTATTGATAAAGATCTACAGAGCAGCACATAGTTGTATTGAATGCCAATTTAACCCTCAACAGCATATTTTATTTGAAAGGCAAAAAACTAAGTCGCCATTCAAGAAAACCTAAAATAGTGGGAAACCTTTGGATTCATTTCTTTTTTTCTAGGAATATGAATGTCCAATAAAAATCAAAGATATCTTATTTCAAAGAATTTCTGATTGTTTAAAAGACATCCCATGTCTGAATGATTATGTTCCATCAAATCATTGTTGACTCTTAGCGACCACATACTGTAGATGGATTTTCTTCATGAAGATCTGTTCTTAACCTGGTCTTTCAGGTCCTCCAATGGTGCACTCCTCACCATTATAACTAAGTCCATCCACTTTGCTGCTGGTCATCCTCTTCTTCCCTTTCCTTCCACCTTTCCCAGCATTATAGTCTCCTCCAGAAACCTAGATCTTCACATAATTTGTGTCTCACGTGAGAATTCTGGGTTGATTTGTTCAATGATCTATTTGTTTGTTTCTTGGCTGTCAATGGTATTCTCAGGAGACCTCTCCAATATCAGAGTTCAAAAGCATCAATACTCTTCTTATCCTGCTTCTTCAAAGTCCAACTTTCACTTCCATAGAGTCACAGGGAATACCATGGCTTGTACAATTCTGCTCTTTGTAGATACAGACACATCACAACATTTGAATATGTTTGCTATTCTACCAAGTGCTAGTCTGTAGGGTATTTTTTAACTGCCTGTTCTTTATTGTTGATGGTTGATCCTAAAAGGCAGAAGTTATCCACCACTTTGATATCTTTATTGTCAATTCTAAGGCTGGTTGTTGTATCTGTTGTCATTAGTCTGGTCTTCCTCATATTTAACTTTGGTCCCATTGCTCCTTGACTTTTATTACAAGAGCTTGCAGTTCCTTTACAGAATCTGGATAGTGTCATCAGCATAGTGCAGGTTATTGATGTTTCTTCCTCCAATTTTAAAACCACATCTTTTCCAATCCATCTCATTTATAGTCCTTGGTTAAGTTAGACTTTCATGAATCTATGCTGCAAGACTATTTCAGAATAAAGCTTTACCAAACTATTTGTGATGGAATGGAATTATGAAGGCAAGGCTCAGGGAGATAAGCGTGTTCTTAGTTCACCGCGGAAACATGGGAAGTTCAAGAGGATGAGGCTGGCACCTCCCTGAGGAATTCACGGTGTTGTGGCTGGCTGGCTTGGGAGCTAGGGTTCAGTCTGGGGACATTCTTTCTAAGTTGTAGCTAATAAACACAGCAGAACTGAATTTTGATGTCAGGTTTAGCCCAAAGAACTCCAAGAGACAATGCAAATTCAGTTGCGCTGTGTTTATTAGCTACAACCTCTAGAAAGAATCTCCCCAGACTGAACCCTAGCTCCCAAGCCAGCCAGCCACAACACCGTGTATTCCTCAGGAAGATGCCAGCCTCATCCTCTTGAACTTCCCATGTTCCCACGGTGAACTAAGAACACGCTTATCTCCCTGAGCCTGGCCTTCATAATTCCATTCCATCACACTATTTCTCTTTAAATTTCTGCTTCCGTATAACTATGCACAACTGCACACTCAGAGACATACATACATGTGCACACATAGAGAGAGATTAAATATCCTGGTACAAATATCCATTCCGAAATAGAAATGTGTTGTAGTTTTTACCTAATTCTTTAATTATTTCTATTAGGTCCTAATTTCTTTCCAGAATATATCTGAATATTTTTTGTAACTCTTCCATTGTCATATAAGGCAATGTCTTGCATCTAAACTTTTCTAAAACAAAATAATGGTGCATTGCACAGAGCAGGTTTTCAAATTGGCTTCAACAATGCTGCTAACAAGTCTATAGTTCCTGGAAATAAGATATAAAACTATTGAACTGATGACAGCAGCCAGCAAGAACTCAGAGACAGCAAGATGCCTTCAGACAGATATTTCCCAGACAGACTGATAGTACTTTAACTTTTAAGTGACACCTCTTTTTAAGAATCCAGGTGGAAAAAATTAGATAGTATCATCAGGTTAGGAGAAATGTTAACCATGGGTCACCTTTATGACTTGACAATGGCTCATATCTTAGCAAATAGCATATTTTGAATCATTTTCCTCTGGATGGAAGAAAAAAAACATTTTAGGCAGACAAGAGAAAGACTTGTCTCTCTCTTTCTGTCTCTTCAGCTGTACAAACAGGGATTTGGAAGAACCATTCCACTGCAGGTGAAAATTTTCTTTTTTAAAAAAATTCTGCCTGCTGTTTCTCTGAGAAATCATTATGGACCTTCAAACTTGGTTGCCAACCATCTTCTTGGTATAAACAAAGTAGCTAAGCATCTTAGGGTAAATGCATAGGCTTCTAGTACAAGACACAGTGGTGACACCCATTTCATGATGTGACTTGTCCATACCCCTGCTCCCAAAAATCATGATTACATGATTACATATGTTTTGCATGTAACACCTTCCAACTTCAGTCCTCAGCATCTCAAACTAGGACAGATCCCTGTTAGATACCTTGGTCATGGCTCTTTCATGTAAACACTGTTAAACTAGACAGACCAACAGGTGAACTCAGACTATAATGACTCCATATGTTGGGTGTTATTTTCTTTATTCATAATCTGTAGATTAGAAGTCTTAGTTATTATACCAGATTTGGATCATTGCCAAAAAATGTGCTTATGCTGCCTAAAAGATGTTATGGTAATTAATCTTGACATTCTAAGTAGTAATATGCCATATCCCAATTTCATGTAAGCTTCCTTCTGTGGAAGAAGCTTCTGTTCTTTTCCACCTCTTTTTGGAGACATTTTAAAATTTCTTTACTTTTTTTAAGGGCTTAACATTTTGAGCTGATACGATTCTTTTCCAGCATCAGAGGCTGCTAATTTTCTGTTTTGTTCATTTTCCATTATATATCACCCCATTGTTCTTCAGTTTTCCTGGCTCTTATACTTCTGAAGCTGTAGAAGACCCGTGGGAGGAAGACCCTTATGATGTCCACCCCTGGGGTTTAATTGGAGCATGGGAATCTAGTAAGAATTCAATCTACTGGAGACAGGATTACTCAGTGAAATACAGGGCCCTTCATAAGCTTGGTAATTTCCAGAAACGTGCAACCTTATTCCCATTTGAAACATCAAGCTGAGTAAGAATGGTTGAAAAAAAAAGGCAGAAGAAACTGTTGGCACTGCACAAAGTCTCATGACATGTATATATTACTGGATGTTATGGAGGCCTAAGGGTGTGGGCTGACATTCTAAGAATATATGGAAGAATAACAGAAATCCAAGTCCCACTCCTCAGAGGAAGAACACTATCTGACCCAAAGGGCAAGTATATCAGGATGCAGCATTGCAGTTTCATGTGAAGTTTCCAGTTTCACGGCACACAAATAGGTTGGAGATATGGAATGGTAGAAATGTAGCTGTCCCAGTTCTCTCCCTCCAAAAAGACTGAAAAATTTAAACTGGTGGTACAGTCAATCTATTGTTCTGTTGCAGGCTCACGATTTTCTCACTAAGTAGCTTTTTTCCATTTAAGTCTAGGACCACGTCCCTCCGTTTCAGCTCTTTTTTTTTTTTTCCTGGAAGGCAAACTGCATCCATCACTTCTCCAGTTAAGCAAACTGTAAGAGAGGATGGCTGAATCTGTAAGTGTCTATAGACAGTTTTCCCTTATCTCTGGTTCTTTTCTGTCAGTTTGGTGGACCAATGTTTAGATTAATTCCAGAGAGGGAGCCGTCTTCTTTGCAGTGACTGGAAAATGTCAAAGGGTCATCTGAGTGTGAATCCACTATTGGAGCTGAGGAATGTGTTATTTAAGACCCCCAAAAAAGTTGGGCCGCATTTGTAGCCTGTGAAAAATTAAGGTGTCACTGAACAAGCCTTTTAACAATGTTTGGGTAGAAGTTGGCCTCAGGGGCTTTAGACCCCATTTAATTTCAAGCTGCAACCTTGGAGGCAAAACACCAGAATGCTTTAAAAGCCAGACCATGTTTCAGGTCTGTTTGGAATGGCACAAAAACTTCGAACTTCCCAAAGGGAAAGAAAGGCAGGTTCTTATCTCGATTTGCTTCCTTTCTAATCCAGCTATTTCTTTCAGAGAGGAGCACCTTTTCTTTTATAACGATAGCTCTTGTGACTAGCCAGCACAGTATGAAAAGGTAGTACTGCTTGTTTGAAAAGACATGCCATGGAGGAGGAAGAGGAACAGAAGGAAACATTGTGTTGCTATGGGTGAATTAATGAACAACTGCGGTGAGAAAGAGATGGGCTTTCTCAAGCAAAAAATATTATCCAAGTCCAGGCACAGATTATGCATGAAAGAAAGGACACTTTTCTCAAATGGATACCTGACTATTGTTGACTGTTGTTTAACGTTTTTTTCTTTGTTTAAAAAAATAATCAGCACAGAGCAGATTTCAAGCAGTATAAAACCAGTTAAAAATTTGGAAACAGTCATAATGTCTCAGCAGCAGAAAGTGAAACTGCAGAAGCCCAATTTTAAAACATGTTTAAAAGCACAAGTACATCATACAAGTCTTCTTTAAGTTAAACCTGACTTCATGGATATGCTCATGTAGTTTTCCTGGCAGCAATACAGAAGTGCTTTTCCATTGTTTTCTTCTGGGATTTTTAAAGCTTGTCTGTCTGTGTAGCCCATAGCCCTTATATTTCCAGTGGTCACCATCCAAGTACTAACCAGGTCCAACTTTCCTCAACTTTTAAAAGTCAAGCAAGTTACCTTAATTGTTGCTATCTACCTGGGCAAAGCCTAAGAGAGTTTAAAATATTAATTGAATATTATATTGAAAGGAATTAAAGAACAAAAATGTTTGCCCAACTCCAAAAAGATAATAAATGTTTGCCCAACAGCAAAAAGATAATAAAATTTATTCTGTGAGTTCATCAGTAAGGAGGACCTGCAGTGTGGGGGAAAGGATATCCTGAGAAGATCCATTCCCAGGAAGACATCACTATAGATCAGCATAAAACAATGAGCAGAATCTGAAGATGTTCTTAAGGCTTAGAGCAGCTAGGGATATAGTTACCATAACCTGAGAGAATTTTGAAGTAATTTCTGTTAATACACATAGAGACAGCAACTAATTAGGTTATAAACTCAATTTGTAGTTTTTAAGCTAACTCTGTAAACTATACTGTCAGAGTTTGTTGATGTTGAAAAAGTACATTTACAACAACAGCAACAAGGACCAAGTAAATATCTTTACAACTGAAGGTTCCCCCAAGATAAAAATGGTACTTTGTCTCTGATGCAACTTTTAAAAAATTATCCACTGATATTGATAAAAAAGTAAGATGTCCTTACTTGCCATTTATTCGGGCAACATATAGTTCTTAAAAGCAAACATGTATTTTTTGCTAGGGACCTTAAAGATTTTCCTGACAAAATGCTTTGTGCCTATAAATACAGACAGAAAGACAAAAACACAAATTTTAAGGTATACTCTTTATTTTTGTTGTTATTATTGTTATTTAATGTCATGCTTGACAATATAAATAACACTTTGTTAGTGCAAAGACAGAAAACTGGTTGCTCCACTGATCAGACGTGATTATGTTCTACACATAATCTCACCCATAAAAACCCTATTCCTCCATTATTTGTAGCCCAATCCCATGTTGAGAAAGGCTTGGACTGAAGCAGAACAGACCCAATTTGAAATGCATCCAGACTTGAGGTCTACTCAGGCTTTTCTTCTGTAACTAGAACATCTGCTATCAAAGCTTCCTTCTCACAGATCTTCAATCTCCATCACTTACACAAAGAACAATTTTTTCATAATTTCTGGAGTAGCAAACTCCTCTACTTATAACGGCTCCTATTAAATTTGGAATCTCGTAAATGAGGAACTTCAAGAAACTCACATTGTTTTGCCTCTGTCCCATCACAAGGAAGACAGAAGAGATGTGTCTAAATGCACAGCCTTTGACTCTTTCACCACTGCTTACACAGACTTAGAACTTTTTCGGTCAAATAGGCTCCATTTCAAATAGGATGCATCCCTTTCAGGGTTAGCCAATCTCAAAATGGATCCCATCAAATCCTGGACTACTTAATAGTTCCTGCCAGTCTTCCTGTGCCTTCCCTAAGCAGGTAAAGGTTCATGATGCAGCAGGGGTGACAAGTAGCTAAAGGGCACACTGGCCCCTAGAGAATTCCTGCTCTAAATATCCAGCACAAACAAACATAATATTTCCACAGAGGGCAAGTAACAAAATGTGCATTGGTGTTGTGGCAGAAACTCTGCTCCTCACTTTTTTGTGTATGGTGTTGCAAAGCAAGCACAAGAGGGTAGAGTTTGCATCATGGTATCACAATGCACCTTTTGTCCTTTTGGTGTCACTATGGTTTGGAATGGAATCCTGTGATCACAAAAAATCTCTTTATGATGGTGTGCTTTCCCTACTGGCATCCATGGTTTTTCATTGCTCCAGGTCTGAGCTAATGATAGATTATGGATTTCATAGTCTGAAAAGTCCTTTAAATAATGCTGTGCATAATTTCTGGGTTTTGGTCAGCATTCAGGTAGAATTATTAGGATTTAACATAAAAAGTGCTTGTGTTGAGTGATTCACCTGCCAAATCATGCCTTTTTCTAGTATACATCATTCTGATTTCCTTCTGTCTAGTTTATTGTTCTAGCTCCACACTGACATCTTGAAGCCACTAGCCATGTTAGCCACTTGGAGGACATGATTCTATTAATTTATAACAGGCAAGCCCAGTTCAGATTTGTTGATATTACAGCTCCTCAAATTCTCAGCCAACATTAGGGGTCCAATTTTCCAAGGCTGATATGCAATAGTAAGCATTTATGTGCTAAAACTACCAATAAAATGCATAGCAGTTCAGCAATGACTAGATACATCTCCATTTTTCCTGCCTGTTTGAAAATAGTGTTCTATTTCCATCCAAAATCTACCACAATAGAACTATGAATTTGCTGTGACTTCATGCCCACATTCACATGTTAACAATAATCTGGGTTTTTATTTGTTATCGCTCTACTACTTATTGTATTGGTTTATTTCCTTCTTTTATATGACTACTTGATTTCATCGGATTATTTCTGTATTTTCATTGCTGCATGAATGTTGTGCTTATTGTTGCTTCAACTACACTGACTGCTAACTTTTATTTGTCTTTTGAGGTTGGTCTTTATAGGATGCATTAGCTATCTGTACGACTGTGCTGACAGAATGATGGGATGAAGAAAATGTAAGAAGCAAATTAAATGCTGCAGGAATATTTTTGCCATCTCTTATACCTGAAATGTGCTCCCTTTACAAGACACAATATTTCTGGATCAGTTGTGATGTACTTTGTCTCCTCTAATCTGTAATATATTTATATCAGCGGACCACAGCTATAAATTCAGTACTGACATGTTTCGTAGTGTGAACCTCCCGATCTACTCTAATCCCCAGATTAGATACTGAAGTGCTGCTTCAGTTGTGCTGCATTATCGCATCCTATCACTTGGCCTCCTTTCAAACTGTAGCATTTATTGACAATACTTTCAAAGCTGTTGCTAAGTTGTGAGCACTCTGCCTTATCAACTTTTGCTTTTACAGCATCACTTAGGTAGGCTTTTGTGCAGGAATTGCTATGCTAATATCACTGATACAAAAAGAGCTTTCTCTTCTATGTAGAGCAATTTGTTTTCTGGAAGTGATCTCTCTGTATAAGTCTGTATAACTTTTAGTGTCTTTCCATCTTCATACTTCCATAGACAATTGCATAGAATCAATGTGACGTCCTTGAATATTGTTATTTCACTTTTTGTTTCCTTGATATAATATCCTAATATTAGCTAAATTATACATAATTGGTATTTTGAATGAATTGATTAGTTGTTGAACTGTTGGTTCACAATGATAAAGAAACAGTAAATCTATAGGTCAAATATAACCAAAGTCCATGGTTCAGTGTTCAGTGTCAACTGCATCTGTGTCGTTTTGTGAGAAGGAGAGTAAGGAAGGAAACCACAGCACCCTTTTCTTTCCTGCTATAATCCCCTTCCTATGCAAATATCAGACTTAAGAAGGAGAACTACTGTAGATGCCAATAGAACTTTCTCTCCTGGAGAAAATAACTCTAGGGGGAGTAAAAAGAATAAATTACCTTCAGCCTTCAGAATCACAAAGTTTCCAGCAAATTATATTTTTTAAATGGCACATAATAAGTAAATTACTAACTACATGGGGAACAATCATAGCCCAGAATCATTGGGAGTCAGGTGGCACTTAGATTTAATAATAATAACAGCAATATTAATTGTATTCAATTAATGCTGCATAATTTTAATCAAATGTAAATAGCCATTTCTTTTGTTTGATCCTCACCTCTTTTAGGGAGACATCCTGCCATGAAATGACTAAGTAATCTCCCTAAATTAAAAAGAAAGAAAGCTGTGCTCTACAGCAGGGCCTTGTGTAGTCAAACGTGGATAGTACTCGGAAGGGAGACTTCACTTTCTGTACAGATAGAACACAGAGAGAGACATACATGTGGCAAGTGAACCTAGAAGGAAAGAAATATTATAAATACATGACTCTATATAACAATGGAAAAATATTTAACTCCCATAAAATTTAAGTGGAAACAATAAACAACAACAAAACGTGCTTAATTTTGGTCTAATCAGTCCCTAGGCAGACATGATTCATGGCAGACGCTTGGCATAACAGTCTGAAAGGACAACCAAAGCAAGGAGCATAACTGGTGAAAGTTGGCCAAATTGTGCTCTGAGATTGGCTCTGGTTTCTCAACCCTTCAGCCCTAGTCTACCCAGTGAAAATGCACTAAAAAATAATAGCAGTCTAACTGTATAATTCTAATCCCAGTTTAATTTGATTCTTATGGGGCCTTTAAGGCTGAAGGTCCCCTGCTTTCTTTTGGACAGTGCAAGTTTTGTTGCATATAATCTTGTAACAAGATTATTTGACACTTTCCATCCCATGTTTTAATATGGGTATGCATGCAATATGGACAAGCCCTACAGTGGACTAGCTGTCACTAGTAACAAGTAGTAATTTTTAACTTGCTATATCATTTTGAAATAAGGGTATTCTAAAGTTCCCAGCAAGGACTTCAACTTTATTTATGTCACTGATTGATTGTTTCCCTGTTGCAACATGGTCTTTCAAGAATTACTAGTTCCATAGTCACTTCTATATAAGCAAAAATACAGGACAATTGGCAAAATGGATAAAGCACTGAAATGTAAGGGACAATCATCTAAAGGATGGTGGAACCAGGGAAGTTGAATTATAGGCCACAACTGTAAAATCTAGCACACGCCATGCATGTCTTGCTGTAAATACAAAACTAGGCAGTTAGAATATAAGAAGATTAAAGAAGGGGAACTAAAGGAGTAAAAATTTAACTACATATTTTGCTAGAAAATGAAATCCAATAAACTTCAGGAAGATAATCAATGATTTTGCAAAGTAAAAATGTCAGAAAAAAGGACTGTAAAGTTGTTCCATGAGAAAAAAAGTCACAAAAATCAACAAGCTCTAGGAGTCTAGGAGCTACACTAAACAAAAACTATAAAAATAAAGCATGACAGCAAAACTATAATGCAATTTCAACAATAAAACCATGTTTGTTTGTTTCATCCATATTTCATGAGTCTGTATGTAACAGATAGGAGCAAGGAATTCCTGTGAGAGGGGGAACTGAGGTCTGTTTGATCATGGTTACCCCATAAATGGTCACATTTCCTGCTCATTAAATACTATCCTTTCACATAGAAGCTATCCAGTCTAAGGCCATAGTGTATTTCTGCCCATTCATTGTTACATAGCCATGAAACTGTTTGAGAAATGACATCAGTTCCTCTCTCATCTTCCTTGTTACATATGGGAGATCAAAAGCTTATTAGAAGTTAGGAACCAATCTAAATAGGAATTATGATAGTAACAATAACAATAAAAATAACAATTGTAACAATGATTATTATAGTTCAAAGTACTATGGAAATATAAATAAAATCCAAAATAAATTAATTACAATTCACTCACTCAATTGACTTTAATGGGCTTTAGGCATAATTAAATTTCTCTCCTGGCTTTGAGAGATGATGATGATGATGATGATGATGATGATGATAATGACAATGGTGATGATATATTTATTATATAGCTCACTTATTGATTTTTTAAATCCTACTTTTCAGTTATTGGTTCTTCTAAACAATGAATTAAAAGCATGGCCAGAAGACAAATGATGCAACCCCCACCCCTAAATAATGAATAGTAAAGTAACAGTAAAATTTGGATCCTGGTGATTACATGGGCACAAATTAGGGCCTCAGCTGTGTAGAGACCAATTCATATGTCAACTAGCTGGATCTTAGGACTTAAAGGTCATTAGTGATCCATATTGCTGAATTCAATACAAACGTATACAAAAAAGCATGTTAATTCTCTTATCAGGCCAATTTAATAGCAAAACTTTGAACCACCTGGCAATGTCTCATAGCTGTTTAGGATCTGTAAATCTTTAAATTCAAAATTCAGATCAAATTCTGAAGAGAAGTACATAGTGGTGGAAATACAAATACTGTATGTCCTCATCCAATCCAGTTTTGTGCTTTGAGATTTGGGACAACATGATACAGATAGCTGTTTTGTGATTCAGTATTTAATTTTTTAAAAGCTTCAACCATATTCTATCATAAAGAAGCAATAAAATGCCTAAAGCTGCTTTATTTTGTTGCCAAACTGGGATGAAAACAGCAGAATGGTAGGTATTAACCATGCAATATTTCAGCAGAATATCTTCAAGGGTTTCACTGCAATATTTTTAAATGTTAAGGGCAAAATTAGCCTTAAAAGACAGCATAGCATGAAGAAAGGACAGCATAGCAGCCTCCAAATAGTCCAACAGACAGCCAACAGAGACATCATGATGAACTTAGTATCATCCAAAACACATACCAAACTCAACAATATTTCAAGAGTCTTAGATCCTGCTAATGCAACTAGGCCATTCAAAACATGTTTTGATATTGAATATAGCACCATTTTGCAATATTGAGCAATCCAGATTCCTCTTAAAATAACTCAGATGGTTTAAAAACTTGATGAACATATAAAAAAATATTGGTTTGTTCTGATGTATTGTTCAATATTTGAATTTTGTTTCTTGTAAAACACTTAGGCTCAGATAGCTGAAGTGGTATAAAGGTACTTGTAATTAAGTAAATAATTAATTACACTTCCCTCCAGGTTTGCCATGATTTTTCCCCTCAAAAGGATTTACCTGTAATTTTCAAAGCCATATATGTCTTACAAGTGTTAGTGTAAGAAATTCAACAAAACTATTGCTAAAAATGGAACCAAGCACCTACCATGATAGAAGAGGGGTCACATAATAACTTTCTAATGGTTGTCTTTTTTAAAAAAAGTGTCATGTTGCCTAATATAAAGCTGAATATCAGGAAAGTAAAAATCTGAACATCCAGCTTTGGCCCCCCCTAGAAGACGAGGTTAACTTTAAGGATCTCCAGTTGCTTAATCAATTCAGGTTCCATAAGGCACAATAAAGTGTTAAAATCACCTATTCCAATAACTCACAGGGTAGCTCCCCTATATTTTCAGTAATGGCCATCTCCACCCTGTCTCATTGCTTTGTCAACTTGAAGGAGGCTTTTCTTTCTGCACACATTAACAGTTGTGGTGGAGACATTTCTTGGCTGCTGCTAAAGTGCTGTGTCTACCATTGGCTGCTGCTATTCATGGGAATTCCAGCTGAAGAAAATTTGCTAGCAGCACTGCCACTTGATGAAAGTGGAGATTTCCATCACTGATGATGATCCTGAACCTCTTGGACAGTCTTGATCAGCTTATCATTCTGCTGCTGCAGAAAGATGTTATTTCCTTAAGTTCTGCAATCCAACATGTAGGAATGGGAAGGATGAAAGAAAAGGCAAAGAAATGAACCACTGCAGAGAGATTAGATGCAAAGGTTAGCAATAGCAGCTACTATTAAAGCCTATATTAGAGGTCAATCAAATAGATTGAGGGTCTAGATAATGTTGAAAAAGTATGGATTTGAGAAAGAGAGACAGAATCAAATACGAGATGAAACAAGAGTAAAAAAGAACAGAACAGGTACAATATAATAGGGCTTTTGCCCTAAAATACCTCAAAGAATAGATACACCACTGATACATATAAATAATGCTACACTTATATTACCATTGAATATATATAATCTTGCTGCATTACCAAATTCAGATACTATAAATCCCAACAGTAGTTGTTTATATCTTCAAACTAAAATGGGCCTAGAAAAATTGTCTCACCGTATGTTTTAAACAGACACTTTCTGATATATGTTGCTGAAGACTGTTTACATCATGGTGAAAGTAATGGAACACATCCAATGGGCAAAACTCCAGATTTTTGACTGATGATAATAGAATGCAGCTGTTCTGGCCTCTTTATGAATGGAGACAATTCATAATTCATGTTTTGCTTATAAAGAAAGTGTGTTTAAATAATTTTTGGTCTTTGAAATGATGCCTTGCAAGTTTGCAAGCCAAGGTAATATACCCATTTCTCTGTTCCACTCTAGTGCATTCATCTGGTATTCAGGAGAAGAAATCTCCTGAGGACAAGCAAATATCCCGTACCCTTAACCTACAGACTTGAAGTATACAAACTGTGCCTTGAGAGTGGGAGATCGAGAGGCTTTAATGGAAGCAACAACAAATTAGTCAAATGATTATCATTTGATCATTTTAATTACCAAGACTTTTACTATTAGAAAACACCAGTGCAACAGTACAAAATGAATCAACACTCTTAGCAAAGTCAACATTAAAAATCATTGATGGTAATCTCATGTTATGTAATATCCCACAGGTTAATGTGCTAGTTTGTTAAATTCAGAGTTCTTGTTATTGCTTGTTTGCTTTTCAGATCACACACTTCAGCTGTTATGAACTGAAGAATAATTCCATTATTTGTATTTTAGAGCTAGACCTCTGTGAATCAGCCAGTGAAATAAACAAAGTCAACCATCTAGAAATTGCAAAGGGCCAGTCATACTATTCCCAAATAGTGATGGTGAACACCAAGAGAGGAGAATTACTCTAGAGCAGCCTATCAGAATTTCAGTGTCCTACAGATAGGAGAAATATTTGTAGGACATTTGACACATGTCCTACAGACATTTCCAGAATGTCAGGGATCCAGAATTAGTGCTGATTAGTTTTTTAAGAACCTTTCAGTAATATAACCAGTGACTTTTGTTCTTATTGTTTCTCTCTCCTACTTTGGTTTTGGTTTTGTAATTTGGATTGTATTTTGTTTTAATTCTGATGTTTTCATTGTCACATAGTAACTACCAAGAATCATGATATTGCTGTAGGATTAAATTCAAGTCAATCAATCAATATGGGAACTTCACTTCCAGAATTCTTAGGAATGGCCATGCTGGCTTGGGAATTCTGGGAATTATAACCCATAACTGGAGGACACCCTGGTGGATGAAGGCTGCTCTGGAATAACTACTTCATAAACTACACTGCATATATTTCAGGATTACCAGGCATTCCTCAGGAAGTTCTGTGAGAAATTCAGAAAGTAATCCTAATAACACAAATGTCTGACAATTTTGTTGTTTGTATGTATGTGTATGTGCAATAAAAGGCATCATGGCCTAGTGCAATTTCTGCTCTGAACTTTAAACCATAACTCAGTGTAGTCAGCTTGGTAGCCTAGTTCATTTTCAGAAAAGTTCTAAGTGTCATTAACAGATGCTTCATTTGGTACACTGGCACCTTTTGCTAGAGTACCTGAGGAGCAACACATAGCCCAATGTTTATAGCTTTTATAGCACACACTTGATTTTTTATTGTTTATCATCCTGAAGTGTCAGTGGAACAATTTGTGCCAAGCATGCCACCAGACAGTTCTTCAGTGCCATAAAGTGAGTTTATGGTCCTTCTAAATCAGGATGCTCCCCCCTGCTATCATCTGATGGGTTGAGTCTGATCAAAAACCAGGAAGGACTGAAAAACTGCTAGGCTGAACACTTTTCCAACCCACTCATAGACCATCCACAGTTGATCACAGCCAAGGAAACTAGAAGCTGCAGCTGCTAACAAAACCTGCTGGTGAACCCTGTACTATGAAGCCTCTACTCGTTTTGAAGACAGGCGCCACCAAAAACTGATAGAAAACTGTGAGCGGTGTCACAGTATAACACCCACAGTAACTACAGCAATGGACTTCCAGTGTCCCCATTGGGTTAGACTCTGAGCTTCTAGACTGGGACTGCAGAGCCACCTCTGTGTCTGCAGATGAACTGCACAACAGCGTGTCTTCTTTGAACCTGAAGGACTACCATATGGTACCAAGCTGTTGTCAGCGTCCATCACTCTGTTTACCTATTTGGTATCAGGAAATAGTATCTACACAATATTACATGCTTTCTGAGAGCAGAGCCCTGTAACGGGATCACAATCTAGCCAAGGAAGCTATATATTCTTGCTGGAATTCCCTGTTAAAGAATATATAGATATTAACTTTTATATAAACATGATATAAACAACAACATTTACATTTGCTTATCAGCTAGAACTCATTTTTATTTATTTCTCTTTTACTTCTCTGTTTATTCCCACAAATTATGGGTGGGTGATAATTAAGCAGCTTTGTGTTGAATGATTATGTTTGTGTAAGTGTATAGCAACAAACATTTTTTAAAAAAACATCTCCTACAATCTCCCAAGAGACTGATTTTTGTTTTGTTGACTTTGTTTCAGTTGCCAACATCAATAATTGGATGTTTCTATTATGAGGACTAGGGCCTTACAATGCTTTTCCCAATTATGGAGTTTGGACCTTTTTTTTATAGACCACCACAGCTATGATGGCTCTATGTACATCAAAACATGCACAAGTTTAAATCGATGTTCATTTTTTACCTCATTAAAGGTCAATTTATTAAAAAATTCCATGAGCATCTGATTTTAAATTAGCTACTTGTGAGGAAGCTGGCTTCATCACTCAGATCTCTATAATTTGGCTAGGCCTGGGAATTTTTTAGTAATAAAAGTAGGCTAATGGCAATCACCTATGGTCTATTTTTTGAACAATTCTATCAAGTTGAATTAATTCAGTAGATTTTAATGAAATAATTTTAGGATGAAGCTACAAATTCAGATAGTGGAACTTGAGGAATGCATTAAGGGTTCTCTATATTTTCCCACTTAGTTCAAGCATTTATGATGAGATCTGGGGAAGAAGAACAAAAGATAGGAAAACCACAGGAGAAAAAGAAATTTGGAAATAGGGTAATAGTTGGAAATCAAACAAAAGCAGAATAAATATTTTTAGATTGGATTACAATGAGAAAGAAGAAGAAGCAAAGTTAAGTAACAGCCTTTTGAAGTTATTTGTTTGTTGGACTTATACCCAAAACAATTTTGTCAATTCAAAATACAAACATGATATAAAAGTAAATTTTTAATAATAAAAGGAACAAATATAACATTAACCCAATCAATCAATCAATGCAGGCATTTCATCCTTTAAAGGCTCTCCAAAATATTTCAGTTTTACTAATGTAAGGAATGCTAGCAATGTGGGGGCTAATCAGATTTCCAGGAGAAAGCTATTCCTTTGCCCAATAAAAGCAGAGCCTATAAGCCTCAGACCACTTACCTTCTAAAAATGGGGAACTGCTAATAGTTTTTCCTAGGAGGTATGTATCTGGTAGGTCAAATGTAGTTGGTGAAAATGGTCCTGTACTTAATAGGTCAAAACCAACCCTTTGAATTGCTCCTAAAGGAAGGAAGGAAGTGCAGGGCACAATATACCAGTGTACCATGCTTATGCCAACAGATGCCAGCCAGTTTCCAGCCACTGATCCAATTATAGATTGCGAAGAATATCTATATGCTATAGATATAGAATCCAATTAAGATTCTAACTTAATGTAAGAACATATTGTAGTAGTCTAAATGAGTAGTGATGAAGACATGAATCATCATTGCAAGAACTTTTTGCTTCAGGCAGGACAATAACTGGTGCATCAACCAAAGCAGAGCAAAAGTTCTTCTGGCCAAGGTTTCTACCTACCTACCTGTCCAATAATAGCCATGAGCACAGGAGGACCTCCAAATCACAGACCTGCTTCCTGAGGACTAGTGCCATTTCACTGAGATTCAACATTGGAGTTGTCAAAGCACTTCATTGTACAAACAGTAATTTCATCTTCCTTGTAACTGTCCCACTTCATCCTGTTTTTTTCCCATCCTGTTTCTTCCCTAACAGCTTTTGGACAATGAGTCAAGCCACTAACAACATCCCCTGAATTTGAGTGACATTATTAACAAAGGGCCATGCAAACCAGTCAGAGTGGCCAGACAGGAGATCAAACTATTGTGCTATCCCTAAAAGAGAGGCATACAACCTAAACAAAGCTCCCACTATCAACTCAAAAATGTGAGAAGTAGCTCTGTGGCTCATAATTTTAAGAACTTATTTTGTTTATGCCATAAAAAAAGACACGGAAGATGCAGGCTAGAATCATATACTAAACTATGGAAGTTACTTCTCATTTGGTTTCAGTTTGAATTATCGGGAGGTATCTTGCCAAAAAAAAAAAAAATGATAAGATTTTGTCAGAATAGAATTTCAGCATCTGGCGTGAATCAATCACACATAAAAGAGAAGTTTTCATAATATAATTCAGAAAAAATATATCGGACAAGAATATATGTTGGTTTCAATTGGTTCTTTATGTTCATAGTTAAAACCTGTAGATTTATTTTCTTTAATATGTGAGTCATGATGAAATAGGGCACTGAAGTTGCCTGAGAACTAGCTTATAAATGGTAAAATGTTTTTGTCAAAAAGCATCTGATAGATTGCCTGTGAAAAGGGAGAAGAATGGGCAAGATTAGAGCATATCATTTCATAAACAGCTCAGCTTTGGGTCAGACACATTTTCTGTGGTGGGAAAAGGCTATGGTTAGAGCAAAAGATGAAAAATGTCACCTCAGTACACCCATGAATCTACAGATCAAAAAACAAAATGCATACTTTCTGCTCATTTAATACATGGGCAGCAAAAAAGTCAGTCTGCCTATCACAAGGCCTGTGGTGATGACCATGGCATAGAAAACTAGCTGAAGTGAGTTTAATGATTGTTGGCTGACTTTAGCCACCCTAAATGATTGATTATGAAGGTTATATGGCTTTATGTTGATTTAATTTATTAACTGTATTCTACTTTAAGATTTATTACTAGTTTATTACAAGTACTTTGAAAATAACAATAATAGTAATAGTAATAATAATGATGTCTTTGATGGTAGAATTGATTATAAAATTATGCATGCTATAGAAAAATGAAAACTTAAATGTAATAATATTATTGAAATATTATTCAGTGTCTTAAAATACAAACAAGAAGTGCTTTTTCTCTCTCATAAACATACATACAGTTCATTAACTTATGAAATTCACTGCAAGATATCTATTATTTTGGAATTAGACAAATTTATAGAGGATAGTTCTGTTAGTAATTTTACCTTTGCTAGCTAATATCACTATAATTTCATAAATTCAATAACAATTCTGGTATTGGAGCAGAGAGTCAACATTCTCCCTGCTTTTAATTTTGCAAAAGCATAAGTTCAACATTCTTTGATGCATATCCTTGGATAGAATAAAGCCTTGATTCTTTATTTCCAGAACTTCAAGTATTAATATATTTATAATTGCACAAAGACACACATTTTTTTTTAGATAAAGATGATGCCAATGCCTTAGCTTATAGTAACTAAGGAATTTGCTGAACACCTGATGGATAAAATCGCTCGGATCCCTTCCTAGTCAGAAGCTAAGCATGATGCAGATCTGGTGGAGATGCCCACGGAGTAGACTTACCCAGTTATCTGGGAACGGTTTGATCCTGTTGGACCTGAGGAAGTGGACAGTGTCCTTGGGGCTGCTAGTGTGGCTACCTGTGCATTAGATCCTTGTCCCTCCTGGCTGGTTAAAGCCACCAAGGAGGTGACATTGGGTTGGGTACTAGCTGTGGTCAATTCATCTTTGCAGGAGGCGGTGTTCCTGATGCCTTTTAAAGAGGTCCTGGTCTGCCCCCTCCTCAAAAAACCATTGCTGAATTGTCCTTTTGGACAATTTTCATCCAGTTTCCCACCTTCCTTTGTTGTGGAAAAGGTGGTCATGCAACAGCTTCAGAGGACTCTTTCTGGATCCTTTTCAGTCAGGTTTCAGGCCTAGTTATGTGACAGAAATAGCACTGGTCTCACTTTTAGATGATCTCTGGTGAGAGTGGGATGGGGTAGTGGGTCCATCCTCACTCTTCTTGACCTCTCGGTGGCTTTAGATACCATCAACCATGGTATCTTTTTTGGGTCGGCTACAGGAGTTGGGGCTGGGTGGCACAGTTTTGTGCTGGTTCAGCTCTTTCCTCCAAGGCTGATACCAATCAGTGCTGATTGGAAGTGAGAGGTCCAGCCCACAGCCCCTACTTTGTGGAATGCCTCAGGATTCAGTGCTCTCACCATTCCTCTTTAACATCTACATGAAACCATTGGGTGAGATCATCTGGCACCATGGGATGAGGTATCATCAGTATGCTGATGATACAATTATATGTCTCCATCTCAGGTGACCTAAGTGATGCTGTAGCTACCTTTTCGCAGTGCTGGAGGCTATAGGAGCATAATCTGGGGTCCACCTAGACTCACAATTCCTGTTCGAAGAGCAGTCATGGCTAGGAGGGCCTTCACGCAACTTCATGTGGTACATCAGTTACACCCCTTCCTGGATCAGGAGGCCCTTCTCATGGTCACTCATGCCCTGGTCTCCTCCTGTTGGATTACTGCAATGTGCTCTACATGGGGCTACCCTTGAAGAGTATTCGGAAGCTACAGCTGGTGCAAAATGCAGCAGCATGGACAGTTTTGGATGCCCCTAGAGTGGCACATATAATATGTCTGTTACATGAGCTGCATTGGTTTTCGGTTTGCTTTGGGGTCCAATTCTAGGTGTTGGCTATCACCTTTAAAGCCCTTCATGGCACAGGACCAGGTTATCCAAGGAGCTGTCTCAATGTGACGGAGGACTTGGATGAGGAGGTTCAAGGTCATGGGGAGAAGCATCTGCTCAGCCCACAGCCTGTGTGTGTGAAAGCAAAGAAGATGAGACTGGCACCACCCTAAGGAATTCGTAGTGTTTAGTTGCAGACTTTGGGAGTTAGAGTTAGTCTGGAGAGATTCTGTCTAGCAGGTGTAAGCTAATAAAGTATCTGAGCAATTCCAGAACCATCCCACGGAGTTTCTTGGGCTGAACCTGACACTCGCTCCTGTTATATCTGCCTGCCCCACTCAGTCCAGCAGAAAGGGCATGTTGCAGACCCACCAATCAAGGAATTCCAGCTGGCAGGATCTAAGAAGAGGACCTTTTCTGCCATGGCCCCTGCCCTATGGAACACCTTGCCACCTGAAGTGAGGGCTGCCCCCACTCTCCTGGCCTTCCAAAAAAGTGTAAAAACATGGCTATGCCAGATGGCAAGGGGGCCTGATGGGGGCTCATATTGCTGGAATCGGCTGGTGGAATGATCGATACTGCTCCCCCCATCATCTTGAATTGTATATTGGCTTTTTATATAGAATCATTACCTGTTATTTTAATTGTGGATATTTATATTTTTATTGTTTTTATTGTCTTGGATTTTAATTGTAAGCCACCCAGTGACACCCTCTGGGGGATATGGGTGGCATATAAATTTAATAATAAATAAATAATAATAATAAACTATCAACTATGTCCCTCCTGGTTAGCCAAGGTTTCCTGGGATATTATGTGTGGTTGTGTCCTGGCTGTGGTGAATTCATCCTTAAAAGAATAGGTATTCCTGGCAATGCTCAAGAAGCTGGTGGTCCAGCCTCTGCTCAAGAAGCCATTGGTAGACCCAACCATGTGGGACAACTTTTGTCCTGTATCCAATCTTTCTTTTTAGAGAATGTGGTTAAGAAGATGGTTGCACTGCAGCTTCAGAGAACTCTGGAGGAAGCATATTATCTACATCCCTTTTAGTTGGGTTTCACAGCTAGGTATGGGACTTTTTGTATGCTGTTATCCTCCTGGAGTTGCCACAGTGAGATGGGCAGAATACAAAGTGAATGAATGAATGAATGAATAAGTAAGTAAATAAATAAATAAATAAATAAATAAGTGCATGGTTGCTAGAAGTCCTGAATGCTGCCATGTATATTCATTACTGGGGCTTGAAATCATTTTCATGGTGGTATATCCTTCAGAGGTAGTTTTTTGTAGGGCCTGACACTGAAGGCTCTAGGCTACTTTAGATAAGTCCAGTTCAAATATCTTAATTTCCAGTTCTCTAATGGACATTTTTCATATCAATCCAATTTAATCAAGCTTTTAGGCTGCTATGAATGCATAACTCCACCTCCTTAGAAAACAAGAAGCAGCTGGACTAAGTTTTTCTATCCCTTCGTCTTCTGAAATAGATAATCAAGGCCACATAGTTGGATTGGGGTTCATGATTTTAGAACTTAAGCAAATGAAATAGTCATAAAAATTATAAGAAGAGGTTTTGAAATATTTAAAAGAAAATAATATCAGGACACATCACTTTTATATGAACAAGATGTGACAACAAAACACAATTCAGCATTGATTTAGTAGTAGCTATGAACATATTATTGCTTTGAATAGTCTCAGTGAGGTAAATGGGAGGGCAGAACAAAATAGTAACTGAGTGTTTATGGTACTAAGATTTACAAAAGAAACATGACTGTTTCTAACAGTACATCTGTTAGGAAAAAATGTGAAGTCCCCTTGGCCTGAATGCCTGGTTTTCCAGAGGAACATGAAATAAGCCTTAAAGTTTACTAGTCTAATGATTAAATAACATGCTTCAAGACATGGAGGTCTTGTTCTTATGAATACATAGGGGAGAAATGAAAATGGCTGGAGACAAGATACATTTCAGAACTGAAGACCCGTTTGCTCTAATGAGAATTAGTCATTTAATTCCTGATGTTCCATGTGGGAGATGAGGGTCCCTGTGCTGTAAGACAAAAGAATCTCGCTGACCTACTCCTCTGAGCGGTCTGACCTTACTGCACCTAGGGGACATCTTCAGTGAAACTGTAAACATCACTGCAAAATGTACTTAGCACTCAGCACACATGGAAACTGTACAAGCAGAAACACTCCTTAGCCCCACTGTATGACCCAAAACTGGCGTTCATGATATGAAGGGAATTTAGTACTTCAGGTTGGTCAGAACCCAAAAAACGTTGAGATCTTGTTGCCTGTAATCTAGTAATACCACAGCCAATAATATTTTAATGTGTCTGCATTGCCTTGGCATATGTTTCATTGTATGGTTGCCCAGGATTAGTTTCCATGTTTAGACTAAAATTCAGAACATACAGAAAAAAGAAGATATAATTTTAAAGCAAATTGCTCAATAAAGGAATGGGCAGAGTGGCTTTTTTCCTAAATAGTTTCGTATTATTTAGTTGGAGAAATAATGCTTCAGCTAGAGCCTTTCAACACTTAGATCTGAGTGATAGCACTGTATTATGTTTCTGGATCATGTTGTTTCCAAAATGTTTGCCCCTTGTTTAATTGAATGTGATACAGGTGTCTTGAGTCACTTCTGAGAAAACTGGGTTCAGTTGAAATTGATGTGGCCACAACCCATTCATTTAAATATCTATTGAGTTATGAAGCATTATGCTTCCAGCTTAACAGGTGAAAGTTTAAGGTCTTGAATTCTATGCAGTGCTTTCCCATAAATATATAAAGAGGAAGCACCTACAGAAATCTATTTTTAAACTCTGGGATAGTTATATTTTTCCTTTTGCTTCATGCAACAATGTCAGTTGAATTTATGAGGATTTTACAAGGGTGAAAAATGTCCCCCAGCACTTTCTTCTGATAGAACAAAAAGCTTTGTTTCACTTACATAGACCAAAGATAAGGAATCAATTGCTTTCCCCCCCCCCTTTCACACTCTCTCTCACACACACCCCTTATATGCCTTATATCCATCAGCACCAACTTGGCCTCCAATAATCTTAGCTTTTTCTCCCTTCAGAACTATTATCTAACTGCTTAAAGTCTTTTCTTTCCATTACAGTCAAACTCCAGTATTTTTCAGGAACTGTTAATCTGTATTAGTTATATTACCTGAACTATATATAGAGCATATCACCTATGCAGCCATTATATAGCTCTATATTTGAAGCAAATAATAGCCTTTCAAGCAATATTTAAAAGAGATTAACCATCATTATCATTTCTATTGAGAAAACTTGAGCTGGAACCTGACTTTAGGGAAAGTAAAACGTAAAGACTATCTCAAGTTGAGCTTGACTCCTGGGGACCATACGGTCATATCTTCTTGGCAATAGTATGGAAGTAAATGTGCAGCCATCTGCAGAAACTTGCCATATGCAAGCA
Source organism: Liasis olivaceus (assembly GCA_030867105.1). Taxonomy (NCBI): domain Eukaryota; kingdom Metazoa; phylum Chordata; class Lepidosauria; order Squamata; family Pythonidae; genus Liasis; species Liasis olivaceus. The sequence goes on from CM061354.1 coordinate 23,528,894, forward strand.
GTCAAATAAATAAGACTTGATGTAATCATCAACATCCACTTAAATTTGATTAGCTCCATGTTTAAAATTAGCAAATGCTTACTGAATGACAGCTAGAAAGATAAAAGACTATTCCAAAAAGTATGTGAAGGTAATTAATGGCATCTTTATAAATACTAATTCACAATTTCAGAAGCATTTTTTAATTCCAAACCATAAGCAGAATACTGTAGCTGAACTGAATGATTTTACTTCTTTTTCTCTCAGTATAGTAACAGCAGAGGTACAGGTCTTTGAACACTCAATCCAATTTCTTAGGTCTGTTTTCCCAACTTCTGTCAAATTTTAAATGATGAGCATTCTGTATTACAGCTGGAGGGCGCCAGGTTGAAGAAAGCTGCCAGAGTGTTTAGTCTTAACTCTCCATTGCAGTCCAAGTAGTGTCTGTTCTCCTACAAAATTATTTTGATCTGATCAGAGATTGAGGTGTCCAGAAGACTAATGCATCCAAGCTTTAATGCCGAATCCACTGTTTACCTAAGGGCTTCCAAAGACCTGTGTGAGCTATAGTGGCAATATTAGTTTATCCATCCCCTCTCAGGCTTTGGTGAACCTCTCTGTTATCTCTTAAGTACTTATATGACATTCTCAATTTTTCTCTTCTAATGTGTTCTGCCAAGACAAAAGCTGGAGTGTTTTTGCTGCCATAGGATAGTAGCTCCAAAGCCCTTATGAAAAGCAATATGTGTTTAACATATAAACATAAAACAACAGATTAAAAGGCTGAGTAAGGAATAAACAGAGACAGATGGTACAGACCTAATTAATAAAAAATACAAATAGGGAAATGAAGCTATACTACTGATTTTATGTCTAATTTAATCAAGGGAAAAGTTTCCATGACTTTAGCTACTGCTAGGAAATTAGACAAGAGGTGGTCAGAGAAAGATGATTTAAATAATATTTCCATATTTCTTCTTGTTAAAAAAAGGCTTAGTTGATAGGCATTCCTTCCACTCTTTGGAAAAGATTTTGCCAGACAGTGGGCTGCTTCAAACATGATGTTAAATTAGTTTACCACAAAGAAGAATAATGTATTGCTATGGGGACCATTGTATTTCTATCCACTAATCTCCCTTCTCCACCTAAATCTACTTTGTTTTCTAAAATCATTTTCAGTTTTAAGATTAGAATCATAACCCTGGTATACCACAAAACAAATGTCAGTCTACAGAGCCAACTGTATTTATAAGAATACCACTTATTCTTATAAGTCCCCCAAATTTATGGCAGTGTATCAGTTTACTTTCTGATCAATTGGTATTGATCATGCATCAAGGCAATTATTTTGTGAACAGAGAAGCCCATCCCTTGTGGCAATCATTTTAAGGACCAAAAACAGGCTTACAAAATTCCTTGTGTGTCTATTGGCCCAAAAATGTTGCCTAAACTTGGTTTAGCATTACAAGGAGAAGTCTGCTTGTAATGGTAAACTAATCCATGGACTTCCACATCCATTCTCCAAATTCAACATAGTAGCAAGACATGATATTTGGGCTTCCGTTTTTGATGAACTGAAATTTCTCACTTCATCCAAATCCAGACAGGGTGAAAATTGTGATTAGTAGAGCAAAGAAAGTTTAAAACTATACTTATGAAATTCTTTACACACCATGGTTAAAATTAATCAAAATTTCATCCCCAAATAACATTTTCTTCTGAGGAACATATGGTAAATGCAGAGCCAACAACCGTGACAAAGACCAAGGAACCAGTGAGTAGACCAGTACCTTGGAACCTCTCTGGATAAGGAAAGGATGGGAGATTGCCCACATGTGCTACTGGTGGCTGCTCCTCACAAGGAGACCACAGGTAGAGACTTTTAAAGGACACTAAGTTTGCAAAGCTTACTTTCTATCACTTTCAGAAATTGCCTGTTAACCATCTTAAAGCTATTAGGACCTTCCAAATGACAAGTTTGAAAAGTCTTCATTGGGTGGGTTTATTTTTAACTTTGAACAGAAGAAAAATGAATTAAGCTTAAGAACTTAAAGAATTTGATATGTTTTTTGCTGTTTATTATTTTATTTTGCTAAATAAGATTTTGATCTAAGAAAGTTATAAACAGATTAAGGGTCCAGATAAATTTAGAATATTGACTTTTCCTATAAGATTTTGGAATTAACTATAAAAAATAAACAGCTTCTCATGGGAAACATACTTATTTTGGCTAACCTGGCTATTGTAATTCATAACAAAAGATAAGTAATGGTTTTAGAAATTGGACACTAGAGGGGACTAAAGATTCTAAGCAGAAGAAAAAAAAAAAACCAGCCTGATGTCAGTTAATACTGGGACTTAAAAAATCACACTAAACGTTGTAACACTGGAAATATTAAAGGAGATCTTCGAAGAATGGAGCCAGAAATTAGTAACTACAATATCAACATTGTCAGTAATGATGTCTGCTTCTATGGATAGACTATTTCTAAAAGATGTTAATGAAGGAATGACAGATATGGAATAAATTTTAATTGACAAGTCAGGGAAAAGTACAAATGACAGGCCAAGAAAATGATTTGGAAAAGGACTCTTTATTGGACATACAAAAGAAACTGGCTGAAATTTTAAAAATTAAAAGGGAAATACACATGATAAACCAAGAGAATGACCTGGAAAATGTTTTCTTATTGAATCTATGAAAGAGCTTTGTTAAAGCCTTGAAGAAATCTGTGCAATGGAATGAGGAAAAATTGAAGATAAATCAAATCTTATGACAATATGTGATTGAATTAAACATTAAGACTGTTAGAAGTAAAAAGAAGTAATATAACATTGGTTTATTTGATCAAAGTTAAAATAAGACACTTTTTTTACAAAGTTCTGAAACCCTTGTTGGATCTTTTGTTGACACCAGGATTGAAAAATTGATGTTTTGTGGATTTGCTGATTGATAAGGGATGGGATATGAAGAGATATCTGTTTAACCTTATAGGTGGTGAAGAGTTATTAAATTTGTTTATACTTGTTGTGATGAAGGTTGGAAGTACTTCTTTATATATTTCTTTTCTTTTTCTTCTTTCTTTTCCTTTTTTCCTGCAGTTTTTATTCTTTTTTTCCATTTTCTTCTCTTTCTCTAAGTTTAGTTTGTATTAGTTTTTACTATTGTAATTAAAATTCTTAATAAAAATTATATTCAAACAAACTATTGTGAATTAAAAAAGGAAGCAAAGCTTCCAATCTACTAATGGCCATGCTAAACAAGTAAAAGAAGCCGCACATAGAAACAACTATACAGTAAGTGAATAGTCTCCATTATGCTACATCTGATTTTCTTATTATTTTTAAACTGTTGATTTCACTGTTTTAAAAACAAAAATAAGAAAAAGGTCTTAAATTTTAAGTTCAATAGAAATTTGATTTTTGTCTCTGGTTCATAACTGTTTATGTTGGGTGAAATGGAAAAAGATTAAACGCTCATCTCCAGAAACACCTCCCAGTATAACCTGGAGATTTATATTAGCATTTTAGCATTTTATAAAATAGCACAAGGAAGGGAGAAAAAGAAATTTCAAGTTGAAGCTGGACTGGCCTCTAAACTAAAGTGTGTGTGTTTGTTTTTTATTTTCACATTTCCAAATTTAAATTAAGCAAAATTTGGCTCTTTCTGTTTTGGAGTATGTCAAGGGATAGAAAGTTTTAAAATCAAATGTGTATTCTAGCCAATACATCTATCTGTTTATTATTAATATGGATTGCAATATTAACTACCCAATAAATTTCCCAGATTTACTCCCAAATAAATAGGTACGGGATAATGACCATATCAATTTATATTCATCCACGAATAAACTGATTTTAAGACAAATCAATTCAGGTCATATATATCCATTTTTAAAAGCCAACTGGTAGAAGTAGTTTTTTAAATAGATCTAGGAATTTAAAAAAAAAGTCTCGCTCATATTTACTAATGCATAAAAAGAGCAATTTATCAAATCAGCAGTATATTAAAATGTATTTTAGATATTGGTTGAAAAACACTGTTAGGGAGGAAAAAACATCTATCCTCTGTAGAAGACTAGTAAAAAGATATGTGGCAAACGATAATAACAATAGGAGAAAAACAATAGGAGAATAAGAAAACTTCATTATGGGATAGTTGAAGATGATTTTGGATTTTCGAGAATAATGACAATAATATGAAGTAGTTTGCCAATTTCTGTTGTTCTGAACTTCTTTCTCCTTCTACTCCTCCCCTGCTGCCTTTCTCTTTCCTCCCCTTCCCTCACCTCTCCTCCTCCTCCTCTTCATCCACTTCTTCTTCTCTCCATGTGTGAACGTTCATTCTTGGATGTCATTTGCAAGGTAACATTAGTCTTGGTTGTTTCTTCTTTTTTTCCATTTTAATTAGAAATATGTAGGATTATATATACTATTTCATGGATTGTGCAATTAAAGCATAGTTCCCCATTCCTTCCCATCCAAATATGCATAGTTCATAAACTTAAAATGGTTAATATTTTAATAGATGCAAGAAATTTAAGTCTTGTAAACTGTTAAACAACAGACAAACAATAGCAAGGTTGAAATTTTCTGGAAAAATCCACAAATAAGTTGGTCTCTGATAAATAAAACAAAATCTCTTTTAGAAATACAAATGAATTGGTAAAAAATAAAAAAAGGAGGTTTCCTGAGGCTGCAATAAGTAAAGCCCACTACATCTTCTGGTATTAATCATAATAAGTGCTTTATCTCTGGCTGTCATGTTTAGTTTCTGCATGCAATTTACCTCTCAGGCAAGCTGTTCACAGTTATCAGCTGGGCTTATCTTAGAACTTATAGTCTTCAAGTGACTAAATGTATTTCCATCAGAGTTCCCACAGTTAATGCGACAAAAGCCGACATAAGTGCTATTTTAAGACACTGCTGCCTCCCTTTACAAAAAGCAGGGTTGCTTATATCCTGACCACTACAGTCATTTGAATGGGGGTGGGGGGGTGGGGAGCATTGCCTATATTCTCAAAGCAAACTGTAGCTTCAGCCTGATTCTCTATAGCCATACATGTTTCTTTCTGTTTCCATTTGCATTTTGTCTTGGTTCTAATGGATCTTCAGATAGCCGACTGTCTGCTTAACACAATGCCTTGGCTGCCAGAATTCCTGAAAAACCTGAAACATGCTAATGATACTCTTTGAAAAGTTACAATGCATTGTTTTACAGAACCAAAAGAGGTTCTCAAGTTCTTATCCTCAAGGCTTGAAAGACAAGGCAAGCTCATCATTAGAGAGAAAAGGCAACCATTCGGGAGGTAGAGGCTGGGAGTATTCGTTCCATTCTTCTGGGCTCTCCAGAAGTTTTTATCTTAACAGAGCATATGCATCAAATGCAAAATGATCCAAGTTCCATTCTTCAGCCTCAGGAATGACTAAAATTCTGGAAAGTTGTTGACAAAACTGGGAACCATCAGCTCAGTATATGGAATATACTGAGTACATGGGATATACTTTGTACTGACATATATGCCTCAAGCCAAATGATATGGGGAAAGGTAGTTTTGAAATACTGGCAACTGTATAATATTCCACACTACATGATCGTGTTGCAGCACAGTGCTCAATGATCAGATATAACAATGGTCTGTAAACATTGCTCAGTAACTTACAGAATTAACCAACTGCCTTGAAATTTCCATATATATGTGCTGAGTACTTGTGCTGCAGCTATAGGAGTAATCAGAAATCCAAAAAAAAAAATGTTAGTGTTTAATTTTTGGACTGTCTAAAATGTAAAAGGATGGGTATTAGGGATATTGGAATATATAATCGTTGAATTTGTAATAGTAGAGTCACTTTATGTGAGTTGGGTGGCTATATAAATATGATAAATAAATACATAAACAAACTTGATCAAAATAAGAGCAAATCCTGTGTCAAAATAATTGACTTCCTCAGTGGAACTTTAGAAAGTCGTACTATTAAAGTGACAGTAGGCTGATGACACCTTAAAATGGAATTTGTTTCCCCAGATGTGGCTAACATGAAATGGCAAAGTAGATATTAATACATACTATATATTGCTTTAATTAGCCCAAAGCCATGCAGCAGTATGTCCACTGCTGTATTTCATGAAAAGAAAATTGCATTCCACAGCTTGACTTATAGATTCCTGCAGCTGCCAAGTTTCTTCCTCTGAGTAATGGGTATATCAGATTATCTGCTTGAGTGAATTAAATGGAAGAAAGCAAAGAAGTTGAGAAACCAAATGTCATAACCAACAGCTAAGTATTGACCATTTATTGCCTCACTGCTGGAAGTATGCTACTATTTTTGAAAATACAAGGCAAATCTTATCTTAGTAAGCATATAATTATAAATTTATTAAAAAATATGTGTAGAATATTTTAGAATAAATGAGGATCACATACAGATCTTCAAAGCTGTTCTATCTCCAGGACTTGAAAGCAATGAAACTTCTTTTGTATCTTGTGCAAGAAGATAGCCTGTTCTTCAGTTTTGTGTAGAGAAAATAATATTGCATACTGTCAGAATAATTTTATGTTGCTGTGAAACTAGCACCGACTCATATGACCATGTTTGAGGATTGTTATTTTTCATCTTGCCTTGACTTTGCTAATAACATTGGGTTGGGTATAAAAAAGTCCCTTGAATGTATGTCTATTTTTATAAATGCCAAGAATGGAGGAAAATAATGTTATGCCTTCCAGAAAATGTTGGTTTATTTCATGTGTCCCATAACATATCAGAGGAAGAGGGACCAAGAACACAATCCACTGTTGTGCAAAAGTATATCTGCTCATGTACAAAAGTTTTGCTAAATTTTCCCATTGGAGCAGCAACTTCACAGATCACCCAAATTTCAGGAGCAATTTGTCAGGTCTCACAAAGAATAGCTATGTGATTATATGGGGAACGTGGAGGTGGTGGACATCTCAAAACCTACGTAGATCCTTTGCAAATATTAATTTGGTCTCAGACTGATATTAGAAACATTACATAATAGCAGAAGCTAAATATGCAAAAACCATATTGCATTTTATGCAAAATTAGCCCCAAGAATATTATTCCCGTTCTTCTGTTCACTCCTTTATCACTCATTACATACATGAATTTTTAGTACCTCCCTTGATTGAAAGAGAAGAGTCTAAAGTAAATCAAGTCTTTAAAAAAACATTCCAAAATGATTAGTGAGACTGATGGATAGTATCTATTGTTTATTCTGTCTTGAGGTTTAAATAGGCTCACATTCCACAAGTTACTAATAGCTGCACAGTGTAATTTTTTTTCTGTCTCTCCAAAACATCAAGAAACTAAAATTCAAGTTAGTTTTAGCTTTTAGGGATGTACCAATACTTCAAAAATCCTAATGCACATTTCAATTTTTAAACAACAAGAAACAGGCTACAAACAGTATAAATACTGTTAAGTTCTATAGAACAAGATAATATTTGCAGATGTAGCTTACTGTATATGCCTGTCCAGTATAAACAGATTACTTAAGATTTTTTTAATGTATAACATTTTACTGTTATTTTTTCAAAAACAAATAAATTGAGTTATTCGATTTATTGAAGAAAATATATTTTCCCTGATTTGGATACACTGTGCAATTATCTTCAAAATATATGCCCATAGCAGAAACACAGGGTGGGGAGAGAATGGGAGTCACCCCCAGGAACCTGACAATAAGCAAGATCTTTAAAAAATGTATTATTAAAACCCAGTTTTTAAAGGAGCTAACTGAATTCCAGTGCATTTCTGGATTGAGTTCAAGATGTTAGCCATGATATTTAATTCCCTAAAATGTTTAAGATGTCAGTATTTAAAAAAAAAAAAATCTGGACTATCTTTCACAATACAGTTTATTTATTTATTTATTTATTCATTCATTCATTCATTTCAATCTGTATGTTCACCCATCTCAACAAGTGACTCTGGGTGGCAAACAATCTTAAAATAAATTAAAAATTCCAGTCACAAATCCAAACATTAAAATACACATCAGCCAAAGAATATATCACAGTTGACAGTCACTAACACGGCCAGGATACAAGACCCTTCACACACTCAGAATGCCCAGGCCCGGGCACCGAACCAGGTCTTTAGGGCTTTACCTATACCATGCTAGTATAAAATCAGTTAGTACAGTATAATAATTATTTTTAATTAAATTGACCTGAAAGCCAACAACTCCAAAAATTATAATATCTCTCTTCAGTCAAGAGATATTCAAGTCCAATTATATTTAGAATCCAGAAGAGAGTAATGGCATTTATTCCAAGGAAAGCTTGGGTAACTAAATGGTCATTCATTTGTTTGTAGAACAGATAAGAATGTCACTGCCATCTCATCCTTTGATCTCCACACACTGAGCAAGGAGGTCCAAGAAGGAGGTATAGACATAAACATCTCAATATGAGTACAACTAACTGTGCAACCTGAGTCCAGGTCATGTGAATAGCTGTGCTCTCATTCAAGAAAATGAAACCATAATTCCCTGTCAGCCCTCCTAACAGAGATCAAGGCAGTGGTTTCCACAGAGAGAAGTCAAAAATTCAAGATGGCAACCACGGCTGTACAAAGCCTCACCCCTTTTTCACATGCATTGAGTGTGAGACATGTAAAAAGGAGACAGGTTTTGATCATACAATTGTGGCTGCCATCTTGTTTTTATAACTCCCCCCATCCTTGAAGATTTCCCTGAATCAGGATCAGTAAAGGCAAGAGTGGACAGGATGGAAGCATGGAAGGTGGGGGGAACCTGTCCACATTATCTTTGTCTGATTATATATCATGATACTCTTAGGTAAATAGCTGAATAAGCTAATAACAATGTCTTTTCAGACCTTGCAGTTCAAACTACAAGATTCAAGGGTAGAGGGAGCAGGATCTGTGTAATATCCTCACACCAACACACAGCAATTTTATAATACCTAAGATTCCAGGTGTAGTTTGATATCAAAACCTGTATGCTGTGCAAAGGGAAAGAGGACTTCAAAAGAACCATCTGATTTCTTTCAATTAAATTGAAAATATGGTAAGCTAGTCATGAGGTAGCAAATAACCAGTATTGTCAACTTTCATACACTGAAAAAAGTATTGTTTCTGTCCTTAAAAAAAGTTGAGGTTCATTTCTAATAGGCTTCACATAACTAAACTATCAGACCTTATTCATTTAAAATCTCAGCATCTAATAATATATATTGTTGCATATTTATGAAAATGTAATAATTTTACTGATTAGCTTGTGGATGTTGCTAAACTAGTTCAAAAGAATAAGCACAAAAGAAAAAAAAAACATGATTTAGTTGTAGATGGAGGCATTTCCTAGGTAACCACAGCATGCAGTTACTTCAAAATTAATTTGTTTTGGATCCTGAAGACTAGATAATTTTTGGCAGCAAAGACCAAGATGATTTTTATGACTACCGTTTGCAGAGTTCCTCAAAATTTGTATATTTCTTGTTATTTTGATTAGCAAACTAACTGTTATTCTTTGCCAAAGGCTTTTTTAAAAAATTTGTTTGCAGTAATTCAATTTAGCCTAGGGTAACAATGAAAAATCCACATTTATTAAAAGATAATAGTTTAGAAAACAGCATAACAAGAATAGTGTCTGAGTAATGTTCAGATAAAGTATTTAACATCTGCTCATGAAGTGCTCATATTCTGCTCAATTTTATGTTTTATTTCTGGAATTTAACAACCTGTATTGTGATGCTGAACTTTTATATTAACCTCTGAAACTCAGTTAAACATCCTTTTACAAGAATCAGTATAAGACTAAAATATTTCTTCCATTCATTCTTGTTCAAGAACCTTGCTTTATGATAAAACTGTGTGATAAAGTATACTAAAAACTAATGTATATGGATATTTTATAATGTTTACATAGGTTTATATATAGTAATGATTTTTAAACAAAATAAAAATATATTTTAAAAGAAAAAGAGAGGAAAAGGAAGAGCAGAGCAGAGCAGAGCAGAGCAGAGAAGAGAAGAGAAGAGAAGAGAAGAGAAGAGAAGAGAAGAAAGTGAACCATTAAAGTAAATTTGAGAAAAAAATTGGTTACAAAACAAGCACAAAGCTTGCATAAATCAGAAATTGTTTTAACTGATTTAAAAAAATCCAAAGGTCCTTAACATTTATTTACTAGAAACTGAAAATATGATTATATTACTACTAACTTCATATTGCATATTTCTTCAAACCTGGATGCTCTCTTAATGCAAGATTAAATAACTACAAAGTTATTGCTTAAGAAACTTTGCATAGCTGAATAGCTGCAAAGAGAAATTGAATCAATATCCTTTCTTCCTGTCAAGAGGCTGCCAGAAATTTAATTGAGGTAAAATAAATGCCTTTCCTTCCTACTGCTTTTTATGTGAGATCAGGACCACCTCCACATGGGTTACTTTACCTTCCCCCACTTCAGATATTAACCTGGAGTTCTGGACATCATGCCTTCCAATCATTAAATGAGCTGAGCAATGTTTTATTACAGATCTCATGTGGCTGAGCTTAGAGGGCTTTCAAGTGCTCTGGGTATGCCATACTTCTGCTGCAGATTGTTGATGCTGCCACAGAATGACAGAGTGATGTGCCTTGAATTCCAATGAAGATCAGTGATGCTTTGCTTTGGGGGGTTTTTTCTCTCCCCCATAAAGAGTGAGTACTTTGAAAAACTTTGTTGTTCAAGCTGTACCGTGTGTTTCATATTTTAGGAGGCCTTCCAGTTGAAAAATCTTTGACAAGGCACAATAATGTCTCGGAACTTTGTGAAATGTTATAATAGCAAAGGCACTTTGTACTTAAATCTTAAATGAAGATTTCAAAACTAAGGATTGGGATTGTATACGGAGGGATGTTGGTACAGAAAGTAGAGTGTGAGAAGCAAAATCGGGAAGAACACTTGCATGATTGACCATGGATATGTTTTTCCCAAAATTACAGTTTCTTGGTATCTTTTTTCCCCTTTAACTTGATATTAAGCAGACAGTTTAGGTGGATTTATGGGCAGCTCAGTGGCCTAGATGCCTGTGTTTTCACACACTGCTTTAATGGATTAAAACCTTACAATGTGTCCTCTCCATCTGCTGCTTTAGTCTGGTACTCTTGGATGTAGTACCTTCCCTTTTTCTAACAGCAATGCTCCAATCCCTACTGCTTAACAAGTGTGTATGAAACAGATTTTAAGGGATCCAACTCTGATTACCACAGTTAGCCCATTAACACTATGTATTTACAGTGGATTATTAAAAGGGAAGTAGGGGTTAAGTCACTAGGTCTTTTGTTTCCCCAGGGGTTAACCTGGCAGGCTGTCTGGCACACACAGGAGGGCTGACAGGTAGCAGGATTTGTCTAAGCAGTGTGCATGAGAGCCAACAAGGAAAACTGAATGCTGTGGATTAGTTTTGGATTATGTTGTCAGAGTGAAGCCTGATGGACAAACTGCAGAGGAATAAAATGCAATCTGTTTGGGGAGAGGGACGCTGTGCACAGCATTCATTTTTCAAAAAATGGCAAGAGAAATCATTAATAATTTGTAAATCTGTGTCCATTAACTTTTTTATCGTATGAACACGAGTTTGTCACTGTTCTATATCTCCTCTTCTTGGTGACAGATAGCAAGAGGAAGGTTTTTTAAAATATATATAAAACATTTTATGAAGCTTCAGTTTTAACACCTGTGGTTGCCCTTGGGAAAATGGGTGAACTGTTTTTATGACACTTTGCATTTTCCTGAGGCATCCTTTCTTAAAAATAACAAATTGAAAGTAAAAGCAAAATTGATTTCTGCACAGCCCATTCACTAATTATTTTATTATGGGAATCTGTATCACAATGGTTCTATGTGACCTAATGTGAAAAATTACAGAAAGATCTTATGTCTGATTTCATGAAAGATGCATCATTTTTCAGATTGTGTTTACCCTTCTAACAGTTAAATGTTATTCTATTCTTCCTGGTAAAAATGATCATCTTGGTCATTAGAAGTGACAGAGAGAAACAATAAAAAAAAAAAAAAATAGCCTCTTGCAAATATTGATAAAGCTGTTACCTCATCTTGCCCACAAATTGTTTGACGGAACATTATCCACTTGCAATTCAAGTCAGATTTTATTTGGTTAACTTGGCAGTTCCACTAAATGGTTTGCATTTTAATAATTTGAAATTGTTGTCTTTCTAACTGTGTGTTTGCTATTTCTGCTTAATATTTATACTAATATAATAAAACTTACATTTTAAAACTCTGGATTAAAATTGTCACTATCCCCTGAATTTCTCATTCTCTGATCTAAATACTTCAACAATGTAAATAATAAATTTAATTTAATGTGCATGAAACAACATACAGACAGAAGAATGGGAACAACATCCTATGGGGAATTCAAACTATCATTATATTGGATAGAATTTTCTATCATGTATCCATCCCAATCATATAAAGTGAACTTTGACCTATAATATAACATCACTTAAAAATATATATTATCGCAGGAAGTAGGAAGCTGTAATATGATTCAACTAAAGAACCTTTTTCTCACAAAGCAATTGTTAGACTTTTTTTCTCCACTTACATACCTTAAGCTGTCCTTCCTTCCTTCCTTCCTTCCTTCCTTCCTTCCTTCCTTCCTTCCTTCCTTCCTTCCTTCCTTCCTTCCTTCCTTCCTTCCTTCCTTCTGTGTCAATAGTGTGTCCTTCCTTCCTAGTGTGTCTTGTGTAGGCAAAAGAGAAAGTGCTGTATGTATTGCAACACTCTGGCCAAGATAGGTAGATTTTCATTTTAAAAAATCAGATTAACTAGATACCCACTTCTGTGAAAACACTGACAAGGCATGACTGGATGCATAGAGATCTGCAAAATCTGTTCCTGGAATTATCCATACTTCTATGGTTTACATTTAATTGGCAGTACTTGGAAATTAAATGGCTTGATATTTAATAGTTCACACTTGGGCAATATCTTTGGTAGATCAACCAAAATGAGGCAAAATGGGTCTCTGACTTTTGAATTTTCAGAATGGTTCATTAGGCAAGATGTTATGAAAAACAGTGCAGGGGGAAGGATTAAGAAGGTCCAAATATCAGGCCAGTTATTTCAGCCATAAAATATGTAGTTTAAAGTCAGTCTCAAAATGAGGATTGTATACTGAATCCATTTATTAGCAGTAGGTTTCACTGGTATCAGTTTTACCAAATTTTCATAAAAAAATACAAATGCCATTATTTCTAGGCAATCTGAATTCCCTCAATCTTTTGATCATGTGCAAATGCTTTGACAGGACTAAAAACAACCTTAAAAAATAAAGTAAGATGTTCCTTGAGTTGAACCTGATTTCTGGTGATTTAACTAACAAGACTCTGTCATTTTGTTTGCAGCAGAATGGAATTAATTTTCCATTGCCATATTTTTTCCAGCTTCCCAGTCTAGCATACAGCCTTCAGATGTCCTGGTTGATTCCCATTCAAATACTAAGTCTAACCCTCTTTGAAATCAGGCAGATTTCAGCTTGATGCTACCATCTAGGTAGACAAAGTCCACCCTAACTCTTAAAATCATTATATTTATAATATTGGGATTTCATGGCTGAAGATTATATTATAAGTCCACATGAAGATAGAATTTGTTGCTGTAATAAACTCTTCTATGTGTAGTGCAGGTAAATGGCTTATATATTTCTTTCTCCCCACCCAGTTCCCTTCCATATGCATACAGTACAGAGTCTCCCACACAAATGACTATAATATGCTTTACAACCGTTTCCACATTCCTGCTATGGCCGAAAAAAAAGATTTTAATCTGACAAATCTGGCAAAAAGAATTAAACTCTGAGCATGTACAATTTCACATTCAAATTGGGACACTGTTATAACTCAGGAATAAAATGGAAATTGAAGATACCGATTTTGTCCTATGGGAAGGATGCTCTGACAAGTAGTGCCGGCCACTGTGAACAATTTGCCACTATTCCTATTATTTGTCATTATCAGGGAGGTCATTTAGAAGGTATTTAGCCTGCATGGGTTGGCCTTTTGGCACCAAAGTCCAGACCTTTGCTCTCAAAATTAATTATTCTGGACTTGAATCTTGAGTAATACTCAAATCAAGCAGCACATTCTTTATTATAATATCAGGACAGAAACTATCCAGCCTTTAAACCTGTTTGGCTACATAATCTTAAACAGAGTTTCTAAACTTCAGGTTTTATAAAGAATACAGATCTTCAGCAGACTTCATCATGATTAGACAAATTCAAGATATGTAAATTAATGTTGAATGTGAAATATAGTTCCATTGAAAAACAACCACTGGGTACAGGGGTCTGAAAACTTCATTGAACCATGGGTCCTTGCATATACTTTTGAATATTTAAGAATAAAATTTTGAAGTTCAAATTCAGTATGTTTGCAAATGCCACATACATTTAAAAAATAGCCTTGAAAAGTACCAGTGAACTAATGGTCCAAAGTTTGAAATGGAAAATTGTGATATGAAGCTGCGTGAGGGGATTGGGTTACCAAGGTTATCAGGGACAGAAGAACCTTAATACTGAAATAAGCTGAATTTTGTAGCTGAGGCTCATATACATAGGTTTTACAGCAAGGATAAGGAATCCTTTCTCTGTAGGCTTATGTGACCTGCCAGGCTGATCAGCCTTATTTGCAGAGCCTTGAACAAAGCTTCTTCCTCTTCCTTCAGGCCCCTTCCTTCACCCCAGTGTTGCTAGCTAACTGCACTCTCTCTCAAAATTCAGAATAACTCAAGTATGATTGTTGCACACCTCTCTATCAAGAGAAGTGAGCAGCGGATTAAACAGGTAACTTCTGACAGTCCAACCTTGGCATGCCTTCTCAAGCAGAAGAAGCAGTCAGACTAATCAAAGGAAGAAGAAAGTCTTCCTAGTGGTTTGGCCATCATATATCACTGAATGAATATATATAATATAATGTATATAATATAATAACAATATATAATGCATACAGGTACCTGCTTTATTGTGCATGGGGGGCTTTTTTGAGTGCAAAATGAGATGGAGAATAATGGTTCTTCACATCTTCTTCAATAAAGAAATGGATGGTGTCAAAGGGTGGTCATGTCCCTAAGCAGGCACATGTTTAAAGATTAGCTTCTGATATCACATGGTCTGCCATGGTAAATAGAAGACTGAGTGTAGCTCCTGGATTGACGTCAGTTCCTCTGAAACTGAAAATCTGGAAGAATTTAAGGCTGCTAACTAAATTTTAGTTTATCAATTGAAAATAACTAGCAAACATTGTCTGCAGTCTCATGTTAATAATTGATCATTTATTTTCACCCCTTGAAGACCTCCTTCTGTATTTAGAGGATGCCATTCCAACCAGGAATAATGATAAATACTTCAGAAAAGTAATGCTTTTAACATGAATTGCTCCAGGCACACTTTTCAACTTTGCAATAGTTTATGAGAACTTTCAAAATAAATCCAAATAAGGGGAAAGTTAATAACTCAAAACGTACTTCAGCACTGATGACTGAGTAAATGTCCACCACTTAGTGGAAGAAAGAGGGAGGGAAATTAATTTATTGCCCTGGCAGTCTGTGGTAAGTATAAAAATACAAACTACAGCTTTTCATCCTGCTCTTCAATGGAGTGAAATCATTTTGGTGCATTGTATCAATTCCCTTAGCAGGCACAAGTGTCCTTTATTGAAGAAGTTCTAAATAGCTTATATATTTCCCCTTGTTGTATCTAAAAGACATGAAGCAATAAATGTAGGTTCCTCCCCACCCCAAGTCAATCATTCTTCAAAGGTACAAATTCTCTCTTCTTCCTTGCAATCCCAAAGATCACAGGAAATGAAACAGAACCATTAGAAATGAAATTGCAATTCTTGAAACAGAATCATGCATTACAAGACACCCTGCACATAGCTATTCAAAAAATAAATTTCATAGTGTTCAATGGCACTTATTGGCAAGTAAAGAATCTATAGAACTCAGGGGAATTACTTCCAACTACATATGTATATAATACATAGATAGATAGACATATTGCTGTTTCCTGTTTTATAAGCAAATAAATGTTGGAGTAAATATATGAGCGGCAATAATCATATTCCTAGGATGTTACATGTTCAGGTCCAGTATAAATCATTAAGCATTACATCCTTACTCTGATTTGCCTCCTTCAGCTGGATTATCATAAAATCATGTCAGAGCAGGACAATATGTTCTGCCATCACTCTTGGGTTTTGTGGATGAAGAGGAATGGAGCCTGCCAGCTAACCTCCAAAACTTTCACAAGGTTGTTGTTGTTCAGTCGTTAAGTCGTGTCCAACTCTTCGTGACCCCATGAACCATATTGCGCCAGGCCTTCCTATCTTTCACTGCCTCCCTGAGTTTGCTCAATTTCATGCTCATTGCTTCAGTGATGCTATCTAGCCATCTCATCCTCTGCCGTCCTCTTCTCCTTTTGCCTTCCATCTTTCCCAGCATCAGGGTCTTTTCCAAAGAATCCTCTCTTCACATTAGGTGACCAAAGTATCTGAGCTTGAGCTTCATTATCAATCCTTCCAATGAGCAATCAGAGTTGATTTCCTTTAAGATTGACTGGTTTGACCTCCTAGCAGTCACAAGGTATGTTGCCACAAAGGCTTGATGTGAAATAGTATAGAAAAAAAGGTGCAGAGACCATTTCACCTTCTTCCCCATAAAGCTCCCACTTGAATGCCAGGTGAAAAGAAGGTCAATGAAACAAATGGAGCAGAATTCTAGAATAAATAAATCTGAGACAGACACAGCAAATAAATTTCCTGCTGGGTGACAACTTTACTTTAACATGCTTTATCTGCAATTTTCTTTTTTTCCAAGTTACATTCCCATCCTACACAAGCACAAATATACATTCCTTGTTAGTGCAACTGTCATATTCCCAAAGAGAGGAGGAGAGAAAGAGAGAGATGCTTTTAAAGATGTGCCAAGGAATTCTTGACACCATCAGAAGCACACACACTTAAAATCCAGGAACAGTCTGAATTCCCTAGGACCTAAAGCTACATAAATACCCATCATGTTGTTCCCTTCAGGGAAAGCAGCATTTTGTAAAGTATATAAAAATAATAAGAAACAGTAAATAAAGGTAATTTAAGACATGTGATAAGAAAAAGAAAATATAGCTAAATATACTTTACATCAGTGTTTCTTAACTTTGGCAACTTTAAGATATGTGGACTTCATCTCCAGAATGCTGGCTGAGGAATTCTGGGAAATGGAGTCCTCACATCTTAAAGTTGCCAAGGTTAAGAAACGCTGCTTTACACCAACACTGCTTACTATCCTCCTTCATAGCTTTCTGTCCTTGCAAACCATCCTTGTTTCCACCACATACTTACTTTGCTTTTAACATTGCCTTTTTTTCTTCAAAAAAAGAACTCCATCACCTCTTGCATCTTGAACTCTTTCTCATGAACTCCATCACCTCTTGCATCCAGCTACCTCTTACATAGTTTTCCTTCTCTCGACCCGTTCATCCTTCTTTCATTGTTTACCATTCAGTCCTCATTCATTCCCTCTATATGATCAAACCACCTCAACATTCTTGTTTCATACGGGCTGGTCACTTTTGCATTCATTCATCCACATTCATTCATTGCCCATTCATTCTTGACTCTATTTCTTCAGGTTTTATGGCAGATCCTTGTTAAGTACCCTATTCCCATTGCATTAAGTGTACTTTTCTCATGATGTATCCAACATTCACTTCCAAATAATAAAATGCGCAGAAGCACACTCTTGTACACTGTTATTTTAGCTCTCAACAAACTGCATGTTACCCACCGCCTTTCTACCAATATTCACATCTCTTAAAATTTATCCTTCTATGTTCTAAATGTTATTAAACAGGCTACCACACCACACAAATTCAGGTACTTGTTCTGTTTTTGTATAACTTGCAATCGTTCCCTCTATTTCTCCTATCATAAGTTTTCAGATTCACTCATTTTCCTTGTTTCATTATACTCTTTGTATATACTGCTATTATGCTATCTATATTCGCTGCAAATCATTTCATTTCTCAACCAAAAGTTGAGTATTGTCTGCTTATAAAAGTACATGCCCATTCACCTCCACAAACAATCAACTTCTTACATCACCACAATGTATCTTCTAAATTTATCCATTAATACATAAACAACCAAGGAAATATCCCACATTTTTGTCTTATTCCTTGCTCAATACTGAACCATTCTCTAACCAATACACTTATTCTAATGCATGTTTGACAGTGGTTCTATCGTAACACATTCTTACTGCATTTAGCAATTAACTCTTCTGTTCCATATTCACAAAAAACATTTCAAAATGTGCTGGAGAAGACTCTTAAGAGTCCCCTGGACTGCTAGGAGGTCAAACCAGTCAATCTTAAAGGAGATCAACTCTGATTGCTCATTGGAAGGATTGATAATGAAGCTCAAGCTCAGATATGTTGGTCACCTAATGCGAAGAGAGGACTCTTTGGAAAAGACCCTGATGCTGGGAAAGATGGAAGGCAAAAGGAGAAGGGGACGGCAGAGGATGAGATGGCTAGATAGCGTCACTGAAGCAATGAGCATGAAATTGAGCAAACTCAGGGAGGCAGTGAAAGATAGGAAGGCCTGGCGCAATATGGTTCATGGGGTCACGAAGAGTTGGACACGACTTAACGACTGAACAACAACAACATTCTTTGTCATATCAAACAAACTTTCTTTCTTTCTTACATTCTTACATTTCCCAATGACCTGCTAAAGAGTTAAACTCTGGTCTACATATTCCTTCCCTAAAGTGCATAAATCTGCACTTCCTAGAATTTTAATTAGCTTTAATTTTAACTCCATTTACTCAGTTGGAGGCTTCTTGATTACCTTCTTTGCTCACTTCCGGAACCATTCTTTTACTTCCATCAAAATCACTCTGCTTCTTTTAATCTTAACTGTTCTTTCTCTCTTTGACTACATTCTTTGCAACTATTTTTTTCTCTAATGCACCTTGTAAACTAGCTTTCTTTCATTTTCAGTTTTGAGCAGCAATCATTCTTTTGTATGATTATTTCCCATCCACAACCTCTTTCACTTCATTATTCCACCAAGTATCATTTTTATATGTCCCATAATGTGACTCTAGATGCTTCTGTAGGACTATGTAATTTCATTCTTTTCCCTCTGTTCCAAGCAGCTTCCACATCCTCTTCCCTTACATCCACTTTCCATTCATTTTTCAGTGAATTAGTCTGTCTTATAATAACAATGCAGAGATGTAACCTTTCCCATCCACAAGAAAAATTAATCCATTCTAGTACACAGGTGGGGAAAAGATAATAAGAATTCAACATAAGAGACATAAATTTTAAGTGTATGGCTTGAGGTTCAAAGTTGGCAGTTGTTTTTCTGCTCTAATTATAGTTTTGCTTGTATCAATAATAAAATTAGTTTATCGAAGAGCTGTGTTCTTGAATCTCTGCCTGCCAGCTTTCTAGTTTAAGTAACAGTTTAAGTTAAAGCCTAACAGAGTTGTTCTGTGTTAAGTCTAATTATTTATTTTCTTTCGTGTTCTTCCATATGAATTTTCCCAAGATCCACTCTTGATGCTACCAAATAATTCCCTATCCCACATTTGGAACCTAATTTGGTTCCATTCACTAACTCTTTCAATCTTTCAACATAAATAACCAAATGATCATTCCATCAAAACAATTAATTAACTTAAAGCATGCATTTGAAACAGACTTTTTCTTAAGCAAGAAATTGCTAAACACTTGCTGTCCTTATCTGAATCTCTGAATCACCAGTTGTTGTTTCTGTACTGTCTCATCTTATTCCCACCCATCCATTCATATACATCTCATCTAATAGAATTTACTTCCTGGATTGCATTCATTAAATATTGCACAATTCTTCCTAAAACTCACAGCTGGTTCTTTCATTATACCATTTATTGGAGAAGAGTATGCAAGTATCACCAACCTATGAATTGCTATTTTCATAAACCTAACAATAACCTAAGTGATACCAGTTCATACTTGGTGACATATATTGATCCTTTCATCCTTAATTAAACCCACACTTTTTTTTTTTTTATGCCTTCAAGCTGTTCTTGACTCCTGGAAAATTCCTGGACTAGCCTCTCCAGTTTTATTGGCAAGATTTTCAAAAGTGGTTTGCCATTGCCATTTCTTCCTAAAGGTGAAAGAAGGTGACTGGCCCAAGTTCACCCAGTTGGCTACATGCCTAAGGCAGGGTAGAACTCATGGTATCCTGGTTTCGCCTCTATTGGTATCCTGGTTTCTCTCTTGATACTTTATCACTATACCAAACTGACTCTCAAACCTGCACTACTTTGCATATATTCATTAACCGCACTCTACACTTTGAGCAAATCTGTTACACCCTTCTTTCTGTCATTTTCACAGACAGATAACATATCTATTTTTTTTTCATACATTCATGTCATTTGTTAATTCATACTCTCTATTATTTACTTTCCTTACATTCCAATGTGAAGTCCTCCATATGTCATGGTCATTACTAAATGAGCACAAAAATATTGACTTCCACTGTTCATGATGATTTTAGTTAATTGAGGCTTTCAGGTAATACTTTTTAGTAAATACACACACACACACACACACACACACACTGTATATATAGACTAGGTTACCAGACATAGTCATACCTAAGCCATATGCTGCATTTCTTGCTAACAGTAAAAAACAGTACTGATCAATTTTGGCACATTTGGCTAATACAGTAAATCCTCAGTTGAATTAACTAGAAGGGAGGGAGCAGCATCCATTAAAGCCAAATGCCCATTAAATGGCAAATGGTATTTTATAAGTCCAGAACACAATTGTACATTAGAAAATACCTTTATCTCAACAGTGAATTCTCATTCTGAAGGGATACAGTGAACATTGTCTGGATTGATGGACTTTTGTTGGGCAAATTCTTAAATGCTAAAATCCACCAGATTTTGACCATTAAATCTGAAGATCTCTAAACTAAATTCAATTAGATTGAGGGTTTACCATATGCCATTTACTGCATGCCACAAGTGCAATCAAAGTCTAGTTTTACCCAAGCATATTGTACTATGTATGCAAGCTATGATCACTAATGTGCAGATTATCTTATTAGTTATCTTATAACTAATTAATTAGTTATAATTAATTAGTTATCTTATAACTAATAACTGCAGATTATCTTATTAGTTGCCTGCATCTCATCAACTGTGAGGTCCATGTCATGTACTGATTTCCACTCAGGATGCTGGTACCCACTCAGAATCTAAAGCTAGTCAAGTTATTTGGGACTTGAGGGAGAAAAGTCCTACAAGGACATCCATTTGTAAGTAAAAGTTATAATTTATATTTACTATTTCTTCATGATACCCAAAACTGTATAGTTTCACTCTGGCTAATGTTAGAGCAGACCTGGAAAAGGCAGGATTAGTTACAGAAGACCTCTGTTCACCACTCAGTTATTGGATACTTTACTCCTTTCAACAACTTCCTACTGAAGTACCAGTTTGTGATCTTTGTGTGCATGGGTAACTTAATTACTTCATTGTCTTCAGCAGTGTGGATGAGATGAAAACAAAATTTAGTTACAGTATACTGGGCATAAAAGCTACAGAACCAAACACAGCCCTTCTGAGAGTTGCAGTTCAATTATTAATGTAATTTTTTTTCTTTTATTCAAATGATTCAGAAGAAACCACTGAAGACAGAATGATGGCCATAAATATTAAGTAGATATGAATAGAAGATACACAATCAGCCATGGTCTTTTATGCAACTGGAACAGTTTAAAACAAAATATGTTCTGGCTGAAGCAGTAGACAGTTTATCCAGTCTTGACTGTACAAATGGACATACAAGACCTGTTATCTTCTCTCCAGGGAAGAGTTTGAGTCCATGGCATTTCACTTGCAAACAGGATCTGATATTAAATTGCTAACATTAGCTCATAAAGGACTCAAGGTTCCCATTAGCAGAAAGCTTCATGACTGCCCTGCTTTTCTTTAACAACATAGGAACATCACCATTTAATGGCCACAATCCATTCATCCAGAAGAATAAAATAAGCATTACAATTATTAATTCTGTTTCTTAGCTTTCAAAACCTTGATTGTACTAAGTTATGTGATTCAAATAGGACTACTCACTTATTTCCTTTTTCAGACATGCATAATACATGACAAAGTATAATAAAGCATGTTTGAGTCATCTTCTTTTGGCCATTAGTAATTTCCATTTTTAAGAAAACTTCAATATCCCATCCCCTTTTTTTAATATAAAGGAGGTTAAGCAGTAATTCAAAGACGTAACCTAAGCAATAAATTATCAGGTGATCCCATCGCTTCTCTGAAAAGAAGTGCATAACATCAATCCATTTGACCATCTGGCTTATGAGGAAATGACTTAATGCATGATTTATACCAATGTTTTGGTAGCTCTGAAAAAAACAAGCAGTAGTGGCTGATTTATCGTAAACCAACATAATCTTAAACAGTTTGGGATTCAGATACATAAAAGACAGTCTTCCCCAATTTGATTCTATAGAACCCGGAACAATTGGTGGGAATGAAACATGAGTGAAGGGGGAAATTAAACCCTTCCTCTCTGATTGCACTGGTTCCAATCCAACCTTAACATGCTTGGTTTCAACAAACAAACAAACAATAGTGCATTACCAAACTAATTAACATGTTATTTGTCTCTAAGCATTTTTGAAGCTGAGGAAATTACTCTGAAAATCTAAGCTATATAAACCCCAAAGGATCTAATTCTTGTCATTTAGTTAGTTTCCAGCTTTTCTAGCAGGAGCTGTCTGGAATGTATGCATAAATTGATTGCCTTTACTCTGCTCAAGTAGCAACTTTGAATGTGTGGAATCAAAAGGGCGTTCAGAGTCAGTTCTACCACTGCTGTGTTGATATGAGGCATGCTACAGCTTTCAAATCAAAATGTTTCTGGTAATATTTTAATCCCAAATTAGTCCAACATATCCGTCAAATCAGATATGAAGATTAATTAGACTATATAGCATAAACCCACAGAATTTATTTGTTTTGAGTTTACATTTAATCTTGGAATAAGTCCTTAATAAAACCAGTACTTTTCCACTTCTTTCTTGGTTATCACTTGCCCAAGTATTTATGTCAAAGTTTCACTCCAATAAATGGCACCATCCCATCTGAACTTTTGTGTGAGTCCTGTTTATCAGATTGTACCTAAGATGGTAGCTGTAAATTGATAGAAGCATGATCTCTTCTAAATATGCCACAATCTTCCACAAAGATTATGAATATTGAAATCCGCTGATACACTGTTATTGCAAATATAGTACAGTGAGTAGAAGGAGAAAAGAGAAGAATACAAATAATCATTTATTGTAAGACTCCTTCTCTTTTCTCTTTGTACTTAACTATATTTTTAATCAGCAGTATAGTGTAGTGTTTCCAGATAATGCCTTAGGAAAATGTAATAAATGTATATTATTTTATTTATCATTGGGATAATGAAAAAACATTGCATAGTTTTGACAGATTTATCTGAAAAACTGTTTGCATTGGTAAAACTCTTCCCTGCCCTGTGCCCAAGGTCATTTGCTGTGCCCAAGTTATTTCTTAATATTTTTGTTCATCTTTATCCTGATGGGTTGATGCATTTAAATGTTCTTCTGATTATCAGTTTGTTATCCCAGTTTACATTGTGCTCACTTTCTTGAATCAGAACCTTGTTTGAGATAGCATGTGTTTGGCGTACTTCTTTCTAAATTTTGTCTCAAAGTTGCAAAAAACAGTGAAGCCCAGGAATAGGTAAATGTAGCGGCATAGAAATATGCCTTCTCTGATCCTGAAAGAAGATGCTCAGATTGCAGTAGTTCCATAACTTTTAGTGTCACACAACCACACCCCAAAATTAATGAAATAAAGGATGTTGGTGTTAATCATGTGGGGTTAGGGCTGTCAGTGCTTGCCTGAAATTGGCATGTCCTTATTCTGGACCTGCTTCTCTGTACTTCAACAAACTATATACATTTTACACACATCCACCCACTTGATACTCCAATTAATACAAACTACAGTATTCTCTTAGGATGGATTTCCCTAAGACAGAGTCTGTTCTCTCAGTTTTGCTGTGACCACTTAAGTCCTCTCTCTATGTTTGTCTGTGTAGACCCTTTAGTATTTTCTCTGCACATGTAAAAAATCAAACCTGAAATAGGATGTAACTGCATAATAGAGGCATATTATTTGGTTGTCTCAATAATGCCTTTACTTGATGAGCAAGGTACAGCATCTGTACTGAAGGGGCACAATTCTGTTAACAAGGGTCATTAGACTGGACAAATGCCTTTCTCCCTTGTGTTTTCTAGATAAGGAAAGCCTATCTAGTAGTTGAATTCCAAAAGTCACGCAGCACAGCATTACAGACCCCCTGAGTGTTACTTGAGAGTTCATGCCCTGTTTCATCAAATACCCCCATGACATTTGCTGGGGGGAGGGGGCATGCTAATTATAGGGATTTAGCAGACAGTGTCACAAAATTTAGCAGACTTTTCATCACGACAAATCTTCAGCAACTATTTTCTTCAACAATTGCTTATTTGCCTGTATAAACAAATTAAAGAGCCTTTCCAACCTACTCCACATTGTTAGCATGAACTTTGTTTGTTGTAGGCATGAGATTCATTGTGGCTTTTCAATCAGTCAAATTCTCTCGGAGTTAGCAAGCAATTTCTTAATTGAGAAGTAGAGCGTAAGTGTTATGACATGGTCTTTGCAGCTTACATAATCATATTTTGTGCCAATGTTTTTGTAAATTAGGGACAATGAAAGACTTCATGCTACGTCATTTCTACATAGACAATGAACTGCCCCTTAACATAAGAAGGAAGGGGCTAAGACAGGAAACCACCTCAGTGTTATCCATTTTTCTATGCAGGAGAAGCTAGAAACCAATATTCCTCTGCATCCTTCTGCACTGGGAATGCTCCATGCAGAAATAAATGGGGGCTATCATTCTTTGTCTAGCCATGTATAGATTAGTCTGCTTCATGTAAGTTTTTCTCAGCACTAAGAGAAACAAATGGGCAGGAGCTATGCCACGTCCAGCAATGGGAAGGGAGAACCTTTCTGGAAGGAACAAGGGTTTTAGCAATGGAGAAGGCTTATACAAAACCCCACAGTGATATGGGCCAGGCTAGGCATGATAATACCTAAAAAATACCAGATAAAGGCATATAAGATGAATCAGTGAATTTCTCCATTGGACAGAAAAGGCTGCCAAGGACCAGGACCATCCATTATGAAGCTTTGGATCCAGACTTCAAGCATTTTAAGTTACAATGAAGAATGACAATGTTTCCAATCCCAAGTCCATCATGACTTTCCTAAAATGTATACAGACAGCCTCCGGTTTACATATGGGCATCAAAGGCCTCCCCATGGCTCATCGTGGGCTCATCATGGAAGCTTTTGCCCTCCCCAGGTCGCTTCCATATTTTTGCCTAATGTTCTTTCCATCATAACTGTATAACTAAGTCTCTTCTTACAATCTGTTCAGCAGCAGCAGTAGCAGCAGCAGCAGCACATTTTGGACAACTTTCAAATAGTTTTCAGGGTGGCAAAGGAAACAGTGAAGACAGTATACAATGAAAGTAGTCCATGCACATCCATCCTAATGCCCAGCTGACTGAGAGTTTTGGGACAGGGTGGGGGGTGAGAGAATTATCTCAGCATACAGTGAAAGTGTGCTCACTGAGATGCTGTGGAAGAGTATGCTGTGTATCTATGTGCATACATTGTACATAAATGCATGTGTATATCAGAATATGTGTGCATCTCTAAATGTACAGGAACAAGTCCTAACCCACTATCTATCACCACATAGAAGAAGGTATATTTATTTCCATTTTGAGACGTAATTATAAAGTTGAACCAAGTCCCTTTTTCTTTCATCCAGTTTTAGTCTAGAAATTAACAAGTCAGACCAGTACCAAATTTTACCATGCAGAATGGTCTTGTACAAGGTTCCAGTCTACAGGTCCTCTTCTAGGATAATCTGTGCCATTCCCATTATCCCACCTAGTCACTTTCCCCCACACCCCAACAGATATTGTAGAATTCTGGGCTCACTAAGCCTGCTCAGTTTTCATTTTTGTGGTGTAGGCAACAGTGGCCTATTAGGACTTTTAGCCTTCACATTTTAAGTTGTTAACTTGGCTATAGTCTTATCAGGATTCACAAGTTAAATGTGCTATTACTGGAGTGATTCTAGGTAAAAGTGGATGTCACCAACTGTGCAGCTAATCATGGAATCTATACTAAGAATTCCTGTCAATAGAGGAGACACTTTTGTTCTTTCTACAAGTATGATGTAATATTTTTATGTACTTGACCGCAGCTGTCATGTCTCCATTCAATCTTCTTTTCTCCAAGCTGAACATTCTTAATTTCCTCCAGCCTATCCTTCCAGGACATGTCCACAAGTCCCTGTATCCTCTGAACCCTTTTTAACCTGTCAATATCTATCTGGAAATGTAGTGCACAAAATTGTACCCAGTACTCCAGCTGTGGTCTCATCAGTACTGAGTAGACAGGAATAATGATTTCACATTTCTTGAATACAATGCTTTTAATGCAGCCCAGAACTGTGTTACCCTTCCTAGCAGCTGTCTACATTGCTAACTCATATTTAGGTTGTTATCATTGACCACACCCAAGTCTGTCTGTCTCAGATGCAGTGTTTCCAATTTCTGAATCCACCATCATGTATGTATGTCCAACATCTTTTTCCCTAAATGTAGTACCTTATACTTCTCCCTGTTAAAGGATATCTTGATCTTGTTAGCCCAGTTTTTCAATGTATCCGTCATCCTCAGTACTGCTAGGTCTCCCAATTTTGGGTCACCTGCAAATTTGATAAGCAGCTCATGAATTCCATCATCCAGATAATTAATACAAATGTTGAATAATATTGGTCTAAGATAGATCCCTGCAAATCCCCACTAGTTATTGCTCTCCAAATTGGTGTAGAGTCATTGATGTTGACTCTCTGAATGTGGCTAGCCAACAGTTGTGGATCCACCTAGCAGCTCAGCTGACTACATTTACCTTACAAATAAAAGACTTAAGCATAGCCAAAGGTTTCATGGATGAAAAAGCAAAACTAATATGTGTAAGAAAGCAGAATCTTTTTTTTTCCTTACCTTTAAATCCACATTTGATATCCATAGTTTGGCTATCACTGGAAAAAACTGTGTTTCAATAAAGTGAACTGTGGCTTGCCTTATGTAAACTTAGCACAATTTTGTGCAACTTCAAAAAAGATTGTTAGTTCATTTTATACCATATTTATCTTTCTTATGATTGCTGAAAAACAGTTCCCCAGGCCAGTTGGGAAAAGAGACTCATCCCATGCTTATTCCCTCCATAGTTTATGAACATGACAAGTTTAACAATCTTGCCAGACTAGATGACTTTACGATGGTGCAAGATTGCTTTGTCCCTTGCCTAAAGAAAGCAAAGCAACTGAGTCACTGTTCAGCCTAAACACAGTTGAGTGTGATGCAAAGCTGCCTGAACTAAAGTGGACAGCTGCACTCTGAAGCAGTTGCCCCTGTGGTGTCTTTCCATTCTTGAAATGGTCAGACGGGATGAGAATTAACCGTATGTCCTTTGCCCCCAGCAGTAACTTTTTGAGGCAAATATTACTGTTATTTTTGAACAAACTCTTAATGTTTGATCTTATTTACATATTGTTTAATTGTGTTTGCTTTTTTTATTAGGTTGTGTTTGTTTAAAAGAAACTCTTTTATTTATCCACTGTTCAAATGAATAAACATTAAAAAGAGCTATTGTAAAACTTTCCATTTGAAATATTTGTATCATTCCAAAGAGATTCTTTTATCTCTAGACTCCTAACTAACCAGTGAGTTCCTGCTTTCTTACTTTCTCACAGCAAATCTCATTCCTTATTGCCTCAAGTTGCAGCTTTTTTAGATCCCACCCCTTCTAATACATCAATGACCTAACTTGCTTGTGTGTTTTTTCCAAGTCCCTGTTTCTAAGAAAATTTTCAGTAACAATCTGGATACACTATAACCATCACTATGAAAATGCAGAGACCAATCTCCAATTAAGGTAATAGGCATAGAACAAGATCAATTTTATTTTCATTAGTAAAACTAAAAGTCTCACAAATGCTATCCTTCTAATATTGTTCTTATTGTTTTTTTTTTTTTAATGTGTAAGCTTGTAAATCTCTGTGATTCATTTTATCAGTGCAAAATCTCAACTACTTAAAAGAAGCAGGGAATATGAAAATAAACTGAGTTCCAAAGTGAAGGGCTGGATCTTTTCAGCCACCTGTTCTTTACAGTCTATTCACACAAAAAGCTCTCCCAGGGGATTAGAGACCCTTCAAAGAGGTATCCTTTGAGATGTGATGGACTGTTAAGAGAGAGAGAAAGGGAGAGAAAAGCTAATGATGACCCTATAATTTCAATCAACATGTCAGCATAATTTTTCTTAAGCCTCACCCACAAATAAGAGACAGCAGCAAGAAAGTCTGCATGTCTTAAGAAAAAGAATAGGAGATGGCTTATTTTAATTTTAATCCTAAATGGTCATACCATCTTGAAGACTGGCCTCAACTCATATACCGTATCCCAGGACCTACCATCTATATACTATTAAAACTCTCGTGTCTGTAATATTCAACTGGGCAAAACAGTGTGTCATAGGGCAACAATTTTTGAACCAAGATACCTCAAACTTACAAAATACATCCAAATTCTGGGCTCCGTTATTCCTGTGGGACTGAAATTTGGGAAATTTGTGGCTGCTTCAGCATGGCACTGCAGCAGTCAGCTCAGATCCCAAGATCATCATGGGCATATTCCCAACCTCTTTCCCACCTCCCTCTGTCCCCTGCACCCAATTGGCTGGTGGCAAGGCCTGGTGGGTGAGTGGCAAATGGCTGCTTTGGAACCAAGGCAAAAATCTGAAATCTCTTAAAGGAAGTTGGTGATGAGGGAAGGACGAAGGAGTGGCTTGGATGCCTGCTGGCAAGGTAGGACTGGCTGGGGGGTGCCAATGGTCAATGGATAAGCCCTTTTTCTCCCTCGAGGGAAGGGCCCTTGGGGACACACTGGAATGGAGACCAGGGGTGCAGTTTTCTTCAAGACCACGGCTCCCTTGGTTGGATCTCCCTCCAGCAAAGTGACAGGCTGAAGAGGAGGAGGAAGGGGAGGAGGCAGCTTCACTGGGGCTCTCCTGAGGGTCATGAGGGGAGGGCAAATGGCACAAGTCTATATTATATGTGGAAAGGGAGGGAGGGAGGAGGAGGGAGGAAGGGAGGAAGTGAGAGAGAGGAAGGGAGGGAGGGAAGCAAGCTTCCCACTAGCAAAGTCAATGGGGAAGCCAGCTGCACGTTGTAAGTCACTCCCACTCCCACTGCTTTTTTGCCCTTGGTCATTCTGTTTCTCTGTTTAGGTAAGGAAATATCTCTGAAACAATGACCTAATGGGTCACGGGTTGTCTAGTTTTGAGCTAAAAATTTATTGTGTGTGTTGGAATGGAAGGAGACTTGCCTGGAGCTTGCTAAACCAGGACATTCTCAGTGGCAGCCCCTGAGCTTTGGAATTACACACACACACATACACACACACACACAAAATTCAATCCATCTCATCTCTGGGTTGCTTCAAGTAGACTTTCAAAACATACTTACTCTCTAGACTTTTCCCCATATAGAAGAAACTCTGTGTTCTTAGTCTTCTGAACATTTATGATGTTATAATGCAGTATATGTTTCAGCTTAAAATAATTTATTGTTTTTAATGTTTTATGGTATTTGGTATTCATACTTTTTATATTTATTTCACATGGTCATTGGTGTTGACTAGATTGCAGACTGTGTACTACTACCCAGAAGTGTGCAGTATACAAACATGATAAATAAACAATCCAATCTATTTAAGTCAGCCCCTTGAGGTAATCCAGACAAGAAGCATCAACCATGAGTACCAACACCATCTTTACTGCACTAACTCACTCTTACCTGTGAAGGCTACTTTCTCTCAGATATTTGCAGTGAAAGCGTTGCATACATCATTCCCATCCACCAAATAATTTTTTTCATGGCAAAATAGATGAGGGATTACCTGGTTTCCTACTTTCCATCTCTATTCTGCGGCCGTTATGTACAAAATAGGTTTAAAGCTAGAATAACCAAAGGCCACTCTCTTTGGGACTGCCCATGCTAATACCCACAATATTGTTTCCAGGAGCTCTGGAAAGTTCTGTGCCATTTGATAGAGATAAAGGAATAGAGATAAGATGTAAATTCTTGCCTGTTGTTCATGTCATTCTCTCTTCCTGTTTTGCCCTCCTTTTTGCCAGTTAACTGTTTATGTTTGCTGATGTTTAATACATGAAGATTAAGCTATATTTTATCTAGATGTATTGAGTGTGGGTGATCTGGAACATGCAGAGTGCAGACAAACTGGAATTTTTTTGTTGTTCAGTCGTTAAGTCGTGTCCGACTCTTCGTGACCCCAAGAACCATATTGCGCCAGGCCTTCCTGTCCTTCACTGCCTCCCTGAGTTTGCTCAGTTTCATGCTCATTGCTTCAGTGATGCTATCTAACCATCTCACCCTCTGCCGCCCTCTTCTCCTTTTGCCTTCAATCTTTCCCAGCATCAGGGTCTTTTCCAAAGAGTCCTCTCTTCGCATTAGGTGACCAAAGTATCTGAGCTTGAGCTTCATTATCAATCCTTCCAATGAGCAACTGGAAATTATCCACAGTAATTTTCTAACAGAATGCATGAGCTCTTCCAATGTTCCTACATTGTACACATAACTTAAAGAGTCAAAGTAGTCAATTTATCCACTTTCAGAACAGTGCTATATTTTCTATTTACTTATTTGTTTTATCAAATTTATTATGGCCACCCATTCCAGAAGACTCTGGGCAGCTTCATCAAATAAACAATTAAAAAGAGTTAAACACATGTGAAACAAACATGGCACCCTGGATTAAAAACCGCCATTCCAATAAAATATTTTACAAAACATGATAGGGACCTCACAAACACACTATTCCCAGACCTGGAAACAAAGCCAGCTTTTAAGGGCCTTCCAGAACCTCGGGAGAGTGGGCACTGTACATATCTCTGGGGAATACTGTTCCAGAGGGCCAGGACAGCAACAAAGTGGGCATGCTTCCTTGGTACCACAAGGGGACAATATTTAATTTAGGGGACCTTGTGCATACCCACTCTGTCAAAATATACTGGGTGGGCAGAAATGACTAGACATAGGCAGTCCCTCAGATAATCAGGCCCTATCCCATGAAGGGCTTCATAGGTAACAATCAGCACCTTGAATTGCACCCAGAAGCCAACTGGCAGCCAATGAAGAACAGAACATTCAATGAAATAGAAGATTCAGAATCAGTTGTTCTTTGTGCTTTATTAGAAATTGAGTAAAAATCCTTTGAATCTTGTGCATTTCGCAAGTTACAAACCGAGGGATGCTTATTTTGCAAGAATCAAATTAGGGATTGACAACCAGGATTTGGCTTAGATGTCATCATATAATCTAGTACAATGGTTTATCTCTCAAGGGTCTTATTAAGACAACTTATCTACTGACATTTCAGTATTTTTATTTCTTTTCTTTTAATATACTGTAAGCTTATAACTGTTGTTAGCCACCCAGAGTCATGTATTTCAGTTGAACAGCCATATAAATTGAACAAACAAACAAACAAATCCTATATCAGGTCTTTAAATAAATGCACTTCCCATGAGTGTTCAGTTACTTTTATTTCTTTATTTTAAATTTAATTTTGGTGGCAGGGGTGCCAGTTTGTAAGCTAGCAGACAGGCAGATTTTTCTGCCTTTCTCTCTTTCTGTCTCTTCATCAGTGTTCTGGAGAAACAATTGTTTGGTGTGTTTTATGGAGATCAGTTTTGACAGCACAATGTTTGCCCACGGTCTCAAGATAGCTGCAAATGCAGAAATAATGTTTCATTGGAAAAATTACCTCATAGCAGAGGCCTACATAGTGAGGCTAGTCATGAGATTTATGCTCTGAAAAATCAAGTAATCTTGAATGTTTCATGCAAGTGTCTCCAAAGCTTGGATTTAACTGGATCATATCAACAGAGGGAGAAGAAACAGATGTATCTCCAGAGCTAGAAAAAAACAAAGCAGGACAGAACGGGAAGAAATTATGTGTGGTGTATATGGCATCTGATTTCAATATGATAGCTCTCCTGCCCTTTGAAAGTGTATCCGGAGCATTCCATTTGTTTTAATGCCTATGGATTACTTTATTATTATATTAAACATGACCCTTCTGTTCCTCTTGGCTTGAGAATGGTTTGCTTCTCTTCTGACATTATGAACACCATGACCAAGTTGAGTCACACAACCCATTTATACAGATATTTGTTATTTCGAAGGAGCTGGGTGCTTCAGAACAATTTCCTGTCTCTGAGTCTTGGGACCATTCCATCTTTCTCACTCACTTGATCTCTGTTCCTTCCTTACTATAATTGCAGCCTGCTTTAGTTCTTTAGATAGCTCTCTGAATTTTGCACTATATTTGTAACTGTTAGACATGCTGTTTTCGAAAGTGGGCTAGATAGGATTATGTTTCCCTCCAATCATAGTGCCAGTATAGATGGCTATATCTGACAGAAAAGAAGCCAGAAGCAAAGTTTAAGGGATTGGCAAAGTGTTCTTGGAAGTACTTCTTCCATATAATAGGGTTTGGCAGAAAAACATGGTTAAGCATAATAACCACAACACATTGGAAGGATATCATTGGAAATGTATAGTATTCAATAATGTGTTAATTTTTAAAGTATAGGAACATAGAACAGCTATCAACCCTGACAGACAGGTCTGCACTGTATGTGTCTAAGATATACTCCTGCAAGTTCTAAAGTTACAAGCTATCATATAGTTCCTGCAACTTTTCTTCCCTATCTCACTCATAAACTATAGCTTATCCTTTATTCTTCACCCTTTTCAAACACAGAGAGGATATCATCCTTGACTGGGAAGGCTCTTCTTTTATAACTGTTTTGTATCTGTTTCTTAGGTCAAATGTTTTAGAACAGCCCTGTCTCAAGAATCACTCTTCCAACATTTGGTTTATATGGAGTCATTTTCCCCAAGTATGCTACAGTATTAACCCTTCTTTGCTAAGTCCAAAATTCTGAACTGAAGTCAATAGTATATTTCACAGAAATCTGAGAGCAAATCTCCCAGTTTTGCCCATCACTGCTGCAGTTGTTTAGGACAGGGAAATTTACTTCCAACTTAGAAGTCATTTCAGGGCAAAAGCCACAAAAATGCACAGGAATATAGTAGAGTCCTGTTTCTCCCCCTCCTATCCAAACTTCTTTTGCCTTGCAGAAATTCTTTAGGATTCAGAGTTTTAACAACTTGCTGTGAAGAGAGGAAGGAAGAGGAAGGAATATATAGACCTGTATGTATTGTCCTAATGTACCCAGCCCTAATCTGTAGCCCTGTAGAAATTTTGGAACTACAGCTCTTGGAATTCCCAAGTCCATGCAGTCAGGAGCAGTCAGCACTGAATTAAGCTAAGGGTTGAAACTGGTGAAGCAGGAATCTCTGATCCTCTTACTATAAAATACTATTTTGTAAATGAATAGCAGACACAGAAGCTTTCAAAATAGTCAAAAAAAAAAAAAAAGTGAGAAGATACCAGGATTCAACCTTAGTAATAATATATATGAAATGTTGTGAGACTCTTGGTTGTTGTCAGACAGAGAATCTTATATCTATCACAGAATTCTTTGCAATAAATCTATTTATATAATCTTTTGCTTGGTTAGAAAAGGTAGAGCAGGGAGAGAATCTTATCACTGGACTTGGTACAAAGCTTTCACGGCACAGTCTCACTCTCTCATCGCTATGAGGAATACAGCCCATGCTCCAACTCTGACAATAAGCAATGGCTGCAGAGCTCTTGCAATCCTGCTGACTGTGGATCAGGTTGCCAGAGCCTTGCTCCAGGAACAGATGGACCAGTTCACCCAGATGATGAATTAGCTATTCCAAAAGGAGAAAGAGAATTTTGCTATAAACAGCAGCTCCACTACCACTCCTGCTCAAGAACCTGCAGCTTAAGCAGTAATAGAGCAACCCTCTAACACCATTTCTCAGCCTGATAAGTATGATAACAATCTAGGCAAATTTACTACTTTGTTGTTCAATGTGAATTATACATTTCGCCAAGACCAAAGGATTTCGTCACTAACTATTCTCATATAGTCACCCTGATGAGATAGGGAGATGCAAAATGGGCAGCTCCCCTTTCTGATACAGAGCAATTCAGACAGCAGCAACTTTGTGGTATTCCTGAGGACTGTAGTCAATGAACCTATTAAACAAATGACCACTAACAGCAACACCTTCCACCTATGACACAGTACATGTTTTGTGTAACAGTATACATCTGATTTTCAGTTGTTAGCTCAGCATTTGCCCTAGAATGCAAATAGCTTAACTGATGAATATAAGTAGGACTCTCAGATGAGTGAGGATGAACTCACTCAGCAGGGTGAGTGATTGGCCATGATAATCCAATTTTGCTTGGAGGTTCATGGAAGATTCAAGGGAGTATGGCAATGTATGAGTGGGAGAAGAAGACACCAGCATTCTCTTTTGTTCCTCTCCTTCTTTGCATTAGCCAGGACTAGCAGAGTACCACTTTCCGCCCAAGAAAAACTCCCAGTGCATGCAATATCTGGGTTTATATTGTGGAGAATCTGGTCATTTGCCAGTTGTGTCATATCTGAGTACAAAGGGAGCATGTGGCAAGCAGGTGCCCTAACCTATCAGAACATGAGCATGTCCCAATCTCCAAGGATGCAAAGAATGGGAGGCTCAGAAATTACATGGAACACAAACACGTGATACATTTCACTGGCATTTACTCAAATACTGCATTTACTACAGACCCAATAGGCTCAGAACTACATCTCCAGGCCTTAATAGATTCTAGTGCCACTAGTAACTTCACAGAATTCTGTCACATCCAAGTATACTTTGCCCACACATCCTTTTGATTCCCCCATTTTAAGTTCAAAGTATTGCTGGTCAGCTCTTATGTTCATAATCCATTTCTAAGCATAGTGAACCTGTCCTAAACATCATCAGCAATAATTGGGAGTGCCTGCAACCTTATTGAGCTTCAACTTTCATTTACATTAAAGAGGCACTTATATTTACAACTATTGTCCAATCTCTGACCTCCTCTCCCTGGGAAAGATTGTTGAGAAAATAGTGGGTCCACCGTTATGGAGTTCTGGGGAAAATGTATTATCTGCACCCTTTTCAATCCAGTGATTTATTTACTATTAACACAGTAAATTAAATCATCATCATCATCCTTGATATTTGTTATGGGAATTTTATCTATATGGTAACACCATTCAGATTGGCATCACGCCTCTCAATCTTCATGAAAATTTTTAACGCTACCTTAGATAATTTTTATTGTTTATTTAAACAGTTTGCTTATTAACTCTGAGACTCTCCACACCAAACAAGTTTGGACAGTCCTTCAACACATTTATGGCTACAGCCTATATTCTAACCTAGAAAAATGTTCCTTTGGTCTGGCAGCATTGGACTGTTTGGGCTACTGCATTTCTTCAGAGGGAATTCAAGTGAATCCAGCTGAAGCTGAATCTATTCTGTCTTGGTCTCCTCCCTCCCACCAGCACTATCATGGACTTACAGAGATTATGGGCTTTGCCAGTTTTTATGTAAATTTCTTCATAATTTTGCTGCATCCCTGGCTCATCTCACCAAGAAAGGAGATATTCTGAAGCCTAACAAACCTTGCTCAATCTCATCTAAATCCCACATTCCCCTTTGTGGTTCAGGCTTATGCTTCTGATTTCATCTTGGGCAGCGTTGTTTCACAATCCCCTCTACTGTTTGACAACAGTTCCTTCCATTGGGCTTTTTTTTTTCCAGTCACTACTTCCAGCTGAGCAAAATGTTTTTAACATGGAGCTTTACGCCATCAAAGGCACTTTTCAACATTGTAACCTTTTCTCAAAAGTGTGGTATAACCTATCAAAGTTCAAACTGACAGCAGGAATTTGAAATATAGATTTCTAACAGTCACACAGCACCAGGACTAATGGCAAAATTCTTTTCCTGTTTTAATTTTCTGTGTCCTATATTCCTAGCTCAAAGAATGAACAGGTAGATACTTTATCACCATAACCCTCAGCCCAAAGGAGCTGAGTGGGCAGGGATGGGAGGGAATCCGTTCCAATTCCAGCTGGAGAAGAAATGGAAATCCATCCTATTCCTGAGATCCCTAGTCAAAAGGAAGGACAGATTGAGAGAATTAAGAGGGGAGACCTTGCCAGCTCCAGTTGATGAAACAGAAATAGAAGGAGTAGCATGCCTTTCAATCTGCCATGACTGGAGGAAGAGGGAAGAAGATACTCATGGCATCTCCAGTTCTATAGGGGAAAGTGGAGTGAAGACAGAGAGGAAGGTGGTATAAGCGTTGAAATTGGATGGAAATATATGAACCCCATTCTGTCCCTATTTTGTAAACAAAAGGACGGAAGATGGCAGAAATCTTCAAGGCTAGGAAATAAGCTGTGATATGGCTGTTGACTCAAAAAGGTGAAAGGAGACCAGGGATTCAATCTTGGGGCTAACATTCCTGGATGTTGTTAGCTTCCTAATTCTGCAGTTAATTTAGTTGTCTAATCTTCCTGAGTCTACTTCAGGGATGAAGAGCACAGACAGATTCTAATTGCCATACCTGGTATAAAATGTTGATGGTTAAGACTGTATAATCTTACTATTACTTGTTTTTGTTGTTCAGTCGTAAAGTCGTGTCCGACTCTTCATGACCCCATGAACCATATCACGCCAGGCCTTCCTGTACTTCAGTGCCTCCCTGAGTCTGCTCAGTTTCATGCTCATTATATTCCACTTTTTTCCTAAGAGTTCATGGGATTTTTCTCTAATTTTATTTCCATGATGGTTGCGTGTGATAGGTTGGGCTGAGACACAGTGACCAGCCCAAAATACCCTAGTGAACTTCATGGTTGAATAGGGACTCGACAATCAGTCTCCCACATTCATGTCTAGCATTTTAACTACTATACTACACTGGCTTTTATACATTTCTGGGTGCATATACTGTTTGTAGTCCATTGAATCCAGTGGACACACTATTCAATAAATGTACATAGGATTGCATTGCAAATATTTGAACCATGATTTTGAATGAATCATCCATTCAAAGCTATCCAGAATAATAGCAGTCACTTTATCCTTTGTTTCTATCTCTTGCCTGTTCAACTGTGTTCTGCAAGAAGACTGACCATAAGGTAGATGCTGCCATCTAGAGAAAAACACCAAGAGATTTCTCATTTCACTTTGTAATTATTTTTTATGTTAACAAACATAACCACAATCTAATGCAGATAGTTGCTACTGCACTTTTTTCTGCCAGTTCTCATTCAGTTTTCTTTTGAGATTTATTTCAAGAGGAAAGGAGAACTGCAAAATGTTCATGAGCGAAGTGCTCTTGCAATTATTTATTACAAGATCACCAAACTGGGGTGAGAGTGACTGGTATGTCTTCCACTTTAGAAATCTCCCCAGGGCAATCTTCTTTTCAGTGGTCTGCAACTTTCTTGGCTTCCATACTTCCATTAAATCCCAAGGGAAGACATTGCAAGTAAATTCCCCACATGGGGGTGGAAAGTTTGGGCAGCCAGGGAAGCGACAAGTGATAGAAAGAGGCGTAAGACAAAACACCGTGTCAGGTCTAAAAATAAAGTACGTTCAAAGAATGCCCTCCCGAGAAATTTGAAAAGAATTCACAAGTGCCCTGAAATAACACCGAAAACTGAGTCTCATTTTGAGAACCGACTAGTATTATCACAAACTGCAGAATCAATAAGAGCATCAGTGAAACACACATAGAGGTGGAATGTTCCTTCTCTGCTATCAGTTTCCTCAATTTCCTGATTATCATAATCGCTCCCTCCATCACCAGCCCTGCACACACAAATAGTTTGAATATTTGTGGTCTGCATTTGTCTGGACTTTTCTCCATCGTTTGGGGATTGGCTTTTCTTTTTGTCTTTTTTGGGGGACAGGATGATGCAGTTT
Organism: Liasis olivaceus; assembly: GCA_030867105.1. NCBI lineage: Eukaryota > Metazoa > Chordata > Lepidosauria > Squamata > Pythonidae > Liasis > Liasis olivaceus. Next base: position 23,567,125 of record CM061354.1, read on the forward strand.
GGGAGGGGGTACACAGGTTTTGTTTTGAGACTGAAAGAAGCATTTACTCTAATTCACAGGGTTTAAAAGAAGAAGTGCCAAAGGGAATTAGCGTTATTTGCTGGACTCATTGTTCAGCTGCCTCTTTTTCCATAACACAAATGTGCTTTGTTTACTCCCCAATTGGTTTGGAAAGAAAGGGCCTACTAAAATCAAACAGGCAGGGCCGCACAAAGAAAGCATGGAAAAATACCTGAGAGACAAGAAAGAAAAGTGAGGATTTACCTTGTCTCAGTCTATTATGCACACATACAGATAAATAAACAGCCCACTCTGTTCAAAGGAAGAGCACACATTCTAAACGGTAAAAAGAATCTACTTTCAGATAGCTGCTCCCAAGCTCTTACTACCAGCAACAAATCTTGGAGCACAACCAGGACGATTTGTTCTGAACGATTGAATTCTGTGTAGTTTATCATTTACTTCCTGTGTCAGCAAATAATTCTATATCCATGCATCTTTACAAACATTCAGGACATTGATGTCAGCAAAGTCACCTGTGATTTCTTTAGAGATTAACAGATGTGGGTTTTCAGTGCCCTTAAAAGTTGCAACCTAGTGAGGTGAACACAGTGAAAGGAAAATGCAGAAGGGGTGATGCAGAGAGGACTGGTTAAGCAAAGTCTTTTCCTATGAAAGTTACTTTGCTCCAGCTTTAATTTCACAAGAAGGCTTAGTAGCACAACCAAGAATGTTCTCTAGCACTTTATAAAAACAAAACAAAAACTGTTGGATAATTTCAAAACTGATCCATTATTGGTCACAGAGTACTGTAGAAATTTTCTCTAGTCTTAATTTGCAACAAATATTTGTTGGCAGAAGTAGGATTCAGTGAAGTCAACTATACATTTATATTATCGTGAATAATAATGGATAAAAGGTTATGAGTTTCAAAATGTCACTGATCTCACTACCACATTTAAATCAGTGCAATCGTATACTAGTCTTCTTATAAGTACCCTGATTTCTAAGGATCATATTACAAGTTAAATAGGAATCAAATGTCAGCCTTCATTTAGTCTTAAAATTTTGTATTCCACTAAAGCCACTGCTAGAGGCTGAAAGATTTTGGTTTTCCTATGGGTACTCAGTTGCTTTGTATACAAACTGAGGTCTTTACTTAAAAATTGATCTGCAATTGAAAACCAAAATATCAAGCATATTCCAGTCAGATAAGAACGGGGGGGGGGGGGGGGGACCCACACCAGGAAACTAAAGAATTATTAGAATTAGAAAATTTTAAAAATTAAATTTGTGATCAGAGGAATGAACATAGAAGGCCAAATTAAGACACCAAATATTTAAACAATCAGGAAGATAAGTTAAAATTATGAAAAGAAGTATACAAATCAGTTTACAGAAAAAATAATTTGGCTATACAATTGGGAGATCTGAGATGTGAATAGGGGGCTTTGCAGTGGACAATTCATTCATTTACCCCATATGGACATAAATGTCCTCATGCTCTTTCCCAGAGTGTTTTTTGGAATAAAGATATGAAAAGGAGCACAAGGATTGCAAAATATGGATTATTAATTTGGAGGTGAAAAATATTTCCATCTAGTAGAATGGCAACAGACAAGAAGTAGTTTTTAAAAATCCTCTATAATCTCTCTCTCTCTTCTCTCCCCCCCCCCCCGCCCCGCCCCACCTTTGTGCCTTTGAGTCAGCGTTGATTCCTGCTAACTGCCTGGACAAGTCCCTGCGGTTTTCCTGGCAAGGTTTTTCAGAAGTGGTTTGCCGTTGCCTCCTTCCCAGGGCTGAGAGAGAGGGACTCACCCAAGGTCACCCAGCTGGCTTTGTGCCTAAGGCAGGACTAGAGCTCACAGGCTCCCAGTTTCTAGCCTGGTGCCCTAACTCCTACTCCAAATTGGCCCTCCCATAATCTTGTTACAGAGGCTTTATGTTGACACAATAGCAGTTTATAAAGGTTACAAAATACATCACAGAAAATATGCAGGAAGAAGTGGATGCCAATGGCATATTCATAGAAAAACACAGGAGCATTTAGGAAGTGAAATAAAGGAAAGACACCTTTGGTTGGCAAAAATCCTCAAGTTTGTGGACTGTGAATTTTAGATAACAGAGCAATAATTTGAAGGAGCCATATTGTGTAGTCATGTATTTACTCAGAGAAATAAAAATGAGTGGTTGATTAACAAATGTTTTTACATGCCTTCCCCACCCCCCATCCCACCTCCCATCATACAGATAATATAATGACTGACCCAATTATCCAGACTTTGGCACATCTACCCAGATGAATCTTGGTAAACATCTCCTTCCAGTGCTGTCAACCTCTTAGTGCCATACTTCCAGCCCTCCTCAAAAGATGAAAATATAATTTTTAAAAAGTTTGGTCTCAGCCACAAAACAGTTTATTTTATTTATTTATTTATTTATTTATTTATTTATTTATTTATTTATTTATTTGATTTGTCCCCACCCATCTCCCCTACAACGGGGGACTCTGGGCGGCTTACAACCACTAAAATCACAATACATAATTAAATTATAAAAGGTTTAAAAATTATAAAAGTTATAAAAACTAGAAATTTGCCATCAAGAAGATAACTAGAAAACTGCCATCAGAAGATAACTTTTAGCCAGACTAGATATTTATGTTGAGAAAACATGAGTAGGCAGAGATTCTTGCCCCTGCTCTGCCCCACCCACATTTTCAGTAGAGTTTCTGAGTATTTTATGTGTACAAACTATATACTTAATTTCTATTCATATGTGTGATAATCTTGTAAGAAGTAGCATGTAGGCTGGAATCTATGCTGAAATGTAATGCTGAAATGCCCTGAACGTAGATCCTGTCAGTGAAATCATAAATGTGCACTTAGTCATCATTCAGCAATTGACTAATAGGGTCTCTAGGCCAGTTTTGTCATTCTGTACATAGTACCCATAGTACTGCAAACAAACTGTGCTTTTTGTAATACAGAGTTATGAAGATACCAACCAACTCCTGTACGATTTTGCAAAACCCAAGTTTAGAATGAGGCATTATGAACCCATTTCTTTTGGTTACATTGAGATGGTAGGCACAAACATAAAATATATTTGTCACTGACTTTTATAAGCATAATTGAAGATTTTCAGAATGAATCAACTTGATATACAGGGTAATAAAGTGAAAGAAACTAGATATTATGAGTTGTGAGATACATTTTAATTTTTAAATACTGTGGCCACTGGGGAAGGAAGAAAGGGAAACTGGAATTTGATTTCAAGTACTTTAACACTTTTCTTCCATACTGTTAGTTAAGTAAAAATCTCCACCATCTTGGAAGCTGCTGTGGGGTTCAGCATGGATCCTTGCAGTAGTGCCAATAAAAGCACTGGAACTTTTGCAACCTTCTGGAATCGATAACAGCTTCAGAAGAGGGTGGATTTTTTTTAAAAAAAATATTTATTAAAAATATTTCTATACCACTACAACCAAAACAACTTTTAGCAGTTCACATTTCTTATTGGTATTATGGGTGATGGAATGGGAGAGAAAAGTTACATCTACTTCTCCATTTGCCCTGATCCTGATCAGCACTCTTTTTTTCTTTTTTTTTTTGCTGCTATTTAATTAAAAAAAAAACTAGACATATTGAGGGAAATTAAGCCATTACTAGCAGATAGATCTAACTCACTCATTCTATGAGGATTCCCATCCAAACTGATTTGAAATGTTTGGACTTAAGCTCTTAGTTTTAATCTCATATCTTGAACCCTGCCCTTCAGTCACTCCCAACCCATTGTTGTCCCTGTCAGCTTTGATTAGCCAGTGACCTATATATGCTTGTGTTTGTGCAGTCCAGTTATACTATTTGTTTTTTAAATTTATCATGATTCTGCCTTCCTCCTCAACCCGAATTTTACTAATAGAGCTATAAAAATTAACTAAGATAACTTTTATTAGCTTGTTTGTTTCAGGTACAAATGCAGTGGGACAAGATACACCCTTGACCTGACCCCTTTTGTCAGTGACTCCCATCATGTGATCATGTAAACATAAGTCAGCACCAATGTCTAAATACCATTTAGTAAAAGAATTGTTTTGTGAATCAGTATTTTTTGTGACTGTCTGGTCCTTTATGAAATGCCTCTTGGCAGGAATAGGATTGTATCCAATCAAGGGGAAAATAGCTATTCTTTGGGACCACTGTAGCCTTCATCATCTTTCAGGATGAACATCAGCTAAAAACAAAATGTGTAGCAAATGTTCAATGCACAGCATGAGGCATGTTCCCACCCCCCACCCCCTGCCCCCGGAAAGGTGAGAAGTCCATCTAAGCAGAACTGATTCAAACAACAGAAATTCTGGCTCCATGATAGTCCACAAACTCTACTTACAGAAAGCTCCAGATCTGATCCTTGGCATTTCTAGACAGAGTTGGAACCTTGGCAGATGTTGCCAGACATGTTGACAATAAGGATCAGTGTTCTGACATAATACATGTTCTTCCACACATGCTTTAGAGAAACTCCATCCTTTATTTCTGTGTGGACATCCATTCACGTGAAATAATAATAACAATGACAACAATAACAACTTAAAGTGCAAAGTATGATGGGTACTAAATACTGTTTTATGGTGATACCATAGTAATTGACCAATCCCAGTCATCCACTGAAAGCTTCAGACTAAAACATTCAGCTCAGTTGTAGAAGCAGTAAGTATAAACCGAATAAACCTATTCCTTCAAAAGGTTATGTTTACTTCATAATCAGTTATTATCCAGATAATAACTGATGATGAATAAATAAATATGGATAAATATGGAAGAAAGCTTAACTTTTAAACAGGGTGAAGCATTGGCATTACATAGCAGAAGCTATGGCAATATCAGTCGTTCCTCCTAAGCAGGCAATCCTAGTGATGTCAATGATATTACTTGGATAACGCAGGAAAGACAACACCATCGAGGACAGCCATGAACTAATGAGCAGATGGAGTCAGTCAGTCAGTCAAAGCCATGCTTTCCTTGTTTGTGTGCAAGTGTTGTTCTCATTACATAATAAACACTCATGGCGGCATTCTTGGAGGGCAACATTTAAGCAGACAGGAAACATTAAGCTGCAGGAAAACAAAATGATTTTATATGATTTGTCCTCAGTTCTAAAATCATTTAGGAGGAAAACAAATCTCAAATGTGAAATTTAGTGTCTGTGCTTGATATTAGCCTCCAAGCTGACACCATAGCTATTCTACATTTCCAGAAGTCTTCTCTATCCAGCATTCTTTTCTTATTTGCAATTAAAGGTAACTGATTGATTGATTGATTGATTGATTAATTGACTGATGATTAATTAATGGAACTTATTGTTTGGGGGAGTTTATCAAAGGCCAAATTAACTCTTAGCCTAGAAGACTGTACACTTCTGAAATACAGCTGCTCACCCAAGAGGAGATCCTCAGAAGGATCTGTGTTGCTGAAGTATAGAAAATAAGTGTCAGTCCTTTGAGGTTGTGCTGATCAGGAAACAGACTCCACAGGAAGACTAAGCTTTATTGAGATAGGCTATATGAACAGAATCTTACAAGTCTGATTGTGTTTTTCCTCCCTTCCCTCTTATACCCCAGTGAGTCAGGGAGAAGCTAGCCTGAGTCTCTTCCTAATACTTCCTCCTTTCCAGGCATCAAATAATGTTTCTGCCCTTTTGATTTTTGTAATGGTTCTGAATATTTCCCTCAAGGCCATCTCCATGGCTGTCTGCAATATGCAGCTGGGAAATCAAATATCAGTTGAGGAAGGACATACATGAAAACTACCTTGTTGTTGCCTCTCCCTTCATGAATCTTTCTGGGCATTAAAATCTTTCTGGGCTACAGGAGATACCCTTCTGAAGATGCACTTTCAGTTTGAGGTTTGTTTATCTGACAAATAGAAATGTTTTGGGTGTTGCTTTTTGTCCCCACTCTACCTTGCTTTAGAAGAGTGGCCATCATGTAACTCTTTGGCTAGACTGTAAACTTTTAATTAATATTTGCATTGGATTTAACTCACTCTTTTGAATTGAAATTTGTATTCTCCATTTTATTTTATTGTAATCTGTCTTGCTCCATCAAATAGGTCAGATATAAATCAAAGGAACAAGCAAACAAGTGTTTAGTCTTTTTTTCCCTCTCTCCAGGCAACTAATAAGCCTTGAATATTAATACCGAATAATACCAGTCATTTCTTTGCTTTGTTATTTCAAGGCAGCATGTGGAAGCCTTTTGCTCAAGGTCTTATTTTTGTTATTGTTTACTTATTACTGCTACTACTACTGCTGTCACCACCAATCAGTCTCTTTGTTTTGCCCTTGAAAGAGCTTTCTGTAGTTAGACAGCATCACTTCGGCATTGGTCCAAAGAGCAATGAACAGGTCAGATCAGCAACTGACTTTTTTTATTCACTAGTATACTGGCTGACTGATGGAAGTTTCTAACAGCATTAAGACTTTAAGCTCTTCGTACATGGATTTACATCAGACCCTTCATAGAAGGAGAAAGCTGGATAATCCTTGAGCTGCTCAAACTTCTCAAAAGACAAAATAAACCATTACAGAATTGAGTTTGTGTATTCAATTTACTATTTCTAAACAATTTCTTGATGAAGAATTACAAACTTAGATCTCAGTGAAAATGAGGAATGAGAACTATTGCACATCAATTTACATTGGTACTTAATTTATCTACTTTAAATGCCTGATTCTTGAAGTTGATCATCATTGTCACTTATTTCTTTGCCTTGATTCTATTTTAAACAAGTTCATTGTAGCTTCAGTTCAGTGCCTCATTGAACTTAAAGTTTACTTCTGAATAAATTATGTTATCAATGTTTATTTTTGTTTTGGGTTCTCTAAAATAAAGCACAGGATGGTCAACTTCTTTATCTCCTTGGATTAAATTTTGAGAGTTGAATTTATTCATTTATTTAATTTTGAAAGTGACATACTTGGCCTTTTCCCTCTTGTCATTTTCACAACTTGAGAGAGGTTCAATTTAAGCTTAGGACTAGCCCAAGTTCCCTCAGACAACTTCATAACTGAGTGAAGTTTTAAACTTGTTCAGTAGTTCTAGTTCCACATGTTATCTATCTGAATTTATGTATGAACTTTAGAACTTTTTTTTTCAAATAACATTATAAATACTGAAAAGCTCAGAAGATTTTTTTGAGACCTGAGTTCTGAGAGAATAACACAAAGTTAAATATTATTTTAAGACCCAGACATACAGGCAGTTTACAACATCATAAAATACAGAAAGCTTGAAACATGTATGTGCTAAGGGAATGATAGGTATGCAGTAAGATTCTGAAATCAACCTTATAAATCCCTATTTTACTTAGATGCATACATACGTGCATGTTTTTATCATAATGGCATTAAGCAATGCTGGTAATACAGAGTAATTCTAAAGCTAGAAAAAGAAAAATGCCCTCAGGATGCAAGCCTATATGGACTTACTTTGCTGGAGCACCCCTGAATATAAAGGGTCTTAAGTCTGAGTAAAGAATTCTGCAGTGAGAGATATTCTGAATCAGAAAACTGATTTTAGAATTTTGGAGTCTGGGAATGTATCATCCAATTATAATAGTCCGTTATTTGCTGAATGTTCTCTAAAATGAGCTCCCCCAGCCAGTAACAGCACATGATCTATTTTTATTTCACTAGGAGATTTTTTTGAATATGCATATCTTTCTGAAATCAGTGGGGCTTTAAGATACAGTTCTATTTATTCATTTCAGAGGGACATTACCAAATAAGTAAATACACTATTGCAATCAAAAGCAGTTAATTTGGCAGAATTCTGCTGATGCTATTTATTAGCTCTATCCTTCATATCTGAAAACATGTGCTGGGGTCATGATGCGACTATTGGTTCTTACTTGTTGTTTTAATGCCAAATGTTTACATACAACCCAAAGAGACTTCATTATTTTATGTTACTTTATTTTACATCCATGTCACCCATCAGATTCCTAAAGATGTTATTCCATTTGAAACAAAGCTTTCAGATATACTGAACAGGATATCTTAATTTTATCCACTAAGACATGAGATTTCAAAGCTTTGTGGGTGCCGATAAGCTTCTTTTTTCGCATTACACTTCAAACAGACGTGTCAAATGAATAGTAAGCCCAACTTGGAACACTTGAAACTACTGCCAGCATTTCTCTTCATCCATGCAAGAATCTCTTGAACTCTAATCGTTACCAAGCAACCGTGACAATGCTACTGCATGTCTGCATGAAGCGTTTTCTGCTCAGCTTGGCTCGCTTTCTGCATCTTTAATTACAAAAGGGGGAATTCTCCAGCAGCCATGCTCAATCTTGCCCTTATTGAAATAGGCAACAAAGAGGGCTGAGATTTGCAGGGCTCTATGTAGGGGACACAATATCCACTTTTTCTCCCCACAAATAATGCAATTGAGATAAAGTTTAATTAGAAGTAGGAAAAACTCATGGGCTTAATCAATCAATAGGACAAACAGCCCAGGCTTGTGCTATTGTCAGCAAATACACACAGACAAACTATAGCTTTCAGGTTTTTAGTACTGTATAGTACTGCCAGCTGTTCCTCAGACAAAAACCACTTAGAAAATCTGCTATTTAATGTAGTGTGTGATTTTAGTGTACAATCATTTGAAGGTTGAGGGCATTCTCAGTGCAAATGTTTTTTTTCTAAGTTTTAAGTCAAGAGATAAAGATATATAGAGAAATATAGTCTTTGCACCACACCACACCCCCAGCTTTTTTGTTTGTTCATTTTCACTCAGACTAGGCCTCATTTACTGCTGGATTTGTGCTGGATCCTTCTGGAGTACCTCAGAGTTGTTAAGTGACAATCTAAAAGCTGATTTAGGATTAGGATAGCTTAACCAGGTGAACCGAGGGCTTCACTTTGATTGGATAGAAAAGCTGGCGCTGTGCTTGGAAGTCCATCTTGTGATACTGAAAGGCTTTATCAACATCCTGAGAGGAGTGCATTCAGAATAGGTGGCAATGAGAATCTCGCTAATCAGGGAAGGATTAGCTAGGGCTCAGAGCAATGCTGCGTCTAATTCCTTTTTCATGACGCTCTCCATGCACTGCAAAATGATCTGGTGCAACACCACCACTACTATAAATATTAGATGAGCCTCTCCAGTGTCTTAATTAGCACTTTCTAAGGGAGCTGGGTGTTGAGCAGTCAGAAATAATGCCGGTAGAAATGAAAAAGAAGCAAAATTATTGCGAGATTTAAAACAAGTTCTAATTTATGGCATCCGCTGTAATGTTATACTTATGAATTGTTCTCTCGTTCTGAAGATGTTCTGAGTGAAGTAGTTGCAATTCACTTTTGTAAGGCACTTTACGCCACAGAGATGATACTGTTCACCTCACAGAGATGCAGAGGCACTGCTGTTCATCTTAGTGAATTGCAAGTTAATGCTACAGTATTTGCCTTGCCTGGCTCCGACTGCCTTCTCTGCACAAAATCCTCTTTTTGGCTACTAGGTGTCTTGGCACAAATAGTCAAAATGACACACAGCAAAACAACATGGAGGTGTCAATTTGCTTAATAAAGGGGGCTGTGATGCTTCACCAAGCAGCTTGGAAAGAGTGTTTTGTTTGAAGCCATCCTTCAAAGTTTTGCATACCATTAGTTAGCTTTATTATCTGGTATCACTGTCTCCTGTTAAGATGCTATTAAAGTAACTGGTTTCTTGATGATACCAACCCCCCAGTGATTTGGGGGGGGGGGTTGTTTTGTTTTTTTGGCTTTAGGAAATATTTAATTGCTAGCTGTTCACTAGGTTAGCCATTTACCATGTTTGCAGGGAGGGGGAGATAGCAGAAGGTTGGATCAACTGTACTGTGTGAATTAATAAATAAGTATCATGAAAATGAGGACATTGCAGTCCTCTCTGAGTTTGCTTAGGAATTCACAATTTGGGGAATGGTTAAAACCAATAACTGCAAGAGAAGACATTGTTTTTGCAATAATGACTAAATCCAACTGTTAAAAATTATTCTGCTGTATCTTCCCTGTGATGCTATTGCCATAAGTGCCACATATATTAGAATATATGTACATTTGTCTGTATATCACATAATTTATTTTTCAGGCTGCCTATTAAAGTCCTTCCACTCCAATCCCAAAACATATTTAATGCTTGGGGGTCCCATTTATTTTAATAGATTTTACTCCCACAATCCAAAGGAGAATGTCTGCATGAATCTTCTCTTGTAGACCATAGGACTTTGTTTTCTAGACATGAAACTGTTTCCCATGCCTTAGGCACAGAAAGAAAAGAATTGTGTCTGTGTGTAATACTGGAATATGAAAACATTCAAGCACAGCAATATACTGTACCTCTCTTCTTGGACTCTCTACTCTACAAACAGATGGTGATGGTTGACAATTTGGACATTAACCACCTGTAGATGAATTCCTAGCTCAGTTCTTTCCCAACACTTTATGTATGTAAGTCATCTCTTTGGAAGGATAATTAAGTTTTCTCAACTTGAGATAATTTCCATGTTGGCTGAAAATTATGAGACTTATAGTCTAACATAAGCATTAGGTTGAAGAAGGTTTTTTTTTTTTTTAATTCAGAATTATTAAAGTGTAAATTTGTTTTCCGTATATACAAGCCATTTGTATGACTGGAAACTTTTTTTTTTTTTTTGTATCACATTCAAATCATGAAAGATACTTTACCTGTGTGCTAAGATATAGATATTTGAAGACTTATTTATTTCACCTTATGCTTTAAAAAAAATAGCCTAAACTACACTTTTAAATTTCAGATCAAAAGATACATAAAAATGAACATTGTGGCCATTATCCTACACAAATGTAGATTCAATTATCAATAATATTGTTTATTTCACACATAAACAGGCAAGACCTTCATCATACTTTCCCATGTACACACTGGCTCCATTTTAGTAACATGACTGAGTCAGCTATTCCCTGAGGCAGTTAACCATGTGCTAGCAACACATAGTCGATTCAGTGACACAGTGGCATTTTTGATTTTCTCAGTTATCACAAAAGAGACTTTGTTTTTTGAGGAACAGGAGGTAGATTCAGGCTGGGAAAAAATGAAGTGCAGTCCTTCAAATAGAGATGGGCAGCTTATCCTCCCCACTCACACTTTTGAGCCCTTTTGTGTGTCCACTGGGAGTGAAAAATAAGAAGACAGAGACAGAATGCCTAGAGACAATGTGCTCTATTAATTGCAACTTTTCTAGGACTTTATTTCTGTTTCAGAAGTAAGAAGATAAAGTCAAGCCTCAAACCCTATAATTTTTTCCCAAACGCAGCTGATTTGGAAAGTTAGTTTAACTAGAAACAGCCTTGGGTTATTTCAGACTAAAACTAATCCCATTTAGGTTCATTTTCAGGACACGTTAGTTTATGCTGTTTATATGACACCCCAATTTCCCTCTTCCAACTCAGATAAATGTGTTGTGCCAGCAGCTGCTATCAAAATGACAGGAAAAAAAATACTTTTAATTTCAAGGAATCATAGAGTTGGAAGGACCCTTAGATTGGATGGGTAACATTCCTTTAGAATCAGTACCCAAAAGTGAAGACTTCCTCTTGTTTTCCTCTGCTGTTTTAAACCCTTCATCCTGATTTGAACATGAAGCTAACATAGAATCATGTGTTCAAGCAAATGAAAAGTAAAATCAGATTCAATTAGATTTTGTTTTACGTGCTGCCAAATATAGGATTGCAAATATTTATATCCCAATGGTCAAATGCATTTACTCAGGAGAAAACCCCCATTGTTTTAATGAAATTTATCCAGAGTGTTAAGTGTTTCACCCACATGATACTCCCATCAGATAGGGTTCCAGCTGTATAGTGGACCTTTCCCTATTGTCTGAGCACAAATCCAGATCTCTGTATTTCACCTTTCTAAGTTTGTTACTGAGGTCATACTCATTTCTGTTACTTTTTTAGAATAATCCTTTAAATGTGAGCTGCTTTGAGTACCCTCAGTGGTCTATAGTCATACTGTATAAAAATGATTATGATAAAACTCCATCTAACTTTTGCAAAATAATGTTAGTATGTACACTAATTTGGTTCATGAAGCATATTGTATGTAAATTAAAAAACATGCAGAGAGAAAAGCAGATGTAGTAAAAATTTTACATTTCAAAATCTTTTTTACTAATTTAAATATAGTAAATGTATCTAACATTAAGAATACAAAAAGAGAAAAATAGTATTACATCACAGTGACTTTCTTTTAGTTTAAGAAAAGAGGTCATAATTTCATTTGCTGTCTTGATTCCTTCAAGTGGATCTGAGATGTTTTCATGAATGTCAGCTTTTGGAGCTCTTCTTTCCTTATTTTTCTCACAAGCCATGCATTTCATTTTTAATGCTGCTTTCAGAACACAAAGAGGACCCTTTTAAAAAATCTTCCTGCTCTCAATATACATCCAGGTAGGCTTCAGATTCTGTGTTGGAGGACTTCCATTTCTATCACTTCTTCCATGATGAATGAAATTCTCCATCTAAACAAATAAGCACTTCAGAGAACTCTCCTTGACAGGGCTGTTAATCCCAAGAGCCTGCCTTATCACTCTATGATTCAAGGGTTGAGGAAGTACAGTATCCCTGCACCGCCTGGCTCTTACATAACTACATGCAAATGCTGAAACCTAACAAGCAAACTGCTTCCTGGGTGGGTGCTTTTCTACCACTGCTCTTACAGGCACAGACACTTTTTCTAAATTTGATAATTTGATTTTGCAACCACCCAATGCAACATATGTCATTAATCTTATTAATATCATGTTGACTCATCTGAATTATCTCTTCCTTCAGTGTTTGAAGCCTACTTTATTTTTTTCATTTTTTCATTTTTTAAAATTTTTATTTTATTTTATTTTATTTGGAGCCTTTAGCACTACCCTTTCATTCACATCTTCTACTATAATGTAAAATACCTTAGAGGAACTATAAGTAAACAAAAAACTGAAATAAATATATATTTCTCCATTAACTCTCTTTGCCTTTCTTTTCACTGAATTTTTACATTGACATTTCTTCAAGGCCTGGATCTTTCTTTCTGAAAATGACATTGATTGTACTATGGAATAGCTAAACTCAATAGGTCCTTTGCTCCCTTTACACGTTTGATGCCATGTTTTAAGGATGTATAAATGTGATGTTCTTATTAAAGTAAACCTGTACTAGAGATGGACAAATCAGTTTTTGGATATACTTGTCATCAATTTGTTCTATCTAATATCTACCTCCATCTGCAAATTTTTTTAAAAAATGAAAAATTGTGTTTGTCTCTACCTGTAACATTTTGTGTACAGGGTTTTTTTTTCTAATTTCACATGTTTGCATGCAATTTCTCTCAACATGCTCATATTATATATTACCTTCTTTACTAGATGCATTGTTGCATTCAGTTTTTCAGACCACTCTATTTCTACATATTAGATTGATTCATTTTAAAATATGGACCAAACAAGTTTAGCATTTTCAAATATTTGGAAATTTTGTTCAACTTCAATGCTTGCAGATGATATTAAAGGGTGGTAATGGAAAGAAAAAGCAGCATAAAGGTTTTAAAATGTTCTTTATTAGACTTTTGAGCATTTCTCTGAAATAACCTCTTTTCAGAATCTGAATATTTAGCTTATACAGACTAGGATAAAATCAGGCTCTGCCTAGAATATGCATACTTTGAATAGAAAAAGTTTATGTGTATGAATCGGTTTAATAATTTTTGTCCACACTCACTCCTGGTACAGACTCGCCTCTGTTTTACTTCCAAAAGTAACTAATTAATAACTGCTACTGGGAGAATAAACAATTAAATTGTGCAGCTGTCTTCTGCACATGAACTCAGAACAGAAGATTGCAGCTTTTAGAAGTGGTGGGTTTTCTAGGGATATCAAAATTGTTGCATGGACTACATAGATGCTTCTGTATTTCCATAACTAATTCACAGATTTCACATCACATGCAATTATCAATTTGTAATGCTTATTTTATACATCTTTTAAAAAATAGGATAAAAAGTTAAAGATTACTTTCACAACAGCAAGTCAGTCTCTGTAGAAAACGATAGACCTTTTAAGCACAATGAGGACAGTGATTTCAGAGGGCAGTAGTGGCAATTTGGCTTTAATTCATCCCCTGTTCCTGATTTATCACCCAAAGTAGTTGCTACATTCCACGGAATTGTGGACCTGGCTCCAGCAGTTACAGATGAAGCCATTGGAGTGGGCATATTTGTGCATAATTATTAGACAAGAGAAAACTGTCAAAGGGCTCATTCTAGCATTGTAGTAAAAATTTTAAAACTCTATAAAATGTAATTTTAAGGAGCTCAAAGATAGTTTTATTAGCATTGTTCATCTAAACTCTAGGAAGGTTATGTGACAGTGTTTTATTTATAAGGTCTTATTTATTCCAAATGTTTTCTCACTTGCTGTCCATGTTCTTCTTAAGAACACACTGCAGTAAAAATGAAAATTGGTATGTACTGAGCTATGAAACATTGCGAAAAATAATCATGTGAAAAAATAATAAATAACATTGAGTTATTAACTTCATTATGTAAAATGAATAACTTGATACTTACTCATACGAAATGAGTTCATTCTATCCCATTTTGGTTTAATAAATATTACATTATCTGGCATTTGCATGACAGAGGAAAACACTGAAATAAAGATGGCAACTTAGATCACTGATAGACAATTATGGACCACAACTTTCTTCTACTGTTAATCTGCCTGTCCTTCCTTTGTCCTTATACCAACCTGTTTCTTACCTGGCAGGTACTTATTTCAGCAGTGGCTATTGGACAGATGAAAAGCATTTTATGTACAGTGTTCACAGGGCTTATGTGAGATATTTTGCTGCCTGAAGTAAGGAACAAAATGGTGCCTTCTTCTATCCCTTCAGAGGTGTGTTATCTAAATTAGGCAGTCACCAGTTTGGATGCATTCACCATCTTCACAGCATCTTCCTACTGTTGCTGTCACCATTTCTTCTGCTGAACTTACATATAATCCTCTGATCTTTCCAGTACCTTCCTGCCAACCCACCCAACCCAATCTTCCCACCACTGTCAGGGATCCACCCCATTTTCAATTCTATTTTTTACAAAAATTGTTTTTTTAAAAAAAGTATGTTTTACTCAATGTAGTGTGAAACAACAAAAAAGAATGTATAACTCTGAAAAAATTAACAAGCAGCTCATATGAACTGGGTGGAACAAGCTAGTTAACACTCCTGCATTCCTTGTTTAAAAGCTGACTGGGTTGGCAGCTGAATTTTTCTTTAACACTAGCGGTAGGTTAGTGTACCTTACTTGCAGGCAGCAAGTTAGGCTTAGGAAAAATAAAACAAGTCATGTGGCAAATTGTTTTCTCCTCCAGCACCTTTTTTTATCTCTTAGATTCTGCTACCTCTGCCTTATGGTTAGACTAATCTAATTGGACTAGAGTTTAGCCACACTAGCACCCTTACCCCATTACATCTGCTCAGGAAGCTGTGACCAAAAGCATCACAACAGATGATCATTCAATCAGGAGACAAGAAATATTCAAGAGGCCTCTGCATTATTGCAGGTAAAGTCTGCCAGAATCATGAGAAGCAGCAGCTTATATCCTTAAACTCACTCCCAAAACCAGATTACTGGATGATACAAAACAGAGGACAAGGTTGCTGCCCTTCACCAACAATTTGCCTTCAAACCAGGAAATAGAGACAAAATGTATTCAGTGCAGTGAGGCAGAGACTTTTGAGGCTATCTTGCCATTGCCCATTAACAGAGGGCATTGCAGATTCTTTATCCCAAGAACTCTCCTCAGCTAAGCTCCTTCATGAAAAGATGGTATTATTCCACTTTGCCTGCGGGTGGGATCCTGTACCACACCCACAAATAGATATGCTGCTGAGGTTGGTCAATCTTGGCTTACAGCCAGAGCATTTCCTGCTAAAATTTTGCATGATAGTTTTGTCTATGGTGATAAATAACCTGAGTGGGCTTTGCCTGCTACAATCGAGGGAGATGTGTTTAGGGACATAAAGAGCATCTGCAATCTGAAATATTTTGTTTGCAGTGTGATATCTTAACTCAATTTATAGCCCCTTATCTCCTTGTTAAGCAAAGATCTAAGTATTTGCCATATCTACAAAGCAGATTTTTGAAATCCATTGATCAAAATAAACTGCAGATACTTCTGGAAGAGTTATGTTCCAAAACCTACTGTCATTTCAGTAGTTACCTTGCACTTTCCATAGTTTGTGTATTTTTCTCAGTTGTGTTACTTTTGTCTATATTCACCTATTAACTGGGATATTTATTTTATAAATGCACAATAGCATCTTGGATAGTTCTGTCAAGGGTGATGTAATCAATGCACACAGAGTAACCTTCATGTTTCCTTACATTTGTTATCTTGAAAGTGGTATTGTTTGTTGAAGTGAAGCCTGAACTTTGCAATAATTAACAAACTTTTATTATTTCAGATGTTAGATGTTATGCATTTACATGTGTTTACCTTTAGTATGGAAGTGATCAGGGTAACACATAATCACTTAACATTTATCATATAGCTATACAGTCAGTTGCTGAAAATACTGATTGAATACTGTTGATAGACAATCATAAAATAATGAAATTGTCCCTTGCTTATTATTTAGTGTGAATGAAGTTAAAGCAGAAACCACCCAACTTGATGTTTCTCATTATTTCTTGTTTGGTAGAAATGGAACCAGAGTCCACTGGTACTCCGAGGCATCAGCTGGTTTCAAAGGCTGGTGTTACGCTTAGTCATCTATTTTAGAATCAATTTGGAGTCTACATTTTAACCCATTAACATTTTACTAAATTGCCAAAGAGAATAAATGCAGCATAAACCTAATCTTGGATTGGTACTCATGCCATGAAATTCACTGGGCACCTATCAGTCTAATTTGCCTTGTAAATAAGTAATTTTAGTTCCTGGACATAATGGACTTCTGGAGTCATCCTTAGACAACATAAGCATTAAACACCATTTGTTTCAGAAATGCACAAATGATTTTAAAGTAAAAATAATAATATGCCCAGCCAGCTGCCTCTTCAATGTAAAATACTTTTAAAATAAAAAGGAAAAAATGTGGTAGCAAGGAGTATTGGTTCCAGTGAGTCTTTCACACCAGTTTAACCCTGATATTGATGTTAGCCTGGAAGCCCGCTCTCTGGCTGATTGATTGGGACCTCTCTTTCGGGATGGCCTCAGATTTCAGATATGGGGCCAGCCTATCTGCCCAACAGACTGGGAGGCTATGAAAATAAAATAGTAAGAACAATGTTAATAAATGAGATGTACAGCCACAAGTAGAGTTGTGCCAAGCTTTTTTTTGCACTTTTCCCCAAACCATCTTCATTCACTCTGATGGAGGAAAAATTGCTTTTCAGTTTTTATCAATGAAGAAAAACAATTTGGTGACATGCCATGATTAGAATGTGGTATCCTCAACTCTCACTATGAGATAGCCAAAAGTTATTCTGAGTGTCCTGTCTGTCATTCTATGTACCTCTCTTTAGTTGTCCACAGCCTCCCTGGCTTCTCACTCTTCACTTTAACCCAAAAAGAATACATAATGGGCTTTTTCAGAAGTGGAAACATTGGCAAGCACAAAGGCTGCAGAGTGATAGATATGTTGGAAAGCAAAAGAAAACAGCACCCTCCACCATAGCACATTCTCAATCCAAGAGTCATTTCTTTCACCAGAAGAAATGTGAGAAACCCTTAGAATGAGATAGAAGAACAAAATCCTCTTTCACAGGACAATAAGTCAAGAAAACAAACTTTTGGAAGGAGGATTTTTTTTTTTAAGTTAAGTTAAAACTTGTATATTTGATTTCATCAGATGTTAAAGTTGGAGATTTGATTGTAGTTGGGACAGAAATCTTGGGAGGGGAGCTCAGCAAGTATGAATAGTATGGCTGTGCAGCAGTTTGGTCTAATTCCAAAAAGTTGTTCAGAGTCTGTCATGGCATTAATAATAGGCTTCTCTACAACTCTTTCAAACTGCTGTGGCTTTTTCCAGGATTGCCCTCTTCAGATATGGTCTGGGAAAATACACGATGGCTTAACTTTCAGCTGGTTTAAGAAAAGCCTGTCTGGCCTGAGACAATTTGGCAGCCACTTGCAAGGGATCCAGGCTTCCACAGGTCCCCACCAGACGATTCTTCTACTGCTAGGCCCTCCCCATTTCCCTTTGCAAGTCACCAGTCATTTTCTTCCTGGGGGCAGTTTACTGATATGTATTTTTATTTGGGCATTTATGTGTATCTGTAGAGACACACAGATACACATGCATGCACATGTATGGATACATATAAAAATAAATAATACAAATTAAATGTATATATGCAGAGTCAAAGCAAAAATAAGAAAAGCACCTGTACCATCAGAACAACCAGCTTGAAAAGTAACATTCCTGTATTACATTTCCCCAGTTTGGCTCAGAATGGTCCTTGAGGTAGAAGGCTGTCACCCTGGTATATATGTACACACAGACAAACACACACACAGAGAGACAGACATATTTGTGGAGGTGGGTGGGTGGGTGGATGGACGGATGGACGGATAGATTATAGATAGATAGATAGATAGATAGATAGATAGATAGATAGATAGATGGAGGTACAGATACAGATGCAGATATGTGTATTTGTATATACATTTATTGGAAATTTTTTCCTGGAACAGAATGTTGAGAGGACCTAGCAACAGAGATTTGTCCCTGCAGTCCATACTGAATCCTTCTACCTCAGATGTCAAGAAAAGGATTGAAAGGGTGAACTGGTGAACTTACTAAAAACCCAGCAGAAAGTTAGGTACCTTTCTGTAGGGAAATACTTCTGGGGGAAGTATTTTTTTAAGACATACCCCCCCCCCACACACACACACATATGCATTTCTGCTGTGTTTCACACCAATGATTTTCTACATTTCAGGCAAATGTTATAACCACTCTACTCCTGAGACTCCTGTTTCTCATCAGTAGCTGCAGCAGAAGTTAGTGTGATAGAGAGCTACAAAGCAGCAACCATTGACTTAAATGAGAGACATTCCTGCCTCTATGCAGTAACCAATCAAAGTGCAGAGAGTTGTCTAGAAAAAGGTAATTTACAAAAGACAAACCAGACACCAACGCTTGAGTCGGCCCAAGCTGCAAAACACCATTTTCAACTCAGAGCTGGAAAACAGAGGCGGAAGTCACATCATGATGGGCCACAGGTGAGTGGAAGATGATATCATCTATTCTTGCCCTTCAAAAATGGTTGGTGTTCCATACACACAAGAAGGCAACCTGGAAGTACTAATGACCTAAGCAGCCAATTGCTTCACCCCAATGTTCAAAAGAAAGAAGACATCTTCTAAAGCAGCCTCCCCTAACCTGGTAGGGAACTGTTGAAATTGCACCTTCCAAAATTTGTATATGTTGCAGCTCCAACATCTCTGGAAGGCATCAAGATGTAGAAGTCTGCTTCGGAGATTCTGATACAGCATAGTAGGTGGAAAAGTCTAGTTGTTAAGCACATATTCTTTCTTTTGCATAGTACATTTGGTTCACTTATAGAATAGCCTTGATGCAGGTAAAGCTAGAATCTGTCTCAACAATGCTATTTGTAGGGGTAGCAAAACTGGCAAGATGGCAGATAAGAAATCATGATTCAAGCCCTGTACTTTTTGTATATGTGCCAAAAGGAGTCAGGCTTGCATCATGATGCTCAGTCTGACATCTTGCCGATATTGATCTCTACCCTGGATGCCACTGGCTGAAATACTGTATTTTACTCTCATACCCAAGTCTTAAGAGTAGAATTCCTGGGTTTTTCCCAGGCATTTTAACTGTCTTATCCATCAAAAAGAAGAATGCTGAGTAGATTTTCATCATGTCCTCGGGAATTTGAACATCACCTCCAATCTGGAAAAAATCCCCTTGAATATCTTGATTTCAGGGAACCCAACTTCCAACTTTTCAATATAATTAAGAACAACTGTCAGTTGGGGAGAAATGTGGCTATAACCAGTGCATTATCTTTATCTGTTTTATCAGAAGCCATTCTCAGAATCCAAATTATCACTCTAACCTGTTTGTGAGACCAATACAAAATAATAGCAATAATAATAGTGCCTTAATTTCCATAATCTGTATCTATTTCAGTTAGAAACAGTGAGAATATAATGCAGCATCTGCAATGATTGGATGAATTTCAAAGACCTTTTACCTGCTGTCTATTCGTGCTGCCTCTCATATCTTTATGACATGGAATGAACTACTTGGCGCCACATTGCTGTTATCCATTAACCATTCCTGTTTTCTTAATCAGCTCAGACTCCATCTTTCTCTGTCCTATCTGTTATTGTCTTCTGAAGAGGGATGCAATGTTCTTTTCGCCCAGTCTGGTTTGCTTGACATGATTTGTGTATCTGCCTACTAGCAGAGTTCCTTCTCCTGAACCCTGTACATTATCTGCTTTCCCATTTCCCCACCCCTTCTCTGTAACTAGGGAAAGAGGGTCATACATCTGTAAATGACAGCAGTTATGAAAAATGAGGGCTTGGCACACATGGCTCTCATCACACACAGACTCATCTTCCACACCACAGACAGCACTTGCTTCCTCACAAAGGCAGAGTGCAGTTAAAAGTTGAAGAAACACCTAATAAATTGCTGGCCCATCAATTTAATAAGTTATCAAAGACACAGTGTTAGCAATCAATGGGCCAACTAGAATTTTTGTGTAATTGCATAATTTGTTATCACAATCCCATTCTGTGATCATCAGAGCAATACGTTTATGCAGTTAAGGAAAACCATTTAAATGCTATGGTGTACATGGTTCTTTTCCATTCTCCAGTATTTGCTTTTATTTACTGTCACAAGAATTCTGTGAGATAGGCACATTTGATCTTAGCCAAAGAAGCTAAGAACCATATTATGGGAGTGCTGAACCATTTGGTTCAGCACTCCCATGAAAGAGAAATGGACTCAAATTTGATGGAATTTGAACTGAACCAAATGACAATTTGAAACAAGGTCTCCACACTACTGAAATCTGATGGTCTCAAACTTTTGCATTTTCCTTTGTCAAATAACCATAGCACTTCAACTTCCTTTCTTGATAATAAGAGTCTCCTTGTGTTCCTGAGAGTAGAGAAAACAGCAAAATCAAATATGGCATTTCATTTAAAGAATGCACAGAACAATCTGTGTAGGTCAGCAGTGAACAGACCATGGCAGGAGTTACAGCCACTACTTCAGGCCAGAGGAGTCAGTTCATGCAGCCAGAATTCAAGATGGAAATGCTATTTGTTGATCTTTTGCCAATATTCTTTCCCTCCCCATTCCCTTTTCACCCAGAGGCCTTAATAGGAGTGAAAATAAGCATACCAGCTCCAGGGCAGACCCCATTTTGATTTTATCTGATTTTATAATTTTTTGGGGGGGTGGAGGGGTTGGGGCGGAGGGGTTGGCAGCAGAGGGGAGAGTCCATGGGAGTTGGGTGGCTACAATAAATGAATAAATGTGTCCAGGGAAAAAAAAGGAGTTGGAATCTTCTGATGTTCCCACCAGCAAGTTAGTTACAGAGTAAAGCTTTCAGCTACAGCAAGCCTTTCTTTCTTCACCTGCAAAGTCTAGATTGTTCAGGAGATGTAGAGATATATAGCAAAAAGTACAAGGTACTACTTTAGCCCTCTGGTTGCACCATTGCCCTTGACTAAAACTAGAATGGTTAATATACAGCCAGTGTTCCCTACCAAATGAAAAGGCCAACAGCTAATACCTACTATTGAAGTAAAGAGCTATCTTCCCATTCTTGAGTCAGCAAAAAACTGTGCCATTATGAGTTAACTGTTCCCATTGCCAATCTTTATTCTGCATCTATGGTGTTGTCCTCCTAGCAGTTTTATACAGTATTGAAATGGCATAACTGAAATAATGGGATTGGCTAGGGAGAGATGATCCCATCATTCCACTATTATCTCATTTTAGCTTTTATAAAACTGGTACAGCTAGCACTGGTATACCACTCTTAGGGTTAAACAGTGGGTTACCAGCATAGCCATAGCCCAGGTGGGTATAGCTGGTGAGAGGCTAGAACATCACAAAAGAGGGTGTTTGGGAGGAAGGAGGCCAGAGACAGGTCTTTCTCAATTACCCAGAAAGAATTTAGTCAAAGAATAACATTTCTGGCGCTGTCCAGAAATCTACATTTCTCACTGTTTTATTCCACTGAGGAAGAGACTATTCCAAGAATCCCATCGTGTTTTAATAAATGATAGAAGTGATGTATTGTGATGGTGGGGAGGGAGGAAAATGACCTAAGTCATGAATGTGGGGGGAGTTGCAATCAAGCCAAGCAAATCAGAAGACTTTCAAACTTCTCAAAGTCTATGAAAAAGGGACTTGAAAGAAGGCTGACAAAGTATACACAGGTAGTCTGTATGAAATTCAGAAGTTAAGGGAGATGTAAAGAGCAAAAGAGAGATGCATGTCCAGCAAAAAGGAGAAAGTAGCTGAAACCATCTGTCCACTTCTACCTGCCAAGCTATTTAATCAGAAAGTGAGACATTAAACTAAAAAGGCATAAAGGGAAGACAAACAACAAGCCAACTTGACCTTTAAAAAGAAATCACTTGTTCCTGATGCATTCCTCAGTGAAAATAAATTTAAAGTATTCCTGGGTTTTTGGAGACCTTAGCATGCTGGGCTTTGAAATTTCTATCAGGACTTCAAATGTTGATAGCTAAACAGAAGAAATAAAGTTCTACAACAGGCATGTTTTCCTTCAGTTTGGGTGGATGGGTGAGTAGAATCTGTCAGAGGCAAAACCTTGGGCATGGGGTAGGGGAACAAGGGTGATCGGACTGATGAAAGCAGCACTGTTGCATAAAACAAGATCTGACCCCTTTTTACATGCTTCACAACATTGCACATAGACACCTGGAACGGGTGGGGTTTGTTACATGATGCTGCTTCATTCTTTTAATCCTGCTTCATTATTTTAATCCTAATACAATCTCATGCAAACAGTGCTAAAGTTAGATAATGGCCGGGCATATTTGACTCAAAGTTAGGGTTCATCCATTATGTCTGAATGGATACCTTTTTTTCTCCCAATATGGTTTCAAGACCTTTTTCGGAGAAACACTACCCTTCCATTGCGCACAAGTTTAGAAATGTATGCATTGCTGTTGAGTGACCTCCTGTGGCAGAGGCATAAATGTGCTTTCTTATGTGCAGTATGTATTTTCTAAGAACCAGTGTGTGGTGCTTGAAATATAATAGAAATGGATAACAGTATAGAGTAGATGAAACACATGATGGATATTTATAGGTTATAGCTGAAACATTCTCTTCATCCCTTTTCCATACTCACTTCAGCAGGGAAAGAAAAATAATTTAATTTTTTTTTTCAACAATACAGGAGTGAAAATCTCACACTAATAGCTTAATTGGAAATGATAATTAGTTCAGTTTTTATGTATATACAAGCTTTAATTACAAAACCCAAAACCACATGTAGGCTACAAGCAACTGTTGCTCCTCCTTTACAGTCTGCAGGCTGGCAGAAGAATCACATCTAATTTGGAATGTGAGATGCGAGGCACTGGATAAATTAAAACTAGCGTATCCAGGTCTTATCTTCTGTCAAGGCCCTATCCAAATAAAGATGGGCAGATCAAGCTAATCCATGTCAATTTTGCATATATTCAAAATGTTTAACTGTCTGCAAATACTTTGCTTAAAAATCACATGAAGATATGCCTTCATTGTTTCATTAATGTTATCAGTAAAATAACCACTGTAGAACATACTCAGTAATATTACTTGTGAATTCAAGGGGACCAAACACCAAATAATTTTATTTAGTATTGGTGAAAAATGAGTACGTAAATGTCTTAAGAATAAGCCTCCGTTGCATACAAAATAATTCAAACAAAATCCCATTTATTTCAGTGAAAGGAATGTAGGCATGTGCCCAATTATGCTACTGAAATTAAAGCTATGACACTTTGGCAGGTGTTTGTTGTTGTTGTTGTTTGGTCTCCTCAACAATGTTTAGAAAATTATTGCTTTCTCGAATTTCCCCGTGGAAAATTTCACCCACTGCAATGCAAACTCAAGTATGAAAGGGTGGGGCTTGCATTATGATGTCATGGCATGTTTTGTCATGTTGTTATTGTTATGGTTAGGAATGGATGTCTATGCTTGTTAATTGATAAAAACAACTTTCCAATCCTATATTGAATTCACACATTATATTAGATGTTTGTATTAGCCATGTTTTGTAAAATAGTCACACATAAGTCTAAGCCATAAATCATGGCTCACAAACTATAAGGCATTGAACTATTATATTGTTTGGTTTGAGCTTAGCATGATATATGATTTCAGTCAGTTAGATTGCTAAAGGCTGCAATCCTTCAAGATAGGTATTTACTTGAAAGGAAGCCCCCATGAATTCATACTCAGCTCCACAAACAGAGCATTATGCATGAGAACTGTGATTATTGTTTTTAATCATTCTGACTATATATTAAAGTTTTAAAATAAGCACAACTGCCCAAAATGTATATTTAATTTCAATGTATTTTAATAATTATTGCACCTTGTTTTATTCTACTTTGAAAGTAATAAATATTCTTAATGATATTTTACATTTTTTAAAATTCAAACAATGCTTCTTTTAATCATGACATTCCAAAAGCCAAAAAAAAATATGTCCCAGTCTAAAATGGCCATTTTTACTTAAAATTGGAAGATGAATAGCTAAGGATCAGAGGACCCCAGTTCTACAGTATCTTCAAAAATGTGGCAAATCATAGACACAAAAAGTGTTTGTACTTTCTTCATAAATCCTTAGTAGATACTAGCCCATAAAAACCTGAAAAGGAGAGCCATAAAATAGTCATTTGTTTTTGTTTTTATCTTAGTTTTTTAAATGGCCAACTCTCCAGCAATGACTTGTTTCCTACATTTCTCAAACCAAGTCCTGTCTTCAACAGATGTTCACAAAAAAGAATTCCATGGCCATATAAATTACAGTGGATTAAATTGCTCACTTTAGGGCTTGACAAAGTGATTCCAGGAGCATGCCCTGGTATGTGCATTAGAAAAGCTACTAAAAGAAAGCGTGTCTTGCTGTTTTTAGGGAAGGGAGAAAAACTCTGCTGCTTTTAGAAAGAGTCTCTTTCATATAAAAGTTATGCTTACCTCTTAAGCAACCAAACCAGCTGCATCCCATGTGATGTCAAGGCTCATGGTTCTTATTTCTCCTGTTCAATTACCCTGCCTATAAATTGCAGCAGGCCACCTGTGCAATGCACTCATGCAGAAGAGTCCCACAGGGAACATCAATATATCAGGCCTTGTAAAGCATGAATCCTTAAATGTAAAATCTGACACTCTTCTTCCTCTTCTTCCTCCTCAGGTCTATAGATTTCAACAAAGAAATGGGACCAAGAACATTTCAGGATATGGGTAGTGTGGTTGTGATATATGGGTGGTAAGGAGGAAGATAGGCTAAGTGTTCAAATCTACACTGAGTGTTGAAACAGAAGCATCCCAAATAACTGGTCTGATAGCTGGTTGTGGTATCAAAATGTGTCAGCCTCACTAGGTAGACCAGGCCAGGAAATCAACTCTACAGGAAGGCTAAAACTACTTTTATTGGGATTTGCTATAATAACAGAATCTTGCAAGTCTGTGTTGTACTTCCTCCTCCTCCTCCTCATTCAGTGAATTATGAAGGTGTCTGCCGGAGCCACTTCTAAATGTTATCTTATTGTTCTGAACTTAAAAAGTACTCAGCCCCCTTTTCCTTGGTAACAGTTCCTGGATACTTCCATCAAGTTCATCTTCCTTACTCTTTATGGGGTGTGAGTTGGGGCTCTCTTTTCAGGAAAAGGGCCAGGAAAGTTAGTATGGGGGATAAGGGCGGGCAGTAACATTACCATAGTGATTGGCAGAGAAGAGGGAGAAATGGTGGGAAACAGAGTGGGCCCACTTTTAGGGAAGTCATTCTCCATGTTTATAGTGATTCCACATCCCTGCACTCAGCCCCAGTGCCCAGTCATCAGAGCCTCAGTGTCCCAGGCTTTTGGCTATCCTACTGAATGCAAGATAAGCCTGCATGAAGACATATTATTGTTGGTCGCAGAGTCAACCAGATGTTTAGACTGGATTTGGCCTTTTTATTCACCTGTCAAGTCCTTCCCAAGGACCTGAGATAGACTGATGTTGTTTGATGGTATTAAAGGTATCGTCGCAGGATATAAGCTGTTCCAAGTAAAGCTGCCTTTTGCAATTGACTGATGGTGATTTTGTCAGTACTGATGGTGTTCAAGTGGTGCTCCAGATGTTTTGGGATTATACCCAAGGCACCTATTACTTTTGGTACTATCTTTGCTTTCTTTTGCCACAGTTGTTCTATTTCTATTTGCAGGTCTTTGTATTTTGTGATTTTCTCCAGTTCTTTCTCTTCTATTCTGCTGTCTCTAGGTATTGCAATGTCCACTATCCAAACTTTTTTGTCATTATTGTTATTGTTGTTGTTGTTGTTGTTGTTGTTGTTGTTATTCAACCTAATATTGGATGAGATGCTGACCTGGCTGTCCTGACATGTATTTTCAAGACCAGGCTGGACAAGGAGAGTGGCTTCCTTCTTAGAAATGTGTCCATTTGGTTTTCAAGCATGGCACCAGCCATCTCTCCAAGGCAGGAGTGATGGAATGGCTGTAGTCATCTATGAAACCCTGGGAGGCACAATGTTGTGATGATTCTTCTCCTTCTTCTGGGGCCAATTTCAGTCAGTGGGGTGGAGAGAGAGACATCTAGCCTGAGAGTCCTGCTTATCAGGAGTCTACTGTCTTTCTGCTCTTATTTAATATCTACATTAAACTGCTGGGTAGATATTTCAATATGTTGATGATACTCAGTTATAAATTTCCACCCTATCCAAACAAGTGATGCTGTCAAAATTTATTCCCAGAGTCTAAAAACTGTGGGAGTCTGGATGGAGAAGAACAGACTTCAACTCATCCCAAGTAACTCTGAGTCTTTCTCAGTTTTAGCATCCAAACTCTGGGACAGGGTTGCATTATCCCAGGCAGAACCTATATGCAATCTGGGGATCCCCTTGGGATCTGGGGATTCCCTAGATGAGCAAGAAAGCCTTTGCCCAAATCTATCTTATGTGACAATTGCATCCATTCCTGGATCAGGAAGCTCTGCTCAGTCACTCATGTTTTGGTCACACCCCAATGTGGACTACTACAATATTCACCATATGGGCTGCACTTGAAAGCTATCTTGAAGCTGCAATTGGTCCAGAATGCAGCAGCATGAGTAGTAATAACATGCACCATGGTGTGCCCATGGAACATCACTACTTTGTGAACTGCACTGGTTCCCTATAGGCTTCTGAGTGCAACTTAAAGTGCTGGTTATTATGGCTCAGGGCCAGGTTATTTACTGGACTGTCTATCTCCAGTTAGATCTGTTCATTCATTGAGAGTGGGCTTGCTGTAAATCCCTTCTATAAAACAATGTCACCTAGCAGACCTAGGAGTCATGCCTTCTCTGTCACAGCACTTGCCATATGCTCTTTGCACATTCCCCCCAAAGTTCAGATGTCCCTGACTCTGTTGACCTTCCATAGAGCCCTGGAAACCAGGTTTTTCCTCCAAGACTTGGCTAGAGCATGGGGTAAGCCCATTCAGAATTGAAAGGATTGAATGGAATACTCTGTGAAACATTTATTCCATTTTGGATTTTTGTTGTGTTTTGGTTTTTTTTGTTTTGTTTTTTTTATGCTTCTAATCATTTGTAAGCCACCCAGAGTCACTGAGTTGAGTGGCCATACCAATAAGTACTGTAAATAAATAAATTAGGCAATGGCATTGAAGTAGAAAAGTTCCAGAAGGTCGGCGGAAGGTACCAAGCTGAGATTGGCCAAATACTGTCAGAAGTTATAATAGTAGGTGGAAATTATAGTACTTTGGAGTCATCACATAGACTGAGGTACTGCACCTGGTGGATTTCCCAACTTGATTTTTCCAGAAATTAAACCAAGCATGTCAGTTTAAGTTGAGATATGTGGATATACAGTATGTATGAGTGAGTGAGTGAGTGAGTGAGTGAGTGAGTGAGTGAGTGAATGATTTAAATCTTTTAGTTCAGAGAGTGAACAATAAAAGTTATAAACCTGTATTTATTTCTACATGTTCTAAGTCTCTGGATAAATAGAAATATGTAGCAATGGGGGTATTGCCTCTTAGTGACCCTCCCTAAGACAAAACACACAAGTATTTCTTAATTCCCTCAATTGTCCTTCTTAAAGAGAATAAGATGAAGACTGTTTATAAGTGATAGTTTCTGATATTAAAAATGGGACTCTAGTGACATCTGCAGATATCATCAATGTCAGTCTGCAAAACTAAAAGCATAAACCCATGTCATTTCTATTAAGCTGGATTTCTAACTTAAACCCATTGTATAACCTTGGCCTTATTCTTTCTGCAAAAGTCTTTCAGCATTGTTCACTAACTTAGCAGTGTTCTCTGTTGAACAAATATACTGAGGACCATAGTGACTATTTTATTCATCTGTTATTTTATTTCTTAGATCTTTCCATAACTTACATTTCGTCTCTGTAGATCAAATGATTTTCTCTTCCCAGAAACCAAAGAACTGCCAAATTTTGCCAACGCATCATTATAATTATATACTAGTGCTACAGGATTCTATGTTTTCTTTCAGGCATCTTCTTTCCTTTGCTTCTTGTAGATAAGCAACATACTGTATCAACATTTATTGTATTTATAGCATCCCACTGGAACCAATACATTTCTTCCCATATGGAATTGGCAGTTTGCTTCTTTTTTTTTAATTAAAACATACGGAACATAAAATTATGCAACTACATAGAGAGCTTTTCCTTTTGATGCAGTACAATATTGATATATATGCCTGCATGTCATGCCATCTGCATGCCAAAACACAAATTAAAAAAAATCACTTTTCTATGTAGGATTTCTATAAGGATTCTTCTGTACATTATTAGAGATTTCTAACTAAAGTATATTATGCCTACGCAGTGAATTAGGTTAGGCTGAGAAAGTATAACTGGCCCAAAGTCACTCAGTGAAGTTCTGTGGTTGAAGATGGACTAGAACCTGGATCTCCACATTCATACTGCAATACCATAGCACCAATACCATGCCACTACACCCTACTAGACTTAGAGATCTATATTTATTGAGGAAGGATTAATTATGGAAATTCATAGATATCATTATGTAGGGCAAAAGTATGCCAGTCACAGTCAATATTATGTTCCTTTTGTGCGTAATTATTTCCTAACTGAAATTATTATTTTCTGCAACAGTCTCAGCTTCTTTCCTTTTGTTAGTATAGATTCAGGCTTGCTCCTTATTGGGAGTAAGACTAATATTATCAAGGCAGCTACAATTTCAACTTCACACATATTTTAATTTACTGTTAGAGAGATATGGAAATATTTTTCCTAAACTACAATTTTACAACTGATACTGTAGATTAACAACATCAAGAGTTTCCAGCCCAGTATTAGGAGATTTGAATTGCACTGGGGAGGCTTTTGATGCCTAATCCTTTTTCAAATTAATGGGGATGTTTAATGTTTTAGTTTTACCTTTTGGATGTTTTGAATTGGCTTTGTGCTAATGAAATAAAACTTGAAATGGCTTGAATGTTCCATGTTCTATCAGGACAAAACTTAAAATTGTTTCAAGATTCCAGACATAGGAAACAATAGAAAATCAGGGCCAGCTTCCTAAACTTTATTTTTCATCATGAGGTCACAAGAGTAAGCCATGTGTAGTCAGAAGTGAGCATTATCAGATATGAAAATTGCAGAAAATGTTATCAAGCGGGTAACTGTTAAAAGCATTTTGAAAGCATTAAAACAAATCCTCATAGGAAACAATGGGAACACAGTTCTCGTCTCATGCACTGAAAATGCCATTTGTTTCAACCTGAATCTGTCATCATAAAAGCCAATTCCACTTTTCAACAAAAAGAACAAGCAGAGGTATCCCCCCCTTTTTTTTTAATTAACCCCAATGGGGTATGCAACCAACAGATTACAGGCCAAACCGAATCTTTTTTAAAAATTCCTTTTTGTTAGCCCATCTCTCAGTCTGAAGATAGTCAAATCTTCCCTGAAAATAAAGAAACCAGGCAGGCAGGCAGGCACAAATGGTACTTCCTTCCGTCTGTATGAAATTTGTTTTGAAAATAAATAAATAAACATAATAGCAACTTCTTCATAACAAATGAATTGCATTTTGAAGCCCTTCATTTATATGGCTGTACAGTAGGTGTTTTATTTCCAATAGCTGATAGTTATGTCATCATTAACTGCAGCCATTGTGTATTGTTAAAAGCAAATTCGCCATCAAATCAAGCTCATTTCTTGATGATTTCATGGACATGTCCATACTCCTTTCTTGGCAAAAATATGGAAGTGGTTTGTGATTACTACCTTCTAAGATGACCTTTCAACTTCCCAGTCCAGACAACAGCCATGGGATTTTTTGATAGGCTCCCATCTAAATGCTAACTGAGTACAATCCTATTAAGCTTTCCTAGCCAAGATCAGCTAAGTGACACTTAACATATTTCTTCAGTTTTTGGTAAAGGGGCATGGAAGGAATAAATATTTTTTCACAGTAATAATTCACTGAAGGAAGCTATCTTGCATTTTTGAAGTAGTTAATGCCTAAATATCTGGCTCCAACACACCATCACAAAGTTCTGCCATACAATCTAGGAAAAGAATTAGGGAATTAACGTCAGCAGCTGTCAACAATAAGTATTTTCCTGGTACTTCGTGAAAAATAGTTGGACATAATTTATAAGAGAGAGACAGTTGCAGTGAAAGACAATTGGGTTAGAAATGTGTACATACACTTCCATGCACAAGTACAGGCATCTTGGTCAAAATGTATGTTCCAGTAAACAGAACCTGACACAACCTCTACACAGTACAAAGTTAAATGTAATACCTTCCTATAAATTTGAATGCATTTTTTACTATTTTGTGCAGCCGGTTTTCACTGTTTTGACATGACGAACCTCATCAGAGTGAATCTTATTAGTTATCTGACCAGCAGCAAATATTACACACAATGTGTAATATATAAGAATGTTGAATATAACATTCAAACTTATTAGAATGAAGACAATGCTCTGTTTTAGAAATTCACTGAATAATCACCAAATTGGAAAGCAAGTTTCTCTGGGGCATTTTTATTTAATGAAATGCAGTTACTTGACTCAACTCTTTGGAAATCTCTTTATTGTTTCTTGTACTTCACTAACAATAAACAGTGTTTATTATTCCAGTTTCCAAAGGACGGCTCACCTGCATGGCCAAAAGTATAACGCTCTTTTTTTTCCTTTTTCAGTATTTCCAAACATTGTCTGGAGATTCTCAGGGACATGAAGGAGCATATTACACAATCGCTTAACCGTCATGTACCAGGATTATAGTCTCAACAACTAAAAATATATGGGCTGAAGGCCAGTTTCATGTCAGGGGTTTTACATATTCATCTGTAAAAGGACATTCTCCACAAAGCTTTTTTTTTTTTTTTTTACAAATGTCTAGTATCCTAAGATTTCTTTACAACTACAGGTTTTGAATTCAAGGCAAAGTTTACAGAAACTGTTTATAAGAAGAATTGATTGATTGTGAGACTTAAATCTTAGGAATTTAAAACACAATATTCATAGTATATCAATAAATATTCTTCACTCAGTTTAATTGTATGGCATAGCATACAACAACTTACAATAACATCTTTGCTCTATTCTCTAATTATTAGATCAACAGGTTGGAAAAATCTAATATAATACCCCTCTGTCCCAATATAGAAAAAAAAATGTGCCATCTTTCCTTTTAAAAATTCTGTTTCAGAGAAAAGTAGTCATTCAATGCTATAGGGCAGAGAGGGGCAACTTTACCATAGCCAGGGATGCAATTCATAACCCAAATCAATTTCATTTGATGGGCGCTGACATCACAGGAAGAATAAAGTTTTTTTTTCCAGCTCATTTTTTTGAATGTTGGGTTTTTAAGCATGGAAATTGTCATGGAAAATAATGAAAACTGCTTCAATTTCTATCTTTACAAAGCGCCCCTCCCCCCCGACTGAGAATCAGATGAAATAATCTTACCAAAACTTGGTAGCAAAAAGAATTCCACTTATACCATATAGTGTACCTGAGTGTTTGTGCAGCACAATTGACAGGAAGGTGTAGATAGGGACCAGTGAAAGTTCCCTAAGCTATATACAAAGGATTCTGGGCATTGACAAACAAAAAGCCTGTTATGCAGAGGTAGGCCCATGCATTCTGTAGCTCTGCAATGAGAAGTTTCAGGGATGCTAGAATTGAGTCAGGTGTCTGTATTTTTACAAGGAGACCCCAGAAAATGCTAGAGTGGACATTTTAATCATTGCCCAGCAATACTTCAGAGTTGTTAAACTAAAATTACAGCAGGGACCAGTTCCATGAACAGGCAAGGTCCCTCTGATTGGATAAATAGCAAAGAGAGGGAAAAGGTGTGACATTATTCTCTGAAGGTTACAGTGATTTTTACATGAAAGCTCAGATTACAAGAGACAAAGAATCTGGTCCATCATACGCTCAGGCTGCAATATACAATAGGTGCAAGAAGCAACAGTAAGATCATATTTACCAGACAGAAAATAAAGAATTCTTAGTTTGAACTGCATCATTCCAAAATGGGGGAGGGGGGAAGAGTGTGCTAATCTGAAGGCTATATACCATTCTGAAGTCCACTGAATCAAAGGATGAACTAAATAAGGAATACAATAACTAGATTTCCCCACTATTAGTATCACCACCATTATCATCCCACTATAATTTTTTTCCCCTTTTAGCAGCAATCCCTGGACAATCAGACAGTTTCCGTGTTAATTTTCTGCTCTTTTTTTTTTTGGTCCCTTTAAGTCAGTGTTGACTCCTGGCAATTGTGTGAACAAGTCCCTGCAGTTTTCTTGGCAAGATTTTGGAAGTGGTTTGCCATTGTCTCCTCCCTAGGGCTGAGAGAGCGTGACTGGCCAAGGTCACTCTGAGGAAGGACTAGAACTCTCGGTCTCCTGGTTTTTAGCCTGGTGCTTTAACCACTACACCAAACTGGCTCTCAGCTGCGAATTTTGTTATCTAGCATCAAGGCTTTGGCAGGGGATCCATAGTAAGATTTAAGATTGATTGCTGTCTATTCTTATTTGTGTTTATTTTTATTCTCCTTTCTCCCTCTTTTATCTGTTTTATTTGCTGATTAAATTTGCCCTACTAAATACCAATGGTTGAATATTAGATTTGTTCTATTAGTGTTGTAAGAAATTTGAAGCCTGCTTAATTTATAAGATTTCTTCCTGTCCAACCATAGCTGTTTTGTTCACAAGTTACAGCATGTGTTAATATTCTTTAATCTCACAGAAACTTCATGGAACACAGTTTGAAAAAAGCCTGCCTTAAGAGGATAGCCTCAGGGTTCAGGAGGTTCTTGATAAGCTGAAACAGTGGACCAAAAGTAGGAAGATATATTTCAAGAGAGACAAATGCAAAGCCCTACATTAATGTAAGAAAAATCAAAGGCAGGAATATAGAATGGCAGAAACATCCAGGCCAGTAATGAAAAGGATCTGGGTATCTTTGTGGATCACCAGCTGGACATGAACCAACACTGTGATCCAACTGCAAAAAAAAAAAAAAAAAAGGCAGATTCAGTCCTAGGTTGCATCGGAAAAATAAAAAATAAAAAGTACCACATCATGAACATCAGGAAGATTTTTGTAATAATAAGAACTGTTCAATGATGAAATAGACTGCCTTGGGATATGGTGGACTCTCCTTCACTGGAGGTGTTTAAAGAGAGGTTAGATAGTCATTTTTAAGGGATGCTGTATTAATAGATTCCTATGCTCCAAGGTTCTTCCAACTCTTGTATTCAGTTATCCTGTGAAAGATCTATATAGGCCTGGATAGGGATGGGAGGTAGACTAATCATTCTTTACCTTTTCCCTCTAAAATTTTAGCTTTGCCCAATTCTTGCTTCTTTTCATAAGAAGTTCATGCAATAATTCAGTATTAAATAGATGCTGGATCCCATATCAGAAAGTGATGTACCCAAGTCCCCATTAATGCAAAAATCCTCTGTCTTTTCCTGTTCCCCCTGTTTTATAAAATCTTTAGCATTAGCAAAGATAGATTCTAGGATCATTAAATAATGTATTTAAGGATTTATCAGATCAAACAATATATTTGACAGGAGCATTTTCTGAAATTTTAATAGCCCCTTTAGATGTATTATTTGTTTTGCATTTCTAGCATTTCTATAAGCCAAAATTAAAAGTAATTGTGAGGGATAAATATCAGGAAGCATAGCTGAAAAAAAAATCCTATCATGGAGAAAAGGAAAGTATATTCTGTTTGGAAAGAATTAATACAACACCAAATACCTACTAAATTAAATTTAGATATGTATTCTCACAAAATACTAGGAATTTGAGAATAGCACTCAGATGATAGCGTTACAATCTAAAATTGTTATTCAGATCATCTCCAACTAGCCCAATGATATTTCACTGATTTAGTCTACGGGTGGTGCACACAATTATGTATTTGTTCTGCAGAATTTGTGGTTTTTGACGTACTTGACATTGATAACCCAATCTGACATTATTAAAAAGCAGTCTCCTCAATCTTTTTCAACAATCAGCTTGGAAAATCTTATTTAATTTGCAACACCTTTTGTACAGTTACATGAACCTCCTCCATCCAAGCTTTCTGTAAAAACTGTTTATCTTTAGGGAAAATACAACTCTCTTGCCCAGTGATCCTGGGGCAAAGATGCAGCTGCTTTAAGGTGTTGAAGACTAGTGCTATGTTCACAATCCCATGTGTGCCAGATACCTATTGAGATCAAAACTGAAGCTCTGCACAGTCCTATTAATCAAGTGGTTTTTATTCTTCATATTACAAAAACCATACAAGAGGAAAAAGCAAAGAAAGTTCTATTCAATAAGCTATTAAAATAAATGAATCTTTAAAGAAGGCAGATTTAGAAGAAGAAGAAAAAAAGGGGAGTGGGAAGAAAGTATGGGAGAAAAAAGCACAGCTGGAAAAGAAAATGCCATTTGTGATCTTTCCCTACAGCCAAAGACAAACAGATAGAAGAAGCAAAATAATAGCCCATTAAAAAAAAAAAAAAGGGAGAGAAAAGTTTAACAGACTGTATATAAGAAAGCCCAAGAACAAAACATACTGTAAAAAATTCAAATCCTCTTTCATTAGAAATGTAAAAAGTTAACATATTTTTCAGCTTCCACATGATTGTGACATGATTTCCAAGTGCCATTTGATAATCACCCTGAAAAGATGACTGGAAACCAAATAGAATTCTCTCAAGCAACATTTCTCGCTGTGCAGAAAATCTTTCAATGTTCTTGAACTTCCGTATTATAATGTTAGGAAAACAAAATATACTTCTTGTCTCCCCATACAATTATTCAGATGGGATCAGGTCTTTTGTAATCTCTGATCTCTCACAGCGTACTAAAAAAACCTAACAATGAGTGATTGAGGTTTGTCAGCTATAAAAAAAAATGAGAAGCTGGATCTTCAAGCAAAACCAATTCTTCCTGTATTAGAGTTTTCAATATAGAGAATTTTATTGGCCTTTCTCACCTTCTTTCAGAATTCCAATTGCATATAAACTGTTCTGGAAAGAGTGAGATTCAAGGGATGTCACTTTGTCCTGAAGAATTTTAATAGGCTTTAGTAAATCAATTAAAGATAAAGATTTCTCACAACAGTTCAGTTAAGATATTCTATTTTCCACTGCATCAAGTCTGGATGCCTATACAGATAGTCCTTAACTTATGACCATTCATTTAACAAACTTTCAAAGTTACGCGGCACTGAAAAAAGTGACTTAGGACCAGTCCTCGCACTTAGGACCATTGCAGTGTCCCCGCAGTCATGTGATCAAAATTCAGGCACTTGGCAACTGGCATGTATTTACAATGGTTGCAGATTCCTGGGGTCACATGATCACCATTTGTGACTTTCCCAGGGGATTCCAACAAGCAAAGTCAATTGGGGAGCCAGATTCGCTTAAGGACCATGACAAAAAAGGTTGTAAACTTAACGACCACATCACCTAGCAATGGAAGTTCTGGTCCCAATTGTGGCCATAAGTTGAGAACTACTTCTAGACTTAACAGTATCCTTAATAGTTTTTATATTTTCTGTCATCTTCAAAGAACCTCTACTAGTTGTAGAAATTGTCACTCTAGTGGAGAAGATTATGGCAGAACCTTCTTGGCAATCATAAAAAACACATAAAAACATGTCTTCTCAGTAATCAAAACAGCATAATCAATAATACATTGGGGTTTATCTCTTATTACTGGAGATATAAGATGATGCTTTTTCAGATACATGCCTGTTTTTTGTTTTCAATGAAGCAAATGTGATAATTATTCCTAAATCAGGTAAGGTTTCCACAGTGTGCTGTAACTATAGACTGGTATCCTTGATAAATCTAAATGCTAAAATTTTAACAGCAAGCTTGGTTGGTAGATTACAGTTTATTCTTTGAGAATTATGCATGCAGATTAAGCTGGACAGTCTAGTTTCTGGCAATATCAGATATTCACCTTATCTTCTTGCTTTAAGTCAAACTAGACCCAACAGCTATAATTTCTTTGGATCCTGAGAAAGGCAGGGCCCTTTCCTGGAAGGGCAGATTTTTATATTTTGGATTGAAATGCTTGCTTACCCTCTGAATCACTAGTAATTAATGGTGTACCTCTCCTTAGTTAAATACACGCCAAGATCCATGCAAAGGATGCTGACTTTCTCCATTTCTTCTTAATTTGGCTCTAGAACCTTTTGTCTACATAATCAGAATTTTTTTAAAAAACAGTGGTGTCATGGGAGGAAGGATGCACAGTCAGCCAGATGTTTAGACTGGATTTGACATTTTTATCCACCTATTGAGTCCTTCCCAAGGAACTGGGATAGGCAAATGTTGCTTGATGATGTTAAAAGTATCATAGCAGGATGAAAACTGTTCCAAGTAAAGCTGCCTTTTGCAATTGACTGAGGGTGATTTTGTCAATGCCAGTGGTGTTCAAGTGGTGCTCCAGAAGTTTTGGGATTGCACCCAAAGCACCTATTACTATTGGTACTATCTTTTGCTTTCTTTTGCCACAGTTATTCTATTTCTATTTGCAGGTCTCTGTATTTTGTGATTTTCTCCAGTTCTTTCTCTTCTATCCTGCTGTCTCCAGGTATTGCAGTGTCCACTATCCAGACATTTTTGTCTTTCTTATCAACAATTGTTAAGTCTGGGGTGTTGTGTGGCAGGTGCTTCTCTGTTTGAATTCTAAAGTCCCAGAGCACTTTAGCTTCTTCATTTTCTATCACTTTGTCTGTTTTGTGGTCCCACCAGTTCTGGCTTGCAGGCAAATGGTATTTCTTGCAGATATTCCAATGCCCCATTGTTGCTACTTTGTCATGCCGTT
This sequence comes from Liasis olivaceus, assembly GCA_030867105.1. Classification (NCBI taxonomy): domain Eukaryota; kingdom Metazoa; phylum Chordata; class Lepidosauria; order Squamata; family Pythonidae; genus Liasis; species Liasis olivaceus. The sequence goes on from CM061354.1 coordinate 23,604,807, forward strand.
GTTTGTAGTCAGTCTATGCGATCTTCTTGCAGCAGCTAACTAGGTGTCCACTGTTTCTTCAGCTTCTTTGCCAAGGCGGCATTTGCTGTCTATTGCTGTCTTCTCAGTTCTGGCTTTGTGTGCATTTGTTCTTAAGGCTTGGTCTTGTGCAGCCAGAATTAGCCCCTCTGTCTCTTTCTTCAACTTTCCCGCTCTTAGCCATTGCCAGGTCTTGTTGTTATCTGCTTTGCCTACTAGTTTTTTGTGTACTGGCCATGTAATACTTTGCCTTGCCATGTCTCCTTTCTACTCCTCATTTGGTGTTTCTTGTAGGCCAGCTTGGTCTCTTCAGTATTCAGTAAGCCTTCATGGTGTACTAGCTTCAGTGCATCTTCTACACTGTCCTTCAGATATTCTTCCAATGCCCTTTTTTTTCCCTTCAACTGTCTGGTATACTTGCAACATTCCATGCCCACTTATGCTCCTTGGTAAGTAGAGTGTCCTGACATAGATCCTGACATAGAGTCTGTCAACATCACTGCATGAATTCATTGTCATTGTTTTTCTGGTCCTACTATCCAGGAAGTTCAGCATGAGTCCAGTCCACTATTCCAGCTGTATATCTAATGACTGGAATTGCCCAGGTGTTAATCACCCTGATGGTATTTCTGCCACTGATTATTATTATTATTTTATCCCACCTCTCTCAGGACTCCTTCCCACTTTTAAATGTTGTGGAGGACCCAAAAGACCTTTTGGCTGTGTGGGTTATACTGTATTTACTGATATTTCCCATATTAAAAATTTTAAATCATGCATTCCCTGCCACAACCGCTTCTCCCAATTGTTTGATGGGATTTTAATATTGTATTATTTTTCAACATAGGCTGGCAAATAATTTTGATTTAGTGGTCCCTGAGAGTTCTTGGGGGATCCCCTGGAGTCCTTGGACCACACTTTAAGAAACATTGATCTAGACTTTCTTTATATATTTGGGATAAGATAAATATGATTATGTATTTAACTCCAAAATTAACTTACATTTTGAGTCACCCTCCTCTGTTTATTCCAATTTTGTTGGCAAAGGCATCCTGCAAGACTAATTGTTGGGTTAATGTAACTTACCATTTTTGCAGGCTTATCACTGAAGATTTATTCTAATTTTGTCACTGACCTGAATTAGGAACTTTAGAGTTCAGCTTCCTGACTTAACTTGAGAGTTATTTTATCCCACTGAAGTCTGGTAAGTACTGGAATCCTATGCACAGAAATCAGTATCAATACCTGTTCCTAATGCTGCAAGATATATATATGAAAAACACAGGGTCACCGAAATAATGTTCACCTATTTACCAATTACAGGATAATCCCAATATTAAACTAGTGGGTAAATTTTTATAATATTACATGAAACTGGGCTGTCATAAAATAATTTCTTTAAATCAACTGAGTTCTGAGGAATCCATTTTTAAAACTTTTTGCAGAATTAAAAAGTGGGTTTAATTTAGCTCAGAGTTATACCAGACGGTTTAATCAACCAAACATTTCTTCTTTAGTCTATTGACTAAGTTTATGTACTATCTGAACTGACTAGCTGGGTTTTAATTTTTATGCTACAGATTTATAAGTTCTACATACTTGCTTTTAATATTCTGGCTGTAAGGCCAGAATAAAGATTAAGTTTAACATTTTAATAAAATTTAGTTGTTGTCATTGTTGTTGTTATTATTACATCATCACCAAAATTATTGCAAAAATTATTTTTGCATCCAGTACTATTCACATATAAAGTGTTGTCTAACTTTAACACTCCTTTGTAGATTGCAGTCCTACATATTGGAAATAGTTTCCATTGAAAGAAATTGAGCTTCCTGTTCAGTATGTACATGGATAGAATTGTACCGTTAATTTGCCTTCGCAAATGACTTAACCAGTACTATAATGTATAGTCTGTTTCCCCACACAAAAAGCTTTCATACTTACTTGTAAACACCCAGCATATTAGATTATCTTTCATCAACCTGCTGTCTTCTGCATGTATTGAAACTTCAGCTTCCATGCCTCAAAGGAATAGAAATATTAATGGGAAAACTAAAGGATTTTGAGATAGTAGCTGGTTTTAAAATTAATAAGGAAAAGACAAGGATGTTAACAAAGAATATGAAGATGGAAAAATAAACTGATTGAAAAATCTGGTTTTTAAAAAAGTGAAATATTTGGGTATCACTATGACTAACATGAATTGTATGTTATACCAGAATAATTATAGAGTCGCTTTGTGTGAGATGGGCAGCTATATAAATGTCATATATAAATAAATAAATAAAATTATGTTAAGACACAGAATGAAATTAAGAAGGACATGTTAAGGTGGGAGAAATTACAATTGTCATTGCTGAGGAGAATTTCAGTGATAAATATGAATGTTTTGCCTAGAATGATATTTTTGTTTCAAACAATACCTATTCTGACAACTGATGCACCATTTAAGCAATGGCAGAAAGATATATCTAAGTTTGTATGGAAAAAGAAAAAACCAAGGGTCAAATATAAACTATTTCAAGATGCAAAGGAACGAAGAGGATTGGGATTGCCTGACCTGAAACTGGATTTTGCAGCCTGCTGTTTGGTTTGAATGAAAGAGTGGGTTCTGCTGAGAAATAAGCTAATTTTAGAACTAGAAGGATACAAACTGAGGTTTGGATGGCATGGTTTCTTATGGTATGATGAAGTTAAGGTTAATGTAGATTTTAAGACTGTGGTGTCCTTGGTGCTCTCTGAGCTTGGTTGTTTTCTTGCAGACATTTCATTGCCCGACTAGGTAATGTCATCTGTGCTAGTGAGTGTGGGGTTTGCTCCTGGTTTATACACAGTATCTTGCCCTGCCAGTGTTGGGGGGCAGGGGGTTCTCCTTAGCAGCTCCTTAATTAAGGTATTGTTTTCTGCTTGATTGTTTGTCTGGTGTTAATCTCTGCTTCTCTGGCTGCTGGAGGGGAAGTGTTCTGGTCTTTTTGTTTCCTTCTTAACTTTTTTATTGTCTCTTTTGAATGATGTGTACATGTGGTTTATGTGTCTATTGATGGTCAATTTGTCTGAATGCCAAGCTTCCAAGAATACCCTCTCATTTTTGGATATAGCTTGGTCTAGGATGCTCACAGTTTCCCAGTTGAAACTATGGTTGAGTCTGTCCATGTGTTGTGACATTAAGGAGTTTTCATCATGTCTTCTCACTGCTAGTTGGTGTTCATGGATATGCTGTGCTAGCCATCTGCCTGTCTGTCCTACATTGTGGCTGTTACAGTTCTTACACTGTATGTTGTAGATGTCTCCTGTTTTTATTTCTTGGGCTACTGGGTCTTTTGGTTTACTGAAGATGTTTTGGAGGGCTTTAGTTGGTTCGTGTGCTACGGTGATGCCATGTGGTTGTAATAGACTGTTGGTTGTTTCTGATATGTCTCTTCTATTGGTAGATTTTAAAAATCATTATATTAGAAGTGCCATATTGCATATATGGAATAGATATAAACCCAGACTGTGCCCAAAAATGCCTTTATGGGTCTCAGCACAGGAAGCATTTTATAGGATAGAAACAGCAGGCAAAGAGAAATGGTTAACATATTGAGAGTTGTTAGAACAACAGCATGGAGAATATAAGATGAAATCAAAAGAACAGCTGGCTGCAGAGGGATTTAGTTTTCAGTGGTTTTCATATGTACAGTTAAGAGAAAGATTTAAGGTAGATAATAGGATATTTGGAACTGAGGACCAGAAGACAGAATTTGAAGTTGAACTATGTACAAATCTTGAACATGTAATTGCTAAAATGTATAAACTATTATTGCAGTTTGAAATGGAAGAAAAACTAGTGAAAGAATGTATGATAAAATGGGCTAAAAACTTTGGACATATTGATGGAACAGTGGGAAAATATGTGATTAAGAGGACTGAAATTTACATTATAACTTAAAAGAGAATTTTTATATGATGAGGTACCATGGGTATATGAATACAGAAAAATTGTCTAGAATGTATAAAGGTACTTCAAATTATATTTGAAATGTGGACAACACAAAGGAACATTTTATCATGCCTGGTGGACTTGTAAAAAAGCCAGAAAATTTTGGGTTCAAATACATACAATGATACAAAGAATTTTAAAAATTAATATTCAACTGAACCAGAAATTGTTTTGCTAAGATTAATGGAGAGAAAATTAGAAAAGAGCCACAGAAGACTATTCTTATATATGATTACTGCTGCAAGACTATTATATGCACAAAAATGAAAAGACTTTGAAATACCCACAATGGAAGAATGGTTGGTGAAAATGATGGAACTAGCAGAGATGGCAAAATTAACTTGTTTGCTTAGAGAAAAATCAATTGCTACATTTATTAGTGACTGGAAACCCCTTATGGACTTTTTGCTGAAAAAAGAAAAAAATGAACTTGTGATTTATGGGTTTGATGACTGAAAAGGGTAGACTATGGAAAGAAGGAGATTATGTTGTAACCTTAGAGAGAGAGGGTAAAATATAAATGTACTTATAACTGCTGTTAAGAAGATCAGAAGCCGCTTTTTAATAACTTTTTCTTTTCTTTTCTTTCCTTTCTCTTTCTTTTTCTTTTCTATTTTTTTCTTTGCACTTTTTTCACTTATTTAATACTTTAGTTTCTCTGTTTTTTTCTTTCAAAATTTTATTGTTTTTATTCTCTTAAAAATTTCTTTAATAAAAATTATTAGCTAAAAAAAAAAAGGAACTTCAACTTCCATAAAAATATAGTTACCGATATCGGCTATTAAAATCTGGTTGACAGCTAGATAGCAGCAAAGAGATATGGAAAACTAACTCTTTTGCTTCCATAGAGTGATCATCCAGATTTTGGCAATGCAGATATCGCAGCCCTAATCATACTGCAGAATATGACTGTTGGTTATATTCCTTTAGAATAAAAGGATTTGAAATCCAGTGCAAATAAAGTTGGAGATGACTGCAATATTGCCAGTTTAACTTTCCATTTCATTGGATCATTTTTACCCCTCCCCTCCCCCCATCCAATTGGAAGCATGAAGTGAGAAATCGATGAATTTTTCTACCAGCAAAGAAGCTCGACTCAGCAGTGTATTTTCTGGTGGCAAATCCATGGCGCGCACACAATGTATTGTTCAAGCTTCAAGCTTTAAAGGTGCTTTGTGTGTTATACAGTTCTGTGGATATTTATACTAAATGCATGTGTAATGAAATCTCCCTGTTTAAACCAGTAACTCTTGACTGGCCACAGTTAAAAACACTTTGCAGTTGTGCCAAAGGGTTTTACTTGCTGCCCTGTGTGTGTCATTGGTTGTGTCTGTGTGTGTGTCAAATGTCCAGGCATAGTAACTCAAGCAGAGCAAGCTATTTCTGTCAGAGCCAAGTTGCACCAGATGTATTTAGCAATGGATCTGTCAAATCATAGGTTCTTTTATGGCAAAACAGACATGAAGCCAATGTTTGTTTTTACATAACGTTTTTGCCAAAGTGTGAGGAAGACAGATGAACTGCAATGAACTTTGACTTGTAGCTAATGGCCCAAATTAATTATTGCAAGAGGCCTCACTGCTTTGCTTCAGGTAGAAGCATGAGCTGATAAAATTTTCTCAGTGCTCAAACTGACAGCTTTATATTTGCTTCCATGTTTACATTGCTCGGAAATACAGCTTTAATATATCACCATGCCAATGGCCGATTATCTGGTGTATGTTTATTAGTTTAATATGTCAGCCAATCCTTATAACAATACAGTGAAGAAACTCAGCCTTGTGAGCCAAGTCAGGTCACCTCCCACTTTCCTTCTTGCCTCCTTTTCACTTCTCTATAGCCACCTTGTTTTTTATCTACTTGCACCTTCATACCTAAAAAGACAAGCATTTCTTGGGCATATATTAACAGGATTTTTTCTGGACAGGAAAACAGATGGTTATTTTGTAGGTTACGCATTTGGTCCTAATTGCAAGTTCATTTGTAGGTCTTCATACAAAGTTCTCCTACTCAAGGTTGAATGATGTTACTTGGTCTAACTTTTGGGGGATGATGTGGCATGGGAAAAATGGCGTGAACTGTATAAAAATGGCACCACAGCATAATCACACAGAATGTTATAGTAATTGGCCTTCTAATGGAAAAGATTACTTGTCAATCTAGTGTACTTTGAGTCGGGGTCTTTCCAATACCTGAATCTGGGACCCCTTGTTTACAGAGTACAACTACACCACTGAACTATGATGAACCCACACCTACTCTGCCTCAAGAAAAATTTGGACTTTTTTTGTAAAAATGCTTATGTAACTCTCATGAAGTGTTTATTTTAATCCTGTGGGAGCTGTAGTGCTATCCCCACCCCAGATGCTTCTTTAGAGAAAGAGATAAATTCTCAGGAGATGATAATATGGAACCTAGGCAACTTATTTGGGTGGAGGGCCCAGTTCAAGGAGTGGAAGCTACAACACAAGTAGTCCTTGAAACTTTTTTTACACTCCAACTTTAAGTTTTGATCTTCAGCTTCTGAATCCTAATTAGTACCACTGCAGTCAACTGGAGAAACAAAAATATGGATAATAGAGGAATAAGAAGTTGCAGAGTTGGCACTAGCATCACTAAAAGACTGATTTAGTGGCCTTCATCCTAGGATGTTAGTCTGTCACTCCCTGTGTTGCTATTGGATAGAACAGAAAACTAGGGGGAAAGAGTTATAAACTGAGGAAGAAGGAGACTGGGGTTGGAAGGGTCAATTAAGCATATGTTCAGAAATTCAGAACCATTTTGGACATTAAAAAACTGCTGCCTGCCTGATATGTACATTACTTCTGTTTATTTTTACTGAGAGAAGTTGGAGTTGAATTTAATTCATAGGTTAATGCAATGCTATTCTTCCACTTCCTCTGTGTTGTTGTGCTGTCTTTAGTTGCAGGTAGATGTTGAAGGCAGACAAAAACAAAGTGCGCATAACAACTGATGGTAAGGCTATTGACCACAGTTTCAGTTTGCTAAATGCAGAAACTAAACTAGAGCTTGGCTTTATCTGGTGAGGTTTGGCAGACTGGTATTTTGACGCACAAAGGCACGTATGCTGCTATGACTCAGAACTTTCCTCTGGAGCCATTTAATACATTGTCAGGGTCTGTGGCATTTTTTAAACTTCTTGCAGATTAGCAAGGTTCACAGTACAAATGTATTCATGTGCATTAAAAGAGAAATGTATTTTTTCCCTAACGCCTACTCATGCCCTCATCACCTTGAAGTTAGATTACTATAATGCACTGTAGTTGGGACTGCCTTTGAAAATTACCTAGAAACTATTGTTGGTACAAAATGCCATTGACTGCTTACGGTGGTTGAGAATTGCCATAACAGTGTAACACTTTTCTGCAGAAGCTACATGGGTTGCAAAAAAGTTTTCAAGTACAGTTCAAAGTGTTGGTTTTAACTTATAAATCCTTGCACAGCTTGGCTCCTGGTCATCTTCAGGACCATCTTCTTAGGATAGCATTGGCTTAAGTCAAGAGTGAAGGCTTGGATCCTCTCTGGAGAGACAAGTGGATTGATGACCCATAAAAAGACCATCTTAATGGCAACCCCATTATTTTAGAACATCTTGCACCAGGAAGACAAAATGACCCCAATACGGTAGGAAAGTGAGGAAGACAATCTTACTTCACTGGGCATTTGCAACTGCTGCACACAATCAATATATGTCCATATTTATCATATCAATATAAACTGATATAATAAATAAATAAATAAATACTTTGGACTTTATGCATCATTTTCTGGGCTATGAATTGCTGCCTGCTGTCTTTAATCTGTAAGAATTATAAACTCGCTATTGTTTGGGATTGTATGCTGTTGTTTTATTTATTGTAAACTATCCAGTGTACTTTGACATGAGTCCAGTTGCAATTATTTGTTTCACAGTTGCAAGTCATTTGTTGGTGTGGCTGCTGAACTGCAAAAAAAAAAAAATGGTATTTTGAACTTGTTTCCAGGGTTTCCTAAGAGGAGTTTTAAAATGATTTAATATAAAAAAGAATCACCACCTTATGAAGACATTCTACAGGTTGGATGGTGGGCAACTCCGTGTGAATTACCATCACCCCCTAATTCTGTGATGCTAAAGCAAAAGACAAAGTAGAAGAGTTTCCAAATTCTCATTGTTTCTTATGGTAAGGCACTCAGAATGTTTTCTGTGCTTGTCCTGTCACAACACAGAACAATCCATCCTTGGTGGGGCTGTTTTGTTCATAGTTGGAAACGAAACACTTATTTCCATTTTGTATATGCTATACTACAAAGGTGAACTTAAATTATGGAGCCTTATTACGATTTGTGGGGATGGGAATACACACATTCATGTACGCTGCTGTATTGCAAGAGGATGGGCAATCCACGTCTATATGTCTGATGTTTGTTATGGTTACCTCATTAGTAAAGGACTGTAGCTTTTGAGTTATTTTTAAATGTTCAAACGCTGTTGCTGTTCTCATGCTTAGAAACTAAGATCTGCAGAACAGCAGCTGAAGTGACCAGCAATACAGTAGTTCCGAATAACATTTCTACTGGTTTACACAGTAAGTGGCAGCAAATATCCAACTACAGAGATTATTTAAACAAGCTAAACAAGGTTAGACTTGATTACTGCTTGAATGAGAAACCATTAAGAAATCCCAGAAATGTAAACCAACTGGGAATTTAGAAAAAAAAACAGATCTCAGAAGGCAAAGGCAAACCACTTTCATATTATTGCCGAGAAAAATACATGGATGGCCCATGCAAGAATCAAGCTCAACTGGAGCGAATCTTTTATCTTCTCTATTACAAAGATTATAATCCGGTATTACATACTTTTCTTTTGACTAAAAGGGAGAATTGATCCACACTGTTTTGTCTGAAAACAAATAACCCAGGTATTGCTTTTGCACAATTGTTGTTTTATTTTTTCTTTTGCATTCTTTATAGATTAGTGAGAATTGTACAAACAAGTTATCTTTTGATAATTTGCCATACTGGTTTTCAGAAGAAACTAAGGAATCCATGTTAGCCCCTTCAAGCATTGCTTTGCTTGCAAGTTGATTAAGGTTTGCATTCAAAGTACCGATATGGGAAGAAAACTGCATTTTTCTCCCAATAACATCCTTCTGTATGCATACATTTTTCATTGTTTCCTCCTGAACAAGCAAAGCACAGACACTTTCATTAACATGGCATTACTGCAAGTCAGCCTTCATTAATTAGATGAAGTTGCCCTTCCTATTCTTATGATCAGCTAGCAGCTGGACAAGAGGCATTCACAGTAATATTGATCAAACAGATTATTGGATTCAGAACAGATTATACACTGATTCTAATTTTCTCTGCCTCTGGATTAAAAGAAAAAAAGAAAAGACCTGCAGGTCTTCATATTTTGATTGGACAAGATCTGAGATACTTAGCAGAACAGAAGGTTTTGCAAAGCCTGAAAGATACAGATTGTGGATGAATAATTCCTCTCTTCTTTCCCTCAAGTGTTCATTTTTTCCTCCTCTCTAGCTTGTTTGTCAGTTGGTACTATTCCTTTTATTTGTGTGCCAAAAAGGCATTTGATGTCAAAGGGGAAATCCAAAAGAAAATTTACTGACTGCTTTCCAGTTATTGGCCAAATACCTTTTGCCTTTCAATGATCATTCTTACTATTCTGTAGAAAGATCAAAAGAGTAAAGTTATTACCTTAATCTTGATTACCTACATAATTAAGGTCCTGTGCATAGGTTTTGATAAGATCAACTCTTTGGCTGTCTTTCCAAAGACCAGGAATATCCTCCTACCTAGTTTTCCATACAGCTTTGCAGGAGCTTGTCTTAAATTTCACTCTGATGCAAGGGCTGGTTCAAGTCATATTGCTAGTGGAAGAGCATAGCAAACCACATCATGCACTTATCCATCAAGGAATAAACTACCCTAGGCCACCTGAATAATAATCAAGGAGTTCTTCTCAATGCTCCCCTAAAGGAGAAGGCTTCCTTAGCTGTGGAACCCTATGCATGGAATGCCCTCTCCAGGAATGCATGTTTGGCATCTGTGTTAATATTTGTTTCGTGCTAGGCAAAGACTTTCCTCTTCTTCCAGCCATTTCTATACTTTTGTCACATCCTCAGTCTAGTATATGTTTTATATATTTCCTGCGCTGTTCATTTATGCACATGCTTTTTTTCCTGAGATTTTTTCTTATGAGTTTCCACCAATCTTTTTTCACATTTTTAATATTTAAGTAAATTCGTAATCTGTCCAAAGAATTTGGGTCACTAGGCAGAGTACATATATAATTTTTTTTTTAATGGTAAGGTCAAGATGCAGAATGCCACAGAACTTCTTTATGATCGTTAAAATGCAATAATAAACTATCACCATTTGTCTGATTTTTATGAGTTGATTGCCTCATAATGTCTAAGGGTTGGTGCTGACTGATGTTAGTGTAATTGGTTAAACATTATCTTTGATGAACATTTCTGTTGTTGTTTCTGCTGTAAAGATTCTATGCATATTTGGGCAATCACTTAAATTGGTGACTTTATGCAGAGACAGTGATACTTGTTCAAGATGCCATCACAAGAAGAAGCCTGAAAAATGTATTCTGATCTCATAAGTCATCTAGATTCTGGATTCCCAACTCACTTGCACATTGGTATAAAACTATATAGAAGGATCAATGAATGTGATTAGGGCCTCCACATTAATTGTCAAAGGTTGGAATTAGCTTTCCACTGGGATCTGGCAGTACCTCCACTTTACTGATATCCAGAGGGATGCAAAAATGCATGTTTTCTCTTTGTCTATGGATCAACTAGGTTTGCTTTATATTTATTGATACTGGATTTTTTTGTCATTTGTATTGACCACTGAGTTTGTTTTCTTTCAGTTTTCCTTGTATGCTGCTGCTGCTTGGAGCTCTGAAAAGGACAGCTAATAGACAATTTTGTAACCAAGAAAAAAATCATGTTGATTCGGCAGCACTGAAGATTGTCTTTGACTATCAGTCATTCACTGAGCTTGTAAATGGGGAGAGGAATTTCGCAGGAGAGTTCAACTGAGGAGAGGGAACAGGAAGAAGAAAAAGGAGGCAGAAGGCAGAAGAAGTGCCAAAGACATGGAGAGACTACTGACTGCTACTGCTGATTTCCGAGTGCTGCTGATTGTGCATCATGTTGCTGATTGCACAATATGTGCAACTTGGTATTGCCTTCTGTTGACCCATTTTCAGGAAACATGGAAGGAAGCCAGCTCCCCAGAGTGAGTTCACTGAGTGAAATAACAGCAAACATAAATTTGCCAGGAGAAGTCAAGGGAGAGGCACTCTTTTTTGTTGTTGCTTGTTGTTCATCAGAAGGACATGGAGTTGAAGGGTGACAATTCTTCTGGCTTGCAGGGAATGTTCTATGTTTGTTTTTCTCTCTAGATATGACAATACATGCTAAAAGTACAAGACAATCTTAAGGATAGTAGGGGCAAAATTGTCCACTCCTAGCTCATAAAGGAAGATGGGTAATACTTAAGTTGGACACAGAAGTCCTTGCAGACAGATGATACACCAAGCGGTCTCCCAGGAGATAGGAAAAAAAGCCAGGAGAAGGTGATTGAGAGATGGATGAATGTAGCACAAAGGCCAAAGCCTATCTAAACTCTGGAGCTTCAGAACAGATTCCAAACTCTCCCATCAATGGCATAGGGCCTGGTTACTTAAGGGGCTGCCTGTCTCCCATAGTATCTGCCTGACCACTTTGATCTTGCAGGGTTGGCATGCTTCCTTCAATTAAACAATGTCGTATATCAGGACTCTGGAAGCTTGCCTCCTCTGCAGCAGCACCTGCCCTCTGGAATGAGGTTCCCCCAAAACTCTGCTATTGTTCAGAACAAAGGAGAGGACCTGGCTCTTTACCCAGGCCTTTGGCAAGAGAAAGTGAGACACCCTTGATTCATTCCATCTGGTCTGTTGTACTTGTCATCTTTTATCAATTTTATTGTAATTTCTTTGATTGTTGTGAGCCGCCTAGAGTCGTTGGGTTGAGCAGCATACAACTTTAATAAGTTATTAAATTATGATTATCAATGATGTTCCTAGACTCTTGGCACAAACTTCAGAAACTGAGAAAGAGAATTGCAAAGAGAAGGATTCCTGCCTTTGCCCAGAAGAGGAGGAAGCAATGGGTGCTCATGACCAGAGACGAGACTGAAGCGATAATCTGTTTGCGAGACACTGGATCAATAAAAGTGTGTTGCTTTCCTGGGGCATACATTTGGAATGTGTCAGACAGATTCCAAAGACTCTTTAAGACCACTGATAATTTTTGCTTTTTATTAGTCCATGTGGAACAAACAATAAAGCCAGACAAAACCGTGAAGATATTGCAATGGACTACGAAGTACTGGGCAGAAGGGTGAAGGAGCTGAGATACAGATAAAATTTTCATTACCCCTTCCTATTGGAGGACACGGGCCAGGAAGAGAGAAGATACCTGGAAGTGAGCAATTGGCTATGCCGATGGTGCCAGTGGTTTGGATTCTTTGCTAATGTGATATATTTCCAAGATGAGAGATTCCTGGCAAGAGATGGACTGTAGTCCATAAACATTGGGAGATAGGGGTTTGAAGGTGCCTTGCTTTAAAGTAATCCAGTGAAGGAAAAGTGAGTCCAATAAATAGTGTGATAACTAGAAGGTATGCAGGATATGGAGGCACCCAATAAAAGGCATATAAATACAGGAAAGAATGTGTCAAATCACATGATCCAAGGTTTCCAGTGTCTCCAATGCATACAGCATGAGAAACAGGAAGAAATAGATATTACTGAAACCTGGTAGTGTGAAACTCATGAATGGAATGCAAGGATTAAAGGATATAACTTATTCAAATGTAGCATGCCTGACAAAATGGGATGAGAAGTGGCATTAGAAGTGAAGGAAATAGAGATGTAAATTGAGATCCAGGATTTCAGCTTGAGAGTTCAGTCTAATGGATTGGAGTAAGAATACAGAAAAGGAGAAATAACCAAGATATTGGAGAAGAGGGTGTACTATAGATTGCCAAGCTAGGCAGAAATCTGGATAACAACCTCCTGGGTCAGATTTCAGAACTTTTCAGGGGAACAGATGCCGCAATAATGGGAGACTTCAACTGCCTGGCCATCTACTGGAAAACCAACTCAGTCCAAACTGCAAGATCCCAAATATGCCTCAGTGATCTTGCTGAATGTTTCATTTTCCAAAAGGGACAAGAATATTGGTTCTCCTAGATCTGAGTCTAACCAATAACAAAGAGCTAGTTGAAGAGATAAAAGCAGTGGAAACTTTGGGATGAATTAACATGTCATCTTGGCGTTCAAACAGAAAGATAAATTGGAGCATAATAGTACATGCACATGAGATTTAAAAAGAATCATTTTAGTGGATCACAAGCTGTACATGAGTTAACAGTGTGATGCAGCTGGGAAAAAAGCAAATGCAATTCTAGACTATATCAGCAAAATAATGATGTGAAGATCAAAAGAAGTCACCATTCCTTTTTATTCTGCATTGAACAGACCCCGTCTAAAATATTGCATCCAGTTCTGAGTGCCACATTTTAGGAAGGCCATAGATAAAACTGGAGCATATCCAAAGAAGAGCAATCAAGATACAGAAAGATGCAATGGCTTTCTTCCAGTATGCGAAGTGCTGTTACATAGAAGATGGGGCTAAATTGTTTAGAGTCATTCCAGGACAAGAAGTAGATTTGAATTGGACATCAGGAAAAATTTTCCTAATGGTAAATGCTGTAGATCAATGGAACAGACTGCCTTGGGAGGTGGACAATTTCCCCCCCACTGGAGGTATTTAAACAAAGGCTGCATGGCCATCTATTGGGGATACTATAGTAATGGATTCATGTGTTGGCAGGGAATTGAACTATATTATCTTCAAGCTCCCTTTAACCTATAATTCTATGATGTTCAACCCACCATAATTTAGTGGAGTATTGTGAGCCTAGCACCAGTTTACTTTCTCTATTGATTCGTTCCTTAAAACACAGCTAGTAAAAAGCTAGCCTGAGTCTCTCTCTTCACCCCCACCCCACTCCAGGTGATTCTCAGCCAATAGTTTGATTGACTGGATCACAGGATTCTCTCACACATTGCTCTTTAAAGCAGCAGCACAATCATTAGAAGTAATAAATGAATTCATTTTACCATAAGCCCACGCTTAAAAATGAACTTTATATGTAAATCACCTTTTACAAGAAAGGGTAAGCCGATAAAGTACATGTGTAGAAAAGAAAAAAGAAAATAAAATCCAAACCAGCCTTTGGAGAATTAATTCATCCAATAAACAATTCACCTGCACTTTCTGAATTCCTACTTAGGAGTAAGTTGGGGTAGTAACATTCAGCAGTAGCTGTTCTATGAAAAGCAAAAATCCATCAGAAAAAAAAAGCAGTGAAGCGCAGAATAGTTCAACACTATATATTAGAATTGTGTAATCTAACATCAGTGTACACTATAAGAACATCAATTCCACCTAAGGGTTATAATTGTCTCCTAATACAGCCTCTCTCCAACCTAAGCCTTGCCTTCCTGATAGCGCTGAAGACCGTGGCTTTGACATGGCACTTGGGGATCCAGTGATGGCATGGAGCCTGTGAAATGGTTACACTGTTCATAAAATGGATGCCCCTCTCCTGCAGGTTATGTTTTTTAGGGTTTTAATGGTTTTAATTTTCCTAATGGTAAATGCTGTTGATCAATGGAACAGACTGCCTTAGCGTTTGTGTGTTATTGTTTGATTATTTGTAATTGCTTTTTGGGTTTTTTAACTGTGCAAGCTGCCCAGCATCATATATGCAAGCTGGGTGGCTATGCAAATAAAATAAATAAATAAACAACCCCTAATCCTAATCCCAACCTTGTAACCTAAAATAATGTTAGCTTGCAAAACTGGAGTTCTCTTCCTGCCATGGGCTGACACATCCTTAGCCAAATGGTCAGTATGTTACTGTTTTTCAGATCTGATTAGGGAAGGTAGCCTTAGCATATATTAGTACACTTCTAAACTAATATACACATGTGTGCACATACATATACATACATGCATACGTACCACCTATATTTTACATATAGACAGTAATCACACATAGCTAATTGGTTAATCTTTCAGATCCATGTATATTAATTCAATGAGATTAGTAGAAAAATTGCAACGTAGTTCTAGATACATAGCACGATGCCACAAATTTGCAGGAAAAATTGCAACGTAGTTCTAGATACATAGCACGATGCCACAAATTTGCAGGAAAAATTGCAACGTAGTTCTAGATACATAGCACGATGCCACAAATAAGAAGACTGCCTATCTTACCACTACATAATGTACATAATGATGATCTTCATGTCCTAAAACCTAACCAGGACCCATCAGTTGACAGCAGCACTAACCATCCTCCTCCTTAGCTGCACGAATTTTATAATTTTAGCTGCACTAACATATTACTGGAGAGGCCATGAACACACTGTTTTATATCATGAGATGCTGCTGTCATCTCTAGAAAAACACAACTTGTTTTCATCTTGAATCTCAGCTGACCCTTTTTCACACTGCCTCTCAAGGGATTTTGTAAATTATACCAAATTGATTAACAGATTGACTTTTAACCTCTAAAAACCTGAAGCTAAATTACAGCTGTTTGAGCCTGGAGAAATTAGCATTTTACCTTAACACTGCAGATATTAAGAGTGCCTCAACTTGACTTTGTAAAAAAGAAGCAAATTTTAGGACAGATTCACGTCACCTTTTGCTTCAATATTTGCTTGACACATGAGCACTGTATCTTATATCTCTAAAGATTTTTTTCTTTAATAATTTCTATGCTGGGTGCCAACAAAAATCAACCATGTCTGCCTTTTTTCAAGTTCATGTATCAATTGCATTTTTTAAAATCTGTTTAAATTGCATAGTAAGGGAGTGTTGCATATGTAGGAAGTCTGATATATTTGGGAGATATAAACCAAATTTAATTGATGTAGGAGAACAACTAAATCCAGCATCCCTGTTCCAATTCCTGATGAAATAGATATTGTTTACATTGTCAAATGGAGAAATGAAGAATTATGTGAGCTGTGCCCATACCGTTAAGCTCAATAAGTACTTCCCCCATGTACCATAACCAACTCCACCTGATAGTGTGAACTAACCCTATTTTTTTGATGTGGATAAATGGTTAATATGTCTTCTTATTTAAATATTTCTACGTCTTCCTCTTAAAAGAAATAAATTAAGGAATAATTGAGTTGTAAAGCAGAGCTACTGTGTATTGAAGGAGTAACTGTGGACTTTTAGTGAATGGGTGCCTACTTTCAAATCCTGTTTCTCAATCTACTCTTTTACATTGCTTCATGAGAAAAATAAACACAGCAAGAACATGCAAAGATGAGGTGTTACACAGTAATAGGTTCATCCTCATCAAAATGAGAGCCGATCATGTCTTTTATCAAAGGATTCATTTCTTAGACTTTCAAATTGTGTTATATGGATATTTTAATGTATTTCCAGTTTTTAAGATTTTTTTTCTCTTGCTGACCATTATATCATTATTTTGACAATGTTTTGTCAAACATACCCTTACACAATGGACTGAAAAACCTATCGCAATTATAAAATCAACTGTTAACCATCCATTGCTGATATCAGTGCTACATTTCAAACTAATCTAAAACATTTCCAAAAATTACTTTCAAAATAGGTCACATAAACTGTCTTTCTCCTTTCCCAGATGTATTGAAATGAACTTTTCCTGCAGTAAAAGGGAAGTTGCATAAAGTAACAAGAAAAACTAATAATCACGTACAGCCCCCAATGCAAATTTGCTGGAAAAAATGTTTTAGCCTTATGATTATTTTCCAGGAATTATCATTGGGATCATTTTCCAAATTTTCTGCAATTTATGTGATAGGAAGCCTTAACATAGACTACCACCCCACCTATTCCTGCAGCCTTCTGGGAAAACCAAGGAAGCAGCTGTTGGTTCAAAGTTTCCTTTTTTTTCCCATGGCCAGAAGACTCAAAATCTTTGAGCTTTGTTCTGAAATGATACAGAACCTATCCAGCTCAAACTGTTTTGATGGAATATTTTGAATAGAGCTATTTTCTTCCATGCCCAAAATATAACACATTTTATGTTTTCTATTAACACCTACTCAATACCAGTACCTCAATCCAAGCTGGATCAAACTTTTTTTAAAATCAGAGAGGAGGGTTTGAAAGCCTTCTTTTTTCTGTTCTGGAGAAGCAATTTTTGCCTGCCACTGGAATAAATGCCTGAATAAATATCAGACAGCTCACACTAGAAATGCAAAACATGAACAAAACAAAACTGCATATGTTAACCCTAATATTACAATGTTCTACCACTGATAGAACAAAATAGGCCCAATATAGTTATAACAATATTTTCTCCATTCCCTGGAAGAAATAATCTTCATACACCCAGATTTTCTGTAACTTCTGTTTGGAGCAGCATTCAGAAAGCTCTTGCTAGCTATGTTTCTGAAACTCACTTAAGTAAGGGCTAAGCAAGCCATAGGATCCAGCAGTCCTTGAACATTTTCTTTGCTACCTTCGGAAAGAAAGAAATAATTTATTTCTTATAGTCATTCAGTGGGGGGGAAACATTAAAACTATTAAGATTCTTCCTTTAGACTTAAAATACAAAACAAAAAAAATCCTTCCTGCTCAATAAATAAATAAAGGCTAACTTCCCTGAAATCCTAAACCCTCCAGTTCTGCTGGCTTGTATCACATTACTAATCATTCACTGCAGTTCCCAACCTCACAAGAAAATAACACTTGCATATTTACAATTGTTGGTGACTCTTATATGGATCACATTCACACAAGGTAAGCTACTCTGGAAGAGCAATCAATGGATAAGGTGCCACAATGAAAAGGATCTTCCCCCTTTCTCCTCATCACCTGCCTAAACTCCAGGTCTCTATAACTGAGGTGGGCTTCAAATAGTAACCTTCGCACCCGGAGAAGCATAGGTGGAGGAAGGCAT
Organism: Liasis olivaceus; assembly: GCA_030867105.1. NCBI lineage: Eukaryota > Metazoa > Chordata > Lepidosauria > Squamata > Pythonidae > Liasis > Liasis olivaceus. The sequence continues at coordinate 23,622,877 of CM061354.1, forward strand.
TTTAAAGCCTGGAAGGGTTTAAAGGTGCATGTCCAGGCATTAAGATAGTTATTACAGGCAAATGACAACTTCAAAGCAGGTATTCCCGGAAGCAGTACTTGGGATTAGGCAGAAAATAAGGTGAAAAGAAGAGAGCCATTGGGGGGAGGGGGGTCCCCTGCACCCAACACTTACAACTTTTAAAAGGCAAAGGATATTTCATTTTGGTTAAGGTTTTACTTACTTACAGCCACCCTCAAACTTTGTGGGTGACAAGACTGCTTCAGAGGCTGCTGAATCCATCAGGTTCAAAGGAGCCTTGAGAGAATTATACTACTAATTCTATCAGCAGATCTGTTGATGCTCATTTGAATCTCATCCATGATTTTGTTGTGGATGAGGCAGCCAACCTGGCATGTATCACCAAGACTTGGATGGGCCTGGAGAGATATGCCCACCTGGATTTCAAGTGTGGAACCAGCCATGAGCTGGGGGGGCAGGTGGGAGTAGGAAGGAGCTGGCCATTATCATCCAGGAGGCCTTTATGGCTTTCAGAGGCTCTGTTCCACGGATAACCGGGTGTGAGACCCTTTGGTTGGAATTAGACTCTGAGAGCAGTTGAATTTGTTACTATTGTGTCACCTTTCCTATTGCACACTGACATCCCTGCCTAAACTGCTAGATTCTGTCACTGGGTTGGTGGTGGTGTCTCTAAGGCTTATAGTTCCTGGGGACTTCAACTTGGTCCCAGGTGGCATAAAGTCTGGGACCCAGGAGTTCATAGCCACCATAGCTACCATGGACTTCACCCAAGTCATTGAGAGCCCAATACACACCAGATGTCAATGCTAGATCTGGTTTTTGTCTCAGGGCAGTTGCAATATGAGCTGAGAGTGCAAGACAATACCATTAGCCCTTTGCTAAGGTCAGATCACTCTCTGATCACTTTTTGGCTAGCTGGTGCTCCTCCACAGGGAGATAGGACCTATTAGATTAGTCTTTACCAGAGAACCCATAGACCCTACGGTTTCCAGGAAAAAATAAAGAAAAAAATTTTTTTTGAGATCATGTTGATCAAGGTGTTTTTAAACCACACATATGTTTCCTTCCCCAATTCTACAGCCTAACTATAGTTCTTAATTTTGTATAAATGTGTTGGGCGTTTCTGAATATATAAATATATATATTTATATACCAAATAAGATAAAACAATATGCAAAAATAATTATAGTATATAATTACTTGGTCATCAGGTTATACTTTTGTATTATAATTTCTGCTCATCCTGTTGTTTTGTGAAAGGACATTAAAATAATCAGTATTGTGAACGGGAATATATAAAAAATAACAACTGTAGTCACATTGGCCAGATTCAGATGAACTCAGCAAACTAACAACATAGTGCACTTTTATATGCCTCAAGAAGAGCTGTAGGCTAGTGATAAAGCACACTGTTGTGTGCAAAATCCTTGGGATCTCCAGGCTGGTTTAAAAAAAAATACTTTAAAACCTCAGAATGTCAGTCTTGCTTAGCATAATATATATTTTTTATATGGAACTGTATTCCTATTCAGTCATAAACTTAAGTTTGCCAACCTTGAAGAACACATGACAACCTTGCCTTATATGCCAACATCCCCAAATACTACCACCTGCAAATTCTGGGGGTTGTAATGCCACCACATCTAGAGAGCTCCACAATGTAGAAAGCTGGTAAGTATCAACTTCTCATAAGTCTCAAACTTCTTTTTTTTTAATTGATGACAATAATTAAATCTGATGCCCTTCTTCCACAATATATCTTAGTACTAATTTTTTACAAATGGTTGTTTTTATCAAAGTCCAGAAGATAAAAGAGTTGCATCTTTGTTTTGCAAATAATGCTATACAGCCATGAATAAAGAGTAGCTAGAGTGACATCTAGCGTTCATTTATATCTGAAGAAAGTAGTTGCCAATATATTCATACTTACACTTTCACTTGAATTTGGGATGGTTGTGGACTTAGGTACAGATCTCTTCTAAACTGCCACAAGCACTTGGAGAAGCAGTTTTTCAACAATATCTATTTTTTATAACTTGATCTTAGTATTTTTAAGGTTCTAAAATGGAAAACTGATCTATTGCCTTTTAATGGTGATCATATCTAATTTATGAAGTTTACATGAGCAGCCAAGAAAACACACACAAGTCAAATTTTAATAATCTCTGTTTTATTAACTTGGATGTTTTATTAAATTTGCAAATAATTCTGCGTATCTGATGCCTGACTAAAACTAGATAAAGAGATCAATGACAGTGAGTGATAAAAACAAAAAAGAAAGAAAGAAATGTTAACATTAGAAAGCAGTATTAAAATCCAAGCAGAACAGTAAAATCTTCATTTTTTAACTAAAGCTGAGTAAAGAAGAGTCAGACGCTCCCTCTAATTCTATCAGAAGGGTATTACTACTGGAAAGGCCCTGTTTCAAGAACCTACAGAAAAAAGTCTTTCCAGACTGTAAGATATATAACAGGCATTTCAGAGATTATTATAAATTGAAAGCCTGTTCAAATAACCTGCCCCAAATTGGATAAGCGTTTGAAAGTCAACACCAGTACCTCAATCTGTGACCAGAAACAAATTGAAACCAGTGAAGTTGTTCCCATGAGTAAACAAATAGGAAGTACAAAGCCATTCCATTACGTCACCCAGAGTCCACTGGAGTTGGGCGGCCAATAAATTTTAATAATAATAATAATAATAATAATAATAATAATAATAATAATAATAATAATATAATAATATAATAATAATAATTCCTGACAAAAAATTAGTCTTACCATTTGTTATTAACTGTAGCTTCTGAACAATACCATGAAGAACTTCCATTTAGATTCCATACATAAGACTGAAATCATAAAAGGACCTTCAGCTAGCATACATAACAAACTGAGTAGAGGTTCTTCTAGTTATCTACCTGTATGATTCCAGCAGTAATGGTCCAAACATACCACTAAACTTCATATCCAATCTTTCAGATGGAGCATTATAAAATATACCTTTATTTTGCTGAACCCATGGGAACATTTAGCCAAACAGAAGTGGAATAATTCTGCCCTGTGGTCCCAGAAGGATGTCATGGCTGATAGTATTGTGATAATATAACATACTGTATGAAGGAAAGCCAAAATCCCCATAAGCTTTGTATGTCCTTACTGGGAACATCAAAACTGTAAACTGCATTCTTCTTCCTCCTCTTCCTCTTCCTCTTCCTCTTCCTCCTCCTCCTCCTCCTCCTCCTCCTATTATTATTATTATTATTATTATTATTATTATTATTATTATTGAGAAAAAGACCATTTCCTACTCTTAAATAGCAACATTCTTACAGTTTTTCCTTATCTTCACTGGAGTCTATTTTTTTCAGTGGAGATGTTACGGAATGAAACTGGAATTTTCTGCAGACGTATCAGCTGCTTTGCCACTATCTCCCTGAGAGGTATTAAAAAAATATTAGAAATAGACAAATCCAAATTCCAGACCATAATATAATATGTGAAACAGTTGAAGAAATGGACCAGCAGTCCCCAGTTCCTGACCCAGTTGCAACACTTGGTAGAAATGCGCTGAGTAGCTTGTATCACTTTTAACAACTGATATTGTCATACTAACTCATCTTTTGTATATTAATCTATTCCATTAAAATATTCATAAAGTGCAAAATTAAATTTACGGCCAGTTCAAACACAGGTAGGTTATCCACTTCCACAGCACGTGATTTGAATCTGATACTATTTCCATACAAACTAGAATAACATTATTAATGTTATGGAAACAAAAAGCATTGCAAACTACAATTGATTCATTCAAAAAAATTTTAAATGCATGGCACCACAGGGACTTAAACAGTTGAGTAGAGCTATAATATATTTTCAGCTGGCATCTAATTTCAACTGCTTCTGACTGACTTTTTAAAAAGTATATTGAGTTATCTCAATAAAGTTGACCTTTAAGCTTTTCCATTCTATCATCTGTTCCTATCAGTTTAGCTTCTTGTTAATTTGGTATGACAGCAAATAAACGGATACTTAATGGAATATATATCTTTCTAAAATGAGATCCACTCATATATCTTTTAAAAGTTTCAGTTCAAATATCCCCAACATATCCTACTCAATTGCCTTATGTACTACTCAGCATTTCTATTCATGTGACCTTGAGGAAGTCCAGTGTATTTTATTTGTAATCTGTTATTAATTTTCATATACTCCTCGCTTTATGGAGTATAGTCCCTGCCTATGGAATGCTCTATGTGATGTACATATTGAGCTATACTATATATAAAAGCACTGCCTAGCTGTGTCCCTTAAACAATTTCCTCATATTTGTCTGTGTCAAAATATAATATAAGATTGGGCAACCTGTAAATTTCATGTGTTCTCAAGGCTTTTTGTGGTTTCTAAAGCATTCCAGGATCATACCACCAAAAATTAGTAATAATTCTTCATGGTTTTTAAGAATGTCTTTTTCAATAGAGAGAGATGTGTTAAGACCATAATACTTTGGGTTTTATTTTTGTAAAAGGTAAGAAAAGAAATATGGTGTCTATTCTGCCCAATCTCTCCAGTGATTTCATCAGATCTTTGCCACATCCCCTACAGTTCTTAGCTGCCAAACATTTTCCAGGATTTTTGTAAAAATGCCAGTGTGAAAAATCCAATGGAAGAAGCCTTGAGCTTCTTGGAGAAGGGTAGGCTATACATGTGAACATTGTCTTGTATCCATTTGGTGACATTGTCGCAAAATATCTGGCCAAAATAAAGACTAAATAATCTCTAGTGTGAAGCATACCTGATTCTCCGTGTTGCTATGGAGAAACAGTACACCTGCTAATTTTATTCCCAATTAAATAAAGAATAATTTCATTGCTATCAATAGGATTCAACTGTCCTTCATATTTTGCCCAAAACATTGAATATTTGTATATTTTGCAAAATAAGACTGACTAATTAAAAGAATGATTGTTGTTTGAAAATACTTCATTTCCCTAAAATTATGACCCATAGTTTTTTCCCCCACAATGAATTAATTAATAGATCTCTCCTTAAAAAATTATCAAATAATGAAAGAAATAGCAGTCAGAAATGTTTCAGGTATCTAAAACCTAATGCAGCTATTACAGGGTGGTTTGCAAGGGCTGAGTCATGCCTTCTTAGTGTCAATTAGCCTAATTATTGCTTTTGCTGCTTAAAGGGCCCTTCAATCACTTTTGAAACATCTCTCTGCACAAATGGCAGTTAGTCATACACAGATTTTCTCACATGCCACGATGTGACTTGGCGGCTGGGCTTGGAAAATGCATTCTTTGATTTTGCCACAATGCTGACCCACCCACTGTCAAAAAGGAAAGCTTTCTCTTTGCCACCCATTAATTCAATGCTCTTCTGTCAGCCACAGAAGCCAAGGCACAATTTGTTGGCCACTGATACAGCCGAGCATCCTATTATCTCTTCATCTCGCCTGCTAGGTGGTCGAGGGTGTGCTTTTCCCTCCAGGGGAAATGTACCTGTTAAGACAATATTTCTTTTGGCTCCAGCTCTAAGCCATAGGCAAAGGGGATTAGTGGTTCAGCTCTTAATTGTGCTTGCCTTCTTCTTCTGCAAATGGCAATCATTCCATAGCACCTTTTGTGACGTGAAAATGAGAATTGGATTAAAGCATACCTTAGGTTCCTCACCAGCTTCTTCAAGTCTGGAAGGCACCTTGCTTAAGCCATTGGGTGTGCATAATAGACAACCAGGTCTTGCCACTAATGTGACATAGGCAAACAACTGTGTAGTTTCAAAACAAGCTGGGAATCAACTGTGTGGGGAAGAGTGCTAAGATTCAGATTCGAAAGATGACAATAAATAATTACTAAGTTTTGTTTACATATAATATCAGCTTCCAGCATTTAACATTCAAGCAGATTAAGAAGTTCCAATAGAAGAGAATATACGTAGCTCAGGGTTGAACTGTAGAGTCCTTGTGCTCTCTGAGCTTGGTTATTTGCTTGCAGACATTTCATTATCTAACTAGGTAACATTATCAGTGCTAGTGAGTGTGGGGTTTTCTCTCTGTTTATATACAGCAGCTTGCCTTGCCAGTGTTGACTGGGGGGGTGGCTTTCTCCTTGGTAGTTCCTTGATTAAAATATTGTTTTCTGCTTGATTGTTAGTCTGGTGTTAATCCCTGCTTCTCTGGGTGTTGGCTGCTGGAGGGGATGTGTTCTGGTCTTTTTGTTTCCTTCTTAGCTTTTTTATTGTCTCTTTTGAATGATGTGTACATGCGGTTTGTCTCTATGTGTCTATTGATGGCTGATTTGTCTGAATGCCAAGCTTCCAGGAATATCCTCTCATTTTTGGAGTCAGCTTGGAGTCACAGTTTTCCAGTTGAAACTATGGTTGAGTCTGTCCATGTGTTGTGAGATTAAGGAGTTTTCATCATGTCTTCTCACTGCTAGTTGGTGTTCATGGATACACTCTGCTAGTCTTCTGCCTGTCTGTCCTATATAGTGGCTATTACAGTTCTTACACTTTATGTTGCAGATGTCTCCTGTTTTTTCTTCTTGGGCTACTGGGTCTTTTGGTTTACTTAAGATGTTTTGGAGGGCTGTAGATGGTTTGTGTGCTACAGTGATGTGGTGTGGTTGTAACAGTGTGTTGGTTGTTTCTGAGATGTTTTTGATGTATGGTAGTGTTATCCTTTTCATAGCTTGTGTTGGTTGGGCTACAGTGGGCTGAGTGGTCAGGCATTTTTTGATACCCATGCAACTTTATCTACGAAGGAAACAAGAAGCTCAGCTCCTGTTCTTCAGATAGCTCAATTAAATCTAATATCTTCTACGTTACTTGGCATTATTTAATATCAACCATCATTTTATACTCTTTTCTGCAATACATTCAATATATTTGAAAATAAATGTTTAGCTTTATATTATCTGTTATAGTATAACATAATCTTCATTTTTTAAGGGGCATTTTATTAATTTAATTATTTTATTAAACAAATATAGGTAGCTGCCCATCTACCAAAAGGAATTCATATACAATCTTATTTCAAAATGGGAAAGAAATGCTTTTCTTATCTAGGTTAGAATATCGTCTCTTCCATGTTTATTTTTTCTTTGAATTCCTTGGAAAAGGGCAATTAAAATAATTAAAATGCAAAACAAAAAAGGGGTTAGTCTAGTTTCTCAGCTTTCAGCTGTAATCGGTTTCCTTCAAATTAGCCAGTTCTTCCACCTCTACAAGATCTCCTCCTAAAACTCATGCAATTTCTGATGACAATGCCATAGTCCAGATATAGTACATTAAGGCTACAATCCCATAGGCACTTACTTGAGAGTAAGTCGAAGAGAACTCAGTGGAGTTTACTGCTGAATAGGCATGTGTGGTAAAAGAGATACTGTCTGCTGTCTTTTGCAGCAATAACACTTTTCTCTTGGTGTTTCAATTGTCTCAGAGCTGCTATTATCCCTGCAATGATCTTATTTTATAATGTCAAATATACAGACAATTCTTCACTTTCTTCTCCTGCACAATTTCAGCTTTGCCTATTATTTCTTCTACAGTCTGTCCCATTTTGCTGGTAACCACCTTCCTATAAGATGGCAAAACTGAGCTGAGATAGCTGCTGTTACTCTAATGATGCCCACTACTGTCTGTAACTGGATACAACAATTAGGATTAATGCAATCTAAGCTTTGTGCTTATAAGTCTTACTGAAAAGATAAATAAGTGTTTTCTAGACTTTAATCCATATACTGCTGCAATTTATATACAAATAATTCATTAATTTATTTAATCAATTAAACATGTTATCAATTTAAAAGTTGTCTCAAATTGAAAAGACAGACAATTTTTAAAATAAGTTGCTGACAAATGCAGGGCTTTTTCCAGCTCTTTATGGCCATGTTCAGATCTATTAGAAATACCTTCCTTGCTTCAGTGCCTCGTCTGTACATCAGGTAAAAAGTCAGCCTAAATGTTTTAATCAACATTTGAAGTCCATTCTGTAATCATTAATTTCAATGGGACAGCTCAGGATAACCTTACGTTTGTATCAGCAGGTATGTTTATAAAATGTATAGGTGCAATTTCTGAATATTGTATAATGGGAAACATAGCCAGTTTATTTTAATCTATATTTACTATTAAAAGTATTCTCACTTAAAATATGATTATGAGAAGATTTATTAAATTAATAAAATCACATATAAAAACATTATTTCCTTCTGTTTAATTCAATATCTATTTCTCATTCCTTTCAATTTAAGATTCCAATCATGTAGATGGCATTCCGCTGTCTTATCAAGTACAAAGTCGGCTGATTACAAAGCCAACCTGAGCCATGCTTAAGATTGCCTGATGTTGCGCTTTCAAGACACTAAGTTGCAACTCAGGCAATAAATATAAGGCTCCTGATGCCATCTTGGAACCTTGAAAACTGTAGGCAATAAGAACTGCCTGCCATCTGGCACCACATGTGAGAGTTAGTTCTTAGTAAGTGAACAACAAAATAAGAGCAAATCTGATCATTGCAGAAGAAGAAGAAGAAGGAGGAGGAGGAGGAGGAGGAGGAGGATAGAAACAAGCCTGTCCAACAAAAACAGTGCCAAATAGTCTATTATATAACATAGAAAGGAAAATGAAATGACAAAAGTTTGAATATGGGGTACGTGTGTGTGTGTCTTTAGCCATCTAACTATCATTCTTGAACCAAAGCAGTTGCTGAATTCTTTTTGGTTATAGCTTCCTACTTCGTTCAATAAATGTTATTGATCTGAAATTCTTGGATTTCTTCTGAAATTGCCTAAGAGATGAAGCATAACCTACAGTTTTAGTTCTACTGTTCCAACCTGTTTCAAGGCCATGGTAGATATAAAGCAGATCCTTCTTTCAAAGTATTATGAGACATGTAAGCAACACAGAATATCCAGGTCAGCCCTGAGCTATACTAGCTATACATTCAGGAACAGAAGTTTCCTAGGATTAGACTTCACTGTAGCCATTCAAGACACAGCTTGTTTTATAGTAGCTTAAAGCTATTATATCACAGAAATCTTTCAGTCAGCCATTTCCTCCATAGCTTCCATAAGGTGTATCTTTGTAAGCTATGATACATTGTTTTGTTATGGTCCCAGCTCTACTTGGGAATTCTTTTAAAACAAATTATTCTGTATTCCAGAATTATGCGTTTAATTACTTACAAAAACCTGTCAGTATATGGATATTCCCCATCGATGTATTTTCAGAACATTCTATCTGTCCACCGAACTATGTCCTTTAAATAAGTTGTTTGATTTATTGTTAGCATATTCATTGAGATGCAGCATCTCTTATGGCAGGAAAGAGAAGTTCATAAATACAAATGGGAAATTATATTCCTATCAGGATTCACAATGTCTAAACAGTACAAATAAACCACATTCTACACTGCATTCAAATATTGATAAATGGGCAACAAGATTATCATTTTCAGAAAGAGTGAAAGGAATTCATTTTCACCATTGACTCTAATATTTTTAACACTGTGTGTTTTTCCAACTTCTGTTTTGCTTTGTTCTGTCATCTGGTGTATCTATTAGATTTATCATTTAAAATTCTCTCCAAGAGGAATTTCACAAAATCCCTAAAGATACTCAGATTGGTAAGCCTGTTCTAACTGCTATAACAATATCATGAAGCTGAGCTTGAATTACCAACACACTAGAGAATTCTAATGCAATTATGAGTGTTTACTTACACCATGTGTTTCTCACTGAAGCTCGGCTGTATCAGGATAAACCAAAGGGAGCTAATGTTTTATAGATGGTAAGACTCTGTTTGTTTTCAGTAGGGCTAAATCTCCCAAAGCACTCAGACACACTAATTAAAGTAAACTGCAGAGGCCCATAATAAAATATATGTGTTTGGAGACTGTGAGATGAACTCTGCTGGCTTATTAAAAGTCAAAAGAAAAATATACATTATTTATGACTTCAAAGGGACACATTGTGAGCTCCAGTTTATTTAAAAGATTAACTAAGCATTGGTTATTGGTGACCATCTGAATGGCTTCTCTTTCACAGTTCATTAGATATGTCATATATGTGGGAAGTCGTAGTTTGGTATTGGCCCAAATAATATTAATTAAATAAATTGCAGACAGTATGCCAGCATTATTAAATATAATCTTTGTGAAAATAGCAATGAAAAATGCATTGGCCTTTTTATCCCCCATTCGTTACCCCCATTCACATCCTAATTATATTTCAATACTGTACATACATTTTAAAAATGCACGCCAAAAACCACTAACCAAAAAGTAGTTGGTTCTTTCATACAAATATCGGTGCAGACATAGATAAAAGGACTCTGGGTCTCCATTACTGGATAACAATGGCCAAACTGTTGACAAGAGCTGTAAAGAAGCCATCAAAATTCTACATTTTCATTACTAGAGGGTTACATATTTCCCACTCCTGTAGTAGTGGAATATACTGCACTGTCCAAATGAGTTGTTGCAGCAAGGTCTAATCTATATTAACATTGTGGTTAATGAATAAGGACAGCCACCATTTGTACTCCCCACTACCTCAGAAGCAATCTGGAGCCCATCTGCAGTGGTTTTCACTGCTGTCAGCTCTGCAATGCTGAAAAGGAGGAGCGAAAATCATTGCCCTGACCAGAGCTGCCATAGCTCCTACAGAAACAAATAAACAAGCCAACAAAACCTCTCAGCCACATTCTCCACTAAAGGGAAGTGAAATAAATCACTTGCATACACACAGACATACATTCACATAAAACCACATCCTTACTTCATGCTGCATTCATTTGTCTGCCTGCCTATAAAAACATCCTAGTTGTTACTGTGATCAAGTACTAAGAAGCCTTTAAGATGCCTTCCCCTTGAAAAATCTGTTAATGTGGCAGTAACCCAGAAACTGAGAGGCAGGGTGAAGCCAGCTTCTGCATATGGGGAAACAGACAGCCCTCAAGCTTAACAGAGCCATGGTGTCTCCAAAACCAGACTTGGGTTGTAGTGACTTCTCGCTAAGCTGGAAATAAATTAAGCTGCTAAACAGGAATGACATCATGGGATTAGTGGGGCACGGGCTAGGTGCAGTGTAAAGACTGCCTGCGCAGATGCCCTGTGATTTGCACTTTCTGACACTAAAGGTACAATTCTATATATCTGAATAACTTAATAACTTCCCTAGAATTCAAGAGGCTTATTTCTGAGTATAAGAAATATATTGAGGCATAAAATTGTACTTCACCTATTTATACAGCCCATTAAATTGATGCAAAGATTCATACTTTTATTAATTGCATTTGTATACCACTCTTTTATCCAAGTTGTTCCAGTACATGGTAAGTCATTAGCACTATAAAATGGGTCTTGCTGAAAAAGAGTAATTGGACCTAAATGCATGATATGCTTTGCGGACAAGAAACCACATTCCATGTTCCAAGTAAGAGAACTGTAAATTTTGCCTGCACTGTTTACTGACTACCTTTGATAAGATACCAAGAAATTTCTCAATAGGTTTGAGAGGATATAATGTGAGTACTGTACTCTCAACAACATTCCTAACTCAGTACCCTCCAGTGTGTTGGACTTCAGTTCACATAATTCCCATCCAGCATGATGTTTTCTGGCTAGAGATTTATGGAGTCCAACATCTGGAGGACACCAGATTGAAGAAGGTTGATGTTTTTTGTCTTACATTCCTTAGAGGAAAACTGGGATCTATGCATTAGAAATAAATATTAAAAATCCATTACAATACTTGACTCTCCAATGACTATGGATTCCACAGATTGCACATGTCTGACATGAATGAAATCCAAGAGCTCAAGTTGCTTTAAGCAACCAAATAAGGGAAGTTAATATTATTAACCCATGCCTTACATTAAGTGAGTAGTTTAGTTTGCCTGGAGAAACCTGGTAGTTTATTCTTGACTCATAATCTTAATAATTACACTGTACCAACCACAGGTGCATTATTGTTTTGGGCTTGTTTAGTTTTTTTTAATTAGTCATTCATTAAGGGTTTTATATAATAGGAAAAATAAACCATAATGAAAATGAAAGAAAGGGATTACAATTAATTGTAGAACAAAAAATAATTGAAAAATAGATAATCCTTTATAGGAAGTGCAAAATTGTCAAAGAGAATGAGTAAGAGAGACAGAATGAAAGAAAGAGAAACAGAGAGGAAGGGAGGGAGAACTAATAAGTTGTTTTCCTATTGTAACCTATATTTCTGCGGTTAAAATCTAGAAGTTTGATACTGGGGAGAAATAATGGAGGAACAGAAGGAATCAAAAATTAATGGATTTGTAGGCAATTACCCTGGATTGAATTCAGTAACATAAACCTAGGCCAGTCACTAGAACCTCTAGACACAAGCATATGTTCTGTTGAGTAGCTATAATCTTCTTAAACTCTGTTCCTAGATTATTCAATTCTAACTTCTGGCATCTTCCATGGCTATAGCCCTGGTTGATCCTTCTGTCTTGATAACTTTTTAATCCTGATTACTGGTATCTCTCATGGGTTCTGGAGAACCTCAGATTTACTGCCCATGGTCCACCCCTAACAAAAGGGAAAGAAAAAGTGGTTAAGTGAAGAGGGAATGAAGGAATCATATCATTAAATGACAGCAGTTGTTGGATTGGGATAATATGCATACTGCCAAGATACACTTTGAGTGGCAAGTGGTACATAAGTATTTTAAATGAACTAAATAAATAAGGCAGCTCTTATTGGTCAGATAAGTTATGCTGATTTTTTCCTAGAAACAGTTTAAACTTTAAGGTACCAGCTAGTTTTCACAGTTCTTGCTGTGACTGCATAGTGAAGCTATAATGAGTATCTTCAAAATAAGCATTATCTTACATGTTCAACATGTATAAAAGAAAAATCATGCCACATAGGATGTCTTTCTCCAGTGCTTTGAAAGCAACAATGCTTCCACCCCATGTTTGGAACTGATCGCACATGTTTTTTAACACGATGGTTGGGACTAGCTGATATAGCTATGGCAGATGGGACAGGGTCAGCGAGGGCAGCTTATCTCTCCTTTATATAACTGTAAATGTGAGACAATAAAACTAAGGAAAGGAAAGGATACTGTATATCTGTTATGTTTGTCCCTACTACTGTATGACCATGTTATTTCAAGTTATTATTTAAAGTATTGTTCACCTAGTTTTCATAATACAGTACAAAATGGTAAATAAATTGTGTCTGAGCACTATATTTGAAAACTAGGCACACTGGATGGAAAAGCTGGCTTCCAGTAAGATTAACTATTGTCCTTGATCCTTTTTTCCATAATAGCCTAATCTGAGACTTGGTAAAGCTTGCCTTTGAAGTCAATAATAATTTACAGCTTTGAAGGGATATCCACAGAACATTCAGTTTGGACTGTTTGTGGCATTGGCTCATCTAGTTGCTACAAGGAATGCAAAGGAGATTGTTTCCTTATCTGAGAAGCAAGAGAAATTGTGTTCCAATGTTGGCGCAAGTGGTTTTTCAGATTTTAAGAAGAGACAAAAGATCAAGGTCAGTAGCTTATCTGAGCACCTTTAACTGCTCTTAATTGCTCATTCTATATCACTAAGTGGCCCAAGTAGCCAGTTATCCTCACTTTGGCTCAGAATCTTATCTTACATTCTTGATTATGTGATCATAAATTATGGCACTATATTATGACAATGCATTTTATTTAGGAATTAAATTCTATGTTTGCTTCCATTTTAATAAGCAAATAAGCATATTGCAAAGATGAGAATACTGAGTACAATCAGTCCAGTTTAAGTACATTTCCACAATGCAAGAATAATCTAAGTGATATGCTTTAGGCCAGGCACAGAAAATAATTTTATCCATATCTAATTAGTTTGCAGACATTGGAATCATGTACTGAATGTTTACACAGACAAATACACACTCATGCATTGGATCCCCCCCCCCCCATTCTCATTCACTTTGATGGAAAAAAAATTATTTCTCTCTCAAAGGAGAAAAAATTGCTAGGTTATCATTGGAAGAGTATTGATTTTTTTGTACTTAATATTAATTATCAAGAGATCAAGAAATATGTAAGAGTTCCATTGTACAGTCATCCCTTCCAAGATATGCATCTTCCCATAATTCAATTAAATCCTAAAGAGAGAAGATATCATGAGAAACTCTTCAATGGATCATTTTTAGATCTGGAAATGCATGCAATTAGGGAGATTATACAGTGACAGAAAGATGCATCACAGAAAACAATACTCTATCATCTTCAAATGATAAAGAAAGCTCAAAAATATGGCCAAGATGAGATTTTAAAGCTATTCTAATGCATTTCTAATAGATTACAAATAAAAACGCAAAGAAAAAATCCAGAACTTGAAACACAGTTCAGCGCAATATTACCCAGTATTGTCTTTTACTGTAAAACCCAGCTATGTAGCAAGCATCTAACAACCTTTGCTGAATTTGAAAAAATAAACAGGATTGATCTAGATAGTATTTGAATGGGAGACCAGCAGCAAACCAAATGGCTGTAGACCTGGGAAGTAGAAAAAACAAGGCAATAACTAACCAGTCTATAATGTACCCAAAAGAAGTTCATTAACGTATCTATGTAAGCACCAAAAGTCAAGGTAAACTCAAAGGAGACCAGCCCCTTTTGAAAAGGAATAAAGGCACATTGTTTTTAGAGAACTGGTGAAACCAGAAAAGTGTCATTTCCCTTCAAATTGTCCCTCCAAGCGGTCTTTCATAGGGTGGTATTGGAGCAGTTTCTATCTATATTGAAAAGAAAGATAGAATTTGTTATTGCATGCAAATTGCCTGACAGAGTGAAAACTCTTTACTAGAAAAGCATTCATGAAGATACAGGATTTTTAAAATTCTGAATACATACAACAAGATAACTATCTGCTATTTCTTTTTTAAAAGTTATATTTTTTTCAGTACTTAAGGATGCAGAAAATAAGTTCTCTTCAACTTGTTTTCTTCATGCTCTCTATTAGACCTAATATTAAACCATTTCTAAAGTATTGCACATAATGCTTTGACAAATCCACTTTAACCGCAGTATTGCCCTTCATTTTGACTTCAAAATATTCACTGATTCTCCTGGATTTGTACTGTTTAACCCAGAGATAAAGGTAAGCTTCCATTTTTAATATCAATGGATTATACCTTCTTGTTATATGCTTAGATTCAATAGAATGTTTTCAATCTAAGCGCATCTATTTTGAAGAGACCAGTAATGCCACTGTGTGAGAATAACTGTAGTTATCACAAAGATAAAATGATTTTTTTTAAAATTAACAATCTTAAATTAACTGATTAAATTGCTGCTATTCTTTTTTCTCCCCTTCCCTTTTTTTTCCTGAGGATTGCTCCTAGTGTTTTCCTTCCTTTTTGACAAACCATTATGATAACTTATCATGATTACAGAGACTACAGATCTTTTTTTTTTAAATTTACATGATATATCTTACAATTACTTATATTACAGAGAATATTAGATGGTTACAGTCAAGGTTTTTGCTAGCTATTTCATATATGACCTTTATCCTTCCTTGCCTTTAGATTATGTATACAGGTAGTCCCCAGTTCAAGAAAGAGTTCTGTTCCCAAGGTCTTTCCTTAAGTCGAATTTTGTGATGGAATGGAATTATGAAGGCCAGGCTCAGGGAGAAAAACATTTTCTTACATCTCCTGAGGAGCGTGGGAGATACAAGAGGATAAGACTGGCACCTCCCTGAGGAATTCACAATGTTGTGGCTGGCATTACTTGGGAGCTGGGGTTGCAGTCTGGGAAGATTCTTGTTAGAGGTTGTAGCTAATAAACATATCTGAACTGAATTTGCATGGTCTCTTGGAGTTCCTTGGGCTAGGCCTGACATCAATGAAAAAGAAGAAATACATAAAAACAATTACAAATAAAAAACTATAAAAGCATACAAAACAGGAGGGGATAAAATTAATAAGGGAGCCATCGCAAAATCTCCCCAGTCCCCTGGGAGCCCCAGGTCTGATCACATAGCCAGGTCTTGAAGGACTTGTGGAATGTTAAGAGGGATGGGGCTAATCTCATTTCTGGGGGGAGAAGATTCTACAAGGCGGGCACCACGGTAGAGAAGGCCTGCCTCCTGGGACCCGCTAATGTAATTCTCTGGCAGATGGGACCCAAAGCCTGCCTTCTCTGCCAGACCTGATGGGACAGGCAGATGTAATCGGGGAGAGGCGGTCTCTCAGTTAACCCGGTCCCATGCCATGAAGGGCTTTAAAGATCAAAACCAGCACCTTGAATTGGACCCAGAAGGAAACTGGCAACCAGTACAGCTTGCAGAGCAGAGGTATAACATGTACCGCCCTAGGGGCACACATTACTGCCTGCGCCACTGCATTTTGCACCAGCTAAAGCTTCCAAATAGTCTTCAAGTGCAGCCCCATGTACAGCATGTTACAAAAAACCAAACGGAAGGTGACTAGAGCCTGAGTGACAGTAATTAGGTCCCTCTGATCTAGGAATGGGCGCAACTGGCGCACAACACAAAGCTGTGCAAAGGCCCTCCTAGCTACAACTGCCACCTGCTCTTCAAGCAGGAGTCGTGAGCCCAGAAGGACCCCCAGATTGCTCACAGGGTCTGTCTGGGGCAGTGCAACCCCATTCAGTACCAAAGATGGCATAGGCCTAGCACCAGAAGGCCCCAAAACCCAAAGCCACTCAGTCTTGCCAGGGTTCAGTTGAAGCCCGTTGCTCCCCATCCAGACCCTCACACCCTCCAGGCACTGGGATAAGATATTCACAGCATCACTTAATTTGCCAGGGGCAGAGATGTATAATTGGGTATCATCAGCATAGTGATTATACCTCACCCCATGGTGATGGATGAGCTCACCCAGCGGCCTCATGTAGATGTTAAATAGAAGGGTAGAGAGCACCAAACCCTGCAGCACCCCACATAACAGGGGACGAGGCGGGATCTCTTCTCCCCAACCACCACAATCAGCCCCAGAGGAAGGTGAACCAGCACAACACAGTGCCACCCATTCCCATTCCCCTGAGCCAATCCAGAAGGATACCATGGTCGATGGTATTGAAAACTGCAGAGAGGTCAAGTAGGGCAAGGATAGATGCCCAACCCCCATCCTGCCCATGTGTGATGGAATGGAATTATGAAGGCCAGGCTCAGGGAGATAAGCGTTTTCTTAGTTCACCGAAAGAGCGTGGGAACTACAAGAGAATGAGGCTGGCATCTCCCTGAGGAATTCACGGTGCTGTGGCTGGCTGGCTTGGGAGCTGGGGTTTTCAGTCTGGGAAGATTGATGCTAGGTTTAGCCTAAGGAACTCCAAGAGACATGCAAAATCAGTTCAGCTATGTTTATTAGCTACAACCTCTAGCAAGAATCTTCCCAGACTGAATGTCTCTTCTCTCACTTCCTCTACCTTAGTTCTTCCATAAACCACAGAGAGGAGAGAGGTCGCATGGGTGTGATCCAATCCAAATCCTCAGCTGCCCCTTTATTCCAAGCAGCAACCTAGGCTTCAGATGGACCATGAAGAAGACCAGCAGAAACAATCCCCAGTTCCCTCTGGAACCCATCCGGGTCCATTAGTTGCCAGGGGCAGACCAATCTAATGGGTCCAGCCTCCCTGCAGTGGATAGTGGCACTAGGGAATCCCATTGTAATCAGGAGGTGACCTGATCATGACAAGGGGGACACCAAATGTTCCCCCAATTTCAGATCACGTAGCCACTACTCCAACAGGAACACCAGATCCGGTGTATGACTGTGTTCCATGTCGGGCTCTGGATGATTTGGGATAGGCCCATGGCCATCATGGTGGCCATGAACTCCCGAGCCACCTCAGACCTCACCCTTAGAGAAGGTAGATTGAAATCCCCCAGACCATTAGCCTGGGGAATTCTACTGCCAACCCAGAAATGGCATCAAGGAGCTCAGGCAGGGAAGTTGCTGTGCAAAGTTCTTTTCCTAGCCCATTCTCAAATTTCTTCTGCATTTCCCCTCATTCTTTTCACCCGGTCCCTTTTTCCATGATATCTGCTGCCTACCACAAAGGATGTTATTGTCCTTTTCCAGTTTGTCACATTCAATCAATAAGACAGCCTTTCTTCAGCATTAACAGTGGAATTCTATCCCCTACTATGCCTCAATGAAACAAGATAATGGGCCTTGGGCATCTCCTCCAACACCTGATGGCTATCTCCCAACATCTGTCACCTCCAACTACTATTTTGTTAATGGTGGGACTATATTTGTTCTTAAGACCTGCCTTCTTTTCTGGGCTCACTTCTACTACTACCAGTCAAAATCTTTGCCTATTTTAATTTCTTTGTAAGATATGAGTAATGCAACCAATGACAATGTTTTTGCTGCTTGGTTTGTTTGTTTGATACTATGGCAGCCCAGTCAATCATTGCCAGAGGTTATATCTCTGTCTCTACCACTACAAAAGTCTTTCATATATTTCAGTATAGCTTAAGAAGTGACAGTTTTCCACCATCCCCAGCATTCTCCTGTTTTCACACTGATGGGAAAAGCTGTATCACCCAGAGCACATTCCAATCTGTCCCTTTGGGCAGAATGGCCTACTGCCAACACAGTTGACCTGCTGAGCAACTGATACATTTGCAGATAAAGATGGAAGAAAATGCCATAGGAGAACGTATTTCTTTAATTACCCTGTGTCAACTATTATGTAAGCAAATATGGTGCATGATTGTGCCACCTACAGACTGAAAAAGAACAAAGATGCAAAAGAGTGTGCAAATTACTGAACAATTGCACTAATTCCTCATGCAAGCAAAGTTTTGTTTAAGATCTTATAAAGAAGGATACAACTAAACATAAAGGGAGAAAAAAAGCAAGGCCATTGATTGGGTAGATTCTGCCAAAATGTGGAATATATAAAACCTAAAGGGTATGCCAGAGCATACCCTGATTATTCTTCTGAGAAAGTTGATGAGGTTGAGAAAAACAGGCTGAGGAATTCTGGGAACTGGAGTCCACACATCTTAAAGTTGGTGAGGTTGAGAAACACTGCTCTAAACAATGAAGGAGGGGGGTATTAAAAATTATCTCCTCTGGTGTCCATATGCTAGGTATGCCACTGCTCTGCAATCCTTAAACCAGATAATCAACAACCTAATTTCATATAGCCCTCAACCTCATTTCAAAAAATACCTGCAAGCTAACAGGTCTTATCTTTTTCTAATGTGATTTCTCCATCTTCAGCAATTTGCTAGATGGGGAAGAAAAAAATTAAAAGAGAGAGAGAAAATTGGTGGCCCTACCAATTTTGGTTCCTGCAACGACCAATGGTTTACAGATTATAGATGAACTGTATTGGAATAATAACACAAAAAAGTTCCCGTCTGTGTGCTATTAGCTACCCAGACTAGCAACTTATGTATTCCATGAATCATATTTTGAAATAAATACAACTCAAAGAGCCAGCAACATTTGTTTTCACTGAATCATTAACATTAGCAAAGATACAAGCAGTATTTCTTAAACCATCTATCCCACCAACTTCATCAGCCAAGTCTTTGGCTTCCATTTATTATGCTTTTCAACTGTTCATTCTTATATGTCATATCTGAACTTCCTTTAGCTGCTGGGGATAACAGATTAAAGAGCATGTTGACACTGTCTTAATAAGGGGGTTGGGGGGGAGCACTTCTCAAAAATTATATGGTTCCTTTGACCTCAAAGCTGATCTTTTAGTTGTATTTTTAAAAACTATGCTATTATGTTTGTCTTCTCCAACTATTAATTCTATGTTTATATTTGCCTTTAAGTGAATAAGGTTTTTTTCCATCTTATTCTGAGTTTTGTTTAATCTGAGTTTTGTTCTGTTTCTTTTTTAAACTTAGTTTTTACTATGTTTTATTCTAAAATGAGAAAAGGAAAGAAATTATCTTCAGAATGCCTGATCTGTATTAGATTGCTCAGTGCATTTAAATTGTGTTAAAGGCTGGAGCTTTCTCCATTTTCAAAGTGGGAAATATTCAAAAACCACTAGACATTCAAATAAAATGCTGATGAGGTTCTTTAAAAATAATTTCTTCTTTCATTTCAGAACCATGTTTTTATTCGGAAACGTTTTTAGGATTTTGCAACTCACTCTGAGTTCTTTGTCGTAAGCACTGTTAGAGAAATACTTTAAATAAATAAATTCAAGGCCAAATAGGGGCAATAAATAAAGACTACAAGGACAGGGGCTAAGCCATAGATACTTACTTTAGGGACAATATTCTGAAATGGCACTGAAGTATTTGATCTGTAGAAAAGATGAAAGGGTTTATTTTATCTAAAAGTATTATGATCTGTTTGAATTGACTGCATTTACCCTTAGAGACAACAGAACATGGCCAAAATTATTATTTTTTAATTTATATCCCACCTTTATTATGTTCAACTGAAGGTGATGTACATAATATGTATATTATGTACATAATGTACATGCTGCCTCCTATTTTCCCCACAAGAACAATGTTGAGAGTTGAATTGGGCTGAGAGAGGGACCAGCAGAAAGTCCCCCAGCCAGTTTCTGTGGCTAAGGGAGGACTAGAACTCAGGGTCTCCCAGTTCCAGTCTAGCATCTTCATCACTACTCTAAACTGGCTCTTGTATTATACTTTCCAATAATGAACTGAACTGAAGGGCTGGGGAAAAATCAGCATATGATGATCTAAGGAACATTGTCACAAATGTTATTTATTTATTTCAAATGTTATGGCCACTCATTTCAAATTCATGAACAGCTAACAACTGTGAAGAACACCAGCAAATCAACAGAACCATTGCATGGGCTCTGCCATACATCTCCATCCACAAGCTCAGTGACAAAACTGTGTTTTTAGGGCCTTACAAAAGGCCAGCAGGGTCAGGGCGGATCAATTATCTGGAGGGATGTTGTTCCAAGGGGTGGGCACCACAGAAGAAAGGGCTGTCTTCCTCCCTAAAGGATGGGATCCAGAACATGCCTGTCCTGCTGGAACTAATGGGACAGGGACACATAACTGGGGAAAGGACGTCCCTGAAATAACCTGCCCCCATGCCATAAAGGGCTTTATTGGTCACCACCGGCAAATTACAGATGATTTCATTTTCTCACAGTGATCTTATCAAATAGCAGAGATGTCTGCAGGAAGGGAGGGGGTCAAAAACATCAAGATGGCAGCCACAACCATGTAATTGAAGACCTGCATGCTTGTGGCTGCCATCTTGACATTTTTGACCCCCTCCCTGCAGAACTCTGTCAGATAGCCAACTGTAATTGGCTACATACCTACAATAGTGTTAATTCAGGAACATCATAGTACCTAGAATGAAATGTATCTTTTTACTAGCGAATATTTAAATATACAGCTAAAAAGCAAGACTCATTTCCAGGGCATGAGGTAAAAATGCTTACAGCCAAAGTAGAACTATTGTACCTTGAAAGCACTTCTAAACTACAAAAGAGTGGGAGGGAAAGATGGTGGTACACAATAATCTCATTGTGTCCTTATGAAAAGAGCCAATTATTCTTTTGAGCAGTGATTAATCAATTACAGAACTATTTCTGACAGTAAAATGACAGCCTATACTTATGAACAATAAGTCAGAGCAATGGGCATATTGCACAAGGAGGGAGGAGTCCTAAATTCTTTGAGAACAGGCCAGGCTATGGATAATTGCTTCCCACAATGGTTTAGATGCCAATATTTGGGATTATTATGCATTATTCACACTAATTCCACTGGCAGCTCAGAATTTCATTCATAGATGATATAGATATAAATATAGATATAGATATAGATATAGATATAGAAATATTAGACTGATTAAATCTACATGCCTGGAAATCACTTGGTGAGTGGGAGGAACATAATTATTAATAAAATTGCTAAAGTGAGTAATAGAATCATAGTATCAAAGTTAGATAAAATTGATCCAGGCATCTAGCCTGCCATCTTGTTCTCAGGAAAACATATCCTTTAATTAGAAGCTCAATTAGGTTATGTCCTCCATGTTCACATTAATGAATGGAAGATGGAGCGGCCCTATGCCTGCTACCTTCATCCTCAGGACATGTCTTCATAGACTCACACTGTGAGTACAGTATCTACAAAGGGAGGTCTATACACCTGGAACTGTATCCACCAAGACTTCCATGCCATTCCATTAATGCATGGAAGCCCACAATAGCATATTTTCTCAGCTGAAGGAAGGCTTTCAAAGGTACAAGGATGGACTTCTTTTCCACATAATAAGGAGTAGCAGGCTGCATGATATCGATGTGGGATACAGAGATATTGTTTTGTTCCTTCTTCTATATGTAAGTATAAGGATGGAGTATGACTAAGGAGAGTCTTTCTGCTGAATGCATATCTAGATGTTCCTTAAAAGTATTCAGGAATTTGCTGATCGTATATATGTTCACACCTAATGTTAATGAAGGTATGGTGATAATCTTGAAAGAGCATTTGAAGAGGAAAGTGGCACCTTTTCAAAATTTATTTTCTAAAACTGGCTTTTCTCTGAAAGAGGTGAGGAGATTCCACAACATGGGTTTTTTCCTTTGTTAATTTGATGTGTGTGGGTGGGTACTTTTTCATATTCAGAACATGGAATTAAAGCACACCCATATTTGAATTTGTATTTTTACATTCAGAGAAATCCAGTAGCTAAATGTTCAAAACTAAATTTGTTCACAGGTAAACAAATTCATATATCTGTCCTCTTCACACATCTAAAACTTATATATCCATAATTATTGTGCTGCTACACTTTTTTTATTGCTAAAAAAGCCAAACTTCTCTTGATGATCAAAGGCATTTAAAAATAGATTATGATGAAGTTCATATGGGATGAACAATGAAACTTTGCTTCAGATATTTTGATCACAAACCATTTAGGTCACTATAGGGAGGACCAATAATTAAATTGGTAAGAAATAATTTGAAGACGATACAGATCCTAGGCTGGGGTGGTTTGTGAATCCCTTTAAATAGATGTCGTTAATTTTTGAGTATTCCCCAACATATTGTTATTATCACATTGATCCTGTTGTTTTTTTTTAATGAAGTTGTATAACTTTATTTTACATCTTTATTGTATATATTGAGTCATTACCAATTGGAATTGCCTTCAAACTGAATAAACAAATAATTGATACAATATTTTTAGTTCAAGTTCCTTACGTGTAATTCATCCTTCCCAATATGAGACAAAGCTAAATTGACAGAATGCCTCTGTACCATGAATGTGAGACTATTAAAGCCAACTTAATTTTTTAATGGTCTATCACAAAAGGACCCTGTTCACATGACATACTTATAGGATCTTATGGGAGAAGTATGTCAGGCTTTTAAATTCTTAAAGAAATTAAGCTTTTACCTAATTTTCACCTCAGTGATCAAAGTGACAGTTGAAAAATGGATAGTAGTAGGTTGGATTGAA
This sequence comes from Liasis olivaceus, assembly GCA_030867105.1. Classification (NCBI taxonomy): domain Eukaryota; kingdom Metazoa; phylum Chordata; class Lepidosauria; order Squamata; family Pythonidae; genus Liasis; species Liasis olivaceus. The sequence continues at coordinate 23,646,358 of CM061354.1, forward strand.
TAAACCTCCAGAACCTATTTACAGTTATCAGTAATGCTGATAACACGGTTTTTTAAAAAAAATTGTTTCACTGCAGGAAGAAAAAGGAAAGCGGGACATGAAGACAAAGCCTTCCACCTCTCTTGTACTAGCTGGAATGACTGTAAAAATGGCCAGCACGTGAAAGTTCCAACTATCCCATATAGACAGTTGGAAAGTGGGTGACTGCATCAGTGTCTGTGGAGGGATGAAGGCTGGGAAAATAACAAATACATGACCATATCTGTAATGGTATGTGGGAATGACCTTGAGAAAGGAGGGGAAGACACGCTGCCTAGGGAACGATCGGATAAAAGGGGAAGAAGCCCACAGCTGCATAATGGGAAGAGAAAGAAACTTAGAAAGGACCTGCCCTATCTTATCAGGCTGTAAAAAGAGATGGTTGGAGATCTATACTTTCCGACTTGCAAGATTCTGTTAATGTAGCCTTACAATAAAGTAGAATTAGCTCATCTTGTTGGGTTTCCTGTCTGGTCTACCTGGGAGGTTCACAATACCATCATGCAAATGCCATGTTAAACATCAGAACACAAGTAGATATGAAATGGCATTTGCATGATGATATCACACGCATGTCATCATTTTTGATATTGTCGTGCTGGATGGCTACATTGGTTGAGTCATGCAAACAGAGCTCATGTGATAGAAGAATGAGAGTAGAGCATTTACTAACTCTTTGAAAAGTGACTTTCTACATGTGCTAAATAACAGATTCCTTAACATTTGGGAGTTTAAAAACATGGTAGAAAAAAAGAATTGATGCCATGGGAAGAAACCATCCAGGAGTTAAATGGTTGTAACTGCACCTAGTAAATGTCAAAAATAACACATTTTATTGTGCAGGAGGATAAAGACTAACAAGGGAATTCTGATGCCTTTAAACAGAAAGAAAAATATTTACATGGAAGAGGAGGAGGTAAAATGGGCTTCATCTTCCAAATCTTCTAGTTACATTGGTCTACTAGATGAAACACAACAAATCAACAAATGTTGATTTGAAGTCTATTTGAACAGATACATAAGCAGATATACATGCAGATGTGTTGTAAATTACAGGTGTGTACTTCCACAAATGTACATAGGATTCGGCGAAATCAGGGGGAAATGAAATTCAGAACATACAGAGAGTAGTAATGCAATATTAACAGTAGTCATTATAATTGATTGATCGATTATGTGCCATCAAGTCATTTTCGATTCCTAGCGACCGCACAGATAGATTTTCTACAAGATGATCTATTTCTAAACTGGCCTTTCATGTCTCCCCATGGTGCATTCATTGCCTCTGTAACTGAGTCCATCCACTTTGCTGCCGGTCGTCCTCTTCTTCTCTTTCCTTTTACCTTTCCCAGTATTAGAGCCTTTTCCAGAGAGCTGGGTCTTTGTATATAAAAGCCATTATAAAGCAGATGTTAAATGTTAACAGTAACTATACATGCATTGATTATTTACTCCAATAATGTGATTAGAAAAAAAAATTAAGAACATTTTTTAAAAATCTACACACATCCCTATTCAAATAATTGTTGAACCTCTTGATAAACTATTAATTCACCTTTGATTGTAATTTACTACCAGCTCCTAAAAACCCATAGACATGTAGAGATGCGACTTTACCAACCTTATTAAAGGCAATGAAACAGGAGAACTAACATTACTAAATCAAAATAAAAAGGAACATTCCCAGAAAACTTGAAAGAAATGTGTGCTCTGAAAGATTACTAAACTAGGCTTCAGTTCAGATTATATTTCCATCTCTAGCCAAGACTAAAATAGTTTGCATCCTTTTTTCCTTAACCCTCATTACATTCTATGATAGTTTTCTCTCCACTGCTTGTATGACCTCTTCACCTGCACTGATTCAGTCAGAAGGAACAAAGTAAGTAAAGGTCAAGATAGATGTCAACCTAAGCAATTACTAAGAGAAGAACTTGTACATGACCCTGAGATTAGAAACAGTGACCTGTCATACTGGTAAAGGGAAGCTGGGCCCCTTTTTAATCTACAAATTTGCACCCACCAATGCAAATGGAGCTCTGGTTTATTTGCATTTTAATCACTCCCAACTTATTCCAGCACTATCTTGGCTTTCTCATCTTCTTTTCTAGATAGGCCATCAAGAGACAGCCGAGACAGTAGCAGGGGAGGATATTATAAAGGCGATAGCACAGCTGGTATTCAACATACCAAAACATGGTTCACCTTTTCATTAAAGTGATCTATGTTGTGACAGTAATATCTATTGCAATGACATATTGCATGCATGTCATGCAGGGAGATTTTTTGTTGTTGCTGAGAGGTACATTCCTGAAAAAATTACCTTTCTGTAACTCCATGATGGCACTGGGTAAAGTCAAAGCCAAAAGGGAGCAACACCTTCCCCCACCTCTTACTGCACATTCTATCTTTCCCTTTTTCTTCCTGTGAAACTGATGCCTCTGAAGCAAAGGGAAGGAATTAGTCAGATTCACACTGGAATGCAATTTACCCATTTTTGTATTAAAGTGATCTAAGTTGCAATCTATATTCAATTTTCCGTCAAAAGTTGCACTTTCACAAACATATAGTTTAAACTGGCTCAGCATTAGCTCAGGCTTATAGGCACTTACCAAACTTTCACCTATATTAAATAACTTAAGATACGGGTTCAGTGAAGGTGTTTTGGTAGTATGTCTAATGTATCAAGCATATACCAAGCCACTATATGTTCTTGGTTAGCTGCCTCTAGGATGTTATGTGAGCCAAGGTTGTTTTTAGATAGATGATTGGTAGATAGATAGATAGATAGATAGATGGATGGATGGATGGATGGATGGATGGATGATAAGATAGAGATGTAAACATTTAGAGATGTAAAAATTAGGCTAATCTGAATGCATCAACCTACTGGCAGACATTCAAGTCTTTTGTTTGCCATTGATGAAGTAGGAATGCTGGTGATATTGACAGAATTTAGTTCTCATATGCTCTTACAGCGAACAAAATGTACATAGAATTGGAGAAATATAAAGATGAATTTTCAGAACAGCATTATTTAGCATCAGATTTCCTATCCACAATGTAAATGAGGACAATTAGATCTACCTGCCTTGGCATGACAGGAAAGTGTAGCTAAGGCCAAAAGGAACTCCACTTGAACTTGCTGAACAGCCAATTGTCTGAACATCAGATATGATGGGGTGTGCTCCTCCTGATAAGCTAAATTGTGTGTCTATTCAATATGAGTCATGCATCGTGATTATGTGATCAGCATTCACTCATCTGCTCCATTTGTGATCATGTCATTGTGCTGCCTCTGAGCAAGCTGGTGAAAAGCAGAAGCTTGTTAATTAAAACAACAGATCTGTGAAGAAATTACTGTCCTAAAGTGAACCAGTCATCATGTCTTTTGACATGTCTGTGAAATTCCACAGCTGGGATCCAAAGGTATATATGCGGGATGTACTGTTGACATCATGGAAAAGCAGTTGCAAAGGAGAAGAAGCTCCTCTGATCTGAAACTTTCATTGGATTCTTGCAGAAGGAAACGGGTCAATACAGCAATAGTAATCAGAAACAACGTGAGAAAGTGAAATTTTATTTCCTCTCTGAAATTTTTCCTTAACTTACAAACCTCTCAGTTAAACCCAAAGAGGAGCAGGGGGGTCTGCAGGGTATGGTCAAAAAAGTCAAGAACACAGCCATGGTGGTGTTATGGAAGCTTCTCCAATGCACCTGCAATGCACATAAAAAACAGAGCTTTGATCACAGACAATTCTAATGGTAGAAATTAAGAAGAAATGAGAAATATCAGCACGCCTGGAGGATATTACCAGAAGTTTGCAAGTGAAAATCATGAGGAAATCAACTAGAAAGGAGTAAAAATAATCAGATATAGCATGACTATGCATACATGTGATCACAGGGAAGAAAGGCAAAAACAGAAAAAGCAGAAGTGTAATTCAGAGGTATAGACATACTTACCCAAGCAGACATTCAAAATGTGTAGTTAATTCAAACTCTGAAAAGACAGAGGACTAGGATGACAAGAAACCCAGGGATGAAATATTGAGTAAGAATTTGAAAACAGAAATAGTAACCTTATGTAATAGGATGGGGTATGCTGAAATTTCAAAGGGCAGGTTAGTTGCCTGAAACCCTGAAGATGAGTATTTCATGTAACGTAGTCATTAGTGTTTGTAAATACAAGTTCTAGAACTGGTATAAGCCTCAAAATGGTAGTAAAAGTATTATATAAATGGAGATTGGATAAACTTTTCCTTCTCTCTCAAGTCAGCAACAATCAAGGTATACGATATGAAGTTTACATTAGTTTTACAGTAGCTAATGTTTATTACATTACATTTACATATACTTTCCTTATTTGAATTTTACAGAAGTTTGCACTACACTTGTTTTTGCAAGGGAGGCTGTTTATTGATGTATTATTTCCTTTGTTCTGGATGTCTTTGAATCTGAAAATAATCTGCAAAGTTTGCAAGTGATAACTTTTGATAAATTCTATTGCCTGTCATTCTGAGAGCTGAATAAAAGATCCTGAAGGTCCACCTCTGCATACCAGATTTTCTCCATAAGGGCAGTTTAAGAAAAATACCCACAAAAATGTGCCTGTATACCAATGTATACCAATAAGGTATCATTTCCCCCTTTTCCAAGGCTCCTTTAGTTGCCAATAGTCTAAAATTTTTCCCTAAATCTTGCAAAAAAGCAAACATTAGCTAAATGGTGCGGGGTTAGCATGTAGGAAATTTTAAGTGAGACATCTAGATTCTTCTGTCCATCTAGGCTTTTTAAAAAATATAATGCACACTGTATTATAACATTCCAGCAGGGATGTTCAAAACTAGTTACTAGTTACTAGATTTTAAGTAATGTTTGCAATTCTATAAGAAGAAACAATTTCTTCATTTTTTAACTTATTTAGCTACAATTAACTTATTAATGCCACCAGGTGGGAAAAGAACACCAAAGAACGGCAACCTGGGACACAAAGCTGTTCAACAGAACTGAAGAAACAATGAGTATTTTACACAGCCTAGAGGGGAGATGATAAATTCTGCTACATGGACAATGTCAGCATGAAAATTGAAACTTGTGAAAACTCACTATATTTCTAATCCTGGTTACAATGACACAAGAATAGTGACATGTGTATGGGGTGATGTCACTATGAAAATTCTGCCCTTTTGTACTGTACTTAAGTCCCAAATCAGAAGTGAGTATGTAAATCACAGGGTTTGCCTCATATCATGATACACATTTTTCACTTGTTCTTGTTGCACACACATACAGTCCCTAGTGCCTATGGTACACAAGTAATCTCCTGGATCTTGGATCTGTACTTAATTTACTTTTAAGACAAGAGGACTCTTTTTAAACAGACTAATAAGGTCCTGGTTTAATGCAATGTTTTTCATAATATATTCCTAGTGCAATTGTCATGGTTATCCTTACATATTTACAATTTAAAGGACTCCTTTTCTGTGGCATAGAATAGCATCAAGATCAGGGCGTTCACAGGATGTAGTGAAAAAAGTCAGGAAGTCATACCACAATAGTATGATAGACGCTCAACCCATTTTTTATGTACATTGAACATGATTTTTGTGATACTGTTTTGACAATAATACGAATGAAGTTATTTTTAATTAAAGTAGTAGTTACATATCTGAAGGATGTGGGGATGTTGGCATATTGGTTAATAAAGTTTATTCCTTGTTATCAGTTTATTGACTTTGCTTAATTTATAGTCTTTTAATTATTAATATTTGTGGATTTTTTTAAACTTTGTAAAACTTCCATAATTACTCCAGTCTCATAATTAGAGATGGGGTTCATGATCTTTTATGTTATTTATGTAGTGTTCTTTCAAACCTAAATTAAAAAAAAATTCACAAGGCAGAGAGCATGTTTATATCCAGAAATATTCAAAAATTAATTCTTACTACACTATACCTAGAACTTGATTAAAATGTCTTAATTAAAACTGACCTAGTGTGTATGGGTGCATAAAGGAGAAGAAAAAGTTTGATTTACTGAATAAACTTCCAGAATACTGCAAAAGACAGTAATCATTTATAGTCTGACAAGGTAATCCATCCAGAATAGTAATATGCTAAATTCCTTCAGGCAATATGCCATATTGTTCTCACTTTATTTAGGACAGGTTTTTATTCTGCCAAAATTCTTATTGGGCTTTTCAAAAAGATCATATTCTATGAAGGAACAGGATATATTGAGACACAGAGAGAAGAATAATCTGGGTTCACACACCACATTAAGTCATCTGGTTGGTTTCAGTTTACCATCTTGTGAGGACCCAGAGAATTGTGATTAATTCAACAAACCATGATTAAACCAACTAGTTAAAGCAATGTGAGTAACCAGTCTATCCCAAGTTGTGCTGGACAGTACCTGTCAATTAGTACTTCATACATTAATTATATTTTTAAGTGAGCATGTGCAATCCTTTGGGAAACCAGAAAAAAATTATTCCTAGACCAAAAGTCAGAATTGTACTCTAGTTAATAAATTTCATACTTCATAAGAAAAGGGTGAACAGCTGAGTCAGGAAAGTGCAAAAAAATCACTCCCTTTGTTGGAGTTTCCTCTTTCACTATGTTTAGACAGTTGTCAAACTGCTGATATTGAAACAGACTACTGCCCAAAAAGTACTGAAATAAAAAATGTTCTCAGTATTCTGGGAAATAAGTTGCAGGGAGTAGGGGCCAAAAGGTATGCCTTTTTAGCAGTGGCCCCCACATTTTGGAACACTTTGCCCCCAGAGATTCAAAGGGTGCCCAGCCTGCTTGCCTTTTGTATGGCTTTTAAGACCATGTTGTTCCAATAAAATTGGGAGTAGATTGTAGTTCTGCACTGTCTTTGTAAACTGTTTTCATAATGGTTGGTTTTGTTCAGAGTTGGTTTTAGCTATGTTGTATTGGGGTAATTTTATCTTATTATATTGTGGTAAATCTTCCAGGTGGGCAATAGTAATTTTTTTTTTCCTTCCTACTGTCTTTCCTGCAGATGCAGGGTCTGTTTTTTTCCAGATCAGTCGAATGTTGATCCATTGGTTGCAACAGGAATTGATCGACTGGCTCGTCACCTGGGCCTGACATTGTGGGCTGAGAGACAGTGACTGGCCCAAAGTCGCCCAGCCGGCTTTCATGCCTAAGGTGGGACTAGAACCCACAGTCTCCCGGTTTCTAGCCTGGAGCTTTAACCACTAGGCCAAACTGGCTCTCTTTTTTAAAAATAAAATAAAATAAAATTTTAAATTTACATTTTTAAATGTATTTTATTTAAGTAAAATGGGCAATATGTAACATTTTACTTAAATAAAATACATTTTAAAAACCACCTGTACACAGTTGAGGTACTCCACAGAATTAGAGGCAAGGTATTCATTTTCATTACAAGATGAACAGGTTCGCAGAAGGAGAGGGAATGCCTAAAACCTCTCCACAGGAAATGATAAGGAAGATCACAGTTTATTTACACCATAAAAGTAGGGCAACTGCTCTATGCCTTGGCCTTAGATTGATAGAATAAGTTGCTCTGTTTTCCTGTTTTCCTAAATATGCCGTGCTTTAACTCCTCTTCCATCTGGAAGGGTATAAAGCCAGGAAAGTCTACTTTGACTGTTGAGATACTGAGTGATATTTAATTATTTATACATTATCCTATCACCTACATTCTGTGAGCTGCATCCCTAAAAATGAATAAAATATAATAATAATGATGCCGTTGCCATATAGGACACATCTCAGCAATTAAGCATTCATATGTTGCATAATGTGTTAGATCAGGGCTCCCACACCATGGGCACATTTTGTATTTTATAGGCATTCTCAGTTTTGTAATCTATAGTACTCTCACTAAATCCCATGATGGCCATGGCCAATTAAAACATCCTTTACAAGAGGCAAACTGATGAGATTTTTTTCCTACCGTTTTCAGTTAAACTGTCTACCATGTTGGGGTCCCCAACATCATTGACCTTGGTTTTATTCTTGTAAATATTTCATTTCATTGTAATGAAACATTTGCAAGAAGAAGCCAAGCCCAACAAACATCAAGGTCCCAGTATTTCAACCCTGAGCTACACATATTCTTTGCTGTTGCAACTGTCTATTATACCACCTGTTTCATTTTTTTCTGCACACAAGGGGACATTTTCAAGCAAAGCAATGGGTTGGTGCTCCTGCCATTTTATTTTCTAAGAATGCCTCTGAAACCTAGAAACATAGTTGAAAATACAGATTATACCTGAGGCTGAAGCTTTCCTTTGTAAATGGAAAATAAATGGATTTATTTATTTTAATAAAATGAAATTAAACAAACAACAAAACCTCAGTTTGAGCAAGGACGTGTTGTATACCCAGGGACACTATATTAGGATCCAGGTTTTAAACAATGTCAATAGCTGGGAAATATTTCAGCATTGGGGATTAATGTGTTTCTGAATCCTATAATTAGGTTCTATAAATGTTTTTGGACATATAAAGATTGCCTGATGCCACCTTTGTGCATGGTAGAGGTTGATTTTTGTCTTTTCAATATTTTTATCATTATTCTTTTTGGACATCTAAAGAAACTTATTTATACAGCAGCAGGACAAAAAGGTATTATATACAGTTCTTTTTCTGCAACTCAATTTAACTCACAGCTTGGACAAATGTACATGCAAATGCCAAACTATATAATATGTTAAATGCATGGTTTAGCTTTCCTTAGTTCTGCTTTAAAATATCAGCTGTGGGTAATGTAGTGGCCCAGAAGGAGAATTTCAACCTTTTTTTTTTTTTACTATGATCTCTATTCTGATGGGACCTGTCTACAGCTGCTATTTTAGAAGAAAAACGTGCAATGGAAAAGTATCTAAAGTAATATGCTATTTGTCCCCAGGCTATCAGAGCTATATCCCAACTTGAGTGTTTTTTGGATAGAAATTGCAATAAATCACATTTGTTGTTGCTGTTGTAAACGTTACTATTACTATTAATATTAAAACAGTTCTTAGAATTGGGATGTCACTTTCTGAAGCTAAAGAAATCATAAAGGTGACTGCTGAGTATATCTGCATAACACATAAATATATTTCCAAGAATATTGCCAGGGAAAAGCCTCCAACTGACTACCTGAAAAATGATCTGGCACCCACCTCCTGAACACACATCAGTGTTAAATAATGAATAAAAGTTAAATCCAATAGAAACCTTTTACAATAATGTGAAAGGTAAAAACAAAACTGACCTTCTGAACTGGACCTTAATTTAGGAGATTGTGCAGTTTCTGGCAGTATGCATAACTTTGCTTCTCCTTGAAAATATAAAGGGTATAACAGGGAGAAGCAATTTGCATTCTCTGTCATATTGATGTAATTCCCTACTTGTCATTATTCCTTTGAATTCTTTGCCAACAGCCCCATCTTCAGGTCTCACCCAGTATATACTAGATTTATTTTTAAATAAGCTAAAACTCTGGAAGGATTTTTTTTTTTCTTCAAATCTGCAGTTTTTAAATCATGCTCTGTGATATGGGAAACATAAAGGCCCCAAAGTTATGTACAAACTAAAAATATGTTCAGATTAGATGACAGAGGAATATTTGTGGAGTCCCTGGGGGTTCTCTGAGTTTGGTTGTTTTCTTGCAAACATTTCGTTACCCGGCTAGGTAACAATCAAGCAGTAAACAATACCCTAATCAAGGAACTACCAGAAAAAAAATAAAAACACCAACACTGGCAGGGCAAGCCACTGTATATAAACAGAGAGCAAATCCCACTCCATTCTAGCACTGAAGATGTAAACTAGCCAGGTAACGAAACGTTTGCAAGAAAACAACCAAGCTCAGAGAACCCCAGGGTCTCCACAGTTCAACCCTGAACTACACATATTCTCTTCTATTAGATGAATATTTATTGCTTTTGACAAAACTTATATAGATAATATCAGAGAAACCACTAAGGGGCATCTTTTCATAGACAGAGTTCCATGCATCAGAGGTTGGACAGGACAGAATAGTCCAACCTCTGATGGTCCAAAACAGCATCTACTGCCTGAGGCTCAGGATTACACATGGCCCCAAAGCCTTAAATGTAACCTTCAAAGCTTCTCCAAAAGTTGCTGCTAAATTGTTGTTTTTATATATGACAACTCCCCACTTTAATATGATGCAAGAAGTAAAATCTTAAATAATAGGACTAGTTATATTTAATTACTTCAAACTTAATTTTAAATTAAACTTTTGTCCTGGCCTTGCATGTTAAAATTAAGTGTAGCCATCACCCTTTTTCTTCTGCCATCCCCCACTATAATCGTCTTGATCTTTAGCAAGCATTCTTTGTACTCTACTGATTTCTGAATTAAGGAGCCTCAGTGAAGGGAAGATGAAGACTGCTAAAATGGAAAATTTCAGAAATATTAACCTTAATTATTACCTTCCTAAGTATTTTTTTTCTTGTTCTTTCTCTGTGTTTAAAGTACCAAATTCACCAACAGGTTATCTGTCCAGTTCTTCAAGATATTGGTGAAACACACAAAAATCTCAGCTAGGTTGGTAAAAGACTTTTAAAACTGTGCTGTCCTATCTTTACATGCCATTATACTGGCCTCAGATTTATTTATGCCTCGCAAAACAAAAAAACCGAGCGAGAGACCAGAGGCACATATGGTGCTGAACTAGGCAATAACATAGCACCCGACAATGCTTCCACCATCCCATCTGCAGAGTTGCAGCAAACCTCTGCTAAAGCAACATCTGCCCTTCAATTATTGCATGTTCATTTTAACATATTTCAAAACCACCCAGCTTTCAGTCTAACAGGAAGATACTGACAAGGCCTAGACAGGCATGCTGAAGCAGCCTCTCTGAGGATTTAATTGGAGTCAGATTTGCCATAGTCAGTTAAGTACACGTTCCTTTGGTACATGTGCGACTAATCTACTTTTAATTGAACTCCATTGTTTCCTTATATTTAGTAAACAAATGTGCATAGGTGCAGAAGCTGCTGCTTGTTTACTGCACAAACAGAATGCAGCTTGTGAAAGCTTTGGGGATACCGTTCTGGCAGGCACTGAAAAAACACTGAATGTTTAATGCACCGGCATATTCCTTTCTTTACACTTAAAAAAGAAAAAAGGAAAAGAAAACAACTTTTCTTGGACATTTCCATCCCAGCTGTTTATTGCATACAATTTTAACAGCTGAGCACAGCATATCAGAAGGTTAATTCTAAATGTGGGGGTGGAGGGGGGGGACAGGGGACAAAACGTACCAAATCAGATTCTTTTATTAGTCTTATTCTGCCTTTTGAGCTGATATTCATTCTCCACACTTCAACTTTCTTCTCCTTATTTTGAAATCAACTAGAGGACTTTACTCCATTTTATGAACCTTTTACACCTGAATAATATTATCCCATGCAAACCTGAATATCAACATTCTTCATTTAACTCACTGCTCCCTTAGCCATAATCAAGAATGTTATTCTCTATCACAACATTGCATGCCACTCTGAGAATATGAGGAACTAATACTAGGTATGGTATTAGATATTATTCTTAACCTTTCTATTCATTTTTTTAATGAGCACTTAAGAACATAGTCAAAAAGATAATCAGAGGAAACTTTAGCTATTATTCTGCTTTTCTGGGATATATTCTATTAGAAATCTGCAATGTAACTCAAAAAAGTAAATTCTACTGTTTTCAATAATATTAGTCTATGGTAAGGATATTCTGGTCATTTCATATAATCTGTTATTTTATCTTTGTGAATAATCATCATTTGCTGTAGACTGCTGTTTTGAAAAACAGATTTATTGGCATTTTTCACCTTTATTAGATCCTTTTGCTAAACTTAAGTACTGGTTTACTTTCAGTTGGCACAAACCATGACATTTATGCATTGGAATTAAACAGTTACTGTAAGTGAGAAATGACTTCAAGGCACTGTTACCTATCCTCAGAATATCCTTGTTACTAAGAGCCTTCAAAGGTTAAAGATTAAAGTAGAATCTTAGATTACCATGGTCATTGTGCTTTCTTCTCAGTAACAGTTGGCTGCCATACTGACCCAGTAAGATGCTACTGCCTGACCACAGGATAGGCCAATATCAATGTAACATATTACTATTTTACCAAATAGATTTAGAGCAGGTTTACCCAATCTGGTGACCACCAGATATGAGTGAGAATTCAAAAAATTTTACTTACCATATATTTGGTGGTAGACACTGGGTTGGACAATTTTTTCAAGTGTTTCTGGAACAAGTAAGCTAGCATTCTCTCTTGCTGTCCCTCTCTTGCTCTCACATATAACCCATCAAAATGTTCAGTTGTAGTATGTTGTTCAAGATGAATTGCAGACTTTAGAAATTATGGTCATTTCTCATTTCTGATCCTTTTCCTGTTCTTTGTTATTCCCAAAATCAAGAAGGAAGCTGACAAATCTTTAAGTCAATTTTGACATTCTCATGGATTCCGATCAACCAACATAATCAAATGGACTCAACACACTTCTTCATAGTTGCAGGAAGTAACCAAAACAGCCATCTATACTCTATCATTGTTTATAAGATGCTTGAAGATAAAAGGCCTTACAAACACAGTTTAATTCTGCTGCTCACCTGCCCTGTAAATATTGCGATGGAAACTTCCTAGGAACTGTCTGAATACTTTTTTTTTTTTTTTATCTGCTTAACAGTCATTACTGACCCTGCAGTGACCGCCCCCTAGCGGTTTTCAAGGCAATTGCATCTTTCTAGTTTCGGAATTAGACTTTGCCAGAGCCTAATTCCTAGAGCGTCAGCCCAGCTGGCAGCACAGGAGGCGGGATTTCCGTTGCTTCGCGCCCCTTTTTCGGACGAGCGCGGTTTCGCGCTTTTTACCGGCAACTGCCCCGTCTCTCTGTTGAGCCGCTGCCAGCATTTTTCCTCCCACCGGAGTGAGAGTACTCATTTATCTACTCACGTATGTTTTCGATCTGCTGAGTTGGCAGAAGCTGCGGGTATAGAAACAAGAGCTCACCTTGTTAACGCGAGGCTGGACTCGAACCGCTGAAGCTTTCAGCCATTTCTGGCCGGCACTTTCAGCGTCATTAAGCCGCTGCGCCACCGCGTCCCCACCGTCTGAATACTACTCACAAAATATTCAGAAATAGAACTGCAAAGATGCAACTTCTATATTTTTTAAGCCCACTTGCCATTTGTTAAAGGAGAGTTAAACATTTTTTAAGATAGGATGTGCCATAGTTCACTAAGAACACCTAATACCCTCTGTTACTTGAGATTTAAGTCTTTGAGGTAAATCCTCTTGTCCACTTTTGGGCAGTGTTCAACAGATGTTGAAGATGTCCTACCAGGAACATTTTAGGACCTATCCATATTAGTGGTGTTCTTTCAGCCGACAAGTAGGCCAACATTCATCTAATTTAGATCTCATACAGGGAGAAGACTGCTGCATCCTTTAATCAGAATGCTGTACTTCATCCTAGCAAGATCTCAAAGTGACATCGAGTAGAATATCCAATGTCAGTGGGGAAATTTAATTAAACTGCAGTCCCTTTATACCAGCACAAATATTGTGAGGGAAAACAACTCCTCTGACATTTTGCAAATAGGTTCAGTAGAATCTGCTGTGTTTACTCTGACTGACATTTGTTTTTCACTCAATTATCCTTCAGTCCTTTCTTTTCCCTCCATAATTTATCACTAGCAGCTTTGCCATAATAATAAATATAAAGTTGTTTCCCTTTTTTGTTGTCATCTTGAATACTCTTTTGGGAGCAATTGTGGAAGAACTATTACCCCAAAACATCATAGGTTCATGATTTTGTGGTAGCCTGTGATTGTTTGCAGGATTTAGCGGCATAAGACTAGGGCAAGGCCTAACCTTAAATACAAGAGAAAATTAATTTGGTGGTTGGAAAAAAGTAAACAACAACAACAACAAAAAGCTTTGCTTCATTTCAGCAGTTATCTTAAATGTTTAACACTAAAAGACTGATCAGTCCACCACCAAGCCTTGGAAATTAACTCCAATTGAGCATGATTACTACTTAGAAGAGCACTTGGGAAAACATAAGCTTCCTGTTTCTGTAACTCAGTTTTTCCTATAACTTCCCAGTTTTAATCCATTATAACTCCAACTGCATCTGGAAGAACCTTGAAATCAGGAAAACCCAACTGACTTTAAACAAGGGAGGTGCTCTTGCAGTTAAGGGCTTTCTTTCTGTCAGTCCATCTTTCTTTTCTACATCCAAAGAGCCATATTATTCTTTAATGTATTTATTGTTTTGCTTTTTGATGTACATTAACATAAAATAAGATGCCTAAAACAGCTGTCCTGTTTCTTAAACATGTCACCGGTTTATTTTTTTAATTATTATTCTTAGTTCCACCTTAATTTTGGTCATCTTGAGGCAGCATTCATACCTAATGCTCAGATTTTCCCCACAATAACAACCCTGTGAGGGGGATTGGGCTGAGACTGTGATTGGCCTAAAGTCACCCAGGTGGCTTTAAGGGAGACCTAGAACTCACAGTCTCCTGAGTTTCTAGCCTAGCGCCTTAGTCACTACACCAAACTGGCTCTCAGTTTTTTTGTTGATTAGTTGGTCAGTTTGGTGGTATGATCTGGGGGCTCCAAGGGACATAAAAAATGGGCTCAGGGCTGCATTTGACCAGCTGGCTGTAGGATTCCTCACCCTACATAGACAACTACTGAGCTAACCGATCCAAGATCTGACTCTGCACAAGGCATCTTTTTGTATTACAAATGGCTTCAGAAATTTAATACTTTCATCTCCTATTATCTTTCAACTCAAACTCACTCTTTTACCACTCCAGGTTTCAACCTCTGAGGGACAGGATAGAGGAATAAACTTTGGTATGGAAAGCAGTGGGGAGGGAACCCCCCCACCCGACAAAGTAACAAAACATTTAATAGCTGGGTTAAATGGATGGACAGAGTTGATCCAAAATTCCAAGGCCCAGTGGTCCCAATTAATAATAGCTTATTAATGAAAGTTTGTTTTTCTCTGTGAATTTTCAACGTAAGTTTTAAATCACTTCTCAAGAATCATGCATCTGTATATTCAAGAATTAACTATCACAGTTGTATTGTTGCTATTATTGTTGTGACCAATATTCTTTTTTCATGGAAGAAATAGTACAATTATCTGACACAGCAAAATCTGATTCACAGGGAAATATTCACTTGCCAACTGCTCTTTTTTTCATTTCATAGTGAACAAAGATGGAACCTATTACATTTTATTATTGTATTTTTAAAAAATCTGTTTCATCTGGGAAACCCATCAGCAGTTACATTAAATAGTTTTGTTTTGTTCCCCATAAAATATGGATGTCAGCATCTGGAATTTTACAAGGAAAAACTCTGAGATGACTGTTTAAAATGGTCATTAGTCATTTGTGGTCATTCTAACTACTTATGATGTATTTGAAAGGTAAGTTACATTTTAAATATGTCCCACTATAATTTGTACATAACATTCTTTACAAAGTATAAGAAAACAATTCTTCACATATTCCACATAGTTAAATACAGAATTCACCATTACAGCCTTTATGAACTTACAAATGCTTGCAGTTATTGGGGCTACAGCTCTGATAACAGAGGATTCCTGCTAATGGAAGTATTTGCATGTATAGCTTTGAACACTTTGTTTTAATGACCTGAAAAAAGAAAAACAAATTAAAACTTGACCACACAGAATCACATTATCCAGTCCTTCCATAATATTAATGAAGGCCAGTTCAAAGACTGAGGATGCACACATTTTGTCAAGCCATCCTTTGATATCTGGAATAAGTATCTTTCCATGAACACCAATCTTTTTTTCAATACTCCAAAAATGATAGGTCCAAATTTCTTCACACATAGTTAACGTATTTCAAATTTAGAAATATTCTCATGTATATCTTTAAATCATAACTTCCTGTCTAGAATTTGGTTCACAGTTTGTTCATAGTTAAAAAGGTGCAGCAAAAAATTGGCTGCCTTATTGATTCACAGAGAAATGCTTCATACGTGCTCCTGTGCTTTGCAAAGCACCTCTTGTACTTTGCGTAGCCATACTAGTTGAGGCCAAATATCATCACCAGTTATCAGGCAATATGTCCTTCAAAAACAGTCCTGGGATATATGAGTTAGAGGAGGCTATTACATTTCTTCATGATTGACCAGCCTCTATGATACTTACAGCACTGAAGAACCAGCAAAAGGATTTTTGTTAAAATCACCTTTGTGAGTTGCTGGCATTTACAGTAGAACTTCATGAAACTGTACAGTCAGTGAAGGCACATCTGTTATAAAAGTCCATTAACAGCTATCAAACTCTGCTCTGATGGAATCTATTGTGTTGAGACTAGCACAATCTAATGTGTCGAAACAAAATGCTTGATCCCTCATTAGATGCTACACATGAGAATTTTCCAGTCACATTCACAATTATATAGGCAGAGTGGAAGAACAGACCTCAAAGCTTCCTAGAACCCTGTTCTGGAAATACGATTTGTTTGTCTTTGGACTTTCTGTTTCTCTCTTTCTGCCTTTACAATATGATCTACCAGTGCATCTGTTTGTATAAATTTGGATTGAATTTACAACTTTATAATGCCTTTGGATTTACTGCTACTTAAGGCTCAATGAGCACTGCCATCAGGAGACTGAAACCAAGGGGTATATATAGGAAGATTAAGGCCACTCCTATGATGGGCTCAGACATTTCAATTTTGAGCAGTAGTCCTATTCCCACTAGCAGAAATCCTTGCCTCAGCAATCTTTCCAGCAATTGACTTTCAGCCACCTTGTAGCAATCTAGGGGGAAATGTTAGCTTGACACAAGATGATATTTGTTAGAGTTCTTCCCTTCTTTTTAACAGGGGACAAATGACTGTCCAAAGTATCAGCCTACTTGGACTTTTTAATCTCATTGTTCTTTTTTATGGTAGAATGGGGAGGTGAGGGATTTTGGTTATTCCAATGAAGTGCAAATAGTTGCACTGTGGAGATGCGGTAATGCTTAAAAAGTAAGTTAGAAAATCTCACCTCTGTTTTATCCACTGTTGCAGCCTGGAACGATGGTAGTTTTAAAGGGAAAAGCACCTAGTAGCAACATTCATGACAAAATATCATCCAGTTTTCAGGGATTTAAGTGGGATTTGTAACACAGGAACAATAATAGTTTAATCGTTGGACAGATTCACCTGGTTACCAAGCTGTTATTGCTGCAAACATTCAGATATCTTTGCAACGTACTAAACACATACAACATATACTGAAAATGTGAAGTGTGGTGGAACCTGAAATTTATTTCATTTCATTTTTTTAATGAAGTGAAAGGGAGGGTTAATTATTAAATTAGATTATTTAATTATTCTTTGTATCAGAATGAACAGTTGAGTTAGGGTGAACTAAAGGGAGAGTCCTGACTGTGGCCTTGAATTTTTAGTAAGTTCTTAACTTTCCAATATCAGCAGGAGTGAAAATGATTTCAAACTGTTCTGGGGGCTTAGAGGGTAGAAATGATGCCATGGGGAAGTTCCTTTATTGGTTGGATCCACGTTGTTTCCCAGATTTGACCTGTTAGGACAGTCTAGGAATGGTAAGCTCAAATTAAAAAGCAACAGCAACAAAAATAATGTGGAGATTCCTGGAGCTTATCTGCAACTTAAATGAAAAACAGCTTCATTTGCATTGTTCTACAGCTATAGCTAGCAAAGTTTCTCTAAAAGAGTATGCACATTTCTGCATAGATTTTTTTTTAAATATACAACCATTGTTGTCAGTCCTTTTTTTTCACAGTTGGGAAATTCTGAATGACTTCTATGTGAACCAAGGCTGGAGCAAAGCCAAACATGTTTCATAATTTACTTATACACTTTATAAAACTTGGCAGCTGCTAAACATTTGAGGTGCAATCCTCACGCAAGTAGAGTGAAATGAATCAGATCCTTCCTGATGGCTCTCAAACTGTTGGATATGCAAAGTTAAAGAGCAAGTTGACTGATCAAATGTTCAGTCTTGACAGAAAGACAGTATAAGATGAACAAAACAGTCAGCACTGGAAAGGCAATTAACCATCTGTAAAGCAACGAACTCATCCATCTACTATCTGAAGGGGGAAAAAAATCTCCACAGTAAGTTCTCAGTAATAGATTTAGGTTTAGTACACTTCCAGTACAAAAGATAAGATTTTTTGACCAGACACCCCCTCCCCTAAATGGATTTGTCCATTATTTGGGAAAGCACTTTAGACAACAGTCACTGCTTCCCCTAAAAATATATATATATATATATATGTATACTTCTGTGTATGCTTCATGGTTGAGTTCTAGACGAGAAGAGAGGGAAGGAAGAAAGGCAACTGTTAAGAATGGGCAAGCAAATGAGCAGCAGCCTGGGGTAGCCACAGTCTAAATCAAAAGAAGGAGGCTGGGAAGATGCTGCTAAGTTCAGTCAGGTAGCACACCGGGATGAGGGAGGCAGCAAAGTAAGGTTAAAGGAAGATGGCTTGATTGAGTAGGTTGGCAGGTTGGGAGATAAAAACTGAGAAGTGGTTGCAGCTGGAATTCCTTTCCTCCACCATGACTCCAGCTTAAACCATGCCTCCCTGCTGACTGAGCATGCAAATTAAAAGGGGTTCTTCAACAGTCCCTAAGGCGGGGACTGGAGAACGACATCCCTTAGAACAGAAACTTCAAACTGTCTTTTGTTGAACCACCTCTTTGTAAGAGCCTGTCATCAAGCTTTGGGAAAGTAAAGAAAAAAGGAGGAAAATCTTTGATTTAATGGATATTTGGCTTTAATAGGCATACCTTTCCCCTCAACGCCCCATTAAATTAATATCTTACTATAATTTGCATTTATCTTCTGGCTGCTTGCTTAACCCAGACATTTATTATTTCATGTTCAGTTAGTTCCTATATATACTATGAGACAATTCTATAAACTTGTATTTGCTATAGTATAAAGAAAATTGCAGATAAATTTTTAAACAGGTAACGTAATTAGTGAATGACTGCCCATGGTTCTTCTAGGCTGCAGGCCACAATTTTTCTATTCCTAGCTGGAGATGTTAAGGAATAAACCTGGGACTTTTTTTATGAAGCACATATCATTCCCCACTCAGCTATGGTTCTCTCTTGATCATGTTGCAGGTGCCCCATTTTGTACAAGTAAACATTTTCTCCTCATACGTGAAAGAGTTCATTTTTCTTCTGTAGCATAGCATGTCATTGTTCTAGCAGAGAGATACTGTAAATATTATTAAGTGTATCAGGTTTTCCAAGCAGAAACAGGTTTCAGAGGCTACAGAACTCAGGCAGAATCAGCTTCCATTACAGCAAATGCCCTGAAAATGCATAGTATTCAATCATTCTATAGTCAAAACTGTAATCCCATAACAGTAGCCTTTCAGAAACCATTTGCCTATTGCAAAATGTCCTAAACATCATAAACATTCTCTCAAGTCAAGCTTGACTCCTAGTGCCTACACAGACGTGGCCACGGAGGCAACAATATGAAAGTAGCTTGCTGTTGCCTTTTTCTAAGATATTTTTTGCACTTTCCATCAAGCCTTCAACTCTGCTATTTCTAAGTACGAACTAAATTTACCTTAACTAGATCAATTTCTATATAAGCCGCTGAGAACCTCTGGATTGCGGTGGGGTAGAAATGTGAAAAATCAATCAATCAATCAATCAATCAATCAATCAATCAATCTAACTGGAAATATGGAAAGCTGACAAACTATACAAAGGTTCCTCTATTTATTTATTTAATTATAATATATAATAAAACAAATAGTTCTAAACATTTGCAAGCCAACCCATCTGCAGCACTTAAGAATAGCTCAATGTGCAAAATAAAGACTTAAAAATGCGATTACAGCTACATGTACTAACACACATATAAAAAACATTTTGGTCTTGTGAACAGGCTTGGAGTAATTATCATGACCCACTCTCCCATAAGAAATGTAGCAATGTTTAGGTGAAAGTTTTCTAACCTAGGGCAAGCCAATTTAGCATGTACTGTTCTGTTTGTCTTGGCAGATGTATAAAAATAAAGTTGTCAGTGGAATTTTCCAATTCACAGATAGAAAGATATTTTATTAGCATCTCACCTAGGCCTCTATTTTTTTCCTTTCAGGGGCCTCATCTTATGAGGCCTCCATCTTAATATGGACATAAACCTTTCCTCTTCAGAGTTCTTTCAAATACTGACTTTTACTTTTTATGCTGGCAGAAATGTTATTTTTGACAATGCAGTCCTTTGCAAGATTTCCCTCTTAAGGTTCTACTATTTATATCAGGCACATTGAACCAGCTGTTTAACATCTGAATTCATCGCCTCACACTGAAAGTAACACATACCTGCCAATATTTCAGAGCTGGAGATAGGGATACAACTGTGTATAGTGCAGTGTGTGCTTTTTTTTATGCTCTTTTCCAAGCATGCATTCTAACTCACAAGTTGGAAGCCCACAGATGCAACAAAACAAGATATAAGGAGTTAGGGATGAAGCAGTGTAGGCCCAATCAAGAAATATGTCAAAATAATAGGTGACTGCTAACTGGAATCATCCAAACTTTTAAGAAGCTTGGTGAGATCAGCCAAGATTCTCTTGGTGCTACCACATAGCTAGGCATGCTGAAAATACTTCATAGAAACTATTGCTATGTGGGATGAATAACACATATTTGACATGAGAAAATGTTTCAAAATGTGGTTGACTATTGGACTAGGACCAAGGAGACCCAGGTTCAGTTCCACTTTCAACCATGACAGTTCACTCCCTCAGCTTAATCTATTTTACAGGGTAATTGTTAGGAAAAATTAGAAGAAAGAGTTCTATTTATCCAACCTTGGGCTCCTGGAAAAAAAGAGCAGGATTTAAATCTAACAAACAAATCAATACTTCCTCAAGGCACAGGGCAGGTAGATCTGTAAAACTTTGGCATTACTTGAATTCCACATAATGATTATTTTGTTTGGTTGGTGGAATACATTTGGAAATTGTACCAAAAGAGTCTCTCTCAATAAACTGTTCAATTTTCTTTCCTATTACACAATCAAACACAAAACATGATCCGATTTTTGAAAAAGTTCCTTGGTGATGTCAACAGATAACCATCTTTGTTCTCAGGTATGATCAATGATCGATAAAGCAGCATAACCGGTCCACATATAACTTCACCATGTTAGATTATAAATTCTAGTTGTGCAAAGCATTTGAAAGGGGCAAGGTAGGTTAGCATGAGCAAAAAACTCCTCCTCAAAATGTTAAAACACCTATATTTATATGTGACTGCTTCAAAAGGTATCTCCATTTGTGTGCATGTGCAGGGGTATGCACAGACAACAGCTCCACTGGGATTGCCTGCAACGTTAAGTGGCTAATCAAAGTTTAATTTAAGACAAAAATACTGTAGGTCATACAGTTTGTAAAGCACCAAATACATTGTCTATTCTACTCTTTCTATTCCTTCTATTTTGTGGCATTTTGATGGAAAGGTTTATTATACAGTATACCACTACAGTGATTTATAAAATAGCATCTAAGGCCATGTTCAGAACCTCTGCTTAACTGTCAAATTGGTTTGAGGACCAAATTAGAAAATAGGAGGTTTTATGCCTGTATTCATAAAACGTCACAATCCATTTGACCACATAACGCTATGATGATAAAGCTCTCATAATTATCTTATTTAATTTGAACATACTGTAAGCTGCATAATGAAAGCTGTCAATCTGCTCATCGCTATCTTTGAAGCCAGAGAAATTCGCAATGCTAGTTTCAGATGATGGTGGCTTTAGGTTATATAGAAAATAGATTTTTTTTTTCTTCCTCCTCTGCCTAGGCATTTACAACTGTGTCTGTTGGATGTAGCTTGCCACAGAGTGATAGTTGAAGTTATGGTTAGTTGTGAGCATGAAGCTTTACTCGGATGCGTTAAGTGACACAGCATTTGATCACTCACTTGCTGATGATACTTCTCATGGAAAATATTTCAGACCAGTATATAGGCTTTGGCTGCTCAGTGTATTGTTGACAACAGACACAAAGTCTAATACTAACTTATACTGATCATAACATTACCCTATTGTGATTTATATTGGTCACTATGCCCCTGTTTTCATTATGAATTTGAATAAGAGGGGAGCATACATAGTTTTTGCACAAAATTGTCCTTCAAATAGTTTTCCATTTTCAATCTATTCTGCAAAATCTGTTGATGGTCCTTCATTTTTTCAGCAGTTTTTTATCCTGTTGTAATAAAAGCAATTAGAAGCCTGGGGAAACAATGTTTTTTCATCTGGTATTGAAAGGAATAAGAAATGGTCACCAGCCCCTTTGGGGAACATCTTCTATAGCCAAAGTGACACAACCATTGAGAAGCCCTTTTTTTCTCACTTGGATCAGAAGGTGCCCCAAATCGATTTCAGAGACTAGTTACATGCTGAAGCAAGTAAACTTTTGGTTAATCATATCCTAGCCCGCATAGGGACTTTAAAAATCAAAACCAGCACATCTGATCTGATTTGACCTATGAAATCAGGAACAGTATACTTGATAAAGCACTGGTTTCATCTGTTTCCAGTACCCATTAATAAGGTTACCACCTTCTTCTGAATTTGCTGATATTCCCAACCATTTTGAAAGGTACATCTATATTCTACTTACTGCAGGAATCCAAATGTTTCACTGTGTTCTTATTAGACACACCTCTGTTATGTCAGTGCTGTGGGCAATTTTATGTCATACAATTCCTTTCTGATCTTATGGTTATAGGAAGATGCATCAATTTGCACAGCACCGAAATAGAATAATCAGTATAACCAAAGCCCTGGAAGCAATCCATGCTGATAAATGTTTCTCTGCCAAGTTCCCATCATCTTCCAAAAAAGGTTCAGTCAGATAAAGATCTTGAATATGCCCAAGCTTAAATATAATTTGGCATGTTTAGACAAATATAAATAGTTTGAGCTTAATCTGACAGTTTATTTGCATAGTCTTTTTGAATCTCCTAATTTTCATCTGCCAAAAATTCCATTACATTTAAAACATGTACAATACAACCAACAAAATCATATCTCCTGTGAATGCAGTGGGAGCTTTCTGCACACAAGATATACCAGATCAACCATCTGCTCAGCCGTAAGTATACATTTTCTATAGAAGTTTAATATATTGTTGGTGGTGGTGGTTGTGTTACCCTTAGTTTCTATATTTAACTAGTTTAATAGCCAATTCAGTTTTCATTTTCTGTCTCCAAGGTATCTTGGGAACAGTAGCAATATGGAGCAACTTAGAGAACTCCATCAGAAAATTAACAGCATTCATATCAGACGTTTCCCAGAATCCTTTTGAGGAAACCATGAGAGAGATGCAGTTGATAAATCAGAGTTGGTTAAACAGCCAATCAGTCTACTGCTAATTTTGCATAAATTGCACTTCTCACACAGGAAGGAGTATTGTAGGTTCTAAAAGAGTAATACAGTAATTGCACCTAAGATTTTATGGCCTTGAGTTCCCATAATTGGGTTCACAGCATGGAATTGCTGCTGAAGCAAGATTTCTTTCTGGATGCTCAGGTAGCAGCTGGGGTCAGAAGTGCACGTACCTGCTAGGATTTTGCCCACCAATCAATGCAGCATCTGCAGGGTAGGACATCCATGATAGCATCCCCTGAAAGATGGTTGTGAAGTCATCACTCTGCCCTAGAACACTTTTTCTCTCTCTCTGATGGCATTCCAAAAAAGCATCACTTTTTTCTTCTGCTTGCTTATTCTCTTGTATCTATTTTATTTTTTATTCGTTTTGTTTTTCTTTAATTATTTTTTTCTCCTGATACAATACTGGCATATAGTTTTGAATATTTGGTATCATGTTATGATCTTATAAAAGATTATATGCATTTTGAAATGAATAAAAACTGAACATTCTACATATTTGGAATTCATAAATGTACCCTTTGAAACTATAAGCGCTCCAAGGGGTGATAGTGATCTTCTTAATGGGGCCCTGGAAAATGTTAAGAAAGTCTCTTCCAAAGCTAGGTTTACTTTGTAAACTTTTTAATGTAGCTACATTAATAGTAGAGGTAATTAGCAATCAGGTATTTATTTACAGGTATTTAAACCCAGCTCAAAAGACTGAAAATGTGCAATAATTAAAGCAAAAAAACAACCAGAAGTGAAATACAGTAATCATATACTGCAAAAGATATTGCTGCCCAATTACTATAAATTTTTCATAAAGCCACAAAAATAATTCACCAAATGACCTATTAAATAACACAGGCTTTATATCTTGTTTAAAAAAAAACTAATAAGGAGGATACTTCTGGGACAATGTATTCCACAACGTGGTGGCCATTACAAAAAAGAACTGTCTTCAGGTCCCTGTCTCCTTGAACTGATGGGATCCTTAGCAACTTCCCTAAATGCACACATGGGCCAGGCAGATTCCACTTGAAGGGGACAGACTCTGAGGTCAGAGCTAAATCACATAGACCTGCAGCATTTCAGTTTGGACTTGAAAACCTATTGGTGACCCATGCAATTGGTGACAATTGGCTCGTGACAATTTTTGTTAGTGTTCTGGTCACCACGTATTGTCCATTTTGCAGTTTCTGGATCATCTTCTAGGGCAGGCCCTCATGGAAAGTATTACAGAAATCTAGCCAAGTGCTGAGGAAGAAATGGTTTACTGTTGCCTGAGTTCACCATCCAGTTATCAAGGAAATGTGGAGGAAGATCAGGTGGCCAGAGAGCACCATACATAAATTTATGATTTATGTATTACAGTTATAATTATTTTGGTTTTTATTGTACACCAATGGAATGTGGCAATATATAAGTAATTAAATAAATATATTATCCAATACCTGTAAGTCCATAAATAAAATGAGAAGCTGGTAATGTTAATACAGGCTGGAAAATGAATACTTCTAGAAGGCACCAAGTGGAAGAAGGTAAGTTAAAGCCATTAGGGGATTCAATTTTCTTTAAAATAATAAGTTTTATTAATGCTGGTTATTTTCTTGGAGCCTAAAGCCTACTTTTTCAGTATCAACAGATTACTCTGTGTGCTAATAGACACTCAGAGCATAGAATGTCACAGTCCTGTGGTAGTTGAAATGATCTTTTCTTGGAGATCTTAACCTTGCACTACCTTCAAGGACACTAAGGATGTTTGGCTGCAGCTGTTTACTATTTACACAAAAGAACTGACATATGAGCCTCACACCCCAGCTCTATTCATCATTCATTTTGTTTGACCCTGCGAGCAACTTTGTTTGAAGAAATAGTCTTCAGATGTCATTACTTTTGCTGTTTTTCACACAACAAGCTGTCTTCAGCTCTTGTCACTAAATTCTCTTGAAGTTGTTGCCTATTTTCAAATATATTAATTATTCTGGATGTTTCCTTGCAGTTGATTGTAGAAAGCAGAGTTATGACAGATGAAAGTTGAATGAATGATTAATATTGCATTTGAGACCTGAAAGTGAAAGTGCACCTTGTATGTTAAAAACCTTTCTTTTTAGAATGATACTGTATTGTTCACATTATTTATTAAAGCCACGTGCAACCACCACCACAACAAAAGATTTGAAAGCGTGTTTATTAAAACATAGCCTTATGCAAATCTGAGATGCATTTGTAAACTTGGGAGCTTAGTAGAAAATAATGTTTTATCACTTTCATTAGAGAGGTCTATAATTTATATTACTGTATATATCAACATATGCCCATAAATATTCTCATAAAAGCAATATGTTATAATTCCTTCTGATTAGTTGCATGTATTCAGGAAAAAATAGCATTTATCCAACAAAAATAAAAGTTGCCTTTCACGCAGAAAATAATATATGTAATAAGGAACTCTTCAGTTTATACGAAAGTGGGGGTGGGCATCCATTGAACACATTCATTTTAATGGGAAGAAAAGCCAAACTGTCCAAAAACTGTACAAATACAAAGAAGCCAGAATTCCTGCCACCTTTGTATCACCAACAAAAATCGTAGAGATGGCAGGGCTAGAATTATTGGATTCTTCACATGGGTACTAAAAAAGGTTTACCACATTATAAATATAAAAAGTTTTCCAGTCCTGTATTTTTCTTCAAGTCACACACACCGTAAATCATCTCAGTCTATGATGGGAAGAAAGCCTGTTCCCTCTATTGCATTACATGTGGGGCTTCTGTACTTTTCAGGCCACCATTCCTTGGATTATTTTATCAGTACTGTTTTATTTAGGTATTTATAATCACTCTTTGTCTTATCTGGGAAAACATGTCGGCATAAGTGGAGCCCTAAATATTTCCAGTAATAGCATCTTATGTGCATTAAAATTAATCAGAAACTTGCTGTGATCTACAAATAATTATTTCTCTTAAATATCTGAGTTGGATTTTAATTATTGGCTGTTATCTACTTTTTACGGATAATATATTCAGCTGTGTTTTAATCAATACATTTGTGTGCCTAATTAATTATTTTGTTTCATTAGATTTCTTTATTACTCCTTGTGTGCCATTTCTGATAAAAATTGGGAACAAGTAAAGTGAACATGACTGATTTAAATACTGTGAGATGGTACTAAACTGTTAGCTTCCACACAATTTTCAGGAATCTATTTCTAGTCTGTGTTAATGCTTCATTTGTTCACAAGTCACTTCAGCCTGTGTCTGCACTGACCTGAGAATGTTTTAATCTACATAAAATGTCTTTTTTTTTTAATATTTGAAATATTTTGCCACAAAGTCTGCATGTTGTAAATTTTCTCTAAATACACTTCTAAAATATGTCTAGAATTTTAAGCATATGTTCTCTTTCTGAATTGAGAACCGCCTATCAAATTCAGAGAAGTTTAAAATCCAGAGGAGAATTACATTCTAATCCCATTATTCCAGGGGATTCCAATCACAAAGATCACATTTCCAGAGCACCCCTAGCACACCTACGCCCAACTCTTCTGATCTCACTTATTGTGCTGTTTTTGATGTAGAAAGGGAGCAGGCACCACAGCCATATTTTATTTCTTGTCAGCAGCTAAGCTTAAATTGGCTTGAAAATGGAATTCCTCCAAATCTCTTTTCCTTCTTCAGTGATCTGACTGAAGATGAGATTCTCTCACTGCAAAAAAGGTCCTGCACCAGAGTCAGGATGGAGCAGAGATAAACCAGCTTGCCTTTCTGCTTACCTGAGCCCCATTTACTGAGTATGCCAAAGAAATAGATGGATCAGCCATACAGCACTGTACACAGACACAGACATACCCATACAAAGCCTTTGGATACCTGACCCGTAGTTCATTTTTTGTTTTGCCATCCAAAATGCGATATTTTCCAAATGTGTTTCCTGTTTATTAATGTTGTCATTAAACACATGCAGTACTCATTTTTTAAAAATCATCTGAATGCTATACATAATTCTTTGTGTTCTAAAGAAATAGTTTAAGATGAGATGTGCATCACACTCTGTACATTAGGTACTACATATATGTGAATATATATGATATTTTCAGGATGTGGTACACATGCAGTATTCATTTTAAACTGATCTCTTTCTACCATTATACAGGTAGCAACATCTTCATCAAACTTTGCCCACACAGATAGCTTCATTTGCAAGATACTGATAATATCCATTTGTCAAGGTCCATTTTTAGTAAATAGACATATCTCTTAGATGGAAATTCTGGAGGTTGCAGTCCCAACACAATTAGAAATTTCAAGCTCTGGAAGAATATCCCGTACAATAACTAACCATTTTCATGATTCAGCGTTTTCTTCACTCAGTAAGAACAGAATGTATAAATCTGCTAATAATATGGTGTGCGACTAAATCGGGTTTGCCTATATATATTTATTTTAACTGACTTGTAAATTGGTCTGTTCAATGTCTTTTTAGAAAGAACAATGAAAGTATAATCAAGTTCATAGTTCAAGTTCATTTTTAATTCAGAATACTTCCACCTATAAATACCAAATTGCAATCACAAATAATTCACATTAAAGCTTCATTCTGAGATTGGAATTATATGAAAAAAAATTATGTCTCTCCCTGTAGACTGATTAACCAGAGGAAAAACTTGGAAAACAACCAATCAGAAACTTACAGGGGATTTGAAAAGTCAAACACAAGAATCCTATGCTCTACCTTTACAGTTAAAAATAATACATTATTAACCTTTATAGCATTGTGTTATTTCAAAGAACCCTACTTTATAGGCCTTCCTATATTAATTTTTTAAAAAACGTAAAACCATATTTTTGTCTATATGCTCGCTTGTGCTAAGTCTCAACATGGAAACTTTATCTGAAAAACACGAAAGCAATTAATTTTCAAAATACGCAATAAATGTAATTCAGGAATTAGAATTGACAGACTGAACTTTATTTCAATCATTGACCAATAAAAATACATTCAATAAAACAAGCAAAGCAAAATTATCCCCTAAGATCAATAACTGTTGGCAACCATTTGTGGGCAAAGCTTACACATGATATAGCAGAATTTTGCTACTTTTAGAGAAATAAATGCATCTTGGTTGCTTAACAGATAATGCAGAGTATATCAGAGTGCCTCGGAAATTTAAATAAAAGGGGGGTAATCAACTGGTGGCGAATGTCCCTGTGGAACTGACAATACAGAAGAACATGAGCTGTGGTTTCTGTGGCTCCCTGTGTCACATAGGCAATACTGGGTTTCGTATGGGGTTTTCCTATATTTTCCCTCCAAAACATCTGTGGGGAGAGCATTAAATCGAGCTAAAGATAAGGCTCTCCTGAATTTGGGAGCTGTGATATGATATAAATATGAGGCTGGTTTAGGCGCTAATTACTAATTAGGTGGAATTAGAATATGCATTATCAAGGTATAACTCTAATATTTAAGAATCATTTAAATAATTACTCATGTAAATATATTAAGAAGCAGTTACTGTGTGACAAATACATTGTACAAATATAGACAACAATTAAGTTCTTACACTTAAGGCTGGTGGGAAATACATTTTGTTAGAAGGGGGAAAAATTCAGAATGCTAATGTATCTAATACCATTTTTGAAAAGACTAGATGACTGATCTCTTAAAACCAGTAACTTAAAAGGATTTCATTAAAAGCATCATTAGTAAATCATGATAAATTAAGATGGCAAGTGTTATCCCTACTTTGTAGGGTCTTCCTATTTCAGTCCCTGCACACGCAGAGACAAAATACATAGCATACATGTAGATAAACACATACAGAAAGAGCAAGCCACTGTACATAAACAGAGAGCGAACCCCGCTCCATTCTAGCACTGAAATGTTACATGGCCAGGTAACGAAACATTTGCAAGAAAACAGCCAAGCTCAGAGAACCCCAAGGACTCCATAAACACATGAGGATGCCACACATGGAGAGAGCAGAAATATGCACATGTATAGACACGCATGCATGCACACCACAGGGATGGAACACATTACGGAAGAAAAGAGACAGCTTCTATGGCCACTGCAGGCCAAGTGGTTGGAAAGAATTTCAGAAGGCCTGCTCTGTATAATTTCTCTAGCTTGTTCTTTCGTTCCAACTACTTCTTGTCCCACTTCTCCTCTGTCTAGTCCTTCCCCATTCGCCAAAGATTAGTCCAGCAGGCTAAGACAAATTATATCTGCCAGAGTTCTGAATTAATGGATTGTAGGGGGCTTTTGAAATTAGGCCACATGCAGCCCTTAAGGCCACAGGTTGCCAGTCTTGATTTATTGCCGTCCAATCATTCATCACTTACATTCTTAATGCTAGCCTTGGTATAAATTCTTACCTTGGGGTAATATTTGAATGTATTAAATATGCATTAAAATGAAGTATCTTCAAAAAGATAATTCTACGGTTACACGTATTTTGAAATGCCAGTCAGAACAGTGAAAGTTTATCCATGTATCAACAGCCATCAATATTATACAGAATGTCAGGATGCCTTTCATACAGCCTGCTAAAATGCAGGCAGATACTTCTGAGAGACAAATCCATCAGTGTTTGACACCACTGATGCAAAAAAGAATTAAAAATGTATCTCCACAATATACTTGTGGTCTGTAGACCTTCAAAGCAACTTTTGGAGAAAACGCTTGTTAATTTCACTTCCAGAGTGAATTCGGCTAACGTCTGCAATTCTACATGAATGCTTCAGTTTGGATTCCTGTATTGAGCAGGCTGGATATGATTAGTTATATGGGTCAAATTTAACATTCCTTCCTCCAGTCTTTTGCATGCCTTTATACAGAAAAATTAATGGTTTTAAGAAAGCACAAACTGTCTTCTTTCTTAATTGATCAACTAAAGGGTAAACAATCTCTGTAGCAGTATTACAAGCAATGATCTGACCTTGGTTTGGACTCCTGATTTGGAATTACAAAAAAGTAAGAGAGTGCTCAGAGTAGCTATGGCTATTTCTCTGAGAAAGAAAGAGACTGCCTATGCTCTTTTTGCTCAGATGTGATGCTTGAATGTGATTAAATATGAGAAGTATGTAGGCTGAATCGTCAGTGAATGAACTGATCATATCCTTTTTCAGATTCTGAGTGAGATTTATTATGGTATTTATGCATAATCCAAGCATGCACATTCCTGCAATACTTAAAAGCCTGTGAAATGTATAAAACCACAACTGAAATACAACCAAATTCATTCTCAGGTGTGTACTGAGTCTAGACTAAATGACAAACATATGGAATTCAAGATATGGAAAGACTAATACTCTGTGGTATATCCCAGTATACTGCTGAAGAACACTTTGAGACTATCTAGAAAAGATTTTAGGTGGAGACAATGAGACAAAAGTCATGCCTATTTTCACTCTTGCTGGGAAAAAGTGGGGTCCAGGATCATCTATCTGGCCACTGTGAAGAATATTCTAGGCATCTGGTAGATACAGTGATAGAAACAAGGCCTTGCTTGGTTAGCTGGGAAGAGTTTGATTTTGTTAATTGTGTGGAAATCAACAGAATCATTGGGGCTACTAACCCAGCAATGTATTTATTACATCCTTTCCTGGGTAATGAAGGCTGCTTGGGAAGTGACATGTGGTTGAGTCCATCATTGATACATATCTCCTTCCTTGAGGAAGGGGATGATTTCATCCAGAAAAAAAAAAAAAATGGTTCAGCCTCTAACTGCCACTTTTCAAATTTTGAAGTTGCCCAAGTTGTTCTGAAGTTAGGCAAATATTAAATGAACGAATGAGTAAATAAATAAATTATTGAGAGATTCTTAGATGTAATCTAATACATCCAATTGATACTGTTAGTTATTTAATATTCTGAACATAAATAAAAACTGTTGCATACTGATCCAAGGTGATACCGTACTTTGTATTAAAATTCAAGGCAATATCTCTCTTCCTATATCCATTCTTTTCCAACACATCTTGGGTGAAGAATTTCTAGTCCAAGTAATCTTATAAACCAAGTCTTTCTTCCGTGAGAAAAGTCTGGTTTCACTTTAATGGAACTAGATCACCACATCCCCTACAGTTTGAGAGCCTAACCAGCTTCTGACCTTTTAACTTAGTATGCTTTAAAGCACATGCTGAGCTATTTCATGATCACTCTCTAGTTTGCATATGGATCTTCCAGGAAAAAAAAGTAATAGAATACAGTGGTACCTTGGGTTACGAACGTCCCTCCTTACGAATTTTTCGAGATATGACCAGTTCCGGCCCCAAAAATTTACCTTGACATGCGAACTCCACCTCGAGCTATGAACCAGATCTGCAGCCATTTGCCCTGCTGCCACGCGGTCACGGCTTCCTGTGGGTGAGATCGCGGTAGCAAGGAGACATTCGGTGAGGCTTGTGGTGTGTTTTGTGGCGTTTGGAAGGTTTTTGGTGTGCTTGTCAGCATGGCTCCAAAGAAAATGCAGAGTAGGCTTGGCAAGAATAAGGCTTGTATGTATTTACATTGAACCTTATGGGGAAATTTATCTTGTGGTGCGACCAAATTCGGAGGGCGGAACGGATTAACTGTATTTACATTGAACCTTATGGGAAAATTTACCTCGAGTTGCGACCAACTCGAGTTGCAATCAGAGTCATGGAACGGATTAAGTTCGTAACTCGAGGTACCATTGCATAGGATTTCTTTTTATACCTCTGCGTTGTGATCATTGTACTCCCGGTGATACTAATTTTTCCTCCACTCTTGACTTAGCAAGTGTTATTGTAATCATGTTTAAAAATTCTGTCTGCTTATGTGGAATACCATCTGCAGTTACTGTAAGTACAACATAGAAAATAGCCTGTAGATAAAGACAGATAACCGAGGAGTCCTTGGGGTTCTCTGAGCTTGGTTGTTTTCTTGCAAACGTTTGTTACCCGGCTA
This sequence comes from Liasis olivaceus, assembly GCA_030867105.1. Classification (NCBI taxonomy): domain Eukaryota; kingdom Metazoa; phylum Chordata; class Lepidosauria; order Squamata; family Pythonidae; genus Liasis; species Liasis olivaceus. The sequence goes on from CM061354.1 coordinate 23,678,805, forward strand.
GGTAACATCTTCAGTGCAAATTCATTTCTACAGATAACTGAGCTATGGGAGGACCATAGTGTCTTTCCATTGGCTATTCTAAGGACCGGTGACACCCAGAGCATCCAGAAGTTCATGGAAGGAGGAGAAGGAAAGTATATATCAACAGCTGTTTGCCAGTGTGATTTGGCTGCTTCAGCTCAGCATGCTCTCTGGCTTCCTAAGGCCAGGATTCTCCTGTACTCAGAGGCCAGCCCAATTCAGAGGGTGAGCATTAGTATACTACTCTTCCCAATATGGATTATTCAGAGGGGCTCCTTAATCATCCCCTCACCCATGGAGAAGGTTAAAAAAAAGGCTTATCGGTACTGATAGTCTTAAAATGATTGCCTTGAAAATGTCTCCTTCCACTTGCATTCAGTGTGATTAGCGCTGATGAGATTTATAATCCTTTCAACAGGATTTCTATATGTTTGCTCCATCTTTCTACAGTGGAAGTTTTATCCCTATCATTAGCATTAAACCTGAATGAAAGGTCATATCGTAAGTTGGGGAGGGTGTAAAAGAAGGAGGGTTTTTCATATATCTTGCCCTGTAGTAATCCTTTGTCTCCTCCAATACTTGCCACACAATGAAGGCTTTTCCACCTGTGTAAGCCTCAAAATGGTGCAGTAGTGAGATTTCAGAGGTGAGTGTCTCTCACCTTTAGAGAAGGGAGCTTCTGAACAAATTGAGAGTTTCATTATGTAGATTGATATGAAAATTGGAGAATCGTTTTCTTTGGAACTGTTTACTTCTCCAATGCAACTGTCAGCTCATTTATTATATGTTAAAACACATGTATATTAGGAAAAGCTATACCTAAAATTAATACAGAAAGTTAAAGCAGAAAGTGGATAGAATGGACATGTTTCAATATAAGATAGTGACAGGGACCAGGAATAGACTGTCTCATCCATTGTTAGTCAGATGATGGATGAGGTCAGCTGAGCTTACTTCTAACAGGAATGGCTCTTGCACAGCTCTCTGACCATGGCTGCTGAAAAGTAACAGTGCAGTTTCTTGCCATTTTAAAGTGGATATTTTGGGGGGGGGGGGGGGCGGAATCCAACTGGTAGTCTGCCAAGAAGAATTAGATATTTGGAGGTGGAAAATATGTGGAAAGGAGTGTTAAAAAGTATATTATGGGAAGGAAGGAAGGCAGGCAGGCAGGCAGGCAGGCAGGCAGGCAGGCAGGCTCCACAACTCCCTAACCCTGCTTATATATGTAATCTGACCTGATTTCCTTTTGAGCCCCTCAACTGCCTTTTGCCAAAGTGCAGTCCTTAGCCAACAAAAGGTTGCCAATCCCCAATATACAAAGTTTATTTTATGCACTGCCAAATTAATTCTAAACTTTTATTGGGTTATGGCTGAATGGATTGTTCTGAGCACTAAGTTTACTATTATGGACAGAAGGCTTAGGAAGTTACCAGGATTCCAGAATGTGGGAAGATGAATTCAGTTGAACAACTGAATTTGAATTTAACATCTGTAACTCAAAAAGCTATAATGCTAGTGCATACATGAGAAAAATCAGCCTACTTGGTGGCTGCCACTCCTGATTTTTAAATAATGTTCAAAATGTGACTAGGAAGGACAGCATCTATTTAGAATGATCAGATATTGTCTTCTATACAACTCCAGGATTTGTTTGGACATGCATGTTTATACACCTGCTAGTGCCAACGTTTTGAACCCATCATACATGGAAGAGCATGTCTCCAGCTGAAATCAAGTAGAACTATATTGCTGAAGGGGAAAGAACAACAATGTGAAGACTGGAAAGGTGAGCAACTGAAAATCTAGAAAAGTGGGAGCCACAGCAGCAGGAAATATTGCTATCCACCTTATCCTTGTTTCACAGTTTTTACTGAGATCAGAGATAGAGAACAACAAATATGACCTGCATCCTAGAGCTCTATGATATTACACTTTCATCTTAGATAAGGCCAGGTTATATCAGGCCAAAGCATAATTTAGCTGGTTTGTACAACTGCTAGAGGGCAAACGGGTAGAACACCTGCATAACAACTTTGTTCCTTAACAGGCCTATTGTCTAATCTGTCAGCCATCTCAACAGATCACCCTTTTTTGACATAACTAGGAAACTAATTTTATAAATGAGTGAACTGATACTAAATGAAACATGCCTCAGTGCTCATGTGGTCCTTTTTAAAATGCAGATTTCAATCAATTGGATTCTAATTCTGTACAGGTTTTGTCCCTGCAAGTCTCCAGCTACTGAATGAGGAGCAATGAAGTTTCAGAAATGTCTTAAGTAAAAACAGCCACCTATAAAATCATCACGACAGGCTTTTCTAAGCACTCCAAAAACTGCTCTCTCCGTATTTAAGAGAGAATCATATTTACTGTTAAACTTTTAAGCTTAAAAAAATAAGAAAGGTGCTGGTGATGGTTTTCATGCCTGGGGATTCCCCCATTATTTTTGTATTTAAAGAACTAATGCAGTGGTTGAATTCACTGAATAGAGCCAGACAACATTTAATCTTAATATTGCTTACTGCAATCCTATTCCTGAAACACTTAAGCTGTCATGAATTAAAATGGCAAGCCATATTCTAAGAAGATAAACTAAAATGCTGCTGGATAAATATTGTAGCATTTTTCATCCCCTGTGATACTATAAGTCTGCAAAACTGCAGCATAAGGATTGACCAAGAAGCCGGCCTTGACAAGAGAGATAACAGCCAACTAGGGAGTTAAAGAAGGTAAGTGAACAAGTATAACATTGCAATGGATTCCTGTGCATGCTTACTCAGCAGTGAGTAATTATCCATACTACTATTCATGGCAGGAACATCTACCGGAAAGGTCAATTTCTGCCAGACTGTGACTGCAGGGTCATGATCCCCACCCTCTTGTTGCATACACTTACAAATGGGGTGGGGGCTTGGATCACTATTCCGCATCCGCCATCTTGCAGATTTTGACACATACACACACACCTTCTGTGAATACCTATTGTCCATGGGCCTTATTTCCAGGTAAGTGCGCATATAATTATGAATGTTATATATATACATATATAGAGATCAGAACAGCCACAAAATAGGAATAATCAAAACAAGCTTTTGTGTTTCTTTTCTTTTCCTTTTTTTAAATGATTTGGGAGGGCACATAATCTGCAGCCTGCAAAGCCTCTCCATCTATTGCTTCTGAGAAAATTATTAAACCAATGGAAATAACCACATTCATACTGAAAACTGATTAATTGTTCATGACATTAACATTTAGTTAAATCAAATCTAGTTTTTCTTCTCGTCCAGCTGACTTCTTTTTTGACCTAGCATACCACTCAAAGCCAAATGTGACCTGAACACCCCCCACCCCTGAATTTGGACCTCTCTGTCTTCTACTACACCATCGCGGGGCTCATTTAGCTATCCAAGGTCTCTCAGCTATTGAGTTTATATGGGGGGGGGGGGGGGTTAATAGCCTCTGTTCATTTAATAAAACAGAACAAAGAGAAGACAAAAAATCACAGAAGAAGGGAAGGAAAAAAAACTCGACAAAAATTATACACACAAGGCTTCTCATATATATATATATATATATATATATATATATATATATATGACATTTTACACAACAGTCTCAATAAAGGTTAGACATATTTCATCAAAATAATATTTCATACATAATCTATGTCTATACGCAACTCATTTATAAATTGCAAATAACATCAGGTCTTCACTCCACTGAGTAACTGAGGCCATAAATTTATCTTTCCACCGTTGAAGGACTAGTCTCTTAGCAATAAGAAGGTCATGGAGAATCCATTTCCTGAACTGTCTGTTAAAAATAAGGGGGGAAATTTAGATTCCATTCATCCTGGTCCTGGTTAATTTCAGACATAACATCAGGGTGTCTATAAGAACTACCATCCAGAAACTCTTCTTTCCAGCTTCCTGATTAGCAAACTGCAAGAGAGCCTCCCTACCCATATGGGAACAAATATGGGAACAAAATAATCAATCTATGTAGCACACAGGTACTCTTTTCAGGCCCTGGGCATCATTTAATATCCACCAACATGGTGAAATACTAAAATGGTTGACATCTTCCAGGATTGCTAAAAGTCACAAGATTTTGGCCATCTAATCCTTGGAATCTTGCAGAAATGTTTTTGCCTGAAATCTTACCACATTTAATGTTCTTCTGAGATTTTTACCAATTTTCTTAAATAAAAATAAATTCCAAATAATTTTGTGATTTTTGCAGGTATCGCCTACGGATATTATAAGCACTCTGGTGCCAGGAGGCACCACACTGCAGACCCTTGGTGTGGCCTATGCTAAGTTAAATGGATCAATGGTCTGCATTGGGTGTATGGCAGTTCTCCCCAGTGTGGTGCCATCCAAATGTGTTTGATTAAATCCTGCCCTGGGTGATTAGAGTTTCCAGATGTCTGATTCCAACACTTGGAAAGCATCGGGTTGGGTAAGATTAATTCAACACTTCTGTAGGGACCAACTTGGGGACTCAGGCTGAACTCAACTAACACTAAAATCAACCTGGCAGCATTCCGGCATGCCTCAGTCTAAGAGCAGGCAGGCTAAAGGGGAAGTAGAGGTGCTTATGATCCAAAAGCATATTAGGTTCACTGCTGCAAATTTTATTTCTTGCAAAAGTATTGAAACAACAGCTTAAAGTCTATTGTTCTTTAAAAAGCACCAAGCTAGTACCTTAAGGAACTAGGATATTTTTCCCATATTTGGAGACTCAGGGATGAGATTTTTCCCCTATTTTTTAAAAAAATATTCCTTTTTCATTATGTCTGAATTTTATATAAAATGTCTCCAAAGGTATTGTAAAACTGAGACATACCATGGAAAATAATACTGCAGATGATTGATTATGAAAATGGGAGACACAATATGATCGCATGCCAAAAAAATGAGAGAGCAGACAACATAGCTCAGTTTCCATTTTAAACAAATAGACATTGGAACAATCAGGAAACTGCCAAGGTAAATCAATTCAGCATGGATACAGCACCAACAAAATGAGGCAGATTCAGAGATGGCCGCTGTGATATGTTACAGTGGCAGTGATGAAAGATGCTGTTCTCCTGTTTTGTGTTTTTCTTGAGCCTGGCCAGATTTTGCTCTTCTAGCTTTACATCAAATCCAGCAAGTTCAATGGCAGACTTTTGGCGTTCTTATAACGAGAATCCAAATCTGGCCCAGGCAACTATACAAAGCACTCAGAATATTCTTTCTTCTTGAGGACTTGACACATGATTGACTGCTCCTGATCATCTCTTCACCTCTCATTATAAATATAAACAGAGAAGAAAAGGATTCATTCAACCAAGAGAAACTGTGACAGATACGAAACTAAGCCATTGTCCATCAAAACATAACAGGCTCCAAGGTCATGTCACAAGCTGTGCTATTTAAATTCTTCCATCTGCCATTTTCAGTGTTGAAATCAGACCACAGAAAACAGGTCAAACCTGTCTTGCTGCAAGTCTTTAAATATATCAGGACAAAATTATTCAGTACACTTGGTTTGTCATCAGTCATTCGGGGGTGTAACACAGGATTTAGTATATATCACTCTACGATTTGGTATATATTCTACTAAGCCATGTTTTGTCGAACCAAAGCTTATAGAATAAACCACAATGGTTGGATTCACACAATATGCTGAATCAAACAAGACAAACCATAGTATGGCTTAGCAAATAGGGAGAACCTGACAACATTACGGTTAGTATGATTGATAATACTTCAGATACCATTTTCATAAATTTCATAAATAAACTTTCAGACTTACAAGACTGATGTCAGCCTTGCAGGGTTAACCAGACCAGAAGCATAACTAGAAGGACTAGCTCTAACTTTATTGTAAGGTTACATTAACAGAATCTTGCAAGTCTGAAAGTACATGCTTCCCCGTCCCCTTTACAGCCCAAGAAATTAGGGAGGGTCCCTTCTGAGATGTTTGCCATGCCCCCATTGCTTCTGCTGGCTAAGCTGCCTCTTATCTGACCATTGTCTAGTTTGTGGCTCTTCCTCCTGTCTCCCAAGGTCACTTCCACATATCATTACACCTCTCTGTTATACATGATCAAGATGTGACAATGTACATGATGAGATATGTAATCTGATCAAGATTAATCATGGTTATAATTTCCTGGATACAGATACATAAAAAATCCATACCTTTGTCCAACTGAACAGGATGCATTGACCCAGGAAAGGCACCAGTGAATTTCACTTCCAATCCTGGATGCTAACCACATGATAGGAAAAACAGGAAACACAAGCCCAGGTATATTCTAAGGATGCAAATTAGTAAAGAGGATTATCAAAAAAATAATAAGAACTCAAATGAGATAATTACTTTACCTGGAATAAATATAGGTTAATGCATGTTATGCTAAAAGTTATATAAAAGTAGAAGCTTAATTTCATCCCAGTTGCAGCATAGAAGGCAACTGGGAGTAATGACATCTTGCAGCTAGCTCCATAGTACAGCCAGGATGTGCTCAAGATATGTGGGCATTGATCATGAAGCCTGCTAACTTAATTGGTAAGCCTGTAGGTTGCCAAACATTAGGGCAATGCAAAATCAAAGTCTTCCAGATCCTTACATCTAAATCAAAATAGCCCCAAAGGAAGAGAAAAGATATGCACCAAACTTTCAAAAACAGAAGATTATTATATAGGAGCAACAAGGAACTGATAGCACTGAGCACAAAGAGGAACCATATAGCCCACAGAGGTAGAAAGTTTTCAACCTAGTTAAAGAACTAAAGGTCACATGGCTATATCAAACTGTGGAATAAATGCCTGTGACAGTTATACAGGGCAGTATTCTTTTTTGACAAGATTCTATTAGACAAGATCTTTAGAAACAGCATGTCTACCAAAAAGGAAATCAGAGGATCCAGCATCTACTGCACCAACCCCTATTTCCATTGTAGTCATAGCCAGTAGCAGTTGAGGATATCTGAGTTGCTCCACCTTGGCTCTCTCAGTACCACTGATCACCATGTGCCTACAACAGCATAGGGATCAACACATTCAAGAGAAGTGTCAGGCTTGATGGCTGCAGCTGCAATCTCAAATTCCCCTCAATATATTTGCATTTGCCTCCAGTGCCACGTGTTCATACCAGGACAATTCTTAGTTCTGAAAAAAAAGGATAAAATAAGGCACTCTTGTGGAAGCAGAGAACCTGTAATTTTGTATGCTATCTATAAAGCCATGATCTGCCCATAGACCTTTAGTGGCTTAATCCACAAAACACTCCCACCATGTTCTTTTATTCTACAATTAGAATTAGAATGATATTGGAATTGATCCTGCCCATTTGTATAAAATTACAATGTCCTTCAGCCCTAACCTCTGACAATAAAGTTTAAAACATGACTCAGAGTCACAAAAAGATTGTCTGCTTCTAGTTTAAATCATTTATACCCCATCATTCGTCAATCAAGTTCAAAATGAATAAACAATGATAAAGAATGAATAAATGAACAATAAATGATAATAAAGTAACAATAAAATTCTAAAATTTAATAATTAAATTAGAAATAAAGCTGTATAAGCAGACATTTCCTAATTTGAGCAAATCAGAATAATTCAAGAGGTTTTTTTATGTTCCAAAATATATGGAATTAAGATGTCGTTGGCTAAAATATTGTTTTGATGTTCAATGAATGTACAGAGAAACAAAATTGAGTTTGTATACACATTTTTCACTCCTGACTTTTGTACATTCATATGATTGTTAGTATAAATGTAGTCTATTTTCAAATAAACCAATGAATGGCAGAGGTTAGAATGGGACTAATGAGCCACTTCTAACTCACTCTCATATCTAGGCTGGGGCCTGAACAGAATGATAACTGAGATTAAAATGATTTGAAGTTTCTTTGAGAATGTTAGCCTGTCAAAAATTATAATTTCCACTCAGGTCAATTCCTACATGGCAAAGGAAAAGACTTAACCCTTTTAAAGGCTAAAGCATGCCATTCTGTAACAACGGTTAGGCACAAATTAAGACCACATCTTTGAAAGAGTTATAATACATGGACTGGGGCATGATATTTTCTTGATGTTAGTGGACAGCTGGAAAAGTACAGGGACTATCATTTATTTATTTATGTATTCATTCATTCAATTTATCATGGTGTTTGCTGTGGGGGGAGAATTAACTTCAGATTTCTGTCCATTCCTAGTAAATCCCTATACTTCTACTAAATGCCTAGGATCACTTTTGCTTAATTAATTCATAGTAAGCCAATTTGAAAATATGGATCTGTTTCATTTGCTTGGATCACTCCATGAATAGCTATTTTATAGCTTCCTTCATATTATTCTTTGGAGTTCTGAACTCCCATTCATTTTCCAATGCTACACAACAGATGGACTTGACTTTGGCAAGAATTGATGTCAAGGATTCATCCACCAGTAGCTGAAGCCAATAACCTCCTTCATTCTTTGGCATGCAAAATATTGGGTTTCACATAGAAATGAGGAAAATGCTTTTATATCCATTTGTGTGAAATACAATATATTTGCTCAATAAGCCTAGGCCTACATATTAATCATAAATCAATTATATTTATCCTTAACCTCAGAAACGCTGCATTTCTCTTCCTTTCTTCAGTATGAAATCCAATAGTTTTTTTACAGCAATTATATTGCCTTTCATACAAATGGTAAGCTCATATTGTAATCATTAGTACTGTAGCCAATTCATTTGATATGACTCCAGCATTTATTTGCAGTCAGAATTCTTCCCTCCTCCACCCTGATATTGATATTTTTATTATTATTATTATTATTAATGGGATATCCTTTTATTTATACTATGAATTTTATACCACACACACACTCTACACAAATGTTTCATATTTAAGAAAGGGGGCTACAAGCTCCTGATTACACTGAGATCTGGGGACCATGTTGATCATGGTAGCAATATGAAATAACAGGAATTCATTTACCGAAAGAAATACTGAGATAGCAGAAGCTTTGAAGAGCCCTAAACTGCCTTAGGGCTTCAGATCAAGTTCATTTCAAGGCTGTGATATATGCACAGGGATCAAGGTTATTGACAGAAGCTCCCAGGGCGAGGAACTAGAGATCTGGTTTTGTGTTTGAGATCTAGGGTGCCTTTTCAGGGACAAGGTCATATTCAGTCTTGTGTGATGCTACGTACTGCACTCAAAACCTGAGTAAGATGAAAACAAGGCAAGGGGTGGAATTAGTGTAAACATAATACTGTATATCTAAGCCTAAATTTCTGCCTTTTCAAAAAGTTCACTTCAATTTAATCCAGTCCTCTAAAGTAATGGCAACATTCTTATTTATCAACCACCAAGAAATATATCCTATTGGCTTATTTATTTATATATATATTTATTAAATTTATATGCCGCCCATCTGCCCCAGAGATGTGCAAAACTGCCCTTTTTTCTTGAAAACATAATCTAGCTTTACCCCAAACAGTTTAATAGTCAGGATTGAAACTGGTGGCAATGCCATTTGCTAAAGAAATTTGGCCATTAGTAAGAGATTCTGGGGGTCCACATCAAAGTTGCATCAGAACTACATTGCACCCTGTTATTCAGTGCCAATTTTCTTCCTTAATTCTTCCTTAATTCAAACATAATTTCTTAGGTTATTTGAATTCAGCTCTTGGCTTTCACATAGAATCAAAAACATTAAAGCTGGAGAAGAGTCTGCAGCAGACAATTTGGAAATGGGACAAGATGTCTAGACATAAATCTTTTTAACATTAAACAGACATTTTGATCGTAACACAACGCTCAGTTGCTAGCCGGCACATCACTCACTCATCAACTGTTTGTTGTTTGTTTTGTTCTTTGGTAAATTATAACCAATTCTTTTTCAGTAGGCTTTCATATGATTCCTGAAGCTTTAATGTCATGAAGTATCCCTTCACAAATGTTATGAAAAGGAGTGTGATGAAATTCACTCTATGATGGGGGTCAGATACATAGGAATCTAATTCATAATTTTATAATAATAAAATATAATAATGTGTCACTTCCCTTTTAATATTAAGTAATAGCCTCCAAGAATTGAGTGGCAACAAATAGATGATCGTATCCTAAACTCTTCTTCTCCTCCCTGGTGCTCTCCAGATGCACTGAGAGGACTAGCTGGGTTGAGGATTCGTAAACTTGTGGTTCCAACACATCTGGACAGGACTAAGATGAGGAAACCTGGCTTAAAACCACTTGAGTTAGATCCCTGAGGCTTTTGTGGAATGAAGTCTGGATTCAAGTCCCAAAAGCAATATCTTTGCCCATTCATTGAAATTGTTAATTTGAACAGCGCAACCTCTTCCAGTTTTGAAATTCATTTCAAAATTGGAAAGGAGCAAGACAGGCACTTCCTTCAAATGCAAACATTATCTATCTATCTCTCTGTCTGTCTGTTTGTCTAGTATTCAGGAAAGTGACTGTTATAACTGGAATGCTTCTAAAGTCCAATTTTAATCAGGTCTCTCATTTAATCCTATTTTAGTGCACACTGCTTCTTAATTAACTATCACAAGACAATTCACACTGTCACAAGAACTATGTGACAGAAATTTTTAAAAAAGTCATGTCATGCATAGAACACCTAATATGTTCAGGATGTTGACATAACAATTATCGCATCTATAAAATATTAAAATTGAAAGAATGAGTCTAAGACAAATTTCAGAAATGGGTGTAAACTACTAGACTACCATGGTTTGCATAGAGAAACAGTGCCACCTAGTGGTCACCTGATATATTTCAGAAGACTACTCCATACTGTACATAGCTGCCTAAAAAACAAGAAAATGTGCAGGAATATTTAAATTTGGTTTTGGGATATAGACTCAAAAGCTGAAAAATAGTTTCCCAAACTGAAAAAGCTTCACACATATTTAAAGGGTGAGCTTAAAAACATAATGTGAGCTCAGCTCATAACATCTTTTTCACAATCATTAAATTCTCCAAGTGATTATGTGCTATCAAGTTGATAATGTGCTATCAAACAAAAAGACACTGCATAGAATAGAACTTAACAGGAAAATTACATACATCCTCCTTCTCCCACCATGCCAGCCATGGGCTTCCATTCCCATGATCCCTGATCCATGTGTTGGCTAGAATTATACGAGTTAAAAATTGAAAAACCAATTTTTCACTGGCAGGAGTTCATACATAGATTTGTTTGTGGTTTAGACTTACATGTAAATCCAATGCATTAGACAGAAGGTTCAAACAAACTGTATTTTTAGATCTTATATATTTCTTTCCATTAAAAACATTCATAAATTAGCTACTATATGAATAATATTTATATATAACATTGTATTCCTTCCAAAGCTACATGCTATCTGAAAAATATATAGATACTTACTTTTGAAAGATGAATTCTAGTAGTTTATTAAATCTGTAGTTTTAAATTCACATAGTTGAAATAGGGCACTGGGGAAATTCTAAGTGCCAAAACATTTTTTTTACACAAAAATAAAGTTTTCCTGGTTTCCTTTAAATATGTTATGCATCACCATCTTGAACCATATTTGTTGCAGCTAATACTCAGCTAATCTCAGATATTGAGGCAGCTACCAGCACTCCAACATGAGATTCAAAATTTTACAAACTACTGTTGAAGCAGTTTAACATTTTTCTTTTTCTAAGGGAGGAATTGTTTTCCTTTAGGTCAGCAAATATGAAAGGAAACATGAGGAGAAAACTTACAAAAGAATCATTCACTAAAAATAGTGAAGAAATCACATAGAAGTTCAACAGGAAGAACATTTTCAGCAGCGGTAGAATATTTCTGGGCAGCGTAAAAGTCTAGTTATAATCAAAGCTTAACAGAAGCTTTTCAAACATTGATCAGCAACAGTATCTTCCTTAGGACAAAATAGCCTAAAACATTCTATATCTTGCTGTGACCAAAATTTATGTCACCACTCTACTGCATCATTAACTTGTCTGCAAACACTATCTACACAACACTGTTTCTTGGTCCAGAGCAGGCCTGCATAACATAGAGCCCACAAATAAACTCGTGCCCGCCGGTGTTTTTTAAAAAGTCAATAAATTCGCCACTGCCACTCTGATACTCAGCTGCCAAGCACCTACAGCAGTGTTGTCCAAATGTGGCCACTTTAAGATGAGTGGACTTCAACTCCCAGAATTCCCCAGCCAGCATGGCTGGCTGGGGAATTCTGGAAGTTGAAGTCCACTCATCTTAAAGTGGCCACGTTTGGACAACACTGGCCTACAGCATCTCCAGGCTTCACTTCCAGTATTGCTGCCGCTCTGCTAGCTGCTGAACAGTGTATTCCATTGTGGTCCACAATTCTTTTTAATTTATCAATCTGTTGTGCAAGCCTGGTCCAGAGCTTCTTATATAGCCTTTCCCAAATTGATACCACTGAGTTGGATCAGATTACACTATCTCTAGCCAGCATCACCAACATACAAAAATTTGTGGGAGGGGAAAAAAACCTACCCTAAAAACAACTTTCCAGGGAAAACAAAGTACTAGTTTAACTCTATGGTGTCAGATTAGGCAAGTAAAATTTCCCTCTCCTCAAATACACTTTGCTAGAAAAAGCAAATTCTCAGCTCAGTCTAAAACATTTAGAAGGCCAGGGAATGTGATTGGCTGGGAAAAGACACTAGGAGACAAACAGAGGTCTGAGAAACAAGGGCAAGATAGCATAGTAAGAGAAAGTGTAGTAAGTAAGAAAGATGACCTTGATGGAGATATGGGTTGTTGCCTAGGCAAAAGGGCTGAAGCATTTTTTTTAATGCCAGAACAACCAAGATAACATCAGGAAACTTCTCAAACACCTCCCTAAATCACTGAACTTTAAGGAGGAAGAGGCACAGTACAATCAAATTTGCAAGTTTCTATTATAATAGTTAATCTCAATAAAAGTAGTTTTAGCCCTCCTCTGGAGTTGATTCCTGATCTAGTCCATCTAATGGAGCTAACAGAAACACCCTAGAAAGAAACAAGATCAATGAAATACTGCCTCTTTGGGCTTTTAAAATCCCTAGTGACTTTATAGTCCTGACCATTTCCTCATAATTACATTTCAATTACCTCCCCAGATATAAGATGTGCTATATCCAATCAAATATTCTGTGGTTATCTATACCCGATAAAATATCTTACTGATTAACTCAACCACATGTATGCTCTAATTTGCATAAGTCTATAACTCTCTCCCTCTCTTTAGGTTTGCCTTCAGAGCTGAACAATAAACTAATGTATACTTCAGTGAAGGTGTGCTGGTCTCTTGTTTAAACAAACTCAGAAATTATCCTTCAGTAGTATTCTTCCTTATTTGAAGCCATGTATCCTCTTCAGACTGTGGCTAGGCTCTTGAATCAAACAAGCAGAGAATGAAATCATGAGCACAATAACTCATAACTCAAAATGCAAGCAGGAGATGGGGCATCAAACTTAACTAAACTTCCAAGGCTGAATTCAGAGCCAGTGTAGAGACAACAGCTAGGGTTTCATCAAATCGAGATGGTAATATACAGGTTATTCCAGCAGTAACTCATAGAAACTGAGACCTTAACCAGCCGGAAGTCCAGAACCTCAACTGCTAGTATATGCTGGTCTTTGACTATAATACAGATTTGATTGATTGGAAAAGAATCCATATTTGTCAGTGGGGTCCTACTCCTGAGAAAACGTTTATGTTCTCAAACTCCACCTTTCAGCTAGACTTGTACTTCCTGGAGCTATAGATGGTTCGGTTTCTCCTGTTCTGATGCCACAAGAAGTCCAGGACTTAGCAAAGCCAGGTGTAGTCTTGGAGATTCTAATGATAAAGACTTATCTCCATCTGTTAATAAGGTCCCCCCTACAGAGCTTCTACATGGGGACGCGGTGGCGCAGCAGCTTAATGACACTGAAAGTTGCTGGCCAGAAACGGCTGAGCTTCAGCGGTTCGAGTCCAGCCTTCGCGTTAACAGGGTGAGCTCCTGTCCCCCCCCCCCCCCCGCAGCTCCTGTCAACCCAACAGGTCGAAAACTCACGTGAGTAGATAAATGGGTACTCTCACTCTGGTGGGAGGAAAAATGCTGGCAGCACCTTGCACAGAGAGACGGGACCAGTTGCCGGTAAGCGTGAAACCGCGCTCGCCCATAAAGGGCGCGAAGCAACGGAAATCCCGCCTCCTGCGCTCGCCAGCTGGGCTCTGCTCTAGGAAGGAGGCTCTGGCAAACCACTTCCGAAAAACAATTGCCTTGAAAACTGCAAGGATCCGTCCAGGCAGTCACTGCAGGGTCAGTAATGACTGAGCGCAGACCAAAAAAAAACAAAAAACAGAGCTTCTATTTCTTCCAGTCCAAACTCCTCCCTAGTCTCTCATGCTTTCTTCTCACTCTGACAACCCAGGTCCCAGGTCTCAGGGTTTTTTAGTGATTTAAGATGGAAACAACAAAATCACATCAAAAGTTATGAAAAGATTAGAAAATATAACATAGAGCTATAATTTGAGTTCAGGTTTATTTATTTGATTTGGGCATTGCCCAGATCCAGATATTTATGGGCAGCTCATAATATAAAAAATGTTTTTTTTTTTAAATGGTCTAATGGCAAATCCAGCCAACACACAAAAACATATATCACACCCCCCGCAAGGGGGTCCAGCCACTCTAGCCCAAAACCTGGGAGAAGAGCCAGGTCTTTAAGGACCTCTGGAATGCCATCCAAATGGGAACCACCCAGATTTCTCAGTTTTATAATGCCTGGGTTAGGCATTATAAAGAGCTAATAATCTATTCCAAGGAATGCTGGCTTAAAATCTTAACCTAAATTGAGTGTAGCATACAGACTACTTCTGTGATTTTAAGTAGCAAAGTGAGAACTGGGATTGTAGATGGAGCTCTACCTTACTTTAATGTCTTAGAATTCAAAGGCTAAGGTCTGTCCAAGTGCATTTCTTCAGTATTGCACCACCCTGGACCTAGCAAATCTTATTTCTAAGTTAATATGCACATGATTGCACTTTAATCAACTTTTATTTTTATGAAATATTATGAACTATTATTGTTGTTGTTTTAATAGTAGTTAAGCAAGTTTTTGAACTATGATCTGGTTTGTATCTGGCTTACTCAGTGCACAAGCCAAAAATTCAAGGTCACTAACAAATCATGGAAGGGGCGTCTGTGACTTGTCAGTCACTGCCTGCTAGAAGGAGAACAATTCTGCATTATGCATTATTAGAATCATTCAAGATAAATCTTTCCTTTTCAACAATTAATGTGACATGCAAACATGGCCATTGATTATTTTAAAATGGACTCATCCCAAATGTCTATCAACCTGAAACTTATCTAATTCAGTTTATCTAGTGATTGTGGATGTGGATTGTGGATAATGAAAGGCATAAGGATCCTTTAAGGGATCACAGAAATTTTACAGAAGTATATAATTGAATAGGAAATTGGGGAATCTTTCATGGCAATGGTTCCTATTGTACAACCCTCCAAGTCTTTTTAAGGTAAATTACCACATTACACTTTGATACCTGGCTCAAACATAATCAAGTGACCTTTCATCACTTTGGACAAGAACAAAATTAAACATGTTAGTAAAGTGTGAATGAATAATTCAAAACAGAAATATTAATAAAACTTGTAATAACATTTAAAAAATTAGTTTGAGGGTGGGGACAATCCAGACTGGGAGCATGCACAAAAGGAGAGATTTAACTTTTTGTGTAGTCCCTGTTAAGATTTTATTTATTTAGCATTCACATAAAGACAAATGAACTATTTTGTATTTATTTTAATATAGTATGTTACATGCCAAAATATAGAGAAAAAAGCAAGGGAAAATTGTAGCCAGAACAGTCATATAAAGTTTCATTTTTATGGTAGATATTATGGTAAGTTAAGATTTAGCTTTCTTGGAAATTCATTTCTACCCTTGCAGGAATGTTATTAATGAGTCTGGTGGATGAGAAGAAAGATTTATTACATATACCGTAAGGAAAAATTCTAATTACTTTTCATCATTATTTTTTGTAGATCATGATTTAATGAGAGATTTTTTCCCTTGTCCCATTTTTAACACATGCAAATTGATAAGTGAGGACTAAAGTGAGCTCTTACATGACCATAGAAATCTGTACTCACTCAGTACAATCATGTGGATTACAAATTATTGGTGTACAATTTTGCTGGTATATGAGAACTCTGCAGGGACATAACTATATCCCTTTTTAAAGCGTTCATGTTATTACATATGTTACATATGTTAGAGATTGGATGCAAGGTACTAAATTAACTAAAAAGGGACAAATCCTAAACAGAAAACAATAGAAAAGTTGCATTTCCATTCATCCTATTTCTTGTTCCCCATGTCCTCATATGATGTAAAGCAGTGTTTCTTAAACTTTTCTCTCTCAGGACCCTTCCCTCTTTTAAAAATTGTGGAGGACCCCAAAAGAGTTTTTGTATGTGTTATATTTATCAATATTTACTGCATTAAAAATTAAAAGTGATACATTCTCTGCCATTACCCCTTCTCACAATGGTTTGATGGGATTTTAATATTGTATTATTTTTCAACATAGGGTGGCATATAATTTTGATTTTGCAGATGCCTGAGAGACTCTTGGGGAAACCCCAGGGGTTCTTGGACCATACTTGGAGAAACACCAATGTAAAGTTATATGAAGAAATTACATTTTACTGTACGTGCATAGTCCCTCAAAGAATGCAAGTAGTAATCACAGCACTATTTTCAAATTATTTACAGATGAATTGTTTTATACTCTACAACCTGTCCAGATAACAATATCAGAATGATTAGTGTATAGTCCACATATCCTCTCTTTGCCCATTTTTGAAGATAGGAATATTTGACCTCCTTCAGCAGTCTGCCACACCTTAACTGTTCTCTAAGATGTGTCAGATGATAACCAGCTACAGCATCAGCAAGTTCCTTCAGTAGCCTCAGATGCAATTCACCTGGCCCTATTTAAACCTATTCAAAGAGGCCTTCCTTCACTCTCTTTGTATCAGTCTCCAGCTCCTTTCTCTTCATTCTGTTCTTCACAGTTCCACAGGGAATTGCATACAACCTTGCTGGAAATGACTGAACCAAAATAGGAGTTGAATAATTCTGCCTTTTCTTTGTTACTTGTTAGCATTTTGCCATATTCACTAAGCAGATGATATATAAATCATTTTCTCTTCCTTTTGTGCTGAACATAGCCAAAGAGCCTTGTGTTGTTCTTAGATGTTTTTCCCAACCCACAGCTCATTTTGAGCTTTTGTTACTTTGACACTATCTCTACAGTTCCATATTCATTGTACCCTTCCTAGTTTACCTGTTACCACTTCCTGCTGTTAGCTCTTTGAGATAGGCCAGACCAAGAAACAATCTTCACAAATTTGGCTGGAATATATTTATTGATGTAGGCTGCAGTAACAGCATCTTGAAAGCCTGACTGCATTTTCCCTTCCCTCCCTCTTATACCCCAGAGAACTGGAGTGGAGCCACTCCGACTTTCTTTCTGATGTTTTATTTCCCATGCTTGAAGCATATTTTTGACCAAATTATTGTAAGCATATCTGCAGTTTCTCCAAGGTCATTTCTGTGGTTCTCTACACCTACATCTGTCTTTTCATTATCAGATCTTTGCTAAAACTTTCACACAACCACATTATTCTTCTATTGTCTATTTATCTTGTCAGAATTGATTATACTCTGAATGCGATTTTTGTAGGCACTGTCACCCATTTTCAGCTGTTTTTGCCACTGGCTTTTCTAGGGCCTTCCTCCATTCTTGGAAGAGAAAGTTGTCATACTCTGGATCAGACCAACGATGGCTGAGGGCTATAAGGCGTTTAGAAGATAGGACAAGAGAGGGAGTGGTGAGGCAAGAAAGCTGGCACTAGATGTCTGTCCAATGAGCTGTTCAGATTGAGGCACATATTCCAGTTCCAGGTTTGCTGCAGCTTGCCTGATGCTGGAAAAGTTATTTCAACATACTGCAACAAAGTTCACCTCATTGTGAAACTGTGAAACAATTTATTTCAGGTTTCACAGTTCTGGGGAGCTAACACTCCCACCTGCTTGCATAATACTTACACATAATATACTCCTTTTAAATGATTTTTAAAAGAAAGGCTGAAAATAACACCATGACAAGCACTACATTACAAATACTTTATTTTATTTTAATAGGATTCATGCAAAATCAATACATAGGTTACCATTTTTAAAATATTCATGCATTTTGAAAATAATTTTGTCCTTCTAGTAAATGTGCAAAACAAAGAATTAATCAAGTTAAAGATCTGCTGTGATTCAGCTCTGGCAATTCCTTTTAGCTTTTGTTTCAGGAAACTGCTTTGTTCCAAAATTTATTGTTAAGTTTGTCCATAAACTGATTTTTAAAAGAAAAACAAAGAGAGAGATTACTGCTTTTTAAAGGTTTCATATGAAAAAGAATAGTCGTGAGTTCAAAATATTAACAGTAAACCAGAACTGAAATGATTACCTATGAACTGAAACTGAATAACCAAAAATTGATCAATAAAATGTTTGTATGAATCAAATAAAAGGCTCACAGAATTATTCGGCTCTTATGAAAGCAAAGGGAATGTAAAGTTTCAGATACACATAACTGGCAAATTTATGTGTGAAATTCAGCTCATCCTATCAGGAGAAAGAAAACAGCCTTATTTGGATTTGTGGGAGAAAATAACGTTCTACTTATAGTTGGCCAATTTATCCTATTTCCACCCTCTGGCTAATTTAACTGAAAACATTAAATCAAATGTTTTCCTCCTTGTCTTCACTTATTGAACTTGTTAGCATTATCTTAAGCTTCCTAAAACAGCCCTATCTTCCGAACTCTTTTCTCACTAGGAGGGACCAGGCTTCCTCCACTTTCCATCCAGAAGTGTAGACTTCATTCCACTAAGAATTCTCAGTGATGACCATTCCAGCTAGGGAATTCTGGGAGTAAGTGCATGTATCTGGAGTCTACACAGTCAGGGAAGGCTGATAAAGTCCCTCCTGTGTGGATTTTTTCAACACCCAATCTAGCACACTAGTCCCTTCCTGGAAATGTACTGATTCTCATTCACCTTCAAGCAACAGGAACATTTGCAAACATTCTTTAGGTATCACAGCACTAGTAATGCTCATGGAATTTATGAACAATGGCTTAATGTTTTTTTCTAGGCAGTTTTCCAGAGATTGAAAATTATGTGATCACATATTAATGAATTTTCAAAGGATAATATAATGCTTGGGGAAAACAGCAGAAATATTAGCACTGCTTGTGACGTACCAATACATTTTATGTGAGTTAGCTTTCCTTCACCCCCTAAAAGTCAACTTGTGTGCAGAATCCCAAGCTTGGTCAGATAAATATCAGTAGAAAAAGATGCAGCTTGGTTTAGAAAGGTTTGCTTCCAAGCATTATGGTTGGAACAGTAAGAATATGTGGTTGTGTGTTATTGCATGGAATAAGGCCAGGATTACAAGATGGATATAGCCAATCTAAAGAAAAGTCTTTAGGTTGCTTCTTATCACTTCCAGTTTATATTGGGGGGTGGGGGGGGGGAGGATGAACACATGTACAAACAAAACACAGAGCTATGGTCTTCTACTTTCATTTTTTTAAAAATGCCTCTTGAGACTTATGTAATGTCTAGAGACACTCTTATAAAGACAGATATGGGAGGCAGACATGCTGCAGGAGATAGTTTCGTATCTATAAAAATAAGAATCTTTAAAAATTAAAACCTGAATAGTTAAATGTCTGGTAGGCATTAAGGATATCCATGGGCACCATCTTGATTTGAAGATAGTTGATGTCCATGGAGACACCAGCCATAGCTGGGCAAATTACCACTGAAGGCTTCCAAATAAGGATTTTTCTTGTATAATTTAATTCTACGCTTATCTGCATAATCTTCTGAATTTTTCCATTTGCAACCCTCTAGTATTCCCTCATCACTTCATTGATTTTCTTTTTTCTTATCATAGAAAATCCTTTTGGAAGGAGAAACTGAAGAGATGCACTATGTGTTTTGATTCCTAGCACTAGAAGTCAAACACCTGGATACAATCTGCATGGCTCTTATGCAGCTGTGAATCGTATTCAGAGGAATCACCTCACTCCACCTTCCTCAGCCTGATGTGTTGACTGTAATTCTCATTAAATCAGATAACAAGGTATGTTCGGGTTGAGTATGATGGGAACAATAATCAAACCAAGTGGAGGGTATCAGGTTGGGGAGGTTGCCCTAAGACAGATTCTTGAACCATTATTCACTTTAGCATTGGTAACTAATGATTAGTGACACTGTATCAAGTAACACAGATATCACAGTTTTAAATTATTATACAACAGCCTTTTAAAATATATAATACAAAAAGGAGATAGCACACACAGAGACTGGCATTAAATGGATTCCTTTTCTATTTATATCCCATATTAATTCCTATTCCATGTTTTTATCAAGTGGATTGAACCCATGAGTTCTTATAAAAAGCATTTTACAGGAGAAACAAAATTGCTGCTATAAGCTACTCTTAATACATTCTACTTTAACATAAGTAGCAGCAGCAATAGTAGACGTGACCAAATGAATGCTTTCATTTCCATTATATCTAGATCATCTTAATAAAGCCCTTGTTCTGAATTTCAATAATTCCTAGATCATATCTTCTGTAACCATAAAAATGATTTTTATATCTCTTAGGCACACTTGAGAAACCAGGAAAAATTAGACAATTTATCAGTTTAAAATCCAGGCTTAGGCCTAAACATGACCATTACTGGTTATATGGACAGAGCTGACAAGTTCTCTAGCATACTGGGTTGAGATTTATAACTATAATATTTAGGTACAATAACATTGGATATGAACCAAATGAAAGACAGAATGTTTTCATTCATAGTAAATCCATTTTGTAATGAAAAAAATCTTGTTACTATCATACTGATTTACTGCTATTCCCATCAGTTTTTCAGTTAATGAAATGAATTGGAAAGCTAGTAATTTTTCTGGGAGATACTGAGAAATATTTCAGTGTTTAAACAGTCTGAATTTTGTATTAAAGCAGAATAGAAAAATGGCTTTTGTATCAACATTATCATCTTCCCTACCTCATAATAGCCTCGTTCCATTCCATTAATCACTGGACTGTGTATGCTGAAAATGCAAACTTCATATTATTCCTAATAACATTTGGGACGTAAGTAATTCTGGTAACTTTCAGTGGAATATTTCATAAGTGTCTAATAATATTAATATAGGAAGCTGCCTTATACAATCCTAGACAATTTGTCCATTTAGGCCAGGATCATCTTCTCCAACCCCTTCATGGATCACTGCCTTGGCGTGGCGAAGTGGCTTGTGTAACTCAGTGAAGCCATGAGCTATACTGTGCAGGGCCACCCAAGACGGACAGGTCATGACAGAGAGTTCTGACAAATGTGGTCCACTGGAGAAGGAAATGGCAACCCACTCCAGTATCCTTGCCAAGAAAACCCCATGGACAATGTTAAAAGGCTAAAAGATATGACGCCGGAAGATGAGCCCCTCAGGTCGGAAGGTGTCCAATATGCTATTGGGGAAGAGCAGAGGGCAATTCCAAGTAGCTCCAGAAAGAGTGAAGCGGCTGGGCCAAAGCCAAAAGGACATTCAGCTGTGGATGTATCCGGAAGCGAAACGAAGGTCTAGTGCTGTAAAGAACAATATTGTATAGGTACCTGGAATGTAAGATCTATGAACCAAGGCAAGCTGGATGTGGTCAAACATGAGATGACAAGATTGAACATCGACATCTTGGGAATCAGCGAATTGAAATGGACGGGAATGGGTGAATTTAATTCAGGTGACCATTATATCTACTACTGTGGGCAAGAAACCCTTAGAAGAAATGGAGTTGCACTCATAGTCAATAAGAGAGTGGGAAAGGCAGTAATGGGGTACAACCTCAAAAATGACAGAATGATCTCAGTGCGAATCCAAGGCAAACCATTCAACATCACAGTAATCCAAGTCTATGCCCCAACCACTGATGCCGAAGAAGCTGAAGTTGACCGGTTCTATGAAGACCTACAAGACCTTCTAGAACTAGCACCAAAAAAAGATGTCCTTTTCATCATAGGGGATTGGAATGCTAAAGTAGGAAGTCAAGGACTAATCGGAATAACAGGCAAGTTTGGCCTTGGAGTACAAAATGAAGCAGGGCAAAGGCTAATAGAGTTCTGTCAAGAGAACAAGCTAGTCATAGCAAACACTCTTTTCCAACAACACAAGAGACGACTCTACACATGGACATCACCAGATGGTCAATACTGAAACCAGATTGATTATATACTTTGCAGCCAAAGATGGAGAAGCTCTATACAGACAGCAAAAACAAGACCAGGAGCTGACTGTGGCTCAGATCATGAGCTGCTTACTGCAAAATTTAGGCTTAAATTGAAGAACGTAGGGAAAACCACTAGACCACTCAGGTATGACTTAGATCATATTCCTTGTGAGTACACAGTGAAGGTGATGAATAGATTTAGGGGATTAGATTTGGTAGACAGAGTGCCTGAAGAACTATGGACGGAGGTCCGTAACATTGTACAGGAGGCAGCAACTAAAACCATCCCAAAGAAAAAGAAATGCAAGAAAGCAAAATGGCTGTCTGATGAGGCTTTACAAATAGCTGTGGAAAGAAGGAATGTGAAAAGCAAGGGTGAAAGGGAAAGATATAAGCAACTGAATGCAGATTTCCAGGGAATAGTAAGGAGAGATAAGAAGGCCTTCTTAAATGAACAATGCAAAGAAATCAAGGAAAACAATAGAATGGGGAAGACTAGAGATCTCTTCAAGAAAAATGGAGATATCAAAGGAACGTTTAGTGCAAAGATGGGCATGATAAAGGACAAAAAAGGCAGGGACATAACAGTAGCAGAAGAGATTAAGAAGAGGTGGCAAGAATACACAGAAGAACTCTAAAAGAAAGATCTTAATGTCCCTGATGTCCATGCTGGTGTGATCACTGACCTTGAGCCAGACATCCTAGAGAGTGAAGTCAAGTGGGCTTTAGGAAGCATTACTAACAACAAAGCTAGTGGAGATGACAGTATTCCAGCTGAGTTATTTAAAATACTAAAAGATGATGCTGTTAAAGTGCTGCACTCAATATGCCAGCAAGTTTGGAAAACGCAACAGTGGCCATGGGATTGGAAAAGGTCAGTTTACGTTCCAATTCCAAAGAAGGGCAATGCCAAAGAATGCTCAAACTATCGCACAATTGCACTCATTTCACATGCTAGCAAGGTTATGCTCAAAATCCTACAAGCTAGGCTTCAGCAGTATGTGAACCGAGAACTACCGGATGTACAAGCTGGGTTTCGAAGAGGCAGAGGAACTAGAGATCAAATTGCCAACATTCGCTGGATCATGGAGAAAGCATGAGAGTTCCAGAAAAACATCTGCTTCATTGACTATGCAAAAGCCTTCGATTGTGTTTTTTGTTTTGTCTGCGCTCAGTCATTACTGACCCTGCAGTGACTGCCTGGACGAATCCTTGCAGTTTTCAAGGCAATTGTTTTCGGAAGTGGTTTGCCAGAGCCTCCTTCCTAGAGCAGAGCCCAGCTGGCGAGCGCAGGAGGCGGGGTTTCCGTTGCTTCGCGCCCTTTTTGGGCAAGCGCGGTTTCGCGCTTACCGGCAACTGGTCCCGTCTCTCTGTGCAAGGCGCTGCCAGCATTTTTCCTCCCACCAGAGTGATAGTACCCATTTATCTACTCACATGATTTTTCGACCTGTTGGGTTGACAGGAGCTGGGGGGGGGAGGAAACAGGAGCTCACCCTGTTAACGTGAAGGCTGGACTCGAACCGCCGAAGCGTCAGCCATTTCAGGCCGGCAACTTTCAGCGTCATTAAGCCGCTGCGCCACCGCGTTGTGTGGATCACAACAAACTGTGGCAAATTCTTAAAGAGATGAGGGTACCAGACCATCATACCTGTCTCCTGAGAAATCTATATGCAGGCCAAGAAGCAACAGTTAGAACCGGTCACGGAACAACTGATTGGTTCAAAATAGGGAAAGGAGTACGACAAGGCTGTATACTGTCACCCTGCTTATTTAACCTATATGCAGAGTACATCATGAGAAATGCCAGGCTGGAAGAATCACAAGCCGGAATTAAGATTGCAGGGAGAAACATCAATAACCTCAGATATGCAGATGATACCACCCTAATGGCAGAAAGTGAAGAAGAACTAAAGAGCCTCTTGATGAGGATGAAAGAGGAGAGTGCGAAAGCTGGCTTGAAACTCAACATTAAAAAAACTAAGATCATGGCATCTGGACCCATCAATTCCTGGCAAATAGAAGGGGTAGAAATGGAAGCAGTAACAGACTTCATTTATTTCGGCTCCAAGATCACCGCAGACGGAGACTGCAGCCATGAAATTAAAAGATGTTTGCTCCTTGGGAGGAAAGCTATGGCAAACCTAGATAGCATATTAAAAAGCAGAGACATCACCTTGCCGACAAAGATCCGCATAGTCAAAGCTATGGTTTTTTCAGTAGTAATGTATGGCTGTGTCAGATGGACCATAAAGAAGGCTGAGCGCCGAAGAATTGATGCCTTTGAACTGTGGTGCTGGAGAAGACTCTTAAGAGTCCCCTGGACTGCTAAGAGGTCAAACCAGTCAATCTTAAAGGAAATCAACCCTGACTGCTCATTGGAAGGATTGATAATGAAGCTCAAGCTCAGATACTTTGGTCACCTAATGCGAAGAGAGGACTCTTTGGAAAAGACCCTGATGCTGGGAAAGATTGAAGGCAAAAGGAGAAGAGGACGGCAGAGGATGAGATGGTTAGATAGCATCACTGAAGCAATGAGCATGAAACTGAGCAAACTCAGGGAGGCAGTGAAGGACAGGAAAGCCTGGCGCGATATGGTTCATGGGGTCACAGTCGGACAAAGACGCGGGAAGTCATTATTCCCCTCTACTCTGCACTAGTGAGACCACACCTGGAGTACTGTGTACAATTCTGGGCACCATATTTCCAGAAGGAAATTGACAGGTTAGAACAGGTTCAGAGGAGGGCAACAAAGATGATACAGGGACTTCAGGACATGTCCTATGAGGACAGGCTGAAGGAACTGGGGCTGTTCAGTCTGGAGAAAAGAAGACTGAGGGGAGACATGATAGCAGTGTTCAGGTACATAAAGGGGTGCCATAGGGAAGATGGTCAGGAACTCTTTTCCATGGCCACAGAAACTAGGACCAGAAATAATGGGTACAAACTGCAGCTACCTAGATTTCACTTAAATATAAGGAAAAACTTCCTGACGGTTAGATCTGTACAACAGTGGAACAGTCTACCTACGGAGGTTGTGAGTTCTCCATCTCTGGAGGTTTTTAAGAAGAGGCTGGACAGTCACCTCTCGGGGATGGTTTAATTGGTTTCCTGCATACTGCAGGGGGTTGGACTAGATGATCCATGTGGTCCCTTCCAACTCCGAAATTCTATGATTCTATGATTCTATGACTGAACAACAACAACAACAACATCTTCTCCAAGGTCTCGGGCAAAACAGAAGTTCTCTTTCGTAGCCTATTAATTGGAGATGCCATGTTTTTGACTATATGACAAGCTTCCACTCTACTTCTCAGCTATGATTCTGACCCAAAGTAGGATATAAACATCTGTATTTTATTCCAACACCATTGCAATCAAATGGATTGGATTGGCAGATACAATGGATCTAGAGTTCTTTCCCCCCACCTCCACCCCATGTTTTTATTAGAACATGAGTAAAGCCATTTTTGCTATCTTCCACGTAAGATATACCTCCACTGTCTGTCATGGACATGCATACCTTTCTTTAACATGTCCAGATTTCATTATCTAATTTACCCTCACAACATTGATATTCCTTTTTGTTAGGGGGACACTAAGATCAAAAGAATGGCAACTTGTCTAAGGAGAGCTAGTAAGGCACAGATGACCTTCAATTAAGGATTTCCTGGTTCATAGCTTTTATGCATTCATGCATGCATTTAAGCTATTTATATACTGCTTTAACTACAATGTGACTTTAGATGGATCACAATAATTAAAAATATAGCTTCAATAAAACAACAAAACAGAAATTTATAGCAGCAGTAAAGGCTTACAGATATACCATATTTGTATTGTTTCCAGTAAAAGACTGTAAGAGAGACATTGCATTCTCAGTCCTGCAAAACATGTTATGAAATCAATTCTACATCTTAAGCTCAGTCATTGTCATTCAATGAATATGAAGCCCAAGCCCTCTAAAATTTTGCTAAGGCTCTTGCTCTACTCATACCAGTAAAACAACCACAAAATAAATGAACCGCAAATTAGGCCTCTTCCTCATTCTTTCTCTTCTGCTTCTTCTTTCCAAAATTAAAGTTGTCATTCTACCAGCATTATGATCCTTGATAGATGCAATTCTACTTATAAAAAAGAATCAGAAGGTGCAAAATCCAAATGCAGATACAGTAGATGCCGTTGATGTTAGTGCTTTAAGGATTCACACATATAGTTGATGACAGACTTTGTAGCATTGTGCAAATGTATAGATTCTAAAGTCTGTTACAAATAAGAATGTACATGATTACACATCAAACCATAAAATGTTGGGTTCCTTAATAAATGGACAGCAGGGACTAGCTACTCTATAGAACAGGGAAAGGAAACCTGAGGACCTAGAACCATTGTTGGATCACAGGTGCTAAAAATAGGTGACACTTGTTCCTTCCATTTTGTGGCATAAAACCACAAAAAACTGTAGTTATCTTCATTTTTAAAAGCTTATAATGAAGCTTCAGTAGTTTTTAAAAACAAGAAAAACCTCAAACCTTCCCTTCCCCACAGAAACCTCAGCAAAGAAGCAGAAAACCCTGTTTGGGCTCACATATATAACACCACTACACCAACTACATGCTGTACAAATATGAAGTGTGGTGGCGTCCAGCCAGCAAAAAATGGCCAGCTTTGCTATAGATGAAGTTGTTCACCTGCATTAATCTTCCAGCCACTATGACAGCAGGTCACTTTCATGTACTACAGGATGTGAAGGGGCATTTTTAACGGGATAGGCAGGTGGGGAGCCAGGCTGAAGGGCATGAAACTAGATAATGAAGCATTTCCTTCACAAATGTGTACACTTTGCATTTTAACAGGCCCTGAAAAATAAGTCATATTCAAGTATGAAATTCAATTTCTAGAAGATGGTCTCCCCAAGTGAAAGGATCCAAAGTATTTTCTGAATGGGATTCAGAAACTGATTTTTAGCAAGTTTTTGACAAGCTACAGCACTAAATTGACTATGCTTATCTTTGGGGAGATTTTGTTTTCAGAACACGTTGTTTGGAATCACAAATGTTTTTGTGCTTTCAAACTGTAAGGTTCGCTAGCCTGGATTCTCTGATTTCCAATGAGACTCCAGACAGAGGTTTTTCCAAAACAAATACAGCTTTTATTTCTGGCCAGAAGAAAAGCAGGGTGGACTGGTCTCTGTCCAGCTGGCAAAGAAAAGACAGAGAACAGCCACACCCTAAAACAGTTTACAACAGCTTTTATACCTTTTTGTCATCAGGAAGCATCTAGGAGGAGGGTCACACACACAAGTGTACCCGCCTTCCAAGGTCGTCAAAACATTAGCTTAAGCAGCATAAACCAATAGTTAAGTTTCTAGTCCTCACTTGTTCCAGGGGTTCCTCATATGCAGAGGATGTGGTGGCATTGCATGGTTAGAGAAAAGAGCAGGTGCAAAAGTTCATACATGCTCAGGAAATGTGTCTAGGAGCTGGGAGGAGGAAAGGGGAAAACTGCAGATGTTTCCCCTTTTCAGGACCTCTGATATGAGCAAGCAAGACATTTGGCCTTTAGCTTAACCACATCTTCCCATTTCTTTTTGCAACTCTGCAAACTGTTAAAAATGTCCCTTTACAATCAGCATAACCTTTATATGCTTAGCACCTTATAACTTTAGCATCTAGACAGACCCTTAGCCACACAGTCACTAGGTCAGCAAAAGCTTGAGGTACAGAAGCAAAGAAGCAACAGACCGTTAACGCTCCCTACAAAATATTTATAAAACATCTCTACAGAGGCTCAAGTTATGCCCAAAGGATTGCCTAATAATAAACTGTGAACAACCCTTAAAAACTTGTGTATATCAGACCACCTTACCTGCATATTGAAGAATCTGAGCAGGAACTAACCCATTAGAATATGAAGCAACTAAATTATTCAAAATTAGGAAAGCCGTATGGCAAGATTCTATACTGCTACCATATCTATTTAACTTATATGGATAACATATCATAAGAAATGCTGGACTGAAATAAACAGACATGTTAAAATTGCTCAAAGAAATATTAACTATCTCAGATAAACTAATGATACTGCTTCAGTGGAAAGAAGTGAGGAAGACTGAAACAATCTCTTGCTGAAGGTGAAAGACAAGTGCAAAAACTAGTCTGACACTCAGTATTTTGGTTTAAAAAAATAAGATCATGTCAACTGATTGTGCCAAGCCAGTGCAAATAAGTGAAGAAGTAATGGAAAAAGTATGAATGATCATGCTAGAGAAAATTGTTGAGAATCTCTTGGACAGAAAGAAAAACAAATCATTCAAAACTAAATGAAGTAACACCAGACTACTCACTGGAAGCACTAATAACAAAGCTAAAGTTTAAACATTTTGGAAAAATAATGGCAAAGAATAAATCTGTAGAGAAGATGTTCACAGAAGATGCTTGTAAAAATCAAACACAACAGAAAAAGTAGCCAGAGAAGACAAGGTGGCAAGATTTTATCATGTGAGCATGACCTTAAAGAATTTCAAGGAGCAGTTACATATAGACCATCCTGGCAAACTATTGTACATCACACCACAAAGAGTTGGAAATGAATGAATAACTGAACAAGAACAATAATAGTGTGGGATCAAAACACAGGACACAAATGCAGAATAATCAAGGCTTCACTGCAGTGTTTATTGAGCAGTACGTACTGGAGGGGGACCCCACCAGAAGTTAGTGGGAGGCACTCCCCTACAGGCAAAATGGATGCTCTGATATTTATACAGTTCTACAAGAAGGGGAAGGGAAAAAGAACATATACGTATACACATACATATTCATATGATGATGCAAGCATACCTAAATAAGCAATAGTTCTCAAGTTACTCTCTGCCCCTCTGTTATCTGCTAGTAAAACAATAGTGTCACAGAGAAGAAGAAACAAATTAGTTCAAGGTGCCAAATGCCAGGAAGAAGGCATCCTCCCTCAGGGCAGATGCCCAGGTTGCTATGGGAATGTTTGTGATAAGGAGTTTACAACTGGCCTGGTTCACATCAGCTTCAAGGATGCTTCCACATGCCTTTATGTTTCAATCTTATTAAGGCAATCCCATTCATCTGAGGCCTCTAAAAACTTGTCTTTTTCACCCAAAGATTCATTTTTCTCACAATACAGGTGAAACTCGAAAAATTAGAATATCGTGCAAATGTTCATTTATGTCAGTATGGCAACTCAAAAGGTGAAACCAATATATGAGATAGACGCATTACATGCAAAGCAAGATATGTCAAGCCTTACTTTGGTATAATTGTGATGATTATGGCGTACAGCTTATGAAAACCCCAAATTCACAATCTCAGAAAATTAGAATATTACATGACATCAATAACACAAGGATTGGAAATAGAACAATATCGGACCTCTGCAAAGTATAAGCATGCATATATACTCAGTACTTGGTTTGGGCCCCTTTTGCAGCAATGACTGCCGCAATGCGGCGTGGCATGGATGCTATCAGCCTGTGGCACTGCTGAGGTGTTATGGAAGACCAGGATGCTTCAATAGCGGCCTTCAGCTCCGCTGCATTGTTCGGTCTCATGTCCCTCATCTTTCTCTTCGCAATGCCCCATAGATTCTCTATGGGGTTCAGGTCAGGCGAGTTTGCTGGCCAATCAAGCACAGTAATCCCATGGTCATTGAACCAGGTTTTGGTACTTTTGGCAGTGTGGGCAGGTGCCAAGTCCTGCTGGAAAATGAAGTCAGCATCCCCATAAAGCTCGTCTGCGGAAGGAAGCATGAAGTGCTCCAAAATCTCCTGGTAGACGGCTGTGTTGACCCTGGACTTAATGAAGCACAGTGGACCAACACCAGCAGATGACATGGCTCCCCAAATCAACACAGACTGTGGAAACTTCACACTGGACTTCAAGCATCATGCATTGTGTGCCTCTCCATTCTTCCTCCAGACTCTGGGTCCTTGGTTCCCAAATGAGATGCAAAAGTTGCTCTCATCAGAAAAGAGGACTTTGGACCACTGGGCAACAGACCAGTTTTTTGTTTTTTTTTTTCTGTAGCCCAGGTAAGACGCTTCTGACGTTGTTTGTTGTTCAGGAGCGGCTTGACAAGAGGAATATGACATTTGAAGCCCGTGTCCAGGATCCGTCTATGTGTGGTGGCTCTTGATGCACTAATTCCAGCTTCAGTCCACTCCTTGTGAAAGTCCCCAACACTTTTGAATGGCCTTTTCCTGACAATCCTCTCCAGACTGCGGTCATCCCTGCTGTTTGTGCACCTTTTTCTACCACACTTTTCCCTTCCACATAACCTTCTATTGATGTGCTTTGATACAGCACTTTGGGAACATCCAACTTCTTTTGCAATTACCTTTTGGGGCTTTCCCTCCTTATGGAGGGTGTCAATGATGGTTTTCTGCACAACTGTCAGGTCAGCAGTCTTTCCCATGCTTGTGATTCCTACTGAACCAGCATGAGAGACCATTTAAAGGCTCAGGAACCCTTTGCAGGTGTTATGGATTCAGTAGCTGATTAGAGTGGGACACTTTGAGCCTAGAATATTGAACCTTTTCATGCTATTCTAATTTTCTGAGATTGTGAATTTGGGGTTTTCATAAGCTGTACGCCATAATCATCACAATTATACCGAAGTAAGGCTTGACATATCTCGCTTTGCATGTAATGCGTCTATCTCATATATTGGTTTCACCTTTTGAGTTGCCATACTGACATAAATGAACATTTGCACGATATTCTAATTTTTCGAGTTTCACCTGTATAGAATATACTGTTGTATCATAGTATCAACCTTGGCGACTTGAAGATGTGTGGACTTCAACTCTCAGAATTCCCCAGCCAGCCATGCTGGGGAGTTGAAATCCACACATCCTCAAGTCGCCAAGGTTGAGAAACCCTGCCTTAGACTACATGGACACCAAGATATAATCAAAAGTTTGAGTAAGTCAAGACAGATGAACTGGCAAAGGAAAAATGGTAAAGGACAAAATCTTACCTTGTGGCTGCTGAAGAAATAGATAATCAGAGCAGAAGGAATATTTTTTCAGCACCCCCAGATCTGAGAGTCTTTTGAAAGCTTGCAGCTGATCTCTGTGGATTCAATACTATTTAGCTCAAGATACAATTATTAATACACTAGTCTTACTTGAATTTTATGCATTCAGATTCTGCCAGATAGACAGCAATATTATACTGTTTTGACTTTTGCTTCCTCTGTCCTACTTATTTAAACATTTTTAAGATTTAGAGATGACTATTATAAAAATTCTATGGGGTATATTTAATAAAAATAAATGAGTATGTGTACATATTGTAACTCTGCAATTTAGCCACTGGATGGCCTGGAATCTAATTGTATCACCATGAGATCAGAAGATATCTATTATGGTTTTAATTTTACTGAAGATGATAAAGTTCTTACTTAACCTGCTGACCAGTATGCCCTCTAAGCTTGCAAACAGCTGTAAGCCAGGAAAAGGAAACCTCTACCCAGTGTAGCACTCAATGGGAAAAAGTTATTAATTGTATAGAATATACTCTAAATGTCTCACTCTTGCTGCACAGTTTAGCAAAGGGGAAAGAGAGTTTAGAAAGCACTGAAATAGTTTTTACTGATGATGACTTACCCTTCGATCCACAAAGGAGGACCCTGGATTATCTTGTAAAGAGAGGCCTGATTCACCACAATGGAGCCTGTAGTTGTGAATAATACTTTGTATCTGAGTCCCACACATTTTATAACTAAGACCCAAGCAGGATTACCCATCTAGCACATGCAGATTTTGCGATGACCATTCAAATAGTACTGGAGATGTTAATAGCCTACTCCCAATCATCTCAGAATTAGCCATTTCCCTCT
The DNA here is from genome assembly GCA_030867105.1 of Liasis olivaceus. NCBI lineage: Eukaryota > Metazoa > Chordata > Lepidosauria > Squamata > Pythonidae > Liasis > Liasis olivaceus. Next base: position 23,711,075 of record CM061354.1, read on the forward strand.
CCCTACAATGGGATTTGAGTTGACTTCCAGGTGAACTTTTAATCCTAACTAACACAACCATGAACATTAGCTGATTTTTGTGTGACAGTGTCTTCTAGAAAATTCACTCACACTACAACAGTAGATGAAAGTCTACAGGTAGGTCTCTTGGTTAACTAAATAACTCAGCAAGGGTGATTTTTCCATCTAAATTAGCTTGTTGAAATGAAGAAAGTTTAGATGTGAATTTTGAACAGAGGAACTGTGAACTGAGATGAATTCTACACTAAACCCTTGATTCAATGAATTAATGCAGGAACAGTGTCCTTTAAAGCCAGATAAATGAACAACTGACTCTGTTAAATGAAAACTGGAGTATTTTTTAGCCCCAAAACATATTTGTATATATGAGATTTGTGTATGTATGTGAGTGCCTTCAAGTCAGTGCTAACTCCTGACAACTGCCTGGACGTATCCCTGCAGTTATTTTAGCAAGATTTTTGGAAGTGATTTGCCATTGCTTTCTTCTTAGTGGTGAGAGGGAATGACTGGCCCAAAGTCACTCAAGTGCCTTCAAGCCTGAGGCAGGACTAGAACTCAGTCTCCAGGTTTCTAGCCTGGTGCCTTAACCACTACACAGAACTGGTTCTCAAGATAAGAATTCCGTATAGCATTCCCAATAGCAGAGAATATCCATTTTGAGGGGAAGCAGCAAGTGTTGTCCAAACAATAGATTTTGCCCATTGTTGGGGAGGAAATCTATTATTGCTTGTGATCAGAACAAAACTCAGATCCTGTAGATTTTGTCAAATCAGAAGTCCCTTAAGCCAAGATTCATTGAATCAATTATTTATTGTATTAAAAACAATTCTCTGTATTAATGTAACCACATAAACCAGCTAGTTTAGCCAATAGAAGTCTTCACTCAAGGAGAGTTAAGGAGAAAACAGACAGCCTGTTTGGGTGGGCATATTAATTAAGGGCCCTTGTCGCTTTTTATTCAAGGCAAATTAAATTGATACATTATATAAATGCATAGTTGATTACCTTTGCTCACTTTAAATCTGTGCAAGGTTTCATTTCAACTTAGCCCCCATAAAATTCACAAGAAGAAATTACACCTGGATACACCAAGCTCTTTAGTTCTGCCTATGTTTTTGTACCTGGCTGTAAGATATCAAGCTTCTAATAATAATAATAATAATAATAATAATAATAATAATAATAATAATAATAGCAAAAGCTATCTAATACATCAATGTTTCTATTCCTGCTCTAAACCAAGGGCAGACAGAAGAGATTTTCCATAGATTTATGGGTAGAACAGCAAAAAGGAGAACAGCCTTTGTATGCCAGTCCAGGTTCTAGTAACAGATTTATCAGCTGATCATGTGCTCAGAAGTATCTTCTGCTATTTTATTCCTGCCTTCCTGGGCTATTTTGCAGTCCTGGAGAATGTGAAACCTCGTGCAGTATTTGGTAAAACGAAAACCTCTGAGTTGACTTTACAGGCAATGATATGCAAATGGTTTGCCATAACTTTCTTCCAGATATTTTCTTTTTAATTTCCCAATGCTGGGATATCTAGATCCAACCCTGCCTAGTTTACTGACATCAGCCAAGGTTGTCCAGACGCTGCTCCGTACCTGGGACTAATTGCAAGCTCTATGTGATAACTAGCATCTGGATTCCAGTTATCTAGCGTCAAGATACAAAGCCTACTAAAGGGGCTAGCCTTCCGTGGCACGTGCTCGGTGCAGGGAAATGAGTAAAAAAAAACCCTCCACCTATCTCTGCAGATCCAGTCCTGACGGCACCCCGTCCCCGGTTTAGCCCGTAGAAACGGAAGTATTAGAGCGAAAGCTAAAGTCTAGGCAAAGGGCCAGAGCCTGGCATTCCCACGACCAAGATTTCCACCTGATTTTTTTTTCCCCGCACAAAGAAAAAAGCGGGCGGGCCGTGATTAACAAGAGGCAAAAAGCCCCCACCCCCACCCCAAAGAGGGTCTCCCTATCCCAGGGGCGGGGCTTTTATAAAAGTAGCTTTAAAGGCGCAGACAGAACCGACAGTTTCAAACGCGCGCCGCCGCCCACGTTTCCCCACAGCAAAGCCCCTCTTCCTCGGCGCGGCGCACGCCGCAGCCCCCGCGCCGCTCTCTCTCCCGCACGCATCCGTTACCCGTCTTTCTTCCCCTCCTCCTCCTCCTCCTCCTCCCGCCAAACCCGTGACAGCCTTCGAGACACGCCCTGCCAGGCTAGAGTCGCTGCTTCGGAGGGAGCCTGAGGGGCGACCGCGCGCTGCCTCCGCCGCCCTCGCCCGCCAGCCAACGCGACGGCGCCGGATTCACCCGCAGCCGCGCGGGGTGGCCGGGCCAGGGGCTTTCGCTTTCGGAGGCGCCGGGACGAGGACGGGCGGCGGCGGCGGCCATGGGCTCGACCGAGGAACTGCTGCTGCCGCCCGAGTACCTCTTCGAGAGCGAGTGGGAACGGGAACCGGCGCCATCGTTGCCATCCGTCAGGGGCAGAGGGGGCGGATCCCGGCACAGGCGGCGGCGGCAGCAGCAGCAGCAACCCCACTCCCCGCTGCCTCTGGCGGGGGACGAGGACAAGCCGCAGCAGCAGCAGCAGGTGAGCGTCAGGGAGCTCCGGAGGGGCGGCGGCTGGCCGGGGACACGTGTCAGGCTTCGCCGGGTGGCGTGTCACGGAGCCCCACTCTCCTGCGGGGCGACCAGGGCTGTCGCCAGGTTGGGGAGTCCGGACCGAGAGGCTTTTGGTCCCCGTCCCCCCCCAGTAAGTACACCCTTGCCTTCTCGTACTGTCAGCGGCAGACGTGGGGAAAATGTGGTTTGTAGGAGGAACGACACACCTACTTGCACGAGGCGGTCGGACCAAACAATCCGCGTGGGTGGGCAGGGCGCCCTCTCCCCTTCCGGGCAGAGCTGCAGTGCTGGACCGGCGGTGAGGTGCTCCGACAGAAGAGCGTTGCTGCCAGTCTGGAAGAAAGGGGTCTAATATTTCCCCACAGTAGGGAGACGTTGCATCTGAGCTTCCCCTTTCCCTGGTACGTTGGGAAGAGGCTCCTGGAGAACACGAGGGGGGGAAATGTTGAATTTCCGGGAAGGATAGTAGAACTGGGGTGAAGAAAAAACATTCACAGCATGACCTTTTATACATATACATATACATAGTTAGATAAACTCTTATTGCATAGGAGTATGATTATTTCCTACATGTGAACTGTTTCTCAGACTGTATATTGGATTTTTAAAAATCAGGAAGATCACATTATAAAAGAATTCTACATTTGATTACTTTTTTTCTTTTCAATCTCATGTTTAGGAGACTTTAGATTTTCTTTCATATCTTTGAGAATATTTTATTCTGTTTTTGGTGTTGCTGTTTTGGGCTCTTATCCATCACTGTATCATTTCTCAGGATCCTTTGCAGACTCCTTCCTAATTTGGGGAATAAAATAGGAAGAGTCCTCTCTGATGTTTTCCCTTGAGATGGAAGCATAGGAAGTTCAGTAGGCTGCTGAAGAAATTATGTACAATGTAAAAGAGATAATACTCTCAACATCCCTTAGCCATATCACAACTAAAGTGCAAGAATTTCACACCTGCCAATGAGAATTTCACCAAAATGATGATGTTCTTAAAAATAGTAAGGCAATTTTCGTGTCCATCAGATTTAAGGAGAATAATAAAACACATACACATTCACACACAGAAGAAATGTTCAGTGTAACACTTTAATTAAAGCCCAAGCTGACATGCCACATCCTTCAGGTATTTGCTTATGGTGTGATACTGCAGATGTTTCTTTTTTTTTTTTAATACCTCTGCAGGGGGGTTGGAATATTTTGCTAAGAATAGTATGGATATTTGAATAATAAATGTACAAATTCTGATGTAATTAGAGTTAAGTCTTACAAGTATGATCTGAAAAAATGGAGAGAGATAAGTACGAGGGTTCTGAATGTTCTCACGCTAAGCAGGTGGCAGCATCTTGCTAACCTTGGCTAATCTAAAAAAAAACCCTAAGCAAAATTCAGCCTGGTTAGTATCTGAATGGGAAACCACTAGGAAACCCTGTGGCTAAGAAAATAACATGGGGTGGGTGGCAAGACTGGCAGGGCAAGCTACTATATATAAACAGCCAGCAAACCCCACTCCCCCTTGCACTGTTACCTAGCCTGGAAATGAAATGTCTGCAAGAAAGCAACTAAGTTCAAAGAGCACAAAGGACCCAGCAGTTCATCCCCGAGCTCCTCTATTGGAAGTGTAATACTGCTGAAGCAGCTCTCACCCACCAGCATCAGGCTGCCATATTTTGCACCAGCTGTTCTTTCCAGGTAGTTTTCAAGGACAACCCCACATACAGCGCACTGCAGTGAGCCAGTTGGGAAGTAATAAGAGCATGAGTGATAGTCACCAAACTTTTGATTGAGGTTGTTATTACAGTTAAGCAAAAGCAGTCATAAATCCATTCTGTTTGTCTTTATTTGATCCTAAACATTACAAAACAGGATATTTCAGGGAAAACTCCTAAATACATTATCTTTTATTAAGTTTCTCTGTCATTGGTAGAGGCATACAATATCAAAGTTAAAAATTAGACTGTGTGAAATAGATCGTCCCTGTAGCAAAGATCCTCGTCCACATAGGATAATCCTCAGTTTGTATGAGACGCAAGGGCAGGTGGCTCGATAGTTGACATATGAAGATGTATGGTGTCATTTTATCCAAAGTGATGGAAAGATACTTATTTACAAAACTGGAGGAGGAGAAGCATGAACTCTTGCAAATAATAAGCATAACCCTGCCCCCAAATTAAAAGAGATTTAATTTCTAATTTGTTAGTGCTTCCTCCAGCTAGACTTTTTTATTTTAATTATTGAATATCCTAGCAGATTTTATTTTCTTTGAAGCTGTAGTTTTCAGAGTGCACTTACTAAAGCGAATGAGAGAGTACTAAACACCTGGGATACAGCCTGGCATCCTTGGTTTCAAAAGTACACATAATCCAATTCTGTGATGCAATTTCTACCTCTAAGAAGATGTTTCAAGAACATTATTAAATAGAAGTACTACAAACTATATAAATATCTTAGAACATTGGTAGTTCAGGAAGTGAAATTATGTCCCGAGCACTTCCTTCATTTCACATTTCCTTTGGAAATAGATGCTTACTACAATTAAGCAAAAGGGTACTAAATAGTATTCCTTTTTGCCCTCAAGGTGGTACACAAAATAAATGTTTATAATATTTTTATTTATTTACATATCTATCAACAATACTGCATCTTTTCTTATATACCCTTAGTCACTAAAGCCTTATAAGTAAAACAGACAAAAAGCATCCTTGAAAGTATATGCCAAAAATTCATTTTAAGTTATTACAGGGCCTATTATCTTTTTCTTTTTAGCAGAATTCCTGGAATTAAAGGATATGAGATCCTAACATGTTAGAGCAAAATTGTACAAGAATATTTCATTTATATACCACCTGTAGTCCAATAAGGTCAAGATGGTTATTCTTTACCTGCATTTATTCTCAACATAATTCTGTGACTGAACCAATTAACTTCATGGCTGAGTGGTGATTTGAACTGAGTTGCTCTTAAGATTTGAATTATTACATTTTATATGATCCCAGCCTCTGAAATAATCTAAGAAAATTATAATATCATTTTAACAGTGTTCACATTTAAAACATGTATAGTATCGGTCTTCTATAAAGCTTCAAAATCAATTACAAGCAGTTTCTGCATCCTTGACCAAATTTGGTTGGTAATTTTAGCGCATGGTTTGTCTCAAAAGCAGAAACGTTACACAGATATCTAAAATAAATAATCTTTAAGATAGTTAGTGTTTCAAGATGCCTAGGGTTATGGTTAGAATATATTCTAACATAGAAGGAGACAGTATGTTCTAAATATTCAAGTTCTTTACATTAAAACATAACTTTTAACAATTAGCAACTAATGCATTTTGAGTGCTCCATTACAACTTGTTTTTAATAGAATAATTGTGTATCATATTCCACATACCCAGCTATAAAATGGAAAACTCTTGATTTTGTAACACTCCTGGTCAAAATTTGCTTGAAATCAATTGGATCTAAGGGTTTGTAATGTATGATAAAATGGTACTGTTAGCCTCTAGTCTTTTTCTTAAGTTAAATATTTGCTGCCCTTGCTCTGTCCTCTGAAAGGCCTTTTAAATGTATCCTGGATATATGGAAGCTCCTTTTCCCAGAGTGCCTCCCACATAACTGCACTGATACTTAAATTATCCAATTGGGATATTCAAAGTAGGGCTATGAAGCTCTTTTGAAATAGTTTGTTAAAAACACTTTGGGCACACAGGAGTCTCTGTGGCTGCACATGATCCCAAGAAAACTGTTTTTGTGGCCCATATGCTCTGAAACACCTTTTTTAAATTGAATACAAAGCATTGCACATCTGTACTACAAAGCCTTCAAAAGTATTGCTTTACAACACAAGGGAGCATATACAAAGTGCCTCTTTTCAAATTATTAAAACAATTATTACAAGCTTTGCGTGGCTGCTTCAGAAGATGATCTCAACTATCTCTGCATGCATGTACATGCTAGCCACTAAGTGAAGTAGGTACATAAGCATATATATGCAGAGACAGCCAGAGGTAGCTTCAAAGAGGTGCTTTGTTTGCCCAGCCCTATTAACCAACCGAAAACCAGTTTGGGCTAGTGGTTAAGGTACCAGGCTAGAAACCAGGAGACCATGAGTTCTAGTTCTGCCTTAGGAAAAAAGCCTGCTGGGTGACCTTGAGCCAGTCATGCTCTCTCAGCCCTAGGAAGCAGGCAGTGGCAAGCCAGTTCTGAAATCTTATCAAGGAAACTGCAGGAACTAGTCCAGGCAGTTACCAGGAGTCAACACTGACTCAAAGGGACTAAAAAAAAAAAATCAACCATCTATTTGAGCCAGCTCAAATTGTCTACATCTTTCCTATACAAAAGCGAGACGGGGGTTTCTATATGTTGTTGTTGTTGTTGTTTTTGCTGGTCTATGACCATAATAAAGATTTTATGGTATCTGTATGTTTTATTTTTGGGGGGTATACTAGTTATGTGCTGTCACTAAAGAAGAAACTTTACTTCAAAATGGCAAAGAATGTCTACAGGTAGTTCTCAAGTTATGATGGAAATTAGGATCAGAATTTCTGTCACTAAGCAATGTCGTAAAGCATGATGTCACATGACTGCATCACTTAGCGATAGCAATTCCGGCAGTCCCCGTTGCCATTGTTAAATGAGAACGTCATATGACCGCAACTTGTGACTTCCTGCCAACTTTCAACAAGCAAAGTCAATGGGGTAACAGGCAGGAAGTTGTAAGTCCCAGGTGGCTCGCAAGCAGGCTGGTGGGCGGGTGCTGCGGCACCACACAAGTGTAGGCAGGTGAGGGAGGGGTGCTGTAATGCCGCATGAGTGCAGCCGGGCGGGGGAGAGCTGCTGTGGCATCACAGGCAGGTGGGCATGCACTACAGAGTGCAGGTGGGAGGTGCTGCAGGCAGGCACGCTATGAAGTACAAGATCCCTGGAATCTCAGAGTCTGTAGTGGGCTTCTCGGGAAAAAGCAGAAGCGACTTGTGACCTTCCCTGCTGGCTTCCCCATTGACTTTGCTTGTGGGAAACCAGCATGGAAGGTTGCAAATGGCGATCATGTGACTGCGGAACACTGCAATCATTGTAACTGCAAGCCAGTTGCCAAGCACCCAAATCATGAACACGTGACTGTGAGAGTGCTGTGATGGCCAGAACTTTGAGGACCGGTCGTAAATACCACTCATTCAGCCCTGTTGCAACTTTGAATGGTCTCTGAATGAGTGGTCGTTAATTGAGGACTACCTGTTATTTATATGTGGCAGGAAAAAGTGTACTTATATTGGTAGTTAGTATAGGTGCATGCTTTCCTGTTTTCAGTTTTCATTTCAACTTAGCCCTCATAAAATTCTAGTTCTCTATATTCAGCTTTATATGTAGAGTCTGTGAAACTCATCATTCCAGTTTTCCATACTCATCATTCCAATACATTTAAATGTATTTTCAGTTTGATGCTGTGCATATTGATAGAGGGATTCATTTTTCTGAATAGTTTCCTCCAAATAAGGGTACATGGAAGGACATCATTAAAAATCAAAGATTTCTCTTCAAGAGTTGTAGAATCTTTATCAGACCAGGAATAAATAGAACTACACAATAATGTTAAGATTTGTTAAGGCTATTGGTCAGTTTATCAGAACTATGTGGACTAATTAAAAGGGTATTTACTGTGATGGAAGGCATACAGTTCAAAGTTTCTTGACATTCTATTTGTTTTGTTTTTAAAACAAGTAGGAAAAATCTTCCTTATCACCATTTAATTATGATTTAAGTATGGTTTGATGTAGGATCTAGCCTCTGTATCAACAAGCATAATTGGCTCTATATACATGCAAATTCTAGCTATGTATCATCTTTATACATAATATTTTCATGAATGTAATGGAGAAAACAGTCTTGTTTTGAAGAAAGAGGGCATCCTGGATTTAGAGTTGTTTCCAAACAAGTAGCTCTTGTCTCATGAAAGGCTTTTAGAGTAGTACTTGTCTGGCAGGCTAGGACAATTCTCTCCATTGTAAGTAGACTAATTAATGTGGAATCTACATATCTTGCCATAAAAATGAAAAAGTCAAAGAGGTTGCCCTCCAAGACATCTAGTCACAATGGGTTGTATGTGTGTGAGAGAAAGAACATGGTATATATTTTGTACATGTGTAAAATTGTTGGATGAAAATGTGAATGTTTCCACTTGCTTTTTGTAATTTGCAGCTAAATACCTGAAAAATGCTTTCTTTAAATAATTATTATTTAAGTTTATAATCCTAGTAGGCAAGGCCTTGCCTATGAAATAAAACATTGGTTTCAACCACTCAGGATCCAGTCTTGACAGTTAACATGTGTTTCTTTTCTGTTTTCCTCTCTTAACTGAGAAATATGTAGTGTGTTCTAAAATGAAAAACAGAGCAATTGTTTGCAATTTTATAACAAATGCTTGTAAGCTTTTAGGAGTGCTAAGGAAGAAAAGAAATACTGTACTTATGATTGCCTTCAAAATCAAGAACAAGAGAATAAAATATGAATTAAAAATCTTTAATATCAAGAACAGTACAGATCACCTGGGAAATAGAAATAGGAAAGAAGCAAAGCAGCAACTTTGTGAGAACACATCTAAAGTTTCCATTGATTGATTGATTGACAGGGCTTGTATGTACATTATAGATACATATACATATATATTATATATATGCACATGCACACACAGACACACATTATAATAAAATATATTATTTACACACACACACACTTATATGGCTGTCTATCTCATACAATGACTCTAGGCAACTCACAACAATACATAAAACATAATTAAAAACAGAGATACTCTTCCCCCCAGCACCAAATCAGACATCCTCAGAGTTCAGCTCCCATCCTATCCCAATGCTTGGGAGAAGAGCCAGGTTTTCACAGCCCTCTGGAAGGCTAAAAGAGTAGGGATCCCTTGAATCTCAGGTGGGAAACTACAGTGGAACCTCGGTTCACGAACACATCTGTTCACGAACAATTCGGGTCATGACCAGCTCTGGCCGCAAAAATTTACCTCCGGTCGCGAACGCCAAATCGGGTGACGAACAGGATCCGCGGCCATTTTCCCTCCCGTGTCACGTGGTTGCAGCTTCCTGTAGGGAGGGGACTCTCCCTCCAAGCAGGAACCGTGGCCATTTTCCCTCCTGTGTCACATGGTCGCGACTTCCTGTAGGGAGGGGACTCTCCCTCCAAGCAGGAACCGCGGCCATTTTCCCTCCCATGTCACGTGGTCGCAACTTCCTGTAGGGAGGGGACTCTCCCTCCAAGCAGGAAGCACGGCCATTTTCCCTCCCGAGCAAGGTTAGCTTTCTCTCTCTTCGTACTGTACTTTGTGTCATATTTTTGCGGTTTTTAAAAAAAAAAAAAACATGGTTCAGAACGGATTAACCGTATTTACATTGAACCTTATGGGGAAATTTGACTCGGGTCGTGACCAGAAATCGGTTGGCGACCAAATTTGGGGTCGGAACGGATTAACTGTATTTACATTGAACCTTATGGGAAAATTTGATTCTGGTCGCGACCATTTTGGGTCGCGACCAGAGTCGCGGAACGAATTAAATTAGTGAACCGAGGTTCCACTGTATTCTAAAGGGCTGGGACAGCTACCAAGAAGGTGCGTCTCAGAGGTCCCATCAGTTTTGTTCTGATAATGATAGTCTTGGCAAAAGGAAAATATAACATAGCTGAAATTAACATAAATTTAACAAATCAAAATGTAATCTACCAGAGAGATTACTTCAGGAGGACTTACATAAATTAGAAAATAAATTTGTTGGTCAAACCTGCAAACAATCTTTTAATTAATTTTTTTTACATAACAGTAGCCCCCTGGTCAAAAAATTACTTGCAGATTATAAGATTGTTGTGTGTGTTCCAAAACCTGTGTGTGTGTGTGTGTGTGTATACCATCTTGTCTTCAATATGAACAGGGAAGCTGAGCAGTTTTTTTTCATGAGCTATGGTGATTATTTGAATGTGTGAATTTATTAGAGCAAATTAGTATTTTTCTTCCTGAAGCCTGGAAATAAGATAGAAAGAAAAACTGAGTCCTAGTATGTAGGATGATCTGTTTTTGCCATCACAGCTGGTTACCACTCAGATTTCATTATTTGACTTATCTTGCTACTGTTCTGGGGATTTTTTTTTCCAGTTGGGAAATACCTGCAGTTCCCTTGACATATGGCATATTGAAGCACCATGCCTTCTTGAAGGTTGAGTACTGCTGTTTCAAGGGCTTCCTAGTGGTGACTGAATAAGTGTGTGCATGCACCAAACATACACTTGCCAAGACTGTATTCAGTGCAAGATATTAGATACCACAGTAAGGTAATTACTAACTATACTCTTTTTACTAGAACTTTATAAACATATATTTTCCTAATGTCAATAGCAAGATTTCCACGCTCAGCAATATACCTTTCCCTATGAATCTGAATGATGGCTATGAATCACAATGTCTGATATTTTTAATAAATAGTCTAAAATAGGAGGGTGTTTTGCACATATTAGTTAATAAGAAATATTAAATATGAATTACATACATGAATCTTGCTCAGTTTATAGCTTTTGTGTTTATATAACGTTCTCTTTGAATAGCCCTTCTTTTTTTAATGACAGAAACAAAATAATTCTTCTGTACCTCAAGATGTTTACATCATTTTGTGATTTTAAAAATGTTGTTTACAAGATGACTTTACTAATCCACTTATCTCCTAAAACGCAAAATTGGAATCACCTTTGAATGATTGTCCTTTGAAATGGTAATAAAATCCTCTCTTATGGTTCTCATTTCATGGAATTTTTTTAGGTGCATTCTCTCAAAGTTATAGATGTGCCTGATTTTTGAAACTTCCCTACAGGTAGACCTCGCTTAATGACTGCCCTGTTTAGCGACCGTTCGAAGTAATGACGGTGCTGAAAAGGTAACTTTACCTGCAGTTATGACCATCACAGTGTCTCTGCAGTCACATGATCGAGATTCGGGGTTTGTGACTGTCACAGCATCCTGTGATCATGTGATTGCCATTTGTACACTTCACATCCAGCTTCCAACAAGTAGAGTCAATGGAGAAGCAGATGGTAAAATCGCAAGTCACAGTTCACGTGATGTCTCGCTTAATGACCGTGGGTGATTCACTAAACCACAGTGGAAGTGAGGTCATAAGTCCGGTATGGTCACATGATGTCTCACTTAATGACCATCACTTAGCAATGAAGTTGCAGTCCCAATTGTCGTTAAGCAAGGACTACCTGTATAACAAAACAATGAATATGTATTTACAGCATGCAGAGAGTACTTAGTCAACTTTGAAAGCCTAGACCAGATTTCCAGAAACTGCTCTGTCTGTTCCAGATTGCTCCAGGGGGATAGTCTGATGTGACTCATTGTCCAGGTACAGATGAGATTTCATAGCATCATGGAATGTAAGGGTTGGAAAGCTATTAATATAGCATCCCTAACAGATGGCCACCCTGCCTCTGTTTAAGCACCTGCTATAAAGGAAGAGCCATTATGTCCCAAGGCTGTCTATTCCACTGTTTAATAGTTTTTATCATTAGGAATTTTTTCCTGATGTTCAACCAAAATCTACTTTGTAACATACACTCACTGTTATCTTATAAAACAACTCTGAACAATTCTGTCCTGTCTTCTGCCTGATACCCCATCAGATATTTGAAGACAGCTTTATTCTCTGAAATCTTTTTTCTAGCCTAAACATATCCAGCACCTCCAATTGTTCCTCAGGTTTTTCTTTTCAGGCCCCTTAACATCTTGGTGGTTCTCCCTGTACACATCCTGGTGTATCAATATCTTTCCGGTCCTGAAATGCAGTTTTAAAACAGGACTTCATTGTCTCATTGATCAGTACGGGAAAAACAAATGGTTGTAATACTATTTCTCTTTCACTGGAATATGAAATTTGCAAGTAAATTAAAACAACACGAGGGAACAATTTTCAGTGAAATCCATGCAGGGTTTTGGACTCTACATTATCTGTTAAACTGATTTTAATCAGAGGAAAGATTGTTCTGAGGTAGAATAAAATTTTAGTAAGTGACTAATACAGTATGGATGTGGAGTCAGTCAAATTATGCTGTAAAATATAGAAACCAAATAAAAACTAGGTCCAAATAAAAAGGATTGCTTTGTACACAGATTTTATGAAGGTACTGTATTACTTGTTCATCAATAAGAATAAAACCTTTTTTTAAAAGCACTCATCTGCAAAACAGTCTTCGTTATTATAACATTGAATAATTGACCTCCTTCACCATACACTATACATTAATCACCAAATCAATCAATCATCCTTTATTCCTTCCTAGCATGGCTATTTTAGTATCATGAAAGTTGGTACTAGGAAGAGAATGGGTTCACATGTGACTATTCTACTCTGGGATGCAAATCTGTTCTGAATCATTCCACTCCACTTTGGGATACCGGTTTTGGTTGAATATGATGCATATCCCCAATACATGGTACACATGCAGATAGGATTCTCTTCAGTCCATCACAGTATCATATTAGTCATAACTGGGAAGAGTTTGAGTATATGCTTATGTTCAAATTAAAGATTTCTGATGCAAATCTATGGATCAATCTCTGTATTGTGGTACTGGTATAGTAAAACAACATAATACAGAAAACTCCCCATGCCAGTTTAGGCTATACCTAAAATACCAATACTGCATTTGATTCAAACCACAGCACAGACACTTATATTTCTTCAGCAGAATATATCATGGGTGCAAAAATATACTGGATCTGTGCAAACTCTGTTTTCTTACATAGGTTCATGCTAGGTTTATAAAACGTTTCCATAAGATTATATTAACAAACCATTTTATGAAGCTCTAGCTGAACCATTGTCCAAATTTGTAGAATATTTCATTAGTTAATGTTTCAGTGATTATGAGGAAATGCTGAATGAATAGTTATTAAACAAGGACCACCTGTACTACACAATCCTTTTTGACACTACAGATAGTTCTCACTTAATCACCACTCATTCAGTGACAGTTCCAATTTACGACAGTGCTGAACAAGTGGTATGACTGGTCCTCATACTTACAATGGTGGCAGCATCCCATGGTCACAGGATCACCATTTGTGACCTACTTTGCCAGCTTCCCACGAGCAAAGTCAATGGGGAAACCAGCAGGAGGTTGCAAGTGGCAACCACATGACATCCTTGCCAATATGGTCACATGATGTCATGCTTTACGACTGCATCGCTTATTAACGGAAATTCCATTCCCAATTACATCATTAACCAAGGACTGCTGTATCTAGTTTTCTTTGCTATGCCTACAATTTGGAGGAGCCAAATACAAACTGCTAGCCACCAAGTACCAGCATGCAGCATGTGCTGAGGCCAGGAATATTGAATGACCATTGTGTGTGGATATGATCAATGCTTTACTGTTTGAAATACCAGAAAACTTGTGACTTTTCCTAATAAACAGAGTACGGGATTTAATTATTTTTCCTACTGAGTGTCAATAACTCATTTTATATTTGCATTGCAACCAAAGAGCTGCTTGGTGCATATCTCAGGAAAACAGATGTATAGTAATATGATTTTTTTCCCCTAATCTCAACTTGAAACTAGACTACTGAAAGATAGGAGCTGTTGAAAAATGAATTAAATCCCATATAATATATATCCATACAAACTACAAGTCCCTTTGTGTAGAATTGGGTAATGACTGAAACAGATTGGGGAAAAAAGATATTTCATATATAACAATTTCATATTGTAGCACATTAATAAAATACGTTGTACGTTAAAAATAATACTATTGAAAGGAAGATAATTGTTTAATAATGAAAAACATTGCTAGTTAATCATGGCAAGAAGATTTCACATTATGACCTTTCAGAAAGTTTTTTTTTTTAAATATTTCTGCATGCAAGGTTGCATTTTAAAAAGGAGGATTAACATCATAGAGTTTTGTCAATATAGGTTAGTAATCTTTTTTCTCTTCCAATTCTAGGTCTTGCAAGAAGAAAGGGAAAATAATACTGAATTGATTACCGACGATTATAAAAAGATGGGGACTCTGTTTGGTGAGCTCAACAAAAGCCTCATAAGGATAGGATTCACAAGGATGTATTTTGGTGAAAGGATTGTGGAACCTGTAATAATCCTGTTCTTCTGGGTTATGCTCTGGTTTCTTGGTCTACAAGCTCTTGGATTAGTAGCTGTCTTGTGCCTTGTTATTATTTATGTTCAGCAATAAAATACATTGCCTAGTACTTGAATGACTATATCTTGGTGGATTTACATACTTAGCTGAACAAGAATGGTATTATTATAAACTACTGTGCTGAATATTATATAGCCATTAAATGTTTGCATGTTTTTTCTTCCAAACTATCTTTGTAATTTAAAAGGAAAAAAAATTCTGATGTGTTACGAATAGGTGAGTAAAAAAGGGTCTCAATATGAGGCAGTGTAGTCAAATTGTTTATTTAGTAAATCCTTTTACTGAGTGAAAGAATTCCAATTTCAGGAGTTTGGGGATATAAACACACTTTTCAACATATGAATGGTGCTTTTATAGTCATGTTACGACTGTTTTCAAAAAATACCTTTTATATTAAAACTGTTAAAAAGCCAATTTCTATGAGCTTTTATGTTGTATGATTTTTTTATCACCTTGTAAAATCTCTTTGCAAATTCTTTCAGTGCTGTGTATATATATATATATATGAACTCATGTTAAGCAAATCTGCTTTTGCATAACTAGTGCCATTTATGATTTGTAAATATATTAGAAAAATATCCATCTGACTAAATAAGCCAGTAAATCTGGAGTTCTTTTTCCATTTCATTTTTTCATTATGTGCACACTTGTAAAAAAAAACTTTCTCTGGGAATAATTAGGATTCTTCCTTTCTTTTTAATGGACTTCTAATTTATCTCAGTTTAATTCAACATTATGTGCAATCTCAGCAGACAGGTTAAGAGCGAGCTACATAAAGTATTGTTGCTGAAATTGTCCATGACTTCCTTTGTAATGACATGAAAATTGTTCACTTTTAGAGGGATCAATAAGCACATTTTCTAGTTACAAATTCCAGGGCTGATAATGAAATGGGTCAAAATGTTACTGCCGTTCTTTATCAAGTTTACCCTACATTTATATTTATGGAAATGTTGGCTGCAGAGACCTCATTAGAGCATAAACGCTACACTGTTTAAGATGATTAAGAATCGTGGAGAATTTAGTTGATAAAAACCACCTGTACAGTTCCGCTTCAAAGCCATGCTTCCTGTTACTTTGTTAACTCAGTATCTACCATGCAAGTCTAGAACCCACTGAATATTTTTTTGGTGAAGCTCTTTGCATATGTTAAAAATATTGTGGTTCTGATTACACTGATTTGCAAAGTGAAATGTTTTTGAAGGGGAAAGCTGGGATAATACCCAAGAGTACTTTATCCATCACAACCATAGAAATGCATTGCCAAAGAAATTCAGTCCACAAATGAAAAGTCCTTTCTGTCATGTTTACTGCAGCAAGTTGTAGTACAGAAATAAAATTTGGAGATTCCTTTCTCCCTGCAAGCCCATTACACCATTCACATACTGTTCTGAATACTGTACAGACTTCCTAGAGTTTGGGAACAGATTTCTAAAAAAAGAAAAAAAATCTGAAAATCTACCTATCCTTTAACAGATTAACTGTTTATAGGCAAAAGGGAGATCACCAATGGATAAAAACCAGTTTTCATGATATTTGTTATTTATGGTATTATAAATTTCTCTTTACACCTTAGATGTTTTAAGTAGAATATTTTATTATCTAAGTTTAAGAGAAATTCTAGCCTCCATTTTAATAGTTAATTTTTATACGTCATTAATGAATCATCAGTTTTTATTTTTTATTCATCTACTTCATACAAAGATTTTTTTTAAGTTAAAACTTGTTAATTTATTTTGTTACAGACTTTAAAAATATCACTGTTCTGTTGATGTGATCATAACTAAACAATCTATAGGATCAAGATTATTGATTCAGTGATAAAGAACAATGAATTGTTTTGTATCTTTGGTGGCTATTACAGTTTTCTAATATATATCTGAAGTTTCTTACAGGATCTTTCTCATTCATTGTGTGAGAGGAAGCAGGCTTATGTGTTTCAATGAAATGGCAGAATGGATAAGGAAAAAACATACACAGAGGAGCTCCTCATTAAGCATTGCAATATAACTGGATGTTAAATTTTGTACTCTTTTTTAGGGTTAAGGGGGTGGCTCCAGTTCAGAATCTGAAGAATGCCTTAGTAGGTACTCAGAAAACAAGGATTTTTTTAAAAAAACTGATTGTCATTGCCAGTGAAATAAGTTCAGTGCAAGTACTGTAAGAACAATTTTAAAATATGTACAGAGTAACACTCACTCCAAACCTGTAGTTTGTGTGTGAATAATATATGTGTGTGTGATTGATTGATTGATTGATTGATTGGGTGATTGATTGTATTTAAGGAAACATCATTTGGCCCATTACAATGATTTTCAAATGGTGTTAGAATATGATCACACTTTTGGGGATGTTTTGATCTTAAATGAAACTGTTGACATTTTGATCTTCAATTATTATATTACCATTCTACTATTTATAACTGTAATGTCTTTTGGAGAGGAATGGAGCAAATATGTACTTATTTTATATGATTCTTGACTGTACCGGACGCTGAATAGCCATGCACTATGGTTTAGTCGAAGATAATCCTTGCTGCAGCTCTTCACATGTCAAAATATCATACTATCACATGGGGGGGTGAGGGAATCAGTGTTATATGTGTACTGTTCAGGAAGATGCAATCAGGCATGGAAGCTGGTGACCTCACAGATTCTTTTGAAGGTATTTTCTGATGACACATAGGGGTCTTAGATAGATTTGCTTTGAAAAAATGTAACACTCAGAATGGTTATAATATTCAATTATTTCCTCAGAAATGTTTGTATGAAACTATACTTGTAAACATTCAGATTTTTTTAAATAAAATTTCTCTTGGTTTAAAAATTGCTCTTGCCTGATTTTCTTTTTAATAATTTAACGAAAATGTATTTCATTAATTTATAGTAAAATACCTTGTCAACTAGACAAGGAATTTCTTTAACAATAAAAATTTCTAAAAAAAATTATCAAAAGGTAAAAAGAACTACATAGCCAATTCTATAAGAAATGAATAATTAATAAAGCTCACTCTCCTTGAATACAGGTAGTCCTCAGCGATTACTTTGTTTAGTGACCATTTGCAGTTGCGACAGTGATGAAAAAGTAACTTTGTGACCGATCTTCACATTTACAATCTTCGCAGGTCTATAAAGCAAAGAAGAGCTGAAGTAAAATCATAAGCACAGTTGAGGTTCCACTTAGCAACTGCTTCACTTAAAACCAAGTTGCCAGTTCTAATTGTGGTCACTAAACAAGGACTACCTGTAAAGATACTTCAGTGGATGTCTTCTCAACATACCATGTTACCAAATGGTCATGTTGGAAAACCAGATATACAGTAGTTGCTGTCCTATGCACTTTTCATCTCATTAAATGTAGTGGAACATACTTCTTAGGAACCCTGCATAAAAACAAGGCACTAGAATCTTTAGTATGAGATTAATATTGTGCATTTTAAATTCTAACTATCTGAGTGATATATGTGCAAAAAAGTATAGTATGAAATGTAAATATTAATAAATTTATTAACTGTATTCATTTTACTTCCATCCAGTTTGTTCTTAATAAATATTGGGTTTGGAGCAGATTCTATGACACCTTTCAGGGGTTTTTTTGTTTTTTTTTAATAAATAGCAAAACCCTCCAAGGAAATTCCTTGGAGAATAGTGATCCAATGAGAGAAAATTATTGTCCTTGATTGTGTACTGAACCTAAAAATAACTGCATTGAGCTTTCTCTTCACTACTACCTTTTGCCTAATAATTCTAATTTAGTTTATTTTTGTTTTACTTTTAAAAATCTATATTAACTTCAAGTACCTACAGTATATTGACATTATTATTAAAGCCCATTAAATTATTCAGCAATAATTAAACATTTGCCTGTTGTGTTACTTTCCTCATGACGTACTGTATGTTTTAACTGGTTTTCCAGCATTTTTTATATCTTCTAGATGCAAAATGCTAAAATGCTTAGCTAAATGTCTAGTTATACCCACATTCTGTCCCTTTAAAGAAAACAGATCATGCTATCTCTCCCAAGCCACCTGACCTCTACAAAACAGGTTTACAGGTCAATATACCAAGAAAGGTACTAGCTGTTACATCTTACTGCTTTGAAAAGACTTAGCATTTTTCATACCACAGTAAATCTATTAATTTAACCTAATGCTTAACACTGCATGAACACAAAGTGCTAATATAGCATTAACCTAATATTATGTTACCAGTATTCGTGCTGTTCAATTTGGTTTTAATTTGTAAGTAATACTTAGGAAGAAACAGAAAATACGGGCGGGGGGGGTTCCCCAAATGCTGCATTCTTAATAGAATGTTTATATAAAATAGAAGGGGAATATATCACAGCTTTAGCTGATAAAAGGATTTTGCTTTTACTTCAAAAACAATCTGCACAGTTTACAACAAAGTATAACTTCACTGAATCTGGTGAGCAGTTGAAAGGCAATTTCCTTGAATAAAATACATAATCAGCAGATTCCTTAAATTGGTTTCCTGTCTAAAGGCAATTTATGCACCAATAGGAACAATATATAGCAATTTTATATATATATACTCAAAACATTTAAATGCTTTCCAAGTCAAGCATATTTATATTTTGAACTCCAAAATCACAACTAAGAAACATTCAGTAAAGATACTGAGCTTGATACTTGTTCATGGCATTTATAGTTGTTTTAACTGGGAATTTGTGCAAATGGGTAACTTGTGCAATATTTTCTTTAAAAAGGTTTATTTCAAGTTGAGCTTTCTTCTTCATACAGTCTTCTTGGCAACAATGCATTAGTGGCTTGCCACTGCCTTTTTCCTGGATGATTTTTTTCCACTTCTCAGCTACAGTTGGATAAACTATTCCATTTTAAACCTAACTCAAGTTTACTACATTTTATCATGTTTATTATTTAAAATCATTCAGGGATTACGCCTCTGCTAAACTGCATACAGTAACAATATGCTAAAGTCCAAAATGCTCCATAGATGAGATACGCCAACAGTCTTGCAATAATATGTCAATATTAAAATGCTAATATAAATATTCAAGATAATTTCCACAATGTTAATTTCCCTGTATAATTTTGAATTAGACATATGGATAAATGAGAAAGGGAAGTAGTAACAAACTTGTTAGTCAAAGAAAAATCCCAAAATCCATATGGGGGCAACAACTTAAGCCAATTTAAGGCTACAAATAAGAAAAAACAGGAACAAGCCATGAATATGCAGTTTGTTACAGTGAAGGAGGACTATAGATGATAAAACATGTCTGGTTGTTCATATTTCAGTTTATCTGATAATTACATGATATAGCTTAGTGAATTTCAGTGGAGGGAAAGAGAAGGCATTATCTAAGCCTTATTTCATAACTGTTATGGATTTGAAACTAGTAACATACATTCATAGCAATAAGAGCCACTAACGTTTTAGCAATCCCTTTCCCCAAGGCTAGTTTGATTCTAGTCAGTTTTAAGCCCAACTGTCTTAACCACTTCAAAGACAATCTCTTCAATCATTTTTCTTCTATTTTGGGATACACATTCTAAGCTCATACATACTCACATACACTCTTGAACATACTAAGGCTATCAAATATTTTTACAAGAAAAACTAAGTATATTTAGGAAAAGTAGTCCTTGGCAGTGATAAGCATGAAGACAGCTACTGACCAAAAATAAAATAAAGTTTATAAGATTTAATTTCTCCATAAATATGCATGAAATCTGATTTTGCTGGTCTGGTGAGAGTTGATTCTGGATAGAGATGCACAACCCAAGATTTTGAGTGCTGCCTCCAAAGATCTCCAAAAGTTATCAAATCGTAAAATTTAATGTAACAGAATAAAACTATTACATTCATGATTACAGAATAATGCTAACTTCTTTATAATTAAATAGAAGTATCAATGAAATAAAATCTAATTTATTTTTTCTCTTAAGGCAAAAACTGTATGTCATCCTTAGCTGAATGTGATTCTCAGAAGATGATGATGATGATGTTGATATCAATTTTGTTTAGTTTGCCCTTAACAATCACATTGCCTGGATTATTCAGTCTTGTAAACTGGCCACATAAGGTATATTCTTTTTTTTTTTTAATTCTGATTTTAAAGTACACTAACCATTAATGTGAATAGATTTTAAAGCAACATACATAGAACTGATGGGCTGTTCCAAAAGTCCATCGTGAACTTTGTCACAGCAAGTTCTCTCGTAGTTTTGTGGTGAGCAAGCTTTTAGTATTGTTTCCTCCTGTTATGTGGGCAACTCCCTTTATTTCTTTCAGCATTTATTGTGCAAGTAACATAAAATGAAAGGGGACAAGTTTAATAGGAACTCACCAAATTAAAATAGCTTTAACTGCATTCCATTTGAAAGTAGAACGTGACAATATAATACACCCTGAGTAGCAGCACTGGACCTAGAACTCAATTATCCTATGATTGTCAGTTTAAAACAAAAATGAATACTGTTTGTCGTTAGCTTCTTGTAATTATGAACTCCTTGCATTAGCTTTCCTGTAAAATGCATTAGAATGTCCCTGTGGAAAATAAAAACATTATGTACTTAAGGATTATAATGCTTCTAGTGGAATCTTGGACCAAGAATTAGTCTCATTGTCTCTGTACTGTTCTGTTCCATAGGCTTCATTATGACCTGAGATTTACTGAAAGAAAAACAATATTGATGTGTGAAGAACAGAACAAACCTTATGAAGCTGAAAAATGCACGTGCTAGGGACATATTTTTTCATGTAATTTTTGTTAGAGATTTTAACATAGATAAAAGATAAACATGAAAATATATAAAGAAATATTAAGAAATAGAAAAAAAGAAAAAGTGCAGGAAACAATACAGATAGAAAAAGATACATAAAGAAGCAACTTCCAATCTTCTTTGCTGCAGTTACAAACTTGTAGCCCTCCTCCCTCTTTAAGATTACATTACATGTTTTCCTTCTTCCCATATTCAACCCTTTTTAATCAGCAAATCCATAAATCAATTCATTTTTTTTCCATTTTCAGCAAAAAGTCCATAAGAGATTTCCAGTCTTTTATGAAAGCACTTATTGTTTTATCCCTGAACAAACAGGTCAATTTTGCCATTTCTGCAAATTCTGCCATCTTCACAGTCTATTTCTTGATTGTGGGTATTTTTTCCATCTTTGTGCATACAGTAGCCTCACTGCAGGTACCATATACAAAATCAATCTTCCATAAGTCTTTTTTAACTGGCTATCCATAAGTCCCAATAAAAAAAGTTCTGATTTTATCCGAATATTAATCTTTAAAATTCTTTGCATCACCATGTTTTTGTTGTTGTTGTTTTTCTTGCTTTTTCGCAAGTCCGCCATGCATGGTAAAATGTCCCTTCACATTTTTCCATTTCCAACATTGATTAGAAGTACCTTTATACATCTTAGATAATTTCTCTGGTGTCATATACCAACAGTATAGAACTTTATAAAAGTTCTCTCTTAAATTGTAACACAATGTTAATTTCACACCTTTTAGTCACATTCTCTCTCATTGGTCCATCTGTATATTATAACCAAAATTCTTAGCCCTTTTTATCATGCACTCTTTAACTTCTTACATTTCAAATATCAACAGAAGCTTATACATTTTAGCAATCACATGTTCATCAATGGTACATAATTTAATTTCAAATTCCGTCTTACATTGTTCAATACCAGTTACTTTATCTATATTAAATCTCTCTCTTAATTGTGCATATGAAAACCACTGAAAACTAAACCACTCTGCAGTCAACCATTCTCCTGACTTCATTTTAAATTCTCCACGTTCCTGTTCTAACAAATCTTGATATGTTAATCATTTCTCTTTGCTTGCTGTTTCTTTTCTGTAAAATGCTTCTTGTCCTAAAACCAATGAAGGTATTTTTGGGCACAGCCTGGGTTTATATCTATTCCATATTCATAATATCGCACTTTGAACATAATGGCTTTTAAAAATCTACATTAACTTTATCTTTTTTGTACCATAAAAAGACATGCCATCCAAACGTCAGGTTGTTTCTTTCTAATTCTAACATTCTCTTATTTCTTGACAGCACCCACTCTTTCATCCAAACCAAACAGCAGGCTCCAAAATACAATTTTAAATCAGGCAGTCCTAGTCCTCCTCTTTCCTTTGCATCTTGAAGAATTTTATATTTAACCCTTGTCTATACATGATAAAGTGAATTTCCTTCTCTGTCAAATTTCTTCTTTTTCTACATATTTCTCTTTAAGATTTCTGCTTCTTTGTGTAAAGGCTGAATTTCAGTGATTTCAGTGTTATTTTTTAAAAAAAAAAAAAGTCTTCCTACAGCTGCAAGCAAGCAATGCAAGAGAAATTACAATATCTACCCCAAAATAAGAGGACTTTGAATTTCAAATATAGTCTTCTTTAAAATGAAAATTAGACATAAAAAAGGTTATAATCATAGCAAGAAACATGGGTTCCCCAGTTTCCCTAGCTGACAAATCTTAGTGAAACCAACTCTGAAGACTTTCACCCCTAACAAATGTGTTGGTGATCTATACTTGTGTGTCCATAAAAGAGTTTGTATATTATTTATTTATTTACATTTATTGGCTGCCCATCTCCAGTGGACTCTGGGTGGCGTACAAAACTAGGGAAAACATAAAAGCAGCTAAAAGCATTGAATCACACAAACAGCCCAGACTAAAATAATCTAACAGACAGCAAAACAACAAAACAGGGGCCATTGAACAAATAATAAACCAACCCCAGGCCTGGTTTCCAAAGTTTTCCGGAACCCCAGGAGAGAGGGCACCATCCTTATCTCTGGGGGCCAAGAGGGTGGGGGCCGCAACAGAGAAGGCATGCTTCCTATATCGCACAAGATGGCAATGATTAACGGAGGGGACCTGGAACACACCCACTCTGCTGGAACATACTGGGTGGGCAGAAACAATTGGAGATAAGCAGTATGTCAGATATCCAGGCCCTATGATATACAGGGCTTTATAGCTAATAAGCAGCACCTTGAATTGCACTCAGAAGCCAACTGGCAGCCAATGCAGCTCGCGTAACAGGGTGACACACTGGCACACCAAGAGGTGCCTGTTCTGCTCGCACTGCTGCATTTTGAACCAGCTGTAGCTTCCCAGTGGTCTTCAAGGGCAGCCCCAGGTAGAGCGCATTGCAATACTCCAATTGTGAGGTGACCAGGGCATGAGTGACTGTCTGAAGGGCCCCATTTATGCATTGACCAGAGGCCTCATTCTCAAAATGGGGAGGGTCACAATCAACAAAACAAATTAATACATAATTCAAATGAATTGCTTGTAAAATAAGACAACTTTTCTGCATATGGTAGCACCCTAAGCTTCTGGGCTCAGAAGATAAGTAGGCCTGGTTAATACCTGAATGGGAGACTACCAAGGAATACCGGAGCTGTAAGCTAGACTGGGAAATTGGAAAATCCAGGAAGACAACTGTGGCACTTCAGTATTTTTGCCAAGAAAACTATATGGACCTGGGAGGGGAAGGGATGGGATCTTTCTGGCGCCAGACAAATTGACACCCAAAAGACCTGCTTCACCTCTTCTCCCTTGCCTTTCCTGTCCCCAAGGAGAGAAGTGGGGAAGAATTGTTTTTTTGATGCCACCCCTCCAGTCCTATAGAGGGAACATTCTACAGGATCAGACATCTGATAGCAGAAGATCATGAGCCCCTTTCTCCCTCCCCCCCCCCAATTTTCTTGCCAAAAATGGCAGAAGAGGTGAAGAGAAAAGGGACAAGTCTTTTTCCCGCCTCTCTTGCTTGAGTAGCAGGAGCAGGAGAAACAAGTGATGGAATCCTACCATTCCAGAGTGATCTCTCCATAGGATTGGAGAATTGAGCACAGAAGACTTGTGGGTCTTCTGCTGCTGTTACAGGTGCCAAACGTTTTCCTCATCCCACCTCTTCTAACTTCTCGTGTGGACAGAATCCCTATTTTGCTTCACTGCCAAGGCATAATAGGGACTGGAAATGTGGTTTGCACCTATTGTAAGCCAGCTTATTCTTCTGCCATTGCCTACACTGGATGACAGCAATCAGCTACTGCCATGCAGAAGAACTCTAAGTATGCATAGGCTACTGGTACATTAGGAATCCAACAGTTTAACCTAGCTTATTCAATGGAAACTGAGAAATAGATCTATGATATAATTTATTCCCCTTCTATTTTCAAAACAGGAATGGTTTGATTTAAGCCTTTGTATTGGGTGTAGGACAAGAAAACTTATACATGTTTACTAAGTGAAATCGAACATAGTGAAACCTCATTTTAAAGAAAAATTGGAGAAAAGTGTTGTTATTCCCTAAAATCAGATAAATCAAAGATTACATGATTGCCATGAGGCAAATGATGTAAATTACTTTATTTATGCCATTAATGCTATTTGCATATCATTACATAATTACAGGTAGTTCTCACTTAACATACACTCATTGAGCAACCATTTGAAGTTATGGCAGGGCTTAACAAGGGGTACTTACGACAGGTCCTCATAGTTGTGGCCGTTGCAGTATCCCTGAGGTCATGTGATTGCAATTAGGGCACTTGGCAACTGGCTCACGATTATGGTGTCGTAGCATCCCATGGTCATGTGATTGCCATTTGGAAACTTCACTGCCAGCTTCTGACAAGCTAAGTCAATGAGGAAGCCGGAAGGTTGCAAATGGCGATCATGTGACCACAAGATGCTGCGACCACACAGGATTCATCTAATGACAGCAACTGGGACTGCTGGAACTGTTGTAGGTCGGTGTAGTCATGTGACATTGTGCCTTACAACCGCATCGCTTAGTGACAGAGTTCCCGGTCCCAATTACTGTCGGTAAGTGAGGACTACCTATACACAAATTCATAAATAATATAAACAGCAACTACGTAAATGTAGAATGAAAGAGTCATCTCAAAGCAGTGTGTGTGTGTGTATGAAACTGAGTTTGATAAACAAATCATGATGTATATAAAATAAATGCATAAATAAAATGCAATGGTTAAAGACATATGATTGAACAACTACATTTTCTTAAACTCAGGCTATTTTTTCAACATATGATGCAGCCACTTTATACTTTGGTACTGATCGCTTGAAACTTCAGTTGGGATATTAATTAAACTCTAAAAGTTGGGACAAGTGACTGGTAGCATTCAGACTGTCAGACTAATATTTCTGTGGAATGACTTCAAACTGTCTTTACAGTCCATTGTTTCAGAGGAATGTTTGCGCTGAGGGAGGTCGAACGAGTAACTGGAACAAGTAACACTTCATTAATTTAGTGTCTTTATGTACAAGGAAATCTTCCAATGACTTTAAGCACTCCATTGCTTTGATTGTTACATGGTTTTACCATTTAATTTTTCTTGCTTCTGATTTAAAATATGCCTGTGGTTTCTGATGCAACAGCATTTCAAAAACAGCAGAAAGGTGGATGCATTATATTTAAATTGCATTAGGATTCTGTAAAAGATTATTATTTTACATAAAAATAAATATTCTGAAACATAGACACCTACAAAGCTGAGTTTTTAACTTTTGGGTCAAATGAGTATAAGTTGTTATACCAACAAAGCTTGCGGACCACACCTTAGTGCATTCTTGGTTAAGAATTTAGTATCGGTCACCCTCAATTTCTTTTGTAGAAGTACAAATCTAAATCATACTTGCATTGGTTTAAAAAGAGATAGCTTATCTTTGCATCTTCAAATACCTCTAAATCACATTTCACATATGCATTGATGAAATACATATAAAATCTTGGAACTGATCTTTTTCACTTCTGGAGGAAGATCAAATAAAATTTTGTTTATGTAAAATAAACTCATAAAAAGATAGGCATGTTTTCAGAGGATCAGAACAGAGAGCAAGATTGACATACTCCTTATGATTTGCTCTGTCTGAAATCTGAAATGGTGGACAGAATCTGAAACAGCAGTGCTCCAGATGATGATGATGATGATGATATGCCATCCTGTTTTAGCTAACTGTAAACATATTCTAAATTGAGATTGAACAGTAGTCAGGCAGGATTTTTTTAAAAATATATGTCTCTGTGCAGGCTTTGTATTTCTTTCAAGAAGAAACTGAAAATTCCTTTTTCCTTTTTTTCTCACAGCCAGACTCCCCCAAAGGGGGAAAGAGTACATATTTCTTGAAATACTGGGGTGGGTATTGAATCTGATTCTTCTCTCCCAGTAATCAGTAGAGAGCAGCAAAGAGTCAGAGGTGTTTTCTGTAGTTCTCTGCTGCCATCTAATGGTCCCCTGCCTGCTTCAAAACCCTACTGTCTGCTATGTCTGGAATTTCCAGACCTGTTCCAGGTTCTGGACTGATGGAACCCTGAACAGGCAGTTATGGATCCTGCTCCATCCAAAAACTGGCCAGCCCAGAACAGAGCACAATCTTTGTTGTATGTATGGAGCAAAGCACATTTCCCATTCTGTGCATACCTCTACTTAGCACCGATCCAATTAGTGGTGGGCTGCATTTCACAATGAAGATACCACCACAACAAAAATGTCTTAATTACTGAAACCAAATTAACTTCAAGTAGAATCAGTATTTAGAACAGACCTTCATTACATGAATTAAGAGTGTGTTAAAGATTATAGAAAAAGAGATGTTACTGGAGAAAGCCTAGACCCAGAATGGCTACCATAAAGGTCAGTGCACCTAGGATTTCTTTGGCAGATATCTGAAAGCATTACAGACAAGCATTCATAAAATAGATCTAATTGTATGGCACTTTTATTCCTATCAGGATTTGGGTTATATCAGAGGGAGGGTAGGAAGGAAAGAATCACTCAAAGATTGTTTCAGCCATTTGGATTAGAAGTGACCTGACACAAACATTGATGTTCCCAGCAGTAATCTGTCCACTTTGTATGAAGTAATAATGATTAAAACTGGATTATGCAATGCCATCTAAAAGTCCATGCAATGCCAATTATTTTATGTAACACACTTTTGTACTACAGCATCAGAGAAGCAACTGCATCTGTAGGGTATGTTAATACATATTTTTATTTATTTATTAGTCACATTTATATAGCTGCCCATCTCATACAGAGCAACGCTGGGTGGCATACAACAATTATATAAAACAGCAAATAGATAAAAAAAAACAATCATTATAAAAAGATAAAAAGTCCAGTAATTACTAAAATAAAAATTATCAAAAATTTTAAAATATACAAACTCCCACAGAGAGACCAGAATATCAATCATAGTGGAGCCATCTGAGAATGTCTCCAGTTCCCAAAGACCTCCAGGCCTGATGACACAACCAGGTCTTGATGGACTTCCTAAACGATAGCAGGGAAGGTGCAGGCCTAACTTCAGGAGGGAGAATGTTTCACAAGGAGGAGCCACGGCAGAGAAGGCCCACCTCCTGGGACCCACCAAGTGCAAGTCCCTGGCCGATGGAACCCGTAGCACAACTTCCCTGCCAGATCTAATGGGGCGGGCTGATGTAATTGGGGAGAGATAACCTCAGATAACCCAGTCCCATGCCGTGAAGGACTGTAAATGTTAAAACCAGCACCTTGAATTGGACCCGGAAGCAAACAGGCAGCCAATGCAGCTCACAAAGCAGAAGTGTAATATGTGCTCTTCTAGGATCACACATAACTGCCTGTACCACTGCATTCTGCACCAGGTGAAGCTTCTGGATACTTTTCAAGGGCAGCCCCATGTAGAGTGCTTTACAGTAGTCCAATCTGAAGGTGACTAGGGCATGAGTGATTGTGAGCAGAGCCTCCCGATCCAGGAAGGGGCCTACTGATATACAATATGAAGCTGTGCAAAGGCCCTCTTAGCCATGACTGCCACCTGTTCTTTGAACAGGAGTCACAAGTCTAGGAGGACCCACAGATTGCACACCAGGTTGGTCTGGGGCAATGCCACCCCATCCAGCACCAAAGATGGTATAGTCCTAGAACCAGCAAGACCCCAAACTCAAAGCCACTCAGTCTTGCCAGGATTCAGTTGAAGCCTGTTTTTCTCCATCCAGACCCTCACAGCCTCCAGGCACCAGGATAAGGCATTCACAGCATCACCTAATTCGTCAGGGACAGAGATTTATAGTGGCGATGGATGAGCTCACCCAGCGACTTCATGCAGATATTAAATAGGAGAGGGTAGAGCACCAAACCCTGTGACACCCCACATAATAGTGGCCGAGAGCAGGACCTCTCCTCTCTAATTATCACTGACTGGAATCGACACCAGAGAAAGGAAGCAAACCAGCACAGCACTGTGCCGCCCATCCCCAGTTCCCTGAGCCGATCCAGAAGGATACCATGGTTGATGCATTGAAAGCAGCAGAGAGGTCAAGTAGGGCAAGGATGGACGCACAACCTCCATCCCACCCACACCAGAGATCATCCAAAAGTGTGACCAATGCTGTTTCTGCCGCATACCCGGGTCTGAATCTTGACTGAAAAGGATCCAGATAATCTGCTTCATCTAAGGCTCTCTGAAGCTGCTGCACAACACCTTCTCAACCACCTTCTCCAGAAAGGGGAGGTTAGATACTGGATGAAAATTGGTGGGATCCAGTGATGGCTCCTTGACGAGGGGGCGCACCAAGGCCTCTTTAAGAGGTAAAGGAACAACCCCCTCCCTCAAAGAAGAATTAACCACCACCAGAGCCCACTCACATGACCCCCCCCCAGGTTGCTTTCACAAGCCAGGAGGGGCATGGATCTAAAGAGCAGGTGGCTGAGCTCACAATCCACTTCCTCAAGTCCCACAGGTTCAAACCATTCCCAGGGGCTGTTTATGACTTGCAGAAAAACCAAGGAGAATTCTTCTCATGCATGGAACATGAAAAAGCAAGGGCTAGAAATGACGACATGGCAGGAAAAAAAAAGTTGCCAGGCCATGTTTATGCCATGATTATATGCATCTGGGGAAAGGCCCTGAGCATGATGTAACATTTATCATTTTAAGGTATTCATCCAGAGGAAGCATCCCAGACGTCTTCACTAGATCCTGTTGTTGAGATTTATATAAGTATTAAAATACATTGTAAGATCCAGATCTTCTCCCACCAGGCTGCCACCTCCATTTTGAAGGAAAAACCATTACAAGAGATGAGTAGCTAATCACAAAGAACTTTCTGCAACTCCTAAGGCTTTAAATAGCCCCTTAGTGTACAATAAAGACTATTATAAAGACTCAGTGTTATTAAAGGGACATTAGATTCGCTGCAGAGAAGGAAAGAGTCCTCTTATATCCAAAGCTTTGACTGCTCCCTTTAGGAAAAAAAAAACACACACACTGTGCTGCAATTAAACATTCACTTGTGAGCCACTGCTGGAGACTGTTTAGCATGATGTTTGAATGCAGTTCATTGTGGTTTATTCAACAAACACTTAACAAAATTACAGCGTACTGCAGTATGTGAACCCAAGTACTCAGGGTACTTTCACAGTATGAACCATAGCATGAACATGTCCTGATAACTGCCCATGTCCACATGACCCTACCTTCATCTCATCCCCAGTCCATACCTGAGGCATTTTAAAGTCAGCTGTTCAGTTTTAAAGTAATGTTTTCCCTCTTCACCCACCACAATTTGTGCCATCGGTAAGATCTCATATGCTTCACTGACCATTCAGTTGTTAAGGTGGTCAGCAATGGGAAAGTACCCAGCTCCCATGGGTCACTTCAGACTGCTGTGGGCAAGCTCCTTCCCCTGTAATTTCTGGGCACTTTCCTCCAGGGCCATTTTTGTTTGGGCTCCAGGAAAGATCAGATACCTCACTTCCACAGAGGCATCTGCTGCATAATGCCAAAGCAATGCTTTCCATGGTGTTATCCAGGTTTTTTTAAACTCAGGGCTATTCCTGTTTTTTAACATGGGTTTAGTATTCTTTTGAAAGAGTGCTGGTACTTTTTACTGCTTTTATTTCTTTTTTTAATCTTCAAGAATTTGTGCAAGAACACTACTACCATCAATTTGACCAGTAACGCTTTCAGGACTAGTCTTATGCAACTGCAATTTTTACAGTTAGTTGTGCAAGACTTCATGGTTGCTTATATCCCCCTTATTAAGGAGAGGTAGACAGTATTGCATCACCACTCTGTTCTGGCTTTAGTGGCACTAGGTGTCGTATTTATTAAAGGCAGGCTGAAGGGTTCTTCTCATGGCCAAATTAAAGTTCTACCCACCAGTCCTTAAGCCAGCAAAAAACTATGCTAGCACAAAATTTGCTCTCTACCACCACAACAATCCTTGATTCTGGCAAATGGTGCTGAGCTTATTTATTTAAATATAGAATGTTAAAGTACAGGTAGTCCCCGAGTTAAGAACGCCCAGTTATGAATGACCCATCATTAAGAACGGAGTCTGTTGTAGCAAAATTCAAGTTAAATGCACGGTGATTCAAGTGAAACTACTTATACAATATTATACAATACTACTATTCCAGCTTACATACAAATTTGACTTAAGGGCAGACCTTGGGAATGGAACTCATTCTTAAACTGGAGACTACCCATATAGGACTTCATTTCTCTCCCTTCCCACGAAACATCACCAGCCAACAGGAAAACATTGTTTAACATGGGGTGCTTACACTGGAAAGGTGGTGAGTTCTGATAAATGGCTAATCTGGTGGTCTCAGCATCTATAAGAACTGCCTCTGCTTTTGCACCAGTGTATCGTGTGGGAAATGTTCCTACTTTTGAACACAGAGGTCAAGCCTCATACAGCTAGTCACAATCAAGGAAGCAAGAACTACATAGACTTCAGAAAGGTATCTTTAACACTATTCTTGGGGTAAATACAGAATCTTGGAAAATGTAAGAAGAATTTCTCATTTTAATGTGTTTACTAAGGTGGAATTCCTTTGAATAATTTGAAATGCTTCTTCCTGGGTTTCCCGTCACCTGTGCTAAATTGCCGCTTATAAAATAAGCTGCCAACTGACATACCTACCTATGGTTTATGTCTCCTCTCCCTTCCACTACTTGCTCAGCCTGCCTAAAATCTCTCACAAAAGACTTCACATTCTCCTGGAATGGCACTAATTCCATGTCCAGAAAAAGCACAAGCAACAGCTTTCAGATACGGAGAGAGATGTGTCATGAAGCAGCAGAGACCAAGTATTCCTCTTTAATTTCCCTATACATCACTCCCTCTGCCTTCCATATAATCACTGATCAGTTGCTGTTCAGAGGGTCAGTTCACAGACCTGGATAGAACTGGGAGAGAGCCCAGTTTGGAAACAGCAAACTCTCCAGCTGCCCAAAGCAGAACAGCCCTGGGAGAGGCACCCAGGAACCAGAGGGAAGGAGGTATGCCTATAACCGTCTAAACTGGCCAATCAGGGGCAAGCTGATTCTGCCTCCTATATGTCACTTGATGGTGACACTTACTGAATGTTTGGTAGAGCATGTCAGACTGTACCCACAATAAAACTGCCACATTTTGCTGCCTGCTTAAAGAGAAAGTTAATGTTGGAACAACTACAGACAAGTTTAAGTTGTCTCACATATGGGTTGAGGATGAAATTAAAGCATTGTCATGAGGATATGGCAAAAAATTGCAACAGCATGTTTATACTGTGGTTAGGTGCAATGGAGGAAAGGTCCTAAGTATGATTTGGAATCCATTACAGTTAAAGCATCCATCCAAAGAAAGCATTGCAGATGACACAGCAAATCATTGCTAGATAGCTTGCCAGTTGCCCTCTGTTTGATCAATATCCCAGCCTTCTGTACAATGGCTTCCTTCCTGGGTTACAAATTATTACAGCAAATCCTAGCAGGAAAAAAACATAACTGGCCCAATTCATATTTTAGTCCTTGTTCTCAAAGTGATCCTCTCCCCAGCTTCTTTCTTTTAAAATACAGGCCCCAGGCAATTGTGCAGTTTCAGAAAGAAAAGGAGACAACGGAAACACTGCTGAAGAACCATGAAGGAACAACTGCTGCTTAACCATATTTTTTTTATATATATAATTTTTATTAAAACTTTTAAACAAGAAGATAAAAGCAAACACAAACTAATTTAAAGTAAGGAAGGAGAAAAGAAAATGAAATAAAAGAAAAAGCAAAAAGTGCAAGAGAAGAAAAAAAAATTGAAGAAAAATAGAAAAAAAACATATAAAGTGGTTTCAGATATTCTTCACAGCAGTTATAAGTACAAATATACCATAAATCACAAGTTTATTTTTTTTCATGTTTACACAAAAAGTCCACAAGAGGCTTCCAGTCACCAATAAATGTAGACAGTGTCTTTTCTCTAATCAAAGAAGTCAATTTATCCATTTCAGCAAAATCTGTCAACTTTACCAACTATTCCTCCATAGTGGGTCATATCAAATCTTTCCATCTCTGTGCATATAGTAATCTCGCTGCAATAATCATATATTGAAATAATCTTCCATGGCTTTTTTTTAACTGCTTAACCATAAATTGATCATTAGTCCACATTTGGACAACACAGTCAACTACAGCCAGGCCTATTTAACAATAAATAAATAAATGTTATAGGTTGCAGTTAATAAACTCTTTAACAATAAATGTATGTATGTATGTATGTATGTATGTATGTATATATATATGTTATAGGCTGCAGTTAATAAACTCTTGCCTAAGTATGAAGCAACCATGTTTCTGGGTTTAGATGACATAGTAATATCCAGTCTTTCAATAACCACGCATATTCCTCAGGAAAAAACAAACTACACTAACAAACAAACCCTGGCCCAGAAAAAAAATCCCAAGTCCTAAACAGCTAAAATCAATAGAATTGCTTTGAACATATTTGATAGAAACCAATTCCCACTGTAATGGAAGGCATGTGCAAGGATACTGGGATGGAGGATCAAGGTTATCAGGAGGGAGGGGGAGCATTCCTGGAGAGGTTACAGAGCAAGCACCTTCTCAGCCCACAGCAGGACCGTGAGAATAGGAAGAAGCTGAGACTGGCCCCTCCCTAGAGCCTCACAGAGTATGTCCACTAGTTGCTTTAGTAAAGGGTTTAGTCTGGCGAGATTCTATTAGGTGCAAGCTAATAGAGGAACTAAACTGGACTGGACCACCTCGTTGTCATTCTTGGGCTGGGCCTGACATCCACTCACCCAAAGGATTTATTTGGGGCACAGTTTTTCTATTCTCATTTTACTGATGGAGCATACATTTTCCTTCTGGTGCTAGAAGAATATCCTTATTACATCCAATTTAGGGCAAAGCTAATAAGAAGTTATTCTTTTATTATTATGAGAGACAATATCCTATTGTCTCTCATTTGCAATTTAAAACTGGTGTCGAGGACCTTAGGAGCTTATTATTTGCTTGAGCAATGGCCTCGAGCAAAGTGATTTGAGAGGCAGCTACCCTTGGTACTGTTCTGATCTATGTAACATAACATCCAAATATAAATATATTTTCCTGATATTTTGTTTATATGTTACAAGCTAAAGGTCAGAAAGGAGAGTTTAAGAATTGTGTTTGTAAAGCAGCTGCTATAAATGTAGTCAACGCTGACTTATTCTACTTGTGCTGTTTAATAGGACTGCATAGTGCTCAGGATTTTGAAAGTACTTTAGAACGTATGGAGGGGTGGACACAGTAACTCCTCAGCTATACCTTTTTCCAGGATTGCATAGCAGCTGCAGATAACAGCCCTGCTACCCCAGGAAAAGATGATGCTTCTTTAAAGCATTGCAAACAAGTCCTACATTCATACTCCTATATGCTCTGAAGTGCCTTTTTAGAAGCAAGTCCAAGCCACCACACAGCCACATTGTTTAATTTGGTTTAAGATGGCTGAGATCCTACTACTCAATTACTTGGGAATTAAGCACCTTGAGTTTGGGCAGTGTTGGGTTTCAAGGTTTAGTGACCATGGTCCAGACAACAGATTTCCTAAATCTCACAGGCAACTGTGGCTGGCATCTTCAGAGGCAAGGTGATCTGCTATGCAGACCACAAGCAACTGAACAAGGACTGACTGGGTTCCTGTCTTTATAGCCAGGTGTCCTGACTTGTGATTGGTCTTTAGCCAAGCTGACTTCCAATTGGTACAGGTTGGTGAGGGCTGATCTCTCATTGGTTATTTCTTTGTGCCCTAGTTCAACTGAGGATTTCAAACTCTTCTGTAATAGGCTATTTCAGCAATGGGAAAAATAGAAATTTCCTGGCAGAAATATAGAATTTAACAAATAGAATTGGACTAAACACAAGGGGCAGCTGTATCACTGCACATCCCTGCACACGAGGAAGATTTTAAGAATTTCAAACAATAGTCTAATCTCTAGGTATAGAAGATATTTAATCTGAAAAGGGCCAAATAGGAAAAACAAGGAAGGCTAATATCACTAATACCAAATTCCAAATAAAATTAGCCTAACTAATTACATATTGCCTGCTTGGATAGGATCTTGAGATTCAGAATTCCTATATAGGTGTAGGTGTTGTTAGATAGGTTCCTTTTTCCTCTCTTGAGTCCTTTCTTTTTAGAGCACTTCTCTCATAGTTTTATAAAAGCAGAAATAAAGCAAAAAATCCAGAAATTACTAGGTGGCTGAACCCACCTTTCTAATAACCCTATTATAAGACGCTGGCTGCTATCTATAGTTATTTTAGAGAAGCATTCTGGAAAATAAAAAAGATTAATTCTGGCTTTTTCAGGCCTCCCATTACGAGGCCAACTTATGAAATGCTCTAGGGGATACTGTTGGGCCATATGAAATAAATAGAAATATCAACAACTCTGAGGATTTATGAGTAAAAACATCCCCTTTTTCAATCTGAACTTCATGTTGGCTCAATTAATGGGCTGAGACATTTGTTAACTTTTGTGGACAATCCTTAAGACTGAGCAGAAAAATACTGCCTCTGTTCAACTCGCTAGATTTCTCTGTGGATTCTAGTAATAGGTTCTCATGTGGAATCTATTGCTTTGAAATTATTGCTCACACTTTTTTTTTCAAAAAGATAGGCCTCTAAACATCAATAATTTCAGTATTATACTACTGATTCTAACAATATATGAACTGAGTAAGAAGCAAGTAAATGGATTCAAGATGGAACATATTGTGAAGATGGATGGAAATAATTTGTCCTGTTAATATTATTAAGATATGAAGATAAGGATATTATTGGCAAAGATGATAATAATTATCTTAATTATTAGATAAAGTTATTAGCGAAGAAGTAAACATTATATAGGGACATTAAGAATTTTACAAATATACACTCCCATCCATCACAAGTGCATTTTCCCATTAACTTAACCAGTTACTACATTGTGGGCTGCATTGTAGTTTAACAAGATTGTTCCAACTTAGTTTCAAAGGAGGAAGAGATGAAGCTGAGCCACTACAGTAAAATCTTTTGAACCTAATAAATAGGTTCTCAATCTTTTGTTACTTGCTTCATACCAAACGGGCTAGGAATGGGAAGAAAGCTGTGAAGACAACGAGGCTATAACCATAGAAACAGCAGCATCCAAGGTCAAACTAGCACCGTCAATAAAGCGTTTCAGGTTTGAAAGCAACGGAAGGGGAAGAGTGCAGAACTGCCTCAGAAGAAGCCCAGCTTTAAAGCAAATCTTTAGAGGCAGCACTCTCTAAAGGCTTCTGAGAATATCAGCCAATACTTGCTGCAATATCGAGCAGTATATATTGACCATCCCCCGTATAAGAAGAGGATATACAAGATAAAAATCCTGGAAGAGGATTTTCAGATTAAAAGCAATCCATATGGGTTGAGTGTAGAGTCTCGAACTTGAATTTAGTTTGGAACTGAGCCACGAGAATCCCGCCATCCTCTAAGATTATTTAGAATAACTACTTTATTCATCCAGTTCCCGATATCGCTGATATCCGCTAACCCTCCACCGAACAAACCAACTTTCGGCATCTTTCCTGCGGACGATCCCATTCGTACCTAAAAGTAGGGGAGGAGTCAGAACGTCCCGGTCTACGCATGCTCTCCCCGGCCATCTCAGTCCCAGCCTCCGGGGCCCGGGCGATGAATGAGGCGAGGGGTGTGGCTGACTGCTGCACGCGACAGCTGAGCTCGCCGTCACAACGTGGGGGGGGGGCAATGAGGCGGGGGGAAGAGCGGGCTCGCTGCTTTCCCCGGCGCCGCCGTAACGGCTGAGCGTGGTGTGTTCTCCCCGCCCGTGCCCATGCACGAGAGCGGCAGCCGTCACAGCTATTGCCCCGCCATCTCTTCCGCTCGCGGCCGCCAAGAGGCCGAGGTAGCCAATTCCGGCGCTGCGTCGGTGGGTGACCAAGGGCCCCCGCCCGCCCCCTCAGCATGCCATGGGGAACAGCTGGGCGGCGCAGTGGTGCTGCTGGGTCTTCCCGAGACGGGAATCCGGACGCCTCCAGCGAGGAGGAGGGTAAGAGCGGCGGGGGCACATGCGAAGGACGGCAGGCCTGGGCCGGTTGACTTCGATTCCGTCTTTCCGGGGAATTTAGGACAGGCCGGCCTGTGACTGGGAGGCAGAGCCTCACCGCAGGTGGAGCTTTCCCTCAGGCGCCTTGGAAGAGGGAGTTAAGCTAGAAACTCGATCCGTAGCCGTTAAACAGAAGGGTTGGATAAAGCCTCCATATTCACAGGCAGTGTATCTGGATCCGAGTTGGCAGCGGGCAGGCGGTGGCCTTCGAGCCTTGCCTGTGGGGTTTTCCGGAGGTACCAGGTTGGCCTTTGCCGCGAAGCAGGATGGAGAATTCGGTGACCTTTCGATCTGGTGGAGCTGCAATGGGTTGCCAGTCACCTGTGCTTAGAAGATTCCCAAGAGACAGGCATCCACGAGCTTACCTACCCCAAAACAGCAATAAATAGTGGTCTCAGCACAATTAAGGGATCACAATACACTGCTGTGGCTCTCATGACTTGCACGTGGGCTTTTTAATAAAGTCTGGTGGTGTAGTGTGGGTAAACGATATTAGGTCTTATTTACTGTACTTACAGGCTAATTCAGGCATGTTCTTAATTGTGTTCATAGTGAACAAATAAAGAATAAAGGGGCAGTATTTCCTGTTTGCCCCTGCTGTAATGATATTTGAGAATAGGTCGGTTGAGATGACATATCGGGGAGGGGGGAGGTATAAAGGGTTTTCTTTTGATGAGCGTGTTATATTTATTTCCACATTTTCATAGGCTTTCTATGGATAAAAAGGGCAATAATCTATATACTACTAAAACTCTCATTGTATTTATCTGTTTGTCTGTATCCTCAAGTTAGCCCAAACAGTGCATTACAGCCACAACAATTTTTGAATCAAGGTACCTAAAATCTGCTCATTTAAAGAATGTGTAAAAAATCTGGGACCCATTACTCCTGTGGAATTGAAATTTGCACAGTGGTCAGACCAGTTTTATTTGCAAAGTTGTGGCCACTGCTGCGTCCCCACAATTGTATTTCCAACACTCCCTGCCAGCTTCCCACAAGCAAAGTCAATGTGGATGCCGACAGGAAGTCAGAAGTTGCTCCCACTCCCACTGCTTTTTTGCCCACCCATAGTCATTCTGTGCATCCGTTTACATAAATAAATATCGACTTATTATTGAAGTTAATTTGCCACTACAATTATTTTTCTATTTATGATATATACTCTTCTTAGATGATAATGGGATTGTCCAGCATTGGGATAAAAAAAAAATATGGTCAGCCTAAAATTTAATATTCATTCTGGTCACATCAGACTTCACTACCAATAGAGGTGAATATGTGTAGCTCAGGGTTGAACTGTGGAGTCCTTGGGGTTCTCTGAGCTTGGTTCTTTTCTTGCAAACGTTTCATTACCCGGCTAGGTAACATCCTAGCTGGATAATGAAACATTTGCAAGAAAAGAAGCTCAGAGAACCCCAAGGACTCCCCAGACTTCACTACCTTTCTCTCAAAGGATGACCCAATGGGTCACAGGGTTGTCTAGTTTAGACTATAGCCCTGCTGGCAGTTGCTATTAACTTTCTTTACTGTACATGTTAAGTTGTCTTCAGCCTCTCAACTTTCTTTCACTTCTGATTTGTTTTGAAGATTATTAAAAAAAAAAAACAACCTCAGAATGTATGGAGCAGACAAAGAAAAAAATCCATTACTTTGTCTAAGATTTTTTGAAAACAAATGAAATAATTATTAAATCTGCCTCTGTAAATACCAGTCATCTAGGCTAGTAGCCATTGTTGAACCTGGCTTCTAGGAATTTATCTACATATTCCAGATACACTCTCACACACACATACACACACACACACACAGGATGATAAGAATAATATTCCACTTATTAGTTTCATTGGGTGTTCTCTGGTTCTAGTGCTATGAGAAACAGGGAAAAACTCATAAGCATCTTTTCTTTAAGACATTCCCAATCATTACATCCATTTATTTCAGTACAAGTTGCTGAGATCTGTTTTGCAACCTAGTTTTTCTATTTTTCTAAACCATTTTTCTACAGTGGTTTATTGTAGTTACCGCAACATTCAGTTATATAGCAGCTATATTTTAATAAACTGAATTTTATAGCTCTAAGAGTACAGAAAGTGAAAGGGCTGGCTGCAGTTGGGTATTATAAGTACTCTTGGAAATAAATTTTGAAAATTTTGAAAATAGTGGGTTAGGATCTGTAGTTTGCCTTTGTTACACATTTAAAAGAATTAACATTAATACAGCTGTTGTTTTGTTTAACAACTCAATCAGTTTAAGTAATTTTAAATTATGTTCTAAGTTTACATCATCTATAATAATTTGTTCTTAGAATATGCCACAGTTGTACTTAATTTAATTTGGTGCTTGAAAATTTTGGGAATGTATACTCACAAGTAGATATAGATATTTAGATATAAAATATATAGATATTTCCTGGATCGGGATGCCCTGTGAACAGTCACTCATGCCCTTGTTATCTCCCAGATAGACTACTGCAATGCACTCTACATGGGGCTACCCTTGAA
The DNA here is from genome assembly GCA_030867105.1 of Liasis olivaceus. Classification (NCBI taxonomy): domain Eukaryota; kingdom Metazoa; phylum Chordata; class Lepidosauria; order Squamata; family Pythonidae; genus Liasis; species Liasis olivaceus. Next base: position 23,750,880 of record CM061354.1, read on the forward strand.
GAGTATCCGGAAGTTTCAGCTGGTCCAGAATGTGGCCGCGCAAGCAATTTTTGGGGTCCAAAGAAGGACCCATATAACACCTTTGCTCCGTGAGCTGCATTGGGTACCGGTTTGCTTCCGGGTCCAATTCAAGGTGTTGGTTATCACCTTTAAAGCCCTACATGGCATGGGGCCAGGTTACCTGAAGGACCGCCTCGCCCCCACAATTTCAACCCGTCCCACCCGATCTCACAGAGAGGGCATGCTCCGGATCCCCGCGGTAAAAGAACTTCGACTAGCGGAGTCCAGAAGGTGGGCCTTCTCTGCTGTAGCCCCCGCCCTTTGGAACACCTTGCCCCCGGGGGTGAGACAGGCCCCCTCACTCCAGGCCTTTCAGAGGGATTTGAAGACCTGGCTCTGCCATCTGGCCTGGAGCGGGGAGGGAGGATATCAGAAATGGGGTTGGCTGGCCCCTTAGCGGCCTGGTGTGGCCTCTATCGGCCTCTTGGATCTTTTAGCCTTTTTATCTTTTATCTTTGTAAATTCTGGTTTTTATAACTTTTAAACTTTTTTATAATTTTAATTATGTATTTCCGATTTTAGTTTGTTGTAAGCCGCCCAGAGTCCCCCGTTGTGGGGAGATGGGCAGGGACAAGTCAAATAAATTAATAATAATAATAAAATACAGTGCAGGAGCAAACTTCTTAGATAAGCATGCAACTAAATGATTGTTTTACCAGCCCTGCTTCTGTTATAATTGCATTATATATGTATTATATAGTGTTATATTTTTGTGCTGCCATAATGGCTCTAAATACATTAAAAGAGAAAAGTACAGTATTGGAATATTTATAGCCTTGAGAAGACTGAGTAGGGATATTATTTTTTATTATTATTATTATTATCAACATTATTTTAGTGCCTTCAAGTCAGTCATGAACTATCGTGACTATCTGGACTAGTCCCTGCAGTTTTCTTGGCAAAATTTTCAGAAGTGGTTTGCCATTGCCTTCTTTCTAGGGTTGATAGAGAGTGACTGGCCCAAAGTCACCCAGCTGGCTTTGTACCTAAGGAGGGACTAGAAATCACAGTCATCACTTTCTAGTCTGATGTCTTAACACTAGTACTCTTAAATATTTCCAAGGATTTCACACAGAACTTCAAGGTTTGTTTTTCATGGTTCCAGATTACTGAACACAGAAGAATGTAGTTAAATTGCAGGAAAACAAATTCTGAGTGATTGAAAAGGTTTGCTAACAGTAAGACAATTTGGCAATGGAACTAGTTACACAGAAAGGCTGTGCTCCCCTTTCGCTGATAGGTTTAAGCAGAGGCTAGACAGCCACCAGTCAAAAATGTTTTAATTTGGACGCTAACACCGAGCAAGTGATTGGACTGAAGGGTTTAATAGGCACCTTCTATCATAAAGCCAGGATGGATAGATTATTTAGCGGTAAAGATACATTGAAAATTTATAGTAAGCCAGACAATTGCATTTTATTTGTATCAGCATAATATCATTTATGCCTGAATATTTTGCAGTATTCTTTTTATTAATCTAAACTGTAATCTGGAAGCTGTGAGAAGTATAAAACAATAGATCTGGTAGGCTATATTTTAAAAATATATATAAATAGCCTTTTTTTCCCAAAGCTGAGAATTAATTTTTCTAGTATCAAAAGGTTCACAAGTCTCTTTTGAAAATGGAACTCTTTATTTCATGAAAAAGTAAACAAAGAAAAAAGAATTCATCTTGCTATTCATTCTGTTGATACAAAACTTGATGCATTTTATAGAAATGTTTCTCAAGATAATCTAAAATACTATTAAATCATACATATCTTCAAGGGAATCAAGGAGGTAAATGACAATATGTATATCGTGATGTCACCAAGCTAATGCATCACATTTCATAGCACATCTCATTTGTGTTATCATGACACAAATTCATTTCATTTTGACATAATTGTGGCTTATAACAGCTGCCTATGGCTTAAATTGTTTGTTGTAAAAGAGCCATCTTTGTGCTGCAGGTGTAATTAAAATTCAGTCATGTGTAATTTCAGCATCTTCATTGTCAGCTTTCATTTTACCCCTAGAGGAATCACAACATTATTCTTTAACTGCTTATGGGAATAAATATAATTAGAGCTTTGGGATTACTTTTATTATCCTACCTGGAGAATAACAAAATCCATAATACTTCTTTATTTTGTATAAAGTAAGAGGTATAGTGCACTTTCTTTTAAAAAGCCTAATATATTTTAATTTGTAAGTTCTCAGCAATTCAAAATTATTTTATGTAATTCATGATTTCAAATGAAAGTTAACTATTTGCATGTGAGAAAGATATCAAATATGTTTTAATATTCAGTGACAAAGAAAATAAGATCTAGTGGAGCTTCCTCTGGAGGAGGAGTGGATTTTTCAATTCACCATTCACCCTCCATGTCACTACATGTTCTAGATGGTTGCATTTTTTTTCAGGAAGGAGTAATGGGTAAAAAGTACTTCCCCTTTTCATTTTGAGTTCATATCTGATATATGTTGTTATATACCATATAAGTTAAAGACAGACTTTGTTGTCTTACTAATTTCTTCCATAGTACAATACTGTTTGAATATATTCAGAATGCATAAATAATAATATCAGTGATGGCTAGAACACACATTGGAATCCAGCTTTGTTCAGTGCATGGGCCAGCCCCTTATTTACAGGGTCAATGCAACAGATTACTTATTCACTTCAGAACATGTCACTTAGTTTTAGAATGCTAGGTGGAGAAATTAATTTTCTGCAAATAGACAGCTCATTCCTAGTTTTTCTTTATTCCTAGGAAGATAGGAAAGGAGATTCACCTTTGTACCTTGCCAGTCTGCTAATACTGCTGGCAGAAAGTACAGGATTGCAATAGTGGCAGAGTTAGGTGATTCTTCTTGATTATTCAAATATATATTGGCTCCAAATTAGGCTTGTATATGGTGGTTCAGCTCACTCATTGCTTTACACTGCAACAAGGTCCACATGTTTTTGTATTAATTTAATAAATTATGATTTATTCAGAAAACCATGACTAAATGAACTGTAGTATAGTATGATATGTGAGTTCTGTTTGCAGAATCTTTTTAATATGCCACATTTTACTTTTAAGCCCTAATGCTAGCAACTCTTTATTTGGGAATCATGAGTCTTAATTTCATGCCTGTGCTAGATATACATGAGACTGTGTTCAAGCTTTTGTTAAAAGAGTATTTCAGAGGTTGTGCAAAAAAGGGCATGTAGCTATGTGCAGGCTACTCATGGCAAAGTTTTGAAAAGTACAGTAGACAACATTATACATAGGTAGCTATTTAAAAAAATCTAATGAGGGAAAAATTCTTCTGAGGACTTTTGAAATATAATAGTAATTCTGTCATGACACTGTTGGTTTATATTCTAGATCAAAGTACTTTAGGACATGCTCAACAGGAGAACATTTCACTATAGAGGTAAGTAAAGATTTTCAATACCATTACTAGTCATATTTATGAAACTAACATGAATTTTTCCTAATGCAAATTTGCTGGCTGAAATATTGTGCAATAAATAAATAAATTGGAGCAGTTAGAATTAGTTATTCATTACTAACTTCAATCGCATTAATTTAGAAGAGTCTGTTCTTAAGAATGACTTGATGTCAGGCCTAGCCCAAGGAACTCCAAGAGACAATGCAAATTCAGTTCAGCTATGTTTATTAGCTACAACCTCTAACAAGAATCTTCCCAGACTGAAACCCCAGCTCCCAAGTAATGCCAGCCACAACACTGTGAATTCCTCAGGGAGGTGCCAGTCTCATCCTCTTGTATCTCCCACACTCCTCAGGAGATGTAAGAAAATGTTTTTCTCCCTGAGCCTGGCCTTCATAATTCCATTCCATCACACTTAATCTAATTAAAACCAGTACCTTTAAAATGCAAAGAAGACATAAGATACTATAATCTTAGGATAAAATAAATGTAATAATATTCATGTAATTATGAACTGCATATGTACTATTATGTAAATGGGAAAAAGGGAGGGAAATTGTTAAACAAGTTAAATCAACTTTTTTGAACCCTCTGGTTCCTTACATTTCTCTCCTATTTTTGCTGGTTTTAGTACCCTCTTCTGACATAAACAGCCTTTTCCTAAGATTGCCCGTTATGGGCAATAAATGTAATAAATCTTCTAAAGCTGCCAAAGTCAAACTTTACAAAAGCTAAGAAAGGACACAGGAGAAGCTCTGGTTTCCAGTTACCAGAAAAGACTTTCAAACATCAAAAGATCAATGAAATATTATGTATATGTGATTGTAAATGACTACCAAGTAGGCAAAACAGAGGTCTCTTCTCTCCCCATCATTTTTGCTTTCCCTAGAAATTAATTTGCTATAGAAATTAGAGAATATTCCAAAATTAAAGGCATACAGTTTAAAACAATTCATATGAAAGTTAATTTGTTTGGTGACCATGTAGTTTTTCTTAATTCCAATTTTAGTGAGCCCATTTCAAAATTTATCTTGTTAAGAACTTTGGTGATTTACTGTACATGAATCTCACTAAACTGGAAACAATGTATCTTAATATAGAAAAACAATCACAAATATATTACAGGGATACAGAGAGGCATAAAAAATAACATAAAATACCTCAGTTATTTGAAGGTAATCATATATAAAATGTTGAAGGTACTCTTTAAAATTTACACCATTTATTAGAGATATTAAGAATATTACTCAAAAGCTTAATTCATGAAAATTAAAGCTACCTTGGTTAGGGAAGATAGTAAAAATATCTACCATGTTTATTTTTCTATTTCAAACCCTTCCTCTTGCTCTTTATAAAGTTGTTATCCACAATGGCAGAAGATTACTGAATAACTTTATACACGTGGGGGAAAAGGCATGGGTTAAAACTAAAACTATGTACAACAATGCAAATACAGGAGGAATAAATATTCACAATTTACAATGATAGTAGAATGCAATAACATTGAATATTTATGTTTATAACCTCAGAATATTTTTCAGATTTAAATCTGATTTGAATATAATATTTTTATTACTGTTTTCTAGCTATTCAAAAAAGGTAAAAGTTCAAGCCCTTTTTTATATATCATAATTGAAGCTTGTAATAAATGGCAAAGTATACTGATTTTGGTACCTTCACCCTTAAAATGTTGTATTCTAGCCACTAAAAAAACTATTTTACAAACTAGAACAGAAAAGGACTTAGAGTTAGAGGTCTCTTCAGGCTTTACCCCATTATCAGAAGAACAAATAAAATTAATACTAGGATAGTATGCATCGCCTTGTGTGCAGATACATCAGATTTTACATGTTATAGCAATACGATCTAGTCAGGCAAAAGGCATAAAGACACAAGACACTTAACTAAATTTGAAACACTCTTCCTCCCAAAAACGATCAGAAAAAAATATTTGAATTTCTAATACTTTGAGCAAATCTCATAAATATCTAGAGGTATTTTATAGGATTTGAAGACAGTTTAGAAACCTATGCAAATCAATGTATCAAGTTTCTAAACTATTTTTGGACTTCTGTATGGGCAAAACCCATTTAAACCAATATCAGCTAAAATTAGGAGAAATTCATTGAAGTTGCTTCATTGATAGTCTATAACCCTAGGAGGTTGAGTTTAGTAAAACCAGAGACAAGCCCAAGGTTTTGGCAAGGATTAACAGAATTAGAGGATACTGTATTAACATATGCGGTGGTCTTGTATAAAAATTCAAAGGTTTTGGCAAATAGTTTGGATTCAAGTAAGGAAAATAAATAAGCAAAATATTGCATTAGATCCTAGGTTGGCCTTATTATTGTAATTTAAGGAAGCAAATGAAAACCGTTTGATGTAATTTTATTGTCTCTGCACAAGGTGGAGAAAATTTTATACTCCTAATACACATACCAATTCATGGTCATATATTATTTAAAAAAAACACTGAGCAATATATTTTTCTATTATTGTTTATTACTATATTTAATGTATCAAAAAGTTATATATTAACAAAAGTAACTATTTGTACCACGTACTTAAATTTAAAATGAAAATGATAATTTTATAATTTATAAATAATTTTTTAAAAATAGCTGCTAAGCTTTACTACATATGACAGTTATTTTGTCTTAAATAGATATGTATACAAGAAGTGTATTTGGTATTTCTCTAAACACATTACTTATGTTTTGATTAATTGAAATATCATTGTATCTTTTTTCAGTTTGAGAACCTAGTGGAAAGTGATGAGGTAAGTACTTTTGTACTGACCTTAAGGACAGTCGAAGTATTATATATGCAATTTAAATTATAAGGTATCTGAAATTAGAGCAACTAAAACTGTAGTGAATTGGAAAACTATTTAGAGGAGGTGGCACTTAAGATTTATTTAATTCTTAGAATTAATTTTAAGAATTATCCCACTACCTTTAGTTTCTGGCAACTGTGCAGAATGATGGGGAAAATGTTATACTCCATGCTTTAAGAATAATCACAATTCTGTGTTACTTAAATTATGTTCTTTTTAGAGAAGTTACGTAATGTATTTATTTATGCAGTTTCTATAGCCACCTATCTCAATCCAAGTAACTCTGGGCAGGGAACAATTTCAATAATTAAAGCCATTAAAACAATTACAAATTATATATAGGCAGCCGATCATTATCATAAAAGTTCCATAAAAATCAACAGTGCAACCAGGTAACTGGGCCCTTAACAATTTTGGGACCCCAGGCTCTGGCACTTAGACAGGTTTTTAAAACCTTACGAAAAGCTAGCAGGGTCAGGGCCATCCTGAGTTCCAAGGGAACATTCCTTGGCTGACGGGATCCACAGCATCTCCAATCTACTAGACCAAATTGGACAGGTAGAAACTATTGGGAGAAGACGGTCCCTTAGGTAATCCAGTGTTCGTATTATTATATCATAGTGAACCCCTTTGGGGAAATTTAGCTCTTGAAACAGGGAAAATAATATTTGGCTTTTTGAAGGGGATACAAATAAAGATGTGCAGTGCAGTCATCCAAAGTTTAATCTTGGTTTCATCATTATAAAAAAAATAGAAGCCTCTCCCAGTATCTGGTTAATATTACCAATGCCCCACTGAGGAAGGCTTTTATATCCGTTCGCTTGCAGAACACCTCTGGCATATCATGAAGGGAAATTTTGTCAGCACCCTGAAGAACAGTATCTGTTAGACTATAGGCAGGGGAATCAGGGTGATGACAGAGTCCAGCAGCAACACCAACCTCAGCCAGGGCTAGGAACAATCTCCCTTCCTGCCCAGTCACAAATTTGGGAACACATAGGTCCCAGTGGTGGCTTAACTGAAGACCCCAGAGGCCTAGCCACTTACAGTACAAAACATCAGATCTAGGGTAGCCAGAATAGAGAAGTAGAAGAAAAGGGCAGGCACAGTAGAACTTTGGTTTGCCTGGACTCCACATCTGGAAGACCAGCCAAGGACAGAATCATCTAAACCCTTGTTTAGTTAGCATACATGTGGATAATTCATAATTGCCTGCAGGAGATGGAGGAGGAAGAAAATATAGCAAAAGGGGTACAATTCTGAAATAAGATATATTTATAAAATAAAATATATAGTTACATAGAAATAAGATATAAAAATAAATACATAGATATATGGTATTAAAATAACTAAAATAGATATATAAACAAACATATAAACAAATATATACACACACACACAAATAACTACATATATATACATATACATATACATATACATATATATATATATATATATATATATATATATATATAAATAAATAAATAAATTAGACATAGATATAGAGACAATATCTATAGTATATGTAATATGGACATAGATATAAGACATTAGCACAATATCCAAGATTTGTTTTGTAAAGCATTTTTTTTTTAAATAATAAATTCTCCCATGCAGTAAAGGAAGATAAACTTCACATCTTACTTGTGGTCTTTCTCATCCCTCTAAGAAGCCCAAAAAGCTGTCTTTATTATATGAGTGAGAAGACCTGAGTGAAATGTGAATATCCAGTTTCTCATTAATCATGAGAAATCACAGGCCTGTGATTAAACAAATTTGCTTCTGTTTGCATGTAGCATAACCTGAAGAGACAAAACAATTCTGAGTCTTAAGATATAATTTGAAGAGGATACAAATAAAACATCTGTTGACCAACTGATAACCCATTAGAGAATTGATATTTGCTTTGAAATGCACATTCCTTAGACTTGCTGACAGATCTCATTTAAAGATTCTGACAGTTGTAGTTCCAGTTCAGGGAAGAATGGAAGATGGATTTAGAGATTATTAACTGAAAATATATCAACAGATCTTTGTCTGTATATTTTAATTTGACAGTGTTTGATACTGATTTGATTTGTTAAAAGGATAGGTGGTTAAAGTGATATATTCCAGCTCTATTTTGAAAATAGCTTAATAATTAGGTTCTTAAAACATTTTTTAAAAACACATTTTTTTTAAACAGGGTGAAAGTCCAGGAAGCAACCAAAGGTATGAGGTTATATTTATGAATTGATTTCTTCTCCTCTCCTATTACACATGCTGCTTGCTTCATTCTTTTTAATCATCTGCTTTTTCAATTTAATTCAATTCAAGTTGACATTTTTAAAATCTAAATTACTGATTTTGATCATAATGTTTTTAGTTCTTTTCAGAGGATACATTTCATAGAACGTTATTTTTAATTATTGCAATATGATTCTTAAGACAAACTCTGCTAGCTAGGGTCCTAGAAAGTTTCTTTGTCATGGGTTTGCAGAAAGGCATAAGATTGTTATCTCTGACTGCACCTAGCTAATAGGGAAGACTTGCTAACTTTAAGAGAAAATGTGTAATGCTGGAATTCTTGATATTAAGATAAACTAAAGCTAAGTCTGAAATACATATGTTGAATTTCAGAAAAGTAGATTAATTTGATAAATTTAGATGAATAACCGCTAGAATTTTGTGGCAGAAGATGCTTGCTAATAAGAAAAGATGTCCAGATGGGTAAACGTTCCTTAAAAAGGAGATACGGGTAGTCCTCCTTTAATGATGCTAATTGGGACTGGAAACTCCATTGAAAAACCACGTGACCGCGCCACTTAGCAGTGCCATCTTTAAGTGAGGACCATGCGGGTCGTTAAGCGGGAACTTCACATAACCATGACTTCAGACTTCTTGCCAGCTTCCCCAATGACTTAGCTTGTGGGAAGCTGGCAGGGAAGGTTGCAGATCATGTTCACATGGCCACAGGACACTGTGCCATCCTAATTGCAATCCGGGCACCTTGCACCTGGATAACAATCATGTGACTGCAGGGATGCTGCAACGGCTGTAAGTACACAGTCTGGTTGTATCTACCACTCGTTCAGCACCGTCATAAGAACCACCTGTAAGCAAAAGCATGATTGCAAACAATTCCAGTGGGTGGTGGGGAGGAAGATAGCAGAAGTCCATGAAGTAAAATTAAGAGTTAGCTGAAGCTAGCAAAGAAAGCTAAGAACAACCAAAAAGGCTCCTTCACATATTTTCAGAATAACAGGAAGAGAAAAGGAATAGTATAACAATTGTTCAGTGAAGATTCCTATTTGGATGGTCTTCTGATTACGATATGTGCTCCTACTGAAGATCTGTTTGAAAGATCAGAGTCTAGTTCAAACTTGATAGTTCTTAATTTTATTTCAATTGGCCTCAACTAATATAAATTTTCTGGGACAGATGGACTGCATCTTAGGATACTGAGGGAACTTGTTGATACACATGGCTGAAACTCTGTCCATTTTCTTTAAGAAATCCTGGAGAATGGCTGAAGTATCAGATCACTAGAGGAGAGCAAATGTTCCTATCTTCAAAATGGGGAAAAGGATATCTAGGTACAATAGACCAGTCAGTCTGACATTAATACCTAGAAAGATTTTAGAATAAATCATGAAACAATTGACCTGTAAGCATCAATCTTACTTCATTATTTGACTAGGTAATTACTCTATTAAATTGTTCCATGGAGATAGTAAAGCTTGACTTTACCAGCAGATTTGGCCAAATACTCCATGACATTTGATTAGCAAGCTACTTAAGTATGCACTGGATGGCATGTCTGTTAAGTGGATTCAGAGTTGATCTGAAAACCATTCCCAAAAACATTAATCAGCAATTCCTCATCAAAGTGGACTGAAGTATAAAGTGAGATGCCATAGGATTTGGTCCTGGGTTTAATAATCTTCAACATATTTGTTAATGATTTGTATGAAGAGGTGGGGAACACATATCAGTCACACAAAGGTCAGGATATGTTTTCTGTTGTCTCAGAGGGAGACAGATTTCCACTGAATGTTAGGAAAAATTTGCTAACAGGAAGTTAAGTTTAACTGTGGAACCAATTACTGAGGGAGGTGGTGAATATGGATGTGCAGAATGGAGCAATACAGCTGTGACACCTTCACTTTTCTGTTGGAACATTCTGTTTTTCTCCTGGACAAAACTGATCCAAGCATTCTGGAGTTGGTTCATGCATATTGTCCAGAACAGAAAGTGGTTTGTGGTATTCTGGATATGATCCAGTTCCAAACACTCAATTTTGGATATCTTTATGGTGAATTCCTCTCATTGGATGAGTTCATGTGGTTGCTTAGCCCTCTGTCAAAATAATTTAATTTAGAGTCCTACAGTGGAAAGGGTGGTGAACTTCACCTAAATGGCCCTGTTCAAATTTGCAATCCCATAAACCACAGTGTAGGATGGAAATTCTTCCATTTAAAAAGCAAACAAAAAAATACAATTAATAGTAGTAGTAGTAGTAGTATGTAGAATGCAGATAGACTGCAAAACTGTTACGTCACTTGAATGTATATAAAACATATCCATGTATATAGTATAAAAACATATAGCTGCTTGGTTTCAGTACTATATCCTGAAATTTAAGCTCTACAGAGCAGATGTATGTTATTAAATGTACATGTTATAATGGAGATTAAATATTCAATTAAAATTATCAAACGTTCCAAGACTTGAATCCTAAAACTTTCTTTTTAAAAATTGGCATATTAAATAACATAAAGGGCAGTTCTAACTCACAAGATTCACTTGCTGAAGCAGATTAGCATAAGGCACAATTGGTCCTTTCAAGGATGCTTTAATTCCATGGAGGCTTCCAGTAATACAAGGTCCCAAAAACAAGCATTGTAGTGTTCATTAATAAAATCCCACATCTTTAATCAATATATGCTTGTGAAAGATTTCTTATATGATGCCCCTTATTCTGGATAACCTGCCCATCAAGATTAGAATGGCCTCTTCTTTATTAATATTTGGGAATGCTGTTAAATTAGAGCTTTTTGGTGGAACCTTCAGAATAAAAAGTGTGAGATGTTTGAAGGCAACCATTCAGGTGGCGATTTATTTTTATTTATTTGATTTTGTGTATTGATGTATTTGCCATTTATGATTTTATTGAATGTTTCATGGCTTTATGATATGTAAGCTGTCTTGAATCTTCAAATGAGACAACATACATACATACATATATACATACATACATATATATTCTAAAATTTAGAAATAAAGGTTTGATTCTGTAATGGATAAAAAGCACATGGATTGCAGTAAATTTAGTAAAAACATCACAAAAAGGAATTATATTGTATAAAAGTAATTGTGTACTATGTGCTTTTTAAAATGTTTAAAATATTAAGTACGTGTGAAGCCTCTTCTGTTTCAGTATAATTTGAGGAATAAGATGTAAAACTGTAATAGTCATCAGCTTTTTTAGTTATGATTAATAATGTCTTTTCTATTATAATCTGTAACTAAAAACTCCTATGCAAAACATCATTTATCTCTTGGTTGTGGGGCTGAATTTGGGTCTTGCTGGGATTTTAATTTTTTTGAAATGGCTGTACTTGCCTCAGTGCTTGCTGCTGGCTCAGAAAACAGGACTGAGTACACATTTGTGTGCAGACAATTTCTTATCCTTCCAATTCTTAAATGTTGAAACTGGCTTTCCTACTCTGAAGGGATCAGAATGACAGGCATGGCACTTGTTCTTCTTTTTCTTCAGACCTCTGACAGAAGAAGAAATTGCTGCTCTTAGAGAAAGGCAATACAATTCCATTGCTGAAAAACAGAGAACTTTAGATGATAAGCTTCAATCAGAGGTAAGCATAGTAACTCTTTATGGATGCACAAAGCTGTATACAAATAATGTGCCTTCAGAACTGGCTGATAGAAATGGAAATTTGCGAGCGAAGCATTCACTGTGGATGTTGTAATACTGAAGTTAAAGGAACCAAATGAAGAGAAAAAAAAGTACCAAACAGACATGTTGTCATTGAATATGAGCAGACTCATAGGGAAAGGGTTCAGATAAATGTTACCAAAGGTTCGTATAAAACGAATAGGTAGTTATTAGCTTGGGACATTACAGATAAATTTCGGCACGGAGAGGACAAAAGATTGGTGCAGTCATTTCTTATTCATAGGCCCAATGGAGAAAATCATTCCAAGCTTCCCAAATCTCAGATGGTTATGATCTGGCTCCTGAATATTTTGTATGATCCTCTACTCATGCACCATTTGGTCTACTTTAAAAGACTACACATGATCAATCCTTGGTCCCAGCTTTACAATCTGTGCTTTATGAAGTCTGGAATAATTGTCTAAACTGGGCAGTATATTCAAAATAGCAACAGTACATTTTTTCTGTGAAGAGAAATATTAGATGACCTTTGGGTTGTACAACTCTTCCTAGGGAGATGTACCAGGTGCGTGGCTTAATGTTGTCTTCCCATTCCGTAATGTTCTTTGTTATCATTATTTTCAGCTAACTTCCTATCAATAATTTTTACTCTTATCAAATATTTTATTGATTACTGCTACTTTATTGTTTATTATAAGCTACTTTAAAGTATCCAGGAAATTTTTAGTTAATGGGTAATTTAGAAATGTATTAAGTAAACAGGAGAGCATGGTAATAGCATATGCCACCATGAAAAAGATTGTACATGTCCATTTCAGTATCACTGTGAAAGCTGGAAAGAAGATCAATAAATCACTTGTCTGTCCATTATTATAAAGGCCAAAACTGCTTGGCATGGGAAAATAAATTTAACAGAAGACCCATTGCTACTATTCTGCTTTAATAATAGTATAGAAACAAAGAAGAATGCAAAAAGTTCTTCTTTGGGTAGCTGAAGTACTGAAAATGTGTTCTGTAGCAAAAATGTTTCTCATAATTTGTCTTATAGACAGACATGCTGTGTAATTTAAAGTGTTGCTATTTCTTCCTATATGTTGCAGTTAGATTTATGAATGTAGATGGAAGCATAAAAACTTACCTAAATTGGTAACTCCAAAAGTAAATAACTGCTTTCTGTTGATTTTATGCCATGTGAAGGCACTCATGTTTGAAAATAGAATAGTTGTCTCAGACTCAGAGCAACTGCTCCAGTTTAGACTAAGCAACTATTGATTTGCTTCAAGGATAAATGTTTCTTGCTGCCTGAATATAGGCCCAGATCAATGTTACTTTTAGAATGAGAGTAATTATGTTTTCATTCTTTACCAGTGTTCAAGGACAATTTTTGGTGTTCTCCTTTGTCTTACATACATATTTATTTAATACCATTAAATAAAATGTCCATCTTGCAGCTCAAATAAAAAGGTATAACAGAAAATGATGTTAATAACCAAATTAAAAATGTTTCAAAGATGTTTTAAAAATTCTGTTTATCAAAATAATATGCATAATACAATTAAAAGTTCTGTTAAATATGGCAATACTTTATTTTAAAGTCTTATTAGTACATTTTATGTTTCAGATTCTTTACAAATACTTTTCCTTTAAATTTAGTGCACTTAATTTCATAGGAGAGATAGCTAGGTTCTCTTTTGTTAACCATTATTATTTTGTTCATATACAGTTAGCCATACAAGAGGAGAAGTTAAGAATAGAAGAGGAGACTTTATATGCTGTGCAGCGTGAAAGAGCCAGGGCAGCAAAGCAGAGAAAGTTCTTGGAGGTGAGGGGAAAAGACCCCAAAATATATGTATTAGAGCTTCTATTATGTATCTTCCTCTTAGTTTCATGTGCTTTCTTAAACAACATCCAGCATTAACCCTGGTTTGTAGCAGTTTCTATTTTCTTTTAGTCTCTCACTAGTGCTAGTTATGTACTGGCTATAATGCTAAGCCAATTTTTTTACAATTATGGTTCATACTATATCGACAAGTGTGCTAATGCAGTCTGATTTGCATTTTCTTCCTTCTGCCAGTAAGAATTGCTAAACACACAAAGGAGTCCTGTCCATGGTTTGTCTAGTATAACATGTATGCCAAGATTCATGCCTTCTTTCTGTTCTAAATGCCAGCTTTTATTGGCTTTAATTGTGGATAAATCATAATATTATTTCAGTTATCTACATTTGCATGGAAAGCTCTTCTGCAGAATTTATATATAGACTGTTAATTCACAGAAATAAGCTGAAATGTTTAATTCTGCATTAGAATTTTTAGTGTAAAAATACTGTGTCTGAGCTTATTAGAAATTGTCGGCTGGTAACAAGGGAGGCCACCTGCCAAAATCTAGGTAAAAAACTTGAATACTAAGGATGCAGAGGGAAATTACTGAAAGCAAGAAAGGAGATACTACAGGTGAAACTCGAAAAATTAGAATATCGTGCAAATGTTCATTTATGTCAGTATGGCAACTCAAAAGGTGAAACCAATATATGAGATAGACGCATTACATGCAAAGCGAGATATGTCAAGCCTTACTTCGGTATAATTGTGATGATTATGGTGTACAGCTTATGAAAACCCCAAATTCACAATCTCAGAAAATTAGAATAGTGTGAAAAGGTTCAATATTCTAGGCTCAAAGTGTCCCACTCTAATCAGCTAATGAATCCATAACACCTGCAAAGGGCTCCTGAGCCTTTAAATGGTCTCTCAGGCTGGTTCAGTAGGAATCACAAGCATGGGAAAGACTGCTGACCTGACAGTTGTGCAGAAAACCATCATTGACACCCTCCATAAGGAGGGAAAGCCCCAAAAGGGAATTGCAAAAGAAGTTGGATGTTCCCAAAGTGCTGTATCAAAGCACATCAATAGAAGGTTATGTGGAAGGGAAAAGTGTGGTAGAAAAAGGTGCACAAGCAGCAGGGATGACCGCAGCCTGGAGAGGATTGTCAGGAAAAGGCCATTCAAAAGTGTTGGGGACTTTCACAAGGAGTGGACTGAGGCTGGAGTTAGTGCATCAAGAGCCACCACACACAGACGGATCCTGGACACGGGCTTCAAATGTCGTATTCCTCTTGTCAAGCCACTCCTGAACAACAAACAACGTCAGAAGCATCTTACCTGGGCTACAGAAAAGAAAAAAAGAACTGGTCTGTTGCCCAGTGGTCCAAAGTCCTCTTTTCTGATGAGAGCAACTTTTGCATCTCATTTGGGAACCAAGGACCCAGAGTCTGGAGGAAGAATGGAGAGGCACACAATGCACGATGCTTGAAGTCCAGTGTGATGTTTCCACCGTCTGTGTTGATTTGGGGAGCCATGTCATCTGCTGGTGTTGGTCCACTGTGCTTCATTAAGTCCAGGGTCAACACAGCCGTCTACCAGGAGATTTTGGAGCACTTCATGCTTCCTTCCGCAGACGAGCTTTATGGGGATGCTGACTTCATTTTCCAGCAGGACCTGGCACCTGCCCACACTGCCAAAAGTACCAAAACCTGGTTCAATGACCATGGGATTACTGTGCTTGATTGGCCAGCAAACTCGCCTGACCTGAACCCCATAGAGAATCTATGGGGCATTGCGAAGAGAAAGATGAGGGACATGAGACCGAACAATGCAGCGGAGCTGAAGGCCGCTATTGAAGCATCCTGGTCTTCCATAACACCTCAGCAGTGCCACAGGCTGATAGCATCCATGCCACGCCGCATTGCGGCAGTCATTGCTGCAAAAGGGGCCCAAACCAAGTACTGAGTGCATATGCATGCTTATACTTTGCAGAGGTCCGATATTGTTCTATTTCCAATCCTTGTGTTATTGATGTCATGTAATATTCTAATTTTCTGAGATTGTGAATTTGGGGTTTTCATAAGCTATACGCCATAATCATCACAATTATACCAAACTAAGGCTTGACATATCTCACTTTGCATGTAATGCGTCTATCTCATATATTGGTTTCACCTTTTGAGTTGCCATACTGACATAAATGAACATTTGCACGATACTCTAATTTTTCGAGTTTCACCTGTATATGATCCTTAAACTGAATCTGAAAACTAATAGGGAATAGTCATTAAAATCTTATATTATAGGACACATAGAATGAGATCCCACTCAGTTATGAAATTCACTGAGAACTGGCTCAAATATCAACATATTTCAGCTATATTTGAAGGGTTGTGGAGAATAAACATATATACTCTTACTTCTCTCTGGAATATGAATAGGATCATCATCATTATCATCATCCATAAATAAGTATTGGTTTGATTGTTAAATAGCTAGTAACTTGGTGTCTAGTTTTTGGTGGTTTTTTTGCTCAACCTTTCTAAATTTCATTTTATCTTTTTTTTTGCTCTTTCCTTGACCCATCATAAACAAGCATTTGATGAGTTTCTAGCACAAATGTCAAAAATTAGTTTTTTACACACAACTGAAATCATACACTTTGTCATATAAGCTCAGCTTAAAACTGCTACTTCAGTAAGCAAAGAATATGCCTGAGCAAATAAGGAGCTTGAATGCTCGTACCTCTTCCTGAGAGACTTTGTGGTTCATTAATTGACTGCATAACAAGGCTAATATTATTTAACTTTGCTACAAACCAACATTATAAGCCAGTTTAACTCTGATTGTAAGCCAGTTTAATTCTGGATTGATACTTACAAGAAAGTAACAAATTAGGAATTCTCCACTCAAGCCAGGTACATCAGGAAAAGAGATCATTTGTTGTTTACCTAGGTTTCAACAAATCTCTAGCAACAAAATCTAAAGAGGGTTTTGAGTTTTATTTTTTGGGAAAAGGGCTCTAAATCAAAGGTAAGTGGAACACTAGGCCCATGTGAGAATATAATATATTATTATCAAATAATATATTTTCCTTGTTTGTATTGCTTGTTGTTTTTGCCATAGAAACAATAACATACAGATTAGTGGTCAAGAAATCAAGACTGAAATTCTGTACTCATTATCTGAAGACTACAGAATAAATAACAACGTAGGACTTTTATTTTATTTTATTTTATTTTATTCTA
The DNA here is from genome assembly GCA_030867105.1 of Liasis olivaceus. Taxonomy (NCBI): domain Eukaryota; kingdom Metazoa; phylum Chordata; class Lepidosauria; order Squamata; family Pythonidae; genus Liasis; species Liasis olivaceus. Next base: position 23,768,169 of record CM061354.1, read on the forward strand.
CACACACACACGCGCACACACACACACACACACAAGGACCTGAAGGAGGAACTAGAAAGGATGTGGAAAGTAAAGTGGTCCCAGTGGTGGTAGGAGCACTCAGGGCTGTGACTCCTAAGCTGGAGAATGGCTCCAACAGATCCTAGGAACAACATCAGAGCTCTCTGTCCAGAAGAGTGCAATGCTAGGAACAGCTAAGATACTGCACAGAACTCTCAAACTCCCAGGCCTCTGGTAGAGGACCCAAGATTGAGGAAGAGACATACCACCCATAGGGGTGAGAGGGTTTTTTTTTTATTGAATATCGTGCTCAGGTATCTTAACTTTTTGGTTTGTGTCCTTTATATAGAAAAAAGTGAGAGATGCCCATTGGTTCAAAGGCTCCTTTACTGAAGATATTAACAGGCCAGTCTATAGAATGGATTAGATAAGGACTTGCTACAACAATTCCACATACTAAACTGCTTATAAGTATTCCTCATATAGAGAAAACAGTAGTAGACAAAGACACATGTTGTGGTAAATATCCAAGTGTATCTTTCTTTCAGCAAAGGAAATGTCTTTACATTCTTTTTTCTGTACTTTCTAAAGCAGGTATTTATTTTACCCTGATAGTACAGTATTATCTTTTTAGATCAGGCTAATAATCTTGGCTTAAATTGTCTAATGAAAATTGTTTTTGTTCATTTAGAAGCAAAATTAAAATAATAGATACTTTAACTCATCCTCATACTTGAATTCTCTGATTTGATAATTTCTGACAGCTCTATATTACTTTTCTTTACATAAAATAAATACACCCCATTGTTAATGAGAAACAATATATCAGACATGGAGTGCAAACAAACATACATAGTTTTGTTGAGTACTGACCCTAGAAATTGATATACTATGATAATGCTGCTTATGCTCTTAACATGGAGGATGTTATCACTTAAGTGGCTGTTTGCTTTTTTCTTATTTTTGTTAGCAACAAAAGTTGCAGAGAATAACTCAGAGAGCAAACCCTGGAGATGCCCAAAGGTAAGATGAACAATTAAAGTTGAGGAATTTTAAGTAAACAATACAGTCAGAAAATATTTAAAATTTGAATTTCAAATAGTAGAATTGTATACCTTGCCCAGTTTACATGTTTAAAAGGTATATAGGAAAATTGGCAAGTCTACTAGCATTAAAGGAAAAGCAAACGCTACCTTTTTAGAAACCCAACTGTAGTGGATAAAGCTTTCAGTTCTGCTTATGATCATCCAGAAGTGAATTTCTGGCAGCCACTTATGCAGTATGTTTTTCTTAAAATAAAAACAAGGCCAATAAATTTTGTCAGCGTAGTAGACCAGTTTTCATTTCCAAAATATTTCTCTGAATGTAGGCCCACTTGGTATAACTTGTTTTTACAGTTCCATGACAGAAGAGGACTTTGATTCGTACTTGAGAAATGTAAAATTACCATATGAAGCTTTCCGCACTAGCAGTAAGTTTCCTATGTGTGTATTTTCTACAATTTCCCTCTCATCTTAACTTGCTACTTTTACCCACATGTCAGTGAACATAACTGATATCTTACACATGAGTCACAAAATGTGACTATCAATTGCAAGCATCCAAAATTCAGATCCCTTTTTTAAACAAGCAATGTCTCCTGACCTGTGAAAGACATCATTACTTTCCTTATTTAGGAGGCTTCATATCTTTGTTAGTCAAAGGAGAAATGTTGGGGAGAGACATTTGCAGATTCCACTGTAGTTCCTATATCACCTCCCAGAGGGTCACCTAGCCCCATCCATAGTTGATTTTTGGAAAATATAGATGGCTTTAGGGAGTAAACATAGCTTTCCTTTATCAGGAGTACCTCTGGAACAAAGTTTTGTTTTCAGAAAGCTTAGTCCATTAGTTGACTAAATTTTAATATTGCTAAAACATTCATTTAACTGTCATAATGGCAAAATTGAAGTACAGAAAAATAATTTTGTAAATTTATTTTATTTCATTAAAAATCCTATTACTTTTTGAAATGAAATCTGATTCCAAACTGTTATTTCAGTTATTACTTGAATAAATAATACATGTAGATAATTTTTCAGTGTATAGATAGAAATTATTTCTCCTATCCTTTTCCCTACTGCTCCCATCCTCCTCCTCCTCTTCAAGTACGTTTAATTTTTTTTTAATTACAGGACTCTCATCAGATGCCACTGTTCTGACACCAAATACAGAGAGCAGTTGTGATTTAATGACCAAAACCAAATCTACAAGTGGAAATGATGACAGTAATTCCTTAGATCTAGAATGGGAAGATGAAGAAGGTATATGTTCTATCCTGTAATAATCGCTTAATTGATCTAAATAATATAAAGTATTAAATGGCTGTTTCAACACCATGAATACTGTTGGGTTTTAAAAATCAAAACTGCATGTTTGTTTTAAAATGTCATAAGCTATCTAGGTTTCCAATCCCTCTGAGGGAAGCATGAACAAAGAAGAAATTGCAGTAGGTAATCCTGAGCTGGATTTTGTATGTGTGTGTACACATTGGGCAAGTAATATTAATTTTTAAATATCTGAATTAATTTAGTCATGTAAAAATTAAGTTTCCCAGTCTTTGGTGACCTCTGTGCTGTGGGTCTTGAGAACTACAGGTAGTTTTAGTTATATTGCTATTCTAGGATGTATTCTTTATGGCAGTGATCCTCATTTTGTGGCCTGCAGACTACTGGTAATCTGCAGCCTCTCTGTATTCATTGGCCAGAGCCTTCTCCCCATTTCAATCCCCACTATTTATGTTCACTACCTGTCAGCTTTTTTGATGGTATATAGCTCCTGTGATCAAATTGTCCACCATCAAGTCAAATATGAATCTCCTAGTACAAGAAGAGAAGTAACATCATCCTCACTAATGTGAAAGACTTAGTACTCAGAGATTTCTACTGAAGAACATTTTTGACATGATATGGGATACAAAGTCATTCAAATGGTAAATACTTAATTCAGGAATACATTTTAGTACAAATTTTAATTTTAAAAGGCCTTTAAAAGTAGAGATAAGGCAAAGCATACCCAAATATAACTATAAGAATTATCTTATTCACTGAGAAGCATGAAATCCCATGTTCTTAAAAACAAAAACAGGGAGGTGTTTGGGTGTCCCCCACATTTTCCAAACATTTAGTGGTCCACAATGGCAGAACATTTAGAAACACTGCTATACAGGTAGTCCTTGAGTTATGACCATTTGTTCAGTGACCGTTCAAAGTTATGGCAGCACTGAATGAATGGTACTTACGCCTGGTGTCTGAAGTTACAGCTAATGCAGTGCCCCCTGGTCACAAGATCAGAATTCAGGCACTTGACAGTTTGCCTGCACTTACGACCTCAGAAGCTTTCCAAAGGCTTTCTGAAGCATCGTGAGAACAGGGCGTGCTATTTGGAGAACAGTACAAGCTGGCATGGCCGTCAGCTGCCTCATATAAGGCCGGGCTGGGCGCACCTTATCAGCAATGGGGGGAAGAAAGCTAAGGTCAGCTGGGAGCAGCAGGGCCTGTAGAGGGCAGGGGGGTGGGGGCTTTGCACTGGGGTGGCTGGCTGTGGCATGGGGTTTGAGGTGGCACTCCTCAACAGCAGCACTGAAGTAGAAGCCCAGGGGCAGTGGTGGCTGACTGAGACTGCTGAAGACCTTGGGCCTTTACTTCATTCCCAGCACCACCACTGAGGAGTGCTGCTGTGCAGGGGAGCCAAAAGGGCAGAGATGGGAGATAGGCAGGTGGAGGAGTTTAACAGGAGGCAGAAGAGGCAGCCCCTTACCTTACTAAGGCTTGGGTTTGGGAGAGATCAAGCTGGGAATGGCTTGGATCAAGGTGGGTCCTCACCTAACAACTGGTGGGATTCGGTTAACGATAGCAATGGGGAATGCTGGGATTGCTGTCACTAAGTGATGCAGTCACGTGATGTTTCGCCTAACAACTGCATTGCTTAGCGATGGAAATTCCAGTCCCAGTTACCATCGTAACTTGAGGACTCCCTGTACAGGTATCTACATCAAAATCACAAGAAATAGATCTAAATACAGGTAGTCCTTGTTTAATGACCACTCATTCAGCGACTGTTCAAAGTTACAACGGCGCTGAATGAGTGGTACTTACGACCAATCCTCAAAGTTCCAACCATCACAGTACCCACAGTCACATGATCACAATCTGGGTGGTTGGCAACCAGCTCATAGAACAGTTGCAGCGTCCCATGGTCACATGATCGCCATTTGCAACCTTCCCTGCTGGCTTCCCACAAGCAGAGTCAATGGGGAAGTCAGCAGGTAAGGTTGCAAGTCGCTCAAGTAAGTCTCCCCCATCCTGCAGCAATGAGCCCAGCCCTGCCACACTCACATCATGCCTTGCCAGCCCCTCACGCACCCTGCAGCAGCCACGCAAAGCCACCGTCACGCCATGCTGCACTGGCCTTCCTGCACCCAGCAGCAGCCACTTACCTGCCCACCAGCCTGCTTGCGAGCCACCTGGGGCTTGCAACTTCCTGCCAGCTTCCCCACTGACTTTGCTTGTTGGAAGCCGGCAGAAAGTTGAATGGAGGTCCTTGCTTAACAACCCAAGATCCTCGCTTAACAACAGTAACGGAGTGCCAGGATTGCTATCACTAAGTGATGTGGTCACATGACATTGTTCTTTATGACCGCATTGCTTAGCAATGGAAATTCTAGTCCCAATTACCATAGTTAACCAAAGACTACCTGTACTCCCTTATTTACATTACAAAAAATGAACTTTACTCAACAATAAAATATTTTTGCTACTGAAACAGGTATTGTTAGAAAAATCAGTATGTTGTTGCTATATTCTTGGAGTCACACAGTATGCAGAGGAAAGGGCTAGTAGCTGGCTATTTATTTATATATTTCCACACATAATAGTACAGAGAATGTTCTGCATATTTATTTTGCTTAAATAGAATCACAGAAGAGGAGCTTTTAGAAAAAAAATTGGTATCTGGAAGGTAAGAGAAAGTACACTTGTGCAATATTGGACAGAATTCAAGGGTTTTTTTAAAATAAAAGTTTTAATAAATTGTTTGTCATAATTCATAGAAAACAGCTTTCAAATGTATTTTCATAGGCTAGTTAAGACAACACCTTAATATACACCTAATAAGCTAGGCAGGATTTTAAAAGGGTAAGATTAATTTTTGTCATAGCTTTTACTCTCCTTATTTATGAGTTTACTGATTTTCTTAATATATTCTTCATCCCACGTTTTGTCAAGTTTCTGTTTGAAAGCTTAATCCTGAAACCACAATAAACTTGGCTATTGGTGAAACAGATTCTACTCCTTAAACATTTATGCTACACTGATTCATTAAATGCGTGAAGTACCATATCATTTCCTGGCTGCTACATGGATTTCCCTCTGAACGTTACACATTTTGCAAAGCAAATGGTGGTTATTTGATTTAGATGTATCTATGTGAAACCTAAGAACTGTGGAAAGACCACTTTTAAATCAATTTAAAGGTTCTGTTAAAAACATTTTTTTAATGGCAGGTATAAACAGAATGATCCCATTGCAAGAACGTTCAAAAACTGAAGAAGATATTCTCCGGGCAGCATTGAAATTTAGTGGCAAGAAAACTGGAAGTAACCCAACTTCTACATCTGATGATTCTACTGGTTTGGAATGGGAAAATGACTTCGTTAGTGCAGAAATGGATGATAACGGCAATTCAGAGTATGCTGGATTTGTAAATCCTGTTTTAGAACTTTCTGCAACAGACCAAAAAACTTCTGGTGTTGATCAGCAAGTGAGATAATGAAATTGGCCATTGGGCATCTAACAAAATGGTTGAAGTTGGCAAAACCTACAAACCTGTATTGTGCACAATCCTCTAATCGCTGCTGCTACAAAGCCTCCTTTAAAATAAGGAAATTACACAGTGACCGAACTTGGTGAATGAGCTCCAGATTTCTAGAAAAAGAAGTAATCTATGTTATACCTTATGTCCATTAAAGAATATGGTTTGCTAACAGTATGGTTTGCTATCTGAACTGAATTGTAAGTGCAATTTTTATCATCTACCTTTTAAATGTTTATACTTGAATGATTCTGTTATGTCTGTTTTAGATTGAAGCATACAGCTGTTTGCATTAAATATAGTGTTACAGCTTGATGTTTTAATCATTATCCGATTTTCAGTCTATTTTTTATTTCTTTAAATACCTACATTAACATAATTTTAGCAGGAAATCTGATCAGCACCTTTGTACTTGAAATATGAAACTAGACAGGAATTCTGCTATGACTTCCCAAGTAACATAGGATGCTGCCTTATATTGAATCAGTCTATTGATCCATATAGCCCAATGTTGCCAACATTGGCAGTACTTTCCCAATTCTCTAGTGTTTCAAGAGATTCCCAGATTTTCCTGGAAATGTCAAGGACTGAAGAGGGACATGTTGAATGCAAACCACATGTTCTGTCACTGAGTTAAAGCATCCCTAACAGTTTTACATTTTTCAGTTCAATTCATTTTGAAAATTAAGTAAACTTTTGAATGTGATTTTTCTTTATTCCTCCCAGTGTTTGACTGAGATCAGATCTCAAGCACAATGTCTTACATTTAAAATGTATGCTAAAGCATTATAAATGAAATTTATCATGTGCAGTAATGAGCCATATAACTAGAGAAATCTGAAAATATTGAAGACATCTCCTTTGTTTAAAACATCGGATACCAAAATGCAGGGTTTTGTGTTTTTTAAGGTTCCATTTTTCTCTCCAATCAAAAATATAAATGCTTCTAATAAAAAGTGGTTACATAATTTTTACATTGTGTAAAATTAATATTGCTTAATAATTGGTAATTTAATGTTTTTCTGATTTGTAAAGTATAGAAAGCATGAATACTTTCTGTGACTGAATCAATACAAACACACATTCCAATCAAAGTGTATCTTTCTGAAGTATGTGAAGCATTCCATTCTTGTAATAATAAAATTCAATTTATCAGATTTAATAACTGCTGCAAATGCATAGTGATGACACTTATTCAAAAATGTTACTTCTATAACTGGTATGGTTTGATTCTCAAAAAAAAAATTCCTGTGCTTAAATGGTTCTGGCCATTGAGACTAGAAAAAACTTCCTATGAAGCTGTTTTTATGATGCAGCAAAAACTGCTTTGGAATGATGGTTGCATTTGTATGATAAAGCAGATGATATGTCTCCCTCACAAGTATCTGATTCATAGCAATTTTCAGAGTTTAGCAATGTAATAAATCAGAGAGCAGCAGTATATGCTTCCATGATATCTCCTTGAGTGCTGAACTTCATTTTGTCCTGCTAGTTGTGTTCTAAGGACTTTTTACAGCTTCCTAACAAGTTTTCTTGCAAAGTATTAACAATGAAATACTATAGGCACATATAAGCAAGATGATAGCTTCTAGCAGCCGCTGCTACAGTGGTAAGGAAAACCAGAACCGCAACACTGAAAATTATTAATTGGTTTTAAAAAGTTAAAAATCTTCAAGTCAAGCCTGACCCCAAAATCTTCATGGACATGAAAAAAAAGGGTTTTTTGGCAACAGTACAGAAGTTGTATGCCAGTTTTCTTCCAGGATTTTTTTTCTGTTTCCAGTCTAGACTTGGCTCGTGTATTGACTCAAATCTTGGTCCCAAGTACTACCCAGATCTGACCTTACTTAGGTTCGAAGCCCAGACAAAATTAACCAGGGCTGCCATCTGCTAAAGGAGAGCTGAACATCTCTTGCACCTTTGCTACCAAAGGCAATAGTAGTTTCTAAAACCACTAAAAATGCATAAATCAATGACATATATTCTACTTGGTAGGCTTGTTCCTGGCATTTGTCCTTTTGCTGTTCTGTAACAAGCCTTAATTACTGCCACATTGATTCATTAACTCTTTCCTCTTATATCTTGATTAATTTATAGATTATGATATGATTCAGATGATTCTGAATATTTATTACTTGTTTACATAATTCAATGCCCCAGAGTTAGGGGTTTAAAGAGGTCAGTGGTAGTAAATAATTATGAAATGTTTATATGTAACAATTTTAATTCATGTAGTTTGCTAAAATCATAATTTGATTTCTTTCCTTGTGCCTTTTATGTTTAAATAAAAAGACAGATTTTTATCATATGTACATACTACCTTCCACAAAAAAACTCTTCATATATTACATTTCTAAAGTAGAAGTTTGTTGCTGAAAAAAATTATGAGTTCTACATTTTCAGTTCGTGTAATATGCTTTATTATAAGAGATTTGTACCCTGCAAATGTATATTTTTGGTTTGACATGAATTTCTCTCACTTCCTGACTTGTTCATGTTACCAATCCTTAAAAGTTTAGATTTCTCAAGCTATGAATAAATTTTTTATGCACTTCATAACTAGCCTAATATTTTTCGAGTCTCATTGTTCCATTCTTCCTGTTTTTCCTTAAAAAAAAAAGGGACTGTCCTTTTTCTATGATGCCTTTTACCGGTTGTTTTATCTTCATTATCTTGTGATCTGATATTTTGATAGGTAGGTCTCTAAAATTGGCACATCTTTAAGAAGACCTCATCTACCAACTTCAATGCAAAGACAAGCAATCCCTCAGACCATTCAGGACTTTAAAGATTTTTTTAAAAATTAAATTGGTTTCAAAGTGTTAACCTCATCATTGGCCAAAATATCTCTAAGAGAAAGATGTTTATTTTTATAAGTATCTCTAAACTTATAAAAAATAAACATCTTTCTCTTAGGGTCATCAAATTAAAATATTTAGTGCCAAATGCTGTTATAATCTAAGACACAATGCAAAAGAGAAAGAGTTGGGAGGAAACAGGAGAAAAGTAGAAGCATTAAGTTTAGTACAAACATCAGTACAACTTGGGGAACTGGATCTAAATACAGAGAAATAGCCACTGATGGTGATTGATGGGAAGGAAGAGGGGCTTTCATTCAAAGATGCCAAAAGGTAGCAACATTGAAAGAATATTTATTTATTCAATTTTTATGGCTGGCCATTCATCAAGTGACTCTGGGTAGCTCTCAAAAAGATGCTAACCTATTGGCAGTGCAGGTTAAGAGGCAAATATATAGATAAATATAGCTTCAACTACCATAACACACAAGGTAAAGGTAAGCACTTAAAAACACAATTGTTTGAAACTTTTTCATGGAATTTTCCAATTTATTCATTCTCATCCATCTCTGTTGGAAATTGAGTATATGAACTGCTACTTTCACAGACTGGTTTTTTCAAAAATAGATTTTTTTCTTGTAACAGTGACTTTCTGGCCAATTCAAAGCAGATGTTAAAATAGTCCTCAGATTGTCCTTCTTGTTTTTGTAGTAACATCTGGTACTCTCCAAAGCAAACCATACATTTATCTGGTAGGCTGACTTTATTTAGATAGGCCAGTTCAATATTGTCCACAATTAACTTTGCCTTTTTGCTCAGATTCTTAATCTCAAAACCAAACTCTGAGCTGTTGAAGTGTCTGAAAAACTGAAGGCCAAACTGAACACGTGAGACCCGTGCATCTATAAAGGGGAAACGACAGATGTTCGAATCTCTTCCAAATTTCACATCATCATCTGCTCTCAGCTGTTGGTTGTGACAGAACTTTAAAGCATGAAAGACTGGGCTTTCTTCTTGTTTTGGGTGATAAATAATGATTTGCAGACAGGTTACAGTTTCTTCAGTATCTGCAGTTTCAAAATCAGACATGGCAGTACTAACTCAGAAAATCCTAAAAAAAAAAGGCATGTATTAAAATTATTTTAAAATCAATCTGCCTGATACTTACTGGATGTTCTTTCATGAAAAAGAGAAGAACCAGAAGTCAAAACGCTGATCAGAAATCTCACAGCCAAAAACGGAAGCAAACCCGCTGCAACAAGCAGTGTCCATCTTGACTGGAGTCATAATCAAATACTTGACGGGTGGGAGGCTACCAGGTTTGGTTCCAGTAGACTTCAAATAGAGAAAAAAATTCTTCGGATTTGATTTCAGTTTACTGTTCTTCCTGCATGGGAAGAAAGTATTGATCCATCTGATTGGTTCAAATACTGCCATTTATGGAGAGATCTAAAGTGGCGACTATGGCTTTCAAGGCCCCATCATGGTTACCATAAGCCTATGGCAGCACATAAAGCTAAAATAAAGCACAAAAACTATGCCAGGAGATACAGCTTTAGCCTAAAAACGAAACTACGTTCGCTTTGAGGCTTAAGCCAAGCTTCCCCATCCCCTACCCCATGACTTTGTGCAGGGAGCCCGGGGCAGCTATTCGCCCTGCCCCTCCTGCAAAGGCGAGGAAAAAAAGTTGTCGAACTTTTCAATTACTTTCTGCCTGGCGTCCCTGCAAAACGTTTCACTTCGCTCAGCTCCGCGTTCCCAGATGGCGGAGTCTTCCCCGCCCGATTGCCTCAACCCTGCTCGCGTTTACACGCAGCACGGAGGCCCTTCCCGGCGAAGGCTTGCGCTTTCACTTCTGTTTCCGGCGGGGCACGTGAACGTATGACTCTACGGGAACATCCGACGAAAGGCCGGGACAGGCGTGCAACTCTGAAACTCAGAGGGACTGAAGATTTCTTGACTGGCCTCCCACTCCGCCCCCGTCCTCGCCTGAAGCTTGCCAGGGTGCAAAAACCAAGGTAAACGGGCAGGCTTACTTTAATCTATTGCTTCTCCCCGCCCTTTTCTACAAGATTGCTGTTTCTGAGTTTTCAGTGAGTACGTGCGCATCGAAAGCCTTCCTCTGAAGTGGAGGGGCCTCTACTAAACCCTATGCATTAAACATTTAAACGATCAAAGCCTATTAACAGAGCAATCGATAGATCGGCTTCAAAACATGACTTGCCTTTGCCTTCCTCCTTGGATTCACCTTTTGCAAAGCGATCTCCGAAACAAGCAGCAGCGAGAGAGGAAAAGAAAGCGGGCGACTTCGGAGGAAACGGGTCGACGACGCTTGCTGGAGGAAGGACGCTTTGCTGCGACAGCAGGAAACATCTACTTTTCTTTCTCGTCCCGCAGGAGGGGAGGGGGAAAACCTTCGGGAAGGGGATGGGTCTCAATTCTATACGTTGTTCTGGCGCGCAGCCGAGGTCCCTCCTCTCCTTCCGCCGTGAAGATAGAAGGTGGGTGGGGCGTGTGAGCTCGCTGAAAGTAACCAAGTCTGTAAACTGTCGATGGAGACACATTTGTAGCGTTGCGTGGCAGAACATCTTGTCAGTGATTCCGACAAGAGTGGAAGATTTTTTTCTCTCTCTTTTCCTCGCCATGTACATTTGTGGTTTTGACTTCCTTGCACAGACTACTCTGTTATTTCTTTCTCTGGAGACTTAATTGTTGCAGAACCAAACAATATCAAAAGAGACATTCGAAATCCATGGCTAGCATCTGGATTTAAGCAGATCATGTATTTCATGAGTGAATTTCTCACTGGGACTACCTCTGGGCTTCTATTTCTCAATAGGATCCAAGTAATCACATTAAAAAAAAAACATGGGCACAATTACAAAGCTATTATGTGACTCCTCTGATATCTGAAATGCCTTAGTTCCTTTTGTAATTAATCAACATTCAGCTGTATTTCCAACACTAAATGGTGCCATATTTGGAAAATGCTAGGACTGAAGTATAATTTTGACCTTATTCACATCATAAATTTTCATTTTGGGGTTAATCCCAGTTTGAAAATTGCAGGTAAATCTTTATTTTGGAATTCATGGGGTTCTGTGGTATTAATATTTTAAGTTAACTTATTGCCAATCAAGTTTTAAACCATCTGAGTTACTGCAAGAGAAATTTGGATTGTCTAATACTGTGGAATGGCAGTGTATTCAATTAAACTTTTTTTTTAATTTCACAATTTTGTCCAAACACATCAGCAGCATCTAAAGCTCCTGAATTACTATGAATACGGAAATGTGCTTTGGACAATTTGAAATCTATAATTTTTTAAAGACAATGAGTATTGCTAAAGTGGATAGTAGCAGTTTGCAAAAACTTTCTGGTAAAGAGATGGAATACCCCATATTGAAAAAAAAAAAATCAATGGTGAAAAGACTTAATATTAAGCATATTTCTTATTATCTTAAGATGAGTTTAATTCAACAAAAGATTTTTTTTTCATGTGTACTTGATACCTCAGAAAATATTTCAAAAGAGTTGACTGTCAGGTTCATTATGCTCAAAGTGTAATCTTTGTATTTATTTATTAATAAAATTTATATAGCTTTCAAATTTTGGGATGCCTTCAAGTCAGTCTTGACTCCCAGCAACTGCCTGGACTAGTCCCTGCAGCTTTCTTGGCAAGATTTCAGAAATTCCATTGCCATCTTCCTAGGGCTGAGAGAGAGTGACTGGCCCACAATCACCCAGATGGCTTTGTGTGCAAGGCAGGACTAGAACTCACGGTTTCTAGCCTGGTGTCTTACCCACTATGTCAAACTGGCTGTCATAAGATAGGTTAGAGCACATTTATGCAAATAATATGGACTTGTCCCACTATTGTCCCATTGTAGTTCACTATCCATAATTTTGGGAAGAGTAATATGGTAAATTATATACCAACATTTTAGAATTTATAACTGTATGAAAAACTATAGATTAACTGATCAATAGAACAACACAAAGATAAACCCTTAGTATCTTCTAATATGTGGACAGGAAAGAAGAATCCATGCAACAGATTATAGAGATATTAAATAATTTAAAAATCTGAGAGGAGTTCAGAGGCCAACTGTGATTCTGGCAAAGTGGTAGACAGACAGAGACATTTCAGTCGTTAAACAATAAAATACATTCTATAAAATATATAAGGCAAAATTATCTCGTAATATCAATAACTGTTGGCGACCATTTGTGGGCGAAGCTTACACATAATGTAGCAGAATTTTGCTACTTTTAGAGAAATAAATTTATCTTGGTGGTTTTACAGATAATGCAAATAAAAATTATCAAGAGTGCTCTGGAAATTTAAATAAAAAGTCCACTTTCACTTTTATTTCTGTTAGATTATCAAAAATTGATAGTTCAGTCTGTGCTATCAGTAAGCTTTGCCTAGACACAAGTTCCGTAGTTTCATTTTTAGAAATCTCTTCCTGACAGCTTTTTGTAGTAAATGCTGCAACCAAGCACATAGCTGCTTCAGAAGGGGAAACCGTTATATAAGGTGCCCAGGGAATTTGGTTCCCCAGTGTTGTAAGTGGGCTGGTCTACTACACTTTCATCTTGTGGGTACCAATCATTATCTATTTAGAGTATGCCCGGGGCTTGGTTTATTGATAATGCTAATGCTGGTACTGTCATTACTTATATTTTCGTCTTCAGCCATCTTCTTTTTCAATTCCATGAGATCATCTATTTTTTGTTGCTTGGATGGTTTGAGCAATATCTGCATGCCAGAATTCATTCTTTGTTGTTTCTTCCTCTTTCCCATGCTGTAATTTTCTCTTCACAAAGTGTATAAACAGTTCTTACCCAGTTCGTTTGGAAATTAATTGTATACAGTTGCTCATGGGGCCAGTAATTAAAAAGGGGATTTAGAGTAGAGTAGAGTAGAGTAGAAATAAAAATTTGCCAGAGCACTCTGGTAGCTAGATGCTTTCACTCTGCCATCTTGGAAGAACTCAAGTGATAGACTCCTGGTGGTGTTACTGCTCTAAATAATTTCCCTAACTACTGAAGTCTATATATTCTTTGTTTTCCATCCCATTCATTTAAAGGAAAATTGAGGAAGATCCTATGCACCTAGTACAAGCCAGAGTGATGTCATCAGGGTCATGACAGCATCATTCACACAATTGTGATACAATTCACAACATTTGTGTGGTGATATCACGAACACATGTGATGCCATCCAGTCATGGATGCCCATGGGGAAGCTATTATTCATAAAATGTTTCTTAAACAAGAAAGTACATAGTGTTGACCATGCTATCTCTGAGTTAAATCACTACTCCTCAGTTAAATGTCACTTTCCCTAAAGTTGGTCAATTTAATTGATAAGCAACAATATCAATATTTCTCTATCATTGAAATTCAGCTTCGTCCTTATTCTGCATGTCAATGCTAAGCCAAAATTATTTAGGTTTATCATATTAAGTGACCCCAGACACTGTGACTTGTAAAACACAGTTTATACCTACAGTGCTGGAAAAACAAGCTGACTGTGATTTATTTTTAAAAAAATCATAATTAACAAATGGTGCTTTATGTCAGCACTACTAGATTTGGGCTGCAAAACTCCAGTGACCAAATAGCAAAGAGATAAAGAAAATTCTAATTTTTTGCTCCATCAAATTGTCTGGATTTTTGCTGTCCAATTCTGATAGCAATATTTTGTACAAACCATGTCTCTGTGTTTGTAGAAAGCACCCCATCTCCATGAGAAATGGAGCATCAGTTTGAAAAAAGGCACTTTTGGATAGCAGTAATTCATAAAGCTAAATGGTAGTTTAATAAGCAGGGAGAATATACCAGGAATCAATTTTGTTGAACCTGATTCCTGGTATACTATTTGTTGCAAATCAGGAATTGTGGTTTAAAATAAAACATTTCTTAGATCAGGATTGTAACTGTTTTATTTAGCCGTTAGTAGAATTTATTTTAAAATGCACTTTGCATGTAGTGACAAATATGCATTTCACACCGAGTCCTGGTTAATTTGTCTTCCTAGCCAGGTGGAAGGAAAACATCTAAATGTTGACTTGGATTCATTTATTTTGATGTATATCATGTTCAGTCATGGTTTAATATTCTATGTGAATCTTCCCACTAAGTACCTAGTTTGTTTGTTTGTTTGTTTTTTCATTAAAAAAAAAATCTATAGAGAAATATCTCAGGGAATCTTCTTCCTGGATGTCAGTTGTCTCTAGGGAACTGCTAACCATATCTATGTTTTTTTTGATAAATGACAGTAGGCTATTTAATGGCCATTTCTGTTCTGTAACCTCTGTAGAATAGAAACACTTTCATTCACTAGATAATCCCAAACATATAGCCACCTTGTGATGGGATTATTGCATTCAATTATAACCATTTCTTTCCTTCCAGCCATTTCAAACTATCCCAATCACACAGGCATCCACAGGGAAGTACATTTCATCAACTTCATATTGTAAGCTATTGAGATGCTAACTCTGTCCCTTACATATTTACGTGCCATATTTCAACACAAAGAAAGGGAAGAGTTTGCGTCTTGCATCATGATGTCACAATGCATGTTTCATGGTTATGTTTGAAAGAAAGCTTATGAGATTCATCTCCAAGCCAGGACACACAGGCGGTCACTTGAAGGAGAGAGAAGACTTTATTTTCTAAGAGCCAGATACACAAAACACTCAGCTGGCCCTGCTTGGGATTTCCCAGGAGTTCCTTTTATAGAGAAGATACTATTGTTCTTTGAAAGGTGAGAAGGAATGCCCACCTCTAGGAATTCTTAGAAAAGGTAATTAACCTGGATTCCAAGAGAGTGCACTCTCAGGTGAATTTCCCGCTAGGTCTTTAGTTATTTAAATTTGGGCTGGGGTGGACAACTCTTGATTCTTCCTGCTACGTTTTTAATCTTTTTAGGTGAGCCCCTTCTTACTATAATTTAATCATATGCCTTGATTGCTGTTGAGATAAACAATGGTAGGGTGAGACAAATGGGAAGCTTTGACTTCCTGCTGACACGGGGGGGGGGGGGATTTGATTTCCTTCTCACAGTTAGGAACAGACACCTATGCTCATTCACTTCCTTTTTTATTATGGTGATCAGTGCTTTCTTCAGATTTAATTTGATTCACATTGCCAAGCCACAATGTTGCTTGCTCATAAGTGGCTTAGCATGTTACATGAAATCATGATCAATTTGCAAATTTGGCTAATTGTTGCTTATTTTGACAAACAATTGCTTAATTCATTTTGAACCCAGCCTTGTCAAAGTTAAATCCACAATTGGATTACCATGATAGAATGTGAGGGTGACCTTGGAAGACATGGGGGTGGGGTGAGGAGGAGAGATGCCGCCTAGGGAACAATCAGATAAAAAACAAAGGAGTCCACAACAGACTAATAGCCAGAAAAAGAAACTTTGGAAGGACCCACCCTAACTACTCAGGCAATAAATAGGGCAGGAGATTTGTAGTTTCCGACTTGCAAGATTCTGTTAACGTAACCTTACAATAAAATAGAATTAGCTCATCTAGTTGTGTTTCCTGTCTGGTTTACCTGGGAGGGCTGACAATTACAGACATTGTTGTTATTGTTATTATTATTCATTACCCATATTTAATATATGCTGTTATATACTGTTTCTGGTTAAGCTCATTTGGAATATTTTTTGAAGAGAAGATTCTGTATACAGTAGCTGCAAGATTGATTTTCCATCTGCGTTTTGAAAAGTGCCATGTATTAGCCATGAGGTCACTTGATGTCATTTGGCACTGAGATCTCTGGAAATTCCCGCTTGAGCAATGTTGGAGAATCTTGCTGTGAATTTCCTGCAATCTCTCTACTAGCTTTTTCTTCCTCAATAATGTCTTCCACTTACAAGAAACATGAACTTTTCAGATAAGAATGAAGCAACCTCCTTCTGAATAATGTTGATTAGGATTTCATTATTGGTATCTACAAAGCCAAACACGATTTCAGTGAAGCTGTATTTTTCAAGGACCTAGCCTGGCCCAGCAGCACTTACGACTGCAGCTTGTGACTTCCTGCTGTCTTCCCCATTGACTTTGCTTATCGGAAGCCAGCTGGGAAAGTCACAAATGGCAATAATGTGACCACAGGACACTGCGACCGGCATAAATGTGCACTGGTTGCTAAGCACCCATCGCAATCATGTGACAATGGGGATGCTGCGATACCTGTAACTTTAAGGGCCGATAGTAAGTCCCTCTCATTCAGCACCATCATAACTTTGAACAGTTGCTGAACAAGTGGTCACTAAGTGAGGACTACCTGTAATTCATTCTATTGGGATTGAAAATGTATTGTCTAGTCCTATGAATAGAGTAAGATTTAAAGGTCTCCGTGGCAGTGGAAGGGCAAGGCATGCCTATTGTTTTAATAGGTGTGCCTTGCCCATATCCCATCCTTTAGGGTGGTGGAGAACTGTAAAGTTGTTAGGGGAGAAATTGCATTGACTAGTGATACAGGCAGTCCCTGGGTTAAGAACGTCCGACTTACAGACAACTCATACTTACGAACAGGCTGCCTATTACTAAAAATGGCTGGCGACATTCTCCTTCCTCGAGCTGACAAACCGTACTTCTTAAGTACAAGTTCCAACTTACATACAAATTTGACTTAAAGACAGCCTAGGAATGGAACTCGTTCTTAACCTGAGGACTGCCTGTATTCTGTTTGGTGCTACTGTGGGATGTAAATGGTCCTATGATACACCACCAACAATATAATCAATCAACATAATTATGTCATTAATAGTATACTGTACAGGCCCTCACTGAAGTCTGCTCCATCAGATCATGGAGACAAAGCTGTTATAATGCCAATGAGTCACTCCCATTTTATTGTGCATATTATAGAAATAGTGCATATTACAGAAAGGGCCAAAATGATAAGCTAGTGAATCTGCTCTGTAAACCAAGGTCAGCAAGTCAAGCTCTAGTTTCCTTGTTTGAATACAACAGCAAGGCATGGCTTGCTTTGAAACAGACAAAAAGAAGGTAAGCCTAAGGGGTTACATAGGAAAAGCCCAGTAATTTCACCTAGTAGATCCTTTTGGGGAAGATGTAAGACAAATTTTCAGTAAAGAAATGTTTTAAACAAAATGGAACAATTGAGCTGAGTAGTTTGTAGGGTTGTTTTTACCACAAATTATTCTAAATATAAATATTGAATATGATATAGCCAAAATTCAACACTTTTACAGTGCTTCAATTTCACTGGAAGATTGAAATACACAGTTAAATCTATCCTGCTCTTACTAATATGCTTTAAAAATATTTAAATTTGCCTGTACAATTTCCGCAAAGATATTGTTTTTTAAACATTCATGACCTCCTGCTGATGAGCAACGTGGTGGGCAAATAAGAAAGGAAAAAATATTGGAGAAGAAATTAGGAAAATATTAATAGAGTGAATGTAAAAATTATGGGAAAACTGACTTGTTTTCTCTAATGAAAAAAAAAAAGTATCTCTATCAGATATGTTTATCTAACAAATAGCACTGCCCAGTTACTTCAAACATTTCCCGCCACTCTGTATTTTAAGAGGAGAGCCATGTTGGTGTATGGTGACAAAAAATTAGGAATCTAGTACCATCTTTTCTGACCATCATACTTACGCCTTTTAATTAATTTTGCTAGTCCGAAAAGGTGATACCAGATACCTTCTGATTTTTTGCAGCACTCTATATAAAGCAGTGTTGTCCAAACTTGGCCACTTTAAGATGAGTGGACTTCAACTCCCAGAATTCCCCAGCCAGCCCCATGGCTGGCTGGGGAATTCTGGGAGTTGAAGTCCACTCATCTTAAAGTGGCCAAGTTTGGACAACACTGATATAAAGTGTGAGCTTTAAAGAAAAACTGCTGCATTTTCTTTCCTATCCCTAGATGGCAGTGTTGTATCAGACATATTTTATTAGTTCATAATGTCTATCAATGCTTTGTTTGTTCTACTTCTGAAAGATTAGTTTTTTAGCCAAAACTGATCCTATCAGAATTTCTGCACGTGATTCCTTTTATGCTCATCTCACTGAGTCTGACCATGCTACTTATTGGGCATTTGCTTTGAGAAGATCAGGGTTAAAAGTTCTGGACTGACAACTATGGAAACTAAATCCTCTATTTGCTGTGATGCAAGTGCAGAGACAAACTTCCTCATTCTCTGGCAAACCCAGCAGTGAAGTTGTGGCTGTCAATGTTTTCAAAAGTTGGAAAGAACTAGAATTGAGGAATCATAGAACAGAGAAAAGCCCAGGGTAAGAATAACAAGTGAAATGTTGTATGAGCAAACAACTGAAGCCATGCAAAGAGCCATCACATTAGCAAGCAATGACAAGGATAAGGATTTAAAACAAGGACATGACATAAAGATCTCACTGATCCAAAGAGAAACTAAATGGGGAATAGAAGAGGGGAGGAATGTAGGCTGAGACTAATTTCTAATTCCATGTGAGGACAGTCCTACAAAAGCCTAATAAAAGTGGAACAAATGGAAGCTTTTTTAATTATTTTTTTTAAGTGACTCTTACAATCTTATGTACATTTGCTGAAAAGTAAGCCAGCTGGGTGACTCTGGGCTGGTCACTCTCTCTCAGCCCTAGGAAGAAGGCAGTGGCCAACTATTTCCAAAAATGTTGCTGAGAAAACAGCGTGGATCTGTCCACATAGTCACCAGGAGTCAAGACTGACTCAAAGTCACAAACACACTCATAAGTCCCACTAAGTCTGTTGTGGCTTTTTCCAAGTAATTGCATACGTATATGAGATTTAGCTCTGCTGCTTAATTGCAAATGCAGGAAGTAAAGCCATCGGCAGGGGTTTTTTTCCCCCCTCTCTCTCTCAATAATCCAAAACCTTAGTAATTTCTGAAGTACAAAAGAAAATTCAAGTAGAGGTGTTAAATTGGAGGCATCACCCAATTGTCTTCATCTCCTGCTTTAACCACTTATTCTCCACTGATACCTAGGACAATGCAGATCTAGTAGAGAACAGTAAATGGCAGGATGGAGGCCACTATTCCAGAGATTCCTCATTTTTATATTCCTTTCTTTCAAAACTTCTTAAAAATGTTTCTTTTACCATATCTGACCATTGGCACATTCAGCTTCATATTGACTACAGTCAGTGGCAATGGCTCTTTAGAGTCTTACCTGGGGATCCAAAAGATTAAACCTAGAATTGGCTGTATATGTATCGTATTCTCTGCACTGAGAAACAGCCTTTTATTCTGAGTTATCTGGCAGCTTGCCCAGAAATGGCTAAGAAAATAGATTTGGTGAACCACACAGAGAGGTTCCTATGACAGACCTTGTGGATTCAGCCCCAGAAACAAAGCATCAGATTCCAGTTGGCTCTGTTTTCTCTGAAATCAGTTTAATTACCTTTGGGAATCCTATGCTGGGTAAGATAGGTAGTTTGCTATTGAAAGAATAGGCAAAAAAGAAAAAAAAGTAATGAAGTGGATAAAAATAGACATCAAAATTGTCTTCAAATCCATGCTCAGTGATGGATTTATCAAATTGCTGAGAGTAACAACACTGGGACCTAGTGTTTTTATGCTCTGCTTGTGGATTTCCAAGGGCATCTGGCTGGCCACTGTAGGTATAGGATGATAGATTAGATGAGAGATTTTCCTAATTGAACAAAGCTCTTTTACTTGCTTTTCATTCTCTTCATATTTGTTCTCATTTCAATTTCTAACCCTTCAATTTTTTATTATAGAGAAGTAGAAATATCTTACATTTCATTTTTTCATTTCTAAAGCAATAACAATTCAAGCTAAAGTTACAATAACATTTATAAAACAACAAATTGCTGTCATAGGTACAATAATAATGCAAAATGCACTTCACACATTAATTGAGTGACTGAAGGCTAACAATGACCCAGGTGGCCCCATGACACGGGGCAGGTTTTTCAACAGGGTGCAACTGGAGACAAAGTTTTTACCAGTTGCTATCAGCTTAAATTCTGAAGGTAGAGATACCCAGAGAAAGCAACTTGGAAGACAATGTTTAAACTTCTTCTTCTTTAAAACTACTGAAAAAGAATATTAAAGACATTACTGAGATATTGTCTGTAAAGCACTTCACATATACTAAACTAGTTTGATTGTATAAATAATAATATATAAACTCCTGGTGGCAGTTTGCTTGGGAGATGAGGAGGAAGAGGAGAAAGAAGATTATGACTGGATTCACTGGGAAGAGTACAGTAATATCAATCAGTACATCAATCCTGGAACACATGTTTCATGTGCAAAATGTAGATTCAATCCACTGTATTGTCAGATCCTAGAGAGCTGGTACTGGACTATACAGTAAGATTATGTACATGATTCCGTCAGCCATAGCATACCAAGGACAATGGACTATGAGAGTTATAATCTAAAATATTTAGAGGTCACCAGGCTTCTACCACTATGGTAATCAATACTGAACACAATAGACAAAAGGTTGCACTCTCTAAATGGCAGCACCATTCAATAGGCGAAGTGTGCTTACTTCTCCGCTGTTACTGAGTCTGCAGATAGCTGGCCAGCAGCCCTGTTTAGAGTGACCAGGTCCTTTCTGGGTAAGGAGGGGCTTGGGGAACCCTTGCATGGCAGCTGTGAGGAATATTCTCGGCATCAGTCAGACAGAATTGCTCAACTTCACTTGGAGTTGGATGCCAGCTGGGCAGATCCTGTGGAAGTGAGTGAGCACATCCGGGTTCTGTTATCTGGGAAGACCTTGATCAGGTTACTTCTGAGTGCATGTTGGTCCCTACTCCCTAGATGTCCATATATTTCCAAGAAGGAAGATACATATAAGTGACTATTTCCGTATTATTTCCTGTGGAATCAGCTGTACAAGCAGCTGCATTATCTTCATTCATTCAGAGGACTATGCTCACACTGCTACCCGGCTTTTGGAGACATTGTACATTGCCCCTGTGACCTTCTGAATCCAAAGCAGGTGCTCTACCACAGAGTTACATCCTTTCTGTTGTTTCACTGAAAGGGGGAAATACAATGAATAATGTAGGTACTTTATGAAGTAGTAAACATGTTGTTGCGTGTGTATATGTGCATGCTTTTGATATAATATGGAAATTATTTATGTGGGACTAGGAACATGCATATCTCTTTGCAAAAACATAAGAATACATGCATGCTCCAAAGATTTACCGACTACAATTTAATTTAAACGTATCTTATTCTCAGACCTATGACCATATAAAGGGAACAAGAACTTGTCTATTATTTTCTCTGTTCTGTTACATTATTTACTTTAACTGAACCTATTTGTGAAGTCAGATTCCATAGGCTGAAAATGTAGCATATTATACAAAATAGTACCCCAAATTTTGTCTTATGTATGACAAGGTAATAAAGTATATCAGACTATTTCCTCTGTTTCCTCTGTTTATTGAGGACATTTAAGATGTTGTTTCTGCAGAAATGCTGTGTTTATTGCTGCTATATCTCTCTTTTCTTTTTTTTAATGCAGGGGGTCAAAAAACCCCCACAAGATTTTGAAAAGTATCAGTGTCACTTATAAAAGTGCACTAAATAAAAATTGGTCTTCAAAATTTTGGGCTGAAACCATATTATTAATTAATCCCAAATACAAAAGCATATTTGACAGACTTAACTTCCTTATATTTGAATCTCAAACATAATAAAGATTTTGAAATCAAACACTGACTTAAAAAAAAATGATTTCACAGCTCATACCTGTTTTACGATCAACTAAATATGGGCCAGGAGTTCTTTGTCACATGAAAAATTCTCCAAATTTGTTCTGCAGAAATTTTGATGTTTGCGTCTTGCTACTTTAAAGATAAGGCCCTGTTAATTTTAGCTGCAGATGTGAATATTTGATACCTGCACAGTGCATCTGGAAAACCATCTGAAATACACGAAGGGTACTAGATCTCTAAAATGCATAATTGTTTCTTTTCCCCTGAGAAATTGTGCAGGTTTTACACATTTGCACATGAAGAAATATTCTACAGGCCTCATCAAGCTCTAAAGAAAGGTTTAAAACAGAGAGTTCCTCTGGTTAATTTCAAAAGCGTGAGCTCACATTACTTACTAGCATTTCAGGTCTCTCAACCCGATAGCTTAGGGTTTTGGTGGCTGGTTGGCTGATGAGGGTTGTTTTTTTTTTTTTTTAATTGCAGTTTTGAAGAGTTTGTCTCTGTAGACATGTGGGCTGATGATACATATTCATGAATGAGAAAGTCTTTCCCGACCCTGTTAACTTTGACAAAGACTAAGCTGGTTTCACACAGCAAGTGGATGGGAGTTGTGGGTGACAACGGCTGAATGACAAGATTAGCTGGAAAAAAACCTCATTCCTTGCATCACTTGGCCTTGCCTTCCTAATGATTTTGCCAATTGTTGTTGGGGACAAGGCTGTCATTCACTGATGACTTCTTCTGACCATATTCAGATAACAACAATTTCCTTAACTTCTATTTTATTGGACACCACCAAGTAAGATCAGAACAAAAAGGAAATAGTTTCAGTTGTTCATGGATTGGAATTTGGTCACTTCAAAGGTACCTTTGATCTAGAAATATGTAGTGTACCAAATTCGTTATGTCTTTTTAATGAGCTTCTTAAATTTATTGCTCTTAATGCTGATCATCTCTTCCACATGTAGCGTAGTTTTGAGATGGCCATATTTAGAGAGGAACAGTCCAAACTTGTACTTTTAAGAACATTAGTCATGGAAAACAACAGGTGCTTTTGTTCCTAAATGTGACTCCTTTCAGATTCTGCCTTTGGCCACAGAATCCTCCTGCCTGAATGGAGTTACATACAGAGGATAGTTAGAATGTAGGACTCATGAATAGAATAATTCATGACACAAGAAAAGTGGGTATGCTTTAAATTTGCCACCCAGGCCTAAATTTATCCCAAGCAGGGCCTAGGAACCCAAATGGGCTCACTAAATAGACAGATGGATACTTGGCCTGGATATGTTAGCCCATAAAACTGTGCCTGGAACAGGGGAGGCCATAAGTCTTTTGAGGCAGAGGACTGTACTGGCCTTTGGGTAGCATACTTGGAAGGGGGCATTCCAACCAGAAAGAAGAGCCAGGACAAGGAAGTAGGAAGGGCCAATGTAAAAATAAATAAATAAGAATGATATATAGATTATTCTTCATCTGTTTAATATTTTCCTCATTGTCATATTTAAAAATTATGATTTGGCAGAAACTTTTGAAGAGCCTCTAGAGGGACCAATCCCTAGGCTTGGAGAGTGATTCCTTGAGGTAACAGCTTGTGGACTCAGCAGCATCTGGAGCAGGGGAATCAAAACAGGTAAGAGAGCAATTACATCACTGCAACTGAAGCCCCACCCCTTTTGTACATGCATCATAAATACCCAGAGTAGAATTAATCATGGAACATGTACAATGGTATGGTTCAGTATGAGGATATTCAGTTAACAAGAAGCGGATGCAAATGATCATATAAAATCTATCTGAAGAAAAGCAATGTCCTGCAGCAGATAGCAGGGTTTAATATTGCTTAAACTGATTAAGTACCTGAGAATTTTACTTAATAAAATATATTAAAAGATTTTTAAAATTCACAGATTTGGATCAAGATAATAGCAGATACTTTAAGGTGGAGAAAGTTAAACTTGTCCTGTCTCCAGTAAAAATGGATGTTTTTCCAAGGATTAGTTTCAAATTATTTCAAAAAAATTGAAGAAAAGGTATTAAGCAAGTAGCAGAGACAAATAACCAATTTTATTTGGTTAATTTGGATTATACATTGGATCACATCACTTTCTGGCTAGATTGCTTCTATTGAAACAGCTGGATTCCCAGAAGACTTGCACAAATATCTTTGGTTGGGTATAAAAGAAAAGTACTGTCTATAAGAGATAATCAGTTATAAACAGTGTACTAAAATTAAGGGATAAAGAGAGAAAAAGAATAAGTCGAGACCTATCACCTCTTGCATCAATATTAAAGCCGGAAATCTGGGGGTCCCCCACTTCTCCACCTCCATCAAAACTTATAGACTTTAGTACATATTAAGCATTCTTCCCATTAGACTGAAATTTGCATAATTTTTAAAATGAGACAAATTTGGGAGGCATCAAGTACAGGTAGTCTCTATTAAAGAAAATATGCACAATATATGCAAAAGTAAAATATAATTTGGGATTTACTTTATATCCTTTTAAAAATTATGTCTGCAATCCTATGCAAATAGTTTAAGAATAAAGTTCATTGGAATGTGTGACTTAATCCCAAGAAAAGATGTATATTATATTCTGTCCACTGTATATTTATCTGTATATTAGCCTCATGAGAACTAGTGTGCTGTAGCACTTAAGGTGCTGGACTAGCAGTGGGGAGAGTCAGGTTCAAGTCTTCATTAGATATGGAAGCTGGCAAAGCGATTTTGGGTTGCTGAAAAACATCTGTCTAGTATCTACCAACCCACACTGGATCAGCAGGTTAGATTATGATCCATAACCATCAATGAAGAGGTCTTCATTCTGCAGTGGATTGATTTGGGCTACTAATTATAATTAGCCTCATAGAAATCAATAGTATATATACATTGCTAAATGCATAGGATTTCCAATAAGCATTTTTGGTGTTTTACAGGGCTAACCTACTTAAGCATGTTTATTTTAAAGCCCCTTTGGGGCTTATTCCCTGTAAGTATGCAAAGGATTGTACAGTAAGGATCAAGCTAGATATGAGACTGAATGAATCATTAGGAAATACGTCACTTTTAGTTAAATAAAGAGTGTGGGGGGTAGAATTTAATTAGAATAATAGGGCATGGATGGTGTAGACACAACTCTTATCTCCTTGGTTACACGACCAAAAATCGTGCTATACTCAGAAGTCTGCAGATACATTTCTTGACCAAGACTATTAAAAATACTTTTTTTATCTCATAGAATGCCTAGCAAATATGTGCATGTAAATATGTTTGGGCCTACATGTGCATATATAATATAAAGTTTTACAGTTAAACTGTGGGGGGGTTTTGTCCCAAAGATAAGTGCTGATAGATCAAGTCACGATATAGTAATTCCCCCTCATATGGAAAAATATTCTGAAATTGATTGCTTCCTTGTTTTGGATCTGGATTCATGTACAGGATCTCAGATTCCTTAGTAAAACTGAACATGATTAAAGTATTACTTATTCCCCACTGTAGATCACTTAATAAATAATAATTGTGGGTGAATAGGAGGAAGAATCATGTTATAATGCTGAAGGCATAACTTTTGAGGGGCAAGAGTCATTCTTGGCCATTGAGTGCCATGCCAGAGGCCACATTCCAAAAAGGTATGTGAGACTAGGAGAAAGAATTTGGTGGGCCAAGGGCCCAAAGTTAACTTACTGAATTTAAATAAAATTAAAGTTAAGTTCAATTATTCAAGTACATTCATCTGTCTGATTATTTCCCCCTTCTGTCCCTTTAAAAAAGACCTTTTAGTGGCAACCTTTGCAGGAGTTTCTACGGGCCACCCCCCAAGCTTTTCATTGACCGCATACAGCCCTGGGACCATATGCTGGGCACCCATGTCATAAAGAGAAGCTCAATATATATGTCAAATCAGGATCCACAACAACTGGACCCAAGTTCTGGAAAAATACTAGACGCATATGGGAGTGCAGGAAATCTGCAAATTGTAGGGCAATTGAAGAATCAAGATTTTTTGCTGTGTACCTACCTGTGCTTGGAGCTACCGAGCTAAATTCTGTACTTTTCCACATTTCTGTAAATTTAGAGTTCATTGGAAGTTGGGGAGGGGAGGGAGATTTGTTTTATAAAAGGAACTTGGTCCTGAACTAACATCTAATAAAACATATTCCTCCCTTCCCCCCAAGCTTATCTCTATCATTTCTGCAAACAATTTCCTCATTGCTCCAGACTATTTTTGATCTCCTTCCTAAACACAAGTACTTCTGCTCCAGCTTTTGCTAAGGAAAGGGGATGGGGTAGGACCAGCCCCTCTTGGTCCCCCTCCCCTTTCCCTCATTTTGCCTGTTAATTGGCTGAGACCACCAGAATTTGGGGGACACAGATGTCACTGATAGTTTGCCTAGGGAGCGCATTCATGCCCATCTGTTGCAGTCTCGAAGGCTGTTCATATAGTCACAAGGCCTTCATTTAATTCTTGTCAGAAAGTAATGTAAATCCCGTTTACCTCAGAGGTCGCAGCCAAGATTTATGCCAATGAGCCCCCTGCAATTTACACACACACACCCACACACTGCTATAGTTGTATAGGAGAAAAGAAAGCCTTTCATGTTGCTGCATATTAACAAGTGAGCTTGTCTTTGGAGAGGCTTTTCTTGGTCAGGGTTTTCCTTATTTTAATACTGCTGGGGTCATTTGGTGTA
Source organism: Liasis olivaceus (assembly GCA_030867105.1). NCBI lineage: Eukaryota > Metazoa > Chordata > Lepidosauria > Squamata > Pythonidae > Liasis > Liasis olivaceus. The sequence goes on from CM061354.1 coordinate 23,795,242, forward strand.
CCGAGCTGGGCAGAAAAAAGGAAGCCTTGAGTCTTGCAGTCCCCACATAAGATGGAAATAGGACTATGAGCAAATTGCCTGGCTCATCTCACATTAGCTCATTGTATTATACTGATTCCTTGCTGTGTGGAATATTATGTCTATTATAAGAGTGAAAGGCAAGAAAAATTGCCAGGAGGAAGAGAAGGAGAAGGAGGAAGGAGATAATAGTCATCTTACCTTCTGCTTAGCATACTGTTATTACCATGAGCTCAAAGAGTGGCTGGGTGTTTATTTTAAAAAAAAACTCTGCAAAATAAACAAAAGCCAAACTACAGAATACAATAAATGGGAAGAGGCCAGCGGTGCTAATTTTTACTTGTCTCAATAACTCCTTTAAAAATAAACAGCTGGTAGCTCCCCCCCCACCCCCATAGCCCCTGCTTTAAATGTAATTTCCGATGAGAAATGAAGAAAGTGCAAATAAAATGCAGCTCTCCTGATTTCAAAAAGGGGAGAAGCCTCATTATTGTGAAAATAAAAAATTAAATCTGACCTTTGAAAAGGCCATGTGTTTGGGGCTCAGTCCTTCTCCCCTCGGCAGGACCACAGGACTCTTGCTATTCAATTCCAAAGAGAGCAAAGCCCACCCTTTTAAAAGAGTAGAGACAAAATGCACTGTAGCGTAATGACACGGGTTCAAAGTAGCTTTAACAAGCACACAGTTCAAAGTGCAGTAGGGGAGGGAAGATAATTTGCAGCCAGGCTGAACATTGGATGCATTATTTTACAATTCTCTAAAGGTGCTTTTTAAACTAATATTGGAGCGGAGAGAAATTATTGCAGCCCCCACTCCAATATTGCTACAACAGATAAAAGTGGGCTCTGGGTTACATTTGTTACAACGATGTCTGCCTATCCCTGATTTTATGACATCGTTCCAACCTGTTCCATTGCTATATAAGTGAAATAACCCTAGTTTTACTATTCATGTGGTTGACTGTAAAATTGTTATCTGCTGCATTACTGACAGAATTTCTTCACAACAGAAATCCAATAGCATGAGCTTTTATGCCATGCTGCAGTGGACAGCTACAGACAACCTCTAGATGGTGTCCACACACTATCTCCATCCCCAAATAAAATAATAAAAAATAATAACAAGATGTTTATTTCATGATATTCTGACATTCTTGCATGATTTCAGGAAAGAATATGCAACATTTCAACATTCTTGCTGAAAAACTCAGGGCTGAGAGCAGTGTTAAGACTGATAAACTTGCGAAACTTTAACCATTTTAAATTAGGGAGGTACCTGCACATCAGTCCTTGATAGAATCAATATAGACCAGGGCTGGGATTGAGAAACCATGGTTCTAGTCTGGGCAGGGAATAGTTCCTACATAAACAAATAGCCCTTAGCATCTAGGTTGTCCATTCGCTGTCCTTAAGAGGAAGTAATTTGAAATGCATTTCATAGGTAATGAGCAACTTTTAGAATCTTGACTTGTTCTTGTTTTGGCTCTAAAATTAAAAGCTTGGTTCTAACAGCCAGAATTTCCCAGCCAGAATTGTCTATGCTGGCTGGGGAATTCTGGGACTTAAGTCCATACATCTTAAAGTTGCCCAGTTTGAAAAACACTGGTCTAGCTATTGGAAGCAAGGCACCATCGTGAAACAAGTAACCACGCTTTACACAGGCTTTTTTATGTAGGAATTCTTCTAATTTTATTCTAATAATAATGATCCTGTAAAGTAGGTTGGACTGAGAAAAACTGACCTCAAATTGCCCTGGGAGCTTTGTGATCAGGCAGAGACCTAGACCTGGGTTTCCCCATTTCAGGTCCTGCAGCCAAACCACTGAACTAAACTGATAGACTAATTGTTCTCTTATACCACCCTAAAACAGAAATTCCTTGTGTGCTGCACCATCTGTTAAATGCTTTAAAAGGTAAAGCTATATGAAGCAGTAAAGAAACCAACCTAGAAATATAGGATATAGGATAACAGACTATGTTATTTATTTAAGAACGGTTTTACAACAGTGCTACTCCTAAACTCCTCTCACTCCATGCCTGCATTATCCTTCAAGATACTCCTGATGGAGACAGAAGCCAGAGAAAGGACTTGCCCAACGTGGGGAAAGTCTGTGTGTCTCCATGTTTGAATAATTAATTTTCTGATGCTTGAAAAAGAGAGTCTTTTTTCTCTAGGTCCTTTAGTTGAATCCTTTAAAGAAGAAGAAGAAGAGAAGCCTACCTTCCCCAAAGGGAAATAAGGGAACATGTAATGGTAATAATGAGCTTTGTGTTTCCTGCAGCTGCCAGATCCCCCAGTAATTCAAGCATCACCCATTCCCTGTTTGGCTCTGCAAATGAATCCTAACATGACCAGAAGATTTGTATAATTACAGCTGCATCTATTTTAGGGCCACCACAGATTTCCATTCAAAGAACAGGGAAGTTTTAGTGTGGCATTTAAAATAATTAAAATATTTATTTGAAAGTCAAAGCAGCAGTAGCCATAAATAACAATTGCTTTTTCTCCGTTGACTATGCTAAGTCCCAGTGAACATGCCTGTGATGAGCTTTAGTTGTTCCCTGTTGGGATTAATCCATAAATGCAGCCTCTACATAGAACTCATCAGTCTTTGTTCCCCCTTCATTGGTCTCTGGAATTATACTATAGCCCACAGATCAAAATTAGGGTAATAAAAAAAAAAAGAATAAAAGGGCTTAGGGAACCTAATTGGCTTTTCAGAATGTTAAATCCAGATTCTAACAATATAAAATTTAGAATTGTTCTGTGTTGATACGTTGCAGAAAAAAAACAATATTGCTGCATTTGCTTGTAGAGAAATTAATTATGGCATAAGCATTTATGGACAAAAGCCCCACTTCAACAATCATTCTTTTTTTAATGGGTTATCCTGGAGATTGTACATGTAGTCACTGCTTTAGAAAACTTGGTTGCCTGGGGTAGTAGCTTCATAAATTCAGTGCAGAAGTTTGATAAACTTTTTAGATTATATGAACTACCCTGAATTTAGTGCTGAAGAATCAGCAGATAGAAATAAATTAGAAACTATAGTGAAGGAAGCTTCCACCTGGGCAATACTTAGGTTTTCTGCCAAAGACTTCTCCCTTCAATCCAACCCTAGGATGAAAATGAAACGAAAAGTATTTTGAATTTTTCATGCTCAAAGCCCTGAAGTACTCAGGAAAGAATATGCAGGATTTCAGCATGCTTGCCCCAAAATGCAGGGTGAAGGCACTATTAATACTGGTAAACTTTTGAAACTTTTGGCCATTTAAATTTAGGAGGCACATGCACACCAGTGTGTGAGATTCTGCAATTGCATCAGTAACTGACAAGATTGCTGACCCCTAATTGTTGATACAGTGCTGGGCATATACCCTTCTCAAGCCTTGATGATGCAATCAGTGTAGAGTCAGTTAAGAAATTATAAGAACTCTTATGAAAATCTTAAGAATACTACAACCCACGGAGTCTTGTAGGTTTAATGAGATATTCCTTTTTTAAATTATACAGCCAAATCAGTTTATTTTGGGAAAGAGACAATTAGAACTAAGGAAGACAACAATTACAAATATATAATACCAAACAAAATCACTGAAGTCAGTTTAACTAAAAAAGTTAAATAAAACTTGTTTGAATAGAACCTTGGGTTTCAAAACACATGAGAGTACTTGAAGAGAGAATAGTCTGGGAGGAGGGTCAAGATCCTTGCTTATATGAAAGTCAACATCCTTACAATCACACATCCAAAGACTTTCCCTGTGGACATCTATCTACAGGGGTATCCTAATGGGACTGATATAGTTTGAGTATTGTTGGCAGGGAATGTTGGTTATCGGGTGCTCCTCCTTTTTGAGTGCCATTAGGGCTTTTGTTGCCTACTAACCTAAGAGAGCTTAATGTGACCTGTGATAGACGGATGGATGGATGGATGGATGGATGGATTTGATAATATACAACTTGATTTATACAACAACCTGAATTATTGAAATGTTGGATCAGAAATCATATGATATGACTTGAATGGTTATATGCATTGGTAGAAATTTTTATTTATTTTTGCACTCAACAGTATGCAAAACAAGCCAAGAAATAATGATTACAGAGCCTGTAGACTGATAGGCTGCTGCTTTAGCAATTTCTTACTATTATGTTGCTTTCCATGGAAGCACTGCATGGGAAGGGAGGGAGGGAGGGAGGACATAAGGATCTCAAAAGTGAGCTGTGAGGTATAGCTTGTCAAGGGATAGATGGCAACTATGTGTTTTCATTAAATAATATTTTTGATTAGAAGAAATTATTATTATTATTAGCAATAAAAGAACAAGATGTCCTCACATTCAGCTTTTCACGTATAAAATATTAATCTGATTCCTAATCAGCAGAAACTAACTTCACTATAAATCCTGTATGCATATTGGATATCATATGTTTCTATTTTGTTTAGTACTTCATTTCATAAGTCAAAGCAGGCATTATGAAAGACACAGAGCAACTCCCCCAAAGTACCACCTCAGAGTTTCCCTGATCTCCCAAATGATTAGACAAAACTCACCCAAGTCATATGTCATTTAACATGACATTTCTCCCTCCCACTCATGTTCTGCTCATAGGGTGGAGAAACCCATGACAGGATGATATCCTGGTCACAAAAGGAGCATCTCTAGACTAGTCTTCCTTAACCTGGTTCATTTCCCATTATCACCCCCAGTTTTTTGTCATGCTGTTTGGGGAATCATGGAAAATGAAGTCCAGCACATCAGCAGGGAACCAAATTGGGTGGACTGCACACTGAAAATCGGGGCACTTTTCCCCACCTGGAGTCCCCCACACGTATTAAGCTTGGAACTTACAGAATTCCAGCCAACAAAAGGATGCCATTTTCATTGGCAGGTATTTTTAAGGAGGGCTATCAAACCACATATGATAGTTTAATAGGATAAGTTGAACCATTCCTTTTTATTGACTGGGGGGAAATGTGGAGGTTGCCACCTTCCAGCTCCTGTGTACTTTGTAAAATTATCATACATTTAGACTACGTGGTGGAACTCTACCAATGTATCTAACATCCTGGCTCTTTCCTGTAATGCAAAGCTAGAATGGCTTCCTGCTATTTTTTTTTTCCAGTTTAAAGCACTTGAGCCCATGAAGTTGTATATATGTAAAGTGATTCTCTGTATTCACAAGCCAGCTGGCCATTTCACTGTTTGGACTTTAAAACTCTATGAATTTCAAACTCTTTCTTTGTGTTCCCTTTGCATGGAGATGTTTGTTGTCTTGGAGTTTATCTTGTGGACCCTGGAGTAATTTCATACCCTTCTCTAATAAAGTCCTTGGAGGCTATCATATACATATCCTATTATCCTACTCTATTTGAGCCTTGCAGATAATTGATGATGTTTTAGTTAATCATCTCCCCCACTACTTCTTTTGTTCACCAGGTATGTCAGCCCGAAAGGGATTCTTTTCATTTAGAATGTGTGTCTTCTCCTAGGTAATTGATCACTGTGCACCCAGAACACTCCCTCCTCCTGATTCCAACAGAGCAGGAGTGTGCATCATGAATAATCAAAAAATGGTGAACCGTCTGTTGCAAGAATGCAACCAAATGCTGGAGCAGCCTTCACTAATGGTGGAAGACCAGCCCAAGGAAAGCAAGCATCAACTGTTCAGAGGTGAGATCCCAGTGTTAAGTATCAGATACAAGACAGCTGATCACCTGAGCTTGTATCCTCACCAGCTTGCTCTGTTCTTTCTAGCAGTCAAATCATTACTGAATTTCTAGAACCCGAACATGATGTGAGTATGAAGGCCGGCAGGGCAGGAGGCCACATTATACCACTGAATTGCTGTCAGTTCTCATTTAAAGCTTCAGTAAGCATAGGTTGTAAGGGGCAGCTTTCACTTGACAAAAACAATGTTCCCAAAGTTTGGTGATGCACATAAATTTAAATTATTAAAAAAAAGAAAAAGAAAATAATCATGAAACTTATGAATACTGCCTGTTACTTCCTTTCCATTTGCTGAAAATCCATCTCTGTTACAAACATATTTGACAGATTTCCCTACTTTGGACTTCTTTAATTGCTTTTTCATTACATAGGTCATTTTGAAAATAAAATAGAGCAAGATGCTTTTATAGAGGAACATTCTGTGGTATTTTGATTCTTTGAACAAAGGCTCATAAATGATAATAATGTGCAATATAATTTGGGTTTTTTTAATATATATAAAAACAATTTCTATTTATATTGGAAGATTAATATAGTGTGCCATATGATGAAGCAAGACCTTCCCTTGGAGAGTTCATGGTGCAAACAGTTTATCAGTCATAAAAATATGGCAAAACTCTATTGCTTTTTTCTTTCTATAGAAAGCTAACATTGTTAGTCTTTGGGAATATATTATTCCAGATACAGGTATCCCAACATGTTAACAGAAATATTAAATCATTTTACAGTGCAGTTGTGTATTCTTGGTCAAATGTAAGTTCCCTTGAATCCAATGAAACTAAGGCAGAGAAATTTGCAAAGGATTGGTATTTGCAAGAAGCTTTTCCAAATTCCATGCATAAAATCATGACTAACAATGCTGACCTTTTACATTAAATTACAAAGTGGTCACTTTTTTTACCATATTCCCTGCCATCATTACCCTTCATCGTACCCTGTGGTAGAATTCCTCTCTATTCAAGTTATTTAATATCAAACAAGAAATCATAATGTCATCTGCTTTCTTGTCCATGAAAGATTGAATTCCTTTTCTGGCAGGTAAATCAGAGGTTTCTCCCCACCTAGTTCGATGCTTCAGTAGCACTTGCTACTTTGTAGTAAATCAGCCACGATAAAAGGAAATTGAGATCCAGCTAATTCAGAAATTATTGTTTGTGTACAGTGGGGGTATGCAATCTTTTTTGTTCATTGCGTCAGTGCCATATTCCAAAAAGTTGCCAGTTAATTTACAATTGATATATTATTTAATATGATTACTTCCCCTTATTTAATATTTTTGTCCTTTGGTGGCTACTTTTAGAATTGCTGTGGGCTGCATTCGGTGGGGAGGGAGACAGCCTCTTGAACTACAGTTTGTGCATTACTGATGTTCAGCTTTGATTACAGTTCCTTACTGTGCACATTCATTCAAGAATATAGTTTATATAAAAGCAGGGTTATATCTTTTCATCCCACAAAGGGTACTTTTGTTTCCTTGTTGCTATTTCCTCTCAGCTTTATTACTTCTCTTCAGATGGGCTGTGTGACTTTTAATCAGGTAGCTTCTTCTTTGCTTCCTCCCCTGCAAAATGCTGGAGAGCTTGATCAATAATCGCTTTAGTTCCAGATATGCTACATCAATGCCTTTATAATCACTTCATTAGACAGGCCCCTCCAGGTGAACTGCTTCAGGAAGTGAAGGATCTGAGACTCGGAGCGTCTTAGGATTGATTATCCTCAGCTGAGATAAGGGTAAAAATCTGTCTAAACCAGTGAAATGGGCATACCAATAATGTCACAATGTGTGACAGGGATTATTGCTTTAGATTATTCAGTGGTTGAAGTTGTACAAAAACTAGACTTAAAATGCAGTTAACTGGGTCGTGGCTTGGTGTGGTATGAGCATATTCTGTATGATTAATTTAAGATTCATAGGTGTCCATTCCTAACCATAGTGATGAAACATGCATTATGACATCACAATGCAAGCTCTGCCCTTTAGTACTTGCATTGGAGTATCACACACAGGTAGTTAAGTAGCAGAGTTTGCATCATAAAAGTTGTAACACACATTTTGGCCACTGATTAATTCAGTAAACTGTGCATCATGCTTAAAAGATAATAGCAACGGTGCAGCATATATTATTAGGTTGGTTCATGAATTCAAACAAGGAACTTGTTATCATTATTTTCTATGATGCTCAGATGAAGCAGACTTTGGGAGACAAAGGGGAGAAAAGAGGAAAAGTTGATTTGGAAAGGAATCTTTCCAGTTTGTAAATCCCTGAGCCATTGTTGAGGCTATCAACTATCCAAGTCACCTTGATCACTAATTGTTGAAATGAAATGCAAATGCTCATTATTGGGCATATTAAAACTATAATAAATAAAATTATGAATATTTTTCATAAATACATTGATTACTTTGTCTTGCCTTGTAGCAGCACCAGCTTTCTTGTCTCCCATGTTTGTTCTTTTTCTATCACTTTTTCATACACTTTTCATATTTTCCCAGTGCATAAGCTATTTTGGTCAACAATTCTAGTGAAGATTTTTAAAAATATCTTGTTCATTGATTAAGAAGTAACATCCATGGTCAAGGATAGACCTAAAGCTGGATTTCCCCAATCCTAGTTCAGTGCCTTTACTACTACACATCACTGGTTCTCCTTGAGATTCTGGGTAATTATCACATACAGTAGCCAGTTGTAGATGTGTTTCTTATCCTAATCTAATGTCAGAGTAGTATCTCTATAAAAAGCTGCTTTTCATCAAGGGAACTTGGATTCATTAGTTAACTGGGTGAGATGGTAATTTTTGACAATTTTCCCAATTATCTCCCACTTTCTTCTAAACAGCTTTTTAGAGGGCAGCAGGATAGGAGATAAAACTGTTGCACTGGCCCCATTCATAGAGCAAGTGTGTTTAAATCTGGATACAACCCATTATGATGCTAAAATACTTGTTTGAGTTTCTTAATTTAGGATGCAAAATAACAAACATAGCTAACAATTTTGTTGAGAATCAGTGTGATGTAATGGTTCAAGAAGTTAGACAAAGACTGAGCAGCCCCAGGTTCAAGTCTGCCTTCAGCCATGGAAACCCACTGGGTGACTTTGAATCAGCCCAACCTAGCTCGCAGGATTATTTTGCAGGGATAAAATGAACAGAAATCTATATAAGCTACCTTGAACATCTGGAGAAGAGGCAGCGTATAAATCTATCAAATTATAATGAAATTGTCCATATTTATTCTGTGTCCATAATACTGAAAGGGAGAACAATCAAGCTATGAGTTTGTTGCATTAGCACTTAATATCCACATTTGTGAGTTTCCTTTGAGCATCCTATGTTCTCCATTCCTTTCCAACTTCTGCTCATTGCTCATACCCATGAAACAATCCAGTCTTTCTCTTCTTGCTAAATTTCTTTCCTTAATGGCAGACAACTCCAGTTTAGCTGCAGGGCAGAGGATGAGAGGTCACCTGATGACAGGTAGCCCCTCTCCCTGTTGGTCTGTTGCTAGAAGAAGTGGCAGCTTGTAGTTCCTTAGAGACAATCTGGGCAAGGGAATGCTTTCAGCAAGAAAGGTATCACCTTGTAACCTTTGTGGCTGACTCACTTACCTGCCCTTTGACCCTTTCAGCTTCACTCCCGGAGGATTTGAAGACCCTCATCGAAGAGGCCAAGGAAATGAAGTGGCCCTTTGTGCCAGAAAGGTGGCAATACAAACAAGCCATAGACCTCGAAGACAAAACAAATTTGCAAGATATGATCAATGCAAGGCTGCATGAGTTACTGGTATGACACCAAAGACACCTGTCCTTGAAACCTGCACTAGCTCTTAAATGTACAGTGACCCAACAGATGGTAGCTTCCTTGTTACACAGGTGACCCCCCCCCCCATTTTTCACTGTTGCTTCTACCCCATGACAGTTGCTATCCTGCTTCTATTCAAGTTGATGGTTAAATTGATTCCTGTTGTCATCAGAAGACATGGGGTCAGTGGTTTGATTTTGTTCACATATTGCAAGATATGTAACCTGATCTGTAGTTTAGGATGCATTTTCATGTAAGCACAGGGTTCATGCACAAGGGGACTTCCTGCAGTGAAGGGATGAAAGAAGCCACTCACTCAAGTGCATGAGGTGTACTTTGGAGTAAGCAATGAAAAACACAAACCTAACGTTTTATCTGTTAGCATGATAAAGAACAGGATAGCCTTATCCAGCCCACATGATGGGGCCAATAAAATAATAAAATAATAAAATATGTGCCATTGTGATTCCAGTTATCAAAGCAAATAGCAAGTGGGTAAATCTCTTCTGAAATAATAATGCCATGAATCATGGCAGTGAATAAAAACATGCATGCTAGGGGGTTTTTTTCCTTGAGATAAAGAATTGCATTCTAAATGTTATGTGTTAGATAAGATTGACATTAGTGGGCTTGCCTAGATCTTTGTTGGGATGAGAATCAGAAAAAGGGTTTTATTTGTTACCTCATGGCTATAATTTTGAAAAGGAGATTTCTATTTTGAAAATGTTTTGTTTAGAGGCTTCCTTCATTCTCAAACTACTAGGTGATGGGCAGCTTATTTTGAGTATCTGGGAAGGGAAGCAAATTTGTATACTTTCTAATTTATTATTGTATTTTTAACCCCAGTGTGCTCATGGGATTTTTTGTCTTAGGTGCTGAAGTAATTTGGTCAACCTTGGGTATATGCATCTTGATTTGGAAAGGGAGATATCAGTTACTTCTCATAGCAAAATGAATTGGGTGCCTTTCACTCTTCTATTCAACTTCTAGAAGGGTTTTGAATTTCATAGACTATTACCTTCTGAATGCAATTAACTCTTCATTTAATCATGTCCTTTTAAATCAAACTCAAGCATTTTTATTTTATTTCTTTTTTTACATTTTAATTCATTACCTTTTTGGTCTTTATTTCCAAACGTTGTTGCTCAAGTTTCTTCTTGATATTTCAATAGATGATTTCTCCAAGGTAAAATCAGTTGTAGCATATAGAATTTGGTGGCTGGTGGACACATTTGGAATTTTGAGAACATGTTGTTATGGTGGTTTTCAGAACAAGACTTCGGTGTAGCCTTGCCCGTTCACAAAATGACCACCAGTGGACATATGGGTGACAGTTTGTTCTTTCAAACCAGGGAGTCATTGAGGGTCCATTCCTTTGATCTTCACCAATCATGCCTTCATGCCACAGTTGGGACATAGAGAAGGGCCTGGCGATCAGATTTTAGGATGCTGGCCAGTCAGTGCAAAAGAAGGCAGACTAAGATATCCTGTGAAGTGCTAATAACTTCTTTCTTCCACTGTCCCCTTGTAGAGGAAGCATCTCATGCTGAAGAACAAAATCAAATCCATTCAAAGGGCAACATGTGACTTAAAGTTCTGTGAGTGTACATGTAGCACCTGTCAGGAACCCCTTAAACCAGACATCTCTTTTCCTGAAATTACACAACAGCCATGATGGGCAGCCATTTAATCTCAAACAAAGAGGCAGTTGCTTTAAGGTATTCCAACAGATGTTTTATATACACCCACATGGTCCAAATCATGCTTTGCCTTTTGAATCTGAATCTCCTGAACACTCCTAATATCCAAAATTCATCAGGCATAGCACATTTCCTTGAGCAATTCTCTAATAAAACAATTCCAATTGATGCTCATTTGTGCCTTTACTACATTTTAGGCAAATGCATAGAGATAAGATATTCCTATTTGGCATGCTCCTGTTACACTCCAGAATCTTTCATTTGGACCCTTCCCATTCACAGGACCCAACATCCTGTTGGCAGCATCTTTTGCAGAAACAGCTGCCCATTTCCTGCTGTTTTCAGCTAAAGCATTTGCATGGATGTGTACTTCCAAGCTTTATCCAAGGAATTGTGGGCCATTAACCAAGCAAAATTTGCTAAATGTAAGGCTCCAAGTGGGTGCAAATAGAATATCGCAGTGAGGGGCTCAATGTTGACAGCATGCAGTGCTTGCCTGAGAGTTATAACAGTTAAAGTTCCATTAAATCAATACTAAGTCATTCTTCTTCTCCCCCTCCATAAGCAAATGGATTTAACTTGCATGATGTAACTTACATGCCTTGACAGAGGAGGAGGGCTCTGTTGCTGTTTTACAAATCCCTGGCACTAAGTGGAGTTTTATTGTGATTCTGGATTTGTTTTGGCTATTTTCTACCTCTTCCCTCTGTCTCTCCCTCCCCCCCATCTTTTTTCTTTTTCTTTTTTTTACTTTTCTTTTCCTTTCTGGTGTGTGGCCTTAGACAGAAATTTATGGCGGAGGCTGACCCTTTGACAATGCCCACAAAGCCCCCAGACTCAAAAGCATTTGTCTGCTCCCTCCCAGGATAAACACCTGCAGAAAACTCTCTGAGAAACCTGGATAGATAGGAGATTAATGTGGCTGTAATAGCAAAGCCATGTTTGCACACATTATATTCTCACCCCAGGTAGATGAACTGTTTCTGGGATGATACCAATTATTTATTGTCGAAACATCTGTTGATAACTGCAGCTGCCCCTGCGAAACAAAGCAGATCTTGGGGTTATAGACTATAGGTCTCTTGGCCCCATCTCATGCTAGTTTGAAACTATTCACCCAAGTGTCCCAAAGTTTGTGGTTTACCATCATTTTCATCCTACCATAAGAAGTGATTCCCAAATACTGTGCTCCTTTCCCTGGGGGCTTTGAAGTATTATTTCAGTTTCACTGGTAATTTATATTCCAGCACTATTGTATGCAGGAGAAAAGAGACACTTCTTTTTGTCTTCCTTTTAATCGTACTTTGACTGACATTTTGACCCATATTATTACTATTAGTCAAGAAAGGCTTTTTCCCTTCCTGCTTTGCTTCCCCCCCCCCCCCCTTTGCTTTTAAAGAATCAAGGCATTATCAGATTTTCAGCTGAATTTTATTTATTAAAAAAATATTACAGCTTGACAGCAAAACATGAAATTCTGTATTTCCTATTTTCATATGATTTGAGGAATTATTTTAATTCTCCCAGAAACAGAAATAAGCCTTTGTTGGTATTGTTGAGAAAAACAGTTAACACATTATGTCTGGGTTCATTCTAAAGTGGTGAGTTTAGAATAAGCTCTCCACCAGAATGAACCAGTGTTTGTAAATGCTCTGGGATCCTTGAATGGAGTGTTTATTATTCTGGAAGGCCAGATTTTGTGGTCCTTATTCACAGCATGCAGCATCTTACTTCTTGAGTAGTTTCCCTGATCTCAAAGTATCTCTGTGAGAGCACTTGGGTCTCCTGTCTGAAAATTTGACTTAGCCTTGCATTGTTACAAGCAAAGCTTTGTTTGCAGACCATTGCTTGGCTGAGTATGCAAAGCAATCAGGACTGCTTACATCAGCCTTTTAAACAGTTCAGCTTGGCATTGGCTGCAGAATCCTATTGTACAAAACAAGCAGATTTCAATGCTCATGAAAGACACTGGGGAGTTGGCAAAGGGCGGGGATGGGGGGAGAATCCCATATCTGTTGGTTTTACCAATCTTAAAAAACTGGTTGAGTGAGATGTGCACCCCACAATATTTCTTCTCTTAACCATGGTTTTCACTGTTGAACTTTTGGTTAGGAATTTGAAATGAAGAAAAGATATGGTAACTCTTAGCACAATTTTTCATGAATTCTTTCAGTGGTTCAGAAGTAATTCTCATTATTTGTCAATATAAATTCAGATTAAGGTATCTGATGACAAATGCTTAATTGATTCAATAAACTTAAATTCAAAATAAAATGTAAGGTCCCTTTGGACACTAAGAAAACTTTTAATATAGTTATATTAATTCAAAAAAGCCCAAACTTTTTAATTTTTAATTATCAACTTAGAGTTTCTTCAACATTCACTTTTTACTCATATCTGCTACAATTATTTCTTTCAACTGTTATTTTTTCTACTTTTTGCCTGTTTTTCCATTTCAGGAGAGAATACAGTGATACCTCGGTTCACAAACTTAATTCGTTCCACGATTCTGGTCGCGAACCGAATTGTTCGTGAACCGAATCAAATTTTCCCATAAGGTTCAATGTAAATAAAGTTAATCCTTTCTGAACCATATGTATTTTTTTTTAACCACAAAAATATGAAACAAAGTAAAGTACAGTACAGTATGAAGAGAGAGAACACTAACCTTGCTTGAGGCGACACCAAGAAGCTTCACAGCAAGTGTCTGTCTGCGACCACGATCTCATCTAGAGGAAGCCATGACCATGTGTCAGAGCAGAGAAGATGGCTGCAGGTCATGTTCATCACCCGATGCAGAGTTCTCAAATGGAAGCAAAAATTTGCGAACGCTGCTGTTCGCGAACCGAATTGTTCGTGAACCGAGGTATTACTGTATCCACTGGGGCTAGCATAATCATCATTAAAAATTATGCAGGCTGTTTTTATTTATCTGTTAGGTTTATATTCTGTCTTTCTTCCAGGATCTCAAAGTTTGGTAAATATGGTTCCCTCCTTCAGTTTTTCCTATAACAGTTCTGTTGGATAGTAGGCTGAAACCAATAGAGGTGAATATGTGTAGCTCAGGGTTGAACTGTGGAGTCCTTGGGGTTCTCTGAGCTTGGTTCTTTTCTTGCAAACATTTCATTACCCGGCTAGGTAGATGTTACCTAGCCAGGTAATGAAACATTTGCAAGAAAAGAACCAAGCTCAGAGAACCCCAAGGACTCCACAGTAGGCTGAAAGCTAGTAAGTGCCCCATGTCACTCAGTGAGCTTCTGCAGTTTGGGAAGAATTTAAACCTGGTCTTTCTGATCTAAGTCTAATGCTTCAACCACTGTGCTACACCTTGTCTCAGTATTAGAAGATAAAAAAAGGTTACAAATGGAGGCAGTTCCCTGGTGCTTCAAAGGATGGGCCAGAAGAGGGCTTCATTGATACCTCCTATTTGGGAGTCTAGATATCTGATAGCCAAGTGTTGATTCTAGTCCCAGCTTTTAGTCAAGAGCTTTGTGGTCACATCTTAAACAAGCTAGAGTTGCCAAAAATTCATTGAAATCAGCATCATTCTTGATGCAACTAAGGTACATGAACTTTAATTAAATCTGCACACTTCTGAAACTAAGATTCCTGAGACACTCTAGAAAAGCATTTGGTGTTTTGCACATTCATTAATGAGAAAGCATAACTTGCCGTGCTATGATGCTGGCTATTAGCACTCCAGCTCTAAACTCCTAAAGGACTTTGTGATGGCGATTCAGTCTCTAGTGGGGAGTGGCTGAGCTGCCATTATGACATACAGGATGAGAACCAGCAAAGGACTTTAGGTGCCATTGGCTGTGCTGCTTAGTTTCTGTAAACAGATAAGGGAGGGGTTCCTAAGAAAAGGAGGACCTGGCAGAAGAAGAACAGAGTAATTGCAACACAAAAGTGTAACATAAACAGGAGAAGAAGCAAATTAGAGCTAGAACTTAAGAGAAGGGGTGGTTCAAATAAAAGAGGGGAAGAAGATTAGGCTATAGGACTTGGGTCCATTCTACAGTTCACAGCTGTATCTCTTTGTTACATTAAATAAAACAGTTTGAGCATTCACCAGCCACCCAACTGTCTCCCTTATTCTCCTTGTGGAGAATATTCTGATTCCATGTAAGGATAGCATCTTGATGCAAATCATTGGTTTTATACAGAAGTGCGCATGTGGTCATCTGTGTGTTAATTGGCACCATTTCATCATCTCTCATTTGACTGCAAGTGATGGAAGTTGGAATTCAATAACCACTGAAGGTCACATGTCTATTTCTGACTTAGTCTAACAGTGATAACTAGGCTATATGTTTGAACATGACTCAGGAGCCAAAGCAACATTTTTTTCTTTTTCTTTTTCTTTTTCTTTTTCTTCTTTTTTGCCTCTTTTCAAGGTGCCATTGTGCTGCTAATTTCCTACCTGTGATAATGAACTCTATCAGTTGCATTCTATGAAATCTAGATTCTGCTAAAGGGATTTTCTTATGATGTACAGAACTGAACAAGAATTTCAGTCTTCTTATTTTACAAGGTAAAGCCACAAGTCAAAGCCGCATAGTCAAAGCTATGGTTTTTCCAGTAGTAATGTATGGCTGTGAGAGCTGGACCATAAAGAAGGCTGAACGCCAAAGAATTGATGCCTTTGAACTATGGTGCTGGAGAAGACTCTTAAGAGTCCCCTGGACTGCTAGGAGGTCAAACCAGTCAATCTTAAAGGAAATCAACTCTGATTGCTCATTGGAAGGATTGATAATGAAGCTCAAGCTCAGATACTTTGGTCACCTAATGCGAAGAGAGGACTCTTTGGAAAAGACCCTGATGCTGAGAAAGATGGAAGGCAAAAGGAGAAGAGGATGGCAGAGGATGAGATGGCTAGATAGCATCACTGAAGCAATGAGCATGAAATTGAGCAAACTCAGGGAGGCAGTGAAAGATAGGAAGGCCTGGCGCAATATGGTTCATGGGGTCACGAAGAGTCGGACACAACTTAACGACTGAACAACAACAACAACAAAAGCCACAAGGTCTGTGTGATTAGGGCTACCATTTTCAAGCTGCAAAACTCTAGGCAACCATTAGATGGCAGCAAAGAGATACGGCCAATTCCAACTTCTTGCTGCAATCTAGTGTTCGTTTAGATTTCTGCAGCCTGGATTTGGTAGGAAGAAAGAAAAGCATATTCTTTTGGAAGACATTTAATTCTTGCTCATTGAAATTTCCTCTATTATCTTCTGTTTCCATTCCATTCATTAATTTATTATGCACAAGCAATTTTGTATTTGCAACATTGCTAACAAGTGCTAGAGCAGGTGGTTCTGAGGAAGTAGAGGGTTTTCTGGCAAATGCTTGGTGTTGCAGCCTTGGACTTGAGGCTAAAACTGAAACCATAAAGGTGTAATGCTGGGAGGATTTAAATCACTAAAATAATGAACTAGAAAACAGCACATTCTTCGTTTTTGAGATTTTGAAAAAAAGGCCTTAGGGAAAACTATTTTTCATCTCCAACCTGCACACATACCCAGACACAAACATTTTAATTAACATACAGAAATCTTCTGCAAATCTAATTCCATTTGTACCTTCTTCAGTTTTCCAGTCATGAAGTTCCTTTTGTGCCCTAAATTCAATTACAAACACGCATTGGGCACTATGGAAACAGATGTTCATTTATTTCTCTCTTTAGCCACGATGAATACAAAAACTTCTTTTTCCCTTCCACCCATCCACCATCTTTATATTCTGTTTTTTTAAGATTAGGCTGTTCTTCTTATTCACTGAATCAATGATTTATACATTATCTTTTGATATAAATATTACAATTACAACTTTGAATTGGTTTATTTGAAATTATATTAATTTGGTGGAGATACATTATATACATCTATATGTATTGGTACATATAATATATGTACCAATCACTTTTTCCATGGAGATGTGGAACGTGCGTGTGGAATTGGAAACAGAACTAGGGGCAAGGTCAAAAATATACTTTCTCTTCAAAAAATAGCAAAAGAATATTGAGATTATATAGCAAATGAGAGTATTAAAATACAGAAGTGCTAACATATCAATGATGCCCATCGTAAGGGACTTAACAACTATACAGTAATTTGGTATTGTTAACATGGTACAAACGTATTTTGCCACAGCAGGTGGCAGCACCTACCTGAACTTGATTAAGCTAACCAGAGTCAGACCTGATTTATATTTGGATCAGAGACTATGGGAAATATCAAGGCTGTAAACTAGACTGGGAACTTGAGAAATCATGGAAGAAGGCAATAAGAAATCACTTCTGTACTACTGCAAAGAAAATTGTATGAATGTGGTCATATAGTCTCCAGGAGTTGAGCCTGATTTGTGAGACATTACCTTAACTCATGATTTGAGAAGCCTGTAATGGATCATTGCGTGATGGATTTCAATAGTCATCCATAATAATCCCATGTAAAAGTCAGATAGAAACCAACTATTCCTAGTTTACATATTATGCATATGTGGAGAGAATTTTATAAATCATTTATTTGATTTAATGTACAAGAATATAACATGTATTTCCAATTGATCAGCATATTTTTCACCTTTTTCTATCAATAGCTTTATACATAGGCATTATTTGATTGCAACACAAGGAGTTGCTTTTCTTTCAGTTATGATTACTATTATGCTTTCCAAACTCCTAGAGATTGTGGTTAGTTTTAACTCTAGCTAGAGAAAGTGAAAAAAATACTTTATGAAGATGGGTTGTTTTTCCTAAACACTATTAAAGCCAATCCTGGTTTATTGTCCAGATGTAAGCCAAAACTGAGATTATCTAAAAGGGAAGCTTTCAGTCCCTTCATAAGCCTCATCAAGGTGAACTCAAGCCTTCTTACAGTTTCTGTTCTGTGTGAATAAGAACATCTGAAGTATGGTACCATCCTTCCAGCTACATCATGCTTCCACATGATAATGCCAGGAAAAAGAGAAGGAAGCTTTGCTATAACTCAGCATTGATCCATCAAAAGAGGATGATTCCAGAAGCACACAGTTTTTTCAAGAAATGCTGGCAACTTTACAGCTGACCAAGCATATATTATAGGTTTTGAGACTAACAAAATTAAATTGGACAGAATTTAGTTTCTTGGCCTGTGAGAAACAATAATTTTATTAAATCTCTGCAAATGATCTTGGGAGGAAGAAATTAGTTGCCTTATCTAGCCTTCATGTGTGAAATCATCCTTACACTCTTCAATTGCTACAGATTTGTCCCCAGAATTTGCCTTGATTTTTGTTTGATAATGTTTAAATATTTGTTAGGGAGAAGAGGTCTTACATCTGTTTTACAGTATTCTTGTGGACTAAGGGCTGTTGTATGATTTCATAGGCAAAGAAATAGTCAAACATTTTCTTAGCATGTTGTTGAGGGAGATGGGAGAACAGTTTGTAATATCAACAACTGATACCAAGCTGAATTTATTAGAGTGAAGTGCCACCTTACCTTGAGGGAAAGAAAAAAAATAGGAAATATTCTTCCCCTGTCTTGACTTCGCCCTATTTTACGTCAACTTGATTTTGAAGAGGGATACAAGAGGTTTCGGCATTAAGCAGAGAGTTCAATTATGCAGCTGCCGAGCCTTGCAGAATAGGGAAACTTGGTTTAGATTATTTCACAATGCTATTGAAGTGCTTATTTTCCTCCTGAAGAGACACAAACAGATGCAAACTTCTGTAAACACTTTAGAAATGAATTCAGTGAGTTTGGCCTCTCAGCGGTGCTCAATAGCTGACAGAAAAATGTCTAATTAGTGCAAGTGGAAATAATAGGGCCACTTGGATTCCTCCTACACTTCTCCACATCTCCTTTTCCTAGGAACTGAAAGGCTCTTTTGTTTGGCAGGTCACCCTCTCCCATGCTTTTGTGTTTCAGTTTCTTAAGGGAAGGCAAGAACCAAAGGGGAAAAATATATGAGGCGATGAAGGCAATGCTTATGCATATGGTAGATGCTGGAGCACTGTGAAGAATTGGTACCTAGGCAGTATCAGTTTTCAGGTGCTTCAGGATGAGGATTCCTCCCATAGTGGAAAGCATACGTTCCAGAGAAAGGGGAATCCCTTTCAGTTGCCACCTTTTATTTAAAAAAAAATATTCTCAAAAAGAATCGTTGTTTTTTTTTTTTAATGCTTGAATTGTCTGAAGAGCACTTCAAAGTAATTGACACCCTGCTCTTGTGAGAAAACATACACTCTGCATTCCTGTTAACACCATGCAGGAAAATTTCCCTCTGCATGGTGAAAGGGAGTTTGTTTTCAAGATGTCTTTACAAGGAGAAGAAACATTTGGTGAAATCCTCACGACTGGAGGATAGTGTTTTTGCACTGATTTAGTGAAGAGATGGCTGTCCATAGCCCTGGGTCCTTTTGTCAAAAGGACAGAGGCAGTGTCACGCTGTCACTTGTAAGATCCACCGCTCTTGCTGCAGTGTCACAATGCACATGCAGAAGAGGTAAGGTCTGCAGCATGATGCTACTTTCTTCAGACTGACCAGTTGGACACCCCCTGACCCTGCGGGCCAAAGGATGTTTTACCTCTCTCATTTCTTCTGGCGACCAATTAAATCCTAAAGGAAGACAACATGAGGGAAACAGAAGGGTTCCAAGTATTGACAGGATGTTTCTTCCTCTGTGAAAGAAGCTTCTATTTTTCTACCTTATTGTCAAGATGCTTTCAGATTTCTCTGAGTGGTGTTTTTGAGCTGAGTCCTTGTTTGAGATAGCAACAGGTGCTGCTGCTGCTGCTGCTGCTTTTCTTTTTTCCTTTTTAATTGTTTTATTCAGTTTCTCCTTGTTCTCTTTTATTAAAGAAATTGAGCAAAAAACACATTTAAAATTATTGCTCATTTGCATACTTCTGCTTTTCGAAAAAGTGGTTAAAAAGTATAAATTTCTTAAATAAATTAAGGGCTTAAAAATAAATCACAGGGCATAGTTCTTTCCTAATATACTAACAAAAGCATCTGGTCCCAAATCTGAGAGGTAATTTTTATCATTCATACATTTTTGTAAGTTTATTGATTCATCCTTGTGATTTTCTTTTTCGTTCTCGGATTTTTTGTTATAAAGTTTTCAGGCAACCAGACATCATCTAGTCCTAACCAGGCCTCATCCAGCTTAGCTTCCAAGCTCAGACAAGTCTGGGTAGGAGCTCTGTCTGCTGGAACCAATTCCTCTTAACTTTTCCTAACTGAAGTTTTTGTCTGAAGGCCTTGCCCAATAATCCCAGAAGGCTGCTCTGAATTTGCATTCCTTTCAGCACTGAGGGTGCCTTCTCTCTTGAAGCCCAAAAACCTTGATGCTCCCTGCAGACAGATGCATGGCTACAAATCTGAGCAAATGATTCTATAATATAAATATTAGGAGAGTAGGGGTGGAATGGGCCTTGGTACTTCCCAAAATGCATTAGGAAGAGGATATATATCAATCTGTCCATTAAAGTTCATTTTGTTTCCATCCCTTAACAAAACAGATAGATTGCTTTCTTTGAATACAGACTGCATTTGCTTTTTAGTTCCCATTAAAATCTGTAGGATATGTTGTCCGCAATTTAAATCCCATTGATTTTAGTGAGAACCAAACTTAACTTTCTTAGTTCTAGACTAACTTAATATCTAGGTTCATACATTATGCTTAAGCCATAGTGTGACTTAGCTTAGCCTATAGTGTGAATTCAGTCCCTGTGGTTTGTAAACCATGATTTATGGCTTTGCGTTATCTGTGAACCCAGCAACAGTGGCTTAATCAACAAACTAAACTAGTCATGGCTTAATATAATCTATACAATTGTTTACAGAAGTACGTTTCTCAGCACCACTTAATTTTCAGTTTAAAAGCTGAGCGGGCAGGAAAAGCTACAAAAATAAATTTCACTGCACACAAAGGTAAAATACCAGGCTGCCGTACAGAAAGTGTATACCACATTGTAAAGTCTTGTGTAAGCCCCTTTCCACTTTTTCTACTCTTTTGCTGCATTGGATGCAGTTTCTGCAGCTCAAGGGAAGCGTAGACATCTTTCAGAGAAAGAAGTGAATAAATGTTGCAGCTTGGTACCCTCTGTCTCCTAGCAAACAGTGCACTTTATGGACAGTCCCCTACAAATAGTTCCCTAGGGTAACTTGTTCCTACTCACATATGTTTCCTCTTTTCAGGTTTACTTAAAAACCTCCATTGCCAACAGAGACTATGTGACAGCTTCAGCTATGGTGTTCCTTGTTGACCGGTTTTTATATTGGGTTGATGGTTCCAGCCAGCTTCTTCAAGTTGTCAAAAGGTTGCATCGGCTGGAGCCTACAGTACCAATTGCTCCTCAGCTGGTGATCCGTCAGGCTCGCATCTCTGTGAATTCAGGTAATGAAATGCTCTCTGCATTTGACCTTGACTCTTACTCCATTTTCTTAGCCCAGTTCCAATTAGAAGGTACTTGACTTTCAAGAGGGTACTTTGTCCCATTCTCAAGGTGACATTTCTATGACCACAATTCTATTTAAAAACAAACAAACAAACTGACATCCTTTTCCTGTCAGCCAAGTAGCCGTCTTCTTCCAACACAAAGTGCATGGCATGAAGAATTTCTAATGGGGAAGAAAAACAGGAGAAAAAATTGTGAAAGAATGTGGAAAATACTAATTGGAACGTTTGCCTCCTTACTGTTTTTAGATACGACTACTCCCTGCTGTTTTAGCTACTGATCTGTGAATTGCTGTATTTCAGAACAAGAGTCTCTTAAAATAGGTTACACAGTTCTAATATTTTCTGTGTACAGTTCAAGCTTCATTTAAAAGATAAAAAAAGAATCTGCAGATACTCAAGGGTGCAAATATAGTGCAGTTAACCTACTTATATAACTGAGACTTTTTTTCCTTTGCTCTGTGCAAAAAACATAAATGGTATTGTGGTATTTTTTTTTCAAATATGTAGAATAAGAAGGAAAACAAAAAAAAATCTGCTAGCTTTTGTTACAGTGGTTTGGTAAACTGTAATTAAATTATAATTTTTTTCAATAACTTCATTCCAATACAATACAAGGAGGAATATTAGGTTTTTTAGCATTCTCATGGCAAATCTGAGAAATAGATGCGTCAGCAAAAAAGAGAGAGCTCACGGTTTGTTCATTTTTAAAATCCAGCATCAGTCAAGGTAACATCTAGAGCATAAAACCTCAAATAGAACAAAGTATTTGTTTGGATGAATCTGAGCCTATATATATAAAACTAAACACTTCAAGGCTCTCGTTGTTTAATATATTGTGTTCAGTAGGGCTTATTCCAAAATAAGCAAGGAGAGGATTGCATCTTTAACTAGCTGTGTGAGGCTGAGACCACGTACATCACTATTCTCTAAGGCTGCTACTTGGTTACAGCCTAATTTAAGGTGGGTTCCAATCACTACACTATCATTACAAGAGCGCTATGGTCCAAGTTAAGAAGTAGGTCCCCACACTTTGGGCTAAAGGGAAGCTATAGTTATTTTAAAAAATCCCTGTATTATGTCAAGTGTGGTGGGAAATTAATACCACAAAGTTTATGCACATGTGTAGTTGTATGTGTAGTAATACAGCTGTCTCTATTAACCCTAGGTGATCATTTCAACTAAAGGAATCATACTTATGAAGTGACGTTGCCCTGTCATGTTGTTTATAACAAAAATATTTAATATTTCTAGGTAAATTATTGAAGGCTGAATATATTCTTAGCAGTCTTATTATTGACAGTGGAGCAACAGGTACATAAATAATGGTTTTTATACATCTTTCCTTTTTAATTTATAAATGCTAGTTATTGCTAGTTATGGCCTACTCTGGGATAGGCAAATAATTTTTGGATGCATTTTCCTTAAGTTATAAAGGGATTTGGTGGGAGGAAAACTCTGTTTTGGTCTTTATTTCTTCAGTTTTGCATGTTTCACCTTCCATCTCAGGTCTATTGGGAACCAATTTTAATGTATCCTCATCATTTTAATAACTGTATTTTGGCTCACTGAAGATCTCTAATATATTCACTGTGTTAATGAATGGGTCTTTGTAGAAATATATGATATAACCAAATATCACTGTAATTATAATCCCATAATAAATTTATGTCATTAAAGTATAAAATAATTGTCTATTTATGTCTTTGAATGTCTCTAAGAGCTTAAGTTACAAAATGACTAAGTGTAAAACAAGGACTGTTAACTTCAGCTGAGTGTTAACTTCTGAGCAACTTTTGATCTTATTATTCTGATTCCTCATCTTCAAAGCTCTGAATGATATTTAACTGACCTTTTCCTTTTGTTTTTTTAGGAGTATGGAAGTACTGTAAAGAAAGTGATCGTATTCTTGTTCAATCAGTCTGTATACAGATCAGAGGACAGATTCTACAGAAACTGGGTAGGTTTGTTAGATAATTCCAACAGTCTCACTTTCTATGATCTCATGAGCATAGAATAGAATAGATTGAAGAGAATACTTGGAATAGATTGCATTGAAACTGTTTCACGTGGACAGACTTGGTGTCCATGTGAAACCCAATGATAGCATCTGCAAAAACAAATAATTAATGAGACAAGAAGTTGCACATGATAACACTAATAACAAAATGGCAGTGGTCTCCTGAGAGCCAGTTAGTGTAGTGGTTAAATACACTGGACTAGAAGCTGGGAGACTGGAGTTCTAATCCTGCCTTAGGCACAAAAGCCAACTGGGTGACTTTGGGGCAGTTACTTCCTGTCAGCTGCTACCTACCATTGCCAGTAAAACTACATGGACGTGTCCGTATAGCTGCCAGGACTCAGGACTGACTAGAAGGCATACACACACATACAACAAAATGATCTTCTAGTTTGAGTAAAATCTTTCATGCTGAAAAATATTTCTTAACAAAAATATGAGGATTTGTTGTATTCCAATACACAGCCTGTTCTGCCTTTGCTGAAACGTAATTGTTGTCTTTTCTGCATTACTAGGATATTTTTAATTGAAAAATATATATAAATATAGTTGAAATTCTGAGAAGGATGTCCAGTTCTATTCCAGATTCTGGAAAATGAAATGCATCTTGTGGTACATAACATGATATGATGGGTACTACATATACTCTTTAGTTGATTTTTTGTAACTATGCTCCATCCTGATTACAGTAGCTTTTCATGTAAATTAGGCATTCTTGGAAGTGATAACAAATAAATTATGAATAAATATTCATTGAGAGTATTAGTTCCTAACAAGAAATTCTCAACCACTATCATTATCAGAGTCTGTAAACTGGCTCCAACATTTATCACTAGCAAAACTGTTTTTTGAAAAATAAACATTTTAAAAATGAATATTTGTTTATGTGTGTTGTATTTCAGGGATGTGGTATGAAGCAGCAGAGCTGATCTGGGCCTCAATTTTGGGTTATTTTACACTTCCACAGCCAGATAAGAAGGTGATTAATGCAATTTTTAAAACCTTGAATATTTCCTACCCAATCCTAGGTTGGAGCTGGATAATACTTTGTGTGATTATTAGAAGTTCATATTATAAATGGACACATTACACACTGACAGCGTACATTCAAATGAATACAAAGAGACAGAGCCCTTCATAAAAATGTTTATATTGAAGAGGCAAAATTCCATGTTTTCTGAAGCCCTTGGTGCTAGAACAGTTGACATCTAAGATGCTGCAAATTTAAGGAGCAGTTTTGTTCTCTTTTCTGATTTTAAAAGGTGTAATAGCTGTTGAAATTTTGAGACTCTGGTTTATATAGATGCATGTAACAAAGAGAAAGAAATAGAGTCCTTAGAAGAATGTGGACACTCTCCTTTCTCTTCCATGGATACATGCACACAAACAGGCATATTCAACACCACTACCACCAAAGTATGGCTCTACAGTTTATACCTAGAAGTAATTTAGTTTAAGATGAAAAGGGGTGATTAATTGAAGGCAAATTTAATTTGGAACAGGCTCTGGGTGGAAAATTAATTAGAGGTAAATTAATTGAAGAGAAGCTACTGATTTGGAGTAATTGAAGAACTACAGGTGATTTAGATGGGGAATTAATTGTGAAATGTAAATATATTCTGGTTATTTTTTCTATATTTGTAGATGAGTTAGTGTTCTTCAGCTTTCCACTCACCTGCAAAAAATATTGATATGCCTAATTAATCTTGAGGTGGTTCAACAGGCACAAAACTTTTAAGTACCTAGTATCACTGTTCTCTGTGATTTACTGGTGCCTGCAGAGTTCATCTTGTTCATCTACTTCATATTGTCCAAATGTATTGTAATCTTCATGACAGATATGCTCACAAATGGAACAATATATATTGTTGCAAATCTGTTGCAACAAAAAAAGCAAATTTTCTTCATAAGTAGATCTTCTTTTAATATTTCCTGACTAGTGAAAAAAACTGATTGTCCTTATCCACTAAGAATTTGGTAGATAAAGAGCTTTAGATTGTGTTTTTCCTCTCTTTCAAGTTTGCATAAAAGTACACATGTTTGCAGTAACTAAGGTAGAAACAAACAAATATATATTTCTTTATGTATGTTCTTTTTAGGGAATAGCTACCTCATTGGGTATTTTGGCTGACATCTTTATATCCATGAGTGAAGATGATTACATCAGATTTAAAAATAATTCTCAACTTGGCCTGGTAAGTATTTTTGCAGCAGAGGTGAACCTGATTTAGCTAATTTCCATACATACATACTTTTTGGAACAAGCATTGTGCAGAGTACAGAAGAAGAACAAGCAATAGTAAACCAAAGGAATTAAAGGCATGA
The DNA here is from genome assembly GCA_030867105.1 of Liasis olivaceus. NCBI lineage: Eukaryota > Metazoa > Chordata > Lepidosauria > Squamata > Pythonidae > Liasis > Liasis olivaceus. The sequence goes on from CM061354.1 coordinate 23,821,281, forward strand.
AATAAGAAAAAGAAAAGGAAACATAGCTAAAACTAATTTATACCAACATCATTTACCATATCGCTCCATATCCTTCTATCCTTGCTACTATTTTTGCTTCTACCACATCCATACAGTCCATACATTGCCTTTTGTTCTTTAAACTTCTCACCTCCTTCTTTTTGAGACTGTCATTGACTCCACCCAATGTTCCTCTCAACCCATTCACCTAAGTTTCATATATTTGTTTTGTGTTTGAAGCTCATCATTTTCACTGCATGACCAAACTTTTTTTTACACCAGTCATTCATGTTTGTATTCAAGCCACATTCATGCATTACCCATTCATTCTTGGCCATTTGTTATGTTTCTTGTTTTACCACACGCAGTTCTTAAGTTCCCCATTCCCACTGTGTCCAACTTCCTTTTATGTTTATCTGCATGTACCCAACTCTCCCTTCCATATAACAAAGTAAGCAGAAGGCTGTTATACATAGCCATTTTTCACTTATTTCATTATTTTCTTACAACCAACTGCATCTTTCTACTAGCATTTTCATCACTTAAAATCCATTTATTTTTCCATTTTTAGTAAATGTTATATGAGAAAACAAATACTTGCTCTAGTTTTTGTCAGTTATGTATACTTTGCAATTGTTCACTCCATTTTCTAAGTCAAATGCAGGCATCTTAAATATAATAATTTTCAGATCCATATTCCTGGTTGCATCATACACTCTATATAACATTCACTACAAATCATTCAGGCTCTCAGGCAGCTACATGGCATCATCTGTTTACCGAAATACACATACTTTAATGTCCATCCCACCCAACATACTACAAGCATTCCTTATATATTTATCCAGAAATGCAGTACATTAAGCAAATAAGATGATATTACACATCCTTGTATGACTCCCAATTCAATATTTAGCCATTCTGTAAGAATTTCATTTATCCTTGCACATGTTTTATTACTATCGTATACTGCTTGTGACACATTTAGCAATCTTCAGGTCCATATTCATGCAAAATATTTCATAATTCAAGCCTATTCTTTTTATCATACACTGTCTCTAAATCAACAAATGCGATTGAGTCAGCATGATATAAAGTAGACTTTTAAAACTCACAAAAGAAGTATCTCTAAATGTACATTTTCTTCTTGCTGTTTTACCAGAACCTTCTTAAAGAATTTGACCATCGTTTACTTTCGGCTGCCGAAGCTTGCAAGCTGGCTGCAGTCTTGAGCCAGTTCACACCATTGTTTGTGCTCACTGCAGTAGTAAGTACCAGGCTCAGTGGTTCTGTTTCCTTCCAGTCCTGAAAATTCTGTACAGCTGCCTTTGTTACCTACTCTTATAATATACTGCTGCCTATCTATATTTCTGATTCAGATTATAATATAAATTTCTAGTGCAGATAGAATGAATGAATGAATGAATGAATGAATGAATGAAATATAAAGGAGGACGTTAAAATGCAAGCTGTACATTTACTGGATTGAAGCTTTTCATTCTAAGTAACTATCAGTTAAAAAAATTGCTATTGCCTGTAATTAATATTGCAGTCAGAAATAGAAGCATGTTCCATTTAGTTCACTGGCATTTACCTTAGAATAAGTATAGCTATAAAGGTAGCTTCTTGTTTGAATTCATATTTAATTATAAATATGTCAAAATTAGCAAGGCATGATTAATTTAAGTTCCATAAAATTAATTTATCTTATCTTCTGGAGCAAATGAATCTTTTAAACAAGTCTACATATAACACATGGTTGTTCCTTTCTGCCCTTCCTCTTCAGTCATTCCAACACCATAGATAATTCAGTCCTTCAACTGTAAGATCATGTTTAAGATCCAGGTAGCCAATACACAGCTCTACATAACATGAATAAACTCATTACTAGATGTTGTAGAAAGATCTTGCTTTTTTTGATACTGGGGTAGAAAACCTGGTTTCTTTCAAATTTCGGGCTACAATTCCCATACGTAATTACTAGCCAAGATTGGCTGCGTTAATTTAGGTGTTTTATATCTTTGTTTTATATGTTCGATCTGTTGTAGTTATACCCACCGTTGTTTGATTCTGATTATGCTGTTTTAGTGTTTTTGAAGGTGTTTTTACTATATTCCTCTAAGCTCCCCTGTTTTCTATAAAGATGAGCAGTGACTTAAAATGTTATACTAAATAAATTTATGCTAAAAAAAAAACTAATACATATCTTTTACTAAATATAGAAAATATAATTAACTGAAAATTATTGGAAAAAAACCAAATTCCTAATTACATGCTGAAATAGTTTTTTAAAGGATTTGAAATGTATATTTGACACATGAATTTGACAAAATCCTATTCATTTCCACTGTACTTATTTTTCAGAATATCCGTGGAACATGTTTGCTGACTTACAGCTGTTCAAGTGCATGTCCTTCAGAAAAACAAGCATTTTATTTATCCCTAGCAAAGGAATCCTTTGAAATTGGTCTACTGAGCAAGAAGGACAAAGAACCAGTCACCAGCAAACAGGAGCTCCACAGTTTCATCAAAGCAGCCTTCTGCCTTGCAAAAGTACACCAGCGGCTGTATGGGGAGAGCAAGAGCTGTAATCAGGTGAATCAGTTGTGCCAGGAAGCCTTGGAGAAGCTATATGCTTATAGTCATTCACTTCAAAATGAAGAGCAGGAAAAAGAACAGCTTGCTAAAGATATTATGTGCCTGGTCATGTCAGTTAAAGAACAATTGCAAGTGCAAAATTTCCCTAATTCAGATGCCAAATCCTACATTCCTGATAGCTACAAAACAGATGTCAAAAAGCAGGTTGTGAATGGTGATTTGAGCTTTGAGAAAGTTCTCAGGATGTATTTTCAGCATCATGAAGCAGTCTGTGATGTTTTTGAAAGTACTTGCATAAGCCATAAAATTAGACCAGGAAAAGGGAGGACAGGAGCCTGTATAACAACTTTGAAGACCGAAACCAGAAATATGGATACCATGTGTGCTACTGAAGCAAATTCTCATTATGACAATCACAGTGTAGCAATCCCAGTTTCACAGAAAGCAAGGGAAAGACATGATAGTCTTAAAACCCAAATGGGAAAGAAAATTTCTCCTGATGTTACAGGGAATGTTTCTCTTGATGAAGAGACAAAAAGTGAAACTTCTGATAACCAAAACAAAGGTGGTGAGATTTCAGTTGATTCTGAGAACAGGAATAAAGTTCTTAGTCCATTGGGAACTTGGAGCAAATTGTCCAGATCAAGTTCCATTACTAGTTGGGAAGAAATTTTCAATAATAAAAATGATCTACCCCAGGATAAGGTAGAAAAAACAAAGAACACTACAGACTTGCCTGAAGATGTCGAAAAAAAAATTCAAGAGAGTGATTTTTGCTTGTTGTCTAATGAAACACACAAAATCACACTTCAATGCACTCAAAGGGACACAGGTTCTTTAAAGCATCCCTTTCAGAAAAGCATAGCCTTCACTAATAGGTCAAAAGAGTTAGACCCACATTTCAGAAAGAAGCATATGGAGGCAGCAGTGGACGCTTCAAAGGAGTCACTCAGAGAAGCTAATAGCACCAGTTCCAAACAAGATAATGTACTGAGTCTTACTTCTGAAAAAGATCTATTTGGAATAATTTCTTCAGGAAAGGTTTCCAGAACCAAGGACAGCAGCAATGCTACAATTTCTAGCATTGGAAAAGGAAGCATAGAAGACTACGCAAACTGTATACAAGATTCAGGCCCAGTGTCTAGAAACCATTGGCAAATCATTGACTTAGAAGGAGAAACTGTAGATGAGACTGAAGATTCACTAATGAATCCAGATCTACCCAGTGAAAAGGCAGTACCTGCCTCCATAAGAAACAATGTGCTAAAAGCTGAATGTGACCATTTTGTACAAAATTGGATTAACCAATCTGCCAATATGTTGCCAACAGGATGCTCCTCTGAAATACCTGATGTTAATCCACAAACAGCAGAGGACTGGAAATTGGTTTCTGATGATGGAAGAGAGTTAATAGACCATTGTACCAATGAAGGTATAATAGGAGATCCACAAAATTACAGGCCTAAGACCCCAAGTTCGTCAGGATGGTATGACAAGCCGGGGGTAAATCATTCCAGTGATTGTGCTACAACTGAAGAAGATGAAGGTGAAAAGTTAAGAGGCATTTTGAACAGCTGCCACAGCTCAAGCTCCCTGAAATCAGGGTGCAAAGGATCCAGTTTTTCCAGTAGTTTTTCTGAACTGGGAAATCATTCCTTAATGAATTCTAGTGAAAGCTCCTTTTCCTTTATTAGTATGGTCAAAGAACAAATGCAACAAGCTCGCATTCTGAGCAATGATGATTATGACAAGCTTTTTTCAGGTGTTGAACATGCTTGGCTAATTGAGAGAATGAAGAATACAGGATTCTTTAAACCAAACCTCCTGCATAAAACACACTGTAAGTCACACTTTCTAAACTATATCTTTGTTCCAGGAATTTTGATCCCAATAATTCTGTACTGCTTTCAGAGATGGAAGATAATTGCATCCTGGCACTTCCACACTGATTTATAAATTCAGACCATCTGATTCCTGGTAGGGCTACTTGTTCATTCACACTGTTTGGAATCAGTGGAGCTAATTGCCAGGGCTAGCAGACACTGTTATGCTTATTTTATTACATATTTACCACCAAATTTTGAGAGGCAAATATCAGTTAATATTGGCTAGCCTTATTTTGAATTTAGTAGAATGATCAGAATGTGGGTGTATTTCCTTTCCTTGTCCCACTTCCATCTTAATGTTTTATGAATATGAAAATTCAGAATCTATCCAGTACTACAACTGGCAGTGGCAGAGCAGATGTGGTAAAATCCTGCATATTATGTAGGACCAATCACATAACAGTCTGTGGTAGATGATGCAATTAATGCTATCCATGCTATCACAGCACCAGGTAGAGTGCCAGTAGTCACAGGGGCTTTTCTCTTCTTTTTGCTGCTTCCCCTTCCTAAAAGCTAGAATGCAGCTAACCACGCACGCACACTCACAAAAGTCATGTGATTGCTGATGTCAGAGGATTGTATGGAATCTTGGAAAGAGGATAGTACAGTGAAGGACAAGATACTCACCCTATGGCTATCTTGAGGCTAATTAAATGCATAAGCTTCCTACCCTGCCAATGAGAATTTCACCAAAATGTTGATGTAAAATTGAATAAAAATTATTTTTCATCCAAAAAATAAAGGAAAAGAAATGAGGGTATGGAGATTTGGAAAATGTCAAGACTTATGACCTCAGATCTCCCTATCATCTTGATACAACTGCTTTTCTGTGGTTTTTGTACCATATTTGCACTCTTAAAAATGTAAGATGTGAAGAAACTGTTAATGATTTAATGACAGGTAGAATCTTAATACTGATATCCACAGTTTTCAAATAAAGCTCTATGTCTGCTGTAGAGGACTTGCTTTGTTTTAATTTTATGTTAGCATTTTTGTAGTTATCACATCTTGTGCACAAACAATACAATATACTTCCTTTGGGGGCATAACCCTGCTTTTTTTTTTTTTTTTTACCTTTAGTCATTGGCAACATATTATTGAGAAATATCTTCTCAGTCCAAAGCCATTCATCCTGTTTTGCATTTCTGTACATGTATGGCACTGGCAGTAGCACTATACTGGAGCAATGATTGCGGTTCTTACAGGTCAGGTTGTGAAAGCAAAATGCCGTGGCTCTGTCACCCTATCTGGGAAGACACACTTACTTGCATTTCACTCTTGATTACTGGCATTAAATAATATTTTGCTGAAGAAGAAGGCAGTTCATCCATTTTTCTTTCTAGATGCTCTGCTTTTGAAATACTCCAAAATATCTGGGCTGTGGACAGCTCAGGAGACAGCTGCGCATATTGGAGACTACCTGAGCGTGGCAAAGAAAGGCAAGCAAAGGAATGCTTTTTGGATACACTTTCTGCACCAAGAAGAGACCCTAGGAAGGTATGACTCAAGACAACACATTGTGTGGAAAAGTTCGCACAAACTGCATATTATGCTGCATTTGACTAAATATAGGGCTCTGGGAAGCAGAATCTTACTTCAGCTTTGTAGCAGAACAGCGTTCCAGCATTGCTGAGGCAACATGTTATTTTAGCAGCCTAGTATAAGTAGCAAATACAAACAAAACGCCAGCAGTCTTCCACTGCTTGATCTCCACATCTGCCTCCAGAGGTGGCCTTTCCCAACCTGAGTACCTTCTAGATTATGGACTTGATTTTCAATTCCCAGAATCCCCCAGCAGTAGAAGCATTGCTGAGTTGAAGTGCTCACATGTAGTGAGCATCCAGATTATCAGAGGATGACCTTAGAGGTTTCAATTGTCAGTCAAGGTTGCTTCTGAAGCTTAAATAGGGAGAAGGCAAAGTTAAGATAGCAAATATCCTAGGCCAGCTTGAATCCTGGGGGGAACATCCAAGGATACAGGTTATCATGAATTTCCTCCTCCCTAGGAAAAACAGAGTTCTCCCTGGAAAATCTTCCTTCAATATTATCAATGTTTTTCATGAGGACGGAACCTTTCCCCTCTTTCCACCACCAAAGTATTCTATTAGCCCATCAGTTGCATATGGTTATATTCCTTCCTACTTTCTTAGACGCTAACCAAACATGAGGAAAAATTATGTCAGCCATAGAGCATTTTTCCCTTCTTTTGGAAAAAATAATTAAAAGGTGGGAATAAAGGGAAAAAAGGAGGGTTAAGAACCATGGCTCCCTTTTCTACTATGAACCCAAAATGACTTACAAGGTGGTGGTTCCTCAGCTATGGAAAATCTTCCAGGTTTTTCATAGGGTCATTCTGCCTAGCCCTAGATTGTATTTAATGGATTTACATTTTCATGTCATACCTGAGCTGCTATTGGAGAAGAGCAGTGAATATATTTCTTAGATAAATATGGGATATAATTTGTGGTCTGTGTTATATTATCCGTAGGTATGTTGGCAAAGAGTACAAAGAAGAGAAAGAGATTGCGTACCATTTCAGTGATGTGGAGCGGCAAATGACAGCTCAATACTATGTGACAGAATTCAACAAAAGGCTGTATGAGCAAAAAATCCCTACACAAATATTTTACATTCCGTCAGTGGTACTCTTGGTAAGGAGAGAACAGAAGGCTATAAGGAATTTAGCGGGAGACAAGGGACAAATGTCCTCAAGAAACTAGTGGACACTATTTAAATGGAAACACTATTCATACTGTAGCCCTCTTATTTGTTTGACAGATACTAGAAGGCAGTTCTATCCAAGGATGTGTAACAGTGGAACCCTATATTCTGGGAGAGTTTGTGAAGTTATCCAATAATACCAATGTAGTAAAACTGGAGTATAAAGCCACAGAATATGGACTTGCATATGGTCATTTCTGCTATGAAATTTCCCAAGGCACAGATGTGGTGGTTGATTTACAAGGTTTGTGAACTTGAGAACATCATAAGATGAAATATACTATTTTACTAGGCCAATGGATTATTAAAACCTGAAGTTTGTTTTGAACAGTCATACATTCTTCATAATGTGAATAATTAGAGTTCAAATGTCAGTGGCCACAGAATGCTAAATAATTACACGGTAGATGAAAGGAAAAAGAAAAATGTTGGTAGGCAGAAGGGAGAATGGAATGGAATCAATGGATATCTGAACAGCAGCAAACATAGTGCAAGTTTTAACTGATTGATTGGAAGGTGCAAGTGACTAATGTCCATTTCACATAAGCAATAAGTAAATTCACATAAGTAAATTCCATAAGCAATTTAGATGCCATGTGTCCTCATTTGTGAAAATAACTCTGAAGACATTTTTCTAAAGTTGTTATATTGTCTTGGCTGATCTGTCAAAGGGATTAATGTTAGGAGTCAACACTGACTCAAAGACACCAAATATGTATTTATTTGGTGTATTCAAATCAGTGTTGATTCCTGACACTAATACCTGCAGTTTTTTTGGCAAAATTTTCAGAAGTGGCTTGCTGTTGCCTTCTTCCTAGATCTGAGAGAGAGTGACTGGTCTAAGGTCACCCAGTTGGCTTTTGCCTAAGGCAGGGCTAGAGCTCACAGTCTTAATTTCTAGCCTGGTGCCCCCTGCCCCTCTGATCCAGCTGCAGAAACAATATTTATTGCTGAAATATTTTAGGGACATAGAATCAAAAGAATATATAATTCTACTTTTGTAGCACTTGTACATGTATAATACCTTCAAAAATGTTTTTAACTGTTACATTGTCGATAAATATGCCTTTAATACTAAGGGACTAAAATAGATCTAGATTCAAATCCACCTTTAGCTGTGGAAGCTTGCTTAGTGACTAGGCCAGCTACTCTTTCTTGGCTCAACCCACTTCACAAGGTTGTCGCCAGGGGAAAAATTGGATAACGAAGTGCTATGTGTACTACCAAAATGTGGAATATAAATCTAATAAATAAAAATATTACAACGTTTAAACAATGGAAACATTTTCAAAGCTGCACACTCACTTTTGTATCATTTTTCTCCATTTTCACTTTTAAGTTTGTTTGAGGTAGGAGGCATTTTGGGCAGCAAGTTTGGGATTGTTTTACAGCATTTTTTTTTTTATAAGAAAAGAATAATGGGTAAATATTTAAGGAGGAGGAGACTCATTTTCAGTGTGGGCTTGGAAGCTAAGCATAGTTAGGGCCTGGTTAGTACTTGAATGGGAAACTACCAAGGAATACCAGAGCTGTAGGCTAGACTTTTAAAAAATCCTGGAAGAAGGCAATGGTAAACCAATTCCATCATCATGCTGCCAAGAAAATTGCTTGGATATAAGCTTAATTCAAAGGAGATTTTGAATTAATTCAATTCCTTTGAATTAAGGAGACTTAGGTTTAAAAAAAAATCTTGATGGATAAAGCTGAAAGTAACCTGAAGTCCTGAAACCTGCAAAATATGCAGATGCCTGTGCCCAGAATGGGCATAGGCACAGATGAACAAATTTTAGAGTTGATTATTTTTATGACTTGGTTGATTTTAGAAAATTGCATGATAGTTTACATAATGCTTACATTAAGACAATGGCTTTTTTGTTTTTTCCTTTGGACAGGCTGGGTGACTGGTAATGGAAAAGGCCTCATTTATCTCACTGATCCCCAAATCCATTCTGTCTCTAAGAAAGAAACATCAGGCCTGACAAACTTTGGAAAGAAAGGGATATACAATTTCTTCAATTATCAGCATACAGAATGCAATGAAATCTGTTCCCGTCTTTCACTGACAAGACCTTCAATAGAGAAACTAAAGTGACATTAGGTAATGGTCAGCCCCTTTACCCAAGAGTCCCTGCTTTGACTATTTGACAAACATCTTTTCCTAATGTTTATGTCTGCACCATAATATCCAGTTAAATTGCGTTATGCATGTTCTACTATCGAAAATCTCATTCTTTAACAGGGGACAGATGTTACCCATAAGAAGAGACCTTGCATTTAGTTACTTCTCTTTATCTTACTCTTTGTACAATTGCAATGTTGTGTGCACACAAGTCTGATGTTCAAAGTGCAGACATAGCTCTGTGCCTAAGCATCATGCAAGTTAGTCATTGATGGGAAACGTGGCCCTTATAAAAGGCAGCTTTTGCTCTACCTGTTGCCAGCCAGAAATGGTCGACACTTCAGCGGTTCAAGCCCAGCTCCGCACAGCAAAGCAAGCTCCTGCTTCCTCCCCAGCTCCTGCCAACCCAGCAGCTTGAAAACTTACGTGAGTAGATAAATGGGTACTCTCACCCCGGTGGGAGGAAAATGCTGGTGGCGCTTGCACTGGAGACAGGGAGCAGTTGCCGGTAACGCGGAAGCCGCGCACGCCCGAAAAAGGCACGAAGCAACGGAAACCCCACCTCCTGCGCTCGCCAGCTGGGCTCTGCTCTAGGAAGGAGGCAATGGCAAACCACTTCTGAAACACCTTGCCTTGAAAACTGCAGGGACTCGTCCAGGCAGTCGCCGCAGAATCGGTAATGATTGAGTGCGGATTAAAAAAAAAAAACTTATCTGGAGATTATCATTAATGCAGCTGAGCAAAGCTAAATAGGCTTGAGAAGACTCTCAGCTGAGCCAGCAGTCATGTTCTTTATATCAAGCATTTTAAAGTATATTGTCCTGCGAAAAGGCTGCATTTCTCCCTTCTTCTATTAATACTGCCACACAAATAAGCCAGCTGAGCACTGTTAAATTCATAAGTCAGCAGACTTCAACAACCGCATGATTTGGAGTTGTACATTAAATGGGAGTTCTGCATTGAACTTGACCCATGGCACCTGACTTATCTTCAACTTAATATTATCCAGGGACCAACAAGGAACACATGATAATGGTTGCCTCCATATTAAAAAAAACTTCTCATATTTTAGTCATAGAATTAAAATGATCCAGAGAAATACAGAAGAAGAGGAAAGTGTATTTATTTTTTCCAGTTGTGATGAGCTTGTGGGCTAATAGGTCAGGGTCTAATTATGTGGTATCCTGACATTTCTTCAGCAACTGTGGCTAGCATTGTCAGAGGTAAAAGTGGTCTGCTCTCTAGCACACTTCTTAACAGGAAATCAGATAATTAGACCATGGCCTATTTGCCCAGAAACTCATCACCATCGGATTGACACTGGCCATGAAAGCCTGCATCAAAATATTTATTTTTTGTTCCATTTTACCATGAAAGCTACCAAACTGTTGTACCACAAATCAAAATAAAAGTAACATCATAAAAACCTAAACACCACTAATGCCACCATAAAACATTAAAAACAACAATAAAACCATTAAAAGCAATTTAAAAACCACAGACTTAGTCCTTTTCATAAAATGTGAGTATGTGTCAATAATATTTCTTATACCATTTGAAAATGCATTGCAATATTTTTGCTTTGGACGTAGAATGGAAATATTATCTTTAAAACTGATCTCACATGCTAAAAGCATTTGTGAGAAGGAAAGATCCATTCCATAAAATTGTTTGTCTCCAAAAACTGGACTTCATTTATTCAGTAGTATTTATTAAAGAATGTACAGTCATAGACCAAAATTTTAAAAAATAAAAAATATGAAATAAAAAATTAATAAATAAAAATGTTATTTATTAAATAAAAATTAATAAATAAAAATGTAATCGTGGAAAGAACTTGAATCTAAGGAACTTAACTGAATATGAACTGAATATACATGTTTGTTTGTGTATGTGTGTGTTTAATATGTAATTAAAATGTTAGAACAATTAAATTGTTAAACTGACATAAAGCTATTCAGAGCAGAAATAAATGGGGATTCTCCGAAAACAATAAAAGCGTAAGTGTCCTGGGGTGCAGCTACCCAAAATGATTTTGAAATGCTGGGGTTATTTGAGAGATCAGGTACATGATAAAATTCATCTTTTTTTTAGCAAACATTCTTTGCAATCACCAAGCCATCTCTTTCTATGCTAGTTTCCCAGCCTTCATTTAAAAACCCACCGTTTCCCAGAGCCACTTATGAATGAAGTGGTACCCCATTCTGCTACACCGATCAATGATATTGTCAGTGATCCTGGAGCAAAGGGTGTTGCTCAGAGCTATTTGATATATTCAGACTGCTTCTAGTTTGACACTCATCCTCTTTGAATGTTTTGTGGCATGTATGCTGTCCACAGGCATCAATGGTGCTTGCCCTGGGTAAAAGCAGCTGTTGCCTTTTATTTTCCTTTCCTTTTCTTTCTTTCTGTTTTTAACTGTTTATGAAGCAATCTTTTGTGTTTTTTGATCAAAGCTTATAATTCATGGATGTGACCTCCCTGGACTTTTGCCAGCTACCACCTGGAGAACTGGAAGAAGAAGCAATAGTGGCATTACAACGTTTCACTTCCTCAATGTTTCATAAGGGAATATTTTGACTCCCAGAGAACAGTACTGCACATTTTCTTGCACAAAATCCATTGCAGCAACTGAAGCTCCCAAATGGCTCACTTTCATTTTTTTGAGGTTGGTGTAGGAGAATTTCTAAATCAACTGTGGGTCTCAACCCTTTTTCCCCTTTAAAAGTAGTAATTACCATTGCGGCTTTCCCAATGTTAAACAATGGTGGGATCTCAGCTATAGAGCAGACATCTGTTTTATACCACCCTGTGATGTGGATTTCTTTTGAGTGGGCCATTTCACATGACCCTGGAATTCCTACCAAAATGTGAGTTGATAATTTGCAGACTGAGCATGTTTAGAACAGTGCTTGTCTGGCTGCTTCACCATACACCCATTTCCCTCCCACCCTTTTTTTAAATGTATCTAGAACCTCATTTTACATTGGTGATGCCTGATTTGATATGGATGTATATTAAATAGTGATGCTCAAGGGCAGAATTTTGGGGCAGACGTCTAAGGCCCAACTAAACAGGACGATTTCCCCCCAGTACAGTAGCAGGTTACCATGGGATTAACATATTAGATGTAATGATGTAGTATATATTTCCACCCAAAGGAGGTGGAGGTATGAGACTATTAGGTTCTGAGTCTAACTGCACAGGTAAGAATAAGGCAAGATCTACACTTAAAATGGCACTCGTGATGGAGAGTGGAAGAATGTTGATGTTTTTAGTAGGTGGATAGAAGGGAAAGATAACGAAGATGAGAGGAGGTGAAAGAGAAAGTAATATAGTTAATGAAAGTCTGATAGTTGATGGAGAAGACAAATGTACAAGGAATAGCATGAAAATTGAAAAAGTGGAAGAGTAAACTTGGAGTCAGACTTCTTCAAGCAGTTGAAGAAACCAGGGCTGCCAGGTCAGCAAGAAGTCAAGATTAGATGGCAGTCTGCAGTGAGCTTGGCAGGAAACTAAGGGTCTGTGGCTGTTTTCCAGGCTTGAGAGGCAGGGCAAGCAAAGCAGACAGGAGCAGGAGCAACTTCTGGGTTACTAGTCCCTCTGGTGCTGTACTGCAGCAGAACATTTTTTGCAGTGGAGACAGCATCTGGAGCCTGGGGTAAGAAGTTCCAGAAGAAAAGGTAACTGTGGCTTCATTGACCAGGCATATCCACAGAGACAAGGACAAGCTAAGATTGTTGATGATCTGTTGTCCTCTGTTGCACAGCAGTATATTTACTGGGATTGCTGGATCTTATGGTGCTGGGGGATTTCAACTTACCATCCTGGTTAAGGAGGCAGCCCATGAATTCACAGCCAAATGATGTCCCAGATTATCTTGGGCCCAACACAATATAGGTGGAAACACATTAAACCTGGTCTTTATCTTGGAACAGTTAAGATATTTCCATCAATCCTTCTCATGATCTGGACCCCTTTTGATTAATTTGCTCAAAAAGAAGATCAAGAGTTGAGAAAATATCAGTAAAACTAACAGTAATGTGCATATTTTTTCACAAAGAAGATAACCCAAAAATGATCTGTGTTGTTGCAAATGAACTCCTTATGGGCACAATTCCCATAACTTTCACACTCATCATTCTCTGGATCTGAGTTCTGGTACCTGCCAAATTTCAGGTGTAATGGCTTCGTCCTTGGCTTTGTACATTATATATTATAACTCAGTGTGATGTGCCAAGCCTGCCACATCCTAACATTATTAGTGCTTTAGTTGCAGATTACACCTATATATTTGCAAGAGATAATATTCTCTTGCCGTTTAAATAGAAAACAGGAATATTTTCTGAACACAGCACCTTTTAGCAGACTTCCTCAAGCTATTTTTTAGGAAGATATGGTCAGTTAATCAAATGGCAGGGCCTTTTTTAAAGATGTATGGATATCTGTGTTATTTTTGGATAGATCAGGAATATTTCATAAAAGAATGCATCACTTAAAGTTTGGCTTAAAGAAAAGGAAATGGCTTTGTTTCTGAAACTGGAGGGAGCTTAGATTTTGTATAGCAGTTTCTTTATCCTGCTTTTATTACCTATATGATGTTTGTGCTGCATTGTTTGATTATATAAATGTTCTGTCACAGTCCAGAGCTATAGAAGAAATTAGGTGGTAAGAGTAAAAAGCTGGAGAGAGAAAGGAGGAGAAAATTAAATCTCTTTTAAATCTCTGTGCAAAATCTTCAGTGTTGGGACTTTTGCAGCTGCACAAGAAGAAAAATGCATTCAAAACATATAATGCAAGTGTGAATAATCCTTTTCTAGAGTCTTGCTCACAGACTCCTCCAGCTTTGTAAGGTGAACTTGAACTGGGTCATCAGTTTTGCTTTCGTTCCCATTGCACACTGTCTATCACCCGAGGGCATTCAGCATCTTGACTGTGTTAAATAGAGAGCAAACAATCCATCAATGATCTCAGAGCCACTTTCTCATAGAAAAGTAAAATCAGCATGTGACAGTACATTTGGCTCCAGTGTTTTGCAGATTAAAATGATACATGACAGCTCACATGTTCCTGGGAAGATTATGCCAGTTCTTGTTCCACAGCCAAGAAAAACAGATACCGATCTACTCCTAAAATTTAACCAAGTATCTGGGGCTCTGTCTTTCTCCAGAAAGAAGGTACTCAAACTCTTTTCAAGCCATGCTGCTAAGCTAAGATATAGTGGCTCTCATTTTCTCTGCTTGCATGTTGATATGTTCACTTAACAATTTCAAATAAATGGAAGGTAAATCTATGTTTTTGCAGCAAACACAGTTTAGTAGATATAACCCAATTTTACAGCGATATGTCCCAAAACAGTTTTATAAAGTGCAATATTAAGGGTTTACAACAATTATGAAAAGATTTGTGCATGCATCTTGGAAGCCTGGCCCAATTGGGGATTCTAGACATTGGTATATTGGTCTACATCCAGTCAACAGGACAACACAATGGCTAGACTCACGCATTTCAGTAAGCCATGATTTTTTAACATGGGTTATTGCTAACAGTTGTCTTGGTTTGCATATCTTGCTATGCCAAACTCAAAGTACATAATTTCTTACTGTGCATTAGATCTAATTGCAATGCATGAAACTAGTCATTGTTTACTTTGCATTTTTAAAATGAGGAGCTGCTCTGAAAAAGTATCTGACTAAGCTGTAAGCATTAATATTAGATATTCCTTGCCAATTAGTTGTACCCCAGTTTTTTATATTCGTCAAGTTTACTTCTAAAAACTTCACCACTTAAGACTGATCCTGGAGGTTGAATTTTTGTCCATTATGCATCCTGAAATAAAATTGCTACCTAAATATATTGCATTCTATCAGTCAAAGGACAAAGACTATAATAGACATTTTTTTAGCACTATTCCCAGTACTTCATTTCATGTTTATTTGTTGATTGATTGATCTCCCACCTTTCTTCCTAAGGCAATTTACCTGGGAATTTTCCTTCAATCCATCCTCACAGCAGCAAAACTGTGGGGCAGGTTGATCTAAGAGAGGTTGATTGGCTGAAAGCCTTCCAATAAGTTTCCATGGCTAGATTGTATTGAAACATAGTCTTTCCGGTCCTAGTCCAGCCCCACGTGCTTTCCCTAAATAAGTAAATAAGTTCTGCTATAGCCAGAAACAAGAAGCCACCGGCACAGGAATGCAGACGATCAGAAGTGATTTGCCATTGCCTCTTTCCTAGGGCTGAGAGAGAGTGACTGGCTCAAGGTCACCCAGCTAGTGTTGTGCCTAAAGTGGGACTAGAACTCACAGTCTCCCGGTTTCTAGCTTGGTGCCTTAACCACCACACCAAACTGGCTCTCATTATGGTACCTTCATATTGTTTCTTCTCATACATTGATACAATCTCTGAAAACCAGGTGTCTTTCCAAATTTCCCAGGCAGCACAGTCAATGCACAGAAGGCTACTTCCTTCTGAGTTTCTAGGAACTATTCCAAGCTGGGGAAAGGCTGGACTAACGATTCCAGAAAGGCAGAAGGAAGCAGCCATGCTAGGGTCTCCTCTATTCCTCTGTCAAGAGAGGAAGCAGTGTGTAAATGCTCTACTCAGTTCAGCAGTTTGGTATTAGAAGCTTTATGCCTATTTATAACATTGACAGTCAGTATCAGAATTATTACCTGCTTGTTGCGTTTTGCTTTTGCGGTTGGGCTTTATCCATTGTATCTTTAAAGCGGCCTTCCTCAACTTTCTGCCATTTCTGTATTATGCGACAACATTTCTCATCTCCAAACAGCATGGTTTACGATAGCCCAAAACAGCTGAAGATCACCCTTTTCTTTGTTGTGCTGTTATGGCTGCACAGTCCTTAAAGTTGACTGTAAGTTTAAAAATACTGTTTAATTAACTCCTTAGCTATTATGCTATGTCAGCTTCAGAAGGCGAAAGATTTATATAACCTGAAGGAAATCTGAGTATTTATATTTTTCGTCTCAGACTCAACCCGCAAAACCACCTACACAGTAGCCAAATTTATTGTTGCAGTAATTAAAATGAGGCAAAAACTAACATCAAATATAACTTGACAATCCTTTCTCTTTCCTTTTCTTTCAACTGTTTGATTATATCTGGTTATATCTATTGCTGATCCCTTGTTGTAAATAAAGAATTTGAATAATTAGATTTGTTTTAAAAGGCAATGTCTTGAAAAAATACACTACTGATTTCAATAACAACTTTAACCAAATGTACTATGTCCAGTTCTGGATAACATATTTTAAGACGTATTCAGACAAATTGGTTCTAGGCATAAAGAAGGATAAGAAGGACGGTAACCTGGAAATTAAGTCTTAAAGAAAAGAGTAAGGGAATTGGGAAAGTTCTGCATAAAAAATGAAGACTGAAGGGGTGTGATAGCACTGTTCATGTCATCAGAGTGGGTGGAACTGAAATTTTGTTTATATTTGTTTCCTGCATGTAGAGGATACAAAGCATTACATTTTGACCAAATTCAATTCAGTCTCACCAGTATAGAGATTACAACAGACACAAAAAGCTTATTTGTTTATTCTTTCCTAATTTGGTGTTTCAATCATACCAATAGTTACAGTTTTTAATTTGTATGTGTGATCTCTAAGTTGTAGAAATCACCTTAATAATCAGACTCCTTTGAGCAGCAAGTCAAAGATAACTAGCAGTGGTGGTAACTTCCTATTGAGCAAAAAGGCAGATGTTCCTAGTAGATTAGGCTTAATTGTCAGTTAGATCTTCCCTTGCTAGAAATTCATCCAGTGGGTAATTTCTCGTTAACTGAAAACTATGGTTTATAACTTAGCATAATGTGGGAATCAGCTACAGTGGCTTACTCAACAAGTCATGGCTTAATATGATGTCTGAATCCCATCAGCTACAGAATGATTTGCTTCAAAAGTCTGCCCATCAGAGTCAATTATGGGACATAGTCATACTGAGTTCACTGACTATGCTCGGCCTTAATGTGGTTTATTTGACTGACTTTAGCTCAGAATATGGATCCAGCTAGTGTGGTTTATAAACTAGGATGTTAAGCTTTATGAGTTATTCAAGCCACTTATTGAATAAACATGGCTGATCCAAACTATGGCTTAGCATGATATGTAAAATCCATTATAAGAAAGTCAGTTTCTTTGGGCACAACAGGACTAACTACTAGTCTGTCTCCAGGCATCTGGGCAGGCTGCTATTGGTTGCAGGACATTGGACTAAATAGTCATGGGCGTAATTTTATGTTCTTAATTTTCAAACAGTGTTTTTAGGGTCAGATAAATTTCTCTAACAGCCATCAGTGGCACCAGCTATTTTTGTATTCTGTTTACTTCATTGTATGTTTAATCATTTTCTCGCCCAAATGATCCATTGGTATTTTCATTTAGTTACACCAGTTGCCCTCTGCTACCATGTGAAAAGTTGCTTTGTCCCCTCTTTTTACTAAATGACACTAGTTGATCATGTTGGAGCTGTAGTAGTACCGACTGATGTTCCTGAAGCTGGTGGTAGATGAGAGACGCAGCTCCCCTTAGACTACAGCATCATGTTAATCAGAGCTGATTTGTAAACGGCGTCACCTCTCCTACCCCATCAATGGCACAGATGCTGCTTTGTGCTGCCTGAGACCAGGCAGCTATTAACAGCAAATCCAGCGAGGGAAATTAATGAAAGACTCTACTAATAAAAGACAGCTCAAGACAGCCAAATCAACTTGCTCCAAGCAGTAATTAACTTTTAGAAAAAGCTCATGAAGGTAAATATTCCATCAGCAATACTCCATGCTGTCTTCTCTCTCTCTTTTAAATAAGGGCAGGAGAGAGGAAGCAAAAGATAGGGTAAAGAAAAGCAAAATATAACTATGAGATTCCACAAAGAAGTAGTTGCTGCAGTTCCCTTCTCATTTAAAGTTTCTGGCACAGAAAATATGCAACAATGCTTAAGAGGCTAAAGAAAATATGACCCACAAGTATTCTTCTTGGTAATTAAAATGATTAGGAAATCAGAAGTAAAATCCCATATACCCTTAATACAATTATATAAATGACCACATTACATATACTTGGGGTTTTCTTTTCTTCTTCCTGGAAGATAACTTTTGTATAACCATGACCAATTGTTATGAATTTAGATTTTAATATCCACAAATGCATTAAAGAGTAGCATCGTTCAACTTGAACAGTTGCCATTCACTCTAATGAAGTTTCAGCAAGGAATTTCCCATAGATGGAGTGGATACTAAGGAAGACATCACCCAAAGACCTGGGTCCATGACCTGATACTTCCCTTAGTGCCCATCAGACTCCATCTTTTTTTTCTTTTAGTGAAAAAAAAAAAAGGATAGTTAATAGGCTGCCAAACAACAGCCTCATGCAAAATTTATTTTCAAGGATGCTTATGGATCTTACATACACCCCAGAATCATTTTCAGAAAATAAAATAAACAGCATCCTGAGAGATGATAGGAAGCAACCTGACCAGTCAGGCCATTTGGAAAGGAGGTGTTTTATAATGGACCATACTCATTATGGCAACCATTCTGTGAGAATACTCATTAACAAAATTCTAAATGTGTCCCCCAGTCTAAAATGTTTGAAGATCCATATTATTTATCACACCTTGCTTAACAGTAACATATTAATTGAGCTATCTGGGTGCAAGCAATAAGCTAAATTATAAGCCTTGGTTTACAAACTACAATGGATTTGTTCACACATTGTGCTAAGCTGAAACCAAACATACATTATGAATTAGTGCAATTTGTGAACTCAGCTTAATAAGGCCCTACATGGCTTCAGACCTGGTTATCTGAGGCACTGCCTTCTGTATTTATCTGCCCATCCAACCAGATCAAATAGGGTCAATTCTCTTCAGGTCCCGTCCCTATGAGATTGCTACCTGACAGCATTTGGGAAGTGTTTTGTTTCCAAAGCCACTTTTACTGTGAGGGTCAAAAGGAGGGCAGAGAGGATATCTGCAGACTCTTCCCATCCTGGATATAAACTGTTCCAACTTCTTCCTTCAGGACGGCGCTACAGAGCACCATATGTTAAAACATCTAGATATCAGAATAGTTTTTTCCCTTGTGCCATTGCTCGGTTAAACACTACATGACTTGATATGTGCTGGACAGTGGCTTCTTCCTTTGAAAAAGTTATTTTACTGTGTAGTGTTATTTATTATTATTTTTCTGTTGCTATCCAAACGCACTGTTGATCTTGCTGTTCGTCACCGAAGACAAATTCCTTGTATGTATTTTATACTTGGTCATTAAAGTATTTTGTATTTGTATTTGTACTCTTTGAAACTCTCTCCTGGTTAGCTTCATTCCTCTTGGGCTTCAAGAAAATGGTGAAGACCTACCTCTTCCTTCTTGCACAGGAGAAGGTATGTTACAAACCAAATGTGACATTTGCATTTTTAAAATTTTATTATTATATGCGCTTGGGGTTTGGAGGTTTTTATTTTATGTTGACATGTCATCATTTTAGTGCCTTCAGGAATGAGTAGCATACAAGCAAAAGGAAGGGAGGGAGGAAGGGAGGGAGGGCGGGCAGGCAGGCAATGTTTGAAAAGCCACTTGCCCTCATCAGAGCTTCTTTCATGACTTATATCCTTGCAATCTTTGTATCTGGCCATGCTTGTAGTTTCTGCTAAAGAACCAACAGTGGTTACTGCTGCTGTCAAAATCTCAGGCTTACTTTTTCAAGATTCAGTATTAAAGGAAGGCTGAGAGAATGTACTGTGAATTGTATATACCTGCATTCAATTTCTTCATTTAATTATCACATTTCTACCCTGCTCATCAGTTGAAAAAAAACTCCAGAGCAGTTTATATATGATCAGTTAAAAGTAATATTCCTACCTGTAGGATTACATTATAAAAGTAATGACAAAAAGGGATAGGGGTAGCATTGGGATGTGAAAAGAAAGAAAATTATATATATTTCTTTTATTTTAAAAATTCCAGACATAAAAGCCTACCAAGATAGATAGATAGATAGATAGATAGATAGATAGATAGATAGATAGATAGATAGATAGATAAGAAAGAGAGGGAGGGAGGGAGGGAGGGAGGGAGGGAGATTGCCTTAATGAAACTAATAGTAAACGCAACACTCTACAAAGATTGTAACAATACAACAGGTTCATCTTCCAATCATTTATTTAGGGCAAAGTTTAGGTAAATGAAGACATCCTTAATGGTTTCTTGAAAGTTGACAGTGGTGGGGCCTGGTGAATCTGAAGTAGCAAGACATCTTATAGGTGTGAGGCCATTGCAGAAAAGGTTCTCCTCAGCCTGAAAAATAAATAATTCTTAAAGTGATTAGCTGAAGGACTCTAAAGGAGTGGAGTTTTCAGCATATCTGATGGGATTCTCATCTTGCTTTGCCGCAATGCAACAGACTGGCTGCTGCCTAATCAAATCTCACACTGCCTTGATTCTGGGGGACTGTGTCCCATAGTAGTTCAGATAACACCCACCACCACCACTGCCAAACAAAGCTCATCTTATTACTCTATAAATGCTCCTACAATATTTCTGGATTCTAAAAGAATTTTGCAGCAATGCATACAAATATAATATGAATGGACAAGCGTAATTTATTTTTAATTGGTAGATGGTTGAAAAGTTATTTAAATACAACTAAAGGCAACTGGTGTTATATGGCAAATCTTGAAGTCTTTCACTTCAGCCACTCTTTCAGTCCAGTCTGTGCGATAATAGCCTAACTGGAGGACAGGAGTGTTTAAGAAAATACAAAACCAAGAAAGGAAAATAAAAGCCACTTGGGAAAAGCCACTTCAGATTAATTGTCAGTGCAAAATGGAACTTCAGACATATTTTTATTCAGACAGTTCCTCACAATCTGAGAGGCAGTTAAAGACACCACAAATCAGTTTTGGCTTGCGAAAGATACTGGGAAACTACCAGTTAGAGAATAAAAATAATGTTTTGGTCTGCTCATGTATTTTAAAGGGCAAAGCATGAGAGTATTCTTTGGCTCTGAATTTCTTGATTGGTCAGAATTCTCTACATAATTGTCCATATCTAAGAAAATACGATTAGGGGACACAGTTCCATTCTGCCCTTCAACAGCGTGATTGTGCTGTTGAGCGCAGCTGTTCCGAGCTGCTCACCACCACATCAAAATCTCCCCAACAAGGCTCTGATGACGCTTGCCTAGAAAACACAGGCTTAGCCTCCATTTAACTGTCAGCCTTGCTCCTGGCTCCGTTTTATTCCTTCACGCTGAGTTTATCTGATTACTTCAGTCAAGTGAAACAGAAGGCCAGTTGACATTGTCAAGTGAAGCTTCAGTCAAATGTGTGGCAGACGATCATCAAGTATTTCATGAAGAGGCAGAAATAAGCTTCTGAGGAACAGGGAGATGGCCTGAATAGAGCTGGTGCCATACACATTTCTGTCATGCAAACAAATGCAGAATAAGTGTTGCTGTGCACTAGCCCCCATTAGCCTGAATTGTGCATGCAATGCCTTTCTCAAGATTTCCATAGTTTAGTCCAAAGTATGTTTACTTGGAATTAAGTCCCTCTATGCTAAATAGGATTTACTTTCTACTAAGTATGTGTTTAGGGTTGCAGCCTGAGGGTTCAGTCCTAGAAACCAAGGGTGTGCAAATGTTTTCAAGATAAGGATCGCATTAGCTTTCTGGTTGCCATGTTGGCGGGGGGGGGGAATACTCCAAAATTGGAGGGGGCCAGAATAAAAATGAAATTTGGGGGACAAGTTGGAGAAGGTTCTTCTAAACTATTTTTAGAAAAAATAGCAATCTTGTCTTTAAAAAAGTTTCTTTTTCCATGTTTCATAATGTTTACTATTATACTAATGTCTTCTGGAAAAAAACTTGTTGGCATACATATTGTAAATACATAAATCAATCATCTAATTTGAGAAGTAATCCTATACTCTCTTGGAAGGTGGCTGAATGTATTTATAAGTTAGGAGAGAAATACCATGATGCTACTGGCAGAGAAAGAAATTGCTGATGCATTGGCATATTAAAGTGTACTAATTCTCTGATATGCCTGCAAAAAGGCCCCCAAATTGTATCTGTCTTGGAGCTAGCATAATTAAGAGTCACACTGGTTGATTTTGGCAGCCTTATAAATCTTGGTTAGATGAATCAACTAAGAAATTTCTGATGGACAAAAATGGTGCACTGAATTCCCATGGCACAACTACTCAAGTCACAGTTGTGTGTGCACGCGCAGCCTCTTAATACTAATAGTAATTCAAATTGCAGATGCCATGTTTTATAAGACCCATCTCACCTTTTCTCTCAAAAAACAAAGAATTGTTTCATCTAAATTAATACATACCTTTACTTCATGCATAACTTTAAGACCAAAGAAAAATTTCTTATATTGTTGTTTATCCTTTTGCAAAGTTATATAAAATTAATGATTAAGCCACATTTAAGGAGTAAATCCATTCAAATTATTACAATTCAAGGGATGACTAGTTTGTTTGTTTGTTTATTTATCAGATTTATATAGCTGTCCATCTCACCGAAGCAACTCTGGGCGGCAACAACAATCAGATGAAAAGACAGATAAAAACAACAGAAGAAATATAAAAGCATATTAATAAATACCGTAAAAAACCAGAAATACAAACCATAGGAGAGGGAGAATAAAAATGGCCCCCTCAGCAATGGAGCCATCTAAGCAGGTCTCCAGTTCCCTGGAGCCCCAGGCCTGATCAAATAACTAGGTCTTGAGGGCCTTTCGAAATAGCAAAAGGGATGGCACTAATCTAATCTGAGGATGAAGGATATTCCATAAGGCAGGCGCCACAGCAGAGAAGGCACATTTCCTGGGACCCGCCAAATACAGGTACCTAGCTGATGGTACCTACAGCATGCCTTCTCTGTGAGATCTGATGGGGTGGGCTGATGTAACCAGGGAGAGGTGGTCCCTCAAATAGCCCGGTCCTATGCCATGAAGGTCTTTAAAGGTTAAAACCAGCACTTTGAATTGGGCACAGAAGCAAACTGGCAACCAGTGCAACTCGCAGAGCAGAGATGTAACATGCGCTGTTCTCAGAGTGCACATAACTGCCCATGCCACTGCATTCTGAACCAGCTGAAGCTTCTGAATACTCTTCAAGGGCAGCCCCATGTAGAGCACATTGCAGTAGTCCAATCTGGAGGTGACTACGGTGTGAGTGACTGTGAGCAGGGCCTGCTGATCCAGAAACAGGCACAACTGGCACACAAGATGGAGATGTGCAAAGGGCCTCCTAGCGCAAATGCCACCTGCTCAAGCAGGAGTTCTGAGTCTAGGAGGACCCCCAGATTGTGCACTGGGTCTGTCTGGGGTAGAGCAATTCCATCCAGGACCACAGATGGCATAGCCCTGGAACCACCAGGCCCCGAAAACCACAGCCACTTAGTCTTGCTAGGGTTCATCTGAAGCCTGTTGTTTCCCATCCAGACCCTCACAGCCTCCAGACACCGGGATAAGACATTCACAGCATCGCTTAATTCGCCAGGAGTGGAGATATATAATTATCATCAGCATACTAATGATACCTCACCCCATGGCAACAGATGAGCTCACCCAGCAGCCTCATGTAGATATTAAAAAGGAGAGGAGAAAGCACCAACCCCTGTGGCTCCCCACATAGTAGGGGCTGAGGGCGGGACTTCTCAACAATCGTCACCAACTGGAATTGACCCCAAAGGAAGGAGGCAAAGCAGCACAGTACCATGCCACCCACCCCCCATCCTGAGCCAATCCAGAAGGATACCATGGTTGGTGGTATTGAAAGCCACCAAGAGGTCAAGTAGGGCAAGGATGGATGCACTATCCTCATCCTGCTCATTCTAGAGGTCATCCAGAGGCACAACCAATGCCATTTCTGTCCCATGCCCAGGTCTGAATCCTGACTGAAAGGGATCCAGATAGTCCTCTTCCTCCAAGGTCCTCTGAAGCTGTTGCACAACCACCTTCTCTATCACCTTTCCCAGGCAAGGGAGGTGAGATATTGGACAAAAATTGTCCAATATAGTGGGGTTGAGCGATGGCTTCTTGAGGAGAGGGTGAACCATGGCCTCTTTAAGAGATGAAGGAACAACACCCTCACTCAAAGAAGAATTAACCACCACCTGAACCCACTCACACAACACTTCCTGGGCAGCTTTAACAAGCCAGGAGGGTCATGGATCTAAGGAGCAGGTGGCCAAGCTCACAGTCCTGAAGACCCTGTCCACTTCCTCAGGTCCAACAAATTCAAACTGTTCCCAGATAACCAGTCAAGACTTCTCCCCAGACATCTCCTCTGGACCTACAACAAGGCCAGCGTCCAATTGGGAACAAATCCAAGAGATTTTATCCAACAGGTGCTAAGCAAATTCCTCTGCACATCCCTGTAAGAGGTTCTCCATGTCCCCCTTACCTAGAGGGGCCCGTGCCACCTGAAACAGGGCTGCAGAGCAGCACTCTGCAGATGCAATAAGGGCAGAGAAATACTGGCACTTCGCCGCCTTTACTGCCATGAGGTAGGCCTTAATAGTGTCTCTAACCTGTGTCCAGTCGAGTTTGTCCTTTGTTGAGCGCCAGTGACACTCTAAACATCTCTTCTCCCATTTCATCTCCCACGGTTCCTCTGTAAACCATGGAGAATGTTGGGATCCCCAAGAGGAGAGAGGTTGCATGGTTGTGATCCAATCCAAGGCCTCAGCTGCCCCCTTATTCCAAGTGGCAACCAGGGCCTTGGATGGACCGTGCAGCAGACCAACAGGGATAGCCCCTAGCTCCCTCTGAAATTGGGTCAGAGTCCATCAGTCACCAGGGGCAGACCAATCTAATGGGTCCAACCTCCCTGTGGGTAGTGGTGCAAGAGAAACTCATAGACATCAGGATGTGATCTGACCATGACAAAAGGGACACCAAAAGCTCCCCCAATTTCAGATTACATTGCCACTGCTCCAACTGGATCACCAAATCTGGAGTGTGACCACTTTCCCGAATCAGGCTCTGCATGACCTAGGATAGGCCCATGGCAGTCATGGAAGCCATGAACTCCTGTGCCACCTCAGACCCCATTCCCAGGGAAGGCAGATTAAAGTCCCCCAGAACCATAAGTCTAGGGAACTCCATTGCCAACCCAGAAATGGCGTCAAGGAGCCCAGGCAGGGAGGTTGGTACAACAGCAACAATCCCAACTGATCCCTAGAGCCTAACTTAAGTAACAGGGTCTCACGACCGGGGACCTGTGGGGCAGGGCCCCTGAAAGCCATAAGGGCTTCCCTGATGACAGTCTCTGCCCCAGAGACACAGTTGATGCTACACTTGAAACCCAGCTGGGCAAATTTCAGAAAGGGCAACCCCCACCCCCTTTCAGGACTCAGCCTGGTCTCGGTGATATATGCCAGATCAGCCCTCTCATCCACAATCAGATCACAGATGAGGGGAGCCTTATTACAAACTGACCTGGCATTCAGTAGCAGCAAAGATTAACTTTATGTGATTTCAAGCCATGGTATAATAGCACTGTTTCATAGAAATCCTAGAACTCTCTAGAAGAGAGGTAGGATATAAATATTTTACAAGGACTGGCTTATAAATGATGATTTTACAATCATCACTGGATTATGTGCATGGCCCAATCATATTTTAGTGACCTTGAAGGGCTCCAAAGATTACACCATCAAAATTCAGTGGCAACTTTCTGATTTGCAAAAAGTACCAAAATCCATATTAGTACATCAGAATTATGAGATTTAAAGTGACTGTAGTTTTCTTCTCACCACGCTTTTGGATGGTTTGAGTGGTGTGTGGTGGTAAAGCAGCCTTCCTCAATCTGATACTTTCCAGAGACACTGGGACATAAACTTGCCAGAATTATTCATGTTGGCTAGGAACTTTCAGTGTAGGTGCCACCATATCTGGAGACTGCCAAGTTGGGAAAAGCTATGGTAGTAGAGCTATCACATATGGGCTGAAAAAAATTCATATGAACACTAGATGGAAGCAAAGAGATATCTAACATTCCAAACTGTTTGTTGTCAACTAGTGGTCCTATGGATTTTGGCAGCCTTAATGGTAAGCATATGCTAGAAATACTCTTGGAAACCAAAACTGATTGAAGAGCAACAGTTTTGGATGACCACCATCCAAGAATTTGTGAGAATTGTTTCCTTGTTTTTAAGCTACAGTGCTAATAATGTAACAAAGTAGACAGCATTAATCACATGGCACATTTAAGTGTTCTTTACTCTGAATGAGAATTGAACCAGTTCCAAAAAGTCTGGATGTTCAAAACTGTATCAGTAGAAGATTGATATTTATTTGCACAGCCACTTCTTCATTCTGCCTCCTTAACAGTATCTTCAACATCATTAATTTCACATCAAGATTGTACTGAAACTGTGATTTCAAAGTAGGAGACTGAATAGGAGAGAATAAATTTAGACCAGCTCTACAGCTGGTGTATATTTTTCTTCCATTTCAACATACAGTAGAAGGCTGAGATCCAAAGTCCTCTTGTTCACCTTCACCACATCCACTCCAGATCTTTCCAACGTAGGGATTTCCCAACCCTGAAAACCAACATATCATATGACTCCTTAAACACTGTCCCAGAAACTATAGGATTATTTGCTAAGTGGCAGCATATTACTCTTTAAATTACAAGTAACTGGAAACCACCTATATTACTTTAAAATTTTCATGAGTATAAACAGATGCTTTTTACAGAGATATATTCTTTCCTCTTTTTGAAGCTTCATTGCATTTCCCTTTCAATGGCCACAAAACTTAAAGGGGCAAAGAATTTAGATCCCCCTGTGGCTCTGATGTTTGGCTTCTTGCATTTAATTTTGTGTTGTGATCAATGACAGAAAATTAAGGGAGGAACAGCTGATCAACCACCATAATAATCCATGTAGCTTCTGCCTTTGTTGTAAGACATTCATCCAGAAGAGGCAGGGAAAATATCTTTGTTTAAGATTACACAGCCAAATTATGGTTGTGTGTCAGGAACACTCTTTTTAATTATGGTGCTATGCTCTGAGAAGTATGCATTATCCCAGAGAAAGCAAACACAGGCCCTTGGGGTTAGCCTTTGTCACACTGGCACTAGGTTTGGCTTCTCAATGCTATTCTTATGCCAAGGAGGGCAATAAACCCCCTTGAGAGACATAGAACTGCCAGTTGAG
This sequence comes from Liasis olivaceus, assembly GCA_030867105.1. Lineage (NCBI taxonomy): Eukaryota > Metazoa > Chordata > Lepidosauria > Squamata > Pythonidae > Liasis > Liasis olivaceus. The sequence goes on from CM061354.1 coordinate 23,848,811, forward strand.
CATTGATAGCATAGAGATGCTTTTATACTAAAAGCACAATACACACAGGGATCATAAAGATGTTTTCAAGGAAGATGACCTTTTTGTCAGGAGAAATTAAGCTTTTATGGCAAAGAGCTGCTATGGAAACAAGCAGCTTTTACTTTGCCTGACTTATTTTGGATGGACAGTTGTCCATTTGTTGTCTTTTTTACACAGCACATTACATAGCACAGCATTAACATTCTTGTGGAACCTAGTTGCTCCAACTCTATAAATGTAGACTTATGTTGCTTACTAAGAAATACCTCTTAGGTAAGTAGCATTTTTTATTACTGTGCTGGACAGGAAATCAGAAGAAAGACTTTAGCAAATCTTCTTTTGATGAAATGAAGAGCTATGCCAGAATAAACTTTGTTAGGTCAGGTTCTTTCTCACTTTACTGGGAAACCAATTGAATATGCAGATTACAATAATATCATGAATGATTTGAGCTGTATATATCTCACTGGTCTCAGCATGGAAAGAATCCTAACCTTTGTGGGTTTCTCAACACTCTGATTGCTTATAAGCCATGGTGACTGGTTTATCAATGTCTGGTTTTGGTTTGATGCACAAACCAAAGCCAAATAAGCTACATCATGGTTTAGAGACTGTATCTGAAAATCTGCATACAGCTATTTTAAATAAATAATAAACAAGGCCTCCCATGTGGGCAGAGGAGAAATGTTTGCCAAATATCCCTCAGTAGAAATATTTTGAACAAATAAATTTGTTCTTCATTAGCTCTGTAAAGACTTGCCTATACTGTAACTAGAAGGCAGTAAAAAATTATGGCTACGTTTTCAAGGAGAGATAAAATGTCTATTTTTTAGATCTGAGCAAAGCCAAGAAAATCTATTTTGCTAATGGCAAAGACTGATATAAAAGTGGGCAATAATCTGTGCAAACAGGTCTCACTCTCAATCATTATGAGTCAAAGTTCTAATTTTCCCAGCCCTATCAAAAGCTAACCCCACTGAAGCCAAGCTATCTCCCTTCTGGTTTAAGCACACTCAATAGCCTTGTATTGGTGCCATTATGTTTGGAGTAACAAAACAAACATTTTCCTCATCCCTCTGGTATAATTCAGTGGCTTGTAAACTACTGGCCCCCCTGTTCAAACATTATTCAATCCATAAACTTTCCAGATGGCTCTTGATAAGTTACTACTTTTCAGCATCTCAGTTAACCATTGTCAAAGTAGCTGCATTGTAGGGCATCTGCTGGAGTTTACCCTCTGTGAAAGGCCTATTGGTGACCCCCCAGGCCTCCTAATACTACACACAGTTCACTTGCCTTCTCCAAGCAGGCAAACTGGACTCCTTCAGGGATACAGCAGCATCTTGTAGTCTTCCTCTCAGCATTTGGGCAGGTTAGACCTATGAGAAGAAAAAAAGCCAATATTGACAATGGCAAGGAAAAGGATGGGACTTGGACCTGGCCCAAGTTCCTTTATGGCAAAATGAAACTAACAATATTGACTCTTCCTTTACAGAATTCAAATTACTGAAATAAATATATTAAGTCCTCTATAGTTTAGTATAATGATCTTGCTGTGGTTGTCATTAGGAATGTGCATTAAAAGATTACACTATATCCTCATTTTTAAAACTTCTGTTAAGAGTGATTTTTCATTTGTTTGAAATGAACCCTCAATAGGCAATTAACTGATACTTGATTATTTCTTAACCAAGTTATAACCTAATAGTGATCCACTTCATTGAACTACAGTTGAACATTGTAAAACTGCAAAGATACCATACTGAAGAGTCTAAATAAGTGGATGCTTTAGCTGTTTAGAAATGAAATCTATTACCCGTTTGATTGAAAAAAAACCCACCTTAGATACTTATTATTTCTATAGATGATGACAGTGATTTATGGCCTATGAAAGTTCATGTGGGAATTAGACCATATCTAGGCAATCAATAATTTTAGTTTGTAAATCCAGCAGCTTTTGGAACAGGGTCCCAAGAGCCAAAGAATTGTTGGGTTACCTCTCCAAGGGTAGAAGAGGAAATTTAATCTCAGAGAGTGAAGTGTGATACTGTATCCACCAAATTCTACAAGTGGCTTTTCCTAGGGTTCGGAAATCTTCAGGAAATTTCAAAGGGAGATGTAGAGGTGGTTGGACAGTGCAAAGAATTTAAACCAGTGCAACAGAAAAGAGAGAGGAGGAACAAGTTTTATAAAAACAACCACTATAATGCAAACATCTCTAGATCTTCACTTACTATCTGCTAATCTGCCATCATCAGGACACTGAGTATGCCAAAAGACTTCACTATCCATCCAAACGCTATAAACTTGGTTACTGGATTGCTCTATTCGTCTTAATTATTTCACTCCCCTGATTTCTGACATCAGTCTACCCCAGTAAAAAAAGGTGACTATTAACAACTAATTTATAACGATATACAGTTTTGTAGCTCAGTGTCAAATGCATGTGCAGAGTTGGAACACTGTGCAAAACTCTTAAATCTCATTGATTTCACCAAGTTTAGATGCACTTTACTGTGGGTTGTACCTAAAACTTTAATTTATAGATTTATGAATGAATGCTTCTGTTTTTAATATGGGATAAACCAAAATCATGTTAAGGTTCTTGTAAGCATCCTTTTGAGAGAGAAATTGGGAAGGAAAATCATACCTTCACCTAGCTCTTAGCTAAAAAGAGAGAACATCCTGCCCCTTTGGTATTCCTGGAGTTTAATCATTAAAAGGGACACTCTTCTTTTTTCCTCCTCCTTTCTCTCTCCTACAAAGTGTAAAGCTGGTCCTGACACAGCCCCACACACTGTCACGGTAGTGAAAGATTGCCTCTTGTTTTGTCCCTTCTAGCCAACTGCAAGATTTGGACTTCTCAGCCTCAGATTGCTGTTACATCAAAGCAGTGATTATGCAAATAAGCACTTTTAAAAGGGTGGGAGAGGGGAGAATTATTTATCACACAATAAACCCCCTACTTGGCTAGGAAACAATAGAGCTGATCACTTCTAGCCCAAGGCTGAAAAGGTGGGGGTTTTATGGAGCTAACCTAATTTCATTAATTCTCTTTTTGCAGGCATCTCTCTCTCATTCTCTCCTACTTCCGGGATCCAATCCAATAGATAGATTCATGAGCTGCACATTTTATTTAATGGATGCTTGAGAATTGGCTGCCAACTAATGATTTCCAGGTGTTGATATCCAGAGATTGCAAAAAAAGTGTACCCTGCATATGTAGTGTGGAGAAGGAAGAAAAGGAAAAGGACCAGAATAAAAATGATGAAGACAATAGTTGTGGTGCTGGTGATGAATGATCTGAATGAAGATCAGATGGAGCCTCTTATCAAGGTGAACAAATCACATTTGAAGTAGCTTTTCACTGATGTTTGCTTGCTCTAAGTTTGCACATTATGTGTTAGTTTTATGCTGCTTGCCTCAAGTTTCAAGTTTTTGCTGCCATGCTCTACTATTAAGTAACACACATAATAAAGTTCCTAGATAAGACCTCCCAAAAACAATTAAGTTGAATTAATTCAAAATTTATGTTAATTTTCATGCTGTTTCTATGACAAATATGGCTCTTAATTCATCCTTGTATAATTCATCTGTCTTCTGGCTCATGAGGAAAATGAAATGAAAATCCATAGTTGGTTAATGTCATTATTAGGACTAATCATGAGGGAACAAAAGCGTGGGTAAGCTTTCAAAATAGTCTAATCTACCCCAATTTTTCATATGAAAGGAGGACTGCCTTTGTGGAAGAAGTGTAGCTAATTCTGTTCTTCTAGGCAGAAATCAACTACCTTCAAAGAATTAAACATAAACGGAGAGAGCAAAATGGCATATGCTTAAATGCTGGAAGAGCTACAGCACTTTCTATAAATGAAATCACAATTATACCACAAAACTTTCTGTTCAATGCTTATCATCACAATAACGATTAGAATATTTATTTTGGAAAACATTGCATTTTTCCAGCAAAAAGCTAGCATCTTAACTTTCTTGTCCTTTCCCTCCTGCTTCTGGATCTGCTTTAGTTTGATATCTTTTTATTCACCCATAATAATTGTTCTGTTCTTTGTATTGTCCATAATGCATAAGCAACCTCAGTTTTATCACAAGACACAGAAAATTAATAGGAAGTGTGGATCCAGCCCTTGATAGGAATAGCAGGATAAATTCAAGTGTGCCAAATTAAATATTGGATTTTGAACATTAGTCAGTCTATGAAATAACAGGGGGATAGATAAAGTAGTACTATTGGAATAGCTTTGGGGCAGAAATAATGCCTTGTGAAATAAAGCAGGTGATGATACTTCACTGCAGGATGTTAAGAGAATCTTTTAACATCTTTTTATCATATTTCTGACACTAGATAAAAGCATTATTTTTAAACACCCCTAATTAGTCTTGTGAAAGTTCCACTTTCAACATTGGTTCTGCTGCTTTTCTACCTGTTTTTTTTTATTTGCTGTTTTGTTTGTTGCATGTTTAATGAGGTATGTTATTTCTAAAGTTATTTGAAAACTTGTTCCATGTAGTTTTCTTGGCAGATATGCTTTGCCATTTCAACTTTCCTGTTTGGCATACAGCTGTGGGATTCCCTAATACTTTCCCATGAAATGATTATCCAGATCCAACTTTGCTTAGCTTTTCAGGTCTCACCAAAGGTATGAAGTTGAAAAAACATCCCACAAGAAGGTTATAGCAAGCTGCTCCTATATTATTGCCAAAGAAAATTACACGGGCCTATCCATATAGTCAATAGGAATCAAATTTATCTTGAGATAGTCGTTGCATTTTATTGTATTTTAATCTGATAAAGCCATCTGGAACCTTTTTAAATGCAGGTTTTTATTTATGTATTACTTTATTTAATGCAAATATTAAAATACAGAGAAAAGAGCCTTCATTGCTAAGCATATGCAGAACTGGAACACAACTCAGCCTAAGCTTAGTCTTCAGGCCCATTGCCTTCCCAGAGGTGTCCCCAAAGGAGAGTCAAAAGAATCAAGATGATGGAGGCCACCATGCAATTAAAGTCCTGCCTGTTTTTTTATGTGTGTGACACATGTTAAAAAAGGGTGGGACTTTGATCACACTGTCACCTCTCTGCCATCGTGACTTTTTCATCCTACCACCCTTCAGAAACCCTTGTGCCCATCTCCCCCAATAATTTATGGTCTCATTTGTTTTCCCAAAGATTGTAGATACATTTTTGACTGCAGGTCTGAAAGATGTTCAAAGTTCCCATTCCATGCTATGGTTTTTAAAGAACAGAAGACTTGCAGTATTGTGAAACATCCCGCCTTCTTAACTTCAGAGAGAGGGAGATGAATGATGAGTACTTGATCACTCTTGGTACTTATTTGTTTGAGAAGGTAAAGTCTCCCTGGAGATAAGTAGTTTTCTTGGCAACAATATAGAAGTGGTTGCCATAGTCTTCTTCCTGCACATTTTGCCATCCCAGTCTGGCATACAGCCCTAGCATTTCTTGCTGGATTCCCATCCAAATATTATCCAGATCTGATTCTTTTTCTTTCATCTTCAGTTTATGAGAATGATTTCTTAAACTAATATCATGATCCTACTCAGAAGCCCTATTGTATAGGTACTTGTAGGATTGCAATCTATGCCAACCCAGTAACACACAAGTTGGTTGGATACACAAACTGCAGTTTGGCTTAGGCTCTTTTTTCAGTTGTGATTTAAAGTGTCTGTTACTATTACCTAACCATTAATGGGGCCATATAAAGCCTATCCTCATTACTGTTATATGGGTGGATGATTCTGGAGGACCTACAAACCACTAGTGAAGAAACAGCTTTACTAATGTGTTGGGTAAATTCAGTCACTCTGATTTCTAACGGTAGTTTGTGCTTTCCTCTCTGCTGCCATCCCAGTCGGTTGTGGATTAAAAATCTCATACCTTGCTTAGTGCAGTGCATGAATACAGAACTGCTGGATAAGGTCTTCCATTTAATCTGTAATTCTAAACTTTGCTTAAATGTGAGGTGAATATGCAGTAATCTCTGCTTTAGTAGGCCAAAAGAGAAAAACTAAGAGAAAGAAGCTCAACATGCCCATTTACTATCACAGACACATGAATATTGCACCTCTAGACATTCACTCTTACTTCCTCCTTAGTACAGTAAAGGACTTCATTCCTTCTGCCCTCTGGATCCCTGTCTCTGTCGTGGCTGCTGGGCGACAGCACTGGCTGCCTCCCACAAGAGGTGGGCTCACCTTAGGCAGCTCTCGCGTGCTGAGACAAGCCCCCTGTGATGCACGTCTGCTGACTGTCACTCAGCCCATTCCAAAGGGATAAAGCTGAGTGAAGAAAGGCAGAGGAGTAGACTCTTTCTCCGCCCCGCCCATACCGCTCCTTCTTTTTGACTGGCTCCAACTGGATAGCTGGAGAATTACCTGCCTGTGAAGCACACTGCCAGCCCTTGTTTCGCACATCAAGAAGCTTTATCTTCTTATCATGGTTTACTAATCTCACAAGTGTCAAAGCTTAGTAAGTACTAAACCACTAAATCATGGTTTGCTAGGCACACTGGTTTACCCAAGATGCTAAGCCATGAACAAGCAAAACTACATTTCTGTTTAGCACCTTGGGTGAACTCAATCCCAGAAGACCTGCTCCTGAACTCCAGGCTGCGACATTCTATATCAACCCAAGCAGCTTAGATTAACTCTTTCTCCCTGGTATTTTTCTGGGGGAATCACTGCTATTTAAGGAATATTAACAGCGCAGGTTGTTTTTGAGGGGCTGATCTGACTGAGTTGGGCAATTACTGCCCTTTATAGTTTGAAAAATGTTTTATGTTTTTAACTATACAGCATTTGAAATTAAATTGGAGATTTTGTTTTTTAGCCATCTGAAATGATCTTGGCTAGTGGAACAGTGGGATATAAATCCAGCAAAGAAATACACACTGTCCTTAACTTGGCTCATTGTCTCTAGCCAATAACAGTGTGTAATGGATTTCTTCTACCTCTTTTTAAAATTGTATCAACATGCTACAGAATCTGCATTCTTGCTTGGAAATAAACTCGTTTAACACACTGAGGATTATTTCTGAGTAAAGCATGCATTTGATTCTGCTGCAGGTGAATTCCAGAGAACCACTAAATGGAATGGAGGTAGCTATTGTATTGTAATGTGAGTTTTAAAACATTAGCATTTAGCCTAAATATGTAGGTCTACTCAGGTGTAAATTCCATTTATTATTGTAGGTTTTACTCCCACGTAAGTGTGCATAATAATGTAAGTATGCATTATTATGTTTTAATCTATCTTGTTTCACACATACAGGCAGTTCCTTAGTTCATATATTAGATTACATCATTTGAGCCCAGTGTGATATGTGAACCTAATTATTGTGGTTTATAAACCATGATTTCTGGTATAATACTATATGTGAACCAAGCAACTCTGGCTTGTTTAACAGTAGGGTTAAAACCATTATTGCTTTGCTGCATGAACATAGTGGTAAATACTGTGATTCTATATCCATTTATTTGGAAGTGAACATTAATAAAACTTGAAGTAGCCATGGATAAGATTGTATTGCAAGGATGAAGAATTGTTCCTCCATGGATTTCTCTGTATTTATGGTAAGTACAGAATAGTATAAATCTGGACTGAACATTAGATTTTGTGTATATCCACATATCACAAAAAAGGGAAATCTATATTTTGACCATGTTACAACTTTCCTAATCAAATGAACAATAAAATGGTTGCCTACCCCTCCCCCCTGCAGTGTATGTATTTTTACATGGGTAGATTTGTTTCTACTCCTCAAATGCCATTGCCTTTCCACTTTACAAAAGTGCAATGCAATCAATTAAAAGTGATGCCCTGCAGAACATGCTTTGAATCATGTTAAGCCGCTTTCAGGTATCAGTGTAGCTCACTAGGAGTAACCACTTGATCCTTAACTAAAGACACTTCCATTTCAGTATTATCCTAAGTTAAGACACAATCCTTAAACTCAAGAGTAAGGTTTAATGAGTTACTGGGACTTACTTTGGAATAAAGGGTTGCACCATTATTGAAATAAACAAGGGAACGTTTGTCTGAATCCATTTACTTTCTAACATGTAGAATTGATTTATCACAAATATTCTATCTTTCTTATGAAATAGTTCCAGGTATCTGTACTGGATTGTGATTCAGGCTATTGTTAGCACTGTCACAAACTCCTGAATTACTGTTAGTATAGACTGAGATTTAGATGTTTCTAAGTCTAGAGCATGCTTTTATAAATAAGGAGTATTAGTAAAGTGGGTATTAGTTATGTACAAGACCTCTGGAATAAAGAGCTGGAATATCTAATATTAACCAGTCATGGCTTAGGCTCAGTTATATACCCAAAACTTGAAACTGATCACTATATGAAGGATTATGGATTTATCAAGCATGGGGGGCAGCCCAGAAGATCAGTCTTCAGCGTGGGAAAGACAGTGCAACTCTTCACTTGCAATCTTGGATGATAGAAAAGTGTTCATTTTTTGTTTATGAATGGACTGTCCATCAATGTAAGGGAAAGACTGAAGATTATTATTTCACGCGGACTTGGTTTAATTATTTAAGAACTAGGCTGAATAATATTCTTGTACACAGCAAATGTTGTTGTTCTTTCTATAATAAAACAATTTTAAAACATTAACAATAGGTTTTTTTCTGCTTGATCAGGAAGTGAAAACCTTCTCCAGATGTCATCTCTATTATGTTCTCCCCATCTACACAGTAAGGTATACACTTCACTTAAAGAAAGAAGTGAAAGTTTTACTATTGACTTAAAACAAAGGGACTACAACTACACCTTGCTTTATGCCCCTTTGGATACAGTTTTACACTCATGTTGGAATTAATCTCATTGATTCTAAAAAAGGCATACTTCAAAACTGATCTGTGAAGCACTGTTAGCAAAGTACATAAGTAAAAGAGAAATTCTATATTCATTAGGATTTACATCCAAGACTGTAGACAAAGAACATCAACTAAAGCAGTCACAACTCAGAAATAATGTTCAGTCTGTTAGCAAAGCCACAGATAGCCACAACTGCATCTCATGAAAAATTATATATTTTTATTTATATATGTTTTATTTTTAAGAACCACCTCCCTGCTCTGTGACTGTAAATACATACTAGAATAAACTCTGTAAAATATACAAAAATATATCTGTGTCTCTTCCCCCTTCCCTCATTTCTTACAAAAAAAGTTATTTCCTTTACAATAAATAAAAGCAAAAGTGTGTGGCTAATTACAGTTTATGCTCTCTTTGATGTTTTTCTGTCTGTATTTTTAGTCTACTGAAAGGATAAAGGCGTTTCCCAGCCATCAGAGGTGGAGATAAATAATGCATAAGAGACTCTCCTCTTCAGGTTCAGCCCAGCCCATCCCATCCTACTTCACCCCACCCCATTCTATATTCTCTACCCACCCACCCACCCCCGTTAGAATAGAGTTCACCCTACATTTCCACGCTTGCATTCAATCAGGGTAATGCCTACAAATTATGCAGCGCCTCCTAACTCGATCTAAACAAGCAAATCAACAGATAAACAAAACCACCCTCCAATTTTTCACTTTCTCTCCTTTTCACTCTGCATAAATCATAGGAGACAGCTGGCTAGGAGAGGGAGAGCTAAGAGAAAGAGGTATGTATGTCACTGTGAGCAGGGGAGGCAGAGAGAGAAAACGAACAAAAGACGTGGTGGGAAAGTGCACATCGCAGTGACAGAAAGTTTGGTTTGACAGGTGTGATTCCCACAGCCCCCGGGCTGGCAATGGGAAACAAGCAGACGCCACCAGGGCCAGGCACCGCTGAAGTCGGACGGACACTGCTGGGGAGAGGAAGACACGCAGAGCGGAAGGCCCGCGGAGGGCTGCAGCCAGGCGTCCCAGGGATCAGGCGCTCCACCGGGACCCGCCTCAAGCGCTGCTTGCTGCGCACCCCAGCCCGGTCCGGTAAAACCGGCCGAGCTTTTCTGGGAGTCGAATCGTGGGGTCGCCGCTGCTGGCCGGCTACGGTTAGCCTAACCACTCTCCGGCCCACCCGGGAAGGGACGAGTGGGAAGCGATCGGGCGTCAGATTAAGTCTCTGGACAGCACGTAGCCGGCATTTTCCGGCGGCCAGAAGTCCAACTCCGAGGCGGAGCTGCCGGGGCTGGAGGGCGACAAAGTGCAGCTGTAAGCAGAGGAGCTGGCCGAAGGAGCGGGGCTGGTGGTGCAGCTCCAGGAGCTCGAGGAGGAGGCGGGAGAAATGCCGTGGCCGTCGCCGCCGCCGCCGCTTATACTGCCCAGCACTGCTTCCGAGAAGGCGGCGGCGGCGGCGGCGGCGGCGGCAGCAGCAGCTCCGCCGCCTCCGCAATGGTCGGCCAAGCGGAGCGTCTCGGTGAGCGCCCAGATGTAGTTGTGAGCGAAGCGCAGCGTCTCGATCTTAGTCAGTTTTGCGTCCTCCGGGAAAGTGGGCAGCACCTCCCGCAGGGCATCCAGCGCCGCGTTCAGATTGTGCATCCGGTTCCGCTCGCGGTTGTTGGCCTTCAGGCGGCGGCTCTTCTTGAGCCGCTGGACCGTCTCGGCCGTCTTGGTGAGGCGGGAGGCGTTTCGCGCCCGGCCGGAGCGCCTCTTACAGTCGTGCCGTCTCAAGCCGAGATGGGGCAGGCGCGCGTGCTCCGCCGCTTTCACGGCCGCCTCGGGCGCTGAAACCGAGGGCGACAGGACGTGGGACGGCTCTTCTTCCTCGTCGTCCTCCCCCTCGGAGCCCGACGAGAAAGGCGCGAGGGAGGAAGAGGAAGAGGAAGAAAGAGGAGGAGGAGGCAAGGACGGGGTGTCAAGGAGCCCTTCTTCCTCCTTCACTTCCAGGGTCTCCGGTTTCACGAACATCCTGCAAGAACACAAAACCAGAGAAGCGGTCACCTCGAGGAAAGGCAGTTGGAGCTTCTCGGGGAGCATCCTTTCGCACCCCACCCGAAGCGCTCCAAGGAGGCAGGCGCGTGTAGGAGCGCACCCGGGCGCGGCTAGGTCAGTTTCGCTCTTCTTACAACGGGGAAAGCTGGTGGCGCGTCTCGCTCAAGAGTCCTGTCCCCATCTACCATGCGCCCGTGCGAAACTCTTCCGTAGCATTTACAGTATAGACATCAACGCCACAACCAAGGTAGCGATGACGCACAGCCACGCACACGCACACCCAGAGCTAAGCTTCAGAGTCCGCTGACTCCTAAGCGCTTTAAAGTCTCCCGTCCAACTCTCAGGGTCTTCGGACGGATCACTTTGGGAACACGAACCACTTCCCTGCCTCGGATTTGCTTGCAAGGTTTAAGATCACGAGCATGAGCTAACCAAAGAGGCGCCTCGCTTTCCAGCCACCCCGCTCGGCAAGGCAGTGCAGAAGTCAGCGCGGGTTGCCTTTGGAGCGAGCCGCACCTCGCCTCGCCTCGCCTCGCCTCGCCTCGCCTCGCCTCGCCTTCCCCGCAGTATCCGTGGCCGGGAGGGGAGGCAGAGGGAGCCACTGCGATTGCGCCTAAGCGCTAAGCGGGAGTTTTGGCTGCAGCCCGAAAAGCGCCTTCAGCCAACCAAGTCCGCTTCAAAGAAATGGGAAAGAGAGAGGGAGAATCGGAAACTTACTTGGCTCTCTTAGAGGTAACCGAATTGTTTTTCACTCGGCCCCCTTTTTTTTTTGCCCGAAGACGTGGCTGGCTGCTGCTGCCTCGTTCCGCACCGCCCCTTGGGGCAACCTTCAGGTTCAGCTTGGCCCCACGCCGCTCCCTCCCTGTTGCTGGAGAAGGTCCCACCGTCGCCGGGTGTTGGTGTGGGTCCAGGGCCCCTTGCCGGGAGGGGGGCAATGTCTTTGAAGAGCTGGCTGTATGGCCCGTCGCTGCTGGCCTGCGTGTGTGTAAGAAACAGGACAACTCGGTGGGGAGAGCTGCTGGCACGCGCCTGGACCCTCTAGTTAAAGCGAAGCTGCTTGTGTTTCGGTGGCTGTGTGTCTGGCACACGACTCTACTTAAAACCCCTTATATACCCCATGGAAAACAATCAAATGTACCCCCGGGGCCTCCTTGGCTCTCCCCCTCCCCAGGTTTAGCTTTCCTTTTCATTTCATTGTCATCACTCATCTCTTTTCTTTCTTTTTTTTTGGGGGGGTGTGTGCTCCTCTTCCCCTCCCTCCTCCTTCCTTTTATCAGATCCTCCGAAAGTGTGTGGGCAACCAGGACAATTCTGGGGTGTGATTGGTGCCTTGCGCTCGGCTGGAGCGTGCCGCTAATTTATTAATGAATGGGGGTCGCGAGGCGCAGCTGGCCAATCAGAGCGTCCCGCTAGCCACGCGCGCTGGAACCCGCTTCCTTTCGACAACTCATTAGGCCCGAGGGCTGCGGCAGGGGAGAGGAAGAGGGTCTGTCCCACAGCCTTTGCTCACCATCACGCCAAGCATGGCTCTGCAAGCCCAGGCAGGAGGGGCACCTCACCACCCTCGGTTCTGCTTACCTTTTCAAACGGGGAGAAAGGAGAGTGTGCCAGAAACGAAACCAGTGGTTGGAGAAGAGGCAGCTGATCAAAGCTAAAAAAGAGGCCCAGGGTCATGATGTTTGTCTGGCTGTACTTTAACAGCAGAGTTTAGGCAAGTTGCATTTGTGTGTTAAGAGGGGTGCTGAGTCTCTTCCACCCCAGTGTGTCTCCCTGATGTCACATGTTTAGAAAATGAGCTTCTCTCAGAGAGAGGGAATAGGTTGCCCCACAGACTGATAAATGCCCAGCCCCATTGGTGCTCCTCTCGCTTAAACTTCAGCTCATCTGTGGCTGGCTTCACTTGTGGTGTTAAGCCATAAGTGGTGTTCAATTTGGTTTATGTCAGTCTAGCAACTGGGATTTCTCTGCCATAGTCTAAGCATGGCAGGTGGCTATCAGAGCAGTGTGGATTCTGAAAGGCATATAGGTTCAGAATGGGACACAAAAACCAGGGTGAAGCTGATTACTTTTTTTAAAAAAGACTGAATTTAGGGGAGAAAGAGAATATTTAGAGGGCATCTGTCACCTAACCTCTCAGTTTCAAGGCTAAACATCATAAAAGTGGAAGGCTTCCCTGGAAGGAAAGATGGGAGATTTTCTATGCAGTGCTTAAAACATTTTAAAACAGCTTCCTTATTGTTTCTCCAAGTTATGTGCATTACATCCACAAATAATGTTTCTTCTGATTTAAATATCATCATGCTATCCTTTCTGATTAGTGGAGGAAAGTCAGCTTCCCAGCTGCTTACTTCAGATGTAAGTGCATACTGCCTTTGTACAATATGCAGATAATCCAGTTATTCTTCTGCCACAGCCCTTTCTATTCATAGTTCCTAGGTCACCAATGCCTTGTTCATTATTTTCTCTTTAGATTTATGACTTGATGTATGATCAGTATTGATACACTGCCCTTTTAAAGGAAAAGGAAATGTTCTAATACTTCTCAGAGTGGAAGAAGGAAAATGGTAGCAGAGCAGAGAAAGATTTATTTTGCTAAAATGTAAACTGGCAAGATTTTCTCTAGAACATGTCAGTTTCATCAAAGAGCAGAAAAGTAGAGTTAGAAAACTGAAACTGGCAAGTCCTTTCTTTCCACCCCTTCTCCCTGTAGAAAAAAATAAGCTAAAATAGGGGAAATAGTGTGACTATGGAAAAATGGTGGACAGAAGGCTAATCATGTGATTGAGGAAGAACTCCACTGTTTATAGGTGGTAAAAATGCAGAAAGACTGGAACTTTCCTACATGGACATTAGTTTATTTAAAAAACAGATATAAGCATATCTAAAATATTTTTGTCTGTATTTTTGTCTGATTTTTCATTCATTCATTCATTCATTCATTCATTCATTCATTCATTCATTCATCAAATTTGTCACCGCCCATTTTGTGAAACGACTTTTGTATGCATCAACATAACATTACTGGAAACAGGCTTGAATCACTGCTAGCGGCATCTGAGAAAAATCACAGTACCATATGGTGTAGCATGTTTCGTGAAACCAGTCACCAAGTTCAACAGGATTCCTCTCTTCAATGATCATTATTACTTCTGTTCTCACATGCTGTTATACTAGGAGTGCTAAGTCATGGTTGGTTAAACTATGAGGTCCTGGTGTGCATATAAGGCTAACTGGATTTCAGAAGAAGGCTGCTGAAGCCTTATTGTATGGATATTTACTTGGAAGCAAATTCTTTGTTCAAAGCAAGCCTGCCACAATTTCACTCTCAAACAAACAAACAAATCCTTTAATTAGGCTGCAGCCCTTCTTGGAAGTAAACATATATAATACTGAAGTGATTTGAATAGGACTTTTTTTTTTAATAAACATGTATAGGATTGGCCTAATAGGCGCATTCAAGACATTTCACAGTGCATCAAGTTCACTCGAGATAGGAGTTTTCTAGTTCCTAGGGAAGTATATCTAGAAATGTGTGTTGGAGAAAGGAGGAAAAAAGAATTCTTGGTTGGTTTGTATGATTTGACTCTCAATGTTAGAGACACTTGCTTGGTAGCCACATTATAGTCAGTGAAATTTATTCTTGAGAAAATAGCTTTAGGCTTTTAAGTGGAACCCAAAGAAAACAGTACTTTTCTCATACAATTAAATGAAAATCTGGAAATGAAAAGAAGACCAAAATCTTTGGAATGCTTACTTGTCTGGTAATATATATTCAGGATCTAGAGTGGCCTATACTTTTGTCCACTGTGGCAAACCTACAGTTTTCTGGCCCTTTAAAGACTAACAGAATTCTAGAACATTAGCTTTTGTAAACAGATGGATTTTCCTTCTGTCTTAAGCTGTAAAGAAGTATTGTTAGGCCCTTTTTTCACATGATGATTATTTGGGCATCATCAGAACATGCTACAAAAAAACTGCTGTTGGGCTCCCTGGTCACAGGATGTTGGCCTAAACAATCTGATTATCATTTGTTTAAGTAGTTTTCTTGCTAAAGCCACCATGCCCCACCCATCCCTCTTCCTCTTTTCCTTTTCAAGAAGCTGTGTTCAGATGGACAGACCAAACTTGATCAGTCATTGATACAATTCCTAGGAAAATCCTGAATTTTAGAAAGGCAGGGAATACATACCACTGACTATTCATTACCCAGTCATCACCCAAAATATTCTACCACTCTTATTTTAAGATAGCAAGTGTTCAGTTATACTAAGAGTTCCTAGTGAAAAAAGGGTCTTTAAGGTGCCACAAAATCCTTTGATAATCAGGAAGATAGTATAAACATTAGATGTTCTATGATTTCCTAAAATACTAGGAAAATTAACGTTAAGGGGAAAAACTTTCTGATGGTGTGATCAGTTTGACAATGTAATGGAAGCAATTATCAGTGAGCTGGTAGGCCCACTTTGCTGGAGGTGTTAAGAGACAGTTGTTGAGGGTGCTTTAAATTGGATTCTGTGAGCAGTGGGTGAACTCAACAGTTTAACTGGCCCTTTCCAAGTTTATGATTGCATGATTCTATAAGCAAGTGAGAAATCACTCTCCCACACAATCCTCAAATACCTTTTTCTTTTTCCCCATCCTTTTTGTATTTATTTGGTTCTGCTATTGATTAATATCACACCCTGAGACTCACCCCAACAGAACTATTTCAGCTCTAATAGACTGCTTGTTTTATTCTGGCATTTTGGCTCAGATGTCTGACTGGGAAACAGCTCATAGTCTTGCAGAAGTGAGCCACTGCCTTGATATTCAGGAATCTTTCTTGGAATCCTTCTGCTGAAGTGCCTTGCATTAGTTGACTCCCTTACGTTGAGAGATGGCAAAATAGTTTTCCCCCTTTCCCCACCCCCTTCTTTTAGTTTAATTCAGTTTAGTTTAGTCTTGCCTCTGCGATGCACCAGAATCTATGATGTGGTATTCTCATAAAAGATTTTCCCACTAACAGTTCAGTGTATCATTTAGCCCTCAATCTAGTGATAGTGTATTACCAATGGTTGAATGCCGCTATAAATTAGACTGTCCATATTGTGCCTTCTATCCAGTGTTTACCACACCTTGTTAACTAGGGGCCTTGTCCTCAGGCTTGGGCACCTTTCAGACCAATGACTGTATGCCCCCAGCCAGCGACAGAGGCATGGCTGTACATTCCCACATTCCCAAGCACTCCTCTGGCTACAGATCACTAACTTGGCCTCCCAAAAGAGATGGTGAAGCATTATGGTGTTTTCCTTTTGCTGTAATGGTATTGTGACAATTTATGCAGGAAAAATATCTTTAAATCCTGGCAGGATCAAGATATGCACTCAAGAGGGAACACTAGTATTGCTAGGGGATCCTGGGGCAGATATAAATGACAAATGAGGAAATGGCTATTAGCTGTACCCATTGCCACTCTTTCTTGGCTCACATGGTTATTTTTAAAGCAATGTCAAAAGAAAAGGGGAGAGAATAGGCAGTGGAGGATTACAGACTGACAGATTCCAGGTCAAAACCACTTGGAGGAGAAACATTGACCTGGGCCAAACAACCAAGCATCTGCCTCTTCCTAACGGACTTTCCTTTCCTGTACAGCAGGGTTCCTCAACCTCAGCAACTTTAAGATGGGTGGACTTCAACCCCCAGAACCCTGCTGTACCAAGTTGCTGGCCCTGGTGACCAGTCCTAAAAGTCAACAGGCTCCGTCTTTCTGATCCAGGGCTGGGGAGCCTCATCAAATGTACTGCCTTGGACAGCTAAAAGCAAAGGAGGCGGCATCTACTAGCATGGCAGGAGAATGGCCAGCCCTGGCAAGTGAATAAGCCACCCACTGAAGCCAGAGTGTGGAGAGGTTCTTCTTTGCTATGGTTTGAGAGGCTGTTCTCTGCTTTCAGGGAACAGCTTTTGTATTGTAAAGCCTGGATTGCATTAAAGCAATTTTCTGATTTGCCAAATTTTCTCACACCTTCAGCCCATTTTTTAAAAAATCACAACTTATCAACCATACCACTTTTACACAGTAATAGCAACATTACAAAAGGAGAAAAGAAGGGACTTACTTTTCTTCCTCTGAAAGACTGCAAAGTATCAGTCCCATACCCGCCCACCATGTGTTTGATTTCAGCTTCCAAGGTTGCATGAATTTAGCCACTTAAATTTGTAAACCAATTTTAGTTTCAGTGATGAACCCAACTAGTTAAAGATGGCTTGGCAAGATGCACTCAGCCTCTCTTCCATTAATGAAGTGAATTTATACATGTGCAACCCAGACAATGAAAGTTATATTCCAAATAAATTGCCCCACTCCATTCATTTCAGTGAGACTGCACTCAGCATACTCCTGTTTGATTTACCTCTATAATATCCAGTTATTCTTTCCATTACATCCATCTGAGCATTTTATTTGTTCATTTATATTTGGATTGAATAATCCTGTGTGTTCTTTACAACTGAAATTCTATGATTTGCATTTGAAATTAATTTGATAAAGCATACAAAAATTACCTTGGCACATGATTCATTCAGCACAAAGCACATGTAGTCATTTATTTATTTATATATTTTATTTATTTATTTTATTTACATTTCAAATTTAGTTACCACCCATCTCAGAGCGCAACTCTTTCTTGAGACACTGTTTTAACTTCTTACTGCATCAAATATCTTGTCATTATTTTGACTTCCTTCAGACAGATTTATTCCCAGACACATAGATATACAGTGGTACCTCGGGTCACGAACTTAATTTGTTCTGCGACTCTGGTCGTGACCCGAATTGGTCGCAACCCGAATCAAATTTTCCCATAAGGTTCAATGTAAATACGGTTAATCCGTTCTGACCCCTACGAATTTGGTCGCCAACCGATTTTGGTCACGTCCCGAATCAAATTTTCCCATAAGGTTCAATGTAATTATGGTTAATCCGTTCTGAACCATATGTATTTTTTTTTTTAAACCACAAAAATATGACACAAAGTACAGTACGAAGAGAGAGAACGCTAACCTTGCTTGAGGCGACTTCTGGCGTGGAGGACAGGAAGGTGGGTGGGGAGGCGGTTATTGCTTGGAGGGAGAGTCCCCCTCCCTACAGGAAGCCACGACCACGTGTCACAGCAGGGAAGATGGCCGCGGATCCTGTTCATCACCCGATGCGGAGTTCGCAGACGGAAGCAAAATTTTGTGAACGGTGCTGTTCGTGACCCGAACTGGTCATGAACAGAAGCGTTTGTGACCCGAGGTACCACTGTACACAACTTTTTCTATTGGTGGCCTAAAATGACCAGAAATACCTTTTCATTGACCTAATTATCAATTACAGAACTTGTTTAAAATCAAAAAGTATGCGATGACAGCAGGTTACATAGCCATGCCAGAAAACTTTGAAGGTTGGATCCAAAATCTTTTGAAAAGGTCTGTTTCACATAAGACTAACTCTAGAGCCTTGATGCTTATGAGCAATTAATTCTATTCTTTTAAATGGCAACTGACTTCTAAGGAATAATCCTGGGTTTCAAATGGATAATCTTAGTATTTTTTTTTAGGAACTTAAAATGCATTTTAACAGAAAAGTTCATTTCATTTAGTTAAATGGGATTTATCTTCTGAGTTGACAACTGCTTTGACATGTAGGACTTACTTCCAAGTAAGGTTTGTAGAACAATTGCCTGGATCTGTCCTGTTTCTCTTGGCCATTTCTTCACTAATAACTTAGACATCACCCAACCATCTTGTAAGGATATTAAGTTTATCATCATTACTCATCTGCACAATGTCTGGATGACATTGTACATCCTAGTGAGGAAACAGCCCAAGTAGAACTCAGTCACATCAAAGCATGGATGGTTTAATCACTGTTTGTTGGCTAAGCCACAATGTCTTCATTTCACACACAAACCATATTTACAAGCCACAATGGCTGGCTTCACACAACACTAATACAAACCAAAGCAACCACATTATGCTTTAGCATGTGGTGTGAACCCACCTTAAACTGGGGAAACGTTTCTATTATGGGTTGCGTGGACCAACGGGAAAGGGCAGCCTTCTTGCTCCTCAACCCCTACAGGCTTTGGTTCCTAGAGTGCCAGTGCGAGTTAGGGTTACTTTTCTTTTCCCCAGGAATTGCTTATCCACCTCACCTAATTTGCCCACCGTTCTGATCAGGAAAATGGAGGGGAGGGGAAATGTCTTATTTTTCGTCCCTCCTCATTTTGAAGCCCAGCGGGAGCAAGGACAAACCGGGGCGACGCCGCCTTCCCTCGGCGGGCACTCGAGAGCGCTTGTGTGGTCCGCTAAGTGCGTCCCGGTGAAATGAGGCTGAACTGTTATGCTAAGGGGTGGCACCGGCTGGGGTGGGGGCGGAAGGCCTGAGATCGCTGCCCGGCCCGGGACCCGATCGGTCCAGCAAGGGTCAAACTGTTCAACCGCAGCCCTTTTCGCGCGGCTCAATCCTCCTTTAGGGGAACAATGAAAGGCCAAAGCAGGCAGGGATCAAGAAACGAGGAAACCGTCAATGATTTAAGGGAAAGGGCAGGGAGCGGGCAGGATCGGCCAGGGGACTTGGCGAGAGGCCTTTGTGATGCTTAAGACGCCTGAACGCTGGGGCGACCTCTCGGAGGCCCAAAAATTTCAGGGGAAAGGCCGGCTGGCGCAGACCGCGACCCAAGGGAAGGCGACTGGGCTGGCTCAGGCCGACCGCCCAAGTTGCGCCAGCCGGCAGGACGCCGCCAGGTTTCCAGCAAGAGACGTGGCGAGAAGGAGGCTTGCTGCGCGGTGGGACGCTCAGGTTAGGTCCCGGGGTCAGCGCGAGGGCTTACCTCGGCGGAAGGAGCAACGGCGCCCGTCCTCCCCTCCCAATTTACACAGCGGGGCGGGGCGGGGCAGGGTGGGGCTGGGTGGAGGGAGGGGCTGTTATACTTCGAACGACCTGACTGATGCAGGGAGATTCCGTCCATAACTCGCGCTAAGCCAGTAAGCCTGGTTGCGAGCAAAGTGACGGTGTTTACATCACGTGCTAAGTAAAGATACAATCCAATCATATTTTGGTTTCATGCGATCTATGAACCCAACCACGGTCCGTATGTTAAAGCAGTAGATTCAGGATTAGTTACTTGATCTCCGCAAAGGTGCATTCAGGTCAAACTTGAGATTTGGCAGATCCATGGATTTACCAGTGCAGTTTTCTGGGGAACAATATCGTAGTGGTTTCCCACTTTCTTTTTCTGAGGTGATCTTTCAACTTCTCAATCCTGTCTAGCTTTCAAGTCCAGAAAGGGTAAACAATTAGCTCATTATTCTTTGTAGCCTTCAGTGTAGGTTCAGCCTCCAAGGCATTTGAGACAACTAGCAACCTCTGACAGAATCTGTGTGGGTTGCTATTTGCCCCAAATTGGCCAAGCAAAGAAATTTAATATTTTATTTAGGGTGCCTTAACTGCAGACAAGTTGATGGTTCACAGATCATGTTATGCCATGATGTAATTTCTTTGATTGTGGTTCATAGTGTGAATTCCAATCCACTCACTGGAATGAATTAAATTAAATTAGTCACAAACCCCTGCTTTAAAATATATTGATTGGATGAGAAGATAGAGAAGATGCATGCTATCGCCCATAGATAAACAGATACTGTACTATCAGTCCCACCAGGTAGACCAGAGCAGAACATCAACTTCAGGGGAAGGCTAAAACTACTGTACGGTACTTTTATTGAGAGTGGCCATAATAAGAGTCTCGCAAGTCTGATTATGCTGTACCACCTCCCCCTTGTTATACTTCTGTTAGTGCGGTTCTATCTGAACTTTTCTGTATATTTTCCATCTGTTGTGAACTTAAGATATGTTCACCCCTCGACACTTTGATAACCGAGCTTGCACATCTCCATTGGGCTTACTCTCTAAAGGTACATAGGTATCACTCATATTTCTCTGTTAATACTGTGCACTGATTAAGAGGTTTTGTTGTCTCTTGCCTCTCTGACTATAGCCCAGGTTTTTTCCCCAATACCCATTTTGGTTGTTGCCTGTTACTGTTTTCCTGTAAGGTGCCTCTCATATGATATCTAAATATAATGTTTTTATCTATCTAGCAGTTGCCCCAGTTTAAAAAAATATAGCCACATTTTAGTTAAAATTAAAATTGGGTACAAATGGCTTTTCAAATTTCTCCACCAAATTTGTGAACGGAAAAAGTGAGAGAATTTCTCCAGTGGAAGGCAACATTTTCCAACAATTTCTCAAATTTCTGATTCTGAACTGCCATGCAAAAAAGCCCATGGCAGTTCCCCCTTGAGATTCTCCCTTAGAATGGGATTGAAATGTGGGAAGCTAGCATGACTGCAAGTCACTGGAGAGAGTATTATATAATATATTCACGTGAGCAGCTTGTAGCTAGATAAGTGCAACAACGCCATACCCACCCATGATAATTCCTAAAAAAGTCTGTTGGGCAAAAAAGTGTCTTTCATCAAATTAAATGAGAACTATTAGAAAAACATGCAAGGTAAGGTGAATTTGCTGGGTGCTAGTTAAAATTATTCAGTAGTGTGAATTACTGTCACAAAAACTGTAGACTATGCACTCTGGACCCTCAAGAAGTGTAGAGATATGCCTTTCCTGTCTTCATTGCACCAAGTGACTATGTCTTACATGGCATTGCACATGGTACAATGAAAGCTTAATATCACTCTGGGTTCCTTAGTGATCAACCCCCCCATTTTTTTTCACCCTATGACAGGCTTGGTCATACAAGCCAGAAAGAAGTATCCATACATGTTTTTGAGTTCCAATGAGTTTTATAAAGTACCTACCACCGTAACTATTCTTGGATATCATTTTAATTCTAAACTTGAGTTTGTAATGGCGTATTATTTGTCATTATCGTTCAGACTTGGCACTCAGAAACTCTGAAGAAAGTAGTGCAAGAACACTGGGTGAAGAAATTGCTCTTGTTTGTTTAAATGGAGCTCCAGAGGGCACAACAATTTCCCTGTACTTCCCTTGGTTTGACAGATGGGTGCCCTTTTGGGGTCTCATCAGAAGATGCCTATACCCATGTAGCCTGGAGGCATCCCTTGCTTGTAATTATTCTTTCTCTCCAACCCTCCCTCTTTGTGATGGTGCTCTGATTGTTTTGTCTCCCCCATTTGCATGGCAGGTGCAGGCTTCAACACAGTGATTTTTAAACTTCAGGCTGTCCCTCCCTCCCTCCCTCCTCCTTTTAGGGCGGTAGACTCTCTCCACCCCAGCCTCAGGAACCTATAAGCTCTTCTCCTCCACTTTCCCAGAAACTTGAAGATTGCATGGCTGAGATGCAATTCTTCTTTCTTTCTCTCTCTCTTTCTTCTTTCCCCCCCTTTATAGATGTGGCCAAAAGAACAGCCAATTGTGAGGAGAGATGGGATGGACGCCCAAAAAGAGAAGCCTGCAAAAAGGGACGCTGGGTAGCAGGCGAAGGTTGGAGTGAGGGAGCACTAATCGCTGAACCAGGAGACAAATACGATTACCAGCTCCGAGCCTTGAGTCAGAAAGTCTCATAGACTTTAAGATGTTAATCCCCAAGCTAATCCTTCCTTTGGCGTGTCGGAATAGTGCAGCCACAAGAGTTGTTTTGTTATTTATATTGGCGTTTAATAAAACTCAGGCAGTGGTGAATGGGTTGCCCACTCTCCAATGGTAATTAATTCCCTATTTCAGTGACCCAATTGTGCTGGGATAGAGCAGCGGGACAGTCCCACTGCCCCAACCCGCCTTTGTGCAGCTTACATGGCTCTCGTGCTTCAACAGCTATGGAAACCCATTCTTTTGATGTCATTCAAGGAGTTTTCCTTGGGTATCTTCTAAACTTCAAGAACTCCTTTCTTTTCCCAAATGCATGAAAAGCGGGCCTGGCTTGACCACCTCTGTAGAATTTAATGATTCGTTGAAAGAGTCTTGAGGAAGGAGGGGGCAAGAGAAGGAGAAGATATAGACAAACAAATATCCGTAGAAAAGATGGGGAGAAAGAAATCTGACAGAATCCTATTAAAATAAACTCTGTGCTTCAAAGTACATGATTATCAACTTCTATTTTTTTATTTATTCAATTTCCAAATGTTGGAAGTCAAAGGGCTGTATTTCCAAGAATATTTAGAGCTCAGTAGGAAGGAATTCATTCAGGAGTAATAAAATCAATGCAGAGTGCATTGATTTTAATCAACATAGGAAGTTCATGCAGCAGCAGCACTGAAAACCATCCTAACACAAAATAGTACGACTATGTCTTTATATACACTTTCAGTGGGGAAAAAAATCTCTTAGCAAGTCACAGAAACAATTCAGAATTCAGCTATAAGAAAATACAGAGTGAACCATATGGCCAGGGTAGCTTGAGTTGGCTGCATTTTTTCTTAGACAAAGAAGGGATTGAGAGTTGAAGGAAAGGAGAAAAAAACCCCAACTTTCCGGCTGATGAAGCTGTTGTCTGGAGCCAATGATCCCAAATCTCAAGGCTTTATTCCAAGCTCCGACTGAGACGTGATATGTCATATGATTAGCATCTTTCATATTTACAAGAGAAGGATAGGCTGCCAGCCTTTAGAGAAAGGCGAGAGAAAGAAGGGGCATATGCTGAAATGGATTTAGCATTTGAAAGAGAGAAAAGAGATCGGATAAATACACTTAAACGAGGATTTAGTTTTACTCCTGTTGAGTTCTAATGGATTGTTGATTGAGATTTTAGGGAGCTGGAACAGGGGTGTCACCAGTAATTTAAAAGATGCTATTCAGCTCTTGACTATTTCTTCTTCTTCCACACTTTGTGTATTAATGGGTTTAGTGACAGCTTGAGCTAAAAGAAAACCTTTTTAAGAAATAACCAAAATATGATAGTGGAGCTTGCCTTCACTTTTGAAATGTAGATAGCTTTCATAGTTTAGAGTGCAATTTTCGTTTTGCTGAAGAGAACTTCAAAGTCTGTTGATAAGAGACTTGCATCACATTTGAATAATTATCTTAATTCATGTGAGATTATGCAAATTGTCATTATTTCAAAGAAAAAAATAGATGACCCTTGCTTGCTATCTTCATGCTGTGAAAGGGAAAGCAGAGAGTACACTGGCACCACCTAATGGACAATCTTTATTTTAGCTAGAATCTTAACTCTTCAGAAAACAACATTTATATTTCTGAGATACAATATCTTAAATCCCTGAATATTTTTTATATAATACTTGGAGAAGGCAGGCAGTATGCTATTTTAAACAATTGCAATGGCATTGTGATATAGTTAAAGTAATATATGGCTAAACAATGGAGGACTAATTTCTATTAGAAAATTCTTTCTACCCGAAACTGTTTTTCAATTAAAATTGCTTTTCTATTCAAAGTTGCTGCAACTTTGCATATATGTTAGATACTTTGAAATATAGTATATACTTAATAAATAGGATAGACTCTTAACTCTGATACATTTCAAAATCCACTTTCTAAAGTATAACTGGAACCAGCTAAAAATGAGAACATATGTACAACGGATCATGCGACTAGTTTCTGTGCTGCTAGTTTTTGTATGATGAATAGAACTATTTTCTGTACAATTATTACCAAAAAAATTATTACAGTTATAGGAGTTTTATCATTTATAACGATTTCTTAGGAATGTGAGATAGGTAAACATTAGTTTAAGAATGCTTATTAAAATAGTATTTTAATTTGATTGCCTCCCCAAATCCCAAAGATGTCATGCTTGATGAAGTGAATATTGGTACTCAGCAATGTATCCTATGATATATTTATTAGTTTTTTAAAAGTTTCTTTAATGTGTTTGTAATAACCATGGCAGCTAAATTATAATATTTAACAATTTATATTAATCAATAGGATGTGAAATATAAGATGGAATCTAAAGCAATGAATTATGTCTTTCTTTATAAGCAGTGCTACTTATTCTAAGCTTTTAGAAGATGTTCATACAAAGAGAAAATCTTCTAAGATTGCAAAAAATACCCATGCAAAACCAAGCCAAGCGCAGAATTTTTCTCAGATGAAAACATACTTTCCATTTCCCCCTGTTGTTTGGTATTTGTCTGAGGCAGCTAACCAATGAATGCCAAGAGTTACAGTAGTGTCACTTTATTGTTAGGGTCTGTGTTGATCCAACATACATTGAACTATGTCTTGTTCTAGCAGTACACTTAAAAGATTCAGACAAATGAAACAAAGATGATCAGGGATCCATAAATTAAGTCCGATGTAGAGAAATCTAAAGAACTTGTAATATTCAGCTTACAGAAAAGAAGACTGGAGGAGGATATGATAGCACTGAAATATGTGAAAGGGTATTACATAGAAGGCCAAGCCACAAAATAGTGGATTTAAGTTATGAGAAGGCAGATTCATACTGAACTATAGAAAATATTTATTAACAGTAAGTGCAGTTTGACAGTGAAAATTATCTAGAAAATTAGTGGGTATCCTTCCTTTGGATGTGTTCTAGCTTAGGATCAATAGCTATTTGTAAGAGATGCTTAGTTTGAATTCCTGCATGAAGTAGGGAGTTAGAATGGATGGATTAAAGAGTCCCTTCCAGCACAGTGATATTAAGTGATATAGTTGTAAGAGTAAAAAAAAGCCAAGTATGGACTTTCTTCCCAATGATCTTACACAATCAATTGCAGAATATAGGCATCTATTTTAATAGTGAGAACTGTAATCCATAATTTATGAAAAAATATTTTAAAATACTGAGTTTATTTAATCCCATTATATTTACAGAGCAGTATAAGAATTAAAATAACCATGTATTAAGAAAAAATATGTTGACATGGAATGTACAGTTCATAGTAAGTTAGCTTTACTTAGAAATGACCTTGTTACAGTATAAAGTTATTTATTATATTTAAACTTTCTTAAAAACCTTTAATGCATGTAACAGGATTACTGGTGGCACTTGAAAATATCAAAATTGTTATTTAATTTTGATATTCAAGATGAAACCATTGATATAATCCAATATTTTTATGTGTTTGTTTTTTGTGAAAGTGATTCATTTTTAGATTTTTCCTTTTCCATGTTGATTTCTTCTTCCACCTTCCTTGTGAAATAAGATTTAATGATATCATTCAGTTGCCGCTCACATTGGCTAACATGTTGTAATCCATTCTTTCTCCCTATAAATAGCAGAATAGTATATTTATATATTAACAGTTCAGTTTTAATTTTAATAATATATTTGAAACACACTGGCCTAGATACAAAGAACCATATGATAATTCTGTTCACCTAAGCTTGATGTAGTGATGACTTCAGAGAGAGCCAGTTTAAAGTTGTGAAGGTATCAGCTTGAGAGACCTTGGTTCAAATCTCCAGCGGATCACAGAACTCTCCTGGAGATTTTGGGCCAGGCAATCTCTCTCTGATCAGCCTACTTCAAAAGACTGCTATTGTAAAAATAATATTGGGGGGATCCCCTCTACCGTCTTGCATTTCAAAGAACAGGCAGACTATAAGTACAATGAATGAATACATGAATAATTTATATTTTAAAATACAGTATCTTACTATACCTGTGCAGTGCTGAATAACACGTCCCCACAATTTGTTCTTTCTTAAACAGTTTAGATTTCCTACTATCAATAAATGTCTCTTTCCTCTTGTCAGAGCCACATTCACTCTCTTTTCTGAATCTATGAAGCCAACTTGTCTCGTCCTTACGCAAGATAAAACAATTATTTCTTTCTCTGCTCCCTGAAAAGCATCAACAGTAGACACCTGGACAGTCTTGATTTGTACAGCATCCATGTGTACAGCACCAAGCAAGTTACGGATCTGCAAACACAAACAGATGAAGTTCCTGACATTTTACAGCTTTGTATAAGACTGAATGAAATAAAATATCTACCATTGGAACGGGTTGATTAAAAAATATATTTGAAAAACACAAATATCAATGAAAATTTATGGTGAGGTATACACATGACTTTTCTAAGTAAAGTGAAACAGCACATCCAAAACTGAGGCAAACCATCCCATTACTGAAGTATACATATTTGGTTTTTAATTAATAATATATTTGAAACAGGATCATCTCCAATAATTCCCAATTAGTTTAAAGAATATTAAGGCAAATTAAGTCATAATGAAGCTGAGGATTCCTTGTTTGAAAAACATAAATTAAAATTTACACTTAATATTATCCTGAAAAATACTGCATTGAAATTGTTTTGTTGAGTAAAACATACCTTGCTCATTTGGGATTTGTAGAGGGTTATTACCCCAATCACAGATCCATCTATTCCGCTGGCAATCAGAGACTGTATTAATTTGACAACGAAAAAAGATTCTGCCATATTGTGAAAACTATTGTCTGTCTCGATCTAGAAACCAGAAACAGATTCTGAGTTATATAACTTGAAAAAAAGCCAGTTAACTCATTTGTTTGGTGAAATAATGAAATGTAGTACAGTGGTACCTTGGTTCACGAACTTAATTCGTTCCATGACTCTGGTCGTGAACCGAATTGGTCGTGAACCGAATCAAATTTTCCCATAAGGTTCAATGTAAATACGGTTAATCCGTTCTGACCCCTATGAATTTGGTCGCCAACCGATTTTTGATCGTGTCCCGAATCAAATTTCCCTATAAGGTTCAATGTAATTACGGTTAATCCATTCTGAACCATATGTGTTTTTTTTTTAAAACCGCAAAAATATGACACAAAGTACAGTACGAAGAGAGAGAAAGCTAAACCTTGCTCGACGCGACTTCTGGCGTGGAGGACAGGAAGGCGGGTGGGGAGGCGGTTACTGCTTGGAGGGAGAGTCCCCCTCCCTACAGGAAGCCATGACCACGTGTCACGGGAGGGAAAATGGCTGCGGATCCTGTTCGTAACCTGATCTGGCGTTCGCGAACGGAGGCAAAATTTTGCGACCGGAGCTGTCCGTGAACCAAATTGTTCATGAACAGAAGCGTTCGTGAACTGAGGTACCACTGTACTATTAACTCAAGACTAATTATCAAGTTAGATTTGTCATATGGTTGCCACTGGAATGCTCAATCAAGTAGGACTGAGAGAAGTGCATGCTATGGGAAGAAGCTCATTCATATAGATTAACTATTTTAGCCATGAGTGTATGGATTTATGAAATGGAGAAGATCCATGGATATGTTATGCTCAGGGCACAATTACTTCATGGATATGTCTTCTTCAATTTCAGTCCTAAACAGTTTGGCTTACAAAAGAACATGAAAACTGAGACCATAAGTTCTTAATTCTAAACCATTATCTTCAGTTAATGCAATACTTACTTGTTCTGATCCATTAACATTATAAAAACACAGGGTTGGTAACCAGTCCATGAGCGGACTTCGATCTGTTTCAGAAATTCCATTCAACATAATTCCTTCATAAAATAGTTCATTGGATATAGCAGCAATAACAGGGTGACAACGATACTGTGTCCTAAGTAATATAGGCATATATCCCTACGATTATAGCATGGAGAAAAAGAGAGCAAAAATAACTGAAAGCACTGTTAAACCCTATTATAACTAATGCTATAACATATATAAACTCTTATCATATAGCAAATTTAATTCTATATTGAGATTCCTTTTTATGCTAGACTTATAGTTGTAAATAATATGTCCAGCAAGATAAGGATAATAGGATAGGACAGTTATTAAAATATAAACTGGAAAAATGCTCTAAGCCTTTTGTATCATGGGGCAAGTATCATGATATCATCACACTTGGTCTGAAATAAATAGGATTATTAGCATAACTCTACATGATTGTTACTTGTGAAAGACATACCTGTCTTCCAGGTTTATAAAAAGTTTCAGTGTACCAAGAGTTAAAGACACTTCATCCATAGCTATGGAGAACTGAGATACTTGTTTTATGCAATCAGAAGGATAAATCTACCTGCAAACTTGAAGTGTAGATTGTTGTTCTTTATCATGTTTAAAATGGTTTTCTTTCAACGAAGAAGTATGGTAATTTGGTCATATACCTTTGGGTTGTTTTTCTAAACATATTTACGTAGTATTTCTTTTTTTCTTATTTTAAATTTGTGAATCATATTTTCCTTACAGCAACTGTTTTGTCAAATTAGATTATTAACTAGCAACATTTGGAATATATTTATACCTTTTCTATTCTAATAAAGGAAGAAGAAATTGCAAACCAACCCTTAGAAAAAATACATAATAGTTTCATCTTATCTACAAATATGACCAAATATGCCAAGCTTGTAGGCTACAGTGTATCTTATTTCAAAGATCCAAAGAAGGAATGCTATTTGATAAAAAACATTTTCAAAAATTAAAGAAGTACTAGTATTTGTGAAAATGATATACTGGCATTACTGATTCAACCCAGATATGCAATAGATCCTGCCTGATTCAGGAATTCTGTAAAATATGATTTATTCTTCTTTGGAGTGATTTTTATAAACATTCTAATAGAAGTATTTGTTTTAACTGCACCACTAATTCTTTGGGGAAGAACTTTTAGGGAAGACAGTAGAAAGTTATCCAGCCCTTATGATATTCTTCTATATGAATGCCTATTCACAATGGACATCATATCTGTCTCATGTATTCCATACTGAAATATCTACTAACTGAAGTTTGTACTAAATATTTTCATAAAAAGCAGGGCATATAACATTAAGAAAGCAACATTTTGCTATATATGTGTGTGTATTTATAAGATTTTTTAAACTGCCTCACTCCAGAGACTCTAAATAAGTTTAAAAAAAACCAAATCAAGTATGTGTTTCTAGATATTAGAAGTACGCACCATCAAACAGAGTCGATCAAAGAGAGTTTGTTCCAAACCACTGTCATGTGCACTTTCAGACCCTTGAATGGTAGGTGGTAGCTGCTTAGGATCTCCAACAAGAATCAGCTTTTCACATTCAAAGCTATAAATGTAAAGACATTTCTGGCCATCATGTATTAATTTAAAAAATGGGAAACTTCCTTTCAGTAAAAGGCAGCTCATACATTATATAAACCATAGCATTGGGCAAAAAACCCCTAAAGACAAAAATAGAGACACCATGCCATACCTGTCAAATGCAAAACCACAATCTTCAGCTAGCTTTAGCTGTCTGACCAACTTCCTTTTGAAGCCTAACTGGTAATACAGAATTGAAACTATGCTGTATGCTATATGCCTGTTACTTACTAATGCTCGCTATAGTTTAAACTCTTACTATGCTCAGGACCTCTATGCTAAAAACAGCTAATTATCTCTAAATTGCTTCATTCCTTCCACATCACAAAGTTCCAGCAGACTTGGAGTATGGTATCAAACTGTTGTTAATGTAGAAGTGCAAATGAAAAGATATTAAAATACTACCTGTCCTTCGGTGTTTTATATTTTTCCAAACAGCATATATAATCCTTAGCTAATGGATTACTTGTTCTCCATGCACCCAGTTCTAATCCCTTTGTTCTCCCTTTCTAAATTCCTTGGATAGTTTTAAGGTACATGCAGGAAAGACTGGAAACTGGAAACTGGCCAGTCAGTATAATGTGTCTCTGTTGTATTATGCCCTTAACAAATACATACTGAACCTTGGGATCCATAAAGAACTAATGTACCTTAATCAGATGTTTTGGGGGAATAAGAATAGCCACTCCTCTAGATTTTGATGACCTAGTAGCTAAAAGCAAATTGCTTCAACAAGAGTCTTTGAATAAAATTCTGCTTCTAGAAATCTAGTTTCTTGAAGACAAAAAATATCTTACCAAACCCCAATTTTGGAATTGTAAGAGTTTCTCCCCTCTCTTGGCTGCCTTCACCATACTTGGAAGATTTCTTTCATTATTACAATGTAAGTTTTCCAAAGAATATGTTGTATTTAGAACTTTGTAAATAAGGGAGATCAGCTTCACACAATCATTCATTGCACCCCCCCCACCTCCACCCCATTTTGAGAATTTACTTACAAGGCTGGTCATTGAATTGTTGCCAATAATAAGAATTATATTACAGGTAGTCCTTGCTATCCACCCACAATAGGGACCAGAATTTGGTTGCTAAGCAATTTGGTCGTTAAGTGAATTGGAGCAGATTTTACAACCATTTTTATGATGGTTGTTAAGTGAATCACCACAGTGGTTAAGCAAATCAGATGGTTGTTAAGTAAATCATGTGGTTGTTAAGTGAATCCAGCTTCCCCAATGGATTTTTTTTTGCTGGAATTCGCTTAATGACCATGTGATTCAATTAATGACCATGGTGATTCACTTAATGACTGTCACAAAAAAGGTTACAAATTACGATCACATGACAGCAGGGGTCATAAAGCATTTTTCACAAGGCTGTCATAATTCCAGGCCATCGTTAAATGAACGGTCATTAAGCAAGGACTACCTGTAGTTGGTTCTAAGATGTTTTCCTGCTTGCATTCTTAAAGCAACTTACATCATAAATTAAAACAATCAGTACACCTGAATTTAACTACTAGTAGCAAAATAAAATGATGCCATACCTTGCAATAGGGAGCAGAGAGGAAGGTTCTGTCATTTGACTACACTCATCTAGAATCACTATAGGAAACTTAAGATTTTTCATGCATGGAAATGAGCAGGCTGCGCAGGTCGATCCCACTACCCTCACCTGTATCATCAGAGGAAAAATAAAGCCATCTATACCTCTGTACAGATAATAAATCATAAGTTGTACAATCAAAATTCAACTTATTTATTTGGTTATTGAATGTATTTATATTCAGAAATGGTGCTACCAATTAAAAAAAATCAAATTTATAATAAAACATAATGAGTAAACATGACCCCATGATCCTGAATCCATTACCTGTGCCCCAAGTTTGCTTTTTTTTTTTAAACGAAGCATGCAAGCACTAAAAACGCAAGTAACTTAATGTTTAGTTTATGCATCTGATGCCACATTTGCTAACTTCTTTAAGTAGTAAAAGAATGACTGATTACTTTATGGCCTAGTCTTACTCATAGTTACAATAAACACTCCATTTAAGGGGTAGCAGTTTAGTGGACTTTGGATTTAGTAGACAAATTCTGCTGGATTTGAGTTTGTCCAAATTTCAGGCAATAACAACCACCCAAACAATGGATTTTGTCATCTGACAAAGTCATTTCAAATTTATTTGAAATATATTTAAATAAATGTTGATGCTTTTATTTTTAACTTGTCATAGTACTTTATCGCTTTACAAACTGACACATTCATGTGTAAATCTCAGATTATAACATTGGGCTATCCTTGACTACTAAAAGAACTTGGGAGGTGGTGTGGACATAAAGAAAGAGTGTTCTCCCTTTGAAAGATAAAGTTTTTCCACTGAATGCTTCAAGGACAAAGGGATATTAAAGCTCCCTTTATTCTGCAAAGGAACTGTAAATTGGAAGAATTTCGATAGAAACTTGTTACATTAACATTAATTGCTTATCATTCTGTGCTAGCATTAAATAGGAGAGGTCAGAAAAAAAATGATCTTAAAATAGAGTCTGGTTCAAATTTCAGTAGGATTCCTTTAAAGCACTGCAAGACAAAGTCCATTGTTTAGGAAATTACTCTCACCAACAAAAAAACTAATTTGTTGCAATCATTGAAGTATGAATGTGTTTTGGAGCCCCCCTCCCCCATCAACTCACATTTTAAAAGACATTTGGATATGGCAGACACCCTTTCCCTCATTAGTCTGTTAACCTGAAAATTTACTGTATTTCTTAAATATTCTCTTTTTCAGTAATTTGCTTCACATTAAAAAAACACACTAGATGCAGTTTCCAAATTCAGCATTTGGAAAAACTCTGTTTACTAGGGTTGAGCATTATTTTACTCAATAAATCTCACTTCTAAATATACTTGAAATTAGACTGTATTATACATATTTAACTTGCAGAACAGCTTCTTATTAATATTGGCAGAAAGAAAACTAGTTTGTCACAATAGAATATTCAAATAATTCTGATTCTTGTCCATAATTTTTGTAACTTCCAAAGAGATTCATCATAATACCTGTCCAAATGATTCATTTGTAGTTAGATCTACCAAGTCTATAGTTCCAACATTAATGTCCATAAAAGTGTTCGCTAATTATTTTTATATCACAAGTTAACTAATGAAGGATTTCTCCATAATTATATTCCATTTCACCATCAATGCACAACTGGGGCAATACTCCAATTAACTGTCTCCTAAAGGACGTGCTAATAGCTCCCTCACAATTTTGCTTTAAATGATAACTGAAGATATGCTTTTTCACTCAGGAATTTACAGTTCCAGACTGTCTTTTTAAATAAACTTTACTTTAATTGTATTCTTACTGTTCCATTGGCTTTAGGCTAGATGGCTTTATTGTTGATTGTTTCTATGATTTTTGTTCACCACATTGTACTTCTTAACCAGAGCATCTAAAAATAAAATTAGTAATAACAAAAATCTATGCTACTTATTGGCACATGCAAATACACTTCATCATTACCTTTTTCAGGGAAGCTTTATTGGTGCCCAGTTTATGATGTTCAATAGTCTTCTTCACATAGATTTTTTCCACTGGGCTTAAATCTTCCTTCATCAAGGCAAGTAATTCTTTCAGCTGTTCATTTTCAGGTCCTGAGCCAGCATGCAAGCTTTAACATATTACATAATTGTAGGGAATAATGCTGAACAGAACAGTTCATTTGTGCTAAGGTGCCTCTGCACAAAGGACCTCTGCTTCTACTTTAGATATATGCTCAGTTACTGAAATCTAAGAGAAGATTCCCCGCCCCCCCTACAAAAGATAGCATAGCATACTACTTTATGGAGTAAAGAACAGAAGATAAGGGATTATCTATTTGAAGGAGCCTTGTGTAAATAGTTATATTTACACCCAAATAATAAATTATAAGCAGTAGCCTAGGTTAGAACCTACTTGTTTATATGGGAGTGCATTCAAACATTCTGCACAGATGTAGCCGGCAAGGATTTATTTATTTATTAGATTTATATAGCTGCCCATCTCAAATACATGACTCTAGGTGGCTCATATATTTGTTTTAAAATGTACACTTTATCACCAGTTGTTTTCAGAGTGGCTTATACAAATCAAAACAATTTTTTAAAAATAATTTTAAAATGTCCGAACAGCAGAAAGATATAGCAATAAAAATCATAGAATAAAATTCACCTGACTTTTTAAAAAGATCTGGAAAATAAAATGTCCTTTAACAGAATAATATAGAAGTAGTCATCAGCTCAACCTCACTAAGAACCCATTCCAAGTGCTTATTTGGATAATTTATGTCCCATACTTTCTAATACTCAAGATGGCTTATATCCTTCAATAAATGTTACTGTCCAAATGCCCAGTGTTTGCTTATCCCCTGGTAACTTTGGAGGATAGGGAGTAATGGTAAATGAACCTAGAAAAATAATTTCTTATGATGAAAATAATAAGGGAATAAATGATTCTAACTGTATAAGTTGCTAAAAAGACTGGTTTGAATTTCCACATAGCTACCTGTAGTTTGAAAAAAAATCACACAACTGTGCCAGCTGCTTATATGGCTCTCTTGTGAAAGTACTCTTGTGCCTCTACACAAACTCTTGTTTGCTCAGGCTCCTGGTAGACCCATATGTGACACTTGGACCTGGTTAAAGATTTTAAGCAAGTTACCTGTAAGGAAGTATTGGCTTTGCAATTTTTTTAACACTTCCCACTCTAATGAAGTCTTCAAATCCAATGTCTAATAGGCTGAAGTAAACAACAACAATTCATTATTTGAAATACATTAAAAGAAATCTGGTCCTTTCATTTATATTTTGTAATAGTAATTAAACTTCACCAGTTTACAAACTGAAATGTTCATGTGCAAATCTGAAGCTGTCACACTGGGATAACTTTAACCAATTATAGGGGCTCAGGAGAGTTTTATTTCCTTTTTTCTTTTTTTGCGCCTTTGAGTCAGTGTTGACTCCTAGTGACTGTGTGAAATAGTCCCTGCAGTTTTCTTGGCAAGATTTTGGAAGTGATTTGCCATTGCCTTCCTAGGGCTGAGAGAGAGTGACTGGCCCAAGGTTACCCAGCTGATTTTGTGCCTAAGGGGGGGTCTAGAATTCACAGTCTCCTGGTTTCTAGCCTGATGCCTTAATCAGTACACCAAACTGGCTCAGGAGGGGGTAAGGATATAAATAAACAGAGTTCTCCATTTGAGAGGTTAAAGTCTTCCAGTGAATACTTCAGGGACAAAGGGATATTAATGTTCCTTTTACTCTGCAGAAGGACTGTGAATTGGAGGAATTTGGGTAGAAACTTGCTACATTAATCATTTTGTCACTCTGTGGCAATGTTAAATAGTTAGGAGAGGAGAATCAGAAAAAATGCTCTTGAGGCAGAGTTTGGTTCAAATTTCAAGAGGTCTTCATAAAATTACAAGTTCCCAAAGAAACTCCAAATAACATTCTTTTCATTTTTCAACTTTTTCATTTCAAATTGCTTCTCATTAGCTCTAAGCTTTAAAAAATTTTTTTCCAACTCTAGATTAAACTAGTATTTATGAGTATTCTTTTCTTCCATAGCAAGCCAAGTGTGAAAGTCTGATTAGAAAGTGCTTTTAGATTTCGTCAAAATAGCATTTAGGCTGGTACCCAGAAGAAAAGCAAAAAGCTGCATTTGATTAGTTTGCAAAAACAAAGAGGAAGGGGAAAATCAAGATTAATTATATGGACTTACAATATTATTGTAACAAAAAAGAAAAACAAAGGATCTTGTATGGGAACAATATGAGCATAAATAATTCCTAAATTACTTACCTCAACAGTATTCTGTCTACAGCAACGTTTGTGGAAGAAGAAACCAATACTTTCCATGGCACTGACCTTTTGCCATTAGCTGCTTCACTGATTTCAAATATTTGTACCAGGAATAAAATAACAATAGCCAGCAACAAGCTTTTTCCAGATCCAAATACACCTATAGGTTGAGTTTAATAAATTAAGTACGTTAACAGAACCAGACAAACATTATGCACTGACCTTTCAAACAGCTATTTCCTTTGAAAGTAGGCTGAGCATTAATGGGGTTAGAGAAACCAAACATTCATCATGAGAAAACATAAACCAAACATTCTTAGCTGTATGTACAATGATAGCATCTAATTAGCTGAAGTGTTATATTGGGATTTAGGGTAGAAAGCTGACTAACACTACAATTGTTGCACGCTAGAATAGTGAGAAGATTCAGATAATATTTTGTCCTAATCTCACAGTTCAGTGTAGTTAGAACATGCCTTTCCATTTAATCTGCATATCAGTGGATACTGAAGTAGACTGCATAGAAAACCTATTCAATATAAAAGCTCCTAAAGAAAATTCTTAGCTTCCTCCCTGTTGTACATTCCTTGCATATCCCAAATATGCCCATGGCAAAACCCAACCCTCCAAAGCAGATTTGGTGGGGTACATGGGAAGCTGCAAGTTGAATATAAATCCAGTACACCAGCATGGAATTAAACATACTGTGTTCAAGAAGTTTGAATATAAATGGATGACAGTAGTAAGAAAAAAAAAATCTAGATTAAAATTCTGAAAAAAAAAGAAGAAATGTTTAGGGAAGAAAAAATTGAAGATGGTTCATTAAAAATATGGGCTAAATATAGAACTGGAGAAGCAGAAATATGAAGCTCTTGTAAAATAATTTACCATGTATTATTGTTATTGGAAATGTCTGATGTTTCCCTGTTTCTGTATTAATTTCCTGTGATGTCATCATGGCACCTATCTGCATCATTGCTGTGGCCTGATCCTTATTTAGCTGAAAAGCCTGAATAATTTTACTAACAAGATTTATAACTGTTTCTGGGCTGAAAGCTTTGGATGCTATTGCATTTGTATTTAGCGCTGGTGGTTTAAACTTTTGTTTCCTCTCTTTGGTTTTTGGAGATAACTCCTTGAAAGTCCTAAAATACAAAAGAGAAGATTCACCATAATTTGAATTATAGTACTAGAATTAAAATACATTTCCAGTCAAGTGATTCAAATTAATTTATTTATATCAATGAATGTACAAATGTGTTTCCATTTTTAAAAGATAATATCACTGTCATTTATGATTGCACATTAGATTACAAGAAAATAATTTAAAATGTAGTAATTTTTTTCCAATTCTTCCTTAACACCCGTTCAAGATATTTGTGGACTGTGTACAAGTATACATATGTGAGTTTAGCAGATTTTTTTTCTTTGAAATTATCAACATAAATATTATTGCCATGGCCTGTTGTGATGTATTTTATGGGTGCAAGCCATAATCCAGAATTGAATTATACGCTGGGGATAAAGACAATCTTATTCATCTCTGGAAGCTAAGAACACACTAAAAAATGTCTTAAGTGATACATTTTTTTAATACTGTAGCTACATCTCTCCTAGTGTACTTGGAACATAATTGGAATATACTGGTATATATTCATATTTAATTTTTCTAGGTAATCTAAATTTCCATGGATTTAAAAAACCTGAGATCATGAGTGCAAATATCATATATTTTAATCACATTATATATATTTATTTGCACAGTTATATCTTAATTGTTTCCCACATTATATGCAAAATTCATATTAAACAGTGAAGCAATATTTGTTCTGCCATTTTTTTAAACAATACTGTCTACAGAAATAATTATTTAAATTATAAATAGGAAACTACATACTTCGTAAGCAGATGTTGCATGATTGGCAAAGTGATTGAACTGACATTTTCCTGTATATTTCTCAAATTTGTAAGTTCAGTGCTAGCATTACACACAAGCAAGGCATGAACAATCACTAAGAAAGAAAATATAACAAGAAATAGTTATTAAGAGATGAAGTTGACTAAAGAAAAGTCTGAACCATAAATTAGGTCCAGAAAGACAAGGCACTATGTGTGCAAGTAACAATTGTAACAATAGTTTTTAAAGTAAATAATAAGCATGGGGATATACAGTCTAATTTGTATCAAGACTAATGGATAAGTCAGGGAGTGTTTTAATTCCTTGGCCTCAAAGCAATGTTTTCAGAACTGACACGCACCTACCATTTACATTAGAAGAAAAATTCCTATTCCCATGTTGCTCTCTAGAACTTAAGAGTTTTTTATTATGGTTATCTAATCCTGTCTGCTTATCAAGGAT
Source organism: Liasis olivaceus (assembly GCA_030867105.1). Taxonomy (NCBI): domain Eukaryota; kingdom Metazoa; phylum Chordata; class Lepidosauria; order Squamata; family Pythonidae; genus Liasis; species Liasis olivaceus. Next base: position 23,886,915 of record CM061354.1, read on the forward strand.
ATATTTGTATTTCTTACCAGCTATACACATACCATGTATATGTGTCTGTAAGAAAAGCAGGTAATTGTGTTTCAGTTCAACCCATTCTTACCCTGTACTCTAGCTCTGCTTTCTCACTAACCCTTTGAGAACCTAAAAGACCACATATCATGCCTTGGGTTTAGTCATTGTGCAAATATTTAACTTTTTCAAGCTGACTATGATTTAAGATAATTTTCAAGCAAACACATTTCACTTGCAGCAAAACATCCTGTGGGTAGCTAAAATATTTGGGCTACTTAGATTTTCTAACTTATCAAATGCCATGAACTGGGTTTCCTACTAAGGTGTATGTGTTGTTAATTTCATTTTATGGCATATTAGAGAGTTAGTCATATTTTGAGTAACCTATTCTAAGACGCAGAAAAAAAAATCCAGAGCAGAAACGTACTATTTGAGCACCAATTTGAGGGGCTATAACCATTGAGAGGCTCCAACTCCACTTCATTGTTAGAGGATGGTCCAAAGAAAACACTACATGCAATGAAAGTGTCCAAGGGTTCAAAGGTCAAAGTCTTGGAAACAACCCAAAGATCATCTGTCAACATAGTACATACATTTGCATAAGTTACACCAAGCTATCAGTTTTGCAGTTCAAAAGTACATCTACAAATGAAACTTTGAAAAAAGTTATTTCCTTTTTTTCCTTCCTTTTTCTTGCTGTGAAAAAATACTTTGGTATTTTTCTTTCTCTTAACCAGAAATGCATTGGGTAAATATCTATTTTCATATTAAGTAATTTCATATTCTGAAGAGTGCTATTTAAGATGAAAAACTTCTTAACTCTTATCATGTATGTTAACTCTTATCATGTACATCACTTAATTATTTTATGAACAGAAAAAAGACATTCACAACTGTTTTACTACATAAGCTAAGTAATAAGTAAAAATATCAGAATATGTATTTATTCACCTATCTATAATTTAAATTTCTAAGGCCGCCTACTTGTTGAGGACTTTAGGCAATTTAGAAGAATTAGAAACAAAGGAATATACATTAATATATTGAAATAAAAGATAGTTATGTCGGGGGAAAAACTTATCAGCATCTACATGACATACATATCTCTTTTTTATTTTAGATTTGTAACATACACAATTAACAAAACAATCTTTAAACTTAAAGAAAAAAATTAATAGAAACCAAAACAAAAGAAAAAAAAAGTTAAAAAATAACAACAACCCCTAAGAGGGAAAAAAGGAAAAATTACCTTATATATTTATCAATATTCACTGTTTTACTAATAAATACACTAATTATAATGTAATTAACACAAAATTATAATCAATACAAAATATTATTGTAAAATATAACAAAATCTCTGCCATCGTAACATCCTTTGATTAATAGAAAATATTGCCTTTTTGAAAACAGAAAGATCACAGGTTTTCAATATAACATCAGGAATAATACCATATTTCCAATTTCTTAATATGATTCTTTTAGCCTCCTCCCATAGTCGATACAACCATAATTTCTGATAAACAGATTCCAAAACTTTAATACGTACTGTATAGTTCATTATCTTTTTCTTAGCAGATATAAGCACCTGGCTCTTCTCCAGGGCTTGGGGAAGATCAATTTCCTCTGGCTGTTTTGAAAGACAGCAGGGTTGAGGCTGTCTAGACCTGGCCGGGGGGGGGGGGGGGGGGATGCTGTTCCAAAGGGTAGGTGTTATGACAGAGAAGGCATGCCTCCTAAGTTCCACTGCTTAACAGATGGGTTAAAGTTTCACTGCTTAACAGATAGGACCTGAGCGATGCCAACCCTGTTGGTTCTTATGGGATAGGCAGAAATAATTGGGGAAAACAGTCCTTCAAATGTCTGGCCCTGTGCCATGTAGGGCTGTACAGAGGATGACCAGTACCTTGAATTGCACCTAGAAGCCCAATGGTAACCAGTGTTGCTTGCGTAGTAGAGATGTTACATGGCTATATCAAGGTATGTCCAACACTACTCATGCTGTTGTATTCTGGACCAGCTACAGCTTCCAAGTGGTCTTCAAGGGTAGCCCCATCAAAAGCACATTGCAATAGTCCGTACATGAGGTGATTAAGGCAGAGTGACTGAAAGAAGGGTCTCCTGGTCTGGGAAGAGGTGTAACTGATGCACACACTGAATCCATGCAAAAGCTTTCCTGGCCACAGCTGCCATCTGCTCTTTGAGTAGGAGCTACAAGTCTAGGAAAAAACCTAAACTGTAAACCAGTTCTGTCTGTGGAAGTGTAATCCCATCCAGAACTAAAATCAAAAAATCCTCAGAGCCAGATAGTCCATGGACCCACAGCCGCTCAGCGTTGCTAGGGTTGAGCTTAAGCCTATTCCTCCCCATCCACACCTCAACAGATTCAGGCACTGGGACAAAACCTTGACAATATCATTTGGTCAGTCAGGGGTCAAGATACACAGCTTTGTATCATCAAGCAACTGAGTCATGTGTTTTGTGGGCAGTTATAGGAATCAATTAAATCAATCAATCAATCAATCAATCAATCAAATAATGCTATCTGACTCCAATGGATGGCCTGGCCTAGCAGTTTCAAATAGATGTTGAACAGGAGAAATGAGGGCATGCCAGAGTTATGTATGTGACATGGGCAGCGATATAAAATGATTAAATAAATAAATAAAGTCGTCTGATGGTTTGAGGTTAAACCTAAACCAGTATCTCCAGGCTACTGGGAGCTGGGTGAAACAAAACAAGCTCAGATTAAATCTTTTAAGATAGAGGGATTTTTTCCCCAATGAATATTAAGACAATCAAGTAGCAATGGTCTTGATAGTAACTCTGGATTGGGCTGCACTCTCTCCCAAAAGAAATGGTCTGTGACTTGGGGTTCCTTCTGGACTTATGGCTTCTTCTTAAACAGCAGGTAGAAGCCATAGATGGGCCTTTGCTCAACTTTGACTGGTGTACCAATTGCAGCCGCATCTTTAGCAGGATGCCTTGGCAACAATAACTCACAGCCTGATCACCATACAGCAGGTCTACTGTAATGTGCTCTCTATGGAGCTGTCTTTGGAGACAACCTGGAAGCTCCAATTAGCACAAAATACAGTGCCCAGACTGCTGGCTCCAGCTGATTGATGCATGGAAATTTTTCCATGCTTTTATATCGTAAATTGTTTATTATGGTATTATTTGTATATTTTTGGTTTGTTCTCAGTCTGTGGTATACTGTCCAGTCATTAGATTGGGTCAGTTAACAAATAAATATAATGTAATGTAACATTATGTTGTAACATAATGTAATATAACATAAATTTTTCCCAGTCTCAGAGTTGTTCAAGTTTACCAACCTTTGCTGTACGTAGAAGAGTGCTCCTTCCGGTTCAGTTTAAGAAATAATTTGCTCTTAGAATCACAATCAAAGCTAGCCTTTGCAATACTACATCTCTTCTGTTTACCAAACTGTTTTCTTTGAATATCAAAAGTTTTCCTGTAAAAATGAAATACAAGAACCCTAAATTTATATATTGCTTTTATAAGCAAATACTAACAATGGGTTTTCACGAAATGAAAAAATAATAAAACAATGGGGACACCAGCTTTAAAATTTGTCAAAATAATGAATAAACTCTTCATTAATATCAATATTAGTATGTGTAACAGATATTGAGTGAAAGTGTTAAACTACTGTAGTATACTTACCTGGCAGGGGAGATACCATGATCCAAGGAATTGCTTAGTTGTGCTCAAGCTGACACCATCTGCTTGAAATTCATTTGTAATATTGGGCCTGTTGTTATTACTATTTTTGCACTATAATAACAAAGTACTTTTTAATTACTTTTTAGTAACTCTTTCTAAAAAAACCTTAAGTAATGTAGATACCATCTTTATTATCCATTAGCACCACTTCCTTTCAGTTATAAACTACTATTCAAGCGTACTTAACATTTCAACATACCTTACTAGAAGTTGGCATTCTTCATAGATAGAAATTTTTTGACATCTGAGATAAATTCCAATACTCTTTATATCATGAAGTATAATACAAGGTTTACTCTCCATCTGTGTAGGTTTTACATCCTCAAGCCATTTAAAAAAATCACATCGATCTGCTTTAGCAGCATCACAAGCATAGAAAAAACGACCCTGAAACAAAATGCAAGCCGTACAATTGATCAATTTAGGTAAGTGCGTGTGCAGTTGTGTGTGTATAGATCTATTGAACAGACAACCTGATTACAGTTCATTCAAAATAGAAAGGAAGTAAGAAAGAAAGAAAACTTAACTTTATAGGTCAAGTGACTTTTGGGATCATATAACAAATCTCTCGGAAGATGCTGATTCAGTTAAACTGATTTTGAGTGATATGGCTTTTGAGTCATAGATAGTACAAAGTTGTAACTAGATACAATATCAGATTATTGAGCTGATACATCATATTTATTTTTCCTACTGTTCAATTTGTTTGCCTTCATACTATTTTCTATTGAAGGAGCAAATACCAGGTTTTAAGGAATGATATTCACTGGGAAAATTCACAGGGACAAAATCTTCCAGCAACCATTATTACGCTTACAAAAACAAAACTTATACATAGGAAATCAGATCACTGGCCATTCAATATCATAAATAGGTTCTGTTGAAAGGGAAACTATTCCCCTTCCCCTCAGTGTGCGCAGAACTGAGTTGCTTCAGCAGTTTACTGTTAAAATGCTCAAAATATTTTGTCATGGTTATTAATTTCAATATTTGTCAGATAAATATTCTGATAAAATGTATAATAAATTATTTTATTCCCCAAATACAAGCCAATATGCACAAATTAGACATTTTAAAATTTGCATTTTCACAAAAATATGTACACCTATGCAGTTCCTGTGCACGCACCATTAATGTCTATCCTAGTAAAACCACGGTTAAAAAAATTCTGATAATGCATGTTAACTAAGCTTCTAAAAACATACCTTATTTCGGCCTTCTTTTCTAACCATAACAAGTTTAGTTGCTATTTTGTGGCTGCAGAGAGGTGCAGAATTCTCTTGTTGCCCTTCTTTCACTGATGTATAGAAAGATGTATCCACTTTCCCAAGAGCTTTATGTAGGTTTTGTGATAATTCAAACAATAATACGTTTAAATGTTCTTTTCATAAGAATAAGAAATAATATGAGATGTTATGCAATTAGAATGTGGGAAAAACATGCATTTAATATATCTCATTGCTTATCAAATACTATTGATTTGCTTGAGGTGCAAATGGCTCTAGTTTAGGGAAGGGAAAAACTAAATTAAAAACTTTTCGAAAGTTCTTTAAAACTAAGAATTTCTCAATTTTACTGTCATCCATATAAAGATTATAAGGTAAACATTGGGGAAACAATTAGAAACCCTATCAATTATTTAGTGCTAAATATGGGTTGCCATACAATACTGCTAGAGTCTCCTTCATTGACCTATGATGCAGGTTAAGTGAAATGAAATGAAAGGTACTAACTGACTTTGGAAGTAAGGGCCAGGGAGAAAATTACTATGTAATTTTTCTGTTGCAAAACTATAATAATCTTGGACAAGGCAGTTTATATTGGTTAGAAATCCCATTTGCTATACTACTGGTCCTATAAAATTTGACCTCTTGAGAAGTCTAATCAAAAACCTTGACAGCAGTGCATTTTTAGAACCATTTATGAATTTTGAGTAGCAGTACTAAAATAAAAAGTTGGACCATACCTATCAATGCAGTAGTAAAAACCTTCTTATAGTGTGCTGGTGACTGAAACTCAACTGGAATGTATTTCTGCCTTTTAGGTACATTAGTATTCTTTACCATATCCGCCCTAGGGAAATACAGTTCAGAAGTGTCCTGAAAAATAAAATAAGCAAATTCCTTTTTTCCTACTCTCATATGCAGATATTACTTATATTTAAACAACTGAATTTATTTAGTTAATTATTAATTGACTAATTATTTATTAAGACAATAATGTCTGTCCTTCCAGCTGTTATGACCACATACTGTATCTTTGCTGGATCTTTTAAAATACATCTATTTAAATGCTAAATTGTAACTTTAAGTAATCTGGAAATATACTTACCCTGCCTCCAAAATGTATATAATTTTGGAACCCGACTTTGTTGATCCATAAAAATCACCCTAAGAACTTCAAACAATGATTGAAGATATTGATTTGTTCTGAAGCTTACAACTATAGCATCCCAGTTTAGTCTAAGTGAGAAGCTATGAGTAATTAGATTCCTTGTTTTACCATAGCTTGCAGCAAAAGGATGGATGAATAAAAGCCTTGCATATATTGATTTAATAAGCTACAATGTGATTATGAGAAGTGGCTCAATATCTTTTTATTTATTTATTTATTCATTCATTCATTCATTCATTCGATTTATTGTCCGCCCATCTCCCCCCAATGGGGAACTCTGGGCGGCTCACAAAGTACACATATTTATACAATGAATCCTTAAATGTAGCAACAAATATTATTAAATATTTTGAAACCTATTAACACAGTATTGTTGGAAACCTTTAACATGTTAAAAAAAACCCTGTAAGAGAAAATATTAGGAACATACAACAAGGCTAATCCGCATCTACGCATAATGGACAATTTTTGACAACATTTCTTAATACTGGGAACAATTACATACCTTGCTATCTCTGGTTATGTTGGGGAAAACCAGGTGACCCAACCCAGTTAGACCTTCCTCAGTGCAAAAATGTTGATTTAAGTGCAGGGAAAGTTTCTTTCTTTCTGAAACATAATCTTGGCTGATAAAGTTTCGCTGCTGTTTACAAAGCATACTTTTTATTGTTTCCAGATGCACAGAGTCCAGAGGGCTTTTATAGATGACATTACTCTGATTCTCTCTTCTGTATTCTAATGACATTCCTAAAAAATTCTCAGCTTGGATATCATCAGCCATGGCCACTTCATTGCTATTTTGAGATCTCAAATCACAACCAGTTGTGTTGTGGTATTTCTGCCATTTGCTTTGTTCCTTTTGTTCAGACACATTAGGAAATGCATTCTGTATAGCTATCTTGTCTCTTACTCCTATATACTTTTCACCCGCAGAAATTTTACACATCCTGTCCTCAGGCCCTAACATTTCTGACTTGTCATATGTGTTAACTACTGAGAAACCACAACAATGAGGAATCTGTTTACAAATCTTTGCACTGGAATAAAGTTGGGAATCAGAAAGTTGCTTATCTATAAGTCCAAAAACAAGTGGAGTTTGTGTTCTATGAGCAGGTAAGAAGATAGACATATCATTTTCTGGACACAAGGACTTTCCCATTCCTATAAAACAGGGTACAGTATGTGGACACTTGAAAACAAAAGTATACCGATAATATCATAACTCATTTAATATTAGTATTATTTTCGGTCCATATTTGTTGGAATGGACTGCCATTCCCTAAATATTTTCAGTAGCAAAAACTTCATCTGCAGTCATTGCTAATCAGCACATTGTATTTCTTATTGGAAGGTAAGTTACAATAAATGTAGCCTAATGATTTTGTTAAACAAAAGGATCTTAAAAATTTGGTTATACTTACTCCTGAAAATTTGGAATTGCTATTTTCTTCAAAACTAATATAGTTAAAGCTTTCAAGTACAGGAGAAGAAATTTCAGAAGAATAAAGAATAAAAGTGTGTCTTTCTGTTACTTGAAACTCAAACTAAGTTCCTAGATACTTTTATTAGCATACATCAATTAGATTAGAAGTTGGGAAGTCATCAAAACAGTATATCTCCATTTTTTAATATTGAATTCTTAATACCTATTTCATATAGTAGAAAATAATAGGAATGTGGTAGGTAGAGATTGAATACATTTATTTTGTTCATGGATAAAAAAATTAATTCATAAATGAAGAGGTGTACTCACAGAGGGTGAGAGACACAGAAAATCCTTTCTATGAGCAGAAAAATCATTGTGCATTGAGGAAAATGTCATGATCCCAGCCACATGGGCAGGGATATGAATTTCAGCATTATTTCTTAACATATGAATCACATCTTGACAGTGATCAAGCTAGGTTAAGAATGCTCAAATACCAACTGGAGCATTAAAAAAACCTGGCACAACTGTTATTTATATCATCAACAATCAAAACTTTCTTACTGAAAAAGGATTTTTTATTATCCATATGCAAGTCTGGAACAGTTTTGGACATCAGCAATCCCTGCTCTTGCACTGTTTCTTTACTACTTGGAGTTGGGAAAAAATGACAGCCAGTAGTCTGTGAAGAAACCCATTGTTTTGATAACAGCTGAACAAAAAGAATGTAAAAAGCAAAAATACATACGGAAACTTAGTTACCAATAGAAATAAATAAATATGTATGTATGTATGTATGTATGTATGTGTATACACACACACACATATATATGTGTATCCTTTTGCATTATCAAAAAAATTGCTAATAAATAGAAATGTACAATTACGCATTTAAACAAATGATTTGCAGTAGTGCTTAACTAATCTTTCATGCAATCATCTCATTAATTTTAACTTCCAATATACCAAGAAGAAAACACGCGACAGATACCTTGATCAAGTGATTAAATTTCCACTATCCTCCCTCCTCCTATTGAAATAGACTCTAAGCATTTATTCCCATATTTTATAGAAAACAATGAACTGCACTTTGATGTTCACTTAGTTCTTAAATAACTTGTTTAACTCAAAAATGCCAATAGATGTAGATAATGGTGTTCTTAACATTACTACTACTACTACTACACACATACACATGATCTATCTATCTATCTCCCTCCCTCCCTCCGAGAGAAAGAAAAAAAACTTTTTAAGAAGGAAAAGAGAAACCCAGAAATGTTATGTTCTTGAAAAAGAGAAAGAACGCAACATTCCTTGGACAGGGATAACATACTGGCAGTATCTAGAATCAAGGCAGTTTTGTGGTGGTAATTTTGTTGTTGTTGATGATAATGATAAAAAAAAATGAGCCACCCAGTCATACCTTATTCAACTCCACCGAAGTACACTTCATGAACTCCAAATCTACATTTGAGGAAGAATTTGTCACAATCTGACTTGGAGGTTTAAAAGGCACCGTCTTTGTTACTATGAAGAGGAAGAAATATACAAAATGTTGAACAATCATGTTACATTTTGGTCATTAATTGTTCATACTGATAGTCACTTACAAAATTTATTATTGACTTTTTCTTCAAAAAAGTTGAATTCCTTTTTGAATGTTTCAGTCCCACTGTTACTGAGATCATCTTCTGAAAGTTTCCTTGAACCTAGAGGCTAAGGATACCCCCCCAACACACAAATAAACATATTTAATGCATTTCAGGGTGACACTGGCTTTTGGATTAATTTTGGGCATTAATCACTGCATATCAACATGGCAAAAAAATAAAGAAAACAAGAACACTAAACAGGAACCTTAGCGATTCCTCTTAAAAATTTAGGTATCATAAAAAAACATTTATAAAGATCTTTTCCCTTCTCATGAGAGGAATTGGATTAAACTATCTGATCCTGACAGGAAATTCCCTATCCTATGAAGTTGTTGATAGTGATAATGATTATTCCTTTCATATAGAGTAGTATTTTAAGCCATCATAACCCTGACTTTTTTCAGAGTATGTTCATAAATTAAAGAATCTATAAATTAAAAAAAATCTTCTTAGTTTACCTTAACAAACTCAGGCACTGCAGGACAGTTCAGTTCTTGAGCTGAGAAAAAACAGGCATCCTTTGAAGCAGTTTCAGTTTCTGTTGTATCACTTTGTGGATCCTTTATAGGATATGAACAGGGTTCTCTCATCATCATCTCACTAGATGCTGAGCCTTTCACTTGGTATCCGTGAAATTCAACTACCTTTGTGCATTTAATGGAATAAATATTGTAAAGCAATGATGTTCATTGACCAAAAAAAAAAGGGGGCACAAAGAAAAATAAAATTTGCAAGGACTTATCACAGTTGTTCATTTATTAAGCATGACAGCAAACTGGCCTTATGGTTTAGAATTTGAGTGTTTTAAATTTAAGTTTCGAAACTTAAATTTAAGTTTTGCAGTTTTTGCTTTAAATTGAAATTTGATTCAGAAACAGAATTCTATCAAAAATATGGTATTATAAAATATGGTATTATAATCTTACATCACACCTGCAAAGTGTTTTAATTCAGAAAATTACAACTGCAGAAATACATCAAAAACGTAAGAGTCCTTACATTTCAATTGAGAATTCGGACCCTAAAAAAGTGTTATAGGAAAAATTTAAAAATGCAAATTTTACACATGCTTACTGAGTCCTGTACCTTTTAAATTATTACCTCAAAATCATTTTTAACATGCAAATTCCTTATTTCCAATACAATATCCTATAATATGCAATGTGTATTTAAAAAAAACACATTAACAAGATGGCTTTTATTTCATTTTAGCTGACAATTATGGCATTTTAAAAAATAAAATCTTAAAATTAATAGATTCCATTTATTCATTTCTGTATGTGGGGCCTTGCCCCCATTCCCCCCTACAATCAGTTATTATCTAGCTTAGGAGAAGCTTCACAGCAGTGTAAAGCCAATGCTTAGGTAATAATTTCTTAATGTAAACCTATATGTAAATCTACAGGCAAAAAAGTTGATATTTAATTTTTAGGATTTCCAGAAGCTAAACATTTAGAACTTGTATGTGTCCACAATACCTTGTCATCCCAAAGTTAACTTATTATTTTTAATTGCTAGAACCAGAATACACAGTAACCTAATGTATATCCAAGCACTGTTGCCAATACGTTGGAGTTTATCTGTTTTATTCCTACATAGCTCTTTTCTCTACACCAACAGCAACATTTCAATATTTTTAAAATTTTGAAAAATTTAAGCACAAATTATTAAAACTTCAGAATGTGGGTGTATTTTGCATATCTTTACTAATCCTTATACCTTTTAAAGAAGTCAGACACTGAACTGCAGTGTACTTAAAAGAGTATTAATGATTTATGTGTCCTTGCAGTATTAATTTGCTGAATTGCAAAAATTATCAGTTCATATGTATGCTAACCCTTACATTCATTGGTGACCACTCAGCAACAATGACCTTACCCTATTTCACCTGAAGTACAGGCTAACATCTATCAGGACCCCAAAAGCGCACCTGTCACAGTGCCTGCCCTCTGGAATGAAGTCCCCCCACCCCGAGATCTGGGTGGCTTCCACCCTACTGGTGTTTCAGAGGGTCCAGGTTTTAGCTAGGGTGGTTGAAGCTCCTTCTCAATAGTGTTGCCCAGTTTTGCCATGTTTTTGCTCCTTGTCTTATTTTTTTCTGTGCTTTTACTTTGAAACACCCAGAGTATCTATCAGTGTACACTTTCAATAAGTAATACTAATGAAATAGTATTAACACGGGGCTCAAGTCAATACTTCTTATGTAGGAGACTGAAGATTTTCTCATCAACAAAACCTTGCTCTGGAGAATCCTCAGACAATGGAGTGAGTTTTAGGACTCCAGAGGCCCACAAGCAGGATCAGGAATAGTTAGTAGGAAAAAAAATGCAGATAGGAAAAGTTTCTTTAAAATGTACTATGGAACACACAGATTAAAGCCATTATTATTATTATCATCATCATCATCATCATCATCATCATCATTATACAACATCCAAAAAAGATTACCAAATTTGGAGAGTCAGAATGCAGGCAAGGTATCTGCACATCTTCAGGACAAAATGCTTCAGCAAAATTTTGTTTAACTACCAAAGAAATAAAACCACAATGAACTTCAGTCACCAGGCTAATTTAATATGTGTATTTCTGTTGTGGGTTAATGCTTTTGCATATATGAATCTGTTAGATATAAATTCATTTTGGTAGAATTAGTCATAACAACAAATTAAATCAAATTACTAAATTCAAAGTTGTAGAAGTAAGAGTTGCTAGAACTAAACATTCTGAGAAACAGAAGAAATCAAAGAATCTTTTACACAGTGAGATATTTGAAAAATCAAAAATCAAGTATTAACAACTGCTTACACAATAAAAAATCAAACATTTTAAGAATCACTTATACACAGTATTAACAATCTCATCATACCAAGAGCAACTCATTTTGATTTGAGTAAATTTTAAAAAGCACTGGGTTGGACGTAAATTTGGCCTTGTAGACTGAGGACTTCCCTTTCTCTTTCCCACCTTGGCCTCTCATGTTCTGGAGATCCTGATTAAGCTTATGGCATAAGACAATTCCCCTCCTCCTTTAAAAATATTCATCTTCCATGAGTAGAGATTTGGGGGCCTGTTATAGAGAAGTGGAAGCCAGGAAGTCCACTTCCACCAGTCCAGTGATAAGCACCTAAATTTAGGTTCACCTCAGTTCTTCCATATAGCAAAGTAAAGCTTAGTGTCAAAACCCATTGGTATTTTTGATAGTAGATGAGCCTTTGAGGGTATCTAAAATAACCTGCATAAACTGAGACTTAGATCTTATGTAAAATTATAAGAACTTTTCATATATACTGAATTTATGTTAAGGATCAGAGTTATATTCCTTTCTTAGTGATCATGACTTTCAGAGAAAATCTGAGAAAAAAGAGGAATTTTATTTCACTTTGTGCACTGTTTTTCAGATGAGACAGGGAGGAATAGTTTTATAATAGAAACCAAAAACAGAACTTAGTTTGAGAATGTTTCATTTGTTTCTTATAAGAAATGTTTTGATAAGTAAGGCAACATTTAGCTGAGAGGTAACACAAACTGAAATCTCTTTATCTTCACTGGATTTGTTTTAAAAAATCCAAGATACATTCTGCATTTTCTAATTTTATTTATTTATTTATGCTATTTTTAAGGAGTAACTAACTTGAAATTAATTTTTTGATGTTTGTCTGAAATATACTGGGGAAAAACATCAGAACTCTTATTTTTTACTGCAAATTAAGTATTTTATTACCATAACAAATACCTATTTCAACCTCTATATTATAAGTAAAAATATATTATTTTACAAACATTATTTTTATTTGCAAATAACATGAAGCAGCAAAAATATATGGAATGTTAGTTTTCCTACCCCAATTTAGTTAAGTATAATACTCACTGTCATGCATTTCACAGTCCACATGACTCTCCATTAACAAGCTTCTGCCAGCACAAACCAATTGCTGGTGAACATTCATATTCTGAGCCTGTACTATATTTGTATCTATCTTCTCATTAATTGAAACTTCTGAATTTTGCCATTTTCCCTCCCAAAGAGCTATATTATTTTCCTTAATTTTGACAGGCTTTGCAGAAATGTCATCGCAAAGATGCAGTGGCTGAGATCCTGAGATCCTGTTCAAATCATGATCTTGTAGAAGCATTAACTGTATATTGTTTTGCCTTTCACTACTGCATGCACTTGCATCATAGTTTTTTTGAGCACCGACCTCAAGTTGGTCTTTAATTTCCTGCTTTAGACATGCAGAACCTTGTAAAACAATGCTATTTATGTTGGGCTCATTATCTTCTGTGTCACTAAAATCCAGCATATTTAAAAGATTAAAGTTAACCTCTGTAAATTGTTTTCCTGGATTGCCAAACTCAGCATCTGCAGATCTGTTTGAAAAATGTTCAGAACACATAATTGAACATGATTTGTTTTGCAACTGCGGGAAACTCCTTTCCAAATTATCAATTATTCCATATCTGCTTGATTCCGATGTGTCTTCAAATGTTTTAAACGCATTTCCACAGTTCAAATTAGCATTATCAAATGAACTTAATTCAGTGTTATTGCTTTCATTCATGAAGGATTCAGTTGGCAAAAAGTCATATGGCTGACTTTCAATAGAACTTTTACTAACCAAAGTATCAATTTTCCAGTAAGAAGGCATTTGTGGAATCCTTTCATGGTCATTGTATTGTCTTCTGTTTACCCAGTCACTCTCATTTAAGCCCTTCTGAACTGGATGCAAATCACTAGTATTCTCTTTGTTGTGTTCTGTATTATGTACATCAGAAAAACACAATGGCATATAAGCATCCCATCGGCTTTTTGTTTGCACAGTTTTTTCTGAAAGGTGCTGTGGGTACATGTGTTTAGTAGTTTCTCCACTAGTATTGTTTGTGAAGGTAGAGAAAGGTGCTATCTTATTTTTTAGCAAAGAGTCCCTCCTTACTAATGGCTCAACTAAAGGCAGAACTTCTGGGTTGGATTCTGATTGCATTAGTGTAAACTGTAGATTTTTCAGTGAGGCAGTAGTTTCATTTTCTAGTCCCTTGGAAATGTTTTGGTCATGGCTCAAAAGTGCTACAATTTCAGCTTTGCTTCGAATGTTCTGAGAAACTGCATGGTATCCTGAGTTGACCAGTGCATTTTCTAGCTGAAATTTTGGCTTCAAATATTCAACAGCTACGTCATCAGTACTACATTTTTTATTCTGTACTACTACATGTTCAACATCTAAAGAGGTGGAAGCCAGAAAACTAACAGGCTCAGCAACTTTGCTACTCTTTGTAGAAGCATCCCCATTAAAATTTGGGAGTAAGATGGTATCTTCCTTTTTTTTGCAAGGAACAGAAAATAAAGGAGAAGACACACAGAATTGGCGGGGGATGAATGAGAGAGGACCTTCAGATGTAGATGGCAGTGCAGGTTCTTCTACTATCTTTTTCTTTTCCACCTGACGTGGTACTTGGAAACCCTGGAAGAACATTTTGTATATGTGGCAAGTATTAGTTATGCACATATTTACTTGTAATATCTTTATTCTACAATAAAGCTGTGCAAAGCATTTGAAGAAGTATTTTACAAAGCAACCCTCAACAAAGCACTGAGGCAACAGTGTCCTCTAGAAGGCCCAACATGGCAACTTCAAGGGAGTTTCTCTGAATATTCGAAGATAATATTGAAAAACCTGTATAGTGGCAACAGTGAATTTTAGGACAGAGGAAAACTCTGCCTCAGTGCTTTAAGAGGTAGTGCTTTGGTCATGCCAATGCATTTAAAAAGGACCTTCAAATATTTTGCATATTTGTCACTGAATAACAACCTAACGGTGTTTTTTTTCTTTTAAAAACTGAATGCAATTATCTCATGTATATTTCTGTAAAGTGCAACTCATGGAAGCTAGGAAGCATCTGTTTCAGCTATGCTTGAAGTCAAATTAACATGACTGGGAATGATATTACTAATATAAAAGCAGCAATGATATTGCGTCAATCAACATACATTTTTCATATGTAACTGTATTCACATAGTGTCCATACAGCTTGTAGACCATACTGCAGTTTGCTTTTATTCACTTTATTCTGCTGATCTAATAGCATGTATTACACCTGCTGCTGTTAGCACTCATAATAACCAAGGTTATTGCCAGTATGAAATACAGTGGCTGATCTGAACCACTTCACATCATAGTATACATAATACTGCAGATGGGAAGGGACAAAAATCACCAACAGTAGCGTGTGTGCGTGCACATGGCTGATACAGGTAGTCCTTGACTTACGACCATTCATTCAGCAACCGTTTGAAGTTATGACAACGCTGAACGAATGGTGGTTACAACCGGTCCTCAGAGTTCTGGCCATCCCAGCACCTCTGTGGTCATGTGATTGCAATCTGGGTGCTTGGCAACCAGCTCGCACTTATGACCAATTGTAGTGACCCATGATCACATGATTGCCATTTGTGACCTTCCCTGCCAGCTTCCCCAGAACGTCAATGGGGAAGCCAGCAGGGAAGGTTGCAAGTTGCTGGGATAAGTCTCCCCCACCCATGCACCCTCCCCGGCCCCTCTGCACTTGTGCTGTGCTGACTATTCATGCACTCCCACACACCCTCTCTGAGCCTTGCTGCTCCCCTTGCCACTCATACATACCATCCTCCCTGACCCTTGCCACGCCTCCCTCGTACCCTCACACAATCCCCACCCGGCAGCAGCCACTTACCTGCCTGTTTGCTGGCCTGTTTGCGAGTCGTCTGGAACTTACAACTTCTTGCCGGCTTCCTCACTGACTTGGTTGAGGGAAGTTGGCAGGAAGTTGCTTTGCCTAATGACTGTGGGATTCAGTTAACAGCACCAACCAGGACTGCAGGGATTACTGTCACTAAGTGATGTAGTCGCACTTTATGACCACATTGCTTAGCGATAGAAATTCCGGTCCCAATTACTGTTGTAAGTTGAGGACTACCTATAATGACAAACATCAAATTTGCTACTGAATTCATGAATTAGAATTTACTTAAGTGTAGGGCTTTGCAGTGATTGAGATCCAAAGGGGGAAAAGGTGATTTGAAGTGAGCATGGGTACCTACATAGCATCTGTTGGCACCTGCTTATAGCAAACATGTCTTTTGGAGGACAATGCATAAACCGAGGAAAAGATAATAATTTTTTAAAGATCTGCTGATAGGTACTACTTGAGCTCCCTGCATTCTCCAAATCACCTTTTCTCCCTCAAACCCAGATCACTGCACAGTCTTATCAAATGTTACATATGGAAAAAGAAAGGGAAAAGACAACATACAGAATATTTTCGCTTTGGACGACATAGAGGTGAAACAGCAAGGGATTTCAAGGGATTACTTGTTAATTTTCGTTGTTCTGTGTCCTTTGATTGGACATTATAACCAGTTTTGGAAACATTTTCACTTTCTACAGTGATTAAATATCGCTCAGATTCGAAGTCATCACCCGGTTTTATCTAAAGAAATGGAAAAAAAGTATTTTTACATTTCAGCAAGTTTATATAACTTCACAGTATATCAATATAGCTTCTATATTTCACACTTTATGCATATCTGTACAAACATGATTCCACATAACATTAGCTAAATATTTTAGGCATTTATATAAAATATTTTCTGGAGTTTTTAATGTACTATCATTTTCCCTAAATTTCAGGGATAATTATTGAAAATATAATTGTCTGAAAGACAGATTTTTGCTCTTCAGCAGGTCACTGTAAAATGTATGAATGGGAAAAAGAAAGCTTACTATGCATTTGCTGGTTTAGAAAAAATGTATGTGTCCATGCCGATATTGCATCTTTTTCTTCTTAGAGCCACAAGCAGCACTATTTCAGCAGTAACTTTAATAAAGGTTTTTGTAATACCTTGTTTTGATCTCTACTTTATGATTTCAACCATCTTGTCTGGGTTTGGCATAAATGTTGAGCCCAACTGCCACTCATTCTGGTTCACGTGTATGTCCTTCAGGAAGAACAAGGTCATCTCTTTGGATGTCCTATTGAGTGAATGCCATTTGCATTGTATCTGCAGAGGTATGAGACGTTCATACCTCCAATGGTCCCAAAAGAGTTGGCAAGGCTTAGTACTTGTCTCCATTAAGCTTAGTTCAGGTCCTCAAAGCTGAATTCCCCAACTGACATCAATTTACTCCACTCTTCTCACTGAGAAGTACACAGGAGTTAGAAGAGTAGGAGTTTCTGGGTCAACAGACAAAAGGAATCAAAGGCTTTGCAATAATAGTAATTGTGACATCAGCCAAGATAGTAGTCAAAAATGTCATGAATGAGCTGCCTGGACATACAGAATCCAGGATGTGACAGGCAACACTAATCATGCACTTACAAGTTTCACCCATCTGAGACGACTGATGTGAGTTAAAAACCAAGGTGTAGTCTTGATCAAACTGTGGAATGTCCTTAAGAAAATGGAAATCATAGAACATCTCTTTGTTCTCATGTGAAACCTTTACCCAGGACAGGAAGCCACAGTTTGGATGGAACAGGGTGAAACATACTGGCTCCAGGTCAGCAATGGAGCGAGACAAAGTTGCATACTCCCTGCTTATTTATTCAACCGATATGCTGAATATATACTGAAAAAGACTGGATTGGAAGATGAATATGCTTTTAAAACTGGAAGAAGAAACAGTAATAATTTGTGCTATACTACTCTGAAAGCTAAAAATACAAATGGTCAGGAAACTCTAATAAAGTCAAGGATCAAAGTGGAAAAACAGGACTAAGATTAAATAGAAAGAAGATCAAAATAATGACAACAGGTATGGCAACCAGCCTTAGAATTAACAATGAAGATAATGAAACAATGACAGCTTCTGCCTTTTGGGACCACTATCAACAGTAAAGGAACTAGCAGTCTAAAAATAAGCCACATAGTAGGGTAGCAATGAAGGCCTTACAAAAAATATTCAGATACTGTCACTCGTCTATACCTACAAAGATCAGAATTGTGCAGGGAATGTTTTTCTGTATGACGAAGTATGGAAGTGAAAGTTGGACTTTGAAAAGGAAAACAGAAAATAGTACTGTATTTACACTTGTGAAGTTAGATGCATGTATGGCCAGATCTGAACTGACTTTGTAGCTTTGTGGAGCAAATTTTAACATTTGGATAGTTTGTAATGCTAATCTTGTCACATTCAATCTAATCCAATTTTGGTTAAAATAAGTCTATGTCAGTTTCATATTTGAACTGGACCTTTACAATTGCCCTTTCAGGTGTAGTGCTTTGCTATGACTATTGAGGTTGGATTATGTCTTCAGTCTATACAATCTCACTAGACTGAAAAATTGCATTTGGGGATTTCTGATTTCTGCCTTGATTCAGTATCTACCATCTTAAGGTAATGCTGTCCACTTTAGTATCTACCATCTCAAGGTAACACTGTCCACTTTAGAGGTGTTAGCTTGCAGCAATGCAATAGTGGGGCTTTGATAGCACCGGACAGTGTTTGGTAGATCAGATGGATGCAATCTATCAGTTCTTCAATGTAGATCAAACTAGGAAATCAAAGTCATGTAGGCCAATACTACTTTTATTGTAAAGTTATAGTAACAGAATCTTTCAAGTCTGAATGCACCTCCCCTCTCCCTCCCTTTATCTCAGTGTGAATTAGGGAAGAGGTTGTCTAAGATGTTACATTCCTGCCCCAGATTCAGGTTTCTTTTATCTGACCATTGCCTTGGCAGCAACTCTTCCTCCTGATCTTCAAGGCCACTCTCCTTTCCCTCTACACTATCTGGTTGGAGTAGGCCTGAAGCCATGGTTAGTTTGGTGGTTTTATGTATGAAGCACGTTGTTTTTGAAGGCCTATCCAAAGAGGCAAAGTATGAGCTCAAATTTGAGTTGGAATGTTTTGCTTGAGTATAAAGTTGGAGGTTGATTACTAAAGCAATAAAAAGGGTATATGACAAAGGTAAAGTGCTTTCTTAGTTAAATGATTCGACATGAGCAGGGAATAAGATAAAGATGTGTGATACCTTCTTGAATGTTTAATATATTTATGGACAAATGGTAATATAGCCTTGTTGACTTGGGATGTGAATGTGTGGGTACAGATGATGCCATGCTGTTAACTGTTTGCTGGGAACTCAGTGAATATTAGAAGGTATGATACAAAGAGGAGTATGGACTTGAAAATTAAGGTACTGAAAACAAAAGGTACTTATGTTTGTCTGAGTGAACAATTGTAAATGGTGCAAAAATCAGAGCAAGTGAATTTGTATTCCTTGATAAAATGTATACTAGGGATGGGAAATAAATGGAGAAATTTTAAGATCTGTACATGCTAGTAAAAAGGTAGCGGTATAAACATTGAAATAAGCTAAAGTGATCACTTGGTTAAATGGAAGTGGGAGTTGTGTCTATCAGTGGAAACATAAAAGTAATGTAAATGCAGTAGGAATGGTTTATGTAGTGAAACAAGAATAGTAAGGATCAAGAATGAATGGGTGCTGAATGAATGTGAATTGAATACAAAAGTGAGAAATCTGTATGAAAGAAGTACAGTAAGCTGGCTTGGTCATATGGAGAGAATGAATAAGGATTGAAATGCAAAACAAATATATAAAGGTAGAGTGAATGGGGTAAGGGGAAAAGAAAAACTGGGAAATTTGTAGTTGCATTGAATTAATTAGATCCTCAGAGAGAAGTGAGAATTGTAAAGAACAAAAAATAGTATACAATGTGGTGAAAGCAAAGATGGTTTTCAAAGATAAAGAGGTATGGAAATATAAATGGTGTTGATGTGAATGGTGTTGATGTGGACTAGATTTAGTTAGATTTATTTTGCTTTTATCCTATATCACGTCTTTAATTTCTTTTGTTTCAAACTTCTTTTTTCTGAACTTTGCATAAAGTTGTTTACCTTGAAAGGGAATAACAAGAAAGTTATGTATGTATGTGTGTAGGTAATATACTAAGTAGGACTTTGGCCAAATGTGGTTAGGTTATATGAACAGAGAATATTTTAATGAAACTGAACAAGCAACTGATATTCTAAAATTACCAAACAAATAAAAACAAAGCACATACCTGAAACTTTATGAAAATACTATCCAAGAGCTGTCCTGTGTCATCAAATAAGGTTGCCTGTATTAAACAGGAAAAATAAAACAGATGACTGATATTTCATTAGGTAATCAAATTGATATAAAACTGCTGACAACGTAACACCAAACTGAACGTACACATTTACCTTATTTCCTCCAAATGTGGCCTTCAAAATTCCATCTTGCCATACTTTTGATTTTTTAGTCTTCTGATGTGTGTATAAAACCTATATTGATATATGAAAATATACTCTTGATTACTATTTCAGAATCTTGTTTATATTTTTTATTTCATGATATGTTTTAATGTATGAAATATTGTTGATATTAATAAAAAAGATTATAGACTCACAATAAATTCCTGATAAGACATTATTTGGGCATACTAAGATCACACCACCTGCATTCACTTCCAACCATCACACCACCTGGAGAGGGAAAAATCCTGTTAAAACAACTTCATCTCTGAAATTCAAAGTTAAATATTTATTATAGTTTCTAAATTTCATTTTATATTATTTCCTTTCTAAAGCCCCTTAACAGAAATATGAATTTTTTGAAGTTCAGAAGGTGATTTACAATACAGTATAACAAATGTACATCTAGAAATCACAGTTTCAATGGAAATTATTCTAGAGCAAATGTTTTTTAAATTGTAACAAGCAGTACATTACCATAAGCATTTCTTTAGAAGCAAATCTTGCTTTAAATGGATACAAATAAATCTCTACAGGAATGTAGTCTTAGCTACATGATATCCCTTAATCAGCAATTTATTCTCAGGTTTTTAAAAATATTGTTTTGAATTTTGTTGATTTTAATAATTTTAATAATTTTAATACATTTAATAATTCTAATACAACAACAACCACAAGATGTCTCACTTAAATCTTTCTCTGAAAAACTTTCAGTCTGTAATGATGTAATAATGAGATTTATGATCAAGCTAATTGATTATTTAAAGAATCACAAACAAATTAATCCAGAGTTTTCATGACCGGGTTCAAATTATCATATTTTGGACACATTATGCAAAGACCCAACTCCCTTGAGAAGTCCATGATTCTGGGAAAGGTGGAAGAAAGGAGAATGAACCTGGTTACAGCAGCAATGGTGAACCACTGGGAGACCTGAAGGGCCAAGTTAGGACAGATAATCCCGGAGAAGGTCTACCTATGTGGTCGCTAAGGGTCACCACTAACTTGGTACACATTATTACTGCATAGCAGACTTGCTAAAGACACATCATATATTTACAATTCTAATCATTATTGCCAACCTATTTTTAATTTTATCCTTAACTCTAAACATGCCAGATAATGTTGCTCCCTGTTTTAATGTATTAATCACATTTTCATCCTGCCCTTCATTCTTATCCACAAATTATATGAAGTTAAATTATAATACAGACAATTATTTCTTATTCATTACAGTTCTATCCTCCTTTTCTTCCATAGACTTAAGACTGATTTATGGCTGTTCCTCTGCAAAATTATTCTATGCAAGAACTGGATTACATAGATTAAATCCCTGAGAAACAAGTAAGATTCTGGCAGCAACCCTTTGCACGTTGAATTTCTTTAGGTAGAGTGGGGATGAGGCTCAGACTCAACGTGGGCATAGCTATGACATACCGTATAAAGCATAGAATTTCCATTTCTTTAGGCTGCGGGGAGGGGGCTTTTTAAACAAAATCATCGTAAGCCTATTTTAGGACCTATATTACAATGTTTATGGGTTTCCTATCACACAATAACAAGAAACCGTGCTGTTGATTTTCAGCAATTACTGGACTGAAATTCAGCAGTGCACCTGGGTGGGGCTCTGGGGACCATATATTGCCTGCCCCTGCCTTAAAATATGCTATACGAAGTTATCATAGCTTTGAACTCTGCAGCGGTAAGAAGATATGAAACTGGATGTATCCGGTCACTGTCTCTTTTGCATTAGAGGATAAGGAAAAGAAACGGCACCCAAATCTGAAGTTACACCATCCCTAAAAAAGTACGAGTATAAAACGGTTTACAAATCACAGCTGACGGATCAATATATTGCAGTCCTCAGTCAGGTTGGCAAAAGGTTTCCTATAAGCTTGATAACGTTGCCGACCCGACTCGTTCACAAGTAACAGGGTCACATGAATGAGGGACGGCAGAGACGCCCCTCATCCCCTCTCACGAGAGTCTTACCTTGCAAAATTTCCCGCTTCACAGGCGCGATGACGTCTCTGAGATGCGACAAATACCATAGAGACGAAAAGGCTGCACCATCATAATCTCCGACTCCCGGACGGACATTAAAGTAGCTTCCAGCACAAAGGGTATTGGAGGGTTTTTAATCATGAAGTTGATAAGGATAGAGCGGTACTAGTCTGAGCTTGGACGGAAGGAGGCGAGGACTGCAGTTATAGTCACATCTGTCAGGAGGAAGCCCCGCTGAATTTAGCGTAAAGTCAAGGTCAAGTCCTGGTGGCGGCAGCCACGGTGCAGGTCGTTTGCCACTGCCTTTTTCTGTTTGTTTTTTTCCAGATTTCCCTGCCTAGTGAAAGCGTTGAAATTCCAGCCCCCCAGCCCCATCCAAGTCCTAATTGGGTCAGCTTTGCATAGTTTCCAAGATCAGCCAATTCAGTGAGACTGAACTCTCTTGCGCTGTCAGATAAAATCCTACGCATTTTTCACCTATGTGGTAAATAAAAATACTGCTTTCTCTGAACTTTTTGACTGGTATTCTATCCCAATTTCCAGTGATACGGTGCAAGCTAGAGTTCCTATCGTTTTAATAGTAGTACGAGGTGGCATAAAGATAGAACAATGTAGCTCTGGAATTATTGGCGCCAAAAGCCATCTTCGTTGTTATCGAGTTTCTTAAACCAGTGTTTTTCAAACTTGGTAACTTTAAGAGGTGTGGGCTTCAACTCCCAAATTCCCCAACCAGCATGTTGGCTGGGGAATTCTGGGAGTTGAAGTCCACACCTCTTAAAGTTACCAAGTTTGAAAAACATTGTTCTAAACAGTCACGCTTACACTTAATATCTCTCTGGGATCCATAACGGCATTCCATGAGAGCTTTCATCGCGCCTCCTTTATAAGGACTCTTGTGTGCGCCTGCGCAGAACGAGCCTTGCTGACCTTTCAGTCAGCCAATAAGATCCAGGAAGAGTGGAGTCTCCCGCGTGTCGCGCGAGCATTTAATACTACAGTACGTTGTTGACAGGGTGGGGGGAGAGTTAAGGCTTCTAGCAGCTTTGAGTATGACCTTGCTCTGAACCCCTCGCCTTGGTTCTTGGCGTCAGGGCCGTTCGAGAGCGCATGGTACGAAACAGTGGTGGGGGACTTAACCCCTTGCGAGGGGTGGGGGGCGGAGCCGTGAATGAGTCCGTTTAACTGTCGAGATCGTTGGGCTGCTGACGTTATCTGTAGGCGCGCGTGCTGCGGGGCCCGCCCTCTTTCGCTTGGCTGGCTGCAGGGAACGGTGGGTCGAGTATAAAGGCAATCTGCGGTCTGAATTCCCGCTGAGCCGCTCGGGGTGATGTATAGGGCTTGGTTCGACACCCGCTGAGCTGGTGCGATTCATAGGTTTAGAGCTGGCACGCCCCACTTGTCCTCCGGGTACTTTGGGCTGTAGCTCCCATCACTCGCAGCCAAGAAATCTCCGCCGGCTGCAGAGCCTAAGGAGCCGCCGCCGCCGCCGCCCAGTTCTGGGATCTCCCATTGGAGGTAGGGCGCTGCAGCTTCTTTGGGTTCTTCACACCTCCGCCCTGTCCTTGTGCGGGAGGAGGCGACGGCGACGGGCAGGTTCTCATCTCCCCGCTTTTCAGGCTGATTTGGGGTAGCAGGGAGAGTTCGTGCTCTTACCATCCCAAGCCAAAGAAGGGCTTTGTGACACGAAAGCCCTGTGAAATGGCCGTGCCGGATTTTCAACCCCGCCTGATTAGGTGATTTGAAAGTCCTTTTGAGCGCTTTCATTAACTTCTTGCGGAAAAGTAGAAAGTGCCTTCGTGGATCAAAGTAAGCTGGGATAAACAGTGAACATTCTGCTTCCAACAGTTACTGATTGTCTTTGGATTCTTGAAAGCGTTCAGGACGGATAGTTACTTTCGCAATGGTGGGCGCACAGACTTTTTGAGGGTGAATTCTATACATTAATTTATGTAGCGAGCTGCGTATTCATATATTGAAAACTAAAAGATCTTAATAAGAAAGGTTGCATCGATGTTGCATGTTTGCCCTCTCGGGAAACCGTGGTCTTGTTTTCCCTTGGAGTTATAATTGGAAATACACTGTCCTCAATCATTGTGAATGGTCATCTAACAGCAGGAGGTACACTTGTATGTATTCTAGCACATGGTTCTAAAATGAAGCATCTGTTACTGTCTCATTGGCAAAGAGATGTGAGAGTGATTGTTGTATGGAATACTTTGTAACAGTTAAAATTTTGTTGATGTCGAAGAGCATTTTTTTCTTTACTTAGAACATATTATTATTATTTATAAGATTTATTATAGCCTTCCGGTTCAAAAGACTGTTAGTATTCTTTAATTGTCATGATAAAGCATATGGCAGAAATGGACACTTCAGGTAGCACAAGATTCTCTTTTCATGTTTTATTTGGGACTGAGTTAATGGGTTCAGTGAGGATTTCGAGGTGTCGATTGGGGATTATGCCATTAACTCTGGTTATTTTTAAATGTTAAGTTGCTGTTTAAATATTTATATTGTTACAAGTACTTGTGGGTCTTGTATATACAACAAGAACTGTTATTCTTTCTTTGCTTGTGTTTTGTAATAAATGCAAAGAAATGCATTTTCTGCTGTGCATTGCCATACTGTTTTTCCAGAATGCTATGTTTTTAAAATAGAATAAAATGCAGTTGTAGTGCTGGTCTGAGGAATGTGGAATACCAAAGTACTGCTGAAACCTTCCAGGCTATTCTGTTAACTAATGACTTCATATTTGCTAATTTAATCTTTTATTTCCCACTGAGCAGCTTTCTCCAATTTGGCTTCCCTCTACATACATTTTTTTGAGAAAAGGATGAATCCTTTAAATTATTTTGCTAGTTAACACTATTGTGTAATGTTGTAAGTATAAAGTGGATGCATTTAAGTTGTAAATGACAATTGTGCTTTATTAATTTTCAGATGACAGTGTGATAGGAATGGAGACAGAAAGTATAAGAAGCAAAATTATGGAAAAAGAAACTACTGAACAAAGAAAGGAACGAGAAAAAAAGAAAAGATCTAGAGTTAAACAGGTGCTTTCTGATATAGCAAAGCAAGTTGACTTCTGGTTTGGTGATGTTAATCTTCACAAAGACAAATTTCTCCGAGAACAAATAGAAAAATCTAGAGATGGATGTGAGTCTTTTTTTTTTTTTAAACTAGTAATAAAATACATTATTACTGAAATGCAGCTCTTGGAAAAATAATTCCTGTTAGTTCATGTGTATTATTACAGATATCTGTTAGTTCTGGCAGGTATCACTATATTTAGTTTATAAATATAAAAACAACTGGCTATCTGTTGCTTTTCTGACTAATTTAAATGCTTGTACTGTAAAATCATAAATAGTTCATCCAAATAATAGA
The DNA here is from genome assembly GCA_030867105.1 of Liasis olivaceus. NCBI lineage: Eukaryota > Metazoa > Chordata > Lepidosauria > Squamata > Pythonidae > Liasis > Liasis olivaceus. Next base: position 23,912,804 of record CM061354.1, read on the forward strand.
AAGGAATACCTCTTCATATATTAGGCTTTGTCAGTTGTGCCATGCAAATCAGAAGCAAGTGTTCTTGGTGGTGGATTTCTTTTTACGGGATTCTTTCCTGGAAGCTCATCTGATAGATACACGGCTTTATAACCATGTATAGTTGTTATCTGAAATGTAATGAATTTTGTAGTAAAACTTTAAAATCAATTGTGGAGCAATTATAAATTAATTCAAGCACGGGCTTTGTCACAGAACCCAAATAGAGAGGACTTTTATTATTTATGCTATTTATCTTGCTTCTTTGTTTCAGTAAAGACTATTTAAAGTACAAATAGTGATCCCAGGCTTATCACTGATCAGCTGCTCTTAAATATCTCTTTTCAATGTTTCATTAAAACCAACTTTTCTTCTCCCTCTTCCCTCGCTGTCCAATCATGAAAATGGAGCATTTCTTCTGACGAGCAGTTCCCAAGATCAGTGCCCCAAGTTTTCCCAATTCCTGTTACAATCTCCTATCCTGATTTTAATTCTTCTAATTTTAGATGTTGACATATCGCTTCTGGTTTCTTTTAACAAAATGAAAAAATTAACCACTGACAGAAAATTGATAGCACGAGCGATTAAAAGTTCATCTGTTGTAGAAGTGAGTATGAAAACTCTGTTTCTATTCTGTAAGGTGAAAAAGAGAAATACTGTGGAATGGATTTTTAATTTAATTTTATATCTTACAGTTGGATTTAGAAGGAACTAGGATCAGAAGGCGGCAACCTTTGGGTGAGCAACCAAAAGATGTGGATAGTCGTACAGTATACGTGGTAAGATATTGCCTATTTTCTTTCACTTTTTATTTCTTCAGAAACAGCCAATTAAATATTGTGATGGTTTTTGTACAAGTAGAATTTTGGGCATGGTAAAACATCTTTCACTTGTCAAGTGCCCTTATTTAGAACTGTGGGTATCAGCCAAGTGGCACAAAATGTTTGGCACACTTCTAGCACAACAGTAAACATTGTTCAGGATAAGCCAGGAGAGCCTTGTGTTTACCACTTCCTTCTCTCTCCTTTCAAGCAAAATGCTTCAAAATCCTCAATTTCTAAGTGCTGAGGGTACTGTATTTTTCTCTGTAGATAGTGGTAGTTGGACAAGAGTTTGTCTGAGGGAGCAGGATTCATGGAGAGGGTTTCCCCTTCCCTTAAGTCCTTCTCTCTGACCTGTCAGAATGGAATAGAGGAGCATTCCATCCATTGAATGAAATTAGGTCTGGTCCATCTTCCACTACCACAATTGTGAAAAAATGCTTTTGGCCATCGTAACGTCACTTTAATTAGCTTATGTAAACCTTAAGTTGCAGTTAATATTAACTGTGGAAATAACAGTTTCATAATGTACACATTTTGCTGGTTTTGCCTACCAAGCCCAGAGTTTCATCAAATGTGTTTTACCAAAAGCAGATTTAAATTATATATAATTTTAAAAATATATAAATATCTAATTTTTTTCTAGTACATTTTTGCACTTACAACTCACTAGTTGGGTTAGAATATATGTTCGAGATACACAGATCAGGAGCTTATTTTTAATTGAACTGAATATTTAGATTTTCTCTAAAACATAATTATGGACATCCAGATTGGATATTTGTGTTTTTCTTCAGTACTTAGTTAATTTTTTTCAAGTATATCCCACTGAACCACTTCACTTCCCTAATAAATCAATTGTTTTTATCTGAAATATTTCCCAGTTAGTTTTCTTGAATCAGTTTCAAGATTTAAACCTGAAACTTTCCTTCTACTCATTATGTTACTACTGAAAATTTAGTACAAATATCTTTTACTTGTCACTTCCTTAGTGCAGTTGCATATGTGTTGAAAAATATCTGGCTTAACTTTGAAAGATTTCTGTGAAATCTTTGGTCTTGTTTAAATCTTCTACCTTATTTTCATCCACTGAATTGTTACTGTTTGCTGCAACTGTTGTCTTCTCTGACCTTTTGCTGCTTCGCTTTGTTTTCTCTTTCACAGTTCTATTCATGAATGAGAAACTGCAACTCATTCTAGCAGACCTTCAGTTAGAACCCTCTAGCCAAGCACATGTTATAGACTCATATAGATTCAAGCACACTAATAGTTCATCAGTATATATTTATGGGACTGTGGGGAAATAGAATGATTTCTTCTACATCTAGAAATATTATAGTTTCTGGAAAAACGTTTAAGCTTGCATACTTTTTTATGGCATTTCGTTGAACTAATAAAGATAATTCCCAACTTCGTATTTGGGTTTTTCTATGCATAGGACAAAAGATTACTTATTTTGTGAAATACAAAAATCATAAGCCGCTGCTGCTACCGCTGAGCTTTCCTTCAAACATTTAATAGTACTTTAAGGGATAATGGTCTCAAAGTAACTTCTTTTTCAGACCTTCTTAGTATGGTTTTGTATTCCTCAGGTAATTGCTTAAGATTATATAAATTTGTCCTTGATATTATATATGTGTATGAAAGTATTTCTCTGCTAAAATTGGTAATAAACAAAATGTCATATTCATGACACTTCTGGGTTTGCATATCACTTAATTGCTACTTTAATCACAAAATAGTAGCATAATGATTCAAGCAGAAATGTGCATACAAAGTTGGCATGTTTTGTGTGTGTACATATATGGAGATGTAGCTTTATGTCTGCTGTTACTTTTTTGCTATAGGAATTGCTTCCTAAAAATGTCAACCACAGTTGGATTGAACGGGTATTTGGAAAATGTGGCAATGTAGTTTATGTCAGCATTCCTCGCTATAAGACCTCCAAAGACCCCAAAGGATTTGCGTTTGTGGAATTTGAAACAAAAGAACAAGCAGAAAAGGCTATTGAGGTCAGTTATAAGCAACTGAAAAGATTGTTTTATTTTTCACTAATTTATTTACTTTAAGATATATAATTGTAGCTTTTATAAAAAACACTGTTTTTATAAAAACCTTTTGTAATGTAATGGGAGATTTTCAGTGGTTACAGTGTACATGCAGTAGAACTTGAAAATACAGAATCTGTTATCTGAGGGGAAGTATTGTACTATATTGAAAATGTCTTAATAGTGTCCACTAAACATTTAGAACTCTAAAAAAATACTTTCTGAATGAATAATGTTAAATAGCTTCCAATTCTTGTCAGTGACACTGTTGAACTTGTTTGTCAATCCTTTGCATATTATCCAAAACGAGTCTCACAATTTTAGTAATTCCGCAAAGCAACTTAAGGTATTAAATCAAAATGCTTGGAATAATTACATAAAACATATCTTTAAATACACTCTAACTTTGTTTTCTAGCTTATTCTGGCTGGTAAATTTGGTTGAACTGTTTTTAAGTACTATCGTTCAGTCTTAATTTAGCCCTTTTGAGCCTAAATGCAAATTTTTATTATTGTATCGTAGATTGTATGTTTAAATATCTAAGTGGATTAGCACTACAAAGATATTTAAATATAATGCATTTAAATTGTTCATAGCATGAGAAACTACAATATATTCCATAAAGCATTCAGCAAAAAAATAAATTGTAATATTATATTTCATGTAAAATGAATATATATGCTTGTAAGATGACCTGGAGTAATTTTGTTATATTATTAATTAGTAGTTGCTGTCTTACGTTATCTGGCTTTTGCATTTTAAGTTCTTGAATAACCCACCAGAAGATGCACCAAGAAAACCTGGTATGTTTCCTAAAACAGTAAAAAACAAAGCTGTTCCCACATTGCCTACAAGTGATTCTGCTGTAGTTGGTGAGTATAACCTTGATACTTTCAGTTTTGACTGTGGATTCGGTTATATTCCTTAATCTTCCTCTGGTAGGGGAGTTGTGAGATATTGTGGGAGGAAATGAAGCAGATAGCCATAAACACTTCTATAGACTCCTTGGAAGCAAAGAGGGCAAAAATGTAATTCATTCAGAATATTGAGGTAATTTTTGTTGTTTTGCATAGAAGAAAAGAAGAAGAAGAAAAAGAAAAAATCTAAAACAAAAAAGGAAAACAGCCAGCAAACAAATACTGGAGCAAAAGACTTATATATGGCTATTTCTGCAGAATGCACAAAAAGTCACAGGACAATATCAGAGAGTTCTGAAACAGAATTGTCAGAAATCCAACGACACTCCTCTAAGAAAGAAAAAAAGAAACTTGATAAAACACAAAACTCAGGATTAGGAGAAACTAGATCAGGAAAGAGGAAGCGGAGTCGCTCTGGTGATGGAGAGATGTCAGTTGTAAAAGTGAAGAAAATTTCTCAGAAAGATAATGTTCATTCCACAAAGGAGGAATCAGCAGAAGGGCAGGAGGATTCCAAAGGTAGTTTCATATTACTAATTTTTCTTAATGATTTCCTAATCAAGATCAGAGTTTGGAAAAAAAATTCTTGTGATGTTGATGCTTTTGCAGAAGAGAATGGAAATTTTGTTCCAGTTTGAAAGAGGAGAGGAAATCCTATTTTTTTGTACGTTTGTTTCTTGGAATGATAGAAGTATATTTAAAAAAGGAAATAGAAGAATGAAGGTATTTTGTTAAATTTTTCCAGTATAATTTGTAGGTTGGATCCACTGTTACCATTCCTTTGATGTGGTTCTGACAGTGGACCAAATGCTGAATATTTTATATTCTATACCCCTATAATCTGTTTTAAGTATCTGGTGGAGAGGATGAAGTAGGGAAGAGGAAAATTGCAGAAAATCTCATTATCTGACCTAAAGTCAAGATGTTTACATTTGATTCTTAGCCTAGAAATTTAATGTTAGATTTAAAAAGAGGATTTTACTATGTAGTGAAGAAGGATGCCAGGTATTTCTTAAACTAATCATAATGCCAATTTGAGTGCATTGCTCTAGGGTTGCAGAAACCAAGGTTCAGTCATGAAGTTCATCACTTCAGTTATAAGAAAAAAAGCATATTTCATGTGAGAGAACCAAGTAAACTGCCTTGAACTCCTTGTAAGCTGTTTATAATAACTTTAATCCATTTTTATTTAGAAATTTCTACTGAAGAAGAGAGAGAGATTGGTGATAAGAAAGAAACCTGTCTTTCAAAGTCTAAAAGAAAACACAAGAAGAAACATAAAGAGAGACATAAGATGGGAGAAGAAGTTATTCCACTGAGAGTTCTCTCAAAGTATGTTAAAATATACAGGATTTATTTGACATCTTATAGAACAGTAGCTGGAATTTTTACTGTTTCTGGTAAAATGATGGTATGTTTGCCTGCCTGGTTGACCAGGAAGGTGAGATAACAAGCCTTTAACATTTTCTCTGATTGAATTAATGATTTGTAAAATGTTAGTGCTGGAGACGGCCAAGTAGCCTTAACCATTTAACTTGTTTTAATTTCTCAGTTGGTCCTGCAGTTCTTGTCCCATAATTTATTTATTTTTATTTATTTATCATATTTATACAGCTGCCTCTCTCACATAAAAGTGACTCTGGGCAGTGTACAACACATAATTAAAAACAATAAATACATAAAAGCAGTCACAATTAAAAAATAACTATGAAAAGCACAAAACAGAGAGGATGATATTAACTACAGTAAGTGAGCCATTGCAAAATCTCCCCAGTCCCCTGGGACCCCCGGCCTGATCACCCAGCCAGGTCTTGAGAGACTTGCAGAATGTTGAGAGGGATGGACCTAAGCTCACTTCTGCAGGGAGAAGACTCCAAAAGGTGAGTGCCACAGCAGAGAAGGCCCACCTCTTGGGACGCACCAAAAGTAATTCCCTGGCAGACAGGACCCGCAGCATGCCTTCTCTGCCAGACCTGATGGGGTGGGTGGATGTAATTGAGGAGAGGCAGTCCCACAGATAACCTGGCTCCATGCCTTGAAGGGCTTTAAAGGTCAAAACCAGCACCTTGAATTGGACCCAGAACCAAACTGGCAACCAGTGCAGCTCGTGGAGCAGAGGTATAACATGTACCGTCCTAGGGGCACACATAACTGCCTGCACCGCTGCATTTTGCACCAGCTGAAGTTTCTGGATTTATTTTATTTATTAAATTTCTCCGCCCACCTCCCCCCAATGAGGGAACTCTGGGTGACTCACACAGAACATTAAAAGCATAAATATATATAAATACATAAAACATCAATTTAAAAACATTTCTAAAAAAGGGAAAGGAGAGTCCAAGAAAATGAAAAATCTGAGGCTGAAGACAGGAGGCCTCCATGGGGCTAGCCATCCCCATGCTTGAGGTATTCCCTCCCCACCCCAGGCCAAGTGGCAGAACTAGGTCTTCAAAGCCCTACGGAAGGCCAGGAGTGAGGGGGCCAATCGCACCTCCGGGAGCAGAATACTCTGGATACTCTTCAAGGGCAGCCCCATGTGGACCGCATTACAGAAATCCAAACGGGAGGTGACCAGGGCATGAGTGACAGTGAGCAGAGGCCCCCGATCTAGAAACGGGTGCAACTGGCACACAATATGAAGCAGCAAAGGCCCTCCCAGCCACAACTGCTACCTGCTCTTTGAGCAGGAGTCTTTAGTCCAGGAGGACCCCCATATTGTGCACAGGGTCTGTCTGAAGCAGTGCCACCCCATCCAGGGTCTGTCTGAAGCAGTGCCACCCCACCCCAAAGATGGCATAGTCCTAGAACCAGAAGGTCCCAAAACCCAAAGCCACTCAGTCTTGCCAGGGTTCAGCTGAAGCCTGTTGTTCCCCATCCAGACCCTCACAGCCTCCAGGCACTGGGATAAGATATTCACAGCATCACTTAATTTGCCAGGGGCAGAGGTGTATAGTTGGGTATCATCAGCATAGTGATTATACCTCACCCCATGGTGATGGATGAGCTCACCCAGCAGCCTCATGTTAAATAGGAGGGAGGGGGAGTACCAAACCGTGCAGCACCCCACATAACAGGAGCTGAGGGTGGGATCTCTCTTCCCCAGCCACCACCAATTGAAATCAGCCCCAGAGGAAGGAGGTTAACCAGCACAACACTGTGCTGTCCACCCCCAATCCTCTGAGCTGATCCAGAAGGATACAATGGCTGATGGTATCGAAAGACACAGAGAGGTCAAGTAGGGCAGGGATGGATGCACAACTCCCATCCCGTCCTCACCAGAGATCATCCAAAAGTGCGACTAATGTGGTTTCCATCCCATATGCAGTCCTGAATGCTGACTGAAAGGGATCTAGGGATCCAGATAATCCACTTCATCCAAGATCCTCTGAAGCTGCTGCACAATCACCTTCCCAATCACATCCCCAAAAAGGGGAGGTTAGATACTGGAGGGAAATCGTCCAGTATAATGGGGTCCAGTGATGGCTGCTTGAGGAGAGGGCAAGCCAAAGCCTCCTTAAGAGGCGAAGAAAGAACCCCCTCACTCATGGAAGTATTAACCATTGCTAAAACCCACTCACGTGACACTTCCCGGGTCGCTTTAAGCAGCCAGGATGGGCATGGATCGAAAGAGCAGGTGGCTGAGCTCACAACCCTAAGGACCCTGTCCACTTCCTTAGGTCCAACAGGTCAAATCGCTCCCAGATAACAGGCAAGACTCCTCCCTAGGCATCTTCACCGGACCTGCAACAAAGCCAACGTCCAACTGAGAAAGATTCCGAGCAATTTTATTCGAGAGATGCTGAGAAAATTCCTCCTGCAGAAGGTTCTCATATGCTTGTAACCTATTTTTTATTGAACTTTTTTCTTTTTAGTTACTGTAAAATAACTTAGGTTTTTGGGTTTTTTTTAATGTATGTTAAGAAAGGGTTTTGGTAGCTAGGGAGAACTTGATAGTGTAAATACGAAATTCTCCTCTTTCCTGTGCCCCAATTGTGCCTTGTTACAAGTAAAGAAAATGGATTATATTGAACGAAATATCCCTCCTATAGTTCAGTAACCATTACTAATGATATTTTACTCAATCTAGAAAAATAGCTGCAATCCAGACATCACTGTTTTGTTCTTTAATCAATAATAGCAAATAAAAAATGGACTACAGGTAGTCTTTGGTTAACTACCAAAGGTAATTGGGACCATAATTTCCATTGCTAAGCGATGTTGTGAAGCATGATGTCACATGACTGCATTGCTTAGCAATGGCAATCCTGGCACTCCCTGTTGTCATCGTTAAGCGAGGATCACAGATTGTTACGCGAGTCCTAGGTGGCATGCAAGCAGGCTGGTAGGCAGGTAAGGCACAAGCAGGGCTGGGGGTGACTCTTGCTGGGCGGGAGAGAGTACACAAGTGGCCTGCATGGTGGGGCTGGGAATAGCTGCTGGGCAGGGAAGGGTGTGCAAGTGGCCTGTGAGGTGAGGCGCAGCGCAAGTGAAGCTAGGCTGAGGGTGGCTGCTGCCAGACTGGGGAGGGTGCAAGGGATTTACCAGGGTGACTTGTGATCTTCCCTGCTGGCTTCCCCATTTACTTTGCTTATGGGAAGCCAGCAGGGAAGGTTGTAAATCACAATCATGTGACCACAGGATGCTGCAACCATTGTAAGTGCAAGCCACTTGCCAAGTGACCAGATCGTGGTCATGTGACCATCGGGGTGCTGGGACGGATGGAACTTCAAAGACCTGTCATAAGTACCATTCATTCAGCACCATTGTAACTTCAAACAGTCGCTGTACGAATGGTTGTTACAGGAGTGTTCAGGCTTTGGTCTACTAATCTCTAGTATGGGTGAATGTACAAGCAAACTTTTATATTTAAGTTTTCTTAAACAGTTAATTCATAACTAATCTCTGTGTTCAGACACCAAATGTGCACAGTTGCTTGTGTTTTTCAGATTAGTCCAATATCTATCTAGCCTAGCATTTCTGGAAAGACTCTAGCATCCAATAGATATTAAGTGATCCACTAGAAACTGAATCACATTTTTTACTATTTCAGAAACAAATCTGAAAGATTTATTTAATAGGTGACACAAAATTCTGATAATTACACTAATTTTCTCAAGTATATAAGCTTTCAGTAAATTCAGGTCTCTAAAGTCAAATGAAAAGTTCTATAGAACTTCAAAAAGTCATATACACACATGCACGCGCACACACACATGCTGTATGAATTAGTGTTTTAGTCTTACTTTCTTTTAAATCATCATAGAAGCAGTTATGCCATATTGAGAAATAGGAACCTTGCACCCCTATATAAGGAAATTCCACTCTTTTTAAATTTGTTGTTTTGTTTCCCATCATTTCCAACCTTTGCATTAGCATTTTTCAATCTCCATCTCTGTAGGAATGAGTGGATGCAGCTGAAGCAAGAGTATTTGACCCTACAGAAAGCCAGCATGTCATCTCTGAAGAAAGCAATGACCAAAACAAACACTGTGACTTTTGGAGCAATGGAAACAGATGTCTGTACGCCAGAAGACTCTGCAACAAGAAATGGCAAATGTAAAGATAATTGTGAATTTTTTCTTCTGTTTCTTTTTAAGGAGAACAGCTTATGGTTTAAGAATAAGATGGATGGGAAATGTGTGAACCTGATCTTAAAAATCGTATTACAAAATTGGGGTATTTTAATAAAATAACACAGACTTCCATGGAGTGAAGATAGATTTTGGATACTGAACACTTGTTTATCTTAGGACCTTCTAGCAAATGATGTTCACATTGTATAGAAAAACATGTATTTGCTGATAGAACAGGAAAGAGTTCATGTCGTTGCAAAGCAAGATTTCCCAGTGGCCCTACTAGTGAGGAATAGAATCCATTGTAGTCTACCACAACTGGAGAACATCAATTAAGGCTGACTACTTTGACCAAAAAAAAAAAGCCTTGGTATTGTCCCCTCCCTTCTTCCCCTGAGGACAAATTATTTGCTGAGTTTCACTTTTTGTACTTCCTGGATATTCATGAAATACTAATTGTCTTTACTTGTAAATATGTTTCCCCAATTTGCTATGTCTACTATAAACCTTGATTTAGTTATCACATGGTATTGGCAGTTTATTTTAAAGCACAATTCCTGGTGAACAAGCTAGAATGATCAACATAAAACATGCTATTTTATTTGTAAATGTACAGGAGGACAGTAGAGGGAAATATTGATGTTTTACATGAGTTCCTTTCTGTTCACACAAATATTGCTAAACTATGGTTTGGCAACATTTGCCTGCAGTGCTAATGTTGGTACATGTCTTGTAATCAATTAGCCAGTTAGTTGTGCCTCAATAGAAATCATTAGAAATAGTGAACTATTTTTAAGCACTGTTGAAGAAATCTAGGAAGTATTCAGTTTTTTCTGTGGTTCCTTTAGCTAGGGTGGGCAGTTTATTGTTTGCAGTAGTCTTTTGCTTGTTTAACACTAGTAACAATTTAATTTAAAAGATTCCCATATTCTTGCTTAAGCTGTTTTGAGTGTCTCCTTTCATTAGAATGGGCTGTAGATAAAAGAACCTTGAGCTCAGTTATGGTAATGAAAACAAATTCCTAGACTGAACATGTGCTCATAGGTCCTCAGTTTCTTAATATATATATATATTTGGCAATGCATAACTGTTTTTTCATTTGGATGCAGTTGGTAGATTTTGCGGTTTTAGAGGCGGAAAAGTACAGTTTAATTAGCCTGAACTCCACTTTCAAGTAATTAAAATAACAAAATTGTGTTGTATTCAAGTGTAGCAGTCTGTTTCTGTATCGATTACACATATAATTTTTTAACTTTATTCTCTGGCCATTTAATTGTGAAGAATCAAACTTGTCTGCAGTTACTGATTATTCAGAAAAGGCTGAAAGGTCTCTCATAGATATTTCTTTGCAGAAGCAATTAACTTTAAAAATTAAAATTAGCTAAATTGATAATGTTAGTAAACATATTTGTCATGATGCTTTTCAGTAGCAATGCATATAAAGATGCTGTCTTCAAAAAAACCACAATAAAATTATGAATACTTACAGAAGTTACCTAGTTTAAAATATTTGATTAAAGTATATAATTAGTACAGTGGTAGCATTTAGAATTCTTTAAGTATTATATTGTAGGTCTTTACACTACCAATAGTGATCTGTGCATGCCAAACTGTTAAAAGAAACATTCTTATTTCTAGCAACACTGTTCCATTCCAATTATATGAAATCATAAAAACTTTATTTATTGTGAGACCAAATTAAGACCTTCCATTAATGTTCTCCTTTTCAAATTAACAGCTGTCAGCAATGATGGTTTAGCTCCTGCTGAGAAGATTCATACAATGGGACCCCAGTTTGAGAGTGGGGTGATTGTGAAAATCCTTAGTACTGACCCACTGCCAGGCAGGAAGCACATCAAGGTAATGCTTCAGTAATCTTAGAGAAGCAGTCATCTTTATCTTGGAATTTTATGACTTTGAATAAAGTCTGATTGTCGACTAGTGATGTGCGTATCTTGAATAAACTTTACTCCTGGACGATTTAACTGAAAAAGTAGACTGAGTTTATTTCAAAGAAAGAATTCAAACTGTTTAGCTATAAAGAGTTGCTTGCCTGTACAATTACCTTTTTAAAAAGTCATAATTTGTCCTTATTTCTTAAGAGGTGAATAAATTTTCTTTTGTGATTTGAGAAATTACAGCTCCTGATGTCTAGCTCTGGTGCTTATCATGTATGCCTTTGTTATATTTGTTATAATATTTAACATTTTTGCTATAATATTATATAGAAAATGTTTTGTGCTCTAATGAGTATTCCATGTGTAGTGCAGGTAGGCTCGTAAATTTTATTGAAGAGGTTAGATCTCCACATCAGTTTGCATCTGAATTCTCTTCTGTGGTATCTTCAATGTCAGATCCAATATGTGTCTGTGAACATCAAGCATTTTTAAAAAATATATTCAGTGTCTGAAATATGCAACTACTAACATATAATGCAAAGTAGTAGCATATTTCAGGGACAAAAAATAACTCTTATAGTCTCTTAACATGAAATATCTGTTATTTTTCTATGATAGAACATTGAAAACTGTAGATAGCATTCAGCTATTCTTTTGAATCTTTTTAAAAGTTCTGCGTAGAGAGTTGATGTGTCTGAGCTATGGCCATGAAATAGAAAATCTGCCAGTTTGAATAGTTCCTTGGTAATTCTTTAGGTATTTTTAGAAGCTCCTGTCTTTCAGCCTGAGTCTTTTCTACCCAATCTATAACATGGGAATAATAACACTTAGTGAACTGTATTTATAAAAACAAACTGCTTTGAACAATATAAATTCTTAAGATGTTAAATATTATAATTATTGCCTAGGAAATATATAATGTAAAAAGTTTTGTCTTGCTATTCTATGAATATATGTAGTCCTAATCTTGCCAGATTTATCATCGGAAATTATTTGTAAGACAATCTTAATGTTTAAACATTTAAATCTCTCTGTAATTGCTCATGGAGGCTATATGTTCAGAGCTGGAAAAGTATACCAGATAAGATGATACTTTTTATTATTCCAGCTTCTGTTTGTGAATTACAGTACAGTACGTTTATTGAGATTCACATCTGGATGTGCAAGGCTTAAAAAGCTAGAATGATAGAAGATTTTAATTTCAGTAAATAAAGCATTTTAAATAGCGTGTGCCAGCTATAGAATTAGTTTTTGGAAATGGGTAACCTTTGTTATTACTGTGCAGTTCACTCATTGGCCATGGACAAGTGTTGCAAACTGACCTGCTTGACAGAGTAACTAAGAGACTGGTTTGACGGAGCAATGGCATACACATTTTTGTAATCATATTATTTATTTAATTTGTTTTGTGCTGATATTACAGTGCATACAGCATACAAACATGAATTGGCAAAAAGCATGAAAATGAAAAGTTTACTGATTAGAACTACATATTTTGAAAATCTGTGTCCTAATCTATTGGATTTTAGAGTGCCACAGCACTGTATGAGAGAGGTAGAGATGGAAGGAGATAGGAACAAATATAATATTCCACAGAGATAAAGACAGAATTCTTACTCTATTTTTGAGCATTATCATATTGTACTTAACTATGTTTTTCTAAATTTGCAGCATTTGCTTTGTATTTTTTTCTTTTTTTAGTCAGCACCGTGTGATTAAATAATACTGTTATTTTCCTTCCCCTTTCTCCTTAACAAGTAGATAAAAATTAATGTTAGTAATAAATGTATCTTATGTGGTGCATCCATTTCATCATAGGACCTGCTAACAACACTAGCTAATGTTGCTTATGTTGATCTGCTGGAAGGAGATACAGAATGTCATGTGCGGCTTAAAACACCTGGAGATGCACAAATTTTAATAAACTCACATAAAGAGCTGCAGACAAAGAACAACTGGAAATTTGAGATCCTTTCAGGTGAGGTTTATATGCTGTTACATATTTATGTGGTGTGCACACGTTATATTGGTTTTGGAAATACACTTGTTCAGGTTATGACTTTCTGTATTCTGGTATTTGTCCCCAGAATTTTTTTTTTTTTTTCCAAATCTAGCTAGTGTCACTTCTCTGTGTCTGGAGCTTAAGCCACATATTTCCCTTTGTTAAAAAGGAAATCACTGGCAATAGCGATTAAAATTTGTCTGGAATGCCAGCTGCTAGATATACCCTTTTAAATTAGAATGATACAGAGCAGTCCAGTAGTATATATACAGACAAACTGATTAAGAACACTGTGTTCCTTATACCCTCATTATAGATCATTTTCCAACTCTTCAAACTATTACATAACAAGTAAAAATTCAGGTCCTATCTTTCCCCTGCTTTTCTTTACAGGTAGTCCTTAGTTTAAGAACGAGTTCTGTTCCCAAGGTCTGTCCTTAAATCAAATTCATATGTAAGCCAGTATTGTATAATACGGTTTAAGTAGTATTGTGTAATTAACTCGAGCCATTAGTTATTTAACTCAATTCATTGTGTATTTATCTCAAATTTTGCTACAATAGGCTCCATTCTTAACTGGGTTGTCCATAAACCGAGTGTTCTTAACCCGGGGACTACCTGTAATTTTTAGTTCTTATTTTCAAAATGCTAAGGCCTATGTATATGTCAGTAACAAGAGTTTAAAAAGGGGATCTTTCAATAAAATGGAAGGGAGCAAAATAATTAGAAATTTCATTTATTTTTTACAATCGTGATTTTTCAAATTTATATATATTCTGTATTTCATCTCCCCCTTAGTCATATTTCTGTGCATGTAAATTCAGGAACAGTTCTTATGTTTGCTCTTTGCTTCTTCCCCCACTCTTTTTAGTAGGTTTTCAAGACAGTATTCATACTCATAGGGTCTATTTTTATTTGTTCATGCAGTACAGAATTAGCAAGGAAACAAACAGAAAGAAAGAAGATGCACATTGTATAACCTGAAAAGAATTGTAGCTTTTTCTCTCATATGAAATGTTTTCTTTTTAAGAAATAAGCTATAGATGTCAGTCACTTACACTCAAGTAAGAATAAACTATGGTGGGGGAAGTGGATGTGCATGACAGTTTCAACTCCCAGAGTCTCATGTCTGGTGGCTTCTAAATATTTTTGTGTGTTTAGGGTAAAGATTTAGAAATGGGCTTATCAGGAGTCCCGCTTACGCATACAACTTTATGTGCTTTTGGACTAACACCCTTTCTGCCCATATCACCAGCCACAGTTTAGTCTTATTCATGTGCACACATTTCTGTATTTTTATAGGCATGATAAGAACATCTTTTTAATTTAAGAATAATAATATATTGACACAGGGCCATGTTAAGTAAAATTGTGTACTTTGGTTCAATATGTTTGTATTAAGGTGATCATGAACAAAGATACTGGCAGAAGATCTTGGTGGATCGGCAGGCTAAACTTAATCAACCTAGAGAAAAGAAGCGGGGCACAGAAAAAGTAAGATAAATGATCTGGAACTTCTAATTCATGTATAGATTTTAATAAGATCCCAGGCTTCATTCTTTTTATTTTTTCCAAAAAACTTTATTGAGTTTCAACAAAGAATAAAATAAAAGGAAACAGGAAAAAAAGGTTAAAAAAAGAAGATGATCAGAAAAGGAATGAAATTTAAAATGCAAAAAAAAAAAAGTAAAAAGAAAGAAAAAAGATACTGTAACTTCCAACTTTCTTTGGTAAGGTATAAATGTATAATACATTCATCTCTTACTCTAATGTTTAAACTAATACAAAGTATTTCTTTAGCCATAAAAAATAACAGTCATCAAACCCTCCAAATTAAAGTTTAATTTCTTTCAGTTTCAAGCAAAAAGTCCAAAATCAGTTTCCAAGTAGAAGCAAAGCTGAAGTCATTTCTTTAACCATGCTTACTTACTTAACCATACTTACTTACTTAGTCAGCTTCCCCATCTCCGTCAATTCCATTAATTTCACTATCCATTCTTCAGTTGTAGATATACGTAATTCCTTCCATTTCTGTGTGTAACCAGGTTTCATTCATTTAAAAAGAAATGCTCAAACTCAGTTCCACTGATACTTTTGAGGCCAATCAGAATAAACCGGGTGAGCTAGACATAATTGATCTGTCTAGCACTGCTGGAACTATTAATCAATATAAGGCAGCTTTATTTTTTCAAGATAGTTCAGTGGATCTCTAGTAGAATTATGTGCCATCTCAAAGGTGAACAAATGTGTTACTGTACAAACTTTCCATCATCACATTCTGCTGTAAAAGTATATGTAGTAATACATTTGTTAGTCTCTGACGTATCTCAAGACTTGTATTTGTTGAAACTGTTTGAGGAATACTGGAGAAACTATGCAAACACCAGCCCAGTAGCTAAAATGGAAAAATTTTATTGTGGTCATTAACCAGCACAAGGGAATTGGTATTCAAATATCCAAAACTAAATTGACAATATCAGGGTAAGTAGGAGAAGTACATAAAAAGAAGTTTAGTCCAATAACACTACCAGTAGTCCTTGGTTAATGACCATTCATTCAGCAACCGTTCAAAGTTACAACGGCGCTGAATGTGTGGTAGTTACAATCAGTCTTCAAAGTTGCAGCCATCCCACCACCCGTGTGGTCACATGATTACAATCTGGGTGTTTGGCAACCAGCTTGCACTTATGACAGTTGCAGTGTCCCACGGTCACATGATCGCCATTTGCAGACTTCCCTTCTGGTTCCCACAAGCAAAGTCAATGGGGAAGCTGGCAGGGAATGTCACAAGTCGCTCGGGTAAGTCTCCACCACCTGTGCACCCTCCCCCAGCCCCTGTGTGCTTGTGCCCTGCTTTGCCGGCCACCCACACACCCTTGTGCACCCTCCCCCACCTGACAGCAGCCACCCCTGCCTCACTCGCACTGCACCTATCCAGCCCCCTGCACACCCTCCTTGAGCCTTGCTGTGCTTGTGCTGCAACTCCCCAGGCATCTGTGTGCCCTCCCTGAGCCTTGCTGCACTCACGCTGCACCTCCCCAGCCACTTGCACACCCTCACACACCCTTCCCAAACCTCGCTGCCACCCGCACACTCTCCCTGAATCTTGTACTCACACCGCACCTTGCAAGCCACCCATGCACCCTCGTGCACCCTCTCTCACCTGGCAGCAGCCACTTACCTGCTTGCAAGCCACCTTCCCCGCTGTCTTTGGTTGTTGGAAGCCAGCAGGAAGTTGCAAGGAGGTCCTCACTTAACGATCTGCAAACCTCCCTTAATGACGGCAACAGGGACTGCAGAGATTGCTATTGCTAAGCAATGTGGTTATGTGACATCACGCTTTATGACTGCATTGCTTAGCAACAGAAATTCTGGTCCCAATTACCGTTGTTAAGCGAGAAATACTTATAGATAGCATGTTCTTATGGACATCAAATAGTATGTTGTTTCTTACAATTATACATCTCCCTTTGCAACCAGAGTTAAGGGAAGCATTTACGCTTAAAGTACATGGCTATGATCTTGGAAGATTCTGTTCAATCATTTAACTTTGTACCAGAATTATCAGGCCATACATTGCCTGAAAGTAGTTTGGTCTTCTTTATAGTAAGAAATAGTAAATTTAGACAACAATAAAAACCTAATGAAGTTCTGTTAGTTTGATTTTCAGATCTTGAGTTGGAGTAGTTTTTAAGGACTGTGTTGTCAGAATTAGACATTATTTTCAAAAGTATTATAAATTGTGTATGAAACTAATGGATAACCAGGGTCCAAAAGCAAATCCTAGCTGCATAATTTCTAAAGCAATTTTCTGTTAAAAATGGGTGTTAGGTACTTGAAAGCTAGTACATTTCAAAGGGATTTTCAAAGCTAGGTATTAAATCATTAACCTCAAAAATCTGAAGAATCCTGCGTCCTACTTGTTATTCAAATTGCTTTACATTTTGAGTATATGCAACCATAATGATTCAAGCATTGGGATCTTATTGACGCTATTTTTTGTGCTGTTAATTCCTGTAAGATTTGCATAACAATTGACCACTTTAATACTGTTGGCTGAAATTGTCTTCCTGAATACAGTAGGTAGGTGGATTTTCAATGACTTCAGTATGGAATCCACCCAGGAAAATGTAGCTTTTGTTTCTATCTTCTACCTAGGTATGGAATGAAAGAAATGTTTCCATCTGCTGTTGCTATTCAGTTAAATGCAATTATGTCCATTGGAAAAAAAGTTGCCATTATTCAAGTATATTAAGCATTGTTTTCCATGAAATTACATAACTGATTTAAAGGGAAAGCTTCTGAAATCATGTAAACAATTTTACCTAAAATTAAACAATTCTAATAAATTAATATAAATGATAAATTAATTGCCAGTGCCCTCTTTTAGTGATAAAAATAATTGTGCAAAACATTCATTTGACTTAAACTGTTTAATAATATTTAATATTATTTGATATTTTGTTATGCTTGATGTTTCAGAGGAGTAAGCTGGAGATAAAAGCAGATGGTTTATAAATATTATCTATCCATATATCTAGTTATCTGTATAATTATCCTCACTTCATAAATTGTCTATTGAATATCAGAGGTTTTGCTCAATTTTTAACATGTGTGACCCCAGTTTCCTGTCTTCTTACCAATCATCAACAATTACAGTCATAAAACTTATTAAAGTTCTTAATGCACTTATATTAAATTAAATTGTTCTATTACTGCTAGTAGCTGAATTGCCTTTTCATCCTATTGGGAATTGACTTAACTGCTTGTAGAAACTAAGACTTATCAATAAACTTGGCATTTTTAATAAAAGATTTTATTGGAGATTATCAACACTGTCTAGTTACAATTTTTTTTTACTGTTTGCAAAGTTGCCAAACTTAGATTTTGGGGATATGTAAAAAGACAAAAATCCATATTTAAAAAGAAAGTATTTTCATAGTATGGCATCCAAATCACAATTACATAATTGATTAAATCCAAAACTATAGACTGTTTTGTAAAACATTTTTCTTTGAGACTGCATCTTCCAGAATTCCTCAGTCCTTCTGGAAGTTGCTAAGATTATGAAAGCGTGGCAGACTAATTGGGTCCAGAAAAAACATGTTTGAATCCCCATTCAGTAATTTTGCTTACTAAGGTTTTCTTATTTGATAACCCCATATTGCTCACTAAGCTTCTACAAATCTTTTTTTTTTTTAATATTTGAGGATAA
The DNA here is from genome assembly GCA_030867105.1 of Liasis olivaceus. Lineage (NCBI taxonomy): Eukaryota > Metazoa > Chordata > Lepidosauria > Squamata > Pythonidae > Liasis > Liasis olivaceus. The sequence goes on from CM061354.1 coordinate 23,931,296, forward strand.
AATTAATGATTAAGTAGCCCAAGTTTTTAAAGGATTCTGTTAAATAGGAGATGCAGCCTGAAGAGCAGTAGTAGGCATAAAATTGCTAAAAGTAAGCCATGTCTCATTAAAATCAAGGAAATTAAAATTCTGTACCTGTAATTGGCTGTTCTTGATTTTAAAGTTTTTAGTTGCAAATGGTAGTTTTATGGATAATCTTCATATTTTCTGAATTAAAATAGTAATATAATATTTTTTGTTTATTTTTCTTTTATAGTTGATAGCAAAAGCTGAAAAAATGAGACTGGCAAAGACTCAAGAGATAAGCAAGCATATCCGTTTCTCTGAGGATGAGTAAATTTATGACTTACATGAAATATTATAGAGAGAGAAAATAAATGTATGATAAAGTATCTGATTGTTTCATAATGCAGTCAGACAAATGAAATTGTGCTGAATTTGATAGAATGGAATACTACTTGAGCCTCTTTGGAAAGAATGCATTGAACAAACTCTTGTATGTATTTTTGCACAAATATTTAGCACACTGAATTTTTATAAACTGTTGTAAGAATGCAATAAAAAATTGAAATAATATTTGTTTCCTAAAATAAATTGGAATGAGAGATCCTAAAATTCATTCTAAAGGACTGCTAAAAATGGAATCTTTTCTTGCTTTCTGATGTGGGGGAAGAGAAGAAATTAAATATTTTATGTAACAAGTTATGCAGGTTTGCCTGTGTAGTCCACTAAAGAAAACTTGACCTATAGATGGAATCAAAATTAAGTTGTACACCAGCAGTCTCATTCCGTCTGCAGTATCAAAGTTACTTGCAATAGATTAAGAAGCATGGATTTAGCACCATATTTTCTGTCTGTAACCCAAAATAGTTCTTCCATTTTTGGTATGCAATAAAGGAGCCTGTGAACCTTCATTTCATAATAGGCAAAGCATTGTTAGTAGTTCTTACAGCCCCTATTAGCCAGCTTTCATAAATTTCCCCCCAGTCTTCTGGAGCAGTTTCTATGCAATCACAAGAAATACACAAAAGAGAATTTGCATAAAAGAGCATTCCATCTTCTTTCTTGTGGACAAGCAGGAAAATCTTTTTTCTGGATCTAACTCATAGTTTTAGAAGTATACTTTTACTTTTCCAATGGCATACCCATATACTTAAATGCTACCTATGACAGGATAGTTTGTAGAATATGAATGATGTAATCAGCATTATTTCTCCTGGCCTTCATTAAATATTTTCAAACTCACTAAAACAAGACTAGTATTTTGCCAGATTGCATAGCCCCATCTTGATGGACTCAGTCAGGATGGCTTGGGTCTCACCTTTCCTGTTTATTTTTATCTGGTATGACATTAACTTCTTAAGAATCTATTAGAATGTTATACACAATCCACTTTCCCTTAAGCTCTCAGAGAGAGAAGGATACAGATGTTGCATTATATGATGCCTCCATGTAAGGTTCATATAATTTAACCCCTCTCCTTAGTGGTTGGAAATTCTGTATTTTTACACACTATTGTCCTGTATGGTATTTTCATTTAACTTCATAAGACTCCTGCAAGTTCTTGTGATGCTTCAAACAAAACCCCAAAAAGCTCTTTCTTGTTTTAAGTTTTATATGTGTTTTCTGTCAGAATAAGAAAGGTAGATAAGTTCTAGTAATCCTCTGCTGATCTAAGAAAAATATATGTAAAATAATTCAGAAAATATTTTAGTTTTTCAACCACTGACATTCTGACATTATCAGTAACACAAGCAATCATATAAGTAGCTCCATGGGTTTTAAAAGTTCAAGTAGCTCACTATCATCACTAGCTCATTCTGGAAAATTTAGCTGTTAAACTGTACACATTCCAAAGCTATCAATAGACAAGTTCCTCCATTTACTAAAGGGGGAGCAGGGAACACAGAGTGAGAAAATGTCTTTATCACAGGGGAACTAAGTCTTTAGGAACTTTAAAGTTTTGCATTTATGTTCATGCATCCCTTAACATATTTTAAAGTAAGTAGTTATAGTTTACAGTATGTAGAAAATAACAGATTGCTTTCTGATGGATCACAACAGGGCCAGGACAAAAAATTGTACTTCGTTGATACTGCTTTATATTTAGAACTGAATTAACTTTAACCAGTAGATTCCTTAAAGCAATTACACTTTTTTTTTCCAGTCTGGCAAAGAAGCCTTAAATTTCTTTTTTTCATAAATAGCAGAGAAGTATTATGTTTGCATAAAGTTCAACACTCTTATTCCTAATCATTTTCAAAATGCATATAGCCCTAGTGCTTTTAATCTGTGGCTTCCAAATAAATTATAGTTGCCTGGACTCAACATGTATACGGTAAAGAACTCAGGTTACAGAAGAGCTCCAGATTTGTTGTAGCAATGTGTTTTCTTTCTACATGATGGGATTATTTTGCAAATGTGAAGGATATAGTGATAGATGTATGCATATTTTAAGCACTCTAGTGTGGGATTTCTATACTTCAAATTGTATACTAACAAATTGTATATTTTGTACAAAACACACAAAGCCCAATGCAGCGAATACATTTATATATAAACTATGGAACATGAGCACTAGCATTTTCTTTTTTTGTAGGAAAATTGTTCAGAATCTTTTTAAGAATTCTAAAATTATTGAAATGTACCTTCAGTCAATCTCTTGATTGGAATAAAATAATCTTATTTTGGTACTATTAATCCATTAAATGTTTGCTGAACTCTGCCATTTTTTTGAGAATTAATTCAGGATGTTTCAGGGTTTCTAGTTAGTCAGCCTTAGTGAATCTTCTGTCTCCAGATTCAAAACACCCTGTGTCTTTGTGAAGCTTAGAGCCAATATTCTTCATCTTATTGCAAATTAAACAAGTATCTTTACCAGTTTGGATTCTGACAGCATTTTATTCACTACTTTAAAGTGTAAATGATATGCATTGCTGTTCGTTAATGCAAATATAGAAAAAGCACCAGTTGGGCTGTATTATCATTCATGCATTGTGATCAGGTGCAAATGAATGGTATTACTGTTCAGGCACTGCTTGAGGTGTTACAGAGTATTGATGGCAAGCTCATTGATTGGTATTTCCTAGGTCCATTTTTTCTCTTTCTTAAAGATCACATCAATATTAGCTCTTCTCCAATCTTCTGACACTTCTCCAGTATTCCAGAAGTTCTCAAAGATTTTACTTAGTGATTTTGATATCACACTGACCAGTATCTTTAGTATCCTGGTATATAACCTATCTGGCCCTGACAAGTTGAATTCATTTGAAGCAGCTAGAAGTTCTCTTACCACTTCCTTGCCTTTTTTGACCTGCATTTCTCTTCTGTCTCCCCATGATGCACCCCCTAACAGATTGGGCCACTTTTTCCTTTTGAGAAAACAGATACAAAATAAGAATAAAACAGTTTAGCTTTCTTCCTGTTGTCCATGACCATCTTGCCATCTTCTCCAACCAGCAGACAGACCTTTTCCTTGACTTTCCTCTTGTTCCACACGTATCCAAAGAAGCGTTGTTCTTCAGGATTTCCAACTGTGGAAGCCTTCCTACACTTATTGAAGTCAGCTCTCTTGAAATCTAGAACACTAATCTGACCACATTCAGTTCTCCCTGACTGCAATATGGTGAGTTCTAAGATTACTAATCACTCTTTCCCAAGTTTCCCACAATTTCCACTTTAATTTACTACTTTTTCTCACCACTTTTTAAAAAATTATATGCAGTATGAGTAGGCATTTTATTTTGTTATAAAATGCTTTGTTGGTACTTTGGAGGCATCCTCAATACAGCATTGTAAGGAATGAGCAACCAGGATTCCGGTACTTTTGCTGACTCATCTGATACTAGAATATATTGTATAGCCATTCTTTCAAAAAAAAGAAGCAATGTAAGGGTTCTCTGTAAAGAAGAAATGATTCTTAATTTCTGAAGTTCTATATACTCTAAGCAAAGATATAGGAAAGAAAATGTGTAATTTCTATTCATTTTGTTATTTCACACAGTATTTTACATTTGAAAGTATTTCATACAGTAAAATACTGTAAAGATGTGAAGGTGAAAATCTTTAGACTTTATATCTGAGACTCATAAAACTTCTACGTAGTATGTAGAGAAATGTGTAAGCCCTTTGGCAAGAATAACTTTTAAGAAACAGTGGTTTTAGATTTAGTGCTGACAACACAAATATTAACTTTGGTGCTAAACTAAGGGCAGGAAAAAGTAGTTATTTCTGCAGAATAAAAGAAGCAGGCCCTGAAAACTAATTGCAAGGGAGTGTGAAGCCCACACTGTCCACAAACTGCTGTTGGCAGGCTACTCCTTGATACAGAGTAGTTTATTATCAAGGCTTACAAGTACTTCCACATTTATACCATCAAAACTACATGGGTGAAAGAATTTTGTAATTTTGTTGATTTGGATTATCAGCAGCTTCTCTGCATATGCAAACTCTTTGGCTTTTTTTATGTCTGCAGTGGACACGGTGCTGAAACTCTTTCTAGCTCTTAAATCTCACCATAATTATTCACAGCAACAACTCTTGTGTTACTTGATGATCCTTGTGTTGAAATACGATGCTGGGTTCTGAACAGTCCTCTCTAACAACGCAATAAAAGCTATAGAAAAACAAAACACCAAAATAATGTCTTGAAACGGAGACCTGAAAGAAAAGTTGGTTATAAATGTGGCTTCATGGGTAACTCATTTCCAGAAATATATATCTATGACAGTTGTATATATAATATACAAATAGATATATTTCTATGACAGTTTGCTTTCTATAACAGTTTGCTTACCTTGAAAAATGGGGAAGCACATTTTGATGAGCTGCATTTATGGGGGAAGGGGGAAGTCCCAGGTCACTTTCAAATCTTGAGGCTTTATCCATAACAAAAATGATGAAAATAATAATAATCCCAACCATAGTTATATTATATATTATATATCCAGCTGTGTATATAGTATATATATAGTATACAGTACGTATACTGTGTGTGTATATATACGTGCGTGCGTGCGTACACACACACACACACACACACACACTGTATAGTATATATACTTATGCTATATACATGGATGGTTATAGCACTTTCTTATCATGTTATGCAATCTTAGCCTTTTCCTGATTTGCATCATTTAATGAAATAAAAATAGTTGAAAATAGTTCAGAGCAACAGCATTTCAAAGTGCACTAACATACGGAATTATTTAGCACCAGATGAAAGAGTCAGTAGTTTTTACCAGCTTTTCCCAACTTGTGGTCCTCCAGATGTACAGCTTCAGTTATCCTAATTCTCAGCAGAACAGCCAGAACCTAATAGGAAGCTTAGATTATTGAGTGTAAGGAAGGATAAGCATACTAATGCCTGTTGGCCATTATTAATAACAAAGACTTTCTATTACTAAGATGGATTAAGTATTCAGAGTATGTTTATTTTTAACAAACTTCTCCATTCCCCCTCAACATATACATACCCTTCTTGGGTCTAGAGTTGGCACAGTTGGAGACAGAATGATAGATTAGTTGAAGTTTTTATCTGATCCAGTAAAACACTTCTTATAACTAATTTTTAGTATCATGGCAATTGGTTATGATACCTGGAAAATAGTGTGTCTCCTTCCTCTTGTGGCCAATTCCATCATTACTTCTACTAATTTAAAAAGTACAAGTAGTCCTCATTTAACGACCATTCATTTAGCAACTGTTTGAAGCACTAAAAAGCTACTTATGACCGGTCCTTGCACTTATAACCATCACAATGCTCCCACAGGCATGTGATTGCAATCTGAGCACTTGGCAATCAGCTCGCACTTACGACAGTTGTAGCGTCCCAGGATCACGTGATCACCATTTGCAACCTCTCCAGTCAGCTTCCAGCAAGCAAAATCAATGGGGAACCACGTGATTTGCTTAACGACCGCATGATTCACTTAACTATGATTCGCTTAATGACCACCACAAAAAATTAAAATTGGATACAGTTATGTGATGCTTCACTTAACACCGCCCTGCTTAACAACAAATTTTATGGTCCCTATTGTAGTTGTTAAGTGAGCACTACCTGTAATCTTTTTAAATCAAGCTCAAAATCTGATGATGCCATATTGTGGATAGCAATATGGAAGTGGTTTGCCATTGCCTTCTTCCAAATTCCCTGTCTGGCCTACAGCAGTAGAATTCCCTGGTGATTCCCCCATCCAAGTACTAAATAGTGCAACTTCACTTAAATTTTTCAATATCCACCAAGATCGGCTAGGTGCTGCCAGCTGCTTTGACAATAATTTACATAGGTGTTAATTCAGATCTACATTTCAGAAGCTTGGGAATAGTACAAGGATTCCAACCAACCTTAGAAGTACTCAGAAGTAAATCCCCCTGAATCTTGTGACATTTACTCCATAGTAAGAAAGTATAGAAATGTAACTTGAAGATAGTTTAGAGTTATTTTCACAAAAATGTCTTGCCCATAAAATTGATGTTTATTGATAGATGCATATGACTACCTTGCCAGAAGATGATTAGAAGAAAGTCACTGCAGACCCTCACATATTCACAACACACTGTACATTCACAAACATTATAAAATCTTATTTTTCCCCGCCTGGAAATGCTGTCTTTAAGAAGTATCTTGTGCAGTCCAAGGAAATATACATCCTTGTTATGTTACCCTAATAGTGTCAATCCAGTCTTAGCTTAAAAACTACTTGCGCAAAACAGGATTTGGATTCAGTGACCTAAATAACTGCTTTGAGCTCTATCATATCAACTCCTTGGGGCCATAAAGCAGGATGTGACAGAGGAATGCTGATCTTCTCTTTTCTCAGAGTATGCTAGTTCATTGTGCCAGACTCATTTCAATTGCTTCTAAAAAGTCATTTTAGGACCACTGTGTACTTCCATTGCATCATAGACAAATCCTGCTTTGACAAGATCAGTTTCCTTTCTTGTTCTCGTGTTGTTGTTCTTATCTCATTCCCAGCCTATGATCCAGATAAGTTGTCAATAGTTGTACAAGTATTAGAATATTTTACCCACCTTATTCCAACATTATCCAATGGTATCCTCAAGTATTTAAATTATAAAATCTGTTAGGTTATGTTACCCATTACCTTAAAGTCAATTGGCTAACCTGTTTGGGTGAGACTGGAGGTGTTTTTTGGGAGCGTGAAGAGATGTAGGCATGATATTATGGACTTCTCAGAACCTGGGAAAAAGGCATGTAGGTTGGAAAACAAAAGAAGCTCTAGACATCTGCACGTTCCTCCTTTATCAGGAAAATAGTTAACTCTCCTATTCATCAAAGGATGGTTAGCAAGAGAATTAAGAAAGCTCTGCCCTAGCAACAAGAGTTAATTGGGTTCTAAAAATGAAAAATACCCAGTCATTGACGTTTCTGTAACCTTATCTCTTTTCTCTTTCAATAAATCTGATTACAGAAGTCTTTGTGAAAATCTTGTTTTCTATTACAAGGGGTTTGACACATATCCCTTTCCTCTGGTCACCAGCCAACCTTTGCTGTAGACTTCTTTTCTTATAGTTTTTGACTTCCCCATTAACACTTTGTATCCTGAGCTCATTTTATACCCATTATTCCCCATCTTTGTTTTTGAAATCAGCTTTCCTTAAGCTTCCAACAAGGTAGATAATAGGAGAACAGACTTTCACTAATTTGTTTGGGGATGGCTATTTTGCTTTAATGTAATGTTAACATAATTTCAGATGTAAGAAGTAAAGTGGTTGGATAGCTTTTTAACTCAGTAGTGGGAAAAGTTTATTTGAGAAAGATAACTATGACAGAAGATAATTTTGATATATGGCAGAGAATATTATATGCTTTTAAAGGTATGGATAGCCCATTTGGCATTTATATCCATGACAGATGGCATACAAGAAGGAATAAACAAAATAATAAGAGTTTTCCTTGCATTTTAGTACTGTGCTTATATCTGTTGTCCAGAATTAGTATCCACTTTCTAATAGGGCATTTAGTCTCAAACTCATGTTCCTTCTCCTTCTTTGTACAATGGATAAGCACCGAAGCAGAAACTAGAGAAGAGTCTTAAGCAGCTGACATTCAGAGAACAAAGGATTCTGCCCATCTTAATTAGTTATTTTCATCATATCTGATGATGGAATTATACATTCACAAACAGACGGTATGTCTGATGCTTGCTGTTCTTGTCTGAGAGAGGAGTGATACTGCATCAGCTGTCCTGTAGGAGCAGATTTTCTGATCAATGACTGCATATGATGCAGTGATTTAGTGTAAAAGAGCTTATTCCTAGACCCAGAAGCCTGATTCATTTCAAAACAGCAGTAAGAAAGGTACAAATTTTGTTTTATCAAAAGAGAGAGAGAGAATAACTTCATTATTCACACAAACAAAAGCAAAGGCAGCTTATTCTCAGTAGTGTTTATAGCACCTTCAAATATTTGATTTATTTACTGCTTTCTTTAACCCTCAATCCAAGTTCAGGATTAAATTAATATATGTAGATGACAATGGATATCTATAAATTGTAGTTACTATGAGGTTCTACTTATGGTTGGCTTTTATTGTTGTTATGGCTGCTTTGTTCCCTAAATTGAAATTATGGTCCTATATACCACGCTTTACCAGTCTGATTCCCTGATTTACTTCTGGCAATAAATCCCATTTAATTAAGATATAGGTCTGAGAGTTTTCTGAATTTATATAAAAACTCCACAGTTAAGATATTTTAAAAGTCCCGTTAATTTAGGTTAAAAAGAAGCATTTTATGTTTACTAGTTTGCCTATGCAAATTGATTTTATAGTAAATGAATTACATTTCAATATTCTACAATACTTCTTCCCCCATCTCCTTCACACTACTTTTCTGGAATTTCTAAAAGTTAAATCAAAACCACAGAAATAGTATTACAAATGAATAGAATTTACAAATAACATTATAAACCTAACATTTAAAATACAGTAATATACTTAGTATGGGTCTAGCTGCATAGGTCTGTTGAACCAGGTGAGTTATAGATTAATGCATAAATAAATAGATGAATGAAAGAATCATCTTTACAGCAGTGAAGTGAGCATTTCTTACACTGATTAAGCTAACCATAACTTTCTAGCTGAAGTTAAGTCAGAAAAAGTTCATTTAAAAATCAGCATCGTTGCCCTTTACATATATTCTATAAACTTCAGTATTTATATCAGTTTTGTTCCCCTTTTCTGACATCATAGTATGCTAGGGAATAAACATACAGGCATAACTCAGATATTGCAGGTTCAGTTCCAGACCACTGCAATAAAGCGAATATTGCAATAAAACGAGTCACATAAATGTTTTGGTTTCCCAGTGCATATAAAAATTACGTTTACACTATACTGTAGTCTATTAAGTGTGCAATAGCATTATGTCTAAAAAAAATGTACATACCTTAATTAAAAAATTATTGCTAAAAATGCTAATCATCATCTGATAGATTTGCTTGATGCAGGGTTGCCACAAACCTTCAATTTGTAAAACAAATACAATATCTGTGAAGCACGATAAAGCAATTCATAAATGTTATTATACAGGATATTTGCATTTATTTATTATATTTATATCTCACCATTCCTGTAAAGTGTCCTGGGGATATGCCCACTACAGCTACATTTTGTTAGAGCACACATTTCAAAAGTGTCCATTAGCCCACAAAGTTGACCTCTCCTCTATAATTGGAATCCAGTGTCAAGACTGCATGTTTGTAATCATATTATTGTTTTCTTTCTTATTCAGAATTGCAATGGGCAACTTTCTAACAATATCCAGGCCATAAGAAGGATATACAGTAAGGATGGAAATCTGTGGCCTGATACTGAATTACAACTTCCTCCTTCCTGGAACTGCTAGCAGTCTCATCTCTACAAAACTGTGGAGGCCATGGTGTCATAGTGTGATTGGGTTGTTTTAGAACTAGATGTGTATTTAGGGTTACAAGGATGGCAATTGACATACAGAAACTAAGACAGTGGAGGGTTTATCTTTCTTCTTCAGTATATACAACAAAACTATTTACAATAGGTATTTACAACAAGATCCCAGCGTCTACCCGGTGTCAGGTTCCTTAAGTCCTCTCCCAGAGACTATTCCCCTCTTATTCTCCTCCTATAAATATATTAAAATTCCATTTCAATGTATCAATAACTTTTGAGAAAAAAGCAATTAACAAGCTTGTATCACCTAATGGGACACTTTACAACTCTGATACTTGTCTGGATATAAAATGTCTTTGCTTGCTGGCAGAACAACCTCAAATCTAGAGTTAAGACTATCTCTTTTGGCAGGAGCAGCTATTAAAAAGTTTCTTTTTCTGTGTTCCCATCAGCTGTGCCATGGGGGACAGGATGGAGAAAAGCAACTTTTATAAGGATCTGATAATCCAGGCTCACAGGCCAAATGTGGTATCCATCCCAAAAGAATCTCTGGCCATTCTTCCTGAGTGCTGTTAAGAAGTTCCCATCTTTTTGAAAACCCCACATTCTTGTGATTTCCAGAGGCCAGTGTAGAAGACAGATCATGCAGTCTTCCAGTATATATAGATAAATATCCAACAGTCACGTATACTACTCCAAGATTAGGGCCTCCTGCCTGTTGCTGGAAAAGAACAGCTACTGCATTTATTTGATGTTTCCATAGGTGTCTAGTTGATCATTGTGCTAATGGGAGACTTGAGTGATCCATTCTTTTATTCTGACCTTCCAGTTAATCTGAAAACCTACAAGGCAGTTTACAAAATAACCTAATGTAGCAACAAAATGCTGCATCAAAATAAATGTAAAAGGCTGTCAAAATAAAACAGCAGCTAAGTATCTTGTGTTTTACTGGCACTTAACAGCTTGTTTAAAGACATATTACCCTGGATCAGGAAATTTCCACTTTATTAGTAGCCTTACCAATTACATCACATAATCCTGTGCATGCCTACTGATGGTTAAACATCATGGAGTCAATGGGGCTTAGCCCCAATTAAATTGGTGTGGTGCCTTCGTTTCAGTCGGTAAGAGGTGCTTAGCTTTGGGTTGCAGTCCTAGGGCCCAAGGAAGGCTCCCTAGCTGAGTTTGAACAGTGACAGCTGCTGGAAGGTTGCTCTAACCTGGGAGCTAGGAGCTGGGGGCTTCTAAAGTGCCACGAATAGGCTTGCTCTGCCAATCGCCGTTTCTTTTTCTTTCCGGCGACCGTCCTGCCAAGAACAGAAGCAAAACCTCGGCCTCTGCGACCACACCTTCGCCGGCTTTGTGGCGAGCGCCGACTGGCTGTAATCCTGCAATTCGTTGAGAAGGGGCGCGGGTGCAGAGTGTACGGCTGTCTGGTGTTATTTTGGGGGTTATCAATATCCGTTTCTACGCCCCTCTCGCCGCTGCTTTTCGCCAGCCGGTAAGGCACAGCACCAGCGGAGCCACCGGCCGTATTTCAAGGAGCTGTCCATGACCTCATCGCGGATGCAGCCTCCCCTTTTCTTCGCTCCAGCTTTTCCCTCTCGCTCCGCGTATGTGTGAGCGCGCGCGCGTCGAGAGGGAGAAAGAAGGAGAAAAGAGCGGCTACGATATCCCCAACGCCGCTGCCCTTTCCCCACTTCTCCCACGACAGCCACGCACCCGCACGCGCGCAGACGAAGCTGTTGCTGCTGCTGCTGCTGCACCAAGACCCGGAGGAACAGAGCTGAGCAGAGGCGTTGAAGGAGCGCCACAGCGTCCGCCGCCAGCGCGCAAAGAAGCAGCTGCGGCGGTGGCGCCTGCGACTTTCCCGGGGAAGGTCATTCCCTGACCAGTCGCGTGCCCTACCCGCGCTTCCCGCCCCCAGCTTGCGCCGCCACCCTCGCCCCCCTCCCACTTCCTCGCAGGCGGAGGCGGGCGGCTGTGGGGAATTCGGGCGTGCTTTCTGGCCGGCTCTGCCAAGTCTTCTTAGCCCGAAGCTGGAAGGAAGAAGGTCGACGGGACGCGGAGGAAGGTGAGAGAGAGAGAGAGGGGCGCCCAGCACAAGCGGCTCAGCTCCTGCCTCTCTCTATAGGCTGTAGTAGGAGGCGGCGGCTGCTGCTACCAGACGACACTTCAGTAGGACTGGAGAGACAAGCGGAGTGACGGAACGGAGAAACAGCCAAGGGACGGAAGATGGCTTCCCCCACCTCCCCTGGTCCTCCTGGAGGCGGGATATCGCCCCAAGGCAGCCAGACACGCCTTCGGCAGGTGGGTGCGCTCTATGGACCCCGGGGAGGCACAGGGTGGCAGGCACTACAACCACCCGCCCATGCCCACCCCCCCACCACCACGCGTACATAGGCGCGCTTTCCCATTCCGAGGTTCCGCTTTTATTTACATCTTGGAAGAAGCTACGTTGCAGTCGGGGGGACTGGGTTGCAAAGGAGGCGCGGTTGGGACGAGCCACCGAGTGTCGGGTGGCAACTCCAAAATAAAAAAGGTCCATTTCATCAAGTGCACTGGGGGATGGAAATGACCAATTCAGGTTTGTGCACGCAAGTGCATAGGAACTGACTGCTTCACCCGCACTGTGTTGTCATCAGACAAGCTTGTTGACACCACTAGAGCTTCACTTGCTGCCTTGTGCTGTGGCACTCTGTATCAGACCAACTCCCAAATGATCACCTTCTGTTTCAGCTCCCTGCTTTCATAAAAATCATGTAGGTTCTTCTCAGCAACATCTTGTTACTAAATTTCATAATAATTAATGCCCTGTCCTTTAGGCGTATCAAATGAGCTTGCTACCCTTTATATTATCAGGTCCTAAGGAGAGACAGAACTCCATATTGTTTGCCCCAGATGGATAGGCACAGAGAAGTTTTACCCTTGTTAAACGTATAAACCTCACGTGCACAGGAGCACCTTATGATATAGGCATACTGTATCTGCATTATTACAATACGGGTCATGCAGTTTAGACAATATGCAAGCCTGCTAGGCAACATGCTGCCTGGTTATTTATTATTATTTGTTTTTCTGCAGAGTCTGATGTAGTATATGCAGGTATAGAACTTCATACACCATATCACACAGCAGCTGCTGCATCCTCCTTCTAAATGACATCATTTATCTGGATAACATTCATGCACATTTACTGCCTAACTCACAGATCATGCAAAATACAGAAGAGGATCCATGTATATATTTTGTCATACTACCTGGACCATATCACATGCAGTGATGAGCAATTTACATATGAAGAGTTCCATTTATCTCATCACTAAACATATATAATTCATATTGATACTGCTTCCCCCCAGCAAGCAAACGGACAACATTCTGGTAACACTTTTCCCAGCAAACAACAAAATGTTGATAGCATGTCCGTCAAATATGAAATGTTACATAAGATTTAAATGCAATTGAGGTATAGAAAGCGTTATTTTGAAGGTGACAGTATTGGAGAGTGCACTGTTTCAACAAATAACACTGGGAGGGAGGGAGGGAGGGAGGGAGGAAAAATATACCATTTAGTTGTTCTAAGCTTTGTGTGATAATACAGAGATACATTCCATAGTGTGTTATTGAGTGATACAGAATGCAATTTGCACTGTGTAGAGCAAAACAGTGCTGCAGTTTGAGTATCTCAGGATTGTGATTTTGTATGGAAATGGGAGAGGGACCCAAAATTGGTTCTTCACTGCTGATTACTAGGAAAATGCAGAGGGGCGAATGTTATTTTCATTGCCGGAAATGTATTTTATCATGCATTTATAATACAAGTGAAGATAGTGAGAATGGTTCCATCTCAGCCTGGATTCAGTCATCAGTAAATAATGTGAAGAATGAGAGAAACACAAATATCATTGTGCAAGTAGCTTGAGCTGCAATATCAGCAAAGAAAACTAAAAAGAGATTTCAGTGATGGTGCTAAGAGGTTTAGCACAATAATCTCAAAGGTTGTCTATTAATGCAGTATCACTTAGCCTTTTATTTATTTATTTATTTATTTATTTTAAATCAACATTTGAACTTCTTAAGGAGCTGCTCTTTTAATTTTATGATTGCAGATATTTTATACGTACAACTCATTTTATTTGTAGATAAATTTATATTGTCCCTTAATTTTATTCTGTTTTATATCTAAATTATGACCTAAACATACCCTTCTGTTTTCTTACTTTCTTTTTGGCTTTTTCCTTAGACTGATAAGCTGTGTCATGGATAAAGGTAATGTCTAGCTATGTGATTTGAGAGCTAATGAATTTGGTTTCCAGGGTCATCCATTAAATTATCTAAAATGAATTTGTCTGCTGCAGCATACAGAGCCTTGCAAAATACTATTAGGATTCTAACAGGAGCCACATGGCTTTAGCAAGTCTGTGTGTGTGTGTGTGTCTGTGTGTTTGTGTATGCGCATAGTAAGGATAACATAAACATGTGGTATCTATCAAATTCTGAAAACAACCATAGAACAATGTATATCTATACCTGTGCTATATTTTATATTAACACTTCCTATCAAAATGTATTTGGTCACATGAAAAATGGTTCATCAAGTTGTTCTCTGCTTTTCGGTTAAGGAACAGTTACGCAAAGTGGTGTATGTTTGGAATTACCAGTTCAATTATTTTAATTCTGTATTGTCTTTTGCAGTACATGAAACTGAAAGACATTATATACCTTTCATAGAATACTGCATCAGTTTTGCACGTATACATACATTTAAGGGTTTGCTAGAATTGTTTACATTCTCTGCCTAATCTCACTTGATATAGCAGAAGTGCTGCCAACTTCAGAATGTAAAAGACAATATGCTCCCCCTTCGAATTATATCTAGATCATTTAAAATCCTATGGAAGATTCTGGAAATGAATAGAGATACTTTAGGGTGGTGTCCCTTCCTGTATTCTCAGGGATTATTACTTTTGTGCTTTAGATTCACTGAAGGGTTTATTTATTTTTTATGTAAAACATTTTTAAAAATATTTGCAGTGAAATTTGTATTATTTATTTATTCTGTCTGCTGTGTGACAATAAATTATTGACAATGCTTACTGCAAAGAGTTGAAATTCAGACAGACGTTATGTTCAGATGTTTACTTGAATAACTGACATTGAACTCTGTATTGAAAGGTCAGGCTGAAAACTCTGGTCATTATCATTATTATTGTTATTTGCTATTCTTGTTTCACAGTCAGCTAAAAACTAGAAAGACTACTTCCAATAAGTTACTCCAAGTTTAATTTTAGTAGGGAGAAAAATGAATGAAAATCTATTCTGAATTGGTTTTTCAGTCTCAGGACTGTGAAGAAAATATAATGAAGTATAAGACTGATTTCACAGACCTTTGTTGGTTGGTGTCTACTTTAATTTCATAAAGTTTAGACAGAGGGACAGTTTATATAATTGGTAATTTCTGAACATTATCATTCTAAATTGCTGGTAGAGAACTATGTATTTGAATACTGCATATATTTTTCCATGTGGAACAGATTCTGCGCTTCTCCAATAATGGAGCATTCCTGCATGCAACTTTATAATATAACCTGAAATGGTAAAGGCAGATAGATGCTTTGTGACATAAGTATGCTGATTGTGGGAATTGATATCCGATTGTAGGTAGAGATGGATTTTTTTAATCTGGAGTTTTTAACTACAGACGTGGAGCAGATCTAGAGAAAATGGAGCTATAGCAAGCTCATGTGTGAATAGGAGAACTGGGAAAAATTACAAGAAGTAAATTTCAGTATAATAACAAATGGAACTCTGGGTCATATAAAATCCATACCTGTGCAATTTGTACCTAATAATATAATATGCTATTTGTCAATTTGCATTCCTGCCTTATGCCTCTAATATACAGTGGGTTGCTTTTTAAACTAGTATAATCTGGTGAAGTATTGTCATAGTCTTGCTCTAGTGCTGAATTATCAGAAACCTGACAACTTGCTAAAGGCATGTTGTTAGGAGGTTGGAGACTAAAAATGAACTAGGATTCATTTTTAATATTTAACATAATTGACATTAAAAGTTTGTGTGTATCAAATCATAGGCCTTTTCTATAACACAAGGAGCAAATAAACCATTTACTGCTTTTAGACACAAACATATTTGTTGTGAACATATTTGCCTTCTCAATCATGCTATAAATTTTTTATACATTTATCAATAATCCACCTTGGCTCTGCTGTGAACAGTTTATGGGAAGGTCAGCAAATACAAGATTTTCAGATCTGGTGAGGAAAAAGCTGATGTTCATATCTGGCTCCTCTTGAGTGGTTTGGTTTGCTTAATCATGGTTTACAGGTAGTCCTTGCTTAACAACTGTTCATTTAACGACAGTTCAAAGTTACGGCAGCCTCAGAAGAAGTGCTTTACGACCTGTACTCACACTTATGACTATTGCAAACCATCACACCACCCTCTGCGGTCACGTGATCACTATTTGTGACCTTTTTACAATGGTCATAAAGCAAATCACATGGTTGTTAAGCAAATCATGTGGTTGTTAAGCGAATTCCACCAAAAACTCTCCATTGGGGAAGCTGAATTCACTTAATGACCACATGGTTTGGTTAACAGCCATGTGATTTGCTTAACAAGTGCAGTGATTTGCTTTACAACCATTGTAAAAATGGTCGTAAAACCAGATCCAGTCATGTGGTGACTCACTTAATGACCGCCCCACTTAACGACCAATTTTCCAGTCCCTATTGTGGTTGTTAAGCGAGGACTACCTGTATTGAACTATAGTTACATGATGATAATAATAATAATTTATTAAATGTATATGCTGCCTGACTCCCAGCAACTCATGATTCATTTGGTTAAGACCAAAAACTTAGCATGATATATGAACCTAGGCAGTATCTTCCCACTTTTGGTTCAACTTGGGGAGTTATTAGAAAACCACTTAGGGTTTTTGTTTTTGTTTTTTGTCTTTTGGCAGCAATATGACGGCCAATTCAAATATGTATATATTGGAGAAACAGTTTATTCACATTAAATTACACAGTGATTGTATATGTATCTTTGACTATAAACCTTAATTAATTGGTGTTTGTATGTCACTATTTTCACTCCCCATACCGCATTGCCTTTTAACTGATGTTGTTTGAACACAACACGGTTGCCATTTTGCTGGTCGATAACTGAAATAAATATACTCACTTATTCAGTTATTGACCTTCTTGGATCCCTTTAACCTAGACACTGAATGTTATGTTTGTTATAAATTAAAGCATGCAGTTTAGAGGTATTTAAAGCATATTAATATGCTGCACAAACCTGGAATTTAGGGTAAAGTATGGTTAGTGCAGATAATCTCAGTCACATTGTATCCAGGGCAAGCTTTTAGTGTACTTAACTTTAGTTGCTTCATTTACTCTGTCTGTTTCCATTCCAGCCCTCCCCCTCTATAGGCACATAGGATGTGTGTATATGTATCAAACCTGGAGCAGAAATAGTATGTGAGGAGATTCTGATCCAGATTGGACTATCTCCAGTTAAAATAAATGTTTTGGAACTGATTGAACAACAACAGGAAATTGTAGCCATCACAGAGGTGGTTGGAATGCTACCAGAGATGACTGCTCCCAGGATAACCTGGGTAATCTGAAATTTCTTCAGTTGTGTGGCAGTGGGTGACTCATTTACCCATGGTTACTCCACACTGGTTCAAACATCTTGTGTAGCCATGCAGAATGACTTCTGACTAGCAGCTAGAATTTTTTTTTTCAAGTGTATTTTGAAGCATTTATTATGCTTGATGGGAACAATGAATTAGAACTTCTCTAAAGCTTTCCAACACTATGGGACTCTAAATTCTGTTTTATTTTCTTTTTTAATCTGAACACCTATATCTGTTTCATAAAATAACTAAAAAGTATGGCTGTGGGGTTGCTTTTGGAGGACGCAATATCCAGGCATATTTGTCTTGAATGGTGAATTCTTCAGGTGGCTGAATGATAGTAGCAAAGACAGAAAGCTTCAGCAAATTTAGAGTCAGGTGGTTTTTGTCCAGGAGTGAACCAAGGTGGAGCATTGCTCAAAAGTGAAAGTGGAGGTACTACCTTGCTTTTGCTTAGCTGGCTTGTTGTTGCCCACTGTTAGTGGGTGGGAACTGTGCAAGGATGACCTTGGCATTGAGGCTTTGCTCTCTGTACTTGGGATGAACATTCTTGGTAATTGTAAGGCACACTTGTTGGCTTCATGCTGAAAGTGAAGTCAGTTGCTATGGGTTTGACCCATGGGATCATGCCCACCAGTGACTGGTGGCAGCTGCTGCATGCATTCATCTTGCTTGTTCACTAGAACAACTCAACAGCATCATCTCAAACTTTGCTTTGAATGAGAATTCTGCACAGGTAGAAAAGTTTACATCACAGCAGAACAGTGTTGCTTGAGGTACCATGGTCCTGGTTGAGGTGATACATCAAATTGCTTTGATAAAAATTTGTACAATTCTACATGCACAATAACAGCTAGCAGCAGAGTTGAGCCAGGTACACAGTTATTTTTACAAACGCTCATGACATTCCTGCAAGCTGTTTGCAGAACACTGATGTTTCATGGAATATACTTAAACACTGCTCTAAAGCCATGTTCCTGGCTACTGCCTAATCCATTAGCAATGTAAGAGCTATCATTCACAAAGTAATTGAATATTAAGTTAGATGCTAAGATTTGAGCTGGTTATGCTGTTTAAGAGATGTGTGTGTATGTGTGTGTGTGGGCCTTTGAGTCAGTGTTGACTCCTGGCAATTGCCTGGACAAGTCCCTGAAGTTTTCTCGGCAAGATTTCAGAAGTTGTTTGCCATTTTCTGCTTCCTAGCACTGAGAGAAAGTGACTGGCCCAAGGTCATCCAGTTGGCTTCATGCCTAAGGTGGGACTAGAAATGCTCTTCCGGTTTCTAGCCTGATGCCTTAATCACTACACCAAACTGGCTCTCTTTAAGAGATGCACTGACTAGCAAATATAGAATTAGAAATAGCCACTCGACTTAATCCTGCATTGGATTGGATGAATGATTAACCAAACAGAAGCTTAAGTTTCTTATATACCTTTTCTTTGAAAATAAATATGGGCATTTGCTTTTGAGGCTATATTATAGAAGATGGCAATATCAGAAATAATAATTGTTTTATTTACCCTTCCTTCAATAATTGACTGATCCATAAGGAAAAAAAAGGTGAAGCAAATCTGTACCTTAAGCAGTCTTCACCCACCCTCCCTTTTCTGATTTGATTGTCAGGCTCCTAAGAAGAAACTTAAATGGAACTTTGTATCATGTAAAGAGTCTCTGGTACTATTGATTGAGCATCTTATTACCGAATGGAAAAATCCCTGGAATGATAAATTTAGCTGAAGACTTTATTCTCTTCTGAAGGTGGAGGTGCAAATGAAACTGTGAAGAACAAAAAAAGGGTGTCAAGATGTATTATCTATTACCAGTTAGTGTCGTGGGTGACTTGCCATGTCCTCACTTGCACTTTACCACAACATAGTCGTGCTCTGACAATGCCACTCTTTTCCTTGCCCCAATGATGTTGCCTTCATTTCATCCCTGTTAAATTATCATTTGGTATACCAGGTTTAAAGTATTTGCCCTCTTAAGCTGATACCAGCCCACCATAGCTTAAAGGTGTGTAAAATCTAACACTCTGTTACCCCTTACTTTGGAAGTGAGGCTTGCTGACCTGTTGTAGGTGAGATTAGAGATGCATTTTGCCAAATCTTGGGAATGGTGGAAATGCCCCTTTTATTCTATTTGCTAGCCAGCTTCCACCCCAACCATTTCCTTTTCAGCATTTGTACTTTGTTTTCTGAGTTCCTTTCATTACTGTTACCTGCCTCCATTGCTCTTCAAATTATTGTGGAGTCCTTGATGCTCTCTGAGCGTGGTTGTTTGCTTGCAGACGTTTCATTACCTGACTAGGTAACATCATCAGTGGTAGTGAGTGTGGGGTTTGCTCCCTGTTTATATACAGTAGTTTGCCCTACCAGTCTTGGTGGGGGTGTGGTTTTCTCCTTGGTAGTTCCTTGCTTAGGGTATTGTTTTCTGCTTGTTTGTCTGGTGTTCATCCCTGCTTATTTGGGAGTTGGTTGCTGGAGGGGATGTGTTCTGGTCTTTTTGTTTCCTTCTTAGCTTTTTTATTGTGTCTTTTGAATGGTGTGTAATTGTGGTTTATCTCTATTTGTCTGTTGATGGCTGATTTGTCTGAATGCCAAGCTTCCAGGAATTTCCTTGTGTTTTTGGATTTAGCTTGGTCTAGGACGCTCAGTTTCCCAGTTGAAACTATGGTTGAGTCTGTCCATGTGGTGTGAGATTAAGGAGTTTCCATCGGGTCTTCTGACTGCTAGTTGGTGTTCATGGATGCACTCTGCTAGTCTTTTGCCTGTCTGTCCTACATAGTGGCTGTTACAGTCCTTACACTGTATGTTGTAGATGATTCCTGATTTTTATTTCTTGGGCTACTGGGTCTTTATTTCCAGACTTCCAGCAAAGTAGAGGAAAGGAGAACAGAACTCTACCATTTTATCTGGTGGAAAAGAAGTTTCAATAGAAGAGAAAAAAGTTTATTTGGGGTATTCCACTGTAACTTTTTTTCTGAACTGTATCTTTACCTTAAAATGCAGCAGCTCCACTCTTCCTCATTTCAGTTTCCAGAAAATAAGGTGGGATATTGAATCAGACTTTCGTTACTTAATTGCCAGTTTCTCTCTACTTGCCAATTTCACTTTCCTACCCTCTACCAGCAGCTAGTGCATTTGAGTTCTCCTGTTTCTTAGGACTCGGCTAGTTGCACAATCAGGGCTGGGCTGGCTGTTCTCTCTGGGTTCTATTTCTGCCCTACTGTCTTGCCATATCTTTGTATCTTTTATACTATCTTAACTGAGAAGATGCCAAATGAGATGTACGAGGAGCAGCAGACAAACCAAATGAGAGAAACCAGGCCCATCCCAGTTCGCTTATTGTGTCCTGCTTTGTGAATGTTTTCCTCACTAACTGGTGATGGAACCGGTAGTACAGCAGGAGGAAGAAAGCAACCAACTTTCCTATAATGAGTGGTATCGCACCAGTCAGTGGTGATTCAGAACAAGCACAGTAGAGACAGGATAAGAAATTGCCAATGGGGACAGTACATGTTATGCTGGCATTGTCAGGTAGCCCTTTAATTCAGTACTGGGCAAAGGTCTATAACAACATAAGCAGAAATATACTCCATATGTCAGTAATATCTGAAATGCCTGTTGAGCTTTTATACAATAGAATGTATTCAGCTCATTATAGAAAAAAAATCATTTTAAGAATCATTGCATTAAACTTAAGTTTTTCTCTCTCTTTCCCATTCTGTTTCCTTCAATTTTGTGTTTTTCTGATTAAAAGTTTAGGGCAAGACTGTCTCTTTGTGTGGGAAGCACTACCAGAGCCTTTTCAACAACAACAACAACAAAAAGGATAAAAATCCTATAAATTCCCAGATAAGCATATCTATCTATCTATCTATCTATCTATCTATCTATCTATCTATCTATCATGCACGCACGCACGCACGCACATATGTGTGCCAGCCAGCCAGTTTGGTCTAGTGGTTAAGGCCCCAGGCTAGAAGCCAGGAGACTGTGAATTCTAGTCCCGCCTTAGGCATGAAAGTCGGCTGGGTGATTCTGGCCCAATCACTCTCTCTCAGCTCATGGCATCAGGCTCAGATGACAAGCTGGTTGGTCAATTCCTGTTGCAACCAATGGATCAACATTTGGTTGATCTGCAAAAAATCAGATGCTGCGCCTGCGAGAAAAATGCTAGGAAGGAAGGAAGGAAGGAAGGAAGGAAGGAAGGAAGGAAGGAAGGAAGGAAGGAAATAATGTTTGAAAGCTAGCATGGCCCAAGAGATATTTGAAAGTGGGAGAATGAGTCTCAAATTCCCTCTGGACAACGGCCTTACAGCAAACCTGCCAATTCCTGCATTCCCAATTTGAGTGCACCCACGAGATAATCTCCATTTTATTTCAGTTGTAAGCAGACAAAAAAATAGAAAGTTTACCACATTCCGAAGTTTTAAGACACTTTTCTTCTGTTTTAGTTTTTAACTCTGGATTTGATTCAAAAAGTTGCTTGCATGCCTGGAAGAAATTTTATTCATAGGTGGGAGATCCCACAGTTTCCAGTAATTCCCCCTGAAAGTTCAAGTTTTTCATGCCACATCTCATATCGTTTGGGAAAATCAGCTTTCAGGTGGGTAGAGAGGCTTCAGTGATAACGAAGAAGTGGGGAAGCTAATTAATGAGTTCTTTTATATCAAAAGCAGAAAAACAAGAGTTCAGATTTGCAAAATCTTTTTAAAAATTATTTTTGTTGCTAAAATTATGGCGCACGCTAACCAGAAACCTATGCAAAAGCAAAACATTAAAATCTAAAACAATTAATGATATCTGAGCCCAGAAATATGGCAGGACTATGCGCTCTGGCTCTTTTTCACTGTCCTACGCGTAAATCTACTCTGGGGTATTCCCTTTGAGTTTTATTTATTTTATTTATTTTAGCTGTATAATTTAGGATGGAACCAGTCATTGTATTATTGGTGTTATAGAAAAACTGAAAGTCAGAAATCTTTGCTGATCTATTTATCATCTGAGTTCTACCAGCAAATCCTGCTTTATTTCTGGTTGTCTCTAGTGTGAAACAATGCACTTATATTTTAAAGTAGGAATATCTTGCTTCCTCTGGCACTAATTTGACATGAAATTAACCGTGGATGAATCAAAAGAAGGTGGTAATTAGAAAAGCTTTGATCACCGTCAGAAATAGCTCTGTACTAAATGGGAAAAAAATATAGTAGGTAAGATTACCTGAGATTCTTGATCAGTGTAAGGTGCAAATTTTGATAGAGACATTTGGAAGAGCTAAGAACAATTAGGTAAATATGCAAGTATTTTGTTTGTGTTTTGATTCTGTTGTGGCTCAGAGTTAAACAATTAGTTCAATTAGTGAAAACAATTAGTTTCACAGTTACATATAGTACATCTAAATAGTTCCAACCACAGAAACCTTTTGGAATGTTTGTGAAGAGTTACATTTTTTATAGTAAATATAAGAAAATATTTTCACCTATTTTTCTTCTATGTACTGCTTAATATAATCCCACTGAGTTCAGTGCAGGTCACTCTCAAGTAAGATTCCAGGGGATTGCAGTCTTAGCCATAAAACGTTATGACAAAATATAAAATTTTGGCTTACTGAATATGATACTTAATCCATGGCAACTATCAAATTTTTGATGGGGGTTTATAAGTTTTAACACAGTAACAGATTATAGCTAACACATAGACATGAGTTGAGTAGGAACTACTTGGACGATCCAACTTTGTGATTAACATGTAAATATAGATTTTTCTGTAATTTGTCTGATAACATTAAAATAATAGCTTTTGTTTTTCCTACCAAATGCTGGGATCAATTATATGTGACTGTTCCACATTTTTCTTTTGTTGGTAATCAAATCATGGCTGTGGTTGAGTCCAATAATACTGCTGAGATTCCCACCCTAAGAGGAAAAAAACTGACTATCCTGACACAGTGCAGTCTGAGAACTTTGTCAAGTATCTTACACTGCATCTTGTATAACTAATTTAGTTTTAAAAAGAAAAGTCTGCATGGTTGTAAAGTGTTCTGGCTTATCTGCATGCTTTAATTGCTCCCACAGAATATGAGGAGTACAATGTGGCAAGGGCTTGAAACTTTTCAATACTAAAGGAATCTTTGTTTATGTTACAAAAGATTCATTCACCAAAAATGCTGCAAAAGATGTGAGATGAGTGTATGCTATGTTAACCCTTTGAATCCAGCTATACTGCTATAACTAGGGCTCAAAGTATACCAGCATCTTCTGTTTATTGTATATGTGAGCAAATTTCATGTTATGTTTCCTTGAATACTGGTGATAAGCAGAGTACTAACTGGTATCCAGTGGTAAGTGGTTTCGCTTTTTGTTTTTGTCTCTGCTTCTTAAACATTATTACCAATCCAGACTGTTGCATAATTGAATGCTTGAAGTGTAGGCTGCCTATCTTGATTTCTTCCCCTGTCTTTTCCCAACTCATATTCTCTTTCTTTTCTAGTTAGCACATAATATTAAACTGCAATCTGCTGTTTTCCTTCAAAATTCATAGATTCTTGGCAACGATAAAATTTGGTTTTGGTTCCCTAAGCCTGCCTTATTTTATTTATGTTTTTTTATTACGTCTGAATCCAGGATTGTGGCTTATTCATGACTTAGTTCTGGTTTATTTTTTTTACTCCATCTGAAATCTGGGTACTGAAAGAAAAAAGTGGAAACAAACCAGGAGGTGATCAAACAATAGATAATTATTTTACTTGTCTGTTTAACTCTCTGGTTTGCTCAACAAAGTACAGTGAGTACAAATCCTGGTTTATGCTATATAAGCCATGTTAATTTATTTTCTAATTCTTAACTTTGTTCATCAGATCTGCCATAGAGCATGGATATCTATGTCTGCCAAACAATTTGGAGCATAAGATTAATAGCTGTTAGATCAGAGGCTAGATCTTTTTTAACCCTTTGTTTGGTGCTTATGTTGAAATTTGTTTAAAATGTCATTCCACTGTTATGTAATTATATGACTCTAATCTTTCCTAATTATGCTTCTTTTTCAATGTTTTTGATAGACTTAGCCACAATAAATATTTTAGTTTCATTCCCCACCTCTTCAGCAGTCAATATGTAGAACTATTTTTTTCCTGCTAAACAGCATTTGACTGATCCAGCTGTGTGTTCTTTTCTTCATAAATTCCTGTTTGGTTCCAGTACTAGGCTTTAAATGAGAGAGCATCCATATTTGTCTTTGTTGAGAGTAAACATAATGGAAAAAAAGGAAAGCTGTGGAGTCCTTGATGCTCTCTGAGTTTGGTTGTTTACTTGCAGACATTTAATTATCTGATAGGTAACATCATCAGTGCTAGTGGGTGTGGGGTTTGCTCCCTGTTTATATACAGTAGTTTGCTCTGCCAGTGTTGGTGGGGGTGGTATTCTCTCCTAGGTGGTTCCTTGATTAGGGTATTGTTTTCTGCTTGATTGTTTCTCTGGTGTTAATCGCTGATTATCCCTGGGTGTTGGTTGCTGGAGAGGATGTGTTCTGATCTTTTTGTTTCCTTCTTGTCTGTCTGTCTGTCTGTCTGTCTATCTAAACACCCAGATAAGCAGGGATTAACACCAGACAAACAATCAAGCAGAAAACAATGCCCTAATCAAGGAACTACCAGGGAGAAAACCACACCCATACCAACACTGACCGGGCAAACTACTGTATATAAACAGGGAGCAAACCCCACACTCACTAGCGCTGATGATGTTACCTATCAGGTAATGAAATGTCCACAACTAAACAACCAAGCTCAGAGAGCATTAAGGACTCCACAGTTCAACCCTGAGCTTACAAATATTATCTTCTATTAGAAGGAAAACTCTCGTCACTGAAAAACTGTTTTTTTTTTCTTCTGTGTGAGCAGCTGTTGTCTCTGGTAATTAATTCTGGGGAACTTAATGTAACATAATGTGCACACAATCAACATGAAATGTTTCATGGTGATTCTCTATGTGGGCTTCATACATAAAGCCACTTTGCCATACTTCCCCCCCATCCTGGAGGTGGGAGGAAATCATAATGACATAAGTCATTGGTCCCTAAAACTCGCCATTAATATATATCTGGAACAGGGCCATGCTGTGCTGCTGTCTATGCAACTCCCCTCCCTGACACTGTACGACTACTGATTGGTGGCTTTTCCTAACTGAAATTTGAATATCACGAACTGCAGGAAAAGTCGCCACCTATTTCTGTACAGAGTGTGCGCCAGGGTGGTATTGTAAGGTCTGGGTGCTCCATCCAGTCAATTTTTTTCCTACTGACTGTTAACCTATCTATTTAACAACCAAATGATGACAGTAAAGAGTTCATCTTTTTTAATTACAATGTAGTGATGCTTTATGTTGCTCAGTTGCAGCTACTGCACAAATGTTCTTTGAGCCAGAGTTCAACAAAAAGGTGTTCATGTGCATGAAAGAGGTGTTTAGCTTTGGAGTTTTTTTCAGTCTACCACAGAATTTCTCCAAAATAATAATTAATTTGTTGACTTATCAACCTACCAATTACTAGATGGCACCAAAAAGGTAAAGTTTTTAATATTTTGGCTGCCATGTAGTGGTTGTCTGGATTTGTGCAGCCAGGATGCAGCCACTAGGTAAATGATGGAGAGCTACATTTTGAAAAATCACTTTACTGTCTCTTGTGTGAACTCACAGGACGTGTACAGCTCTGATCTCCCAAAAGGATAGGAGAGCAAAAAATATAGCTGTATGTTAAAGCCTAATCTTTACTAGGTTCCATTCTATGAAGGAAAGAACTTTAAAAGAACAATCCATAAGGAGAGGCAGGTCCTGCCTGAGAATAGCAAACATTAGAAAGGGAATTCCCTGCAGCACTGGCTACAGAAGCACAGGAATAGTTCTTTGAACTACACTTTCAATTGGTTTAAGTATTGACCAGTTAACCAATTGCAGGGCTTTGCACTCTGAATTTGATTGGTTGATTAACCTGTGAAGAAGAAGAGGAGAAGGAGGGGGAATGGCTGCAAAAGCCAGAATTCTGGCCTCCTTCCCAACCAAAAGAGTACTACATGCACCACGGATTGTCTGTATGGGAGGTCTTCTCTCAGTTTTCCAGATTAAGCACTACTTACATACTGGGACAGTCTAGACCATCTTCAGCCTGCCTTAGCAGTGGGCTGCCAATGAGATGGAGGCCCTGTTGTGAGGATGTGATATCAGCAGATGAAACGTGGGATGCCTTTGAACTGCAGTAAGCAGGTTTATGGATGAGCCCTCAATGTCTTTACAAATTAAATCTACCTCAGCTGTTTCTGGTTGATAACCAATGTTAGAAAATAAATGGTAGGAAATAAGATATCACTGATTGCTTTGGACCTTTATGTCCTATTCTAGACCAAGTAATCAAACAGTAGAAAGTTCCAACTAGTTTAATGATGGGTCTGTAATTCAAACAACTAAACTGCTAGTAGAATGCCCAGTTAAGCAATTGCACACAAGCTCCAGGAGAAATACTGAGAAGGTGAGATCTTGCTTGGTAGCCAATGTGAACTCTCATTCAGGGATCTAGAGAGTTCAGGGATCTAGAGCCAGAGGTCCAGAATAGTAGCCATAAGAGACAAGAGGCAGGGCTACAAGGTGGGCAGCCAATAGCACGCAGGTCGAAGAAAATGGGATGAGGCAGTGGCAGGGAAACAAAAGTGTTCTGTGGGTCAAGGCATCAAATACCAGAAAGCTCCACAAGTCAGTCATAAAGCCTAGAGTCTGAGAACAAAGATACAGGAATGCAGATCCAACTTTGGACAGTTGTTTCCAATAGAGATTGAAGTCATGGTAGGTGCACCTAAGTAGCCACCGCTGTGGGCATGGCTCACTTAGAGGTGTTGTTGTCTTGCTTCCTGAGTAGCTGAGCAGATTGCCTTTGCTCTGTCCTTTGAAGTTGTTGGTGCATCCTATGGCTAGGCCCCCTGCCAGAATCTGTTCCCTTATTATCTGCATCTGTCCTTAGCTATTCCTTCTCATTGTCTCCTTGCTCTGCTTCAGGTGATTGATTGCCTGCTGGCTCCCCAGGCTGACAAATTGTTGGTTCAGGCCATTCAGCCTCTGACTCAGAAGAGTCAAAATAAACCATAACACTTGATGACTTTCTGTACTGCGTACCCTGAAAGCCATCTAGAATACCTGTCTCGGCTGGAGCACCAATTCTAGTAGTCTTGATCCTTTCTGCCAGATTGGTTCCAATGGCAGTGCTAAACATACTCTGCTCTGTTGCAGGCATTTATGCTATTATGTTCTTCAGTACCTCCTACATTCAATATCTCATGAAGTTGCTGGAATGGTTCCATTTGGAGTGAAATCTCCTGTTGATATTTAATGGGATCCAGAAAGACTCGTTTATGCCAGGAACAAAACACATGATGTCAGATAAACTGAAACTCAGGCAGGTATAGCTTTGTGTAGCTGTTGATGGACCAGAGAATTGTATTTAATTTATATTGGATAGATTTCATGTCATCTTTAGCAATAGATTCATGGCTTGTGAATACCCTTGACTCATCTTGATTAGTGGAAGCTCAGTTTGCTTCTGTGGAACAAACAATTTTTCAGCAGTTTTCACTATAGCTATACCATCTGTGCCTCTTCTTAGAAAATGATGTTACTAGGGTTGTGCTGTGCTTTGGATTCAGCTCCAGAAGGTGCTTCAAAGCATCCAGAAGCATAGACGTAGCATGTCTGGAACTTTTTGGCAGTTTCATCATGTCCTGGGATCACATAGCAGCTACAGAGGGCAGCTGCATGATCCTGGGAAAATATATTTAAAAGTTTAAAATTATTTAAATTTGTTGTGGCTGCCCTCTCCAGTAGACTCTGGACGGCTTACACAATCTAAATAAACAGCTAAAACAGTTAAATATGTAAACAAAATAGATAGCCTGGGCTAAAAACAGCCATAACAATAACAATAAAACATGACAGGGGTCCCACAAACACACTAGCCTCAGGCCTGGGAACAGAGCCAATTCTTAAGGGCCTCCCGGAACCCCAGGAGAATGGGTGGTCTCAGTTTGTTAGTATATTATGGCAGCTTTAAAGAGTTCCATATGGGTGCTATGTTCATTCATGAGTACGTTCATACTCATACTCCAAAGCACCTTTTCTGAATTATTCAAGAAGTACTGTGCTGTTCTAATAATTAGTTTTCCATTCTGTTTGTAGGTTATTTTTTCAGCCATAGAATTGGAAGGGCCCATTTAGCCACTGAGTACAATACCCTGCCAGAAGAAGAAACCCAAATAAAGCATCTTTAGATTCATCTTGAAAGATGATTTGATACCGAACCCAATGGCGAGTTTGTTACATAGATATTGGTGAAATGAGCTCATTACCCCTCTCCTGGAAAGCCCACGCTGTTTGTTACTTCATCTCCAGATTCATTTTAATATGTTAGTGTCAATTTTTGATGTTCCAAATGACTTGGCACCATAACATTCTGTCCATTTCTTCATTGGTTTGCCCATTCTCTTATATCTTTCTGAAAAGCCCTTCTCTTGATGGTCCATTTACACACAAAATGAATATCACGAGAAGAAATACTTTTTTTTCTGTGATGGTGCCAGGGATCTTTGAAATGCTTTCCCAAAAGAGGTTTATTTGGCACCAATGTAAACATTACATTATGCCACACTAAATGTAAGTATAGCCTCCTGCTAATGAGGTTTAACTCCTAGCCATTACGTAGACATATCCATATTGGATACTTGACAGCAGTACAGCAGTGGCTTGCTTCTCTTTATCTGTTTTTATTTTTTACTTCCTGGTCCAGCCGGTGGCTCTGGCCTTTCCTGATAATCTCCCATCCAAATATTGACCAGGGCAGACTCTGCTTTGCTTTTAAAAGACCAGCCAATATTAGATATGTGTTGCTACTTCCTGTGGTGAGGTAAATGTGTCATCTAGAAATATTGGAGTCTACTTCATCCTTGATCATGCTGACTGGAATTTAGGGCAGGGGGTTTATACAGGTAGTCCCCAGGTTATGAACACCTGGTTTTACAGACAATCCATAGTCAAGAATGGAGCCTCTTGTAGCCAAATTTGAGTTAAATACACAATGATTCTTGTTAAATACACAATGATTCAAGTTAATTACACAATATTACTTGTACAGTATTATAAAATAATACCATACTGGCTTACATACAAATTTGACTTGAGGACAGACTTTGGGAATGGAACTTGTTCGTAAACTGAGAACTACCTGTAATTAAAACCAGTTAGAGGGCATTTGGCCCAATTTATTTTTTTAATTGATAATTGCTATTGCTTCTAATTGTTTTAATTGAAAATATGTTTTGGGGTTTTAAGTATTGACAGCTATTTTAGATGCTAAGAATAGAAAGGTAAAATGAGAATAATACATACTGATGTGTATTTCTTCCTCAGACACTTGAATCTATAATCAGCATGCATTGAATAGGTGAATGCATGAAGGTGAAGTTTTGAGAAAAACAGTGCTATACATTAGCCCTACTCAGCCATAATGCAAGTATACAAGAAGCAGAAGAAAAAAAGAATAATGAAGAAAAAAAATAAGAAAAGCACGTAGTAAATATAAATGAGATCTACAAGCATCATAAGGTCAAGGAAGTTAAGTACACATTCTCAGAATAATTGTTAATTTTGTTCTACATTTGAATATCTTATATCATTTTATCTTTAATCTGTTGAATAAGATGGGTTATAAATCCAATAAATGAATAAAAATTTAAAATGATAGAACATTATTAAATTCAACTTTATGTAAGAGTATCAACAACAGTAATCAGCAAAGTATGAAATATAAGTGAAACACTACACTTATCTAGTCAGTAGGGAATCTACCTTTAAGAAATCATCCATGAGTTAAATGTTAAAAACAACAACAGATTTTAATGCGGTACAAACCCATGGGTAGAATTAGAGGCTAAAAATGGTTTCCATGTTAAATTCTGTATCAGATTTATTTTCCAGGTATGAGATTAATTTTAAAGGCTTATTCCTACAACTTTATTTGACATTCTGTTCTGTTCCTGTTCTTGTCCATCTTCCTTGTGTGTACCGTGAGCAAGAGAACCTTTTTAATTTGTATAGGCTCTCCACATTGGGTAGATAATTTCAGTTCTAGATTGTGCTGATGGCTTTCCTGGTTCAGGATTTACACAGCATATGTAGAAAGTAATGAAAATGGAAATTGAAGATGTGGTGCTGAGGTACCATGCATGTTCTCATCCTTTTTCCTCCTGTAAATCTGTCTCTAACTGAATTCTGGTTTCTCTTCAGATCATATTGACGTAATAATACTGTATAAGGCACACATTTTCCAATGCATTTTAAAAGTAGACTTCATTGTTTTAGCCTTTATATTATGAGTGGTTATCAATGAAATTCCACGTATGTGCAGTATTTGTCTGTGCTGCCCCATAAATACATTATGTTTGAATGAAATCCTAAAGGTCTGTTAGCTACCTCCTGAGTAACCTCTTAGAAATATTTCTGTTTATACATTTCTGGAGAGATGATTCAAACAGGAAAAAAACCCTCTCAACTGACAATCAGTGGAGTCATTGCCTTTTATTTTAAGAGCTTTTTAATTTCATTTACCTGACATTTGCAACAGTGTGTACTCTACAGGGAGACAAAAGGTGTATTGATGCAAGCTTCTTAAATGCTATCTGTTTTCCTCATGCTTTTTGTGGATATAACAGGTATCTTAAATTAGATCCTGATGTTAAGTATGACTGTTTTACAGCCTAGTCCCATGTTAGGTTTCTCAGAAGCCCTAAATTCAGTTAGGCATGGAAAAAATCATCCTAGAATTTTCATAGTTTTAAAAAGGTGTTTGAGTCACCCACTGATTATTCTCTTTGTAAGTCTTGGACATCAGCCATTGACAAACATATTTAGTATTTTAGGCATATACTATACTTTTCACATGAAATAATCTGAGCAGATTTACTCATCCTGGCAAGCTTAATTTCAAGAGGTTCAGAAATAGAAATGCGTAATATGCACCTTTACATCACTGATTATATCTGCTTTGCACAATTTTATCATTAGCAACATGCATGTTATACTGTCATCTATGCATAATGCCATAATTGATTCTGCCTTATCACAAGTATATAAATATAGTTTATATTTATATACTTGTGATTATCTTATTTAACTTCTGCCAGCGGGAGAGGCTGCAGTTGGTGAAATTCCATGCTTTGTTTATTGTGATATGTAAGACAGGATTTCAGGTTTCTTCCGTTCCTAATAAGCTGGAGTCATAAGCCATGTTTTGTTTTTAGCTACCACTTCCTGACTTCTTTGTAGAATCCTAATTTGTATGTGGTAATGGTGTAATCAAGCAATCTTGCTTAATCCTGAAGAATTCTGGATACACTGATGTTTAGACATGTCGGAGTTTTATCCCAATTTGCACTCAGCTTTCATTTCTTACATTTTTTTAAATGAAAAGTTAATATTACTTACACTTTTCCCCACTCATTATACATCTATTATGCCCTACCTTTTTTTGTTTTTTCCGAACTGCAAATGACACATACTAAATCTCTTGAGAGAGGAAATAGTGAGGCAGCACAAGTAAAAGAGAACCCTTCTAGGAGGCAACCAATTCAACAGACTTACAAATTACCAGTTTAAAAATATTGCTCTTGAAGGCAAAAGTATGCAAAAGTACACAACAGTACTCCTGTTGAATCACAGTTAATCCCACATAGATGAAGGTTAGAACTTCCAGCATTATCTTTGGCCTGTCAAGCAAGTTTGTATTACACCTCTTGTCGTAGCAGATGGTAGCAGCTGGCTGACCTTTTCTGAGGCATGAACTAAGCAATATCTGGCCTGATAAGTCCTTGGATGGGAAACCACCAGGAAATCTTCAGGGTTGTACATTAAACTGGAAAAAAAAAAAACAGGAAAAAAAATGAGAAGGCAGTGGCCAATCACTTTCACATTGTTGCTAAGATACTGGATGGCTGTGTCCATGTCACCAGAAATAGGCCCTACCCAAGGGTATATCTATCTTATTTTATCTATCCAAAATAAACAAACAAACAAATAAAATCATCTTCTTAAACGACCCACCAGAGGGCGCCTGGTTTTCTACAGTACATGTGAGGATGATCTAAATTCATTAGCAGGCAAAACAGAAGGTGATCTTTATCTTAAATTTTCATGAACAAAAATCCATGCAGAGATTAAACCTCAAAAATAGTGGTGGGGAGAGATGTAGAATAAGCCCAGAAATAAAACATAATATTAGTGTGTGTGTGTTTATTTTGTGCCTTCAGCGGTAGTCATTGTCTGGACTAGCCCCTGCACTTTTCTTAACAAGATTTTTGGGAGGATTTGCCCTTGCCTTCTTCCTAGGGTTGAGAGAAGGTGAGTGGCCCAAAAGCATCCAGTTGGTTTTGTACCACAGGCAGAACTAGAACTCAAACTCTCCTGGTTTCTAGCCTGGTGTCCATAAAATGTTTGAATATGTAAATGCAGTGAAATTTAGTAGCTATGAATGTTGGGTATATTTTGATAAAACATTCCCAAGAGATAGCAAACTTATGTTTGTGTATGAATGAAATTTAATGTGGTTCTGATTTCCTGTCAGTAAAAATCAAAGGCTACTCTCTAGCCACCTACACTAGTTAACTAGTAGGCTGTAAAATATGCTAACAACTGCAACAAGAACATTTTTGTTTTTCTTTCTGTACATCTATTTGAATTTAATCGTAATTATAATTCACGTCTCTGGATGAAGGCGCTAAGTGAGCTTACCATGGGGTTAAGATAACTCTGGACTGGCCTTTTTGGCGAAATATACTTTCTGCATTTCCCATCCCTGTAAATCAGCCTTTTCCAGTCTGATACCCTTTAGTGTCAGCTCCCATTGGCTCAGCTTGCTGACAGTTCGAATTGCTATAACCTAATTCAGTAAGCTGGAAGACAGTAAGATGTGGAAGGCTGCTTTAAGATATAATTCATGCAGAACCCAGTATTTATTTCACAAACTGTCCCTTGTGTTTTTTTCCCCATAGAATGTGCGATATTTGTACATGCTTTTTCTATAAGATAGAACAAGTGTGTAGGTTCCTTTCTTTTCAGCAGAATAATAAACATTTTTCCTGAAGAAGAAAATTGTCTGAAATGTGTTTTCAAATGAATATTTCTGACTTAGGAATCTGTAAGTTTCATTTTCTTTCTTGGTAACTAGCTACTTTTTTGAGCCTTTATTTGGCTTCTTCCAGTTGGCATTGTTATTTTGAGAAAGAATGGAACAGAAAATCTGCAAATTATTGACGAATTTGGGGATTTGTTCCCATGCGAAAATAATGCTAATTTGAATTGTTCACAATTGATCATTTTAAAAAACTTGTCGAATACTTGGCTGCACTGGCTTGTAGACCCCAGCCTTTTAAATTTCCAGAAAAGAAAATCATTCTTAGATCTTGCTATTTTTACTCTTGATGTATCCTTTATGCTTTTTTAATTACCTCTTTATGCTGGTCTATGACCATAATAAAAATTTGATTTGATTTGATAGTATTTAAAAGCGAGGAAGGGAAAAAGCACAGGCCACATGAATCCATACTCTGTGCTGAGACCCCAAGCTAAAACAATGTGAGAAAAATACAGTGATTTTTTAAAAGTGCTAAAATAAAACAATAATGAAAAATACTATAAACTCTGATCAGCAATAGTCAGAATTATATATGCATTTGAGCTGTCCCTTACACATTTTAATAAACTAATTAGGTAATTGTTATTGTTAATATTAAATGAAACATTGAGTAGTGAAAAGGAAATACATTTCTACTGAATGTATTAAATGAGGGAGCTTGTGTATGTATGTGTGGAAGGGGTGTGTGGGGAAGATTGATCCACTGCTTGCTGTTTCTTTTCCAAGCATCTGTTATGTATTAATTCTTGCATATAAATTGATTAGATATTTGAAAAGTCATATATAATTGGAAAAAAGAATGCACAAACATTTCAACAATTGACAATATAATATCAGTTAACTATCTGACTGGGGATCTTTAAATACATGTAAGGCAAATTTTACCATTAGATATTTGATTGGAAAGTTAAATGGAGCAGTTTCCTTCAAAGCTATTGCTTGGGAGTGAGAACAGAAGACTGATTATTTTTAAGCTGCTCATATATTTTGAAAAAAATTTCAATTGTAATCTTGTTTTATTGTGACCACCGTGGCCCCTTTTTTTTAGTAGAAAAGGAAGATGCGAATTCAATAAAATATGCCTTGTTTTGTTTTTTCAAGAAGTATCAGGAAAATATTTTGGGCTAGACAAAGTGTGTTGGGTCTGGCACCCTCCAAGCATGTTGTGGCTATACTTTGCCTGATCCAACAAGTATTTTTTGTTCTCACTTTTACTATCTAAGACAGTTTTCTCCAACTTGGTGCCTTCCAGCTAGCCATATAGTCTGGGGATGATGGAAATTGTAGCTCAGCAAATCTGGAGACTACCATTTAAGGAAGGCCAGAGTATGAATGCCTAGCTGACTTCAGCTGATCTTGGAAGGTTAAACAAGGCCTGATCTTTTTAGGATTGGGATGGGAAGCTATACGGGCATAAACTAGACTGGGAAATAAAGAAATCCTGGAAGAAGGTGATGGTAAGGCAGACTACTTTGATTTTATTGCTAAGATAATCTCACGGATGTGCCCAAGAAGTCACCAGGAACTGAGCTTGACTTGAAGAAGACTTTGCTTTTTATTTTATATTATGAAGAATTTCAAAAGATTTTGCAGGTTTTGAGAAACCCAACTATTCTTGCCACTCAGCTATCAAACTGTAAATATACAAAGCAGTAGTAGGTTTTGTTATAACTTGCTTTCTTTAAAAATGGGGAAAAAGAAACAATTTTATAAATATTTAGCATTTATATTTATTTTTTAAAAGTGTTTATAGGCTGCTCTATACCAGTAAGCTTTCAGGGTGGTTTACAGAATAAAAGCAAACAAGGTAAAACCAAAAACAATATAATGACATTTGATAGAACATAAAACTACATAAACAGAGGTTAAAGAATAATTAAAAAAAATAGAACTAAGCTTGAATTGAAAGGTACAAGAAGATCTAAAAATAAAAATACTTGGCATTGCACAGTGAGGATGCTACCACCGAAAATGCCTTTTCAGTTCTACCAAACTTCATCTAAAAGGGATATCCAAAGATTATTCCTTCAAGGACCCTGGTCTCAAATCAAGTGCCATAAAATTCAAAAAGCAGCACTTTGAAATATTAAATTTACACAATGCCTGAATTCACAAACCACACTAAACCACTGTTAAAAAACTGTAGATTATTTAAAAAGCCACATTTAGCTGAGTTCACAAAGCATGGTAAGCCAACACCCAACATACTGTTTTATGGTTACATGTGAACTAAGTCCTGTGAATTTCTACAAAGGCTACAGAAAAAAGCTAAGCAGGACTCATTTTAAATATAAAATCCATTAATTGTTTTTAATAATATTTTAAAACTGCATATGAGGAATTTTATTATTATAATAGGGGCACAATTTAGAAATGATAGAATTATGTATGCTCTGTTCTATTCTACAGTCATTTATAACTCTGTGTTCATTCGTTTTATTGCATTTTTTCATGCTGCCACCAAGGAATTCAAAATATATCTTACTGTACTAACCTAGGGTAATCATATGCCCTATTTTATAGAGAACAATCCTCTAAAATAAGACTGTACTGTTTGAAAGCTTATCATAGGACAGGCATCTACTGTAGATGAAGGTACCCTCTGCTTGAAAGATTGTTCATTCCACAATCAGCTTAAAGACAAAGATTAAAAGGAAAAAAATGATACTAGGATTTTGAAATTGCTCATCACCATTTTGCAGCTGGCCAGAAGATAGATCACAGCCTTCCCTGCTATGGTGAGATATAGTTTTTCCATTATAAATACTTTTCAGTCTTATATTAATGCATAAAAACTAACGCAAGGGGGTTACAACTTCGGTTATAAGTACATTACCTTGACACCAATTATTAGGGTAAACATGCCAATATGGATGAACCAGAGCCAAAGATAGACAGATCCACCCATTTATCTCGTTCTTCTCTCTTTTCTTCTTTTCTCCCACACAGCTGGTTGTCACAGAGTGGGTAGATAACTTTTACCAGAGGTCTGAGTTGCTTGTTCGCAATTTTGAAATTAAGCTGTGGATCACATTAAATTAAATCAAGAGCTACACACCTCTCTAAGACTGAAAACTATCCTCTTTAAAGTAGCATATGCAAATTTTATGCATGTAACTATAAGAAGTTATTATTTAGAAAATGCTTTCATCTTTTTGGGATAAGTGACCAAAGTAAGCTAACCCTTTCTCCCAGTTTTAGAACTTGCTTTTAAAAGGAGGAAGACCAACAACCGGTCCTCCTGAGCTGTACCCCATTATAGTTCAGTAAGTGGCATGGAACGATTTAGAGGGTTGTATTTACAACCTTTATTTCTCCATAACATTTGTGTATAAATTGGCAGCACTCTGTACACTTGCAAACATGTTCAGTTTGAATTCCTCCACTCAAGTGAGTTTGCTTTTCAAGTTCAGCATTGTGTGTTTTCTTTCTCTGTTTTATTTCAGTTCTATGAACAATCACAATCCAACATTATGTGTACTGAGGAGAAAAACCTCCCAATTCTCAAGATTTATTGTGTGGCTGCTTGAGCTTGTTTTTCCAAAGAAAATAAGCTTTCTTTGAGCTGTATTCAGCATACTCCTTTTCTCACCGGAACTATGCCAGAAGATGGCATTGCTGTGTGATGATTCTCCCATCTCCATTGCAACAAGTCATTAAGAACCTAGTGGAGAGGCTGCACTTTAAAAGTCCATTAGCATGAGTCAGGCTAGCAGGAAATGAATTTTCTTCCATATCTCTCATCAAGGACAATTCCATTAAAGGCTTCAAAACCTGTAAGAAGTTGGATGGGATTTTTGTTCTTTTGTTATTGGTACATGAATAAAAATCTCATATTACAAGATGCAATTGAATTCTTAATAAGCTTTTAAAACCTCCAAGTATGAAAAATGAACATAAGTGCAAATGCTCAGACATTATCAAAACCTCAGAAACTGTTGTTACCATTTCCTCCTTGCAAACACATACACGCACACAACCCTCAGTGAAGAAAATGAACACTTATTCATGAAGATTATATCTAAAATATTATAGGGTGTGGTCATACTATAAATACATAAAAATAAAAATTTTATAACACTAAAATCTGTATATAGGTGCAACAAAATGGCCTCTCTATTCCCAAGATATATTAATTAAGCTATAGCCCTGGTATGAGAGCCAGTTTGGTATAGTAGTTAAGGCAACAGGCTAGAAACCAGGAGACCAGGAGTTCTAGTCCCACCTTAGGCACAAAGCCAGCTGGGTAACCTTGGGCCAGTCTCTTCCTCTCAGCTCTAGGAAGCAGGCAATGGCAAACCATTTCTGTAATCTTGCCAAGAATACTGCAGGGACTAGTCCAGGCAGTTGCCAGGAGTCAACACTGATTTGAAGGAACCAAAAAAAAAAAAAGTCCTAGTATAAATGACAGCATGAAATTGTATTCTTGTCTCCTGTTGCTTCCTGGGGCTGTGGAGCACTGAGAGAATTAGCCAGGAATTAGGTTTTAATCCAATTGGAACATTTTTGAATTCATCAAAACAGTGATTCATTTATATAAAATATTTCTAGGCTTTCAGGGCAAAGCCTTCCACAGGCAGCGTACCAAACTAAAACCACATCATCATCATCATCATCCTAATTCCAGTAATTATTTACTTATGATTTATACCACATCTTTTATTCAGGAGCTTAAGGCATTGTTTTCTTCACAGCAACACCTCTGTGAGGTGAGTTGGGCTAAGAGAGATTGTTCCAGAATCACTCAATCACAGAATCACTTCCATGGCTGATGGTGCGTGTCTCCTTGCTCCTAGACCATCTGAAATACTACACCATACTGGCTCTCATTTAAAAGCAGTTCTTCCAAAGTTAAGACACTCACCTCCTAAATGCTAAAATCAATCCCATTTTTAATGTGGGGAAAGATCTGGGCAAATGGGTTTTTAAAAGATGGTAGTGAAAGTATCTTAAAACTCATATGGCAATCCATTCTATGACTGTTAGACTATAGTGGAAGAATCCTTTTTTTTTTTTTAAGCCAATTCAGCAGTTGCAAGAAAGCATGAATAAAAGTGTTTTTCTCCATTTAAAATGCAGTCAATATTTTAGAAATTGGTATTTTAAATTGGCAGAAATGGAGTGAATAGCTAATTAGCTAGCTAGTAGCTAATTCAGGTTTTGGTGGGTCATATGTTCTGCTTTCACATCCTCATTAACACTTGGATAATTGTTTTCTATATTACCTGAATCTGGGGGCTG
Organism: Liasis olivaceus; assembly: GCA_030867105.1. Lineage (NCBI taxonomy): Eukaryota > Metazoa > Chordata > Lepidosauria > Squamata > Pythonidae > Liasis > Liasis olivaceus. The sequence goes on from CM061354.1 coordinate 23,970,328, forward strand.
TCTTCAAAGAAACCCCAAGATAGAGTTCATGAATACTGTTAAGGTCCATCCTCTCCATGCAACACGGTAGCTAATATACTCAGTGAAACTGGTTTTTGTAGCTTTCTGAGATATACAAATGAATAGAAATAATGGAGCTCTTCTGGGCCACACAGTTGGTCTTCATTTAACACCAGAAATATGTAAAGCAATATTACAAAAAGCAAAATTCATGAATTAAGATACAAAGCAACTTAAATGATCATACCTAGGTAATTCTCTTTTTCAGTAAAACAGTCTTTGTTTTCCAATGGAACTTGCATTAGGAAAAAAAGTGGTATTAATATATTTTGGTCTGCTATTGTACAGTCAGAAACTTCAGTATGTTTCCCTTCCTCTAGTAGAATTCCATTAGGGAAGAAGGCCAGTCTGCTTTCTATCTGAAAATGGTCATAGTATAGATGGTGCCAGTGAAAACACTATTCTGTATGTGCTCAGCCTAAATCTCTCTAAATGAGATCAGATTATATAGAGTTGAGATTTCTGAAAATTTTGCACTGTTGATTTAACAGAAAGCTAATAACGCTAATAACAGTAAAAAAAAAAAGCCTCACATATACACAACTGCACAGCTGGCAAAGATTTATTTTAATTTTAAATAAATTAAGGAAGCAGTTGCTTGACTCTTAATCAGTTCTAAATTATGTTTACTGACAAGCTAGTCTTGCTGAATTTGATCCTTACTATCTTTTGCTAGGACCCAATTTTGAATACAGAAAATGTAAGCACCATTGACATCATTTGTATAAACTGGGCAACAATACCCAGAATGTTATTTTTTCTTTAAAAAAGTAGTCATTTTCCAAAGTACTTTTCTTTTGCCAGTCTACAACAGCTTCAAACTGGAATAGTGATTTTCAAGCTTCTTACCTTTGGGGAAATATTTTCTACATAGGCTTAATTGCTAAGGAAGCCTCTTGTATGCTGAAGAGGACCTTGAAACAAATACTTAGGGCATGTTAGCATCAGCAATATGGCTCTGGTAACAGTTTATGATACTCCAAAATAATAAATAAAACAATTAAAAATGACTGAAATGTCCCAACACTTCAGTGTTCTCACATGGGATCTCAGAAGAATTTGGGTGATAAAAAAAAAAGAAGTAATTCAGCATTTATATATTTTGGCACCCATAACGTTGTACAAAATTGTACAATAGTTCTGATACTTGAAGATGTTCTAAACTCTGGGGTAGTTTGTTCTCGAAGGACACTTGCCTGGATCTGTGGCTGAGCTATATTTAGATCTGTGTGATGATGCTCTGTGGAGCTTTAATGAGTAAATTGTTCAACTGTTCAGCTTTGCAAGCCATACAATTCAAATTTAGGTAATCCTGGACACTATAGCATGCTCTAATACCAAATTTGGCTTCCTGCTCCACAGATTTTCTTAAAAAAATAAGAATAGTAAGTGTTCAGCCGACTGCTTTATGTGGAAACCTGCCCAGGAAAAACCCACATGTATAATGTATATGTAAGTGAAAGTTTGATGAGGGAGAATGTCTAGTAGGCACCAAACGAGGTAACCATGGAACACTGGAGCCCATAAATATCCCTATTTATATCACAGGATTTTTTCCCTTAAACTGAAAACTGGAGAGAAGAGGAACAGCCTACTTGCTTTCTCATTCAAACTGCTTCCTCCCAAATGCAGTTGATCAGAGCCAGAGTCACGGGCTGCCAAAGGCTGGTGTGATCTGAAGGCATTCTTATATACAAGGGAGATCATGCGGTGCTGTTTGGTCAGCAAGGACTGGCTAGAATGAAACACATGGATTACAGTAAAAAGGCTGCAATACAGAAGCCTTCTGTCTTTGACATCATTTGCAAGAAAGGCTGAAGGACTCTTCTCTGCTAAGCATTGTCACAGTGGGGAAGAATGGCTAAGCTCTTCAGTGAGTAGCTGTATTTTATTTTGAGTAACTGAAGGATGCATTTTATGACGAGCAATTCTATCTCTTTTTCCTTGTGTATGTCCTTCAACAGATGCACCACTGATTCTTATAGAAGAATCAGAAGTGCTAATTTCTATTTTTTTTCTTCAGGGGAAGGCATTTTGATTTGGGAGATTTGTGTTTGTGTTTTGCTTCCGAGTGTGCACTGTGGCCAGAAGTGAGGATAATTGCAATGGTTGAAAGCTAATTAAAAAAAACACACACTGTGAAACAGGGATTTTTTTTTTAAGAAGAGGGAAAAATAAGAAAGCAGTGACTAATGAAGAAGTGCTAATTGTTTATTGAGAGAGAGCTTTTTTGAGTTCAGGGGGTTAATTGTAGGTATATGCAGTAGTTCATTTCCCAGGTGGTAGTCATACCTGTATCAACTTTTGTTGATATGAATTTGAATATAGAAAAGCAACAGGTTGTTCTAAAGTTCAGAGTCTTTTTCTTTCATATGCCATCCTTATAAATGGCTTATAAATAGCCTGCAGTTTCTTCCACCATGTTTTTTAGTTGCTCTTTTTAAGGCAGAAGTGCAGAATATGATTTTGCCATGAGTTTAGTGATTTGGTAATTAATTTTGATTAGCCATAGTTAAAATAGGATGGGGATGGTTAAATCCCAATGTTCTCCTATGTGAGAGAGAAGAGCAAGGTAACAAAATTTATCATTTTTGATCGATGGACAAGAAAAGCTTGGTGTGGTAATGGATGAGAAAATCTTGACAAGAGAATATATTTATAAAAAGCTCTTTGTAACTCAGGAAAGTGTGAAAAACAAAATCTTATTCAATAAAGATAGTTCCCTTCACATTATTTATTACTTATTGAACCTGTGAAGATTTACATTTTATCAGTGTTTTATAGTGAAAGGTATGCCATTGTTGAATTAAATAACTGATAATACGTATAATATCACTTTCTTTCAAGCAGCTGTTTAGATGAACAGAAATACGTCTTTACTTTAGCAGTGACTTGAAGACATTTTATAATGCAGATCTTGTTTTTATGCCTGTAATCCTGGAGTAGGGATAAGGGATCCTCCCAATGCAATTTGCACAAAGCTGATGTTCATAGGAAACCTATAAAACATTAACTATATCCATGAGTAATATAGCTCTCATCTCTCCAGGGTTATTCAACACAGAGAGAAATTAATGATATCAGCTGACTGCAATTGTGGAACATGTCCAGAAGGCTGATACTTGTTTCCAACCAATTTCCCTTCTCCCATCCCATTATCTCTGAGCTGCCTTTGGAAGGTGATCTGCCATTCTTTTTACTTCCCCAAATAACCTTCTGAACAACTAAATAAATATGATTGTGTTATAGGAAGCTGTATTCTCTATTTTTTTATAAAATGTGGACAATACTTTTTCTTTATAAAATGCCTAGGATAGTTTATGAATGCAGTTGATATTTACTATCTCAATATTGTGCACTGCCAAATCAGAATTTTAACTGTCTGATGTGCTTGAGTCTTAAACCTGTTATTGGGGAGTGACCCCCACTGAGGTCAGTAGAAGTATTCAGGGTAAATATGCATTGGAATAAGCAGCAAATATCCTTCATGAGACTGGGCTAGATTTACTTTTATTCTTTTTCAAGTAAATTTGGCATTTTCTTTTTATAAATAATCAGTTACATAATTTATTTTTAAGAGATACCTTTTTTATCCAAAGGACAATGCCCGTGAATTTAAGATGATTCCTTCTCAAATGGAAGATTAGGCAAAAAAAAAAAAAAAAATCTGCCTTATTTTTTATTCTCAGAAAATCTAAGATTTCTGTCTTATTTTAAAAATAATTTGAGAAAAATATAGTTTTCCTTGCAGGATATTTTATACAATAGGATAACTATTTTATACAATAGGATAACTATTGTATAAAAGATTCAGGTGCGCAAAAAAAAATTCTGATATTTTACCTTAAAGGCATATATGAAAGAAATATAATTTGGAAGTAATAAAAGTAATACAGATTAAAATGTACTTTAAAGCTATATTAAACAGAGCTTGAAAACTATTGCTAAGGCTATAATTGACTGATCTCATATTCTGAATTTGGAAATTTGAATAAACTAGGCACAATGTTTCTAAGATACTTTCTTTGCTACAGAGATAGTTGTAACAGAAAAATACTGTAATTTTATGTATTCTTGGTAGATAACATAGGGTGTTGCTGGATTATTTCACCATGGGCTAAATTCAGTTTACCTCTCAAAGCTTTGAGCAATAATGTAGACTATATGCAATTCTGTCTTTTAAATGTACACATTAAGTGACAATTAGGTAGTATGAAAATTACTACTTGTAGAAAATGCTTGCTTTTAAAAACTATGCTATAATTACAAAGCTATTCTAGGCCTAACTGTAGCTGCACTCTTAAAAAGGCTGATAAAGAAAGGGCTGATGCTTGCTACTCATGACTCTCTTATTCAAGACATAGTTGATTAATTTTTGTGTAGTATTCAGAGTACTGTTCAGTATATAGAAACTACTTAATAATATCCAGAGTATTTCACAGGAACCATGTATGTATTATGGGTTGCTTATGTGTAACTAAAAAATGAATTTATGAAAATATAAAGGAAAGCAAATCAGATCACTTAACAGTCAATGAACAGATCATGCACTGACACATATAAGACAATATAACTTTGTGTAAAAAACTGAAAACAGAAGAATCACAAAATAGATGTAGTAGTAGCAGGAACAAATCCAATTGGTGTTCCATGCCTTATAGTAGTTTTCATGTAATCTAACCTGGATGCCAAAGGGGCCCCGGGAGAAAGACCAGAAAACTGAAGCCTAACTTTGTGTCACAATGAATTGCCATGTTGGATTTGAGATGATGCAATTTTCTCAAGGTTAAAAGTTCCCCCCACCCCACCCCATGGATCAAAATAAGGTTCAGTGTCACATAGGCACCAAGAAGGTTCATGCCTAACTAAAACATCTGTCTTTTGCTATAAATATATAAAACAGAAGAAGCATTGAGTAATGGAGGTGAAGATTTTGGGGCATTCCTGCAATTGCTTTTCTGTGGTGTGGATTGGTGATACCATGCGTATCAAGGAGGAAGAATCTTCAACTGGATCCCAGCAGGAGCAGGCAGGAACTGAGAGGATTATCCGCTAAGTAAACTCGCTGGTGGGAAGGACTCAGTTTTGGACCAGACCAGTTGTTAGTCAAGATACTGGAATCCCAGAAGTCCCTAAAAGAGTTATTTTTCTCTCCTCCCTAGGATAGACGCAAGCCCAAAAAGAAGCAGTATGAGTGAAGGAGTGAAGCAGACACTTTAAAAAGCTCCATTTGAAAAAGCTCCATTTGAAATAGCCCCTCTCTCTATACAGTATATATATTAAATATTCCTGTAAATAGATAAATATGTACATGTGTGGAACCTCCTGTCCTTTTCTCCCACAATCTTCCAGAACACACTTTTAAAGTGATACTTTTGCTGATCTGTCGGTATAAGAGGATCAAACCATACGGGGCTGAATTCAATTTTAGCCAGTATTTAAAAATTGTGATTCTTGCGTCTCCCTTTACAACTCTAGAATCTTGAACCTTTATGTAAATTTATACATAATTTTAAAATATAGAGGCATTTAAATAGGAAAGGTTGCTTGTATCAGATGAATGGCTTCTGCTGCTACAGATGTTATTATTATTACTATTATTTGGTTTAGTTAATGTGTGAGAGAATAGTAAAGATGTCTCAAGCTGTACAGATGCATTGAATTTTGACATTCTTTATGTTTTCCCTGTTCTTTTATATCAGTTACATGTGAAAATCAAAATTGTCATTTACTTTTTGAATAAAAATAGTTCCTCATGTTTGCTTTGCACTGCATGTAAGGAGTAGAGTGTACAGAAAGCTGGTTTGTAGTGCACATAGAACTAAGTTTCACACAGCTAGTAGACTTCCAAGCAATGTATATTATTTTGAATCCCATTAAGTTGAACCAGTTTGAAATGTAAGGAAGGGAGGGAGGAATTGAGTTATCTTAATGACCTCTGTGGATTAGGCAGAAAGAAGTAAGTGGCAGCATATTGTTTGACATTGGGTTTTAAACTGTGTGGCCAAAATTGAATCTCTATTTGATAATGTTAAGTACTGGGGGTAGGAGGCTAATATTGAAGGAAGAGAAAAGCACAAGCAGTTATCTCACATATATAAACAAAATGGCCATCTTAAGTTCATGCTAATGTGTCCATCGTTTAAGCCAAAACCTTTTCAGGATTATTATAGTTTCTGGGCAGGCTGCCTGTCCATTTAAATGTCCCAATCAAATTTAAGTTATGGATTGCCCTTGTGTAGTTATCCAGAGAAGGGTACCTAATGCAAATGCTTTCACTACATCCCAACAGTGCCCTACAGTTAAAAAGAACTACAACTCCCAAAAGGTTCAGCCAGCATGGCTATATAATAACAAACTTTGGGAGCACTGGGTTGGAGAAAGCTGGACTATGTTGTATTGAATCTAACTTTGGATGATGGTGTCTGGTTGATATTTCAGGTAATGTATTTGGCATTTGGACTTTGGGAAAGATTTAAAGAATCACTTCAATAATAACATGTTTGATTAAGTAGAAGTGCAGATTATTTATATAGATTTATATTGATAACTGACTCATGTATATATGATATATATATTTACACACACACACACACACACACTAACATTTTATGATAATTTAGGTTTAAATAATGAAGGGGTTTTTCTCTTCTCATTCCACCATTATTTAAATTGAGAGAACAATGAAATTTCTTTCTGTGCTTTCTCCCATGCTTTCTCTTCAGTTAAAAAGTTAAACTGTTGCTTTTACTTTCTGTTCTTGGTATTATACAAAGCAAGTAAAATGAAGAAGCTGATGGTTCTAGAAAATATAATTACTACTTTCTTTGAAAATGAGAGAAACATAAGTATTAAATTTGTTTGTCTAGGAGATATTTGCTTGTTTTGGAAATATATGAAATGCAGTTTACTCATTCCAAAATAAATACTATAAGTGATCTATAACAATGAGCCATTAAGTCAGTGATAATTCTTAGCAAACACATAGTTAGACCTTTTCCAAGGATAACATATTTAGCCACACATAAAGTGAAATCAGGTAGTTATTATCATGGAGTAACTATATACAGAGTATCTAATTTTGTTGGAGGTCCAAATCCAATGGAAGTGACTCATTACTACCTCATGGCCTACAGATGACTAGGGGGCAGTTATTGTAGATAGAGGATTAGGGGTTTCCTCTGGGTCCTAATCTTTGTATAGGAGATTGATAATCTGGGGTCGCTTCCTTCTTCCCAGGCATACAAGGACAGAGCAAATATTCTTTGACTCATCTCCTGATAGGATGTACTTCACTAGGTACACTTTGCCTATCCCTATAATGCATTTTCTATCAATAAATATATTTTTTGCTATAATTATAAAATCTGCTTCACTAATCATTGTTCAGGTCAGAGTCTGTTTCTCAAAAACATTGACACACATACACAGAATGCTTTCACCTCTAACACATTTAAGTTTGCTTTTATATTTTTAGAGAAATTAAAATATTTTATTGATTTATTAAATGTATTACTTTTGAAATGAAGGCCTCTATGTGATAAATGCAAAAGAAGAAGAAAAACAGCCATTTGTATTCCATTTGCAAAAATAGTTTGATAGCTAGTTTTCATTTGCATTGTCTTCCATAAATTGGAGCCTATCCAGTGCTTGATAAAACTCCTGTTTCCAGTCAGATTACAAAAATAGTTTTTGTTCAGAAGTTAAATAGAAGTTGTACATTCATATTGGTACAGGGCTATGGGAATAAGTTAAAAGGTAAAAGTAGCCATGAAGAAAAAAACAAACTCAGTAACAGAGTAACTTTCTTAGGCTATTCAAGACCTTCAAGACTAATCAGACAAAATAGTAAGCAAATAAAAATATAAAACCAAAAACTGGGGGTGGGGTCAGGAGAAGGGAGAATAGCTGTTTAATAATAAATTTAATAATAAATCAAGCTAATAGCTGAAAGAGAAAATGAGGTTCTTGTCACTATTCAAAATTAAACTAGAGGCACGAACAGTTAATTTCCGTGCAAGATAGATTGTTAAAGTATATTGCCTGCAGGTAATTAAAATTTGAAAAGGTTACATTTTTTTTCATCTCCCATTCCTTCAAGAAAATTATTTTTAATCCCACAGTTCCTAAAAATGGTATTAGTTTTACTTGTGTGGTGCTGGTAAATACTATCCAAGACTATTGTCAGAAATTAGCATTGTAGTACTGCTGACTACTCAAGCTTTTCATGTTTTAATCCAAGATCACATGTCGTAATGATAAGATAACAATGTTATCCAAATGTGTTATGTGTGGGGTGTGGGTGAATGTATAGTCCTTGCCCTTCAATCTCATGCCTCCTCCAAATGTATTGGACTTCAACTTTAAACCCAGCTGACGAAGAATGATGGAAGGTAAACTCCACTATTAAATGGTATAGAAGTAAATGTATAGCCATAGAGATACTAAGTATAGTATAATATAGCATAGGTTTAGTGATAAGTGTTAAGGTAGAATTAGGGAATAAGTAAGTTTGTTAATTTTTTATATAATAAAGCCTTCCTGGAAATGCAGGGAAATTAGCAACACTCTTTGCTGGTGGTCTATATCATTTCTCAAAAGAACCCTCTCACAATACATTATATTTATACAGTATTTTAATTCCTGTTAGCTGCCCCGAGTTGCACTGGTGAGATGGGCAGCCGTATAAATTGATATAAATAAATACACACCTTCCTCAAGCTCAGTTGTGATGTATTTAGAGTTCACTCTGTATCACGTTACCAGTATCAATAAGAAACTATAAATGTCTAAAAAGTGGCCTTAACTGTGGTAGATACATTGTATTAAAATATGTCGAGTATTTGTACTGAATCTCTACTAGTAAAAGGAGCTTATCCAAAGTCCCAACCATTTTAAAGAGATTTTAAATATTTATGAGATATTGTTATACTGCATTTTAGTGACACTTTGAAAAGAAAGAATCCAGGTCCTTCATTTTCCAGCCAGTGATGTTCCAAGAAAGGATGGAGATTAAATCATGATCATGGAAGAGTTAGAATCAGGATCCTCAGTCTACAACCTGATTAAACCATCAAGGAGAGACAGAACTAACTGAATGAAGGGAGGTAACATCAAATACTGCAAATTTCAATATCCCCTGGGACTGAAGGTAGTTTTTAACAGAATGACTATAGATGCTTCTATAGGATTATCTAGATTGGGGGTAAAGGAGACAGACAGTTGATCTATCGAGTTATCATTAAATATAGCAACAGCTACCAATTTATGTAGCTATGAGTGGATGGTGGTCTTCATGGCTGTTTGTTGCATCTGGGATGCCCGGTATGGTAACTCGAATGCCTTCTGTTTGCGAGCAACTGTGAAGGAAGATGATTGGTTTCTTGTCCATGTTTGTGAGCTTCCTGAATAAATCTGGTTGGACTTCTGTGGGATGCACAGTCTTGCACTAGATGCCATTGGCCTCATCTGGCAGAGAACTTCTTGTGTTTAAATACTTTACTAACAGAGGAGAACCATATATCTGTTGTGCCTTCAGTGAAACAAGTTAGACAGTTTGGTCCAGTATTCCTACTGAAGCCACTGAAGTGTTTTCATATTCTGAAGAGAGAATATATAACTCTTCACAATTATTTCACAATTAACTCTTCACAATTAATTCACATTATCAACTTACTGTATATCATATGCATTTTTCATCACACCAGGCTTATTCTAATTCGAGCACCTTGCTAAGAGCATGTGCTAGAAATAATTTCAGCTGTCTGCAGTAGAAATTCCTAGCTGTTAATATTAGGGTTGTGTGTTCTTGCATGCATATTTGTTTTCTAAGGACTAGAAATGAGGTTGCATGGGGCTGAGTATTTAGAGAAATCCTCCTTTGCCTTATGATGATTAAAGAAGACAGCAGACATTTGAAACAAGGTAATTCTGCTTGATGGGCAGGGAATGTAGTAGCTTACAATATGTATGATCTGACTGAATTGGCCTGTGTTGTATCTGTGGGTAAAATCTATGACCACTGTGGACATCTTATTTCAAAATGAGTGTTAAAAATAAGGTGCAGTAATAAAGAGTTTAATTCTGTTAAAGGAACCACTTTAGGACAGTTATACCTATACAATTCTTTGAGAATAGATCACATATTAAAGTTAAAGACATTTTAAAAATCCAAAGAAGATATACAGAGCAAAAGTAAAAACAAAATGAAACCAACCAAAACCAAATATTCACTAAGACTCCTGAATGTAATGAAATTGCAATTCGTAAACTAGATGGGTCTGTAGGATCTAGCAATGATATCAAAATGACGAAAGCAGCATTCCACCACTGCAATGCAAGCTACCCCTCCCCTTTTGTATGTGCATGCGATGTAAACATGCATGTACAAAAGGGGCAAAGCTCGCATCGCAATGGTGCGATGCTGCTTTTGCAGTTACCTCTTCTCCCTTAATCTCCCCTGTGGAGGGACGCCTCTGACAGCAACACCAGCCTAAGGGAGGCCAGTTCATTGTCCTTTAAAAAGTTCAAAAAACCTTTGATAAAAGATTACTATTCCTTTAATTCAAATGTTCCCATGAAAATACATTTCTTAGCAGCAGCTTGAGACATAAAAGTTTTTCACACCTTGATAAACAGAAAATGCTGGAAACACAAGGTCTGGGTTAGTTGCAAGGTGAGCTTCATTCTATTCTTCACTGAATAGAGCTGAAAAGATTATTTTCCTTGTTTCCGTTCAAGTCTTTCCCAGTTTTCATGACAAATGTAGAAATAGTCCTCTACTGTAGATCTCAGGTATCTCAGAAGACTTACAGTATCTGAATATGAGGCCATGGAACTTTTATGGGCCATTGATACAGATTTTATATTCCAATATTGTATGACTTTTGAATCAATACTTTAGAGCTTGTTGTTGCTCTAGCATTAGAGGGTATTCAGATGAAACATCATTCAGTTGTTTTATGGCAAATTAAATGGCACACTTTTTAAAATTTTCACATTAGATATTCAAAGTTTGATATTGATAAATAAAAAAATAGATATCTGCTGGTGTCCACAATTCTTCATTAATTTCCAGACATATAGTTGAAGAGCCTGCAAATGACTCTCCAAATTCTGGCTGTAAGTAGAAATGGATGGAACTAATTTCATTGTTTTATAGAAACATTTATATATAGAGTACTCTTGTTTTAAAAATGTGTGCTATCCACACTCCATCTTTGATAACACAACTTTTCATAATGGATTATTGTATACAAATACAAAGTTAGATACTATTGGCATGCCATAGCGGTCCAGTTTTCCTGAATGTTGCTAAATGTCAGAAACCTTTGGCCATCTATGAAATTTTAGCAATGTTGTATGATTGATTAAATTTCTCATAACATTTCAGCAGGTTAGGCATACCCAGAGTCTGGAATGTTGCTGACCCCAAACAGAAAAACATAAAATAAGCAATGAATCAAACAAGCAAAAATCTTAACATATAACATACTTTAAAATCTTAAAAATATAAACGTGCAATACATTATGTTAGCTACTTAGCATATTAATTGTCAAGATAGCATTGTGGAGTTAGTTTGAAGACATATTTCAATTGTTGGTAAAAACAGTGCATTGCATTGCTAATGCACAAATAGCATTGTCAAATTTGAAGCAGACCAAGTCATTAGAGAAAGTCTGTGAGCTGTAGTTGGCAGCAATAGCTATTTTGAAAGGCTTGATCGGATACAAAACATTCCAAAAGTTTGAAGTTTTTCAAAAGGAGTAACGTGAGTCAGCTCATTCAAAGCCTGAATAAGAAAGTCTTATAAGCACTAAAAGTAACTGCTTTTGTGCAGTAGGTGTGAAATTTTGGTTATTTGCATAAGAGTTCTTTCAATTAAGAACCTTTGTCACACAGAGACAATGTCACACATTTTTCATGTCCTTTTATTTTGCTTGTATTGGTAAATACTGTATACTGTATTGTTATAGGGCAATTACAAATCCTTTCCTTCTTCCTTCCATTCTGGTCAAGGCGTCTGAATACACTTATCTCTTGTCATCCCCAGAGGTGTCATATGGATAAACATTTTCTGGGTGTGTGTGTGTGCGCCTTTGAGTCAGTCTTGACGCCTGGCAACTGCCTGGACAAATCCCTGCAGTTTTCTTGGCTACATTTTCGGAACTGGTTTGCCATTGCCTCCTTCCAAGGGCTGAGAGAGAATGACTAGCCCAAAGTCACCCAGCTGGTTTTGTGCCTAAAGCAGTACTAGAACTCACTGTATTCTACTTTCTAGGCTTATGCATTAACCACTACACCAAACTGACTCTGGGGATGACAGAGAGTAAGTATGAACTTACTCCTGGCCTGTTTAAATCTCACCTGTGTAACTACAGCCATTGATGATGCATGCATTTGATGCCATTCCTCAATATGAAGTGGCTTTGTGTGCACAGGCAGCCAAGAATAGCTTTCAGACAAAGCTGCTTTAAAGATTTGAAGAGAGAGACTTCATTAGCATCTCTGCATGCTGTGAATCACCTTGTTCAAATACTTTGCACAGCTGTACTGTATATAAAGAGAACGTTGCAGGTTTGATGGCCCCTGATGTGTGGATTGTCACAGGGTTCAGTCCTTTCTCCCCTGCTCTTTAACATTCATATGAAGCCACTGGGAGAGATCATCCTGATGGTTGGGGGTATGCTATCAGTGAGTGCTCAATGGTATATGACACTCCTAGGTCACATTGACTGATGGCGCCACTCTTGCCAATGAAAAGATTTGTATTTTTAGAATGATTCAGAAGAAGGGTGGCATTGGCACTCTCTAAACTTTGGTACCCCAGGCCAGTGCCTGGCCTTAGCCTAAGGCCAGCCCTGAGTATCATCAGTACACTCACTCACCCAGGTCTTGATGGAGATAATGTTGATGTCTTCTCCCCGTGCCTGGAGACTGTCAGGGTCTGAATGGGAGAAAGCAGGCTGAAGGTAACCCCAAATAAGTCTGAGCTGCTGTGGATACATTGGGGTTTTCTGTTGCCACTGGAGTTATTTCTTGATGGACAAGTGCTACCTGTCAGGGAGCAGATTTGTGATATGGGGTCCTTCTGGACTAACAGTTTCTCCTAGAATGGCAAGTGGAGGCAGTGGTCAGAGGGGCCTACTCCCAACTTTGGCTGATGTGTCAGTTGTGATCCTATCTGAAGGAGAAAGATTTAGCCACAGTAACTCATACAGTTATCATCACCTGGCTAGACTACTCTACTGGGGGCTGCCCTTAAAAACTACTTGGAAACTACAATAGGTTCAAAATACAGTAGCCCACATATTGTCTGACTCCTGTCATTGCAAGCATCTAATACCAGTTTTATAGACCCTGCATTGGTTGCCAATTGGTTTTGGATACAATTTAAGGTGCTAGTTTCAACCTATAAATTCCTTTATAATTTGATGCCTGGATATCTGCAGAATGAACTACTCCAACTCCAGTTTGACCAATTAAATCAGAGAAAAACAGTTACTGATCCCACATATTTGCCAGGTCTGGAAGGCTGAAGCAAGGAGGTGCTGCTTTTCCTATGAAATAGCTTCCTGGTTAAGATCAGGCTAGCTGTCTCCTTGTTGACATTTCAAATTGTTTTAAAGATGGATTTACTTCAGAGAGCCCTCTCCTGATTTTATTAAGCCATCTACATTTTCTGTTTCTATTACAGTGGTACCTCGGTTCACGAACTTAATTCGTTCCGCAACTCTGGTCGCGAACCGAATTGGTCGTGAACCGAATCAAATTTTCCCGTAAGGTTCAATGTAAATATGGTTAATCCGTTCTGACCCCTACGAATTTGGTTGCCAACCGATTTTTGATCGCGTCCCGAATCAAATTTCCCTATAAGGTTCGATGTAATTACGGTTAATCCGTTCTGAACCATATGTTTTTTTTTTTTTAAACTGCAAAAATATGACACAAAGTACAGTACGAAGAGAGAGAAAGCTAACCTTGCTCGACGCGACTTCTGGCGTGGAGGACAGGAAGGTGGGTGGGGAGGCAGTTACTGCTTGGAGGGAGAGTCCCCCTCCCTACAGGAAGCCGCGACCACATGTCACGGGAGGGAAAATGGCCGCGGATCCTGTTTGTAACCCGATGCGGAGTTCGCGAACGGAGGCAAAATTTTGCGACCGGAGCTGTTCGTGAACCAAATTGTTCATGAACAGAAGCGTTCGTGAACCGAGGTACACTGTATTTGTAATTTTCTGTTTGGGTGGTATGTTGTTTTACTGCTTTCATAATTGTTATATTGTGGATGTTTTACTTAGTTTTTATACTTTATGTAAACTGGTGAGAGTCTCTGAATTGTGGTGAAGTAGAAATGTGGAAAAATAAATTAATAAACAATTAAAATGGTGCTTAGAATTGTTTTGATGTGCACTACTGCTGCTATCACCAGGAGCTACAGTTGGACAAATACCTTTCTAGAATATCTGAAATGGGTCCTTGTCATCCCTGGAAATCTAACAGATTCAGTAAGAATCCATGGCTGGAACATATTGTGTCCATCAAGGTTATAATTTGTAGAGAAGACAAAGTCTACTTGTTTTACGATCCTATAGTTCTGGGGAATTTCTGTCTTCTTCTTGATTATTCTTCTGGATTGTTCCAGTGTTTTGAGAAGCATTGCATTAAAATATTAGTATTTCAAAGTAGCTTCTGCAAGAGATCTTAAAATAGTCCCAGTGAAATTAATTAAAGCTCTTATCTCTTTTTTATAAAGGGAAAGTGAGACTAAAATGAGAGCTTTATAAAAGTCACACCTTGAGACTTTAACTCATATCAGAAAGAAGATAATTCTATATTGGACATCGATGGGTGCAATATTGTGATATTCACTCTCAAATTTCAATGACTTTAATTACCTTAAGGAAATAGACCTGACTGAAATCTTATATTTACTTAAGAATAAACCTCACTTTGTTGAATTAGGCTTGTATTCAAATAAATGTATGTATATAATTTTTGCCTTGGGAATTGTATAAGTGGAAAAAACTAATTTATTTTTAACAGTACAGTAAAACATTTCTTTAAGTTCTGTAATATATATCCATTGAGGCTGAAGCATATTCTAACAAAGTTGTAATGGTCTAATGTGTGCCTTTTTTGTTCTAGGTAAGTACTGAATGGAGTTATGAAGAACTGGCATATTTATAATGACCACCATGTTACAAAAGGTACCCTGGCATTTTACTTAGCAGCAACAAAGTTGCATGAAGCATTCAGTTATGATCAAGTATGGCTGAAATTGTTGCAGATAACTGCTTATGTTACTCCACATTCTGAAAAATAAAAGAATACAGAGTTAAAATGTCACAAATGCACTTTTCTAGTTTGAGTAACTTATTTAAACTATCATTACTGTTGCAATTTCCTGAACTAGTTCTTGTATTAATTTCCATTAATGGACTAAATTTAATTGCATTCTTCCAATCTTATTATAGGTATTTGGAAGTATGTGAGAGGTCACTACCAACAGAATATGGTCCTGTTTATGAAAGAAAAATATATTCTTGGAATAATACATTTCCAAATGGAAGGGGATGATATTGGTGGAAAGTTGAAAGCATAACTGAGATCTGTAGAAAAAGTTGTTGCTCAGGCTCCAGAAAGAATGTACAATTTATTAGGATAGAAATATAATGAAATAGAGATTGGATTCATTTAGTTGCAGTATCTTTTATTATTTTGATACTGTTTCAATGTCATATAGCAGCTTTCTTCAACCCAGAAATATCTGGGAATCTTAGTATTTTTCAAGAATGCCTAATTGGGGAGAGTTAGCATATAATTTCTTTACTATTGCTTGTAAAACGATACTTCAAAGTGGTTCATAGAATTAGCAGATTTACCATCATGCCCGATTCCTCAATATATTGCATCACTATATAACTTTGGAAGAACCAAATGGTTTATTGGCTGTTTTCCAGATAGCTAAGTCTGTGCTAGCCAGAAGATTGCTTAAGAATGTAAGTGCTTGCTGTAATATAACATGATTTAATGAGATTTGCAACTTTAAAAAGTCTTGACTGAATTTTGTTTTCAGGGCTTCTCATTCTGACAATTAAAAAAAAATACAGAACAAACATTTATTCAGAGTGTATTATTTATTCTCTATTATCTTATAAACTATAAGATTGTCTATAAAACTTTTTTTTTTTTTTGTCTGCGCTCAGTCATTACTGACCCTGCAGTGACTGCCTGGACGAATCCTTGCAGTTTTCAAGGCAATTGTTTTCGGAAGTGGTTTGCCAGAGCCTCCTTCCTAGAACATAGCCCAGCTGGCAAGCGCAGGAGGCGGAAATTCCGTTGCTTTGCACCCTTTTCAGGTGAGCGCAGTTTCGCGCTTACTGGCAACTGGTCCCATCTCTCTGTGCAAGGCGCTGCCAGCATTTTTATTCCCACCGGAGTGAGAGTACCCATTTATCTACTCACGTGAGTTTTCGACCTGTTGGGTTGACAGGAGCTGGGGAGGAAACAGGAGCTCACCCTGTTAACGCAAAGGCTGGACTTGAACCGCCGAAGCGTCAGCCATTTCTGGCCAGCAACTTTCAGCGTCATTAAGCCATTTGTATATAAAACTGCTTTGCTAACTACATATGGGAAATTGGTTTCCTGGTTGACCGTCCATAGAATATTGCATTTTAAGATGCCTTAAAAAATGAACTAAAATCATTAATTCCCATACATTAAATTTCAGTCACAGAATGCTGTTAAGGAAAGAAGGAGAAGCAATTTGCAGGACACTGTAGACAATTGTAATGGCCCAGACTGCTGTATAGGAGGGATGAAGATACAAAAATGGTTTCCCGCTCTTCTACTACTAAGAGCTGGGAAACCAATGAGATTTAGGATATAAGCCTAAAGCCTACATCTGCATAAAACTGTAACCCAGGATATTAATAATACCATAAAAAGAATGAACTTTATTGGTCCATACAACTTGTTCTGTCCTTCTAACCTGTTTTCTTTTGCTAAATTAACAAGCAGACCAGAGCATAGCCACAGTGCCAGCACAGAGTGTGAATACATGAGGGCAAGCCTGTCTACTTTCCAGCACATTGAATCCAATCAGTGTTTTTCTCCTTATCTCTGTCACCCTGAATCTTCATTAAGATTGGATGCTGCACAACTTTGGGCAGCCATCTGGGGCAGCTAGATTTGAGCTGCCCATTAATAACCTTGATAGCATGCCTCCTACTCAAGGTGGCCATGGGATTCAGCATTTCCTATGATGTCATAGCTTAGTGCGCAACAACAGCATTCTTCTTTTATAATGATTTCTTTAGGGTTCTTAAAAATCTTGATGTACATGGAATGTCACCTATTATAGTCAGGGTTAAAATATCTAAATCTAGCCTGGAAAATGATAGTGAAGGTTAAAACATGACAAACCTAAATGGTTTTAGATATATTCAAACTCATGTCTTAACATCTCTAAGGCTTTTTAAAAAGACTTTTATGAGCAATATTTTCCAAGATATTATATATGAAATTTATCTAGAAACATGACTTGGGGATTAAGCAAGGGATAGCTTAAATGATAAAAAAATGAAATTATAGTTATTTGTTTCAGGCAATTTCATCTATTGCATCTGACATACTGCTAATCCTATGAAATCTAAAAAGCTTTCTTTTTGAAATGCATCATCTTGAACTATCTTCTCTCACCACTTTCCAATGGTAATTAGTTTCTCATTTTCATTGCCTTGCTTCAGTTAAGAATATTAGATTTAAAAGCCTGCCCACAGGATGCTATTGCAGAAATGAATGTTATTCAGTATTGTTGAAACAAGATAGACAAAGATTATATGCCATCATTTGGGACTACAAGTTTAGGAATGGAAATGATTAAATGAGAGTGAATAAATTCAGATTTTGTATGCAAACTACTGTAATGGACAATTAATTCAGTACAGAAGGCCACTTTTGGATATTTCTAACAAACCAGAGGACTGTCTCTACTAATCTATATTCAACATTATGCCTTTATTACAATTTGCTTGAGATTTGTGTTATTATGTTAGATATATATCCGTCCTTGAGGGAATCAAATATGAAGAAAATGCAAAGATACCACAGGCATTCATAGATAATTTTGACACCATAGGAGTCAGTAATCTGTGCACAGGTAGAATGCATTATTATAATTCCTGCTATGAATAGAGCAAGATTCTTACATAATACCACATGGAGTGGGGGGGGGGGGGCTCAGATCACAAGAAAAGAAACACACAAACACTAGATTCCAACCCAGCTACTGATATTTCCCCAATATTTCTCACATCATCCTGCAATTACCATATGATTACAAGATTTTTGCATCATGTCATTGGTGAAATGGACCACAAAGGACCTAAATCCTATTGATCTATATATCACTACCAGAGACCATAAGCATCTATTATCTGCTACGGTACATTCAGCGTCCAGTGTGGCATTTACTTGCAGCAGTAAATCGTTCTGACACTTTAGCTTTCTGCCTCCTCATTGTTTTGCATCTGTACTTGGCCAGATTTGATATTCACAAATTGCTCCATTTCTGTGCAGCTTCTCTGTTATGAAACAGGTTAATCCAAAACATGTTGCTACCTCCCATTTTACAATACTCGATTAGCAGTTTTTTTCTACATATAAATGATGACAAGAAGATAGCTTTGGATGTACAGGGCAGGCTTTGTAGCATTCATAGCTCTGTCTTTCAATACCTTATGCTGCTCCAGAATTTGTTATTGACGTTGGCTAATAATAGAACTGCCCTTAGGAGTAGCTACTTGTAAAGAAGACCTGACTCATTAGATTGCAGACCTGGCTACAAGGATAAGTCACAGGTGGGTCTCAAGGGCTTGTTACTTGTCAACAGGAGCAAATTATCATGTTAAAATAAATTACAATATATACTACATTTTATTTTGTTTGGATGACTTAGTTTTCAAAACTGCAAGGTGTTGATGACAATCTGTGGGACAGAGTCAAGTGAATATTAGTTTGTGGTAGATGATGTGTGATGATTGCTCCTTGTTGACATGAATTATTCAGAAGTTTTATGCCATTTTGTCAACAGCTGCTTTATTCACCTGGCTGCATGTTGATAAACTGCTTAGCATGTAGCAGTTGAGTTCTCCTCAGACAGCTCACTATTTAGCTTCTTGTGGCAAATTTATAGCTTTAAGAGAGTGATTTACTAATATTGTAAAGAGATCAAGAAGGTCAGGTTTGTTTCCACTTTTTACAGAACAGAGAAATCCATGTATGGATTAGTTTATTTAATCTACATGACCTTCCCAATCTTGTCCAAATACAATATTTTATAATTAGGGTTACTAGATGTGAACCGCACAAATATGAATGACCATGAGATGATAGCAGAGAGAACTCATGAGTCAGAAAATATGTAAGTCAGAGTTTTTGAATCTGTGTTACATAGAACCCTAGGGTTCCATGAGAATTTGATGGGGTTCCATTAAAAACAAATTGCACCAGGGACTTCCATAGCAAAAGGTGGGGCTTATCAGCTGATATTCAGAATGCCCCTCCCCCTCAATGAATTGTGCTCATGATGACTTATCATTTTTCATAATGGGTTCCATGGCCTGAAAAGGTTTGAAAACTTCTGATTAAGTGGTGGTCTGGATTTTTGCACCCCACACCAGTTAGCCCTAGTTACAATATATAAATGAGGTATGCAGACTTTCATTTTATCTTTTAATTTCATGTACTTGGCCCTGATGAAGTAGATAGGATCACTGGAGCTGTGAGTTCCCTATTTGTATTTTAGATTCATGTCCCTCCTGGTTGATCAAGGTCTCCTGGGAGGTGACGTGATTGGGTCCATGTAGTGGTAAAAGCTTTTTTGTGAGAGGGGGTGGTTTCACCTTGACAGGTAGAACAGTTTAAAATTTTCTTGTCTAGAACTCACTGAGATAATAAAAATAAATATACTAAGGAAGATGAACTTTCTATTCCAAATGGTTTAAATTTCAGACAAAAATCTGCAGGTCTGGCAAACAACAGTTAACAGATTTATATGGAGTGGGAAAAATCAAGAGTAAGATTCAAAATCTTACAACACTCAGAAGAAAGAAATGGACTAGCTTTTCCTAATCTCAGATTGTCATACAGAATAAATTGCCTATTATGGATAACAGAATGAATAAAACATCTATTATAGAAGGAGCAGACCTATGTAATGGAATTCATAGGTCTCTATGGTATAAAAAGAAGAAAAGAATCTGAAGGGGCATATTATAAGACAAAGTTTGTTAAACATTTGGAATCTTCTAAAAGCAAGGATAAATTTGGCAATCTCACCATTAGCATGACTGTCAAATGCTTTTTATGCTAAGGAAAATTACAGTAAAAAGATTTAATTACATATGCCAATATGACATATCCAGATTCAAGAAACACATTAGGGATACAACAAGAATTGGCCAATGAAGGAAGAAATTTACCATGGTCGGTACATCTGCAAATATATGGAAAAATTTAAAAAAAAATCTTAAAAAAGAAAGGGACCTTGAGAGAGATAATAGAATTTGAAATGCTTATACAGAGCCAAAATCATTTATTAGGACTATTTACAAATTATTATTAAAATATAATGCAGAGACAGAACAAATCAAAAGTTGCATGATAAAATGGATTAAAAAACTTCAAAGAAGCAGTCACAGTGGTTCAATGGAAAGAGTTACAGGAAAAAATCAATAAAATTTACTCCAAACTATAATTTAAAGGAACATTGATATAAAATGTTTTACAGTTGGTACATAACTCTATAAACTATTGCCAAGATAGACAAAACATATTCCAAAAAATGTGGAAAATGCCATAACAAAGAAGAGACATTTTATCACATGTGGTAGTTATGTAAAGAACCCAAAAGTACTGGAAGTAAATACATCATTTAAAAAACCGTAAAGAATAAAATTTGAACTGGAACAACAGATATTTTTATTTGGTATAATTCCAAAAAACATTAATGAAAAATATCACAATTTACTAAGATATCTGTTGACAGCTACAGAACAAACTAGGCACAACACTGGAAAAGAGAAACCTTTCGGATGATACTTAGATTAGACTAAAATTGGAGAATATGCTGCAATGGCAAAATTGCATAACTAAACTTCTGTTACTTGAATTTAAACTTCAAATTCAAGCAGGAATGGCTCCCTTATATACCACACATTACATAGCAAGATGAATTTAAACACTTGGAATATGGTTTCTAGGATTAAACAGAAACTGGCAAGAATCTTTAACATTCAGTGGAAAGTATAGATATCCAAATTGCTGCCAACAGTTGGGGACATAAATGGAAGGAAAGGGGAAAATATATTATAGAAAGTCTTTTTATAATGCTTTTAATCCAGATTCAACAGCTATTCTTTAGTTTCATCCCATTTTCTTTTCTTTTCTCTTTTGTATTTCACTATTCCAACAATAAAATCATGGGGGGCGGGGGAGAGAGAGAGAGAGAAAGAAGGTACAGGTAGTTCTTGGTTAACAACAGCAATTGGGACCAGAATTACCATTGCTAAGTGATAACAGTCGTAAAGCACAATGTCATGTGACCACGCTGCTTATTGACAGCAGTCCCAGCAGTCCTGCCATTGTTAAGTGAGGACCGTGCAGGTCATTAAGCAAGGACCTCACGTGACCACGACTTCTGACTTCCTGCCGGCTTTTCCATTGACTTTGCTTGTGGGATGCTGGCAGGGAACATTGGAAATCATGATCATGTGACCACGTGGACACTGCGACAGCTGGATCTCTGAGGACTGGTCACAAGTACCACTTGCTTAGTACCGTTGCAAGTTTGAATGGTCACTGAATGAGTGGTCGTTAAATGAGGACCACCTATAGTTGGGTTTTAGCTCCTGAGGACCTTAGAGGAAGCAAATTATATGGATGTCTTTCAGTCTGACCTGGTCATACTACCGAGATGGCATTGATTACATTTATCAGTGACCTTTGGTGGGTTGGGATGGTGTTAGTGCATCCATCCTGGGTCTTCATGATCTCTCAGTGTCTTTTGATACCATTAATCATGGTATCCTTCTGTGCTGGCTCAGGGGATTGGGAGTGGGAGGCATGGTGCTTTGGTAATTCTCCTTCTTTCTCCAAGGCTGGTTCCAGTCAGTGCTGGTGGGGGTGAGAGATCAAGTCTGAGTCCCCTGCTTTGTTGGGTGCCTCAGAGCTCCACTCCCTTCCACTCCTGTTTAACATCTACATAAAGCTGCTGGGTGAGGTCCTCCATCAATACAGGGTAAGATATCATTAGTATACTGATGATACCAAGCTTTACTTCTGTGCTTTGGGCTGACCAAGTAATGCTGTTGAATTTTTTTCCCAGTGCCTGGAGGCTGGTGGATGGGAAGGATTGGATGGGGACAAACAGACTCCAGCTCAATCCAGGCAAGACCCAGTGGCTATGGGTTCTACGGCCCCCTGGATCTGGAGATTTTCTATCTTTAACTCCACACGGAGCTGCACTTTTCCAGTCACAACTGATCTACAACTTGGGGGTCCTTCTGGACTCATGACTCCTGCTTGCAGGGCAGGTGATAGTTGTGATCAGAAAGACCTTTGCACAGGGTTGCCTGGACACAATGACCGATGTCCTAGTCACCTCCATTTGGATTACTGTAATGACTCTATGTGGAGCTGCCCTTGAAGAGCATTCAGAAGCTGCACTGGTCCAGAATGCAGCAGTGCAGGAAGTTTTGGGCATTTCCCATTATGCCCATATAACAATACTGTTCTGCAAGCTGCACTGGCTCCCAGTGGGCTTCTGGGTGTGATTCAAGATGCTCTTTATCATCTAAAAAGCTCTATATGGCATAAAGCCAGGGTATTTGCAGAACCACCTATCTCCTATTGCCTTTGCTTGCCCCAGCAGATCTAGCAGGGAAGGCATGCCCCAGATCCTTTCTATTAAACAATGTCATCTTGTTGGACCCAGGAGTCATGCTTTCTCTGTTGTAGCACCTGCCCTTTGGAATAGCATCCCTCTGGAGATCTAAATAGCCCCAACCATGTAAGCCTTTCACAAGGCATTAAAGATCTGACTGTTTCTCCAGGTGCTTGGACCAAGAAGTTAATCAAGTTCTGCCAGTTGATGTTGTTTTACTGTAAATTGAGATTATTGTTTGTGGTCTTGTACACTTATTACTTGGATTGTTTTAATTGTATTATTTTTGTTTTGTTTGCTGCATTCTTAGTTATCAGGACCCTATAACATGATTAATCTGTATTATGATTATTAGAACAAGTAAACCAATCCAAGAATTATAAATATTTATTCTTACTAGTTAAGATTAACGATTGTAGTTTATATTAAGCATAGGTAATTTAACATGGCTACATTGAGGAAATGGAGTTGGAAAACATAAAAGCCACTAATAGGCTAAACTTGTTCTCATGTTGCTTAACTTGATTTCATGTTGCTTCCAAATGCAGAAAAGCTGACTATATATCTAATTCTTGAACTTATAAAATATACATTTTGATTTGCCTTTCCAGTGACGCTTCACATCTTAAAAATATTCACAGTCCCAGCAGCATCCACAGCAAAGTGAGATTTTATCTAAGTGATAAAATGTGTATCATGATGTCACAGTGCAGATTCTGCTCCTTATATACTTGGGCACTCTATAAGTACAAAAGGGGCAGAGTTTGCATCTTAGGTCATGGCACATTTCATCATTTGCCCCCTTTGCTGTCCTGCGGAGGCCCACACGTTGTTCTTCTCCCAAATCTACAAGTGTATGAAGCAATTGTTATAATCAGTGATATGTCAACAGCAAGGTCTTTTCATCTTTAATTTTTTTTTTCTTTAAGCCCAAGTATTTTCAATGACAATCTAAATCTTATAATAGTTAATTCATTATTTAATTTGAGGTTTTATATAGCTATAACAGCACAATCCAATAACAAGACAAAGACGTCATAGGTCTTCAGGAAATCACAAGATTTTTAGAAGTGGTGAAAATCTTAGGAAAGAAAATCCAAATGGAAAAGATCCAAAATAATGTAATAAAACCTGAGCATTCTGACTGAATACTGATTATTGGGGAAAATCCAGAATATAAGGATGGACTGGGAATAGAATTGAGAATCTGGAAAGTGCTACTCTAGTGTCTAGAATAGAAATGTGCATCTTCTATTCTACCAAATCTTTTAAATGAGTTATAATTAAAATTTTGCAATTTCTTTACCTGCAATTTAAATACTGTTTTAGAATAAACTGAAATAGTTTTAAATTTGGACATTTTCTTTGTGCTTTACTGAAGGAACAGCAATTCTTACTCAGATTTGACTATATATATTAGCACGTTTTTACAAAAAGAATGGTGTTTCTAAGGACTGATTCTCATTTATATGCATTTCATTATAAACTCTGGTTTTAATAAGAACTATGTCCTTTAAAAGTCATCCATATCTATATTTTATGTCAGGATGAATATATTTCTAATGTTGATCATTAGATGAGTTTCCATTACTCCAATAGTATAACATTCAGTGCATTACTGGTAAAATATAGAGGATATTACAAGGTTAGAATGATCTCACAGGCTTTGTCTTGAAAATATATATATAGTGTAACTCTACAAATTGCCTTTGAATACATCGCCAGAATCCCAATTAAATAAAATTTATTAACCTTTCTGTGACTAGCACACTATTTGTTTTTCCCCAATTTATTTCCATGCAACAAAGTGTCTGGATTCTCTTCAGAAAATTACCTATTCAAGGCATCATTAATCAATCAACACATTTCGCCCTTCTCCATCTAAAGAATGGTGTTTAAGGGCATCAAGACCAACTATTTCATCCTTCAGATTGCAGAGGAAGTTATGTATTTTCCTCACATCTCCATTTTTTCCTCACCAGTTTATTTCTAAACTTCAGTGAAGTATACTTCTCTCCTCCTCATTCTAGATAGCTGTGAAACACCTAGCTGAGCTCCAAAGGCTGTGCAGTGAGTCATTCAATTGTACTTCCAGTCCAGTCGATTGCTGATGGTAAAGGCATGGCATAGACATGACTTGCACGGTCATTTTGGCAACACTATGGAAGTGGTTTCTCACTGCCGCCTTCTGCCTTTTTGTTTTTTCTTGACATCCCAGACTACCCTATAGACCTGTTTATAGCAGACAAAAAGACCATGGGGTGAAGGTGGAGATGCAGAAGCAAACTGCTAGCAAGCTATTTTTCTTTATAGGCAGGGCAAATTTTATCTGCACGATAGTCCCAAAACATAGGCATGCTGAACTAAAATATAGGAGAGGCTGTAGACAATTGGCAGAAGCAATAATTAATTGTCAGGTTGGAAGACAGCAGGAAAATTAATTATTAGTTGGTATAATCCAACCATCTTCAAGCTGGGTTCTCCAGGTTTGTAAATTTCAACTGTAAGAATTCCTCAGTCAGTATGATCATTGCTGTGAATTCTGAAAATTGAAGTCTACAGATTTTGAGAGTGTCAAGATTGGGAAACACTACCATAAACAGTAAACATCCTAACATTTTCTGCCCACAGAAGTGGGTGGTATATAGAATATGAATGCCAGAGGGTACAGACAGTGAGAATCTATTTTGGAGGTTTGTTTATCATGATTGTTTACATAGTGACATGAGCTGTCTGTCTGGAAAAACTCCAAGATCATTCTAACCATCATAATTGTATTTGCAGACCCCAACTATGGGGAAAAGATATTGAAAAGGCTTGGTTTCTTTTGCAGGGGTGAAGGATTATGTGTGTGTGGGGATTGGCTGTTTAAACATGTTGTTGGGTCCCATTGAGATACAGTACTGGAGAAAGCATACATGATTCATAAACCATACAGCAACAAAGAAAGATTAACATCAGGATTACTGGCCAGATTAACTGCTCCAAAATAAATAGCAGTTGACATTTCTGTTTCAGAATTGTTCTGCCATAATAATTTGAGACTATGCAATCAAGAATCACTATTCTCTAAACTAAAATAGAAAGTTCACCACACACAAGTTATGTTTATATAGGGGGCTGCTTTCATAATCTTAAAATATTACCCTTATTTGTCTTTAAACGTCTTTAAGCTATGAAATATTAAAAAGAAAACAAAACCCACAACTGATAGGGAAACTTGAATCTAATAAAATGAACACTGAGTCTTTTTATTCGTTCTCTCTCCACCCACTCATCCACCCACCATGCCATGCATTTTTGTCTAGGATCCTCAGAATTAATAATATCCTTATAATCAAAGTGAAAGTTGAGTATTAAAAGCATTTGTTTTCAGGGAACATGATCAGAGAACTGATGAATCTGTCATGGTTTGAGGTTTTCTTGACCCACTTAAATTCATGAAAAACAATGAAATATTTCAAATGGGTGGATTCCTTTTTCCTCCCACCTTCAAGCTATCCCACCCCTGCCTGGCATTAGCTCACAAGTCATTGTGAAGACAGAATACCCATTTGTTCAGAAAGAAGCAGCCATTATGTCAGAATCAATGGCAAGGAAACTGAGGCAGTCTCAGGTAGATCAACTGACTGGAAAACTTTCTTCAAGAAAGAGAGTAAATAAAATTGTTCCTCATTACTGCTGCATTGAAAAACAAAAGTTTTTCGTAGATCTCTTCTATATCTAGGTGGGTCTATGAGTAAGCCCTTAAAAAAAGAAGTGTCTGAGCTGCCTAGCAGTGGCTACACCCTGTAGATGGACCCTAATGATGGCCTTTCCCATGTGTATGCAAGAAATGTTTCCATGCTTGGTTATGTGAGTTCATTCCATATGGACTTGAGATCATTGCGAAGGAATGCTTGCGTATATTCATAACACCAAATTTTTGCCCATTTGGAGCTAAAATAAATATATGAAGGACACTGGGGAGCCCACTGGCCCATTTACAGGGCCATGCAGAGGAGTTTTCCAGGCATCTGGAAGATAAAATTGCTCAGATCCAGTTCCAGTTGGATGCCAAGTGTGAGGCATGGTCTATAGAGATGCCCAGGGTACACTCTTACCGTTATCTGGGAACAGTTTGATCTATTGAACCTGAGGAAATGGGCAGGGTCCTCTGGACGGTAAATGCCACCACCTTTCAACTAGATCCATGTCCCTCCTGGCTAGTCAAAGCTACTCGGGAGGTGACATATGGATGGGTCCAGGCGATGGTGAATTCATCCTTGAGGGAGGGAGTGTTTCCAGCTGCCTTTAAAGAGATGCTGGTACATTCCCTCCTTAAGAAGCCATCACTGGATCCCACCATACTGGACAATTTTCATCCAGTTTCCCACATCCCCTTTTTAGGGAAGGTGGTCAAGAAGGTGGTGGCGTTGCTGGTCCAGAGAATCCTGGAGGAAATGGATTATCTGGACCCTTTTCAGTCAGCTTTCAGGTCTAGATACGGGATAGAAATAGCATTGGTCGCACTCATGGATGATCTCTGAAGGAAGCAGGATGGGGGTAGTGCATCCATCTTTGCTCTTCTTGACCTCTTAGCAGCTTTTGATACCATTGACCATGGTATCCTTTTAGGTTGACTTAGGGAATTGGGAGTGGGCAGCACAGTTTTGCGCTGGTTCTCCTCCTTCCTCCAAGGTCGATCCCAATCGATGTTGATTGGGAACAAGAGGTCCAGCTCATGGCCCCTCCTCTGTGGGGTGCCCCAGGGTTCAGTAATCTATCCACTCCTTTTTAACATCTACATGAAACCACTGGGTGAGATCATCCACCATCATGGGATGATATATCAATATACAGATGATACCCAGTTATACATCTCCATCCCAGTGAGGTGAGTGATGTCGTGACCACCCTTTCGCGGTGCCTGGAGGCTGTGAGGGTCTGGATGGGGTGCAACAGGCTTCAGCTGAACCCTGGTAAGATGGAGTGGCTATGGATTGGAAGCCCCTCTGTATCTGAGGATTTAGCATCCTTGGTTTTGGATGGGTTTGCACTGCCTCAGACAGACCTGGTGCATAATCTGGGGTCCTCCTGAACTCACAACTCCTACTTCAGGAGCAGGTAGCCATTTTGGCCAGGGGGGCCTTTGCCCACCTTTGTGTGGTACGCCAGTTATGCCCTTTCCTGGATCAGGAGGCTCTCCAGTCAGTCACTCATGCCCTGGTCATCTCTTGGCTAGACTATTGCAATGTGCTCTACATGGGGCTACCTTTGAAGACTAACTGGAAGCTACAACTGATTCAAAATGCAGCCTCGCGGACAATCTTGAGTGTCCCAAGAATGGCACACATAACATCTTTACTGTGCAAGCTGCATTGGGTCCCAGTCTGCTTCCAGGTTCAATTTAAAGTGTTGGTTATTACCTTTAAAGCCCTACATGGCATTGGTCCAGGTTACCGGAGGGACTGTCTCACCCGCATCACATCAACCCCTCCCAGCTGGTCAGGCAGAGAGGGCATGTTGTGGACCCTGTTGGTGAGAGAATATCAGCTGCTGGGGTCTAGGAAGAAAGCCTCTGCTTTGCCCCCGCCCTTTCGAATATTCTTCCCCCAGAGATGCGGCAGGCCTCTACCCTCCCAGCTTTCCAGAAAGGATTAAAAACCTGGCTCTGCCAGCTTGCTTGGGGTGATAACAATCTTACCCAATCCTGGGAGTGGTTGGTACCCTGATGACACTCCCTGAGTGAGTGCCAATATTCACTTCTATCCTTGGATCTATTTATTCTCTATTTATTTAAGATTATTGTATATTATAATTTTAATTGGTTTGAACAGCTTTGTAAACCACCCAGAGTTGTTTCAATGAGATGGGTGGTGACAAATTTGACATATAAATAAATAAATAAATCTAGAAATACTTTTACTATGAAAAAAACCCCTCTTAAATACATATATTTTATATACTTTTTTCCTAATGCTAGCAGGCAAGGATCACTACAAGATGAATTGAATTCCAATAAGACCAATAAATAAATCTGGTCCAATGACAGTAATAGGTTAAAGGGGATTAGTTAATTAATTGTTGATCTGTTATATAAACAAGATCTCTGGTACTCTGTTATTAATCCAGTGAACAGTTAAAAGATTAATGATTCATCTTATCTATGAAGTACCACTAAACAAAAAGTTATTTAAAGACTTGTGTTAATTAAGGCTTTGGCATCTGAGTGACTAATGAAAGAAAAGATTTGTAATAATATATAGACAATCAATGGTTACATTGAAATCTACATTCTTTAGTAAACAGTTACCTTCATATTATTATATCATATCATGACTGTTGCCTTTTTGACACATAATATGAAATGTCTGATACAAGGTATAAATCAGAATATACTTTGCATAAAATGATCTGCTGAAAAAATGAATAGTGAAACAAACCAGTTCAGAGTTCTCACTCAAGGCATACATGATCAGGCCCAAATTATTGATGTGTTTTGGACACATTACATGAAAACCTAGCTCCTTTGAGAAGTTCATAAGGCTGAGAAGAGTGGAAGGAAAGACAAGAAAAGGACAACAAGTAACATGGTTGATGGATTCAATTTAACAGCAATGGGTACACCTTTGGAAGACTTGGAGGGCCAGGTTGGGGACAGATCATTTTAGAGAAGATCTATCTATGTGACTGCTAAGGGTCAGTACCAACTTGATGGCACAAAATCAACCAGTTTTCTAACAGATCTAGGGACCTATTAGTCAATATATGTTTGGCTTGATTATGTTATGCTAACCTTATATAGAGGACTACAGAGATGGCCTTAAAGAAAATATGTGGCAATGGTTATGAAAACATGAGCTTAGTCCAGGAAAGTTTGAGAAAGAAACTAAAGATTGCCCATCTTGACTCTCCTTGGTATAACGAAGGAAGGAAAAATACTATCAGACTTTCAAAATTCTATTATATCCTATATCAATAGAGTTCTAGTACAGGTAGTCCTCGACTTACAACCATTTGTTTAACTACAGTTGGAAGTTACGACAGCGCTGAAAAAAGTGATTTACAACCAGTCCTTGCACTTACCATTGTCACAGCATCCCTGCAGTCACATGATAAAAATTCAGGCACTTGGCAACCAGCATGGATCATATTTACGATGGTTGCAGCATCCTGGCGTCATGCAATCACCATTTGCGACCTTCCCACAGAGCTTCCAACAAGCAAAGTCAATGGGAAAAGCTGGATTCACTTAATGACCATGTGATTCACTTAACAACCATGGCAAAAGTCATAAAATCAGGCACAATTCACTTAATGACCACATTGCTTAGCGATGGAAGTTCTGGTCCCAATTGTGGTCGTAAGTTGAAGACTACCTGTATTTCTTGTAGCATTTGTTTCCTGACCTGGCCTACCTCAAAGGGCTGATTACCTTATTAAAGTGTTAAATCACATGAAAACAAAGTTGTTTTCTGCCTACAGGATGAATGTTAAACATAGCAGGCTCTTCAAACAAATTCCAGCTTCCTTTGGTATAAGGAAGGGATTCATTTATTCTTAATAAAGGAAAACATGAAGCAAAGAACTGTTGCAAATAGAATTCTAAATTAAGGTTGCCTTTTGTACTTTGATCATATAGTGCAAGTCCTAATGACAAAAGTGCAATAATGAAATTAGCTATACCCTAGATTTTCATTTTCTTGTTCACTTTTTGGAACATGTATGGAGAAACATGGATACAAAATGTATCCATGGAGAAATAAATTGGCTAGCATTCCTTTAATTTTTGTAAAATGATAATACTAAATCTTTTTAACTTCAGAATTCTAACTTCAATAAATAATTTTGAATCTAGTGACTAGGCATCTATAATTGTCAGCCTTTATGCTGTTCCATATAAGTTCCCAAAGACTTAAAACAATGTAAGAGCTTTCAAAATTTGGAGGATATCTACATCAAAATCAATCCTACACAATTAATGTAGAGGTCAAACTTAATGGTCTTGAAGGACAGGAAGAAGAGCCACTACCAAGGCAACAATCAGACAAATGGGGCTTGAGCCCATTCCAAGAAACTAGTTTGAGTAAATGTCCTCATGTACAGAAAGTGAGGGAAGGGGGCCTTTCTGTAGATTCAGACATGCAAGATTCTGTTTGATCTACCTTACAGGGCTGACAGCATAGTACTGCATCCTCCATGTGATGCAGTTAATGTTAATTTAATATTTATCATATTGTGCTTCAGTTCCCAAAGTATGAATATTTCCCAACATTCATGAAATAAAGTAGTATTTTTGGCCAACTATGAATAAGAGTTTTAATAATTAGCCTTAATAAATTATACTTTTGTATTTTAAAAATTGTTATCTTTTAAAAGATGTGGCAGTTTTCAAATAGCAGAATGTGGATATTTTAAATGTATATTAAATGTACACTAAATTAA
Organism: Liasis olivaceus; assembly: GCA_030867105.1. NCBI lineage: Eukaryota > Metazoa > Chordata > Lepidosauria > Squamata > Pythonidae > Liasis > Liasis olivaceus. Next base: position 24,001,761 of record CM061354.1, read on the forward strand.
AAAGCAAAGCAATAGTGCCCTCTTATGGAGAATAAATAACTTACGTTGTTTTTCGTACAGTTCAACAGTTTTCTCCCTAAATTCTCATTCTCAGGAGGTAGATATTTGCCCATAGATGTTTCTATATTAAATATATATTTATATATTTAAACCATTATAGTAATTTCCAGGAACATATTAGTTAATGGTCTTTATTCAAATACCCAATCCATTTCCTTTATGAAGATAAATATGAATCTGAGAGACAGTATATGTACAGACATGAATTAAGCAAGAGTCTTTACAGACCAATTCTTTTTCCATAAAGCTTTAGGATATCTACCTACTGAAAACAGGGTCAGAGTAAAACACTTAGATAGGATATCTTCATAACAGTATCTGTAGTCCATACGAAAAGCAGGATTATGAATGTTAGAAATTATGCAAATTCTGCTTCCTCTAATCTATAAAGGCACCTTAGGTTAATGTCAGCAAGCTCCCTCACTCAGCACTGGCAAGAGCAAGCTAACAGGTGGAGAAGGGGGAGGAAATGATGGTGGCATCACAATCTCTGGCCCGTACACAAAAGAAGGTTGCTGACCCCCGATTTACAATTTTAAACACAAATACCCTACCACAAGGTCACGAGCTATCCTACTCGGATTTTGCTCATCACAAGACTGAAGATGCACGTGCCCCACCATCATTCACGGTGAGGGCAGCAAGCAGCAGCCACATTTTGATATGATGAACTCTGTGAATACAGATCAGGGAGACCTGACTGTACTGGAAAATTACAGCTTCTATATTTGTAAATCCCTTGTTTATTCATTTGTATTTTACTTTTTCATCCCTTTTGTTTCTTTTCTTTGCCTGTTTATATGGGGATTTTTTTGGAAATGTTTAATAAAAAATACATTTAAAAAGAAAAAAAAAAGAATCTTCCTTTTTTAAATAGAAAACAATGTATCTGCCCTGTATTGTGAGCCCCTCATTGTGTTCCCAACGTTGTCTTTCATGTGGAGACAGGATCTATTTCAGTAGAAGCACAAATATGGGTAAGTAGGAGCCTACCCCCTTGATTCTACTGGGTAAGTTTCACTCAAGTTGGAAAATTGAGATAAAGCTATACAGTTGTGGTCTGACCACATTATCCTTGTAATCCTTAGATTTCCTCACAGCTAAAGAGGTTGTATGACAGCAGATAATGGGTATTGATTTATGGAAAGACAATGCTAGGACCTCTTTTTGCTTTGAGAAGGGAAACCTATGTAAAGTCCTTGCCAAGCTAAATATATTTATAATCTTGATATTGCAAAATACCATAGGGCTTTCACCTTAGCACATTTCAGTGGTCTGCATTCAGCCTTACTGGAAGAATGATGTTGATGTACCTTGGCAGAGAGGTCTTGGTCCTGTTGTTCAGAAGCAGCTGAATCTGTGGGTCAAGTGCTGTTATATTGCCAGTTTTATACTGATACTCTTCCTTTTTATGTAGCTCCAATTCCAGGTTTCCTGGTAGACTGAGATAAATTTTATATTTAAATTCCCCTTGCAAATTCTGATGATGATGTTATTCTTAAAATGGCAAATTCTGCTTTAGAGCCTGTGCTACTAGGAAACAAATAATGAAACCTAGCAAGTTTATTTACTGTTTATTTTATTGTATTTATCTGTAAAAGCTGTTACTGTTATAAGACTGTACAAATGTTTCAGTTAACTAAATCAAACTAAATGTTAACTAATTAACTAAATGTTACAAATCTATTAACGAATAGTTACATTTTTTGGTTAGCTTTGTTTTCTGGTCATGGATTGTAGTAAATAAGCTATCCATTATCTAAAGATGTAGGTAAGAGCATGGAAAGCAAAACAGAGTTAATAGATAATTGGTGTAGTGGTTACGGCACCAGGTTAGAAACCCGGAGATTGTGAGTTCTAGCCCCATCTTGGGTACAAAGTCATCTGGGTGGCCTTGGGCCAGTCACTCTTTCTCAGTCTTAGGAAGGAGGCAATGACAAATCATGTCTGAAATTTTGCCAAGAAAACTGTAGGGACTTCTCCAGGCAGTCGCCAGGAGTCAACATTGACTCAAAGGCATAAAAATAACAAACATAGTATAAGGAAAAAAAAGAAAACAAATAGAAATGATAAATCAGTAAGATATACAGTTACAATATAGTGTAGGATACAAAATAGGAATAAGAACAATAAGGTACAGAATAGATAATAAAGAAGAATATATGTATATGTATATGTATATATAAAGTATAAGCACCTGGGACAAAAAATAGGAATATAGCAGCCAATAAGAGAGTACACCCCTGCTTTATATAAAGCAAGGTTTATTTTCTATGCTGCATGTTTATAATAAACAATATTTTTCTGAAAGAGAGTTGGCTTTCCAGAAATCTATACTATCCCAGAACAATGTCTTCTTGCTGTCAAAAATATATTCAAGAAGAACAAAATCATTTAACAAATGCTTGATGTTTGCTATCCAGATATTTAAAATATTTTTGTTTGGATTAAATTAACAGTATCTTTTGTATCTCAATAGAAAAATCTGAAAATCCATTTTGAAAACAACACATAGCTGGAATACTTTAATCAACACAAATTAAATCTAAAAGAGTTTATTCAACAAACTGTTTGACAATTCTAGAATTTGATTGGTTTCTGCTAGTAAGATTTGCACTGTGCTTTATCAAGTAGCGTAAAAGGAATCTACTAAATGTCTGTGTATGTTAATATATATATATATATATATATATATATATAAACAAACAAACGAACGAACGAACGAACAAACATGGCTACAGTTTGCTATATTTTGTGCATTTGGCCTGAGAATAAGCAATACACCACAGCCATGTTACCTCAGTGGCCCAGAAGTAAACCAATGTTTTCATACAGTAGTAATCATATCTGGCAATAAGAATTTCTGTAGTATGTGAACTCTTGTCCAGCTAATTCATTCTTTCCAACCTAGCAACCTCCAGAAATGTTGGGAGTATAATTTGTAGAACAGCGGCAGATGTAGCCACAAAACATCATGAGATGTGTATAAGTAGATTTGCTAAACCTGATTTAATAAAAAAGCAAACATCAAATCACATCTGAAGCCCTTTCTGTAATATTTACAGTCTGGTATTTTTTATATCGTGTTTGCATAGGAGGTAATTTCATATATTTAGGAAAGCAGTTGTGGTTCTCCAGAAGCTCATGGCAATATACATATTTTCCCAACTCTTCTCATTGATCCTTACAACAGCCTGGGAAAGTGATTTGAAGGTAATGTCTAGTAGAGAATCACCTACTAGACTCATGTCTGAATCAGAGTTTGACCTGGATTTCCCCAGTCATAATACAACAGTCTAACAATCATGCCAAACCAGGTTTGTTTTAACTATGGTTTATTGATAAGCTACATTGACTAAGTTCATACATAATCTAAATTATAAATTACTGTTTATAAACAATAATGGCTGAACTCTCAAAATACGCTGAGCTAAAAGCAAACAAATCAGATAATTATTTAACATGATATAAGATGCTACTTGTATGTTTGTAAACACATATTTTCTTTCAAACTTTTAAACATTTTTAGTCACTTTTCTGGTTTTTTTGGAATAGTCTCTCCTTAGTATTAAGACTTGCAGCAGTAATATTCCAGAAGCCACTTAAGAGATAATTCTTCCATGCAGTGTTTGGCACCTAGTTAATTGTCACCGTTCTTAAAATTGCAGTCTAACTGCTCTGTCCTGTTTTGTCTTGTATTTTGGTTGTGCTTATTGTTATTATTTTTTTACAGTAATTTTACAATTTTATTATTGTTTACTATGGCATTTCAATCAGTTGTATCTTTTTACTGGATTTATGTAAGTTTTTATCGATTGGTGATATACAAATAGAATAAACCAATGAACCAAGCCGAACTCTGGCACATAGGATACACAAAAGACATTCTGATACATCAAGAGTGAATCAGCTCAGAGGAATTATGTCTTAGTGCAGCAATTCAACTAAATTGGTAATAGGCTGGACGACAGCCAATTAAGGGAACTGAATTCAGACAGGTGGAGACATGGTGTCTAGGTGCAAAAGTTGTTCTAGAGAAGCTCACAATGCCCTGCATATGTGAGGCTGGGGTTGCTTCTTGATGTGTGGCAGGTGGTTTCTAGTTTCAAAATTTCACTAAAGGCCCAGATGGTTTTGGTGGCTCACAGTATCTTTTACTATCTTCATTTTACACTTTTCTATGAATGTTGGCTATGGCTCAGCCTTTGCCTATTATGAATTTATCTTTTTCATTAACACAAGTCCTTTGCATAGTAACAGAAATTGAACCCTTATGTTGCAAATCACTTACTAAGGTCTGCATGCATTTATGTAGGAAATGAACATTTTCTTGTACATAAAATGGTTTGTGGCTCATTTCAAAGAATTTGGAACTTGCAAAAATCCTATAAATGTCAATCAAGATATTTAAAAACACAGGACATATTTATTATTAGGAATGGATAAAGTCTTTGGGGCTTTTTAGTCTGGAAAATTAAGAAATGGAAAAATAACGATGGCAGACTTTTTTTAAAAAAAAGCAATAACATGGAGGAGGATTCAGATAATTCTTATCTCATTATACTGCAACTCAATAAAATAGGTCTGATGATCTATTTAGGATGGGCAAAAGGAAGTATTCTTTCATACAATTTATAATGAAATTACAGCATCTACTGCTACAAGATGTGATAAACATTTCCATGTGTGAATCATAATAGCTAAATGGGTTCTCAGTGTTCGCAATAGGTTTTTCCGAAATCAGGAGAAACAGAGACTTGAGTGGAAGCAAAGCAAAAGAACTTTATTCTCCCTCTCTGAGTTAAACGGTTTGCAAAGCGTGGTGGAGCCTCCCATCAACAGGCTGATAAGGCAGGTCCACCCCCTACTCAAGTCTACACATTCTTTTATACATCCTACTCCCGCGGATTTCTTCTAGCCTACTTTCCCATTGGCTGGTACTTGTAGGCGCACAATCTTCCGGCCGCCTAGCCCTGTCCACCATCTCCCTTTCACTCCCTTTTGCATGTGGCTGATACCATTATCTCCACTGGGGCTTAACAATACAACCCCCCCTCCTCCCAGGAGGTGGGGTAACTTTTTGGTCTTAAAAGACCTTATCTTTTAAGAAAAACACCTTTTGTTAGAGAAAAACATCTTGCCTACGTGCCCGACGTACGTGCCCTACTTACTGCTTAAAATGGTTCTATAATTCATAGTATTTTACAGATTAAAATGGGTTCCTCACATCAGTATGCTTCTGACTGCTAGTTTGGGGAAAGCTAATATTGGGAAAGATTCACTAGCTATCCTATAGAAGTCTTAGACATGAGGTAAATAGAAAGGAAGACAGATATATGTTTGTGAACTTTAACTGGCTATCATAAATCTTTCAAAGGAGCCAAGTCAGATATAAGGACAGATTATTAGACAGAGAACAAAGGCTTGAAAATATAAAAGTCGGAGTTCTTGTGCAAATTATGTCAGCTGTGCAAGGCTGCTTGCTCAAAGAAATTGCAGGCCAGAAAGCTGGGTCATCCAAGAACAGCCTATGGGTCAGAGCCAGAGAAATCTCCAAAAGCCAATTCACAGTTAAGCCACAGTTGTATTCACAAAGCAAACTAATGTCACAGGAACACTGATCAGGAAGCAGAAGAGTTTTAAACAAGGGAAGTGGGACTGGAGCATGCTCTTATGTAGCCAGAATTCCTGATTTTGCCATATTAGGTGATTTAATGCTCCCTCCTCTTATGTAGATCTCCTGATCTCCACTGCACAGCCCTTTTTAGCTGATGGTGTGATTTAGGGCTGTGTATATTGGTATCATTGTATTGATGTAATCCTCAATCTTCTGATTTCTTAGCATTCTGTTATGCCTTAATAAAGATATGGAAAGCGTGACTGTGTCCTTGCCTTGGATGTGCGAACCGAAATTCAGTAAGTGGATCTATGAAAATTGGCGCTGCCAGTAAGGACATGTCTAGAAGGACCATAACAATATATCAGAAGAAAGCAGCAACTCATCATGCTTATTCTTATTTCCCATAAGAATTTTTATGTGAACTGTATGAGATCCAGAAGCATTGCTTTACATTAAAAAAAATAGTTGCTGGAATTAGTGCTTTGCTTTGCAGCAATCAGCTTTCTAATTAAAAAAAATAAGACTTTTTAGAAGTTTAGTTATATGAGACAGGAATCTAATGAGGAAGGTATCTATAGGCACCATATTGCCTAACCAGGCTTATAGTAAGAACCTATGTCTAAGTTATAGCCACAAGGAGGAAATAAGATTATCCTTTCATATTTTTGCTGCTCTGGTAGGATGCAAAAATAAATTGGTATAATTAATTGGTAGAGGAGCAACACTTTCACATCAGCATAGATTGCCCCAGCCAGAATTCTTGTCTGAGCTGCTTAACACTAACTCAAGAAAAAAATGTAGTCAAAGCAGAATCTTGCAACAGAAGGAAATGGTAATTCATTATTAATTTCTCAAAGTTTGCTAACCAACATGATCCTGAATTTTTTATATCTGTTTTATTAAAAAATGATTTAACTCCAATAAAGAACAGTGCCAACAGTTCACAACTACTCAAGAAAGTATTGAATAGAAGGTTATCAATAGAAGGGAATATTTTTTTAAGATGTAGAGTGGATATGTGAAAAATTGTGCCTTTCTGGAACAAAATATTTGAAGAAGTAAGATTTATAGCTGAGCAAAGACTAGAATATGCCCCAGAATTGATTCTTGCTCATTTTTGAGGATGTTAGGCTAAATAATTATATAAGAAGGACCTTATTTTATTTTTAATTCCAACACCTAAATTAATAATTGCTCAACAGTGGAAATTCCTTGATAATTTAACAATTGAAAAATTGTTTATGGTCAGTTGCTCTTCTTGAAAAGGTTCAGACCTATGACAGTTGCAGCACCCCACAGTCACGTGATCACCAATTGTGACCTTCCTTGCTAGCTTCCCAGAAGCAAAGTCAATGGGAAAGCTGGCAGGGAAGGTTGCAAGTTGCTTGAGTAAGTCTCCCCCACCTGGCAGCAGCCACCCCCTGGCCCAAAATCACTTGCCTGCACCACTGCAGCTGCCTGTACACCCGGCAGCAGCCACCTCCAGGCTTGAAATCGCTCACGTGCATTGCTGCAACCACCTGCACACCCTCCCCCACCCGGCGGCAACCACTTACCTGCCTGCCAGTCTCCTTGCAAGCCACCTGCGACTTGCAACTTCCTGACAGTGCCCCCGCTGACTTTGGTTGTTCGAAGCTGGCAGGAAGTTGTGAGGAGGTCCTTGCTTAATGACCCATGATTCTCACTTAATGACGGCAATGGGGACTGCTGGGATTGCTGTCACTAAGCAATGCAGTCACGTGACATCACGCTTTACAACTGCATCACAGCAGTGAAAATTTGGTTTCAGTTACTGTAGTTAAGCAAGGACTATCTGTAATATGATATTTTATGTTGCTGATTTTACAACTTTTGGCAGAGTTATCAATAAATTTGGAACTGAAATCCCAACAAAATATATTCTGTAGATTTTAAACAGTAAAGCACTTACTATGCAGAGACCAGGGTTTTTTGCCTGTTTGCTTTCAAAATAGGAGGGATTCTGTGGCTTTGTAAAACCTTCCTATTTTGGGCCATGTTTAGACCAAAAAACAGTCTAATCTACCCAATCAGCTAATTCAAAGACTTGATTAAGGCTACATTGCATTGTATTATATTTTGCATCCAGAGTCTTGATCAGTAGACTAGTAATTTTATCAATTACAAATTGAGGTAGATTTTCTATGATAATATTTGAAATACTTTAAAATATTTTAACTTTTATAACTTTCAAACTTGATTTTATTTTTCATCTCTGCAAAATACCCAATAAAAGTGATTGTTAGACCAGTTTGGATCCCAGAGCAGAATAGTGGCATGAATTTTTTCTTTAACTGCATTTCAGACAAAAGTCCCCTGCAGTTCATTTATCCTCCTTCCTTCAGAACTAAAAAGTGTCCTTATTTGTTCAAATGAGAAGCTGGGACAGTTTAATTCATTATTCTTTTGGCCTTATATTTTTTTAAGAAACCTTGAATTGTTCTTTCTGCAAGAATATATGCTCTTCTATAACCCAAGGACATTCTTTTTAGGAAGGGTATTGACTTTATATTATATTAGCCCTTGATTGCTGCCAAAACTCAGGCTGTCTCAGGGAATCCAAAGCAACTGTTCTTTCAGTCAAAAAAACAAAACAAAACATGAAAAGTTGCTCTATTCTTATAAATACATTTCAGAACTCCTATTATTAAGAATGAATCATTTCATGCATTGTGTTTTCATGCTTCAAAGATTGGTGCAGCTACAGAGGAAATTAATTTTCTTAAAATAATTTTATATAAAATGCAACAGAATAAGTTGATTTGTATAGAGATTTTTTTTCTTCCTAGCATTTTTCCCACCATGTGTGTAGGGTGTGCTTTTTTCAGATCAACTGAGTGTTGATCCAATGGTTGCGACAGGCTTGTTGCCCGGGCCTGACGTTGGAGGCTGAGAGAGAGTGACTGTTGTTAGGGGTTAACTTTGCTTTGTTAGTTTTACTGAATGTATTTTTATTGGTCAGTGACCCAAATAGAATTTCTGTCTGTCTGGTCTGTAGTCACCCAGCCAGCTTTCATGCCCAAGGCAGGACTAGAACTCACAGTCTTCTGGTTTCTAGCCTGGAGCCTTATCCACTAGACCAAACTGGCTCTGTTGATTTGTATAGAGATATATTCCTAATATTGCTTTCTGGATTGCCATTGTCAAGACTTTTGTCCAATAAATAATTACATTCTTACCCTGTGACAATAATAAAGGTAGTCCTCATCTAGCGACCACAATCGGGAGCAGCAACTCAGTCATTAAACAAAATGGTCACTAAGTGAAACTGCAATTGTGCTTACAATTTTACTTCAGCTTTCTTTTGCTTTACAGACCTGTGAAAGTTGTAAATGCGAGGATTGGTTGCAAAGTTACTTTTTCATCACTGTGGTAACTCTGAATGGTTACTGTACAAGGCAGTTGCTAAACGAGGACTACTTGTATATGGATCAATAATTCCTGTGACTTTAAGGTTCCTATGACAGAACAGCATTTCTATTATGGCTAGGATTAAGGTTTTCATAGTTGCTGACTTGTCAAGGCCCACATGCTAGTGGTTTCCCACTATCTTTACTGTTCTTCATCGGGTCACTCTCCTGTTCTTTTGTTCTGACCAGCAGAGATGGAAAGAAAGTACAATTGCAGTTGCAATGAAATTTATTCATTGCCTTATGATCTAAAAAAAGATGGTGATAGCAATGATAAGAAACACCAGCAAAACCAGAAGTTGCACAAATTGTTAAGGATGATGCTGCACTTCTGATATATGCTTCCCAAGCCTAGAAATGAATACATTTAATTTAAAGTAAATGTTGCAATACGAGTTTTCAGTGGTAACAAAATAGAAAGCAGAATATAGCTGTTCCTTAATATACTGAAAGCATTTCACATACTTCCAATATTTCCTACAACTATCTTGTATAGTACTGTAATGGGATTTCAGTAGGACAGCAAGTTTATTCATGGTTTGCCTAGCTAACCCAGTGAGTTAAATGTGGAACTGAAATTTGAGCTGGGAGCTTTATATCTCAGAATGCACATTCTTGCTGCTGAATTATTTTAAAATAATATTTCATCATATTATTGCTTTGCTTAAAGATGTTTTTCTTTCTGACCCCAGTCAATTTTTCTTGCAAACATTTTGCTGTAAGAAGTAGGAATAAGAGGCAATAGCGAATATATTTTGCTACTAAATTTAAAGTTCCAGCTATCTTCTTTCTCAATGTATATTGCGTAAAGAAAGAGAGCCGACAGGCAATCAGAGAACAAATATTCATCACCAGAAGAATTACATTCTTTGAAATAGTACAACTAACCATTTTGGTCTTGATATTTGAATGTAATTTAACTCTTTGAAATCTTTATTCTGGCCATGCTCAGGAGAAATCAGTCTTATCTCAGGGTAGTTGAATGAAGCATACAGCACTTCCTAAAGGGAGTACATAATGTTTTGTAAAATCAGGAGTGATGGTTCAATTAGACATTTCTTAGTTGCACTGGTGATTTCAGTGATTAAACAGTGCTGCTGGATTAGCTATGGTTCTGCCTTAGACAATACTCACTCTTACCATTCAAGATGCTCCTATCCTGTGTTCATGCCAGCTTAATTCTAAGATGGTTTAAGAAAATCCTGTCTACAGGTGAAACTCGAAAAATTAGAATATCGTGCAAATGTTCATTTATGTCAGTATGGCAACTCAAAAGGTGAAACCAATATATGAGATAGACGCATTACATGCAAAGCAAGATATGTCAAGCCTTACTTTGGTACAATTGTGATGATTATGGCGTACAGCTTATGAAAACCCCAAATTCACAATCTCAGAAAATTAGAATATTACATAACATCAATAACACAAGGATTGGAAATAGAACAATATCGGACCTCTGCAAAGTAGAAGCATGCATATGTACTCAGTACTTGGTTTGGGCCCCTTTTGCAGCAATGACTGCCGCAATGCGGCGTGGCATGGATGCTATCAGCCTGTGGCACTGCTGAGGTGTTATGGAAGACCAGGATGCTTCAATAGCGGCCTTCAGCTCCGCTGCATTGTTCGGTCTCATGCCCCTCATCTTTCTCTTGGCAATGCCCCATAGATTCTCTATGGGGCTCAGGTCAGGCGAGTTTGCTGGCCAATCAAGCACAGTAATCCCATGGTCACTGAACCAGGTTTTGGTACTTTTGGCAGTGTGGGCAGGTGTCCTGCTGGAAAATGAAGTCAGCATCCCCATAAAGCTCGTCTGAGGAAGGAAGCATGAAGTGCCCCAAAATCTCCTGGTAGACGGCTGCATTGACCCTGGACTTAATGAAGCACAGGGGACCAACACCAGCAGATGACACGGCTCCCCAAATCAACACAGACTGTGGAAACTTCACACTGGACTTCAAGCATCGTGCATTGTGTGCCTCTCCATTCTTCCTCCAGACTCTGGGTCCTTGGTTCCCAAATGAGATGCAAAAGTTGTTCTCATCAGAAAAGAGGACTTTGGACCACTGGGCAACAGACCAGTTCTTTTTTTTCTTTTCTGTAGCCCAGGTAAGACGCTTCTGATGTTGTTTGTTGTTCAGGAGTGGCTTGACAAGAGGAATACGACATTTGAAGCCCATGTCCAGGATCCGTCTGTGTGTGGTGGCTCTTGATGCACTAACTCCAGCCTCAGTCCACTCCTTGTGAAAGTCCCCAACACTTTTGAATGGCCTTTTCCTGACAGTCCTCTCCAGGCTGCGGTCATCCCTGCTGCTTGTGCACCTTTTTCTACCACACTTTTCCCTTCCACATAACCTTCTATTGATGTGCTTTGATACAGCACTTTGGGAACATCCAACTTCTTTTGCAATTACCTTTTGGGGCTTTCCCTCCTTATGGAGGGTGTCAATGATGGTTTTCTGCACAACTGTCAGGTCAGCAGTCTTTCCCATGCTTGTGATTCCTACTGAACCAGCCTGAGAGACCATTGAAATGCTCAGGAACCCTTTGCAGGTGTTATGGATTCATTAGCTGATTAGAGTGGGACACTTTGAGCCTAGAATATTGAACCTTTTCACACTATTCTAATTTTCTGAGATTGTGAATTTGGGGTTTTCATAAGCTGTACGCCATAATCATCACAATTATACCAAAGTAAGGCTTGACATATCTCGCTTTGCATGTAATGTGTCTATCTCATATATTGGTTTCACCTTTTGAGTTGCCATACTGACATAAATGAACATTTGCACGATATTCTAATTTTTTGAGTTTCACCTGTATAATGTTTAGTAACAGTTTGTAAGACCTCCAGTCCAGATAGGAGACTACCACATCCAGACAATTTCCTTACTGCCTTCCCACATTTCTGTTCCTGTGGTAGATTCTCCTGGACATAATATGTGTAGTAGAAACATGCACACGCAGACACAACATTAAATTAAATGTGTATATACACAATTAAAGCAACAGCATGTGTATATATGGAGATACAACAGCCAGCTTATAAACATCCTATCTTTGCTGTTTCTTTCTAATACCTTTTAAATCTATTTTTATCATGAATGCTTTAAGAATGGCTATAACTCTTGCCTTTTAAGTAGAAATGCAGCACAACTTTTTAATGCTTTTTTTCGTGAACTACTTACTTTTCCCTGTGTGTTCATTATTTTTGAAAAAGTCTGATGGTGCCCTGTTTCATGTTTTTCCAATCACCTGAGGTAAAAGGATTTTATCTCCTACTCTCCTATAGCCCACTTAGAGTGAATAACTGAGGGTGAAACCCTTCCATTTCAGCTGGTTGGAAAGATAGTGAAATTATTGGACTTTAAAGGAAAAAAGAAGAAAAATAGGAAGCTCAGGAGGAAAAAAAAGGTTGTAGGTAGGGGGATGGGTTTTGAACCAGAAACTTTCTATTTGCAAGTCAAAAATTATAGCCATTATGCTATTATAGCCCTTATTATATAATAAGGTTAGCTCTAAAATTATCTTATAGACAATTGGGGTATCTGCTGGGGGGTGGAGGTCTAAAAAGTCAAGATGGTGGTTAGAACCACATGACTGAAGTCACATAAAAAGGCTTTGTGTGTTCGTAACAGTCATCTTGTTTCTTTGTTACCACATCATGGGGATGGTCCTGCAAACTGTATCAGCAATGATTTAATTGAAGGGGCATTCCTGCTTCTGTGAAGTAGCCAATGAACAGCTGGAATTATCCTGCAAAAACTGAAGCCCACTATCTGAAATGGACAGCACTTGAAATGACATGACATGAAGAACTACTGTTTGAAAGTGGAGCAGAGAAACATGAGCTGAGGTTGCCTTGATGGTATGTGAGGAATTAGTATAGTGACATGTTTCTGCCCTCCAAAAATAGTTGCCTGCCTTTTCTGGTGATGGGGCAACTGACCAATGCAGATAAACCCTTAGAATCTACTAAACATCTGACTTTGTGAATTAAGAAGGAATATGATCTGGTGAAATCTGAAACTCTATAGTAAATTAACATATTGATTTACAAATTTGAAATTATTAATATAAATGCATTTTTTAAAAAAATATTTTTCTCCCTAAGACTTAAATGTGCCTTTAGGATTATCTTTGTAACAGAAAAGTTGTTTAAATAATAGCACTGCAGTGTGTGTGTAATATATAGTTTACTTGTGATCCCAGGGAAATTATGGTTTTAGTAAATCAAAATTACAGTTTTTCTGTGCTGATAATAAGAAATATGTACTTAAAGGTACATAACTGTAATCATACACTTATGTAGGATGTTAGTGCTACTGCCACAAATAGAAAAAGAAAAAATCCAAACTAATTTGAAAAAAATCCCAGTGTGTTTCAAATCAATGATCGCAATTGGGTTGTTAAAATATAAAACGTATGGACTGGAAAGAATCCAGAAGCCCCATCTGTGAAAAGAGGACTAGTTTTATAATTACAGTCTAGTGAACACACCTGGGGAATAACAACATACCTTGCTCTCTCCGATATTTTCATGCCTCTTGAAAAGTCTCAGGAGGTATCGCTAGCTTTTCTTATTTATTTATTTACTATGTAGATTACCAAATCTTAAAAAAAAAAATTCCACACAGCTGTTTAAAATGCAATAGTTATAAGACATAACATCACAATTATAAAACCAAAAACAGAATCCAGGAAAAATATATCAATAACATAAACAATAATTGGCGTCAACCCCATCTAAGCAAGGGAATATTAATATTCAACGTCAGAGGTCCTTAGCTGTAGTTGATAGGAAACAACAAGGGCTGTTCATGACATTCAGTGTTATCTTAAAACTATTCTAATTATTTTTTAAGAGAAAAGAGTGGAATAGTGCCTTTGGTAAAACATTTTTTTATAAAGACTTATATTTTCATAATACCCAGAGATAAAAGGCATGCAGTGCTTAAATATGGAGGCCTCATCCCTAGCTTTTATATATAGATTTGTTACTTTTTCTTATCCTTTCTTTCTAGTGTGTTTTCAGTGTAAGAAATCACTTGATGAAATTAATTTAGATAATAAACTTTCTTTTAAAGCATCGTACTTAGCTTACTTGCTACTAAGTGCAGATATAGTAACAAAAGAACTTTACAGTTTATCTTAATAATTTATCTCACCACACTCTGACAAAGGATTAATACATAATCTCTGTCTCCTTATTTCCTTTAATTAATGTGGAGCTGAATACAATTTCAGTATTTTATTTTCACTTAATTTTATATAATTTTCCTTACTATAGATAGAATTACTACTGATAGGGTTTTAAAAAAAAAAACCTTGAAAGGGTTTTTAATAAATAACTATTTTACATGTTAGGTTTGTGTATGTGCATGTGTGTTCGTGGATGAGTGTGAAATAACCCAAAATGTGGTTATCTTATTAGCGTAAATGAAGAAATGGCATCACTTTATACTCCCTGACCCTGGCATTTCAAGTAAGTGCCACCTCCCTAATTCCCAGTGCTCATAAATATTATACTAAAGAAACAGACACTCATCCCCTAGCACTTTGCACAAAGGTTATATTTTATTTATTTTGTACAGATAGTTTTTTAAAAAATGTTTTAGAATACAGTTCAGAGGTACTGCATGCTGTCAAACTGTAAATGGGTTACAATAAAGTAGCCTTATTTACTAGCATGAAAGCTTGAAAAAAGTCTTCAGAGCTCCACATAATCATCTCTCTTTCTTTCTGCTTCATGCTGACCAGACCAGATTGTTTTTGTTCTTCTTTAAAAGCAGACACAGCTGTAGTAGAGCAGTTGGCAATTTTCTTTTGTTAATGGATCCAGTTCTTAGATCATATGGACAGATAGCTTATTTCTGTCTCGGCAGGGATAATCTTGACAATTCCTATGCTTAGCTCCTTCTGAAAGGTTATTTTGAGCATAGTAGCACATCTGCATGCTTTCATTTATTTGTGGTTATCTAAATTACTTAGGCAGATGCAGGACCAGAAATGTGTTAGTGACACATTGGACAGAATAGGATATATTGTAATCATAATTGTGATCTCTTGAAAAATATAGGTGAATTGAGATATCAGTTGAATAATAGCTGAGTAGAAGGTATTTAGTAACACAATACTTCCCCATCTGTGAAAATGTAAAAATTTCTTACGTTACCATTATGTAAATAAAAATGAGTTGTCATAAGATGGTTGCGAGATAAAGTGAACCATTTTTGATATTCAAAAGATCACGTTTATTAAGATTACAGGGCAGATATTAATAAACTGAGAAAAATAACATTTCCATTTAAAAAGGAATAGTCATATTCTATTAGATCAGTCTGTCAGTTTAATATGCTTCTCTATTTTCTACCTATTACATGATGTTACTTTCTGCTACTATTGCATTTAGTAGTGATGCTTAAATAAAGACATTTGTATTTTTTAAAATAGTAAATATTTATAGTAGAATGTATATCCAGTTTAGGTGATTGTTAGAATACAGACTATGCAAGCAAGTCTTAGAATTATGTGCAAATGTGAACAAAGTCTTAGAGAGATCTTTCTATTGTATTAACCAGGAGAAAATCTCCATTAGGAATGGACAACATTTTGGTGGCCAAGTTCCAATTTAACACTTTTTGTGGGGTTGGGTGAGTGAGTGAAAGTTAGCAGGCCATGATCACACATCTGGATGGCTCTGCATCAAGTTAGAGTTTGCAGAGGTTCTTTTTTTTTTTTTTTGGTCTGTTTTATACTTGTTTATATACCTATTTTAGGACTTTAATTTTCATATGTTTTTCACATACAAAATGGCAGAAAACTGACTAGTTTTCAGCAGTCATAGTCAGAAGAGGATGACATGAAGGAGATATGGGGCCATAGATTGGTTTATACTGAAGTTTGATGTTGCTTATTATATTCTCAGAATTAGGGAGTCAGAAGTATTCTGAAGAGTAGTCAGGTCTAACACACTCCCAGATACATTTCAAAAGAATCTTTAATATACTTTGCTATACCATCCTATATTAGGGTACAACCATATCTGTAGCTGGGGACTCTGAGGATGAATCCACCATAGCAATTCCTGTCATGCAGAAGACTAGGACATGAGGCATACCAGTGATCTCTTAAAAGCTGGAGTCAGTCTTCAGCAAGGAGAAAAGTGGAGGGAGAGGATAAGCCACTGAGGATGATGGCATGCTAATCATCTCTTTCTTTTCCACCCAATTCAGCAAGGACAGATATATGGTATTAGTATCTCAGGCCGTGCCAATTTTCTTAAGACCTCAAATGTCTACAGTACTTGTCTAGAACAAAACTCAACTAATCACAGCTTAGCTGTCAAGTCCCTCACAGCAAGGCACAAATAAGGAAAGAATAATTACTCAGACTTCTATAATGCGCTTTTAATGCCAGGAATAAGGGTAAGCTATGGAATTTGGGAAACTGCAACAGGAACCTCAAGCCCTCATTTATTAGTGAGTTCATTAAGGCGGAGCCTCTTTGAATGGTTTGAATCTCATTTTTAGAGCATAGACTGAACTGTTGTTTCTGAGGTAAGCTATTGATGAATTATTCTCTTAACTCATGGTTGTTTGTATCTAACATTTCTTTCCTTTTTCAGTTTCTTACAATCTTGCCTGACAGTCTATCACTCTTCGTGCTATCAGAGGAATACTAAGTTGAGATTTCTGATTGGAGGGCTATCTTAGTAATAATAGTTTTTTTTTAAAGATTTCTTTAATCCCGCCTTTATCATTTGTATAAATAACTCAAGGCGGTGAACACAGCTAATACTCCTTCCTCCTCCTATTTTCTCTACAACATCAACCCTGTGAAGTAGGTTGGGCTGAGAGAGAGTGACTGGCCCAAGGTCACCCAGCCAGTTTTTCCCAGCCAAGTGGTTTGTTGGACTAGTTTCTTAAGAAGTTATACACCTATTTTTACCAATTTACATAGAAGACAAAAGCTTCAGTCTATATGCTTCTTCAACCCAAAAAGGTAATTTACCCAGAATTGCAATCCCAAGAGTACATTACTGTTTGCAAGAAATATCCTCCTAGCCTGCTCACATTTAGGTTGCCTCTAGTCACTTTCTATCTCATATATCTTGACTATTCTAATTTTTACTTTTGTGTGGCCAAATTAGATAAATTAGCTATAATGTGAGAAAATAAATCCAACTTTATTCAGTGAATCTTGCTTTTTAGAAAAACACAGTGTGGTGGAGGGAAAACACCAGCTTCCTTGGGAGTAAGCCACAGCATCAGAATATAAGTACCTGCAGACTCAGGGCCTACTAAACATAAAGGCTGCTCTGAAGAAAGGGCAGGAAGTAGAAGAGGAAGAGACAACACCTACCTGTATTAGGCCTCTATAAATGAACTCCTCCACCCTTCTATGCTGCTTGGCTGGGATTCAGCTAATTGCCCAGGCAGAGAAGAGAATTGGCTCCAGACTCTGCAAAGTCTTACTTGGAGAGAAGGAAGGAGCCAGAGACTACTCAACTAAGGAGTTGCTTGTAGGCTCATCAGGCTGGAAGTCTAATTGATGCTATTGGTGCGAGTGCAGGAAAACAAGCCTCAAAAGCTGCTCCAGATCCATTTACTTCCTTGGCTAGAGATTTATTTTGTGTGTTACTTAGAGTTCTTGATTTGGACTGCTGAGGCTCCAAAGAGTCTCATTTTGTTCTGAATCCCTGTTCCTTAATGTTTGAGGTTCCCTACATCTCAGAGAGTCCAGTCTTTGCTTTCTGTTGTTAGGTAGTCTTTCGACAAGGGTCCCTGCCACACATACTTTCTTCTAGCCACATTTTAAGGCATAATGGTAACTTAACATTTCTGGAGTGCTTTTAAGACCATTAGTAAAAGAAAATTGTTTCTGTTTATTTTGTTTTGTATCACAGTACTTAAGAACAGAAGTTCTGCTGGAGCAAGCAAAGCCTGATCCCAGCCCAGCATTTTTTCTCACAGTGGTCAACTAGATACTTCTGGGTTGGGGGTGCTCACAGACAGGAGACAGGGACAAACCCCTTTCACCATATTGTGTAATAAGGCTTTCCACAGGTTAATTTGCATTTTTGAAGAAATGCTTTCCATTTCTAAATCTCCTTCCAATCAGCTTTATTGAATGATCCCTCATCTTAGTGTTTTGAAAGAGAAAAACTTTCCTCTATTTTCTTTATGCTATGCATTTTTTATGCATATCAATTATGTTTCTCCTCAGTTGCCTTTTTTCGAAGATAAATCCCAAACGTTTAGTCCTTCCTGGAGAGGTCTGAGGCCTCTGTTAATTTTGGTTGCCCCTTTATGCACTTTTCCATCTCTATTATATCTTTTAAAAATGCAATCTGAACTGTAAACAGTACTTCAGGTGCATGTATGTCAAAGATTTGTACTAAGGCAGTACACCATTAGAATTTTATTCTCAGATCTTTTCCTAATTGTCCATAGGATGCATTTTGTCTTTTTCATGTCTGCCACACATTGAGTTTACATTGTTTTGACCCTGAGATTAGTGATAGACAACTCTGACCCCATTTGGGTATATATGAAGTTTGGATTTTGTTTTTGTTGTTGTTTTAAATTGAGTTAAATTTGTCATTTGAGAATTTACCCAGTTTTAAGAGATCCTAGGAGGACTTTACCTCAGCATGAAGAATTTACTATGTCTACCTAGGTCAAGATCATTTATTAATAAATTAAAAAGCATTGGTCCCAACACGGATTCTTGATGGACTCTGCTTCTTGAGAGAATTGCCATAAAGCAGGTGGTAATCCAAAAAGAACAGGTTCTCTTATCCTGTGACCATTTAATTTAGTCATAAGTCTGTGACAAGGAACTATGCCAAAGGTTTTTTTTAATATAAAAAATTAAACAGTGCTGACAGGGTCACCTCACATGTCTGTTTACAAACTCCAGTAAAAGGCTGGTGAAAGAAGATTTACATTTACAAAATCCATACTGATTTTCCTTCAGTGAAAGCTTTTCCTCAATGTGCATAGTTGTTTTTTCTTTGATATTGGTTCTACTAACAGATGTTTAACTGGCTGGCCTGTAATTTCTTGGATCTCCCCTGGGTCCCTTTTTAAAAACTGATGTCACATTGCAAACCTTCCAGTCCTTTGAAACTAACCGTATTTGAGGGATAAGTTATGTATTTTTTTGTTAGGTGGTTGACATTTTTACATTTGAGTTCTTTTAAGAACTCTTGGGTGAATGCCATCAGGATCTACTGTTTTCTTACAGTGTAGTCTCTCAAGATGTCTTAGAATAGTTATCCTCCTGCCCTAAGAAAATAAATACAGGTTAGATACTGTCCTATAACTTCAGTAGTAAAGACAAATGCGACTCTCTTGGGCATTCTTCTTATTTTAAAACTCTTTTTTCTGTAATTAAATCCTGCCAGCATTTTCTCAAACTCATTTTCTTAATATGAGTCAGATTGCTTCTCTTATCTGATATCAGGAAAGTACTGATCAGGGTCAGAGTCTCAGATCTTGTTCTATAGAACACTTTGGGTGAGGAATATCATTGAAACATTAATTTCAATTATTAATTTCAGAAGTATGCATTAACCATGGTAACCAATATATCACTTTCTATTTTGCTTCACAGGTAACCTGAATCACAACAAAAATATTCAATATTGAGATATGTAGTAACTTAACTAAGGTAGAAAATTATGATCCAAAATATGAAGTACATATTTGTTATGTCTTAATTGTACAACATAGATTTGTAGTTTCATATGAAGCATTTTATTAGCATTTTAATATTTAAGTGACATATTTATAGTAATATGGTGGTAAAAGTGGTATGGGTGTACTTAACGTATCAGCTAGAATATTGCCTTGAATAATACCACGAGTAAATTAAAATCTATTGATTTGTTATATTGTCTGTTTTGAAGTAAACCTAGCATATCCATATTTTTAATGATACATTCTTTGAATCTGAACCTTTATTTTTGGAATGGTTAATCTGTAGGACCTGGTAATTTAAGGAACCACCTATCTCTGTTAGTGCCTGTCCAGTAAGAGCTAGTAGAATTGGTGCATTTCAGATCCCCTAAATTAAACAGTGTCACCTACTAGGGCCTCAGAGGTGTACCTTCTCTGTTAAAGTGCTTGCCTCTGGAAGAGCATTTGTCTAGATATACATACAGGTAGTCCTTGGGTTATGACTATTCGTTTAGCAACTGTTCAGAGTTACAATGGCGCTGAACGAGGGGGACTTACAATGGCTCCTTGAAGTTCTGACTGTCACAGCGAGCTGCAGTCATGTGATTGCGATTTCCAGTGTTCCCTGCGCTTCCCACAAGCAAGGTCAATAGGGAAGCTGGCAGGAAGACAGAAGTTGTGATCATGTGAGGTCCTCACTTAATGTCCTGCATGGTCCTTGTTTCTGGGACTTCCAGAATTGCCGTCACTAAGCAATGTGGTCACGTGACATTGCACTTTATGACCACGTCCCTTAGTGACGGAGTTCCCGGTCCCAATTGCCATTGTAACCTGAGGACTACCTATATGGCTCCCATTCTGCTGATTTCTGAAAATCTGCCTATTCTCAAAATTCTTAATAAATATAAATAATAAAAAAATAAAACCTGGGTGGTGGGTGATGTAATATTTTTTAATGTTGTTTCATAAGGATTTTCAGGACACACACAATCTGTTTCCCCTTTTTATTCTGGCTTTTTATTGTGTGATGCACCCAGAGTCAGTCAGAGTTGAGCATTTTTTAAATGTATGTAATAAATAGAAAATCCTGTATCCACATTCTGGAGAAGGTGTATTTATGTGGTCATTAAGAGTTCACACCAACTGGATGGTATATAATAATTCAAGGCTTTGAATTGTATATTTCCTAAAGTTTAATTCAACATTATGCTGCTATATAACATGAATTTAGCATTACTAGCTATAATCAAGCAATTGTTTAATCTGAGGATTCATTTGGAAATTGGAGGATTGTAAGATAAGAGATAAGACAATTTTCATATAGAAATTGCTGACATATATCTGATTAGAAAAGGTTGCAAAAAGCCTGCATAATAACTCACTGTTTTCTCAGACTCTAGGGAATACAGGCAGAGTTCTTGCTTTATAAATAAACCAGAAGCTTTCTTTTAAGAAAGGAAATAGTGTATTTTCACTGCTTCTAGTTAATTTAGCAAGACAGTTACTCATGCCCTGATCACCTCACAACAGGATTGTTGAAATGTGCTCTACATGGAACTGCCCTTGAAGACTACCCAGAAGCTATAGCTGGTTCAAAATGCAGCAGCATGAGCAGTAATGGGTGCCTTCCAATAGGCCCATATGTCACTATTGCTACGTGAGCTGCATTGGGTAACATTTGGTTTCTGAATGCACTTCAAGGTGCTGATTATTACCTGTAAATCCCTATATGGCATACAGCCTGGGTATCTGAGGTCCAATAGTTTCTGCCCACCTGATATGTTCCGGCAGAGTGGGTGTGCTCCAGGTCTCCTCTATTAAATGTTGACATCTTACAGGACCAAAGAAACATGTCTTTTCTGTCACAGCCCCCACCCTTTGCAACTGCATCCTCTGTAGAAAAGGACAGTGCCTTCTCTGCTGGGCTTCCAGAAAGCTCTTAAAACCTGTTTTTGGTCCCAGGCCTGGGGTTAAAGTATTAGTATGTTTTAGGGGCCCTGTTGTGATTTGTGTTGCTTTTAAGATTGTTTTAGTCTGGGCTGTATGTGTGGTGTTATGTTTTAATTGCTTTTATGGTTTTGTGGCTTTGTATACCACCTAGAGTCCGTTGGAGTTGGGCTATAACAAATAAATAAATTTTTAGCAAATGGCCAACAAAGAAGTTGAACACAGAATCAGTGCATTTTTAATATTTTAAAAATTCTTATAGATACTCATTGTTACAAAACTACTTTTGGGTTACATTTTTTTTTCTAAATTATTATGACTTCTAAAATATGGAACACAACTTGGCTTCAAGAGCCATTCTCAGATGAGGAAGCAGGCCAGGAAGAGGCTACCCAAGCAGACTCTGACATGTCAGGACTAAGCAATGGTGTTGAGCTGGCAATGGCTCTACTACAGTGGTACCTCAGTTCACAAACTTAATTCGTTCCGCGACTCTGGTCGCGACCCGAAATGGTCGTGAACCGAATCAAATTTTCCCATAAGGTTCAATGTAAATATGGTTAATCCGTTCTGACCCCAAATTTGGTCGCCAACCGATTTCTGGTCACGACCCGAGTCAAATTTCCCCATAAGGTTCAATGTAAATACGGTTAATCTGTTCTGAACCATATGTTTTTTTTTTTAAAAACCGCAAAAATATGACACAAAGTACAGTACGAAGAGAGAGAAAGCTAACCTTGCTCGACGTGACTCCCGGCGTGGAGGACAGGAAGGCGGGTGGGGAGGCGGTTACTGCTTGGAGGGAGAGTCCCCCTCCCTACAGGAAGCCGCGACCATGTGTCACGGGAGGGAAAATGGCCGCGGATCCTGTTCGTCACCCGATCCGGCATTTGCGAATGGAGGCAAATTTTTGCATCTGGAGCTGTTCGTGAACCAAATTGTTCGTGAACAGAAGCGTTCGTGAACCGAGTTACCACTGTATTCCTGCTCTAGACCCAACAGAACAACTCAGAGAAAGAGCCTGCTCCATGCAGCCGAAATAATGCCAGCGTCTGAAGAGGGAGCATCAAAAGACTTAAAAGACTTAAAAAGTGCTAGACTGCCAAGAGGTGGCTGGATCTGGCAGGACTGCTGAGGAGTCACTGGCTGAACAAAATTGGATAACAAAGTTGAAGTAATGGGTAAGTGCTAACATAGAGTCATAGGTAACAGTAGGTTTACCACCAATTATATCCAAAGATTTTGCTTCATTTTCATTGAAACAGTGCAATCCTTAACAGTAAACAGCATTCCATTCACTGTTCTCTGAAATCTTTCAGTATTCTAGTTCCAGGAGCGATTTCCATTGTGTATTTAGAACTGTCCCAAGAGAAATAAAAGAAAGCAGCTAAAAATTCAACTGTTTTTTCCCTTTAGTTTTAGTTTGAGACATTTCAAACAGTGTAGATCAAATCTAGATTTAGCAAGAAAGTTTAAAGAAATAATATGTGGAAAGAAACACTGCAAGAAGCAAAGAGAACACCAAGTATTTTAATTGTATTGATGTAAATGAATAATCATTCTATGTATCTTAAATATAAAACAACAAATTATTTTGTAAGTAGCTGGATGGAAAAAAATTGAGTGCTGAATAATCATCATCAGATCAGATTGGCCTGGATTCCATTTCTGATAAAGGAAAACAATATCTGCACTTTTCAAAGCTTTTGACAAAATCTGTTAGTAAGGGAACCAAATGCATCCACAAAAACTAGAAATAACTGGCAAGAAAGAAGTAGTTTTAAAAATTAAATACATATTAGATATGAAAACCAAGTAAAATATGTTGCTGTAGCACAACAGGATATCTTATCCATTGGAGTTCTGTATGGAGTACTGTATTCTACTATATTCTTTCTAAAGTACTAATCATTATAATATGTATTGGTATATTATAAATTTTGAAAAGAATGAGACTTTAAATTTTATAATGTAAGAATCTGTCTTACAGTGAGACATGATACTGGTTCATTTATCCCAGTTTTCTACATCATTCTAGAACATGTTATACAGCAAATGAAATTGTATACTATTAATCAAGAATTGGACAATAAAGGATCAAGAATGCTTACTTGAATGAAAGTAAGCATTCAAATATTTTTTTAAAAACTTTTTTCCTGTAGGGATATTCAAGCAGATACTGCTGAATAGAGATCTATTGATAAAAGAAAACAATTGATTCAGTAAATGAATGTCCTAAAGCTGTAGTGTTGAGTCATATATGTTGATAGTTTCCACGATCCTTATCAAGTATATTTCTCTAAAACGTGAGCAAATCCTTTATTCCCACCACAATCAGTTAACAGCAAGAAAATAGATAAGCAGCATTTTGAGCTGAAATGGTGCAACGTCATAATTGAAAAATAGTATGTGAAAAATGTATCTGAATGCAAAGCATGGTATTTATAGCTTCAATTTTAGGTCAGGATTTTTCTCTTGGTTCTTTGAGAGTAAATTGTTTCTATCACAAGAACATTTATTTTCACCCTGCAATAGGGTGATTGCCAACTAGCTATCTTTGCCAATGGGCTAGGTATGTTACCTGTTTGTAGCAGAAACAACAGAAAGTCTTATAAAAGTTTAAATAGAAAGCCATTTATTATTTTTAAGATGCAACAATGTTTTTGCAGTTATTTTTGTTACCTCAGCTGATTGCATTTCCTGCTGGAGTCACAGGCTATTTTGGCTCCCCCCTGCCTTACAAGATGTAGAATCTCTGCTGATTGCCTCTTCGTTGTACAGCATCTACAGTATCCATCAGTCTTAATAACCTTCCAGTAACATTTGAAGGTAGATCTCTGTGCCCTAATAGACTCTCTGGGGAGACTAGTGTGCATATTGTAACTTGGAGAAGACTTGTGGCTTGTCATAAATACCAGGACAGATTATTCAGGTGAAAGTAATTGTAGGCACATATAGAATAAAAAAGCCTGACACCGGTCTTGCTCACAGAATTCTGATGTGCTATTTGGTAAATTTTTGTCATGCTTGAAAAATTCACAGCTAGAAATATTTATTTATTTTGGGTGATTGTGATTGTTGTCTGATTAAAAAGGGAAAGGTGGCATAACTCCCCTCAAAGAGAGTAATCACAGTCCACTATTCATACTTCTTCCTAGCAAAACTAGTTTTTTTTCATGTGCTATTTGTCTGGGAGTCTTTCTGGGCAGGAGATAAATACAATGAAATCTCTAGAACTCTTGACTGAAAAATACACAGAGTAACTGTGAGAAGAAGGAAAGAGCAAGCACTCTGCAAAAAGCAAATAACAGAGATACTTTGTATTACATCAGATAATATATTCTAACAATTATGTTGCCTTGTGCTTTTCTTGTTTATTTTAATTTATTTGTTTTCCATAATGTATAGATTGATCTAATCTGAACAATTCTGGGCAGTGTACTCATCAGGTTAATGTATCTAAAAAGTTAAAAGCAATAGAAAGATCCACACACAACAACAACAACAACAACAACAACAACAGACATCCTATAATTATTGAAGGGACCAAAAGGCCATTGAAACAGGGTTGTTTTAAGGAGCTTAAAATATGAGAAGGGTAGGAGCCAACTGAACCTCCAATGGTACCATATTCCCTCCTTTATCCAGCCATCTCAATATTCCAAATGCATCTGAGAGTCATGCCATAAAAGAACTTACAGGTAATAATCAGCACTCTAAAATGGAAGCCTAGCAGTAGCCAATATAGCAAATCCAGAATAGGTGTACTTCTGCAGATATGGGTTTCCAAGGATTATTAGTCTGGCCACTGCAATTTGCACCAATTGCAGCTTCCAAGTCATTATAAGCCCCCATAGAGTATATTGCTGTAGTCCAGTCATTTTAGGGGCATGAATTTCTATCCTTGTTCAGGTGGAGTCACAACTGGCGCACAAGCCAAAGCTTTAATGCTGCTCATACAGGAGCCATGAATCCAAGAAGACTCATATCATGAAGTGATCCTTTGGGAGGAACATGAGTCTGTCTAAAACAACTATTGGGGCCAATATTACCAGACCCCCTGATGTTTCTGGATGTATAGCAGCTGTGTCCTACTAGGGTTTTCATCTAAGCTTTTTCCTTCTTGCCCAGACCATCAAAGCCTCCAGAAACTGGTTCAGGACATCTGGAGCATCTCCAAATGGGGCTAGATACAACTAAGGGTTGTCAGCATATTGATGACCTCTTATCCCAAACAAATGGATGACCTCTCCATCAGCAGAATAGTAACAACAATGGTCAAAGCCCAAAAACATAGCAGATGCAGTGCAATCTAGTAAAATAGAATATGCATATTTTAAAAAACCCACAAATTTAATAGCAAGAATAGCATGCTAAAAACTTAGGAAAAAAGTACATAATTAGCTGACAATTTTAGTCTTAGGCAAAACTCAGACATAGCACTTTCTAACACAATCACAACTAAATAAAATTTGCCAACTTTCCTACAAATTTCTATAAACAAATATCTAAAGTAATAAAAGATATGCAGTCTTCCCCATAAACTGACCCCTGCATTTAATTAAGAGAGGAGTTAATCAGAGCAGTTGTGGTATGAATGACATCATAAGATGCAAAGCTGTTTCAGTAACTACATAGATCTGTCCAAGTAGGAACCAGGTATTAAAATAGTTTGAAGGAAACTTTATTTACTTTTGAAAATAGGAAATTTGGATGCTGTCTGAAATATTAGCGCTGACCATGCACGATTGCTAAAATAACACCAGACCATATTTTTTGCCAATGCTCACAGTCATTCTCAGTTAGTTTAGATATTACAGTTAGTTAGTCAACATACCTCAAAAACACTGATGTCAAATCCATGAAGTACATAATCCTTCATATCAATTTTTATAGAGGGGCCAGATAAAGTTTATTGTAACATTTGCTGAAATCAAATTTGCCACTGATGTTTTTTGTATTAATGGTAACATTAACAAACTTGCAACTTTCATATTAATGCTTGTATCCAGTCAGATAATTCTGGTCAAGTGACCAAAGGTGGTGGTTTGAACAACCCATATGTGGCTTCAGCAAATGTTACAATAAACTTTATCTGGCTCCTCTGTAAAAATTGATATAAAGCAATATGCGTTTCATGGATTTGACATCAGTGTTTTATCACTACTGCATTCAGCTTTTCTCCAGCTGATGCTCTTGAAGTATGTTTAGATTTCAGGAACTAGAATTTTCAGCCAACAAAAAAATCTAGGGTAGGAATCTGGGAGTTGGAATAGTAATATATGAAAAGCATGAAATGGAATAGTAATATATGAAAAGCACATGCCATGGCAATTGATATCTCCCATCCCTACTTTTGAAACTTTGGTCATCTGGCTCAAAAAAGCCTTGTCCATGTTTTCAGTCTGCCTAACGTATATACAAAAGTCTACACAATTATATTTGTTTCTCTCTCCCTTCATGCTTACCCATTCACTTTAAACAAGATCTCCATGGTTTACTTCATAAATTTCTTTATAGCCATATACTTTCTTCTTCCTTTTGATATATCATTTTTGAATAAGTTGTAGACCTTGGAGGCTATGTTGCAATCATTGTGGCATCCCACGAAATCTCAATGATACCTCCGGTATCATATTTGTCCAAGTTAGGATTTTAAGTTCTCCTTGTTTTTTCCCGTACTTGTGCACTGGTGAAGATACATCTGAGATTATGAATGATACACCATACTAGCTTCACAGTTTCCTGCCAGTCTCTAACCATCTCCTCTGCTATTATGCTTCTCTTTATTTCCTATATTGTAGGCTCCAAGGGAGTATGTTCAGTTGGGGAGTATGTTCAGTTGTCGGCATTTTCCATCTTTCTCCCCTCCACATTTTTCCCCTCTAGATTAAAGCTGTCCTGATTAATTGGTGGGGCTCCTCCCAAAGACATTCATTCTAGTCTTCATGAGATGTAGCCTATCTCTTGCCAAGAGTGCTTTCATATAGGTAGCACGGTCTGTGATTAAGGAACTCAAGCCCTTTCTGGTGGCACTGACTACATAGTTGTTAACTTCCATGGTCCCGTTCTGTCTTTTTACGCCATAGTCCTTAACTGGAAGGATGGGGCATGGATCGCTTTGAATAGCAAGAGTCTGAGATCAGATGCTGAGCTTCACTGAGTGTCACCTGAATCTCTTACTCCTCTGGGTCACATGCTTCTACTTATCTTCTTTTTCATGTTTTTTTGTCATATTTGCCAGTGAATTCCAGTTTAGTGAATATGCACTGGGGAACTCTTTTTAGCTTTTTTTCTTTGAAGTGGCTTTGGTCTGTTATAGAATGTCTGCAAGCTTGAAATTATCCTCCAGTGATTTCTGAATACTATCACTTTAGTGTCTGATTGGTCTCTACTAATCTCCTTGCAAATGTATTGACCTGACTATGTAAATAGCAGAAGAGTACTATTGGCAGTTGATCACATAACTTTTATTAGAAAATGAGCAGGTATTTGCTTGAACTATTGATCTAGCTATGCCTGCTCATTGTCCATGGCTGTTACTACAGGGTGCGTCACAGCCATGCAGATTGGATTTTATTACATTGATTATATTTGGTGTTAATTGTGTATCCTGTGATGGAATGGAATTATGAAGGCCAGGCTCAGGGATATAAACATTTTCTTAGCTCGACAGAGGAGCACGAGGATGAGACTGGCACCTCCATGAGGAATTCACACTGTTGTGGCTTGGGAGCTGGAGTTTCAGTCTGGGAAGATTCTTGCTAGAGGTTGTAGCTAATAAACAAAGCTGAACTGAATTTGCATTGTCTCTTGAAGTTCCTTCGGCTAGGCCTGACACCTCCACAGATTACTATGACAGTAGTAGAGCTATTTCTTGCTTTACTTGACCTTTCAAAAGCAAACTTCATAAATAATCCTTTGTTTATCACCACCACTTTATCTCTCTATTCAGGGCACATATACTTCTGTACATTTACATCTACTTACTGAGATTCATACGTCTGACGAAGGAGGCTGTGATTAATGAAATTCATTCCTCCTCTCCTCTCCTCTCCTCTCCTCTCCTCTCCTCTCCTCTCCTCTCCTCTCCTCCCCTCCCCTCCCCTCCTTAGAGTTGGTTTCTCTGTGTATGCCTTTTTGCTGCAACAAATACCCTCAACCTTATTATTTATTTATTTATTTATTCAATTTATATGGCCGCCCATCTCAACAAGTGACTTTGGGTGGTGAACACAGTTAAAATAAAATAAAATGTTACTATCATTAGTATTTATTGAGTTCCTTGTTTTAATTTTGTTCAGTCTTATGAAATTTGCCCAGGAAATGTCTTGCAACTGGAAGTATTAAAAATGCAATATATAACTTCCAGTAAAAGTTAAGCACTTTTAAGGATTATTCAGTTCAGTGGCAGATATTACATTATCAACTAAAGTGTACTTCTTTGACTTGATCTTGTTTCCTTTATAAAAGTGCATGGTTATATCTTTTAACCAATTTCCTAACAAAATAAACTATTTTTGAGTATCAAAATGTTTAAAACATGAACTGTAAACACAAATAGTGGAAAAGGAGAGAAAGAGACAAGATATAAAAATTATTGTTCATATTTTTGTTCTTTTTGAGGGGGTTGCTTTTCGTGTACTTGTTTCATTTTTTGTATTTTGTAATTTTTATATTTCTTCCTGTAAAGTTTAAGAAATAATAATTTTTCTGCATCTACAATAGTTAGGTACAACTATTTGACTTTATAAAGTTCTTCTTCTATACACACATGCCTGTACACACATACATACACATATGTGAGTATTCTGGGAAATGCTAAATTTGAGTCTCACCATTGGGCATCTTAAAGCATTGAAGTGAATGACTGTGCTCTGCCATCTCAATTTGTTTTTTTGTCTGAATCTAAACTGGTGAGGATGGAACTTGTCAACTTAGATGTCTCTAGTATTGTCTTCATAAAATTCTACATGAGAGAGGCTGGAATACAGTGAAAGAGAAAGACATCTGTCCCTGGGGCTCCTCCATTGTTGACTGGTAAAGGCATTGTTTTCCCCAGTGTGTGAGAGCCACAATACGCATGTGGGCATTTTGGAATGAGATCAAAGAGTAAAACTGAGGTCAACAAAAGGACCCTATAGGTGGCACAACACTTGGTTTAATAGCCACCACATGCCTAATGAAGGTACATTTGTGAATATTACATGCAGTGTGTGCAGAAATAAAATGTGCATTTTACTCTGTACTTCATAACATTTTCCCATTGCATACTTTGGTTCCAGATATCCTGCCCATCCTGGTAGGAGCAACTAGCAACCCATGTGACAAGAATCCTAAATAACTTTTAACAGAGAGACCTTTGCTTTTCTTCATCTCAAATGAACCTTTATTAGAAGTCTCCATAACACCATGTAATCATGAATGAATGCAGATAAAGCACTTCGAGGAACTCTTAAGTTCACAGCCATTTGACCAGTGTAGCAAATGCTTGTTTTCTCAGTGCCCTTGCCCTGCTGTGATTCCATCAAAGTCTAGAGAATAAAAGGCTTTTTTCCCCACTTCCTCATAAAAGAAGCTTTTGTTGGTGAAGAGAGCATTCAGAATGTTCTAACAGTGTCTGAGAACATGCCATTCTTTCCTATCCTGTTATTGTCTCTACTAAACCAGTGGTAGGATTTTATTTTTTTCTCATTGTAGCAGCTTGAGATCTTCCCAGTTTTTAGAAATAGTTTTTGTTTTTAAGTATATTTCTAAGAAAAGGAGAGGTCCTTACCTAGCCAATAATGTTAGTCGTTCTGAAGTAAGGTGATATTTCTTGATGGATTCAGAAAGAAGAATCATATATTTGGTTGTGATTCTTTGTTAAGCTGGCAGTAGTAGAGGACTGAATCTTCATATTTTAGGAAGGTTCACTGAAATAGAAATATGCAAGCACTGCAGAAAACTGGACCCTGAGCTGCTTTTGAAGTAGAACAGGATTGAACCAAACTGCCAAACTTCTCTTTTATAATGGTGTTATGTTGAAGTTTTCTCATCTCAGTTCAGAAATATTTCTAAGAAGCTCCTCAGTAAACATTGCCAACAAGTTGTTATCTCTCGATTTGTAATATTAACATTAATCAGCTCAGGAAGACGCGCTTAGAGTTCATCCCCTTGGGAGATAAGGGGTGGAAACAAACACGTCTTTTCACTGGTGGCCCTATTCCTGTGGATCTTACTGCACCCTGGAATCCATAGGTCCCCCATACTTCTATCATTTAACAAAGCAATGAAGACCTGGCCTTTTAACAGAACATTTGGAACTAAAGATCTTGTGCCATGGGTTATTTTTGACCCTTAAGTATATTTTAATCATGTTTTGTTATTTATACTGATATTTTATGTTAGCCATCCAAAGTCTTAGAAATTGGGCAGGATGTAAATTTTAGAAAACAAGCGATGGAAAAAGGTCAGCAAGTGTGAAAGCCAAACGGGTAAGAAAATAGTCTCTGAGATGATAGAGAAATGCCTAACCCATTTCTCCTTGGTACAATGGTTGCTGCCAAGCAATACTTTTTGATGGAAGAAAGAACCTGAAAAAGGGAGTCTTTCTACAAGGCTGCCTTTTATCTCTTCCTCCACTTCAGCTGATTGGAATAGATATTGGTTATGTTCACACCACACAGTTAATTAAGCCAGATTTCCCTTGGGGAACAGATTTATGGTCATATACAGCAGCACACCATTACGGATATTCAAGTATGAAGTGGACATTTTGGGCAGCCTCCTAGCCACTACAAAGGAGACTGGGCGGCTATTACTTCCTGTTTATTTTTTTAACCCAGGGACCACATCTGCAAAATTCAAATATCTGCTGTGGCCCAATCAGAGTTATTCCCACCACAAATGGGCTTAGGGGCTTCCCAAAGACCTTTTGCCTTTTATTTTCTCATGTATTTATGGGGGAAAGTAAAATGGGGGCAAAATTAAAATGCCTATAGAAGTCATGTTTCTCTGGCATTGCTCTAAGACTTTTCTGGCATCTGGGTGAAAATGTTACCCCACCATTAACTCTTTCATCTCTGTACAGAGGATATGGATCAGTTGGTTTAGCACCAAACATCCACTACTATTTTGAACTAGAACTAATTACTTCAAATGCCCTCTGTCTGCTTACTGGTTTTAGCCGTTCCCCACATATTATTCTCCCCTTCTTTCAAACCAGTTACGTGTGTCATCAAAGACAGCCCCTGATGATGGAGAGAGAGGCCTAAGGTTAGTGGCCTCACAGCAGAATGATGGAAACAGCAATCTGATGGACGGTTGTTAGAACTGCTGGATATCTTTTTAATTTCCAAGAGCTCTGGAGAGACTTTTTAGGTGCTTTTGAGAAAAGAACAAAATGTAAATGTGATCAGCATAATTTAGTGCTTTGCATCTGGTTTTGGAGATGGTTCCAATAAACCTTAGCGAAACTTGGTCCGAATTTAGACTTAAAAACTTGATTTATTTGTATTTGTAGCCCCTTGTACTGATCTGAGTAAAAAAACAACAACTGATAAGTTCTGTGTCTGTATCTCTTAAATCAAAGGTGGGGCTCTGGCAGACCGTTCTGCACTAGTGGAGGGCATGGATAAGTGGAAGCTATTGCATCACTGAGTGCAGGAGGGATTTTCAGACTTATTCTAAATGAAAGGAAAGCTGGAATGTGGCAAATGATCATGATTCTATTTATGCCTGCTTGAATGAATATGTATTAGGAGGATTCTCATAACAGCGTATGAAATTGTACTGGTATGCTTAAAAAAACCTCATAAAATATCAGAACTCAGCCTCCTGGAGCAAAGTATTTGATTGCTCTAAATCTCACTTGTGGGAAAACAACTGTGTTGTTGAAGGAGTCATGTCTACCATTTGTGGTCATAGCAACTATATCAATCAAAGTTTGCACAACTTTGGCATAACATATGGCCCCCTTACAATTGGAAATATTTCAGTCTATGCTGTGATATTCCTTTTGTATGCCTTTTATGTCAATTACACTCTGAACTTTAAGTTGTCTGTTCACTTTTTTGTTTGTTAGATTTTTCCATTGTTCTAAAAAGAAACACTATGTTGATTTTACCCTTCTTTTTGAAAAAGGATAGAACATGGGGAAGTGAAGATCAGTGATTGGTGTTTTGCTAAATATGAAACTAATAACATTTCACATGCAGAATGAATTGATATTTCATTCATTCCAGCCCTTTGGAATATTCTCCCCCAGAGGTGTGACAGGCCCCTTCTGTCCCAGCTTTCTAGAAAGGATTAAAGACCTGGCTTTGCCAACTTGTGTGGGACAACAAGAATGTCACCCAATCCTGGGGGTGGCTGGTGCCTTGATGATGTTCCCCAAGCTACTTGCCAATTTAATATCTATTCTTGGATTATATTTATTTTCATTTATTCAGGACCATTTTACATTGAATTTGTAATTGATTTTAACCTCTTTGTAAACCACACAGAGTTGTTTTTTAATGATATGGGCGGTGACAAACTTGATATATAAATAAATACATAAATTTCTCACAATTTAAAGGTAGTTTCTTCAGCTTCATTTCGGCTTGTTTGTTTTCACTTTCTTGGAGAAAAAAAGAAAGGGGTTTGAGCACATAGAGACTATATTTCTCTTACTAAAGTGTAATCATTGTTATCCTACAAGAAAAAAAGTGCTCTAAGAAAATACTGGGACTTGGGAGGAAAAGTTTGATATTAGTCTTCTCCTTCTTCAATCATATCTCCTGTTTGATTTGTAATAGCCGCATAGCATTTGAAGTAAGCAGAGGATGGGATTTCCAAAATGTTTGTTATTTCTTAGTATATGATCTTACAAACCTTTTCTGCAGGTCAGTTAGATGATCCTACAGGTCAGTTAGACGTTCACCAAGATTCCTGTTCCTCATTCACCAAGAAGGAGCTAATGTAATTGCTTGATGCTGCAGCAAATCTCTGAAACTGTATATTCATACAATGTACAGTATTTATGCATTCTGATATGAATTGTTTAACATGGACCACTCTTAATTTGTTTCTTAGAGTAGTATGCAGTTTGTGGCATTCATATGTCACTAAGTTATAACTTGCAGCATTCTTCACTGTTGGTTATAGTTCAGTATCTGGAAAGCCATAGGACTTGAGTTAAGATGGATAGAGTCCCTTGTTGGATGTGCTTTTGTCTATGTATTTGTATACAGCAACCAGATCCCATCTTGTTTTCTTTTGTATTGTGTTTTTATTGTTTATTATATTGTGATCCACCCAGAGTTGGGCTTGGTGCTGAGAAGTGCCTAAACTGAATTAAACAAATAAATAAATAAATTTCACATAACTGATGCAATTTAAGTTGTTGCAGAGTTAACTTTTAAAATTTCTAGCAAGTATGGTTAATGGTTAGGAATCAACAATATACAATGGCTGCAGATTTATTAATTTTTTATACCTTGTTAATTTACTATCAGCTCCAACAGGACTTCCAGCAGTTAACTTTGTTTGTTTATAGAATTCATAAGGTTGTCCAACTCATAATTTATGGCAGCGTGCATCAATAAAAGTAAAAAATAAATATCAAATTTAAAAAATATAAAGCCAATATAATAAAGCACAATCACAAACATAGATAAACCTTAAAACAATAAGAAGTAGATAAAACTATTCCAACAACAGCAAAATATAGCCGTTCCAGGTGACATCACAAATAAAAGGTCCTTTAGATTAGTTATCTTTTGATTGCCTTTCTAGAAGCTATTAGGGAGGGATTCCTTATCCTGCTATTTGTACTCAATAAAGTCTTTGGTAATCCACATAAATTACAATATGAATTTGTTAATTTATTTAATAAATACATATGGACATTGCCAGATGAAAAGTAGAAATACTAATTGAAAATAGTTATAGAAAAAATGCAAAATACAATTAAATTTAATATACCTACATATCCATTAAAATAAAAATATCCATCATAATACTTTTTAAAATAGAAGAGGTCAATTACAGCTAATGATGTAGATGTTTATTTTGTTATGTATGGTCCAATACCATACTCAGGAAAAGTCTCCTGAGAATACCATGGACAGCCTAGAAAGCAAATGGATCATCCAATAAATCAACCCAGAGTTCTCACTCGAGGCGCAAATGACAAGACTCAAATTATCCTACTTTAGACACATTATGCGAAGACCCAGTTCTCTGGAAAAGGCTGTAATGCTGGGAAAGGTGTGAGGAAAGAGAAGAAGAGGATGACCAGCAGCAAAGGGGTTGGACTCAGAGTAGTGATGGGGGTACCCTTGGAAGAGCTACAGGACCGGCTTAGGGACAGACCATCATGGAGAAAATCTACATGGCCACTAAGAGTCAACAGTGATTTGATGGCACGTAATCATCCTCCACAACCATACTGATAAAATTTACTTACAAATAGCCTTTAGAGACATCAGTTTGAGGAAGACTGTGCTTGTAAATCTCCATGCTATTGGTCTATTTAAGCATTTTTTAAAAAGCTCTTTAGCCTTTTAAGTTATTCTCATTGTTTTATATCCTATTTTACTTAATATCACATTAATATAGTTCATAGTTACAGTATTAATATTAAATATAGTTTACTTTCGATAGTAGCGATATAGTGATTTTACATTTCACGTCAACTATTTTTATTTTTCTTTGGTTGTTATCCTATTTTTTTTTTTGTCTGCGCTCAGTCATTACTCACCCTGCAGTGCCTGCCTGGATGAGTCCTTGCCTGGACGAATCCTGTGCAGTTTTCAAGGCAATTGTTTCGGAAGTGGTTTGCCAGAGCCTCCTTCCTAGAGCAGAGCCCAGCTGGTGAGCGCAGGAGGCGGGATTTCCGTTGCTTTGCGCCCTTTTCGGGCGAGTGCAGTTTTGCGCTTACCGGCAGCTGATCCCATCTCTCTGTGCAA
This sequence comes from Liasis olivaceus, assembly GCA_030867105.1. NCBI lineage: Eukaryota > Metazoa > Chordata > Lepidosauria > Squamata > Pythonidae > Liasis > Liasis olivaceus. Next base: position 24,037,435 of record CM061354.1, read on the forward strand.
GGCGCTGCCAGCATTTTTCCTCCCACCGGAGTGAGAGTACCCATTTATCTACTCACGTAAGTTTTCGAGCTGTTGGGTTGACAGGAGCTGGGGAGGGAACAGGAGCTCACCCTGTTAACGGCGAAGGCTGGACTCGAACCGCTGAAGCCGTCAGCCATTTCTGGCTGGCAACTTTCAGCGTCATTAAGCCACCATGTCCCCTTGTTATCCTATAGTTTTACCCAAATTACATACGTAGCTACCGTATTCACTTTTGTCTTTATAATATTAATGTTACAATCTTAATGGTATTGACATCATGATATTATAGGTTGTGCTAGTAATTTAAATTTTAGTAATTTCTTCTAGTATACAGGCTAGACTGTTATACAATGGGATGGCTGTAATTTTATTCTTGAATGTTATGTTATGCTGATTGATGACTGAAATAAAGAGAATCAGTTAGGTGACCTTGAAAGAAACAGGAAAGCATTATGTAAGCAAAGAGGGCTGAATCATTTCTTAAGTACTGTGAAACAAGAAACAAGTTCTGGAAGAGGCTCAGGCAGACTTTTCCCAGATTCTCTACAAGATACTACTGTGAAATATATCCCTGTAAAGCTGAGGATCAAATCTTAAAAACCAGCTTAAAAATAAACATTTGCAAAGGGAGGATGAGAAATTATGCAGACTTTCCACCAGAAAGAATTGCAAGAAGGTAACTATGTATTTACAGTGCTTTAGTGCTTATAAGCAATAGTCCCTCTGAAGTTCAATAAATAATATTTGAATAAGATATGAAATAAGTCAGCAGCTTGAAGTACTTTTATACGATTATTCATATTATTTTGACTCTATTAATTAGATAGTGAAAGTCAGTAAATACAGTTTGTATTGATGACTAAGGAAATGGATTTGACCTATAAGCAGATCAGGAAAGGCTAATGGAAAAATATGCTATTCATGCATACACTGATTAATAGAAGTACAAATAGTTTATTTATAATATCTCAGTGTAACATTTGTGTAACATTTCAACTAGTGTCAATGGTTATTGTTTCAAATAATTGTTTTAGCTACTGTACAGAAGGATGATATATATATTTTAAAAGAGCTATTTTATATTTGTAATACATAGTGGAACTAATTTTAGTATTTCTAATACCAGTGCCAATAAATTGTGACTTTTACTTCTTTCATTATTTATGGATATCAGCATTTTATACAGTAGTTAGTTAATGCTACTAACTATAGAGTGGGCCTATATAAGTAATAGGAAGAATGGAAGAAACTGATCTGTTGTACGATTAAAAATGATAATATTTACAAATGCATAGTATTTAAGTTTTAATGGTGCTATTTCAATTTGCATAGTGCTGTAGAGATATTTAGCACTGGAACTGTGTTGGACTGGAAGACTTGATACAACATATCAATTAGCAAACTTTGCAATTCAAACATACAGGTGAAACTTGAAAAATTAGAATATCATGCAAATGTTCATTTATGTCAGTATGGCAACTCAAAAGGTGAAACCAATATATGAGATAGACGCATTACATGCAAAGCGAGATATGTCAAGCCTTACTTTGGTATAATTGTGATGATTATGGCGTACAGCTTATGAAAACCCCAAATTCACCATCTCAGAAAATTAGAATATTACATGACATCAATAACACAAGGATTGGAAATAGAACAATATCGGACCTCTGCAAAGTAGAAGCATGCATATGTACTCAGTACTTGGTTTGGGCCCCTTTTGCAGCAATGACTGCCGCAATGCAGCGTGGCATAGATGCTATCAGCCTGTGGCACTGCTGAGGTGTTATGGAAGACCAGGATGCTTCAATAGCGGCCTTCAGCTCCGCTGCATTGTTCGGTCTCATGTCCCTCATCTTTCTCTTGGCAATGCCCCATAGAGTCTCTATGGGGTTCAGGTCAGGTGAGTTTGCTGGCCAATCAAGCACAGTAATCCCATGGTAATTGAACCAGGTTTTGGTACTTTTGGCAGTGTGGGCAGGTGCCAAGTCCTGCTGGAAAATGAAGTCAGCATCCCCATAAAGCTCGTCTGCGGAAGGAAGCATGAAGTGCTCCAAAATCTCCTGGTAGACGGCTGCGTTGACCCTGGACTTAATGAAGCACAGTGGACCAGCACCAGCAGATGACATGGCTCCCCAAATCAACACAGACTGTGGAAACTTCACACTGGACTTCAAGCATCGTGCATTGTGTGCCTCTCCATTCTTCCTCCAGACTCTGGGTCCTTGGTTCCCAAATGAGATGCAAAAGTTGCTCTCATCAGAAAAGAGGACTTTGGACCACTGGGCAACAGACCAGTTCTTTTTTTTCTTTTCTGTAGCCCAGGTAAGACGCTTCTGACGTTGTTTGTTGTTCAGGAGCGGCTTGACAAGAGGAATACGACATTTGAAGCCCATGTCCAGGATCCGTCTGTGTGTGGTGGCTCTTGATGCACTAACTCCAGCCTCAGTCTACTCCTTGTGAAAGTCCCCAACATTTTTGAATGGCCTTTTCCTGACAATCCTCTCCAGGCTGCGGTCATCCCTGCTGCTTGTGCACCTTTTTCTACCACACTTTTCCCTTCCACATAACCTTCTATTGATGTGCTTTGATACAGCACTTTGGGAACATCCAACTTCTTTTGCAATTACCTTTTGGGGCTTTCCCTCCTTATGGAGGGTGTCAGTGATGGTTTTCTGCACAACTGTCAGGTCAGCAGTCTTTCCCATGCTTGTGATTCCTACTGAACCAGCCTGAGAGACCATTTAAAGGCTCAGGAACCCTTTGCAAGTGTTATGGATTCATTAGCTGATTAGAATGGGACACTTTGAGCCTAGAATATTGAACCTTTTCACACTATTCTAATTTTCTGAGATTGTGAATTTGGGGTTTTCATAAGCTGTACGCCATAATCATCACAATTATACCAAAGTAAGGCTTGACATATCTCGCTTTGCATGTAATGCGTCTATCTCATATATTGGTTTCACCTTTTGAGTTGCCATACTGATATAAATGAACATTTGCACGATATTCTAATTTTTTGAGTTTCACCGGTATGAGCTGCAAATTGTAAATATGAATGTTTATATGCTGTATATGGAATGGGGTTTAATTGCAAAATACTGTGTAGGATTGCAGCCGTTTCTGAAGTGCTGGGTAAAGATCAGGAAATTGAATATGAATCTTCACAAAATAGAGACGTTGCTGATTGCTTGCTCGTAAATCCAGAAATTAGATAGGTCTCTTGTTTCTGAGTAAGCAGATGTGGCAGCCTTGATATATTCCCGGATTAAGCTCTGTCAATCAAAGCCCAGGTGGCTTTGGTGTCCAAGAGTGCATTTAGCTAATTGTGCCTGATCTGGTGGCTGAAGGGGATGGCCTGGCCACAATAGCCCATGCTCTCATAGTTGGTAATTTACATTATTGCAAAACGCTCTAGAGCTAGATCCGAATCTAGTACTTTCAGCAACACTCTCCTGCAGCTAATTTAAAATGGAATACAGTAGTGACGTTGTTAACTGTAGCACCCTTCAGAAACCATTAACATGAGTCCTAAAATAATTGAATGGGATGCTTATGTTACTAGTCAAATTTCAAAGATTTAGAAATGGCATTTAAAACTGTTAATGGTTGGGACCTGATGAGTATTTATTGATATTGTTGTAAAGTTTATTCAAGTGCATCTTCAGGAGGAGATCAAATGAGGCAAATGATGAAACGTGTCACAACATTGTGATGCAAACTCTGCTCCTTACATACTTACAAGCAACATCACAACACAAGCATGAATGGGCAGAGTTTGTATTGTGACATTATGATGTATGCTTTATTATTTTGGTATCATGAGTAGGAGAAGATGTCACTTGACTTGACAGTTGTTTTAAATATATAAAAGAGAGTTTAAAGAGAGTGTGTTTGAAGATATTATATGTTCTGATATAATGCTGCACTGAAAACCTCTTATGAACACAAAGTGTAAAAGCATCAATATTCTTCCTATCCTGCTTCTTTGAAGTCCAACTTTTGCTTCTGTAGAGTATTACAGGAAAACCTTTGCCTCCATGATTCTGATCTTTGTAGATATTGACAAATCCCAGCATCTGAATATCTTTTCCAAGGCCTTCATGGCTACTCTACCAAATGCTACTCTGTGGTATATTTCTTGATTGCTTGTTCCTTTACTGTTGATAGCTGACCCTAAAGGTAGAAACTATCTATAACTTCAATATCTCCATTATAATTTATACAGTAGTCAATAATTTGGTCTTCTTTATATTTAATTTTGGTCCCTTTTTTCATTGTGCTCCTTGAGTTTCATTACTACGGCATGCAGATCATTTGCATTTTTTGACTATCAGAGTAGTGTCATCAGCATAGTGCAGATTATTGAAGTGTCTTCTTCAATTTTAAAACCATGGTCATCATCTTCCAGTCCAGCTTCCCTCAATATATATTCTGCATAAAGTTGAATAAATAAGGGAAGAGTATACAGCCTTATCTTGCTCCTTTGCCAACCTGGAATCAATCTGTCCTGTCATGTTCTGTCTGTACTGTAGCTTCCTGGCCATAGTCATTGTCTTGGATGAGGACAATGAGATGTTCTGGGATTCCCATTTCTCTAAGCACATTCCACAGCTTGGCACAATCAAAGGTCTTTCTATAGTCAATTACTTCTTTTTGGTAGTCTTTTGGTATTCTTTGTCTCAGTTATCCAGCATGCATCAGCAATAATGTGTCATTTCTCACCTTTTCTAAAGACACTTTGAACATTTGACATCTCTTTTTCCATGTAGGGCTCTAATCTGTGTTGGATTATTCTAAACATTATTAAGTGAAATAAAGAACTTTGTACAATAGTTTGCACACTCTGTTTAAGTCTCCTTTCTTTGGTATTGGTATGTAGATTGACCTCTTCTAATCTGTTGGCATGGAGTCATTCTCCAGATTTACTGGCAAAGCTTGGTTAGAACCTTTACTGATTCTTTTTTCTGTTGCTTGCCATATTTGTTTAGAAATTCCATCAATTCCTGTAGCCTTCTGATCTGGTAATGACCAGAGTGCTGATATAACTTCATCTTTTGGTATTATAGGTTCTTGAAAATAGGGAATATCTCCTAAGGTATTCTGCACGTTGACATCTCTACTGTACAGAAGTTCAGTATACTCCTACCATCTTTGTCTGATTTTCTTTGAATTAGTTAATGTTTGTCTATTGGCATCCTTTAGCCTACCAATCCAAGTTTGGAATTTTCTTTTGAGTTCAGAAGTCTTTTGGAAGACTTTCCTTGTTTTTCCACGTCTCTTTCCTTTTTCAATATCTTTACAGATGTAGATCAAATACTACTTGTCTCTTCTAACAGCTCTCTGAAATTCTTTGTTAAATTCCTTCCTGAGATCTTCGTCTTTCTTGGCTTTGGCTTCTCTTCTCTGCTCTTCTCGGCAGTTCCCACAATTTGTTCTGACACCCAGTTTGCTTTTTTCTGTTTCTTGATCTTCGGCAGCCTCTTTTCACATTCATCCTTAACAACTTCTTTAATTTCATTCCACAGTTCCTCTGGTTTCCAATCAATGAGGACTTCAGAGTGATTCCTGATATTCTTCTTGAAAATGGTGAATATATACTCATATTATGGAAACTGGTTAGCATTCTTCTGTTTTATCTTAACCTGGAACTTTGTACATGAGCAATTTGTGATCCTTTCTATAGTCACCCCCGGCCACATCTTTGCTGTTATAATTGAGCTCTTCCACCTCTTTGTACTGATAATATAGTCAATTTGATTTCTGTACACTCCATCTGTATAGTATAGTCAATTTGTATTTTTTATATTCCATCTGGCAATGTCCATATGTATAGGCATTTTGGTAGTTCAGACTGTGTTAGTAATGAACAAATAGCTGGATTGGCATAGACTGATAAGTCTTTCTCCTGCTTCATTCCAGTTTCCTAGGCCATACAGTTCAACTCCATTTTCATCTTTAATATTTCCAACTTTGACATTCCAGTCTCCAACCACAAGCAGCACATCTTGTTTGCATGTTTTGTCAATTTCAAATTGAACTGGAGTAGAAAACTCATCAACCTCTTCTTATCTTGTCACTAAAGTAATCTTCTACCTCCAGGATATTCCTATATTGCTGCTGCCCAATATACCTACTTGTTTGCTTAGCTGAACAGCTGGGATGACTTTCCACCTCGGATGACCTAACAGGAATTATATACTCTGGGCATATACTCAACAACAGGAGTGTTTGTCTCTCCCGATTACAATCAGGCAGCACAGCAGGACTTGGTAGTGTTATGTTTCACTATTTTCTATTAATCTGCATTTCTTTTGAAGGTGTTTTAATTTTGGGTCTTGTGATTAGGGAGACTATGGGATAGAACTGCATGTAGTCTTCCATGTAGCCTGCCATTAAGATGTATGTTCACCAAACATTTTTCGTGATGTTTTTTGCAGTCCTAATTTTTAGTATATGTAACCCACCATTTAAAAAGTTAGAGAAAAACATTTATATACGGAAGTTCTGTTTTGTTTTGCCTACAGTATTTATATTAAATATATGCTTAGTCTAAAAGGATGAAAACATAAGAGCAATTTCAGTTGGCTAATTATTTGGACATCCACTCTGATGCATGAGTGAGCACTTGCTCCATCAATTTCCCCATTTACTGTAGTATGAGAGTTGGTATTATGAGCAGCTACACTACTAATGATATTAATAAAAAATATTTGCAAAAATAAGGTTTCCAAACAGGCATCTGAATTCTCTTGTATTATGCAAATACATACATACATACATACATAGTGTGTGTGTGTGTGTGTGTTTTGTTTGTTTGTTTGTTTATTTATTTATTTCACATTTGTCACCGCCTCATTGGAAGCGACTCTGTGTAATTTACAGTAAAAGAATAAATATTAATTAAAATACAGTATAGCAATATTCCTACAAATAATAAATATTTTCTAAGATACTGATAGTGAACTAAAAATTCTTAAGCTCAGGGAGTGTGGGACAGGTCGATGAGATGGGGGTGAGACAGTCCTTCAGGTAACCTGGACCCATGCCATGTAGGGCTTTAAATGTGATCACCAATACCTTGAATTGGACCTGGAAGCAAACTGGCATCCAGTGCAGCTCCTGCAGCAAAGCTATTATATGTGTCATCCTTGGGGCACCCAAAATTGCCCAAGCGGCCACATTTTGAACCAGCTGTAGCTTCTGGTTACTCTTGAAGGGTAGCCCCATGTAGAGCACATTGCAGTAGTCTAAACGAGAGATGACCAGGACATGAGTGACTTACTGGAGGGCCTCCTGATCCAAGAATATGCGTAACTGGTGCACAACACCAAGGTGAGCAAAGGCCCTCCCAGTCACAACTGCCACCTGCTCTTTGGGCAGAAGTTGTGAGTCCAGGAGGACCCCCAGATTACACATAGGATCTGTCTAGGGTAGTGCAACCCTGTCCAGAACCAAAGATGGTACACCCCCAGATATAGAGGGACCTCCAATCCACAGCTACTCCATCTTACCAGGATTCAGCTGAAGCCTGTTGCGCCCCATCCAGACCCCCACAGTGCCCAGGCATTGCGAAAGGGTGGTCACAGTATAACTAAAATCACCTGGGATGGAGGTATATAATTGGGCATCATCTGCATATCGAAGATACCTCATCCCATGGTGATTGATGATCTCACCCAGCAGTTTCACATATATGTTAAAAAGGAACTGAGAGAGTACCGAATCTTGTGGCACTTCACAGAGGAGGGGCTGAGGGCTGGACGTCTCGCTCCCAATCAACACCGATTGGGACTGGCCTTGGAGGAAGGAGGTGAACCAGCGCAAAACTGCTACCCAACTCCCAACTTCCCAAGTCAACCCAAAAGGATACTGTGGTTGATGGTATGGAAAACTGCTGAGAGGTTAAGAAGAGCAAGCATGGATGCATTACCCCCATCCTGCTCCCACTAGAGATCATCCTTGAGTGTGACCAATACTGTTTCCATCCCATATCTGGGCCTGAAAGCTGACTGAAAAGAGTCCAGATAATCCATTTCATCCAGGATCCTCTGGAGCTGCAATGCCACCACCTTCTTGATTGAAAAGGGGACATGGGAGACTGGATGAAAATTGTCCAATACAGTGGGATCCAGCAATAGTTTCTTGAGGAGGGGATACACCAGCACCTCTTTAAAGACAACTGGAAGCTCTCCCTTCTTCAAGGATAAATTCACCATCGCCTGGACCCCACCCATACATCACTTCCTGAGGAGCCTTAACCGGCCAGGAGGGGCATGGATCTAGTAGACAAGTAGTGGCATTGACAGTTTGGAGGACACTGTCCACTTCCTGGGGTTCAATAGGATCAAACTGTTCCCAGATAAAAGGGTGAGTCCATCCCCTGATCATCTCTACAGGCCATGCCCCATGCTTGGTATCCAACTGGGAATGAATCCAAGTGATTTTATCCTCCAGATGCCCTGAAAACTTCTCTGCGTGGCCCTGTAGGTGCGCAGCTGGGCCCTCCTTTCCCAAAAGGGATCAGTGATCTTAAACAGGGCTGCTGGGCGGCATTCTGTGGATGCAATAAGAATGGAGAAATATTGGCATTTTGCCGCTCTTATTACCACAAGGTAGGCCTTAATAGTGGCTCTAGCCTGTGTTCGATTGGATTCAGTCCTCCTTTTCCTCCAGTGGCACTCTAGATCTCTCTCAATCCTTTTCAAGATCCTCAACTCCTCAGGCTTGATGGTTCAGGAGAGCTTGCACAGGTGCAATCTTGTCTAAGACCTTGACCGTTTTCCTATTCCAGGTGGCAGCCAAGGTGTTCCCTGGACCATGCAGCAGATCCTCGATTATAACCCCCAGCTCCCTTTGGAACCCTATTAGGTCCATCAGTTATAAGGGGCGGACCAATTGAATGGGTCCTGCCTCCCTGCGGAGGGGGGTAGCAGAAGTGAATCTCAAGGCCATAGGACATGATCTGACCATGAAGAGGGGGGCAGATGTAACTCCCCCTTCAGATCATATTGCCACTGCTCTGACAAGAAAACCAAGTCCAGTGTGAGACCACTGTCCTGCGCCAGGTCATGAATAATCTGGGACAGGCCCATGGCTGCCATGGTGGACATGAACTTCGGATCCACCTCTGAGGCACGCCCTAGGGACAGTAGATTAAAGTCCCCCAGAACCAGAAGTCTGGGGAACTCCACTGCCAACCCCAAGATGGCCTCCAGCAGCTGAGGCAGGGAAGTTGCTATGTAGCAGGGAGGCTGGTATAGTAACAACAATCACAACTGTTCTCAGGAGCCCAACTTCAGGAACAGGGTCTCACAACCGGCCACTTGTACAGCAGTGCCACTGAAGGCCAACAGAGATTCCCGGATGACAACTGCTACCCCTCCTCCCCTGCCCTGGGGTCTTGTCTGGTGCCAGACTGTGCCCAGCTCACAGTCTGGCACTGTGGCATTTCTGAAAGGGACAACCCCGCTTCAGGGCCCAGCCAGGTCTTGGTGATGCACGCCAGATCTGCCTGCTCCTCAGTGATCATATCATATAAAAGGGGGGCCTTGTTGTTAACTGACCTGGTGTTAAAAAGCAGTAGCTGAAAGCCAGGGCCTCCGTGGATCTGCCGTCCAGGGCCTGGGTCTGAGTCTAGAGAGCTAAAACACACCATTGGTAGTGAACACCAGGGGTGTCTTCCCTGAGAGCAGCCTGTCCTCTGACTCCCATCATAACATCCCCTCCCTATCACCACCCAAATGGTATAACTTGCCATAAACCCCCCAGGGCCTCCAGTTCCTCCTGATCCGCTATATCAATTGGATCTAAAAGTGCTAATAGAAGAATTCTACTCACTATGGCTTTCAGCTGATGGAAAGTAAAGAGAATCTGTTAACATTGTGTAATGGGAAGAAGGAATAATCTTGAACAAGAGGAAGAGCTGTAACCAAGACAACGGTCAGATACCTGAGTCAGGGCAGAAATGTAATTTGACAAAATATCTCAAATGTGACCCTCCCTAGGTCATATAAAGATGAAGGGAGGGAGGGAGGGGGAAAGTGTATTCAGACTTGCAAGATTCTGTTACTGTAACCTTATAATAAAAGTAGCATTAGCATTCATAACTTTGGTTTTCTAGTCTGGTCTACCTTGGTCTACCTTGAAGGACTGACATGTTGGGACAGATTGCAGTGATTCAGAATTGGGTCAATGTAGATTTGCTTCTCTGAATGCTTAACTTATCTTGTTTTTTCTTGATGTAACCAAGTACAGATTTAGAGAGGTACTACCAAGTTCAAAAAGAGATCAGCTATTAAGTAGAATAGCAGAAGCTATTAGAGAAGGTTTCTTCAACAAAACAGCTTCCACTTTTATTTTGCAGCATCTTCCAGAATTTCTAACCAGGTTTCTGGAAGGCCATAGAAACTGAACTTATAGTACAACAAATTGGACTAGATGCAGATTTTTCAGTTATTATTCCTTTGCTAAAATAAAATGAAAAAAGTACCGTAGAAGTAAAATTCTGCTTCCCATATTATTTTAATCTTGGATTGTAATTGCTCAATGCGGAAGGTAAAGGACTTAAAAAACAAAATAAAATAATTATTCCAATCATGTGCTAATAAGATAAAAAACTCACAGTATACCAGTTCCACTAATACATTAGAAATTATCTTATAGAAAAGAGAGAAGTTGCTATAGTGACCTCAGTATTGTGAGAGATTTGTATGAAGATTCTGTCATATTTATCTGTATATTTCTCTGTCTTTACCTCTACTGTAACTGCATAGGTCATAACACTTATTTCTCACATTCCATTCTGGTTTCTGTACATTCAATTCAAACATTTTGTACTGTGAGAGAACCAGGATCCTATGCTAATTGGATAAATCAGGTTTAACAATGCAGCCAGATAAACAGTTGTGGTAGCTGCTACCATAGCAACGTCATCATGTTCACATCTCCTTCCCTCCCTCCCTCCCTCCCTCCTCCCTCTACCCACCCCTCCTCCTATCCAGTAAGTGACATATTTGCTGATAGTCTGTATGTTTGCAAGGGTTTAATGGCACAGCTCTTTGCTCTGAAGAACGATTCAAAATGATGAATGAGGATGCAGCTCAGAAGAGTGATGGTGGGGAGAAGTATAATGGAAATAATCAGAGGAAGAAAAGACCCAAGAAGGTAACGTAGATGGGAACAGCAAGATGTGTGATGGAACAGTCAGGCAGTAGGAGTGGTCTGAAGTCTTAAGAACGAAGGTGTAGAGACTAGCAGCCCTTCAGCCTTTGTATTTTCATATCCTTAGTGTTTTTCATGCTGTGTAAAACATGGTTATGTTTTTGGTTGATGATCCTGTCCGATGTTTTGCAAAAAAGAAGCAGTTATAGTGGTTTAATCATTAAAGGCATTATGGCGGGTAGAAGTCTCTGGTGTGTAAAGGTTGTAGTAGCGATTTGTTGTCAGTGCTGATAAATAGCTAATTTGCTGATAAAGAACACAGGATTTTGAGTGGCTTGAAATGTTAGACAATGCAAATATTAATCCAAATGGGCAATGAACAAAAGGGCTTTTTAAAAAACACATTGCTGCATGTTTTCTTCAATTACTATTGTTACGCCTTGCAATGTCAGTTTCATGGTATCATGCTCTGTGTTTTTAAGAAGATAATACGGTTGTGATGGAGAATACTGTGACTGAATGGTTGGGCATGGCAGTCACTTTGTTTTTTCCAGATTTGACAGCAGGTATTTTCTTATCTTTGAGATTTATCTCACATATGTTTAATCAAACAGGTAAAACTACAGAAAGCTAAAAAACTCTCCCTTTTTTCAGATGTCTGTAACTAAATGCTGGTGATAGCAGGCTACTACAATACATGGCCACACCCAGCTTTTCAGCCAGGATCTCTTTAGGAAAGGGTGCATTTATTAAAGGATTTTTAGGCTACAAGTAGAGATGCATTTTTACTCAGCAAGAATTGCATTTATATTTGGTGAGGCTAATTTCCAGAATTGTCTGACTAGGATTGTATCTCCAGTATCATTAGATTAATCTTTCCACATCTTCATCTGTCCTCACATTCAGTTACTTTTAAACCTATTTCATCTATGTGTTTATTGGCTTGTAAACAAACACTGCAAAACTGAAAAGTGACTTCAGAATAAATATCAGGTTATATATGCCATCCTATCACTTTTTAATACCTTACTACAAGAGTAGCTATAGTGAAAACTCCATAGGTATATTTTGATGAAGAAGATGCTGTGTTTTGGTAGTGGTTGTGTAGCCCAAGGGGGAAAAATGCAGATGATCTTGCAGTCATCTGTTGTATGCCTGTGTAGAATTCACACAATGCTGTAACATACATTTCCAAAATATGAATCTCAGTATTAAATAGCAACCTGATAGGAACTCAGTACATCAGGGTATAAGAAGAACAAATCTGTCAAAAACCTTGAAAATGTGAAGGTAAATTTTTCCATGGTTATGTGTCATCTTTCTAAATAGACATTTAAATAAATAAATGGAAAGAATAGTTTCTAATCCAGCTAAAGAAAAAAAAATAGTGGCAAAAGATATTGTGACTCCACCTTGCTGTATAGTGAAGATTATTGTAGTAATCCACAGAATTACCGGCTTTCACATCTAAGCAAAATATATTTATCTCACATTATCACAAAATATAGATTTACCCCTCTATAGAAACTGGCTTTCAATTTATCCTAAAGTACATTGGTAATCCTAGTAGTTCAGAATTTTCCTAAATGATCCCTAAATAATTATATATCAAAGGGTGCACACTATATTATTTGAATATCATTTGTATATTATTATTATTATTATTTATTATTATTATTATTTAAATTTATTGGCTGCTCAACTCCAGTGGACTCTATATCATGTTTCCTACAATTATTGTAAAGGGTATTCCAATTTTATGTGCAACACATAAAAAAGGGTGGGGTTTCAGTTGTGCAATTATGGATCCCATCTTGACTTTTTTGACTGCCCTGAAGACACCTCAATAACATTCCAAGAGAGGAGGGAGAAAGAAATACAAAACAAGACTCCCATTTGAGATTGCAGTTCATGTTGAGTGCTCATGTTGAGAAATATGTTGAGTGTATTTCTTGTTAAAATGTCTGCTTACAAAAGTGGACTTTTCAAAGCTTCCTAGCAGAAGGTTATCAAAGTTCCCAGTACATGCTCATCAGGCTAGAGTATAATATATGCATATATATTTGTCAGCCTTGTGAGGTAGTCCAGACAAGAACCAGCCCAGAAGTATTAGCTCTAACTTTATTGTAAGGTTACATTAACAGAATCTTGCAAGTCTGAAAGTACATCTCTCCCCCCTTGCCTTTGCAGCCCAAGAAACTAGAGACAGTCCCTTCTGAGACATTTGCCATGCCCCATTCCTTCTGCGGGCTCAGGTGCTTCTTATCTGACCATTGCTTACTCTGCAGCTCTTCCTCCTATCTCCCAAGGTCATTCCCACATACCAATACAATATTATATATGATTAGGACAGATTAAGTCAGAAATGTTTATCTTTCCAAATATTATTGGGCAGAAACTCCTATCATCCTTCAACCTTGGCTGTGCTGGCTAGGACTGATCGAAGCTGGAACTCACCAATAGCTGGTGGGCCACAGATTCTGTAACCCTGAGCTATACCTTTCTAACCTGCACCTGCTCTGTGCCCTCTCTAACCTAAGCTGACATTTGAGATTGCACAATTTGCTACTTTGGGATAACATAAGCGCTAACTCTTCTTTCCCTCAACCCTGAATTTTGTCCTGAAAATACATATACATACATACATATATAATAAGTGTACTAATGTTCTATTTAATGAGAAAAAATGTTGATTAAATGGAGGGTGAAACAATGCATATATTAAGTCCAAAGATAGTTGGAGTCCTTGGTGCTCTCTGAGCTTGATTGTTTGCTTGCAGACATTTCATTACCCTACTAGGTAACATTATTAGTGCTAGTGAGTGTGGGGTTTGTTCCTGGTTTATATACAGTAGCTTGCCCTGCCATTATTGATGAGGATGAGGTTTTCTTCTTGGTACTGCCTTAATTAGGGTATTGTTTTCTGCTTGATTGTTTGTCTGGTGTTAATCCCTGCTTATCTGGGTGTTGTTGCTGGAAAGGATGTGTTCTGGTCTTTTTGTTTCCTTCTTAGCTTTTTTATTGTGTCTTTTGAATGCTGTGTAAATGTGGTTTATCTCTATGTGTCTGTTGATGCTTGATTTGTCTGAATGCCAAGCTTTCAGGAATTTCCTTGCATTTTTGGATTAAGCCTGGTCTAGGATGCTCACAGTTTCCCAGTTGAGACTATGGTTGAGTCTGTCCATGTGATGTGAGATTAAGGAGTTTCCATCGGATCTTCTGACTGCTAGTTGGTGTTCATGGAAGTGCTCTGCTAGTCTTCTGCCTGTCTGTCCTACGTAGTGGCTGTTACAGCCCTTACGCTGTATGTTGTAGTTGACTCCTGTTTTTTTTTTCTTCCTGGGCTACTGAGTCTTTTGGTTTACTTAAGATGTTTTGGAGGGCTTTAGTTGATTTGTGTGCTATGGTGATGTCATGTGGTAGTAATAGTCTGCTGGTTGTTTCTGAGATGTTTCTGATGTATGGTAGTGTTATCCTTTTCATAGCTTGTGTTGTGCTGTAGTGGGTTGAGTGGTCAGGCACTTTTTGATAAAGTTTCATGGGTATCCATTTTGTTGGAAAATGTTGTGTAGGTGGTCTGTTTCCTTTTTCTGGTGTTCTGGGTTGCTGCGGTGTGTTTATGCTTGTCTGAATAATGTTCTTACATAGCTCCTATGGTGGGAGGTTGGGTTATTACTTTGATCAACCATCAATAGAGACATAGATATAAAGAACATTTACCCACCATTCAAAAGAGACAATAAAAAAGCTAAGAAGAAAACAAAAAGGCCAGAACACATCCTCTCCAGCAACCAATATCAAGATATGTAGGGATTAACACCAGACAAACAATCAAGCAGAAAACAGTACCCTAATCAAGGCAGTACCAAGGAGAAAGCCACAGCCCCACCAACACTGGCAGGGCGAGCTACCGTATATAAACGGGGAGCAAACCCCACACTCACTAACACTGATGATACCTAGTGGGGTAATGAAACATCTGCAAGCAAACAGCCAAGCTCAGAGAGCACCAAGGACTCCACAGTTCAACCCTGAGGTACATATATTCTCTTCTATTGGATAGTAACCATTCTTACTGTAGTTGTAATATTTCATTCATCAGCGAATGGAAGAGTCTTAGTTTCTAGTCTTACACGCATGCACTATTAATATTAGTGCATGTGCATAAGACTAGAAACATATAATGAAAGATAATGTAAATTCAAATGGAATAAGACTCTTATCAAAAATTCCTGTTTTAGAATTTATGGTAGATTCCCATTGTTTTTGCAATTTCTACAATCATTTCTAGCTATCACCAGGTCATGCTAAAAACTGTTCAGAGTTATTAGGTGGTAATATAAGATTTCCATTAATATCCCTAAAATATTTGCATTCCAAATTATGATATTTACATGGGAATAATCTGATCCATTTGATCAATTCCTTATTTGTGTAGTTGAGGAAATTGGTTTTCTGAGCAAAAACAGTTTTCATTAGACTTGTATATCTTAACAATTGGAATGTATACTATTTTTTAAGTTTTTGATTTCTAGAGTGTAAGTATCAAAATTTAAATACTGACTTTGTGTGCTAGTTTTATGGGCTAATGCCTCCATAAATATTTTTATAGACACATCATTGCAAAAACTGGTGCTTTTATTATTGCTTACATAATTTTGTTTTGTGTCATTTCAAATTACATTCTGCATTAGGAGAGATTCCTATGTGAGTTATGAGAGATTACTATGCTTGCTGGGAAAACTGGCTAATTGTTTTGTAACCCAACCAACAGGAATGATTATGAGTATATGAAGCTTCAAATGTGTGGTTCAGTTTGGAAACCCCTTAAAAACATATTCATAAATGGAAATAGGTCTGGGGCTTCTGCAGGGCAGAATCAGGTGATCTGGTAATCAAAGCCCTGCCCATTTTTACGTGATGGGTGTGGCACATTAAATGATGCATGTGGTACATTAAAAAAGGGCAGGGCTTTGATAACCCAATCACACCTGACATTTTGTTGTCATTGACTGCCCCTGTAGATGTCTCTGAAGCAGGGACCTATGTATCAAAGTAAGAAATCAAAATGGATGGCTTCAGAGCAGTTTAAAACTTTCCAAAGTATTTTACTATTTAAGTATTGTAAAAGATTTCTGCCTTGAAGCAGGAAGTTGGTCTCAGTGGCCTTAATGGTCTTTTCAAGATCTATAATGGAATGATTCTAAGTTTTTAATGTTTTCTTAGACAAAATGATTATATGTTTCTATCTTGGTTGAAGCCTGGTTGTGTCTTGTTAAAGGGTGACCCCACACACTGAACTGGTTTGCAAGAGTTTCCTAGCAAATGGTTCTAGGCAGTAAGCTGGCAAATGCACATACATGCACACTCAAGCAACATTTAAAGTGAGTAAGGTCTTATATGAGAGAGTCCACAGTATGAGTAAGTATAGTCCAGGATGGTGCAGGAGTTCAGGTGTCACAGAGGTTAGTCAGCGGGTCTGGGGCAAAAGAACTGGGGTTCAAGAAGCAAACAGGATTCAGGAACATGAGAGCACAGAGCCAAGGTTTGGTGCAGCTGTTTGCAATGGAGAAACTGATTGCTGGTGGTTGCTCTGATAAGGCTAATTAGGACCCTGGCAATTTCATTTCTTAAATTTCTGTGTAGAGCATCTCTGCTGGGCTCTGTGGAGTTCCAAGTGTGTTCTCAGGCTGGGCAGCCATTCAGGATTGGTTTCCATCAGCAAAATACAAAATGCATCCATAGCAGACCAAAACCAAATAATTAAAGTAAATTAAAATGTCCACAATATTAGGAAGTAATAACTGGTATGGTTATAAAGTGTGGAGCATCATATCAGAGCAACAGACAACATCATTCAATCAATCATCAAAAACTCCTTCTTTATCAGTTTCTAGGAGTGCTCAGAGAAGGAGCAAATCTGATTTCCAGACAAACATTGTCCACATTTCTGGCCGTGTCTGAGAAGCAATACTTCCCAGCTTTGGCTTCATTCTATTTCTGAAGGTGTGGAATCACCAAGAGTTTCTCATGGGATGAACGTACTGCGTGGAACATTTTAAGCTGGAAAAAGTAGTCCTGAGAATACCTTGGTCCCAGACAGCGCCCACAGTCTCTATTCCCTCTACCTGCTGTGTGGCCTAGAATAATGCTTACTGCCACCACCATAGTTCCATGCCTTCCTCCAGTCAGGCGCCATCAAATTCTAGGCAATTAATTTTTTTAACTCCTTCCAGTTGCCTTTCAGTATACTGAGGAGCTCACCAAGATTGTTTTTCTAGCTAGACAATCCCTGTAGCGAGCATTGCCCTGGTCCACCTCCTTGCCCCAGCTCTAACTCCACTTGCAGGCCTGCTGACAATGGCAACCATCACATACTTAACTTGACATTTTGTTATCACATCATACAACCAAGCAGTTGTGATATCCACCATGGGACCATACCTCCAATTCTCATCATAATTTGACTGTTCCACTCATAATTTTTGAAGAAGATCATTTAGAAGATTCTTGCCTGAATGCATAGTTTATGGTTAAAGAGCCAAGTTGTCTGGGTTTGGAGGTAAGAAGCAGTTTCTAAGAGGTGACCTCAAATCAATCCAAGGATTTTAGCACATAGTGCAGTATTTATAAGATCTACTGGATAGATGTACATAACACTTATCTTCCACATTTTAAAAATCTATTTGTTGTTCTGTAAAATAGATTTCAACAGCTAGGTATGGTTGCTTAGACAGTTCCATATACAGTAACTATATAGCTATATGTGATAATTTTGTTTTTTACATCTGAACATTGAAGTATCTCTTCAAATGTGCTCTAAGATTGATTTAAGTAATAAATTCATGCTATTTAAGTAGCTGATGTATTTAAGTGATTAAGATGTTATTTAAAAGTGGTCATTAAAATAATTGAGAAAGAGTTCTCTTTATGACAACAATCTATAAGGACTTATGGTAACTTAACATTACAGTAAAACATGAATGTGATATTTGAGAAACCTTAAAAATATAATTATTGGAAATACAACAACATTCTTTAGTATAGCTGTGATTCATACTAATTAACTTTGAAACACTGAAGAAAGATGACTTATGAGTTGGCAATTCCTTTAAGTTTTAAACCCTTTACTCCAGTTGATGACACTGTGGTGACTGCCACTGAGTGAGAATGCAAGCAAAGATAAGAAACACATTCTGTTCCTACTCCAAATGTCACTGCTTCATCAGAGGCACAATACTTCAGTTAGAGAACACAAATCTTCTATTCAGCATCGTGAATAGAAGACCATCAGGATATTTTATGGGAAATATAATGTCCATTTCTTCAGTACAGGGATTGGTTGCACTTGGAACTGCTCTAGGAAATTTGAACGCCCTATGGTTTTGAAAGGGAAAGTTTCCCATGTAGAAAAGGTCAATAGATAGTATTGTTGTCTATTTTTTGGCTACAAAAGTGTTGGACAGGTTCCTTCTCTAGAAAGAAAGATATTTTGCATTTGGGATCATTTGCAGTGGTAGTCCTAGAGCCTTTCCCCAGTGCTGAATTGAAGTACTATCCATCTACCCTTGAGCTTGCAGAAAACAATAGCAGCACGAGTTGTGTTGTTCTCATTGTTGATCTCTATCCTGCCTCTATTGCTGTTTTTCCTAGTCACTGCTGTCTCCTTAGTCACATACAAAATCTTGATAAGGCATCATGATCATGAACAGACTGTGTGTTCAGCCTTTTATGTATAATACTTATGTTGGAAAGATGGACATACACCTCTGGTTATTTAAGGATGAATCTGGAATGCAATTGCAATGTGCTCAGTCCTGTCTCATTCCAGAAATGCTTAGCTGTCAGTTAGCATCTGAAGGACTGGTGCTGGCTGGGATGGAATTTGCCTACAATTAATTTTATCTGATTTCTAATCTTGTATTATTAGTTGTTATCCACTGAAGCTGATGTAAAATACTGTATTTATTTCTGAGAAGGTAAATTATTTTTGGTTTCATAGTATCTGAAGATGTTACACGTTTGTCAGCATGAATTTATGCATTGTTTGTTTCTGTTAATTTGTTTTTATATTTGAATCGTGTATTGCAGTAGAGGTTTTATTTCTTTCTTTTCTAGATTCAAATGTTACTCTGGAACCAGTGGTAATCAGAAGCAGAGACAAGCCTAAACCCTGATTCATGGTTGCTATGGAAGTTTGGCCATAGTTCTTGCTCTTTGCTGAACACCTTTGTGCAGTGACTTAGAGAGATGGCTTTTAATAAATATGCATAATAAATTAGCAGCAAAATATTATGGGGTAATTAGAAAAATAGATTAAAATATTGTAAGTATTTTCCAAAACTCAGATAAATTCAGCCGTTATACAAGTATATGTGACTGGTTTTTTTTTTTTTTTGCAATTATTGTTTTGCATTTTAAAAATATAGAGAGAGGTTTTGTTTAGTCCATTTCTTTAGATAAATAGTAACTGTAAAAAAAATACTGCTTGATTTTATAGAACTAGAATTCAGTTTACATCACGGGACTTTCCGATATCTTGCTTCTTTCTACTGTGTCCTTTGTATTTCAAAAAAAATCTGGTCCTGAAGGTTGGGGGATATTTTGGAATGCTACAGGATATGGTATGTGGTGGGGTGCAGTTGAGTAAAGTGGGGAGTTATTAAAAATGAACACTTATCTGTTTGTATTTTCTACATTCTTATTGTTGTAGGCTAATTATTTATACAGCTTGGGTGCCAGACAACATATATGAAAGTGAATCTTATGTGATTTTGTTGACGTTAATTAAAAGTAAGCAGATTTCTTCTTGACAACAATGAGAAAATTACCTCTGTTTCAATAAAGCATTGAAAGATTAACTGCCTCATTTAAATGTTCATCTAAATACATTTTGTGGCACAATTAAACATCGTAATTTTAAGGGCAGAATTCTTGTGTCTTGCACAAGTTCTGAAGGTGAAGGCAGTGAATTATTTATTGAGAATACCATTAAATCATGTTCTTCTGGGAAGGCTTGATTCTTCTCATTGATTTCTTTAGAAGAACAGGTTACTTCTTTTTTAGCTACTGTAGCAATTGTGTAAAGTTTCTTTGGTGCCATTATTAAGTTTATTATCTACAATTTTTATTGCTTCTGAGTTCCTGAAATGTTTTGTTTATACAATGAATGAAAAAAAGAAGAAAACTTGTAGCACAAAATGATTATTTAGCTGTGTTTGTTTTAATCTAATATGCTCAATAATACAAGTTATTGGGTGGATTACAAAGTTACTAAAACATTTTAATACCTTGCCCCCCTCCAAACTCCAATAACAATTAATGCAAAGTTCATTTTTGTTTCAGCAGCTGCAAATGGAGAAAAATAGTTATAATTAGGACTAACAGCACAGGTGCCTTTTGCTAACCACAGTGATGCCAAAATGCTGAAAGATGTGTCATGATGTAATGATGATGAAAGCTCTACTTTTTTATACTTGTGTCACAAGTATGGAAGGGGTAAAGTTGTGATGCATGTTTTGTTACTGTCCCTATTGTTCCTCTCCCTGTGAGAACCTGTGCAGTAGTTTTCCATTAAGAAATGTTGTAAAATATAATTTAGGATAAATACATGTCAAGACTTATTAAGAATCACTAATACTCTTCATAGGTTCCACTGAATACGTGAGGTCTAAGCAGGCTAGAAGGATGGGACCACGTCTGCTGGCATCATCCATTTTACTTTCTGAACTCCTCACAATCAGTGTAATCCATTGAGGAGTTGTGTTGAGCCTCAGTGCAACACAACACACAATCACAAACCCTGCCTTATCAGGCTCTGTGATTGCGTGGAGCCTTGTACTTCTATTCAGTGAAGTGTGTATACAATGCCCCTTCAGATTTCCTTCCTGGATATGAGGATGCTGTGGAAAGGAAAAGAGAGATACAAGGATACATGAGTCTTAGCCAATGTGTACCATCCTGTGTACCAATGTGTACCATACCTTCCATCCTGTACCAGCCTCTCTGCAAATAATTCCCATTATCAAATTAATAATGAAATTGCTGTAAAGATTTTTAGATGTGGATTTAATGGAACCCACAACACCATTACTTATTATGTAGCATGGATCACAATTTTCTAAAACAGCCTTTAAAGCCCTGCCAAAATCAGCATCAGAGAGAGGAAGTTTTGGACTTCAGCAACTATGTTTTTATGGTGATCCAAGTGTACTTTTTCACATCTCTAACCTTTACATTCCTGTTGTCAGTTCTCCCTATCAGACATGTTCTTCAGACAGCATTCATATCTGACTTGGCCGTGGAAGACAAACTTGGTCAGCTGGTTGGTAGAAAAGATCATTAGCATTCTGCTGTTAGAAGCAGGAAACCAGTGCTTTTGAACAGAATGACTGTGAAGAACAGAATTTCTCTCTTCTTTGTCAGTGATTCTGTAGAAAATCAATGGTTTCCTACACTAGGAAACCAGCAACATACCAGGATGTCTCTGGAGCATGGAATTAATCCTCATTTTTTTCTCCCTCCCACTAGTCCTACTTGGAAGGAGGACTGGGCAGTGGACACACTTTTTTTTGTTGCCTCCAAATCCTGATCCAGGAACTGATGTGACTGTTTAGGACCAAGAAAATTGATATGTCTTACAAACATGCATACTCACACCTCCACCAGCTGAAAAAAATGGACTTTTTTCTATAAAAGCTTATGCCATAACATTTTGCTGCTTAACACAAACGGCCTATGTCAGTTTCATCTCTCCTTAGCATAGCACCCATATTATTTTGGTCTGTGAAGCAGGAAATTTCATATGTATGAGAGAAAAAAACACAGCAGTAATGAATGAAAGGACTAATATTAACTATCTTTTCAGGGAACTCAAATCAGTTGCCTGAGGGAATTATTTACTTACTGCAAGTGAGGTGCTTCCTATGCACACAAAGAACAGCAGGAAGTGGCAGCCTGGATTCTGACAGTCCACCCTCAGAATTCATGGCATTGCATTTACCTTTCTGTCCTCTGTGACAGAGTGCCCTTCCTCCATGGTAACCCCGGCCACATATGCTGCAACATTTTACCAGCTATAGAGGTGTAATGATTCCTGCATATTCAGCTACAGTCAGTTGGCCCAAACACATTAATTGTGGAATGAAATATTATGTGCACAATGCAGAGGGTGGAAAGTTTTTGTTAGCCTTTATATTCTTGCCGTGCCTTTATTTTTTATAACATGTAAAAAGAGTGGAACTGCATTAAGCGGTAATAAGACTTGCCCTCTGTATTATTACTGCACCTGTTGTGGTGCTTGCTTCTGAATGAAGCTGGAATTAAATAATGCTACTGATTATACCAAAGAACGTTCCTGAACAGCATAACAGCATGGGAGTCAATATTGCTTAGCACCTCTCAACCTACAGATGAAGGACGGATGCAGAGAGCTCCTTAGCAAGTATCTACCCCAGTGACAACCCAGTCAGTAGGGTTCAGTTTCTCTTGCTTCTGGAAATGTTTCATCTCATTTGGCTGCAAAACCCAGAAGAATGTTTAAAATACCTTTGTGAATCACAGACAAAGCTAATTGGTTCTACCTGTTCTATACAGACTGCTCCTTCATAATGAATCATAATAATGTAATAATAGGAAGTTGTTAAATTTATATGCTGCCTGACTCCCAGGGACTCTGGGTGGTTTTGAGCATTGCACTGGATAGATCTGTTGTCATATACAGTATATTCATATCTAAATATAGCGATAAGCTATCTCCTTTAAGGGCCAACCACAAACAGATTAAAGAGATTCTCCGTATTTCCCTCTGTGTACCTCCCCAGCAAGCAAAGTGTGGTCCTTTCTTCATAGCACTGCCTTTCTTTTTGTTATTGAGAACTTGGGTAAGTTATTACTAGTTGTAGGATCACAGAAGAGACACTGGGACAGGGACTACATCTTATGTCATGACTTCATTTTTACATATTGAAAACATTATATTCACTATAGCATATTCACAGAGTATTGTAATTTAACTCGTTGACTGTCAGGACTAAACTGCAAATTGTTATTATAAGAGATCCAGGAACCAGAAATCAGGAGCATATAGTTCATCATAGAGGATAGCCAAATAGCAAACTAATGGTTTTTGGACTTAAGTCCAGCAACTCCTGATTAGGTAATTAGGCTTAATTGAGTACAAACATTTGCATGGAGATCCTTTAATCAATTTAATTGCAATTCATCTCATGCGGAATAAAATTGCCTTGTAATAGGTTTTTGAAAGCCTACTGGCTTGAAATGGTGTAACTAAATCACAATAAAATATACATCTAACATATTCAACACAGTTGTTTTCTTCTGTTTCCTTTGAGGGTCATTAATACAGCATGTTTTTCGACAAACCTATAAATTTCCAAAAGGGATTTTTTCTAGAATGTATGTGTCCACTACTTAATGTGGTCTTCTGCAAGTAATGTACAATCATTTGCACATGACTCTTCTTAAGGTATGGATATCCAGAATTAAATATCAAGACAAAATCCATATATAGATACATTGGGGACAAATTCAGTTTTCAACATAAACGTAGCTAAAAGGGATCATAGGTTTATATTCTTCTTCTTTAGTGTGACATGCATACGAATGCAGAGCGTCAACCTCATTAGCAAGGGCTGGATTTACAGAAAGCATTAACTATGTTTGTTTGAACTATGATGTATTAAATAAGCTACAATTGACAGTTTTACACATAATACTAAGCCATAAATCAGGTTTTACAATGTATATGATGATTTAGCTCATACTGTATAGGAACAAATGGCTCACAATGAATTTCTGGTTGGGATCAAAAACATTACATGATTACAGTGAATCACTGGCTACTTGAATCACCAGAATTACTCTGGATGGTGGATTTAATACCAACAACTGGACAGTACCAGACTGTTCATAGTATAAATGAGACTAACAACTCTCTTTGTCAGTAATCTCTGATGGTTGTGCAGCCATGTTCTATGCTTTGAAACACAAGTGTTTTGCAGTTACCTATTAGTGACAGATAGAGGTCTTCTATAAGAAAGTAGATAATTTTTGTATTATGGAGTAATGGTCAAAGTAGCATCCTAAATGCATGCATTGCTGACTAAATCTATAATTTAGATTGTCCAAAATATAAAAAGAATATTAAAGTATATAGAAATATTAAAATATTTTGCTATACATCCTTAGAATGTTCTTACGCTATAAAAAGACTGTAAAATAATATCCTGGAGTTAAATGTGAAATCATTATAACTGAAGGAAAAAAAATATACATTTTATTGGAATTTTACTTATCATTCCAGATTAACTTAATCATAGGATGGCATTCACTTCAGGAAATATATGGAGAACCTGAAGCAGACTATATGATGATAGTATTGCATCAGACACTGCTTGGGATGGATTGTTGTTGTTCAGTCGTTAAGTCATGTCCGACTCTTCGTGACCCCATGAACCATATTGCGCCAGGCCTTCCTATCTTTCACTGCCTCCCTCAGTTTGCTCAATTTCATGCTCATTGCTTCAGTGATGCTATCTAGCCATCTCATCCTCTGCTGTCCTCTTCTCCTTTTGCCTTCCATCTTTCCCAGCATCAGGGTCTTTTCCAAAGAGTCCTCTCTTCGCATTAGGTGACCAAAGTATCTGAGCTTGAGCTTCATTATCAATCCTTCCAATGAGCAATCAGAGTTGATTTCCTTTAAGATTGACTGGTTTGACCTCCTAGCAGTCCAGGGGACTCTTAAGAGTCTTCTCCAGCACCACAGTTCAAAGGCATCAATTCTTCGGCGTTCAGCCTTCTTTATGGTCCAGCTCTCACAGCCATACATTACTACTGGAAAAACCATAGCTTTGACTATGCGGATCTTTGTCGGCAAGGTGACGTCTCTGCTTCTTAATATGCTATCTAGGTTTGCCATAGCTTTCCTCCCAAGGAGCAAGCGTCTTTTAATTTCATGGCTGCAGTCTCCGTCTGCAGTGATCTTGGAACCCAAATAAATGAAGTCTGTTACTGCTTCCATTTCTACCCCTTCTATTTTCCAGGGATTGATGGGTCCAGATGCCATGATCTTAGTTTTTTTAATGTTGAGTTTCAAGCCAGCTTTCGCACTCTCCTCTTTCACCCTCATCAAGAGGCTCTTTAGTTCTTCTTCACTTTCTGCCATTATGGGATGGATTATAACATAGTAAACTATCCAGATAAACACACAGGTTCAGGGATGTTTCTCTGAAGTGTGAAATCCTGGCAGTGCAGCATGGTATCAACATCTCCTCTGATTGTGCTCAATATCCTAATATGTTCCCGCCATTAATAATTACAGGAAGAGTGAAAATCTGCTTCCAACATCACGCTTGAACTTTATTACAGCTGAATGAATTATTCAGGTAAATGGCTAATCCAGTTTTGGGACAGTTACTGTTGAATATATTAGTTGGATTATATCAGTGTATATTTTAAGAGGAACTGTATCCTGGGAAACTACTGAATCCAAATTGTAAGCTCCACAAGCCATTGTGTGGGCCCATAGCTTCTTAGAATGGGTTTTGACATAGTTGTGTACCTGTGTGTGTACTACATACTGCATGTGTTTATAGAAATACAATCTTCATAGACGATCTGTGAAGTCAAGTTACCTGAGGTATTACTTCGTTTTTTTCAGTTTAAAGTACAGTGCAGACTGAAATTACTTTTGCTTTTTTTTTTTTTTTTTAACATGGCTAGTTAAAATATAAACACTAAATTTTAAATTTCTAATAAAGGGACTAATTATGGGTCTGAATTCTGAGTAGAAATGAGGTGGCTGGATCAAATCTGTTGTTTCATGAGACGAAGCACAGTTCTTATGAAGTGATTGAAACCGCAGTGCTGTGTGGGTCGTTTGGTGCTTTATAGTGACAAAGAATAGCAAACAATGGCTATGTATGCACAAGAAGTTAAACCAAACATTAGCTAGCCCCATTTTTAAATAATGTGTTATGAGAATCTGTTCCTTGCATAAGTGTTTGGTACAAGCTACAATGACACCATGTGCATCAGGACATCATTGTACCAATCATGCAAATTACATAATTTGTGTCATGATAAAACTGACAAAAATCAAATGTCTTGCATCATTTGCATGATGACTTCATGAATAAATAAAACTGGTGTACTTGACATCACCCCCTCCTCTTCCCCTGGTGGATGCCCATGAATCCTTGGAGCCAATTAATTCCATAAACTCAGGTAACTATGGATATGCCTGCATAGCCTCTGGGTTTTCTAAGTGGTTCCATTCAGTAATCGGTCTCTCAGTAAAATGCCAGATGGAAAGGGAGAAGGAATGTACTTTAAAAAATAGCAAGTCTATAATCTAATCATAGGGATTAAAAAAAAAACATCTTAGGGTGGACTTTTTCACCAGGTATTGTGGTATGTAAAGGAGCAGTGGGTACCACTTTTTATTTTTGGCTACATTCCTCTCCATCACTGTGCAACCTGTGTGGTTGCTGCTTTTCTGACCTGAAAAGACTACACCGGAGACATTCCTTCATAGTATCTTCTGTAGGGATTAATTGAAGCACAGAAAGCTAGGATTCATACAGACCACTGAAAGAAAATAAGCCTGAGTTATAGCATACCTAAAATAAGTGAAGAAGCCATTAATCTCTCCATTCAGAATTTCACCAGGGTGTTCTTCTCCTTGAAATCTATCTTTTCCCCATCAAATTCAATATGAGCTTGAAAAAAGTAATGTAAAGATCACATCATGCCTTCTGAAACCCGGGTGACAATTCTGTAGATCAGAAGTACAAGACTTGCTTATTATGTCTTCTGTTGAATTTCATAATTCAGATACTCTTTTTTCTTCATCTTTTAAATGTTTCTTTCTTATTTCTGTAGTTAGAACTTCTGTAAGTCAGCCTTAATATTAGAAATTATATATAGATTGAAATTTTTAAAGGCTGTTTTGTAGAAATAGAGGTATAGCTTGAATTTAGTTGGACAAGACAATAAATACTGTGCATTTTACTGACATCCTGTTTTAACTGTGGGAATGAGATAATAGAAACAGGTGTTTTTAATGAGTAACATATCAATAGTTTTTTTTTAAAAAGCCAGGAGTTTCTACATGATCATGCTAAATTGAAATTAAAAACATCTTCATGTGTATACATTTTGTATTTCATGCTCTTCTGCTTCAACACTTCCTGGTACTTTTGTAACAGGTAAGTTTATCTTCATGAAAATGTTGTGGAAAATCTAAGCCAGGAGTCCTAGGCATCAAGGGAGCCATTTCAGCTCATGCTTATTTAGGCAATTTATTGAAGATGATTAACCTTCTCATAGACAAACTCTTGTAACAAAGTTCTAAGCAGGTTCATTGATAAGTAAAGATAGGGATTTACACACTAGTAAATGTGCCTAGAGCTGCAATCTTAAATGGTTAAATGAGGCCATGCAAGGCCTATACAGCCTGTGAACCATGCAATCAAATGGTTCTAGCAAGCAATAATATGTGGATGGTGGTCCACATTAATCTTGGTGTGTCTTTAATTATTTTAAAGCAGGTCTTATCAAACTTTGTGATTCCATAACCCCCTAAAATGATAAAAATTGTCTGAATCCCTTTGAATAAAATAACTTCTTGAAGGTTAAGGTTGGACAAGAAATAAATAGGCCACTTATTTTTAATAATTAAATTTATCTATCAAATGAAACAGTGATAGCATCTTACAACTTTATAAAATATAAAGTCTCATGGGTAATAAACAAATACACAATGGAATTTAAAAATCTATCTTTTAATGGGTTAGGAGGGACTTGCTTGCTTTTGCATAATTCCAGAAATGCAGGCTTTCTTTTGAAGAAAGCCCTGCTTATTAATTTGAAAGAGAGTTTCTTTGCTGTAAATCAGTTTCTCTTAAACTTAAAATGCTGTAGCTTAAAAACCACTAGCAGGCTCTAAGTTGCTTGGGGCCCTCTCTTTCCCTGCACAGCCACACTAGGATAACAGCCATAGCATTCCTGTTCTCTTCCGCCCAACTTGCTGCATTAATCCCTTAGTCCATTCTTGCAGTTTCTTCCCTTCTGCTACTTCACAACCAGTCCTCCCTCTGTGCCAGTTCCCTCTGGAGAGTTAGAATCTATGTAGAAGTCTTGTGCCCTCCAGACATGCTTGAAAGAGAAATGCAGTTATGTTTTAAAAAATGGACTTCATACAGAGTTGTGGAACATCTGATATTTTTATATCAGAAGTGAAATCTGTTTGAAAGGAACTTGTGAGGAAGGCAGTCTTTTTAATGCTGCATTATGTCCTAAAAGAAAAGAAAAGGGGAAAAATGAAGCAAGAGTCTTTATAGAGAGAGAGAATGTTTGCTTGCTTGTATCTGTATTGTAATATAACAGTGGAGAGTTGAACACTGATTAGAAGATCAAACACCCAGTTACTATGGTAACCGTGACCTGCTGCAAGAATAATTAGTAGTAAGAAGCAATAGTGTCAGAAGGGACAGCAAACTTCCCCAAAATCCTAGTGTAGTTACTGATCTGAATCAGTTCCATCTGGTTCAATCAATGCAGACATATGATAGGGGCATTCTTTGTTCCTGGAGTTTGCCAATATATTTTCTTTGTGTGATCTAACACCTGTGTCATCTTTTCTGCCACTCCCATGAGGCTATGACTGGAAACCTTGCATGTTTTGAAGCGGAACACTCTTGTGAATTGCCTCTGAAGATATAATCAGATGATTTGGCATTTTAACTCAGAGAAGATGAGGTTACATAGGGAGCATATCATGGCCATTTGTTGTTCTACTAAAGAATAAATGATGCTTGGTTTTATAATGTATATGTGGGGTTCCCCATACTGATCATTTGGTGATCATGGTGCCTTATAGGATGTCAGTGCCATAATAGGATGTTGGTGAAAATACCAACCAATAGCTCTTTCTTTATAGTGAGAGCTAATGGGAGAAGGAGGCTGAAACAATTGCCCAAGAAAGAAAGCATACACAGCTTAATGAAGAAAAATAAAACATAATTTCTTGATATAAGTCATTTAGAATTAAGATCTATCTATCTATATCTATCTATCCCAAATGATCTATTACTATATGGTATTGTAGTATAACAGCAAAAACATATTGTAACAGTGCTGTGAAATTATTTTAAGCAGGTTTTTCTACAAATTGCCCATCAGCTGTAATCTTGGCCAGAAATGCTTGCTTAGGAAAGAGGTATGAGTGTAATATGTTTGCTGAATATGGATATGTTTAACAAGACGCATTGTGAGAGATATCTTCCACACATTTTTCTGTCCATGCTCCACCTCCACCCCCTCCATCTCAGATTGGAATGTGGAAATGTTGACAAGCAATTGCCACTTTACTTGGGCTATGAGGAACAGAACGCAGATATTCCACTGAGCTATGGAAAAGCTGGGTGTTAGAGTTAGTTCTCATACAGTAAAAAACAACATGATAACAAGTTTGATGTTTGCAAAAACAAAGGACTGATAGAAACAGACCAGCCTGCTCAAAAAGTAGGCAAGTAGTCTGTTTGTTAGATAGGGAAGGAGAAAAATATGCAGGGTAGTTTGAACACTGTTTTATAGAGAGTGTTTTTTCTTGAAAAATAGCTGTTGCTGAAATTGTTTGGGTTATGGCTTCCTAACTTTCTTCAATTACATAATTATCAGAATTTCTTAAACTTCTTGTGAACTTGCCTAAATGGTTCAGTCCTCTAAGTACAGTGAGGTTTGACAGTGGGAGAAATGTCACTAAAATTAATCCAAGGTTATAAGGTTGAATCGGTAGCCTTGATCATCAGAGACAACAACTGATGGAAATGGTGTCCATGCTGGTGTTACAGTAACTATTGACTTCCATGTTCAGTTTCTTGGGAAACTTCAGCTAAATTCAAACTTGCCTATAACCTGATAGATTGTTGCCTCTCCTTTATTCCTGCATGAACAGGAGAACTCACACACCCCCAGAAAATTGGACTGATGTCTACAGATCTACTAGGGACTCTGCTGAGCAGTGATTAGTTAGCAAATGTCTTGCTCCAGCTTCCAACATTAGTTGCTGCCAGTGGTAAAACTATATGTGATCATGAATTGGTTTGTCCAGCAAGTGGGGAGGAATCCACCACAGGAGAGATTGGCCCTATCTTAGCAGGGCCCCAGGAGATACATGTGCCAGGCAAGTATGATGCAACAACTTTCAAGTGTATTGCCTTCTTAGCACAAAGAGAGACCAGAAACAGGTTTCTTGATAAGGATGATGTAGGGGAAACTTCAAAGTGAGCTATCCCATTATTGATCAAGGCCATTAATTTGCTGGATATTATTTGACTTAGACAACATTATGTTTCTGAGGGCCAGCTTTAATGATCCAATCAGGCAAATGGGAGTCAAATGCAAAATTTGCCATCTCTAGGGTAAGTGGTTTGGTATGGAAATATATTCTTAGCAATACATATGACCTGGAATGAGAGGGGCTTAGGTGACTAGCTTAAAGAAGTACTGCCTAATGAGATATAGGACAAATTAGTATGAAATGGCACTCCTAAAATAATGACTGGAGTAATCCAAATCTGCCTACTACTGCTTGCTTTTGGTATCTTCTCCTTCTTGTCATGCACTCTGGAGACTTCAGAGACTGAGCCCACATAGCAGAAATTAAAAGAAAGTCACTCTGCTGAGGAAAAATTGTCCCATAGCAAACAGGTCCTATGCATATACTTCCTAGAATTGGGTTATTTCACATAAGGGTATCCAGCTAAACTGACCATCCTGAGATGCTGAAATAGGGGACATTTTGCTAGCAAATACCCTATCTGGCCCAATCCAGGTATATACCAGGAAATCCCAGTAACCAGGACTTCCAGGATGCAACGAACAGACATTCACAGGGCTGATTGCTGTGGAACAGCTAATTAACACTTAATCCAGTCAAACTGAAAACCTGAGCTGGAACCAGAATCAAACTTTAGCCTCTGATAGACTGGTGTAACTATGTCATTTCACTGAATCTTCAATTTGGCATAGCCATACTCTGCCCACTTAGTGCGTCTATCCTAAGTCAGTTTGGTTGAAACCACTGATGACTAGCTCATATACTCAGACCCTGTTACTAGACACAGAACCAATGCAACTCACCACTGGCAACCACCATGAGTTTTTCCTGTTCTATTTGGCCTCACTCTTGTGTTTTCAAGTAGTCCTGGGATTGGAATTATTTCAGACTCACAATGACATCGCCTTCAATTCCTCTGGATGCAAGACTGATAACCTGCAGTGAGACATCCAGCTGTCTTCCAAATATTTATGTAATGTACTTGGGATGGGCAATCATCTTCTTTTCCATAACTTATGGTCTTTCATCAGCGCAGTTATTTAAAATTATGTCTTTTTATGCCATGCATGTTGCCATGCCAAGCTTCAGACTGGCAAGCCCATTAGTTTGCTGCAGTCCATATTCATTCCACACGGGGTCCTTCCACAGTTTATTTTGATTTTATAACTATCTAGCCACTTGTCAAAGGTCTTAAAGAACTTTTGGTGGTTGTTGATCTTTTCTTTCAGGTGCTCTATTTAGTTCCCTGCCATGGCTTCCACTCTGCCGTTCAGCAGATTTTCTGGATCGATTTTCTCCTCATCATCTGATTTTAGACAGGCACCTGCATTTCATGGCTTCTGGTTGCCTTTTTCAATGAATGGATATTAAACTTCACCTATCTTTGGCCTATCATCTATGGTCAGCTCAAGAGATAGAACTAATATCACCTTGCAACCATACCCTTATCCTCCCTTTCAGGACAGCTGGACAGAGTTTGCTTATAATAACTCTGTTCATACCTCACTAAACTATCTTCCTTTGAAGCAATCTAGGGTATACTTTCTGACTGCCTCCTGACTCTTATCTTTGCCAGAGGCCTCCTAATTCCTTGAGGAGCTTCATGCAATGGGCTGTGAGAATAACCTTGAGAGACAGGAGGAACAGCCGCAGCCTAGGCAATGGTCTGATAATTGAAATCCGAGTCCAAAGCAGGAATGGGGACAGAGAAAGTGTCTTAGAATTGACTCTCCCTAGTTCTCTGGAATGTAAAGGCAGGAAGGGGAAAGTGCTTTCAGACTTGCAAGATTCTGTTACAGTACATTGCAATAAAAGTAGTATTAGTATCATGATTTTGGTTTCCTGGTCTGGACTACCTCAAAGGGTTGACACTTCTTCAGGAACAGCTGGACTATACCTAGATCTCCTATAAGCATTTTAATATTTACCTTTCTAGGAAGCCACCCAGCCCACAATTGCTGGGAGGGGGTTCATATGGTTTTCTACCAAGTGTCTCATCTCCATGTTCTGTTCCAAGATGGTGATGCCAAACATATCGACCAATTTAACTGTTTTGCTGCAAATCAATCTAACCACCTTTTGTTTAGAACTTCCTGATATACTGGAGATACACCCAGTTTTTCATTGTCCTCTACTGATTGGGAGCATCATCTGTGCTCCTCGTTTATATTAGCTCCACCATCCCCTTCCATCTTGTTGGATGGAGAGGTTTGTTTATTTGTTTGTTGTATTTATATAGCTGCCCATCTCACGCAAAGTGACTCTGGGTGGCATACAACAATTAAAAAAGAATAAATACATAAAAACAGTTACAAATAAAAAACTATAAAAGCACACAGAACAGGAGGGGATAAAAGGCTGTAGTGGAATGCATTCCGATTTTCCATACAGGAAATTTCATGGAGTAGAAATTGATTGAAAAGTTTACATGGATAATGATAATTCCTGGGAACCTACAACTGATGTGAATTCATCCCAGCTTCTTCACTGCTTCCATTTGCTCCTCAATTCAAATTACCTGATTGGGCATACAGAGAGGTTTCCACCACTGCCACTAATTCAGACTTGGGAAGAAGGGGGAGATTGATGAAAGGAGACAGACTTGGGTTTTGATAGGTGAGAGTACAGAGACTAATGCCCTGATGAGTCTTCTAGCTCCAAGACTTGACAGAACTATGGACAGGAGAATGGTATGGGAGATATGTAGGAACAGGAATGTTAAAAATGTCAACAAGTTATTGCCGCCTTGCATGGACCATGGGGAATTCACATGAAGTTTACCATTAAGTTATGGAAAAGTGGGAGGAGGGGGAAGGCACCAACATTAGCCCAAGTGTTTATAAGGTGGCAGAGCAGTGTCAACTGTCTGAGGCAATAACTATTGGAAATAGATTCTGTGGTGGTGTTAAGTTTCTTGGGAAGTTAAGGATTGACAATGTAGGAGATACTCATTTGTCCCAATGAGTATCACTTTATATTTTCTTAAACTGAATTACCAGTCTAACTAATTTAATCTAATCTGCAAACTTGACAAGCTTGTTCCTTATCCCTCTGTTGTTAGTTTTTAAACAAGTTGAGAAGCACTGATCCCAACTTACCATAGTAAGGAACTTCAATTCTTACTTCCCTGTATTGAGAAAATTGCCTGTTTACTCTTATTCTTGACTCTCTATTTTTTTTTATGCCATTAGCAGTTCATTAAAGGACAGGCTCCTTATCCCACGGCCACCAGCACATCTTCATAAAACATGTCCTGTGAAAGACATGTCTAAATCATAAAGTCTTCCCCTTGATAACCATACAGTATGTGATGAAAAGAACCCCTTGACCAGAGATGAAAGATTCTGTTTTCTATCTCCAGAAGGTAACTGCCAGCATTTTACAAGAAAAAGGAAACGCAGAAGTCCAGGTATATGTAACAGATGCAAGTTAATAGAAATGATTACTGATAAATGAAATGAGATATTGAATCAAGATTTAGCTGGATAAACTATAGCTTAGTATGCCTCTTTGCTCTGTGCCATGTGGTATTCAAAGTTCAGGCCTAACAGACAACTGGAATGAGAATGGAAGGAATAACATGTCAACGCTGGTATCCAAACATAAGCAGGATATGTTTGGGATTTGGGCCTTCAGTGGAAGAGCACATGAGCATTGATCAGTGCACCTTCACTGTCAGGCCTGTGGGCAAAAGGAAATATTCACAGAACCATAAAATCTAAATCAAGCTCCCCAAAAAGAGCAGTTGAAATGGACATCAGAAAAGCTGGAAAGGCCACAGTGTTTAATGGGAGGGCAAAAGGTGGAGAACAAAAACTGACAACACTGAATAAAAAGGATATCTGGGACATCAAGCAGTGTTGGTTGGCATGGAGCTGGAAACATCAGCAAAATATAAAGCAGAGCCACAGAACTATCAGCATTTGACCTGCACTACAGTTATCAGGAGGATGAGCTGGTGTGGTTCCATGAGGAGAGAGCCAAATCACAGCAAGTGAACAAACACAGCTACACTCTTCAGAAAGAGAATAATAAATCAGATCTTGAAGGCAAGAAATCTCCAAGATGTTCAGCCTGAAGTTTACTCATGTATCAGGGACTCCAATCAGTTACCTTTCTTGTATTTGTTTCACGCTTGGCTTTTATCCCTACTTAAAACAACTGTACGTAGTAAAAGAGAGAAGGCAGATCATACCTTGTCATGGAAGTAGCTTTGGCTGGCTGGTTTTATGCACAAAGAATGTGTTGTATTCTGGTATCTTTTCTTTTTTCTTTTCCTTTTATTATTTTCTTTTATTTTCTGATACATTTTATTATCTGGTATCTTTTATTGTCTGCTGAGAATTTTTACCAATAGAACAGTCAAAACAATTGTTTTAAGTCCTACCAGCTTGAATATATATTCTCTTTGGGCAATATGTTTTCACACAATTCCTTTGTTTGTTTATTTACTAGATTTGTGTTTGCTACCATTAGACTCTCAGTGGTTCATAACAATAACAACTGCACAAGCAATAATAATTAAGATATCCACAGTAAATAAGTTAAATTTAGTTATTTATTTAATTTATTTATCAAATGGATACGCCACCCATCTCACTAGACAAGTGACTCTAGGAGGCTCACACATAAAAAATGATAAAAATAAAAATCTTTACAAAATATAATAAATAAATAAATAAATAAAAATCATTAAACAGTATCAATTCTGCTCTCCCCACCACTATACAATATATCAGAATAACAGGAAACTTTAAAATAGATGGTATCAATTCCATAAATCCTCCAAAATGATTCTGTTTTTAATACCTTTAGGAAGATTAATAAAGTGGGAGCCCATTTGGTTTCCAGAAGGAGGCTACTCTGTAATGCAAATGCACCAACAGAGAAGCAGTGCCTGTGAGTTCAGCCCCCCAACCTTGCAAAAATGAGGGGCCAATAACAACTTTTTCAGGACCTGTGAGTTGGATGGGTTGAATTCAGTCATAGTAGATGATCCTGTAAGTATCTCAGTGCATAGCCACACAATATTTATTATGTCCCCTTTTGGCTTGCTAGTCCTATTGTGAACTGGTCACCATGTTTATATTTTTACATCTTGCTGGAATTTCATATGTAAATTAGATCATTGGATATTATGTAGAGGGCATACATAATTCCGTTCCCACTTATTTACCTTGGTACTGCTTTTTTCCCCATACTTATATAACATAAAAACAGATAAGCAAAAAAAATATAAAAGCTGTATGTTTCTCAGTGTTAGAAAATATACCCATCATAGAAATGATGTCAGACTGAATTCCTGATATTTAAAAGTACGTCTACAAAAGGGTTTAAACCTGGATAGCAGCTGATAGTGTAGAAAACAGTCTTACAGACTATAACACTGTTGTACAGGTAGTCCTTGTTTAAAAACCACTTATTCAGCGACTGTTCAAAGTTACGATGGTGCTGAACGAATGGGACTTATGACCGGTCCTCAAAGTTGCAACTGTTGCAGTGCCTCCACGGAAATGTGATCGTGATTTGGGTGCTTGGTAATCAGCCTGTATTTCTGACCATCACAGCATCCTGCAGTCACATGATCGCCATTTGCGACCTTCCTTGCTGGCTTCCCACAAGCAAAGTCAGTGGGGAATCTGGCAGGAAGTTGCTAGCTCCAGTCATGTGATGTCATTGCTTGATGACCATGCAGGATTTGCTTACCGACTGCAACTGGAACTGCTGGAATTGCCATCGTAAGTCGGCACGATCATGTGATTCTTCACTTTATCACTCCATTGCTTAACGATGGAGTTGCCAGTCCCAATTACTGTTGTTAAACAAGGACTACTTGTACAAACATCTACATCCCAATTCTGTAAACTTCACTCAGAAGCTTTATTGAGTTTAAAGGAATTTCCTCTCAAATTGATCTTAATTTGCATATATGTCGAACATTTGAATAAATCTTTGTATGTTACACTTACAATACTCATTGCACCATGTCATAATTAGGATTGTTGAATAATTCACCACTTTCTAGGCCGTAAACCACACTTTACAAGTCTCAGTGGCTGGGCTCACATATGCTGTTTTACTTCTTAGAAATGATAAAAATGAGCTGTTACCTTTTCTTTGACACAAGCCCTTCCTATTCCTAGAGAGTAACTTCCTACTCCTAGAGAGTAACTTCTATAAGTGTAGAAAATTTTGTGTCTTTTTTTGCTCATTAGACAATTTGTAAGATACAGTACTTATTTTTGTCTCATATGGATGTTTAAATTTAGGTGTGGTGATTTGACATCACTACTGGGGGCTGGGCGCCATCTAGTGGTGGTAAAGAGAGGTACTTTTATAGCAATTCTTCTAAACTTTGGAAATAACCTATTCAAACTAGGGAAACTCATTATTCTTATATACAGATTTTTTACTAGAACACATGATTTTGCCATAACATGTCGTTTTCCTTTTTTGTTCACCAGGCTTCATACTGTCAGCCTGAATGTAAATATAAATGCTTCTCTGTTGATATATCAGTTTTCCTTGAGAGGGCAGGTGTTTCAGGTCCCCCACCACCCACATGCCAGGGGATAGCATGAAAAAGAAATTCTGATAACATTGATGACAGCTGTCTTACTATAGTAGACTTAACTTTTAATCAGATGTGTCATTGGAATGGTTTCATTTTTGTTTTGGAAGGTGTCATGTTGTGCAAAATAATGGTAGGCTACCATCAAACTGAGATACTAATTGAAAACAGCAAGAATGAAAAACTCTTGGCAAATTGTATCAGCAGTTTTGAATTTAGAGGTCAGGAATCCGTTTTGTGGTGAAAAGGAAAGAGGGCATGAGAAGTTTTAAATCAGCAGTGCTTTCAGGTTTCAGCTCAGCATTTCTGTACATCTGTAGCCTGCAGTGATTGGACTGGTTAAAGAACGGTAGTAGCATTTTTAGGTTCTGCTGCCTGATGTTTTAAGTCCTTTTCACACTTGCATCTTCTAGGCCTGGATTCTCCATTACATCTAATCTGTTAAATTTATTCTATATCAGTTTGTGAGTTGTAATTTAATAGCTAATTTTAATAAGAATCTTTGCCTATCTTTTCTTAACCTGGCATATATATATGGTATGTAACTTTTCCTAATATGGCATGCATCTTATCTTTCAGTCTGCCTGTTTATCTAATTTTTAATATTCAGGATTTGTGCAATTTTGAGATAAAAGCTACACTGAAAAATTTGGAAAATGTGTGATCTGGAGAATAACTGTGCTTATCAGTCTAGGAAGCCAACTTGGGTTTCCTTAATGATTCAGATTATTCATTATTCCTCCTTAACCCTAGCATCTCTCTATGCACATCATTAAATTATTTGGATTTAAAGTATTTAGATTCAGAGCAGATTTAGGAAATATGTGATTTTCTGGACATCTATAAACTCCAACTCACATCAGGTTTAGCTACCATGGCGAAAAGCAAAAGATTATTGCAGACAGAGCCCAACAGGATTCTGGAGCTAGAGACTATGTATGTGAAAATGAAGATTTCTATATTAGAAGTCTTGTGTGTTTGAAAAAAATGACATTTTAAAATATCTTTAATCTGGGCACAATAGTTTTTGGTTTACAGCTCAAGTAACATTTCCAATAGTAAGTGTGACCTCTTGTGGCAACTAGGGTGAATAGCTCTTAATTTAAACCACGAGAGAGAGACAAAAGAGATCACTTATCTGTTTTACAGAATGTGGTTTAAGGAATAACTATACTGTAATCAAACTTAAGGGATCATAACAATTTCTAATAATGGACTAAACATTTTCTACCAATTACCCAATTGGTAGAATAATTTAAATAATTGAAAGCAGAAAAATGAAACTAATGGATTTATCCAGAAATAATACAAATACTTAGATCAACAACTTGTCCCTGTAGTAGAAAGCTTTTCAGAAGCAGCCTCAGAATGAGTAAAGAGAGCCCAGAAAAGAGCCTCATTCTGCTTAAATAAGCAGATACTGGTCACCTTCTTTAACTACTCCCTTTCTCCTCTCTTGCACTATGAAAACAAATGGCGTTTTTAAAAAACCTTTTCAAGGTAGGAACTGCTGGGGGAATCTGCCAAGATGTAATTCATTATCATCTTTATACGATTCCATAATTCTGATAATTCTGAATGACTTTTCTGGTTGAGAAACTCACTGGCAGCTGCTGAG
The DNA here is from genome assembly GCA_030867105.1 of Liasis olivaceus. NCBI lineage: Eukaryota > Metazoa > Chordata > Lepidosauria > Squamata > Pythonidae > Liasis > Liasis olivaceus. Next base: position 24,076,174 of record CM061354.1, read on the forward strand.
ACGGCGAAGTGTTTGAATGTATGTATTTATTTATTTTACACTTCTACCACCATGTTGCTAGCAATAAAATATCATATAGATTAGAATATTTTAATCAAAATATAGACAGATTAATTTGGCTACCCATTGGACATTATGATTTGATACTTTTGGGTAGAATATGGAGTCTCACCCAGCGCTTTGAAGGAAGACATGCAGCCTAAGTTATAACTTCATTTGACTGCTAAGTAGCTTACTGTGTAAAAACCAGTTGGAACTGAAAGAGCCTTGAATCAGAGATGAAGCTTGGTTGATCTGAAGTTGGATGTGGTTCTTCTGCTCTGGCTGTGTCTCCTGCAGGGGCTTTCCAGCTTTCCAAGGGAGACTCTGTGTGACCCTTTACAGTCAAGACTGGGAGGTCCATCTCTGCTGATCTCTGATCCTTCTCTTGTGGTGGGTAGGTATCACACATGTTTTCTGCACTGGGACAAGAGGAACACCTTACACCTGAGATCAGATTGATTCCAACCCTGCTAGCCTTGCTGAAAGTGTTGAAAACCTGGTTGTTTGCCCAGGCATGGGGCTTGTGAAGTTAGTGAAGCCTGGGTGAGCCAATATGATAATATTTTGCTTTTTATTCTCTGCTGCCATTTTTGTTTTGATTTATATATTAGCACTGTATGTTTTAAGGTTTTATATTGTGGTTTTCATTTAAACTTTGTTCACCACCGAGGTTTGCTATTGCAAGAGGCAGCCATATAAATTGAAATAAATACATAATTTTCCATCACTGTAAATTCCTACTCCTTCTGCAGTTTCTTTCGGCCATGTGTTGGTCCTAGACAAATGAGGTGTATGCAGTAGAGACTGTAGTTTCAGTATCACTGTACTCACTATATCATTCTCTCACCTTATGGGTGGAAACATCCATACTGAACTTAGAGAGGTCCTTACCAGGAAGTTTCTCTGGCCGATGAATTTTAGATTCAACCTGGTTTCCTTGTGCCATCACTTTAGAACTGGCTCTCTAGACTTCTCCACATTTGAAGCAATTGGAGACTAGTCTGTCAAAAATGTTACCTCCTGTTGGTGGGTTGAGTAATACATGATATGATACAGCCTCTGGATTAACCCTAACTTGCCAGGTTTTCTCCTACTCAAGAATGTCTCAATCATGTTGGTACTTACCCACCCCAACTCAGCTGGACAGCTGAATTCTGCCACCTTCTGGGCCATCACTCCTGCTGCTTCTGTTGTCTTGGACACCATTAGGAAGACTTTATCATAGATCTGGTTGGAAATTTGGGTCAATATCTGTTCAAGTTGCATTAGCTCATTGACTTTATAACATTATTGGTCTAACACAGTTGCACCAGCTGGGTAAAATTCTGATAGGAATTGGGCACTTTCCACCATAAAGACTTGAAGCTTCTTCTGTCATTTTCAAGTGTCAATCCTAATTTACAGAAACTTATACCAGATCTGTCATCACCCGGGACAAGGACCGTGCTAGGTATTCTAGTTTCTGGACATCTGGTGACAAGGGGCTACAGGACTCAGGACTGTTGGCTGAGCAACCAGCACCAGCAGCTGCAGGACTACTGGAAGAAAAGTTGTTTACCTGTTACAAATATACAAAGACTGAAAACAAAGAAATAATGATCTGTTATTACAAATCAAGTGCAATGAGAAGAAGATATCTGAAAAGAATGCACCACTTCTGGGAAGAACAACATCCAGAATCAGAAATAACAGAACAGAGGCTAACAGATCAATGTTGATTTATAATACAAAATAAAGTATTCACAGAAGTCGAATTGGAAGAACTGAAAAGGTCTCCCCAGGGCAAAAAAATCAAAGCCTTGCCAGAAGTAGCTCAGATTGTAGAGGAAGGGGGAGTCGGCAGTAGAGCAAGCCAGTATAGCTATTGAATCGTTTTCATTCCCAAACCAGGCACCCTCTCCTCTGCCTTCTCCTCAGAAAGAACAAAACCCTCTACTAAAAAACAAGAGGAATTGAAACAAAAAATAACTGAGCATCTAGAACAGCACAAAACAACAGAGTAAGATTGCCTGCATTTAAGCTTGTTAGAAAGAAACAGCTAGCACAAGTATTAAAAGATGCCAATACTGTAATATCAAATATAAGCACCAGCTCACTGCAAGAAACAAACCAACTGATGTACAGCATGGCTGCAGTTATAACTGAATATCTTGGATGCAAAATCAACAAATAATAAAAAAAGCCAAATAGTGCACCACCAAAATGGAAGATCAGGTTGGAAAATGAGATCAGCATGCTAAGGTCAGATGCAGGCAAGCTAGAACAGATGAAAGAAAACAAGCTGAAAAACAAGAAGACTGAAACGAGGAAGATCAAAGAAGCACTGGAAATAATAAAGCAGTAAATAACAGCCATAGCCAAAAACATCAGCAGATACAAAGCTTGAACTGCACACTATAGGCAGAATCTCCAATTTCAGTGGAATCAGAAATGTTTCTACCAATCCATCAATGGAGACACTGCAATGAACCAGTCAACACCTGACAAAGAAGAAACAGTACAGTTCTGGGTGCAGCTATGGGTCAACCCAAAGAAATACAACAAGAATGCAGCTCGGATAAAGGAAGTGGATAAGAAAAAAGAAGCTGAAATGAAAGAACTTGTAGTAACAGCAGAAATGGTGAAGAAAAAGGAAAGGAAGATCAAGAATTGGTCAGCACCAAGTGAAGATGAACTGCATGGTTTTTGGTTGAAACATCTGATGGGTCTGTACCCACTCATTGCCAAGCAGTTTAACAACATACTGCAAGGAGGTGAAATTGAAGATTGGTTAACATCTGGCAAAACCTACCTGAGAATGAAAGATCCAACAAAAGGGGCAGCACTAGGCAACTACAAGCCAATTACCTGCTTACCAACAACTTTCAAATTGCTAACTGGTGTGGTAGTTGATGCAGTCCAACAGCATCTACGTAGTTGAAAACAAGCTCTTTCCATATGAGCAGAAAGGAAACTGCCCAAACAGCAGAGGAACAAAAGATCAGCTCCTAACTGACAAGCTGATTTTGAAAAACTGCAAGAGTAGGAAGACCAACTTGAATGTAATTTGGATTGATTACAAGAAGGCATTTGAGTGCCTGCCACATGATTGGATAATCCAATGCCTAGAAATAACAGGAGTCAGTAGAAATATCAGAAGCTTTGTGCAAACATCAGTGGCATAGTGGAAGACACAGTTGCTGGTCAATGGGGATAGACTGGGAGAGTTTAACATCAAGACAGGAATCTTTCAAGGAGACTCACTGTCACCACTACTGTTTGTCATTGCATGGATTCCTCTGTCAACAATACTGAACAAGTCAGGCCATGGCTATCAAACATCAAAAACATCTGCCAGACTATCCCACCTCTTGTACACGGATGATCTGAAGCTGTGTGGAAAAACACCATCTGAAATAGAATCACTGCTCAACACTGTCTGAATATACAGCCAAGATACTGCAGTGGAGTTTACTGTATAATTACTATAATCCTTTACCTCACTTTATATTTATACTGTGCTATTATTGTCATTGATATTTATATACTAATTGTATTTTAACAATGACTTTTCGCTTTTAAAATAATATAAAATATTCAATTATATAAAACTAATGAAATATAAACTCCTTTCCAACAATCTTACTCCTTTTTAATTTTATGATGTTTATAAATTCCCTGTTTATTCATGTTGTGTCTTACTTTTCAGTTTTGGTCTCTTTTCTTATTTGCATTTTTTAACTTTCTCACAAATGTTTAATTAAAAACATAATAATAATTAAAAAGAAATGAATAGAATCTTCTGAAACAAAGATCTTCTGCTTCCTTTTATTTGGGTTTCCTTTTTCCTGGAATTCCAAACTTTCATCAGAGGCTGTGTAGAGATGATAAATCCCACTCGTTCCCAGCCTCCATCTCCTAGTATTAGAAGAACCAAGCTTGTTCTGTTTCCACCAGAGAAGGGAGCTGGAATTTCTGTGCGCTTGACAAGGAACATCTCAGCCTTGTGGGTACTGTATATTGACTGGATGGAAGGCCATTCTCCATTATGAGGTTGTGGCTTGATGGTCTGGCATGAGAGGCTGCGATACACAACAATTGCAAATATTTCTTCTTTCATTCAGATATAGTTCTGTTGATAACTACCATCTGATTTTAGTACTAGGGTATACAATTATGATAAACCTTCTTAAACAATTATATAGAAGAATATCTATAAAATGGAGGAAAAGAAAGAAAATTAGGAAGGATGAAACAGTTGAAAATATCATAGGATCATATGATATATAGAGATAAATATATAGTATTTGTGTGTTTGTGTGTGTGCAAGAGAAAGAGAGAGAAGAGCAAAAAGCAACAGCCAAAGACCGAGGGCTAGTTCTGCCTTAGACATGAAGCCAAGTGGATGATTTGGGCCAGTCAGTCTTTCTCAGCCCTATGAAGAAGGCAAGGGCGAACCAATTCCAAAAAAATATTGCTAAGAAACTGCGTGGACCTTCTGAATAGTCACCAAGATTCAATATTGACTCAAAGATACTAAAACAGACACACACACACACACACACACACACACACACTTAAAGAAGTGGAATTGAATAGTGGGATATTTTTCTGTCCCTGTGTATTGTTCCAAGCTATGGCACACAGTATATGAACAGAGCTTGAAGTACATACATATAATAGTTGTAAAATTGTGAATTCGTTGTATGGTGTATCTCAGGTAAACCGTTTTAAGCGTGGAGTTCCTTGCTCCTTTTCATTCTGTTCTGAGATACCATTTTTTTGCTAAACCATTACCGTTTCCTGCTAAACCATCAGAACTGTAGGTGAATTGCATCTGTTTTGTGCTCTTTTGTTGATGAGAACTACGTAGAAGGAGAGTAATATTCAGGTCAAGATGTACACGATTGCAGTGTTATTTTTTGTGTCATTGTGAATGTGTAGCTAAAATAGAATGCACAGAAAAGAAAACCTAAAGGTGCAGCTGATTAACAACAGTGAGTGTAAATGTGCCTTTTCATCCTCAGATGTTTGACCAGCTAGATAAATGATGATATCTTTAAACAAACTATTAGGTAAGAAGAAACATTTGATGCACTTTGCTCAATTGTAATAGCGTTATCAATTTTTTACGAAAGCACATATCACGTAATCTTGAAAAAGTTAAATTTCCCTCTTGTAAAACCTATTTATAGTATTTCATGCTAAAAGTTTGTTTATTTATTTTACAAAGCTCCCATTTTTCTCACACTATCTGGATTTTAAAATGGTAGTGAATAATACTAGCTATAGATAATAATGGATAACTTTATATATCAGCAAAGCACTACGCTAGTATTATCTCACTGTAATTTTTACAATAACCATGTAGGTCAAATAACTATTAATCCCCATATTCTAGTAAGGGGAGAGGAAAACTGAGTATGAGGGCAAACGATTTGCCAAAGGAAATTTAGTGAGATAATGGGAAAGGAGAGATTTTAGTCTGACCCGTAGCTCAGTTTCTTAGCTGCAACTTAAATCAGGTGGCATGGTTCTCTTGGAATGCTTTTCCATATCCTCAAGAAAGTGGGAACCTAAATGCCTTCCAAATAATAAAAACAGAACGCTCTTTTTATTTGCTGTCTATCAGTACTTCAAAAGTTTGTAAAGTCCTGCCTTTTGGGATGCTGCTTAATTAGCACATCATTTCTAAAACTGTACATGGAGCAAAATAGCTCAACTGCATCAGTGTCTTTTAGGGTGCATTTGCTTTGTAACTGCTGGTCAGCAGTTCTATTTAAAACTTCAGGATACGATAGAGATTTGGAATGTGGCTCTCTTAAAAATCTGCTTAGGGAGGATTTTTTAAATGACTGTCTTCAAATGCTCAGCAGATAGATTTGTGCAATGACAGTGAATAAATGTTTGTGCCATAATAGAGTTTTGCTCTTATACTTGTGTGAGTCTATAGATTTTTGATGGAGGGGGCAGATCCCTCCAACCCAGTACGGTTTCTCTCTTATTGACATGTAGATAAAGCCACCTTCTTTGCATATGGAATCCCTGGAGAGCAAAGGAAATAAGGTTCAGTCATTTCCCACCCATTGACCCAAATAATCATTGGTCAGAAAAGGGAATGCTGGCTTTTGTCATGGCTTTTGTTGAGTAGCCGAAAGGAAGGACTGTGTGGGAAACGAAGTATGCATAGCAACAACGCCTACAGTTACTATCACTCATATTGTTGACAAGGATTTCAGGTGCCAGGTTGCTAACTTTGTGCTGAAAAATTCTGTGTGTTTTTTTTACCATTTCAATTCAGTCTGGTGAAAAAGAAAAAGCCCTCCAGTTTCTTCTTCTTTCCTTTTGCATTGTGGTTTCAAATTGGGTCTGGGACTGTTCCTGACAAAGACAGTATCTGAGAGCGCATGATGGTTTCCATTCAATTCGGCTCTGTTTTGAAAGCACCCTAAGATGTTATTCTTTCCAATTGGTTAGAAGGGTGGTTTTCCTAATCTTTAAAGAAAAAGTAGAACAAAATATTTAAAATATTCTCTCCCTTTACTATTACTATAAGCTTAACAATTATTACTTCGGTATCTCAAATTGCAGTCACCTTTCCTATGAGCCTAAAATATTGGGTTTTTACTTATGTTTGCCCATAATGCTTGCTAAGTATTGCTTCTCCAGTAGGGGGCTACAAATTACTATTAATTTTCTTGGGCACAAGAATACTTTTCTTTCTTTATCTGAAGCCACCCTGCAATCAGAAATGATGCAAAAGGATTTAATGTTTGGAACTTGGATTGAAATGCTTAGAGATTGTATTAATCTTTAGTTTGAAATATACATTTATTAAAATTGGCAGAGTGGTTCCTTTTGGACCGCTATTTTTGAGCAGTAAATTATGAAGTAGGATTATGTGGTAAGCTTTGTTTCTTTTTGCAGAAAGCAATAGCATCTGCTTTTCCATTGACGTTAATCTGTTCTGTTGCTGCATTAAATGATTATAAATACTGTAAATTCAAACCTTGAGTTTCAAGTCAGTGCTGGCTGTGGCGCTAGCTTTTTCAAAGCATTTAAAAAGAAAGTGAACCTCTTTTCCACTTGTGTATCTCAAAGGCTAAGAACATTGTGAACCAGAATTCACTGCATTGGATTTATAGCATGTCATATTGTGTGTGTGTTTGTGCACCCATATGTCACATGTGGGAATCTATGTGAAACACAAGAAAAAAGCATAAAGTGATAAACTCATTAAAGCATGCTGATGACAATGCTTAATAAATCTATACAGTTTTCAGAGAAACTATGCTTTTCAGGAGTGAGTTTGCTGAAAAACTGGTAGTACTTTTATTCTCCTTACTCTTGGTTGTTCTCCAAAATTAATACGCTACATATAAATGCTCTGTTTTGGAACCATTAGTATCTTATCTTTCATTGCTAGTGTAATGAGTTTAAAAAATTAGGGCAAGTAGAGTGGGATACATAAATAGTTACTTTGTAGTTAGTAATTTAGTCCAGTGTTTCTATTCAAGTTTAACATCATCATTAATAATTGGATGGAAATGCAATAACTAAGAGTAAATCTGAAACAAATTGATTTGGGCTCAGAGTCTGACAGGCAGAAGACTTGAATAACATCTTTGTGTTCCAATTCATAAAACTGATCTACAGTAAGATCTGTTTTTGAGAAGACAAATAAAATTATTTATTTATTGCTGAAGATGTTAGGGATGCATTTAGAGACCCAGAAGGAAGCCAGTATAAAAACTTAAAATTGTATCTCTGAAGAAATGGAATTTGAGACAGAACCAATAACACTGGTCTGAAATAGGTTTCAGATATAGTTAAACCTTAGATATCATTTTCTGCTGCACAGGAAAAAAAGTATTGCAAGCTTCATCACTGATTTAAATGAAGGAATCAGATTTGTTCTAATTCAGCAAATACAGGTTTTCTTTCCATGCATTTTAAAACCATGGAAGTATTAAGGATCAGTCTGAGTTTTCATATTCAGAGGCTGAAGAACCTCAGGAATTAACAGGAATTTCATATTCAGAGAATGCACAGTGGAAGAGGGAGTGAGGAGATACAAGTGCAGGCTGAGTCAGCTGATCCAGGCCACAAATTAGGTAAGGTCCCAGGCTTAACAGCCTGTCAGAAACTATGAATGGTAGAGCAAAGAAAATCAAGGTTTCTATTAGAAATGAAGAAGCATAACTCAGCAAATTAGTCAAACTGGTCTATAAAGGGATGAAGACTTTTTGTGGCAAACAATGTTCCATCCCCCACTACCCAAAACTCTATAGCTGTCTTGGATTTCTTGGGTAACTTGTGAATTGTAAACACTGACTATTGGATCCCTGAATCTGTGATCTGTCTCTCCAGACTCTTCTGGAAAAGTAATCTTTTCTTTACCTACTATCTAGGGTATAGCAATTATTCTTCATACCTTTGGAGAATTTGAAGAGCCTGTTATTATGGAACTGGTCTAGAAAGCAACATTGTGAAAACCAAGAGCAAAAGAAATTATATTGTCACTTCACAGTATGCCCCCCAAAATTAGAATTACAATGCTCTTCAGTAGAATATGTATTGGACCAACAAAAATAAACATTTCTTTTAAGACTGATAAAAATAAGTTTTTTTACAAAGCACAGGGTTTAGCTTTAGACTTTGCTACTATCAGATGTGTTGATGACCACTGGACACTACTTTAGATGTTTTTTTAAAGTGGACTGGAGAAATCCATAGAGGATTGTACTTACAATGGCTCTTAGTCTTGATGGTTGTGTATTTCTGAATTAAATGCAGCACACGTTAAATAGCTGGGAAATGCCATTGGAAGAAGCCTATCTGTCATGTTCAGGTTTTTGACCTTCGTGAAACATCCAGTTGACGTATGTGACATAGAATGCTGGAGTAGATGAATCCTTAACTTCATTCAGCTGTGTCTTTTTAAGTTCTTAATTGTTCCTTTTCTCAATAATAATTTATTTCCAATGAATGTGACAGTGAATATGAGTTCTACAGATCAAGGACACAATTTTCAGGTATTTGAACTAGAATGTATTAAGTATGGTGTTCTCTTTTAACTCTGGACAAGATGTTGATTATTATTCAGGCATCTAGAACATCACAGAATGTTTTTTCTTAAGAGCAGAAGGAACTCAGCTACAGTATATATACATAAGATGTTGGGAATATTAATCTGGACTCAGAATTTCCCTGAAGGAATTCTGTTGCACTTCATTTTTTCTCTCCACAATCAGTTGCAACAAGTCAATGTCAGAAGAGGCATATTTTCTTCTGCTCTTCTGTTCTTTCGAGCTCACTGTGCATCTGCTTCCTCTCCCACTCACCTCCTACATGCCATTTGTACAAGAATTTCAGCTCCACAGTGCACTTAAACTGGAAAAAAAAAGTTGGAAAGAGGAAGAATGCTCTACAAAATTATATTTCTTTTTTTTTCAAACAGGATGCTGAATATCTGGTCTTCTGACTGATAGCTACTCATCTCCTTAGATTCAGTGAGAGGCAGCACTCATTAGACAATGACTGTCCACTTCCTGATGTACATTGATAAAACAAGGTGCTGTTTTTTCCAAACTATTTTTTAATCTAGGACATTTAAAATCAATATCATCAAAAGCTTACCGTCTTTTAAATTACGTTTGCTTGCATGTGGTGGGCTATTTAGGCATAGTTTTTTCAAACAACAACTCTGCAGCAGTTGCTATTAGGGAAGTTGCATTTATTTTGAGTTTGCATAGCTTTCAGTGTGCACTATGTGCAATTCAGTGAGGCAGAAAATGTAGCTTAAGTCCCATATTTGGAGTGGTAGTATTGCTTTAGTGGTCTCCTACTGAAGAATGGAGCCTGACATTTGTTTAAGAAACAAACAAAAACTTTGGAGAGTTTAAGGGCAAAATGAGTATCTCAAACCTTATAGATGCTCAAAGTACCCATTTCATTCCTTAAAACTCATGAATTCCTTTTCCAAAAAGGAAGTCTGTTGCACCGCTTCAAATGTGTCTCTTGAAGTGGCCCTTAAATTGATGGAAGGTAGACATTCTTACTTGCACAATGACTTGACTTTAAAAAGCATTTAAATATGTGTGCCCATATAGTACTTTAGTACTTTTACACTACCAATAAAGAACTGCTAAATTGCTAATTCACATAATCTCACAGAACTAATTATTACATGAATTGTAGAAAAGTCACCTGTATGGCTATGGCACATTCTGATTATGAACACAATTCCACATGAGTCTACTGAGAACTAAACTCCAGTTAAGTTCAGTGACACATAATTCCAATCAAGCAAACACAGGAAACTGAAATGGATTCTTCTACTCAGTTAAGTCCTTACTACATCTTGGCAATATTCACTATATTTTCTAAGCATTGCTGCCCAGGATTTCAGGTATAAAATTTTCCAGTCCTACTGGGAAATCTCAGGAACTGATCTTCTGCATTGAAATAAGGTATTTTTGCTGAGCAACAGTGAGTGTCTTTTCCTTCCAGAGAATGTTCTGAAAACAGCTAATACACTTCAAAATCAGCATAAAAATAAATAAGCAACCCACTCATAAAAATAATTATTAGAAGCTTGTGACTAATACCATCACAGTAAACTATAAATACAGTAAATATCAGTATAATTCACTGTTTCAAATACTTCTGGAATCTAGATCTAGAAGGAGGAAGAACTTTCACTTAGAAAGGAGGTGCCATCAAACACTGTGTCCAAAACACACATGGTAAATAGTGGGAATACTCTTTTATTTTTAAATCTAAATTGGAGTAGGGAATGGAAAGGAAGGGTTAAGACTTCACTGGCATTGTGCAGAAAGGGAAAGAGGTCTCACTGCTCTGGTGACATCAGGGATAAACTATCTATTTATCCCAAATAATAAGGAATATAGGAACTCTAGCTGATACCCTGCACATTTGGTGAACAGATGCACTCACCACTGGCACACTGGAGAGTATAATCTTTGGCTTAGTGGAACTTCCACTCACTTCCTATGTCTGTGTCTTGCTTTCAATATCTAAAGCAGTGTTCTCAACCTCAGCAACTTGAAGATGTATGGACCTCAACTCCCAGAATTCCCCAGCCAGCACGCTGGCTGACAAATTCTGGAAGTTGAAGTCCACATATCTTAAAGTTGCTGAGGTTGAGAAACAGTAAAAAGCATATCTAATCCCTTTTCTGAATGCTTTGCTGACCCTGATCAGTAGGGAGTAATGAGATGGAAGGATCTCTTCCATATAAATTAAATCATATTGCCTTACATCCGAGTGATGAGATCAACTCAACTCCATTTAAACATGGAAAAATGCCTTTTAGAGTAATGTACTTTGAACATCATCATAAGATGCATAATTTCTGTCTTGAGCGCTGACATTGGATGATTTTAATGTATAAAACTATTTTCTTTTTCAGTTTAAATTTTGGACTGGGTTAATCAGATACTATCAGCTGCTGTCTGATCAAATGCCCATTGGCCTGTTTATGTATACCTAGAAAGCAGCAGCTCTGCAATTTCAAAGTATTCAAAATAGCAACTTCTGTTTTAGAATGTCGTCTTGATATTTTGCAAGGCCACTTTTCAGCCATAGGTTTTGGAATTGAAGGAAGAGAGACTCCATTTATCTAAGATAAAAGCAAGTTAATGTATCATTGAAAACACTGGGGGAGGGGCAATTATAATTTTTAAAAATAAAAAAAGATGGTGTCTCTTTTTAAATTCCTTTTACTGCCATCCTGCTTTTTTATTCCTAACATAAGCATTTCACAAATCATTATACCAAATGGCTAGGGTCAGTCTTCAGTTATGTATAATGTAATGCAGACTAAGATACTCTATATTTTATTACCTTTTCCCCTTAGAGTTCAGCTGAGTAGCATAATGTGAGCCAGATTATGCTGCATATTTTTTTCTCTGAAGTACCTTCTCCAGCCAGCGTCAAGCTCACTGTTTAATGCAGTTCCCTTAGTGCAGTCTCACGTGGAGTTGGAAATGACACAATAAGGATCCGACTATTCCCAGACTTTCCTTCCTCCCCTTCTTAGCTCAAGCACAGATTTAGCCAGAATGCTGCTTCTTGCAGACAGCACAGACTGCATCTGGTCTGCTCTGAATGTAGCAATATTGACCTCCTTTTATAACTTGTTTTAGGGTGGGGGATAGCTCCATTAAAAACATGGAAAGAAAAGCATGGAGCAGTGGCTTGTTCAGCTTGTCATCTGCTTCAGCAGAGACATTTGCAGCAGCAGCAGCGAGTAATTAAGTCAGACTGCACCATTTTCTCCTCACCCTGTAAGAGGGTGATGGTGGCAGCAGCGGCAAGGAGCTGTCCACCCCCATCCACCCGTGGCCCCACCCACTTCCAGCGGATGTACAGAGGTGGGCTTGTCTCGGCTCTCCCTCTGAGAGGCACAGTCCATCTGGAGGAATCCCAGCAGACCTTTTCAGTGTGGCAAAACTCTTTTATATTGGGTGGATTTTTTTCACCTGTCACAGAAATTTTCAGTTGCTTCTAGCTTTATGCAAGGAACTCTTCCACAGAGCTATCTTTGCCTCTGTGTGCATATTCTGTGTTCGTGCAAGGGCTCACAAGAGACTCTTAATTCAGGGTATCATGCTGAATTATGGATGCTGCAGAGGCTGGAGCACAGCTGTGACCTATCAGAGACAGCTTGAGGAGAAGGAGGAGGAGAGGGTTGCCCTGTGAATTTCTGGCTTCCAGCATTACCTTGGCAGTGTCCTTGTAAGATAAACAAGCCTCTTGGATATCTGGGTAACAGGAACGGAGACCTCCAAGCTGATTTCCCCCTCTCCAAAATGGCTCATGCTGCTGCTTCTATCAAAAAAGTTCGGGAGGCAGAAATCGATGAAAGGGAGAGGGAGAAAGAGAAGGAAAGGAAAAGGCAGAGGAAGATATCTAGAGAAAATCGGAAGCGCAAGGTAGGAACAAACATATCTCCCCATCGTTTTTCCTTACTCCATAGTAGGCAGAAAAGATGACTTCAGTGAGATAATAACAGCATTTTTGTTATTTTCATTCCAAAATGTCTACATGCGTTTGCTTCTCAAAAATTATTCCGTGCTTTCGATAGGCTTGCTGCGCTTGAGCAAATGAATTAATTCCTAGCCACATGAGTTAAGTGTGTAAATAAAGCTAGTGACACTAATACCGTTTTTCCTTTATCTTCAAAGCAACCAAGCCTGATCTGATCACTTTGAAGGCAGGTATTTCTTATGCCTGATCTGAAATTGCTTACTGGCAGGTAGAAAGGGACTTTGCGCTGCATCAGTTTTGAGGTTTGTGGCACTGTTTCTCCTCTTTTCTGTTCTCTGCCTCAAAAAGCATGCAGTTGCACATCAAATCCAGTAAACAAACTTAAGTTCTGCTTGCAGTGATGACCTAAATGTGCCATTAGGTTTTGATATTCTGGTAAAGTACCCTGTGTATATTGCTATATTTCTTAACCCAGACACTGAAAAATGATGTATACAGTATTTTTTGGTTAAACTAAATTCAGTTGAAAATAAAATTTGGTCTTTTTCACATTTTCAGGTCAACCACTCTTTGATCATTTCCTTTTGAAGCATTTGTAAGATTGCATCTGATTTTGAGTTGTGATTGGCACAGAGAAATGAGTGACAGTTGATTTGGTTTTTTAAAAGTAAACACACACAAACAAATATCAGCCAAATACTAGCAAGTTGCGCATCTGCTGGTTAAACAGCAGACAGCAGTATGACAATTTCATATATTGGATGATAATATAACAATTGTGAACATGTTGGGGATGTACATCTGAAATTATGTTCTTAACAATTCATATTCACTTATCTATATTGCTTAGAGACATTTTACATACAGAATATGTGTTCGTGGACCTAGAAGTTTTAAAAATGTATAGTCACAGGTTACCAATCATACAAGTGTTTTTATATCTGCATTTCATCAGCTGTGAAGTAATGGTAAATTGGATCACTCCATAGGCTTGTTTAAATAGATATGGAGAATGCCTACTCCATAGCATCCTGTTTATTTTGCACAAAGGTAAAATTACATATGGAAAAAGGAAATCTTATTTGAAACAACCATTAATATACAGGAAATACTTGCCTGTTTTAACTCCTCTTTATTAATATCTTACCTTTTGTACAAGTTGTTTTCTGTTCTGTAACACTTCATAGCAAACTGCACACACTTTCTATCATGTATAATATAATATGCTTGAGATCAAATGAATATGTCCAGTCATGCTGCATTTTAACTTACAGATCTTTTTAGCAAATCACTAAAATTACTATACTTGCTGTTCTTGTTCAGTATATTCCTGGAATGTTTCTCATTTTCTTATACTGGCATTGTGGAATCAATTAATTATTCCAGGTGAATTAATGTCAATATTTTTTCTTAAACTACCAATTTATTATGCCGCTAAATACCTTTGTGATATCTGAAGTGATGTGCCTGATTCTTTAAATGCTTTGTTTGCTGCATTAATTGAGTTGCAGCGGAATTTTCTTTAGCATAATATGAATACCATTTCGAGTACAGGCACAGCTGTGATGCATAGATGCTCCCAGACAGATTGTGGTTACTATCCTAATTCCTCCAAGAAAATGCTGCAGAAGTAATCATCCCTTTTATTATATATTGTTGTGATTTTCTTTCAACAAACATATCTCCTGTGATGTATAATATATGAATAGAGCTCATAAATACATACATACTGATAGATATGATCAAGGAGAGGGTAGCTTGCAGTGATATGATTTTGCAGATCTCTGATTTTATAAACTGTGATGCTGGGGCGTTTAATTAAAGTTGGGTATAATTAAATCAGTACCTTTTGACATTTCCTTTTTATATAGTGCTCTACAGCCTTGATTAGAACCAGAGAGACACAGAATGGGCCACAAGTTACTAATATATTGGTCACAGAAGATGGAGAGATCAGGATGTTCTGGTATAAGAATAGGCCAAGGATATTCAAGGAAAATACTACAATTACGTTTGTTTTGTGGCATTTAGTATTCTGCCATCAGCTTCCCTATACCTGTCTTTTACTGCGGTAATACAGTATTACATAAATAGGTACCTTAGTTGCATAGTATACTTGCTTTCAAACAAGGTGAGTGTGGTTTAAGTTTATTGGTATTTTTTTCTTGCAGAAGTATATATTAATGGAAGCACATGCATGTTTGTATACATGATAATTGCCAGAATAGTACATATGCTGAATATATGGTTGAAAGTTATAAACACTGTAGAAAACATGAAACCCCTTGCAATATTGGAATGACAAAGGTAAATTGAATGGTTATGGGCTGATGGCTCCTTTTTTTTTTTTACTTTGGGAAAAGATATTAGCTCCCTATATAAATATTTACATGCACAAATGTGTGTGTAAATCTGACAAGCTGTATGTGAGATATCATCAGGCTCAGAGAAAACAATTTGGCGTACCATGTTCTCTGTACCAAAGAATGAAGTTGCATGTTTTCCCTGAGTGAGGCATATAAACACTGGGGTTGTAACTCTTCCAAAAAGCTCATATTGGAGGAAGGAGGAAACAGGAAGCGCATATTGGAAGAGGGGCGTAGAAGAGGAAAAGAAGTGAAAGGCACTAAAATGTATGCAGGAACATATTTATTCATTTAATGTATTAATTCTGTATGAATTAAACACAATTAATAAAATAAACATATCAGTAGATTTCTGATAATCAATAATAATCATAAGACCAACAATTCCCTCAGCTTTTATAATACCAATAGGTATTAGCTGAGTTGATCAAGTCTTAGAAAGCAGCTGAATAAGAAGCCTCAAAATTTGTAAGCCAGAAAACATGAGAAATCTAAAAAAAAAAATGGATGGGAACATGGAATCGTGTGAAGAATAAGAGGAATACAGTACAGTTTAATGTTTTCAACATGCCATATTACCTTTCCACTAGAAATTAGATAGAAGCCCAGACCTTTCTGTGATATGGTAGTTTTCTATGGGCATTCTGAAATGGTACAGCCCAGACATGACTGTCTCACCCCAGTGCAGTGACTTTTGAAGAAGTTGGTTTCTTGATACAAAGGGCAAAATAACATCCTTCCCCGTTTCATGTACGGAATCAAACTTGGCTCTGAAGGATAATCCACCATCGTGTGTGCAATAGGATGGTTTAAGAGGTAGAGGATAGACTCTGTTGGGGCTAAACTTTAGCAGGAGGCTAAAAAAACACAAACACAAACACAAATCCAGAGGTGGAGCTTTCATTTCTACCTGCCTCCCCAGCTAGAGCCATTTCTTTTATTTTGCCGGATTAATTTCACTTTAGTGAAAACTTGGCTAGGAGAGACAAGGAAAATAGGAACACAGAATGGATAGCAGCTAGAGTTGTAAGTAGCAGGAGCTTCAGAAGTAAGGAAAACACATTGATTTGAAATAATAATTTTTTTTTTTTTTTGCTACAGGCTTCTTGTAAAGCTGCCAAAATCTTGTATTAAAAACAGCACAAAAGACTATGTGTAGAGCACTAAAATATTTCACCCATCTTCTGATCTGATTATGGTTCAATAGTTCATGGCTCAATGTTTTCTTTTTCCTTTGCTTCACACTAACACTTTTTAAAAATTATTTTCAGCTCTGTCAGAAAGCAGCCACACATGGACTGTTTGCCAAATGGAGGTATCCTCTGTAGGACCCCTTTCAAAGTGTTTACACATGAATTCCAATTTTGTTTATTAACCCCCTACTTCCTTAGGGCAACACTAGGGACATCTCCCCCCCTCCCAATATGTTACAAAATGTATAAATCAAAGATGTTTCTCTGGCTGATACATTTCACCAGCCCAAGCATGGCTACAGTCAGAAACAAGGGGAGTAATATTCCAATGACATCTGTACAACCTCTGTTCTGCATCTTTAATATATATTTTTATGCAAGTAAGTTAATAAATCAGTTAGATCTCTTGATTAATCTTTTGCCATCAATTTGTCAGGTAATTCTCACATGATCTTTATCTCTATGACAAGCTTTAGCAAAAGGAGGAAATCTTATACAAATTGAAGATAATACTGGAATGTATTCATGAAGAATTCTCCTACTTTTTGAGGGGAGGGGGCACACAGTCTTTGTCTAGGGAGAAAATCTGCTTTTCTTTGAAACAGTTTATTTCCTAAAAGGTTTTGCATTCACCAGTGATTACTTGCTTGGCATTTTCAAAATTACATAGAAAAATTTTCCCTTAGCAAATACAGGTGAAACTCGAAAAATTAGAATATCGTGCAAATGTTCATTTATGTCAGTATGGCAACTCAAAAGGTGAAACCAATATATGAGATAGACGCATTACATGCAAAGCGAGATATGTCAAGCCTTACTTTGGTATAATTGTGATGATTATGGCATACAGCTTATGAAAACCCCAAATTCACAATCTCAAAAATTAGAATAGTGTGAAAAGGGTCAATATTCTAGGCTCAAAGTGTCCCACTCTAATCAGCTAATGAATCCATAACACCTGCAAAGGGTTCCTGAGCCTTTCAATGGTCTCTCAGGCTGGTTCAGTAGGAATCACAAGCATGGGAAAGACTGCTGACCTGACAGTTGTGCAGAAAACCATCATTGACACCCTCCATAAGGAGGGAAAGCCCCAAAAGGTAATTGCAAAAGAAGTAGGATGTTCCCAAAGTGCTGTATCAAAGCACATCAATAGAAGGTTATGTGGAAGGGAAAAGTGTGGTAGAAAAAGGTGCACAAGCAGCAGGGATGACCGCAGCCTGGAGAGGATTGTCAGGAAAAGGCCATTCAAAAGTGTTGGGGACTTTCACAAGGAGTGGACTGAGGCTGGAGTTAGTGCATCAAGAGCCACCACACACAGACGGATCCTGGACATGGGCTTCAAATGTCGTATTCCTTTTGTCAAGCTGCTTCTGAACAACAAACAACGTCAGAAGTGTCTTACCTGGGCTACAGAAAAGAAAAAAAGAACTGGTCTGTTGCCCAGTGGTCCAAAGCCCTCTTTTCTGATGAGAGCAACTTTTGCATCTCATTTGGGAACCAAGGACCCAGAGTCTGGAGGAAGAATGGAGAGGCACACAATGCACGATGCTTGAAGTCCAGTGTGAAGTTTCCACAGTCTGTGTTGATTTGGGGAGCCATGTCATCTGCTGGTGTTGGTCCCCTGTGCTTCATTAACTCCAGGGTCAATGCAGCCGTCTACCAGGAGATTTTGGAGCACTTCATGCTTCCTTCCACAGACGAGCTTTATGGGGATGCTGACTTCATTTTCCAGCAGGACTTGGCACCTGCCCACACTGCCAAAAGTACCAAAACCTGGTTCAATGACCATGGGATTGTAGATTGGATTAAATTCTTGGGAGTTGGATAAGTTATCTACCTATTTAGCTATTCTTCTGCTTTGCAGTGTAGTAAACTAAGATTGTATTCCCTGATAATTTGCTATAAATTTCTAATCGGGTGAATGGGTAGTGGGAATGTATGTGTGAGTTGAGGGGGTTGCCCTCTAATATTTTTAAGTGTCCTTACCTGTGTTGCCACATTCTCAACTTACTATGAAAATTCCCTTATTTTATTCTTATAATCAAAAAATCATAGAGCAGAACTGCTACATGTGCATAAAGCATTGATACATAATCTTATAACACAGCACCCAAATATTATAACCCAATATACACTTCAGCTGAACAGAAAATCTCATTAGCTAAATACCAAGTATCTAATTTGATATTTCAATTCTTTAGAGAACTAAGAATAAAAAATGCAGCGATCATCAGAAAGTGCATCCTTGTGAAATGGGCATAAGTATTCATCAGTTCTGTCAGCATAATTTGTACCTCTAAATATTTTGAAAGCATGGAGCTCTGTTAAAGCTAATAGTTGTTGATTACCTAAGTTCATAGGTATTATATTTAGCCATGGCTTACACTAAAATTGGCTGGGTTCACCTAACATTTGACTGGCTTAATCCAACACATTAAGCATACAGCATTCTGAATCATCTGAATTTTTCAGCTGTTCTTCAAGGAAAGTCCTAATCTAATTTAGAAGTCACAAGGGCAAGAGCAATCGCCTTGGTTGCATCCTATCCCAGGTAGGCCTGCAACTGGTGTACAAGCTGAAACTATGAAAAAACCTTCCTGGCCATTATCTCCACCTGCTTTTTGAGCAGAAGCTTCAAATCCAGGAGGATCCACAGATTGTGAGCCTGTTTTTTCTGGGGAGCACAATCCTATCAAGAGCCAAAGTTGGCACAATCCTCAAATCAATCCTCTGAGCTACTCCATTTTATTTGTATTGAATATGACCCTGTTTTTCCCCATCCAGACTTCGATAGTTTCCCAATACCAGGTATCATATTCAACACAGGAAGATTCTTAACTAAAAGAATTTAGAGAATTTATCCCTTTGAAGTCAAAGAGGGTGTGGACATGGTCTCTTCACAACCATTAAAGAAATGCTGGAATTTTTATTTTTAAGCCCTTGAGAATTTTATTATTTCATGTAGTTCCCATTATGTTGCCACTGATGAACATCTTAAGATGTTGCATGTTTAATAATGCACATACTGCTTAATTATTTAGTCTTTCTATTATGTTGTGTAACAATTTTACACTGCTTGACATTTCTGAAGTTGACAGCACACTAGTGGACTACCATGTGATAAAAATTACCAGATAAACCATGTTTTCTGTAAAGTTTATTTTCAGGCCAACATTTAACCATGGTAAGGTTGGGCTATTTAAATTGGTGAAAAAAATTATTCTTTGGATCCATGCTATAGCTTTTAGTATACATTTATTCCAAAACCATGTTTTAAACTACATTTAAAGCACATATCCCATTAACTTTAATTAAATCGTGGAAAATTAACTTTTATAAACAAAGCTCATAGATACCTTTACAAAAGGGATTAAAACAGATAACCAAATAGAAACATGCAAAATAAAAGATTAAACAAAATCTAGTCTAAGCCATAAAGCCACACTAACAATTTGTTATCAAAAAGTACTATGTCTCCAAGGCCCAATCAAACAAAATTTTGCACATTAATACTAGGCCTTAATAATGGGGATACCATATCTAGGTTGGTTTTGTTTTGTTTTGTTTTGTTTTGCTGTTATCTAGTGATCTTCTGGATTTTTATAGCCAAGATATGATTATCTTATGGAATACAGGAAACCATGAATAAAACAGTGGTATTATTTTTCAATGCCTCTCTATAGGTCTCTTCTCTCAAATGTTACCATCTAGCAGGACCTAGGAAGCATGTCTTTTCTGTAGCAGCAGAGGGACAGCATAGTCAAGATTATGGTATTATAGCCAATCTCAATAAAAGTAGTTTTAGCTTTCTTGTGGAGTTAATTCCCTGGTGTGGTCTACCTAGTGGGGCTGACATCCCCCAAGTGTTGGGAAAGGGTGAGGTTGGAGCTAGAGAGTTGTATTTGGTGCTGTATTGGAGAGTGTTAGTTGAGGTGGCAGGTTCTGGTTTTATTGTTTGGGGATTTTATTATTGTTATGACCTGCCCAGAGTTATGGCACATAGGATGGGTGGCCATACAAGTCGAATGAATGAATGAATGAATGAATGAATGAATGAATGAATGAATGAATGAATGAAATTTGTAATATTTTTCATGCTGAAAGATTTTGTTACTTTGTTCAAACTTGGTGAATTGTGAAAGTTGAACACTGGCTTAATTCTTGCTGAAATCTGTTTGAAACAATGGCAAATATCTACACTAATGGAGACAACTGCTCTCCTTTATTTTCTTCCAACAATAAAAAGACTGTTTTAAGTTATGCTTATTAAACTGTGCCTACACGGGACCAAAGAGTCATCATAAATTGAACTCAAATACAGGGTATCTTTATGTTTTATTCCAAGTTAGTTGGGTGGTTTAGAGCACTATGGCAAAACAGCTGTTTTCACGAAGAGTTTGTTCCTTCCATGCATAAGTGTAGATATATGCATCATATATCTTATCTGTTGTGATAAAACATGTGTTGACTCTAAATTATCATTATTTCTGATTCTTATTAATATAGTTGGCTAGGCTAATTAATAATGTATCTGTTCTCACTGTATGCTTGTATAAGTATGATGTGATTATTATGAGTCATTCCATGTGGCAGAAATATAAATAATTAAATAAATCATACAAATAAATATTAGGACAGTATGTTTTTATATTTGAATGCTGAATATAGAGACATATGTTTATATCAGATAAAAGCTCTGTCTGCCTCTGGTACTAGCAAGAAGGGATTACTGTGATTAATGCACTGATGGATTCACATATAGGAACAGCCTTGTGGGAATTATTTTTAAAAGATGGCTAAGAATAACCATTTGCAATTGGTTGAGTATTTAATTATTAAACTTTAATGGGTAGCTCAGCTAGGAGTATTGTCCACAAGATTGTTATTTGATATTTATTGTCAAATCATCCACTAGGTTTATGGATGTTATCTAAAAATGAAATGGATCATTATTCACTGTATGTATGTCAAGAATATCCAAGCTAATGTAAAATGCCGCGGTTGCATTTTACTTTATCAATATGGCATAAACTCATCAGTAGGACTAACAGCTCCAACCTTTTCCTATAACACACTAATTATAACGATTACTATTTTCAGTGCAAGAGGATTTGCAGAAGAGAGGAAATTTTGGGACTGAATAGAAGATTTTGCACATACAGATCAATGGAAGATATCCAATCACAGTTGGATTGCCTGTCATTGCTAAGTAAATTATTGACTTTAGAGAAAAACAGAAGTTTCATACATTAACTTTAAAAATCAATGAGCTTATTCTTAAATATAGTTAGATTGCTTCTGATAATTAAAAATGATAACCCACATCTATACTGCTACTGTATGTATAAAGATCTATACGAGAGAGAGAGAGAGAGAGAGAGTAGTGTAGTATGTACAGTACAGTATAAATATAACTTTTTTTTTTTTGGTGCCTTCAAGTCAGTATTGACTCCTGGCAACTTCCTGGACTAGCCCTGCAGTTTTCTTGGCAAGATTTCAGAAGTGATTTGCCATTGCCTCCTTCCTAGGGCTGAGAGAGAATGACTGGCCCAAGGTCACTCAGCTAGCTTTGTGCTTAAGAGGGACTAGAACTCACTCTCTCCCAGTTTCTAGCCTGGTATCTTAACCACTACACCAGACTGGCTCATAGACATATCTATACTATACATCTTTATCTTATCCTATAAACTAAAGAGGGATAGGGGAAACCAGAAAAGGTGGTGTTGGTACTAGTAATGGTTGTGGATGATGGAGAGAATGGAAGCTTTCAGTGCTGTTGAAGTTGGATAACAGAATCTGGGTAAATGCTTCCAGGAAGGGGTACTTTTGGTAGGCTGCATACAACCCATGATTATGAAGCTATGTCTTTTGGCATGTATTTAAAAATCAGCAATAGAAAAGTTTTCAGACTCGAAAGATTTTCAGCACAGGGAATAATTTTCTCATTGCTTTCCTTTGTATATGGGCATCCAGTATTTTCTCATCTCTTTTGTGGTTCTGTTAATATCATTGTCTTTTAAAAGGTTAGTATTGCTATCTTACAAAGCTAGAATTGCTATATCATGTAGGCAAAGCACTTTGAAAACTTGTCATCCATTATATAAAGCAGTGTTATTACATCCTCAGTAGCAGCACTGTTTTAATATAGCTTCTCTTGGATATATTTAGCAATATAAGTGAAACGCTAATGTATTTGGTCACTTCTGTAACAATAATTGATGGTTCTCTGATAGCAGCTATGTCTAATTTTACAGGATACTTTGATACAAACAGTGAGCCAAATGCCACAAATAGAGAAAAAATAGTATTTTAAGAAAAAATAAATCCCTGTAGGACTTCTGAATGATTTGATGACTGCATTGTGCTTTAATTGATTTATAGCTGTCTGATCTATCAGGGTCTCAAGAGGTGTTCTGAACCTCTTGAGTTAGTAAAGCGTCCTTTGCAGGTTGTTGTTTTTTTTTAAGCCTTTCATCTTTACTTAGTGTTGTGCAAAATCAATATGAATAAAAATAACCCCAGTTTAGAAAAACTAGAAGTCAAACAAATATCAGCTTTCAAACAAGATAAATATTGTGAAATGATAAGGCACCTCAAAGGTTGCTAAACAGAAGATCATTCCAGTGAAGAACATGTCAGGCTATGAATAAATCCCTACAATCTGAATATATTCTGTTTAGCTTCTTAGTTCAAAGCACATACTTTTTTTTTTGTTGTTGTTGCCAAGCATAGCCTATGCACCAAAACACTGCTTGGTTGACTGGTCCATATTCAGTGCCAGTAGTTAATGCGCTAGATATTCAGTGAACATTCTTTCAGTAGAAATGGATTTGGAAGATATGTAAAGGAACAGAAATGTATACAACACTTGTATTCTGTAGAGTTTGAGCATATGGAATATACTAATCAACATATAACTGAAACAACATATGGAATGGCTTCAAGCTTTGTTTTAGCCATCTTGACTACTATTATTTGTAGAAAAGAGATGTACAAATTCAGTAAAGTTTCAGATGGAAATAAAGCAATGGTAAACTCTTCTGATGATGTTTTTAAAATTCCTCAGCAAATGTTATAAATGATATAAAACTGGAGTGGAGAATATCTTACTTTCCCAAAGGGTACAATGTTACAAATCCTAGGATCAAATCATTCATGGCACAACAAACCAATTAGTCTCTTAGGTACCCTGCACTTTTTCATTAATGGCCTTTTGGATATTCTGAATAAAGTGAAAGAAACTTCAATTCACAAGTGAAAGAAACTTCTGACTCTTTCGCATTGTTTGTGCTTTCACTGTGTAATGGATTGATGTGCAACCTAGATTACTGTAACAATTGGCCTGTTCTTATTCCGTAGCTGCCATCTGATATGATAGAACAGATCCACAACAGCTGTATCAATAACATGAGCCTGGGAACTTTCTCCCTTCTATACTCTGAAACTTAAAGTGCTTAACTATACTCTTGGCTTGAATGCTGTTTACTGCCTTAATCAGGCAAAAAATGGCATTATTTGCTTTATGGTGTATTGTCTTTGATAACTTGGAAACATTTTAACAACACTAATATTGGAAGAATATGTATCTCTGTTTTGGATATCCATATGGATCCAAATAACCTGTAAGTACTACAGATATTACTTAGCATGCTATCTTTCTATTTTCCCCCCCTGGTTTATAAGGATATATATTTATATCTAAATATTTATATAGATATTAAATATCTTGTATATTTTGCTTTTTTAAAAAAGCCAATAGCATTCTTCAAAGACAATGAATTGCCCAAGACATTGCTTATGCAGAACATGTCTCTCTTTAAATTATTAACAAAGATTTAATCCAAAAATGTGAAGGTTATATAATATTGAGAGTTGTTGGAGTCAGCTAAATATTTGAGTTTCCTAACTCAAAAGTGTCTGAGTATCTCCTTACCAATTTAAATATAAAT
This sequence comes from Liasis olivaceus, assembly GCA_030867105.1. Taxonomy (NCBI): domain Eukaryota; kingdom Metazoa; phylum Chordata; class Lepidosauria; order Squamata; family Pythonidae; genus Liasis; species Liasis olivaceus. The sequence goes on from CM061354.1 coordinate 24,100,717, forward strand.
CAAATATTATTGCTAAATATAAATTTTGTGGACTTTTGGCAAAAAATCTTGAGATTAAAATGATTTTTTTTAATTGTCATACTATTGCCAGTTTCCATAAATTTGGAGGTGAGAAACTAGAGTTGCAGGAACAGAAAATTAATCTGATATATTTATAAAATATGTTCTACAAGTCTTTGGGTTGCCAAATGCTAACTACGAGATACATAAAATAAATACAGGTAAAAGATGATCTATACAAGGATTGCCCTCTGCCAAATAACTGGAGCTGGATTTTGAGGAGCAAGTTTAAATAGAGTTGACAGAGATTATTGTGAGGAGGTTTCATCTATCTCTGTTTAGAAGTTGCATTCACACCTGCTGGTATCTCAGGGTTTTAAAGAATGAGAGGCAGCTATTACAACTTGAAGATAATGCTTCATGTTTCCTTCTTCCTCTGTTATTCAAACACCTCCTCCCCCCTATGGCAAAGACAAACTTTTAAGGAAGAAAATATCTGGGGAATAATCAGTCCCACTGCCTCAATTCATCGTTTCCACTACTGGGGCAATATCTGTTAAAACATCCACATCACACATATTCTTACGGCAAACAAATATGATTTGGTTAACAGTGTCAAAATATTTTACTGAACAACAGATACTTTCTTTCATATAATTCAAATAAGCATCAAGAGTAGGTTAACTTTTAAATAACAAAATATACCGTATTTTTCCGACTATAAGACAATACTTTTTTCTAAAAATCCTTACCCTAAAAATTGAAGGGCGTCTTATTCAAAGAAGTCAGCCGAGGAGAGAACCGCACAGTGGCAAAACTGCCCATACTTTGTCTCTGCAGGCAGGCTTCCTCCTATTGCTAGCCTCCAATCACGAGTGAAATAGCTTGTCTCCCAAACAGACTTCCTCCAATCACGAGCCTGATGTAACTGATGTCAGCTGATGCTGAACAAACCAATTAGAGGAAGGCTGTCTGCAGAGAGAAGCTATCGGCAGTTTCACTCGTGCTTGAATGTAATCAATTATGCAAAAGAGCATGGAAATAGAGCTGCAGAGAGACGGTTTGGACCTCCTCCCACCGAGTGTATCAGGTAAATGTTAACTAATTACTAAATAAAAATGTGTTCTGCACTATCTTTAAAATATTGATTTCTTAATTTGGGGTTGGAAAAATGGGGGTCGTCTTGTACATGGGGGCATCTTATTGTTGGAAAAATACGGTAATCAATGAACTCAGCAACGGAGGGAAGGGGAATCAGACTGATGAAAGCAGAGATGCAAGCCCCACTCCTTTTGTACATGCTTTGTATAACAGTAACAAGTTCCTGCAGATGCTACTGATACCAGAAGGTATGAATGAACTATAATCAGCAGTCCTAATGTGGTAGGGAACACAAACAGATACTGATTATAGTTCATGGCAGATATGAAGGATAATTTAGTACAAATAAGTAGTACAGTAATCTAGAACTGCATGTTGCTGGGCAGTATATATATTTAGGTGGCATCTTATGAGATCCACCATTCTGTGTTAGAAAGGATGTTGTTTGGGATCTTTGTGCTTATTTAAAGTTTCTTTGCAGCTGGCAAAGTGGTTTTTTGGTTGGGAGAGGCTGAGACATAGAGTGTGTGTGATAGATTTGGGGCATGAAGTAACGGAGGTTTCAACTTCCATGCTTTGGAAGTAGGATCTAGATGGTCCAAGTGTGAATGGGCATAAATAATTCTGGTGCTTTGGTCATTGAATTAGTTACTGGGTCCAATTCTAAGTGCTGATCTTAACCCTCCATAATTACACCTAGCAGACCATCCCTTCCTATAAGATTCTACTACGTTGTACATTCTTTCCAAAATGGAATGCTGAGTAAGAATATTATATGCTCAAAGATCCACAAATACCTACAGTGGAGGAATGGATTATTAAATTAATGGATTTGGCTCAAATGGCGAAGTTAACAGGTTTAATAAGAGATAACTGTGTTTCTAAATTTGTCTCCTTATGGCAACCTTTTTTAGATTACGTGCTTGTGTGGGAAAAAATGAGGTTTTGATTGTGGGTTTTAATGATTATATGGATTGTGTTGATAGAAATAATATGAACTTGGATTAATTAGTGGTAAGAGATTTTTTTTTCAATTTGTACTTATATCTGTATTGGAGATAGTCAAAAGTCACTTTCTGTTTCAATTTCTTATCTACTTTCACTATTATAGTTTTTGTCTTTTTTCTTTTAGTTCTATTTTCTATCTTTGCTGTACTCTTTGTTTTGCATTTTAACTGTACTTTGAAATATAATAAAGTTATCACTAAAAAAAACACAAAATGGAATGCTGAGTTTACTGCACCATGTGAAATAAAAGTGGTAACAGCCTGAAGGTGGTCCTTCTTGATGACTCCCTGAGATTAGTGGACTCCCAATTTAGTAGCCTTTCAGAAGATTCTGCCTCAATGACATTTGGTTGCTAATTGTGATGGGCTGCCTTTTTAATAAGATTTTTAAAAATGACATTAGTTTTGTTTTCATTTTGTTTGGGGATTTCTTATTAAAAATGATGCAATGGTTACTATAAATGCCTAGAGTCTTTCAAGTGAGTGGTATAGACTGCAGAATGGAAATTATTTTGTACAAAATCAGTATGCCTTCCAAAAATGGCATCAAAACTAAAACCATAGTCAAATACCAATTATCTTCATTATACTGAGGTTATATGCTGGATATTTTCTATATTATATATTTATTTATGAACCTGTTATACTGCCCTAGTTGCATTTGACTCTAACTGGCTATTTGGAGACTATATACTTATTTCTATATCAATACATGTTCAAAAAGATTTCAGTTGCTTGCTTTTAATGTATGCAATAAAACTGACTGTAAGACAGCACTGTTCTTTCTAAAAATCTCTTGGTGGCCTGTTGTGTCATGTTTCCTTGCAAACGGAAACATTCTGGCCTAAAAGAGGGAATTGCCCCAAGTTCCTTAAAGAAATAGTCCAGGGGTGAAAAATGTGGGTTGATTGAGGACAGCTTACCCCCCATGGGTGTGTTCTACAGCTCTGCCTTGCATTGATTCGCCAAAGATTTTGGGATCTATCTTGTTTGTTTGTTTGAGGGGATGGGGGGGGGGAATGATCCCTTAAAACTCTTACAGATTGTGTAGTTACCCCAAATTGACCCAGCCTGCTCCAGTAATGCCATCACATCATCAACTATACCTCCCCAATTTAAGGCAAGAAAAAGTGTCCTCAGGCCAAAAAATTGCCCATCCCTGTAGAAGTAGTCATGCCTGAAGAAACAACAATTAGACATTGAAGATCTTAAGTGTATTTCCCACTGCCTGAAAGTTATCCCAGACAAACATTCAAGTATATGGTACTTAATAAGAATGGTTTACTGACTCCTTAAACCTAGTTAAAACATTTAAACTGTCTTGTGCATCCTATAGGATCCCTCTATCAGGATAGGGATGCATGGGATGGGAAGACCACAACTCTGTAAACTTTGCTTTCAGCAGATATTGATGACATCCTGCATAGTATTGTTCTAGAAAGGCTGTCAAATTTGGATGAAGATAGATCTCTTTATTGGTTTTATTTACAACTAGATTTCAATGATTTTTTTTTTTTTTTTGCTTTTTTAAAGTCCCACTTGGGGGAGTTAGAAGTAAGCTGTTGGTTGGAGAAAATTTCAGCATCCCTCATCTTCATATGGTAGTTATGATTAGGACCGTCCCCAAAACACATTTATATTACCATAAATCAGATAGATAGTTTCATGTTACATATCTGAGCTATTGTGTAGTTTGGTGACTACTCAGATGTCCTGCAAATTGTGAAAAAGAATTCTGGACAGTATGACTCATAAATCCAAGGAAGAAAGAAATCAGCATGATTTACAAATATGCTGTAATTGTTGTCCATTAAATGTCCCTTTTTTAAAAGTATCTCCATATATTCTGGTAGTGCTTGTATGATAAATTCCTAATAGAGATCATTTTACAGTAAAAGGTTTTCTGCCCCTCCTCTTAGAAATGAGCAGCATTAATGTAGTGCTGTAAGCAAGCATTGATGTATAATGTAGTAGGGAGAGAAAAAAAATCAAAACATTCAAAGGCATGCAGCTGGGTAATTCAATAACCTTCGTATGTGAAGGCATTTCACACAGTAGGGCCTTAACTCAGAGCTAGTCAGGCTGCCTCCCTCCCCATTCAATTTACATGCATAGCTGGGCTAGTAGGTGTAAAAATAGACAGGCAGAGCCTGAATTGGAAATGGTCACTGAATGCTGGCTATAGTTGCTAAAGTTTCTTTTTAACATAGGGCAGCCAGTAGAGAGAAATCTCTGCCAAAGAAATCTCAGGAGAGCAAATAATAGAAGTTACAAATATCATTCTCGATTTTCAAAAGTCATCTGCCCTTTTGGAATATTTCATATCTGCGAGGTCAAACCCACTACAGGAGTTAACAGGAGGATATGGGCAATGCACCCATTTGCCAAGCTTGCCGCACAGACAAGGGTGTAAGAGTGCAAGGGAGTGTGCAAGATGCAGATAAAATTCCAGACTATTATGGATGCAACAATGGAGTGAGTAAAGATCCTGAGGGGTTGGTAAGTCTAAAGAGAATACAGCTGAGAGAACAAGGACCTTGTTATAAAAAGATAATTTGAAGATATTGAGTTAGTAGTGCCATTTGGAATCAATTAATAGCTGCTAAAAATGCAGGCTGGTTGTGTATTTGGTTAGACGATCTGGGATTGAACAAAGTAACTTGGAGAATGTTTTGATGTGTATATAAAATCTAAGAGTGTAAGCAGCATAGATACTGGAGCCCTCCTAATAAATTGTGGTTGAGATGTAAGATGGCATTTTACCATGTTTTTTAAAAAGAGAGACTATATTGATAAGTCAGTTGGGAACCTAAAAACAATAAATTGCTTTTGGTAGAATATAGTATGATATAAATATATATTTCCTGTTTAAGACGATTGAAGCAAACTTTGTTTTCATAAGTCAACATCACCAATGTTTATAGTTACTAGGATCAAGACATAGATTGATGACTTTTCTCTGTTCTGTACAAGTAATAGATAATGTTATAGATATTGCTTGGAATTAGTGAATTAATATCTCAGTGAATTGTCAGACTTAATTTGAAACAACAGTGTGCTTGGGGCTACAATCTTTGTACCTCTAGCAGAGACAAACATGAATATGAATCTACTTTTAGAGTGAATGTGAATACAAGAGCTTTGCAGCCTGTTTTAATAATTAGGGTTGTTCTTGTTCTTTTTTATCTGAATTAGCATTTAATTGTAATATATAGCTGCAGTTTTAAACTTTGCACTAAATGTTCACATGGTGTGTCTGGAGCTTCACTGCTTGAAATTCAATATTACATTTACTCCTGCTTGTTTCCTTGCAGACATTCTTGGTAGCTTGGCAAAAATCAATTATACTTTGTTCTCAGTAAATTTTGATTGCCTGGAAGATTTTAATATAATTAATCAATTTTTATCATAATAAAAATATCCCGACTATTTATCTGCAGGATTTTTGGTAGAAATATGAAGATAGAACAAAACACATGGTTTTTAAAGATTATTTTAAAAAATCCAAACACTATCTGCAATAGAATCATATTAGCTTTCTTTAAGCCAAAGGTTAATACAAAGCATGATTCACTGAATCAGTCAGAAGTTTCTTATCAAGTCTAACTGTAACAATATTTTTTAAAAACAATTAGTATTAGTATTGCATGATTTCATAATTCTTAGTAATTTCGCAAAAGTGAACAATGAAATGAATGTATATTGTAATTGCCAATTTATAGATATGCACTCCTCAAGATTAGACATTCTTTTATTTTAAATAAAGTAGATTATACTATTGTTTTTATATTGTTGTTTTGAGAAGTAGAGTATTAGCATTATGTCTGGAATGTCTATACTATTATAGTATACTTATATACTTACAACATCAGTCTCTCATAGGATCTGGTGCAATTCAGAGATTAATCCAAGTATGTTGTATTTAGTTTACATATAATTAACATAAGCTAATGCAATTTATTAAATGCCTTTTGGAGCCCAAGAATTAATATGACACAGTATGTAGATGAGTCAGCCTGCCACATAGTATCTTATAACTCCTCAAGTGCTTTTGTGCATTTATTTAGCATCACTATTATCTGTTTGCCATTGAAGTCCCAACCCATGTTTGACATAATGTCAAGAATATGCTACTGTGCTGGCAGAAAACAAGATGTTATTCGTGAAGTCATCTGGTAGCAAAATATGTGAAGGTGAACTGAAGTTGCTTGCCTGCTGCAATTGCATATATAAATGGTTGGACTGTTTACATTCTCTACATAGGAAGTGCATATCTAAATGCAGAAGATTCTTCCATCTCTCCAATGTTTTGGGTAAGAGGAAGGATGGGTGAACATTAGCAAAAACCATTTTCCTTGCATGGATTGGTCCTTGCTGTATTACATACCAGCTTATTTGTTTAGAATAAAGTTATGAAATCATAGGATTATTCCAATCCTTCAGTTTAAATGCAATTGGAAATAATTGTTTTAAAATGAATAAACAACAAAGAACCTTGGGACCAGTTCCATAGGAACTTCCTCCTATGCTAGAAGCATAAAGTCCCATTACTGACAGTCACTTTCTATCTTGTAAACATATAAAATAGCCACCCTAATATATGGTATCTTTCTGTTTTCAAGAACATCCTTCATAAATTTGACATGAGACAATGCAAATGGCTTAATTTAGGTTGAGTAGCTTATTTATGTCTGTTTTTATATACTGTATAACACTAATTGTCAAGAAAGTATCCAAATCACGTAATTAGTTTGTGTATAATACCTCCTTTGCCAGTTAATTCTGATGTAGAATAGCACCAAGTGAACTGTTAGGAAGTTTCCCTTAATATTTGCCTAAGTCCTGCTGTCTTACCAGTTCTATTCCCACCTATGGAGCAACAGATAAGAGGTCTGCAGTATCATATTGTAGACATATGAAATTTTAAAGTTCTGGCAAAACTTTAGATATTAGGAAGGTCAATCTTTGTTTTTAGAATCACTACTTTTTTGTTTTTACTTAGCATTGATTGCTTGTACTTTTCCTGGAAGAGATCTTGAGATCGTATTTACCCTTAAAGGCAGTGAAAAATATGATGGATAAAGAAATCAGTGAAAACTTTCTGCTCGAAACCCCCCAAAAGTTGCCTTGTCTTCTTCTTGTCTTTATCTTAGTCACATATTCTCACAGTAGATGAGTGCCAAACAGTAACAATACTTGAGAGGTTTCTTAATGGGCATGTCCATATCTAATTTGATTAAAATCTTGATCTTCTCATACTGAAATATGTCTCTGTAATCTCACATTACTTTTCCAATGCTGTAGAGAACATCTCATAATTAAAAGGTAGTTTCATGCTTTCCTGATCACTTCATGTTTATTTTTATTCCTTCCTCCAGTTTCCTGCCAAATGTACTCCCCACCACATTTTTTGAATTCTGCAGCTGAAGGCTGCCTGGCCAACTTGGCCTCACAACCTTGGTCCCTTCAGGTCCCTTTGTCAATACAAGTCAACAGGAAAGCACAATTTCAATGGATGCCATCCCTTTGTTTGTTTGTTGTTTTGTGCAGCACAAACATTTCATGGTAGCCAGAATTACTCTAAAGGAAACCTTTCTCTTGCTTTAACCACTGCAATCTTAAGACTGCTTCTGATACTATTTATCAGTTCCAAAAAACCCCCACATTTTAAATGGGATTTGGCAGCACTGATTGAGATACAGAATTATTTTAAAAGCTGTTGTTGAAAGACATTAGTGATTATTGCACTGTTTACCAAGAAAAAATATTGTACCTTTTGGCTTGAGAATTAATATCATTCTGGCAATGAATTTTTAAAATCAAATTAAATGTGCCTTGTCTTGCTGATTTTAAATAATGTGATTCTGCGGAGAGCAGAATTAGCATAACTTTTTTTTTAAAATCAAAGCTAATTAGTATTTGCAGTTTGTTTTCAAAGTTACACCTCAATAACACCAAAGTATTACCTTATGCTATCTTTTGACTGCAGTCAAATCGTATTCTTGATTCAGAATATGATTTGCTATCACATAAGTGTTTTTGATTGTAATGCAATGCATTTTCTTCTGGCTACAAGTGAACAGATTATTTTGGTAATGTAATATGCATTCTGAACATGCAAACGGAAAACTAATGTGAGTTAGAAGCAAGGATGAACGTCTACTGCCAAACCCAAACGACACACTAAGACATTCCAAAGATCCTTAAGTGCTGCCTGACCTCAATGCCAGGCACACATCAAGAGATAAACATGTTAAGGTGGATTAAGGACAGTTTTCATGTTCAGCTATAGACCTCGTTGGTGAATTAATGCCACGAGAAAGGAAGCTAACATAAGCTGTACAGATTAGTTTGAATGAGGCACAAAAGTACATTATTAGATTCACGATCAGTATTAGAAATATAGTTAAAAAGAAGGTATAGAAATCAATATATCAGTAGCCATTACCACAGGGAATAAATATCAGCTAATTTTGGTTGTTAGATAATTCAAGCCATTTATATATATGTATTCTCTGTCATCTAACAAAAAGTTCATTGAAAGGAGCCAACTTCTATATGTGGATTCTGTACTGGTTTGTTCAAAGTAATCCTGCCTTCTATACACGCAATGAGAACTCAGGAAGTAGGAAGAACAGCAAAGTGCTGTGGCGTTTCTTGCTGTGTGTATTTGTCCCACCTTCTCAGTTTTAAATGCTGGTACTAAGGGAAGTAGACATACTGTTATTAGCTGTAATATATACCTATGCCTAGAATGGAGACAATAAATTATTATTATTAGCTCTCAATGTTTTGACACCCTTTCAGTAATATTGGGTAGTTTTTTTTTTTATGGAAGTAAACAGTTTTTTCTGCAAGTAGAGGAAATGGACTAAAGAAGGAGTGAATAGAATGAAATATAAAAGTGATGAAATAATATAGGATAAAATTGATTGAAAATTGCTGATAATTATATATGAGCTCTGTATGGGAATCATAATGTTTTGTCAAAGAATGGACTTAAAACAAATGCTACAAATGTTAGTGTCCAAGGAAAAAAAAGATGAAATAAAATCATTAATTTTATTAGAATGTTGAAAATCTAATTCAATTTATTCAGTGTAGGCACCACCCAACTCTAGATTGATTCTGGGCAGCTTATAATAAAACTAAACAGGGTAGAAGATACAATGGAAATAGAATGATAAAAAAGAAAAAGAACAAAGAACAAGATGGCAAATCCAACCAACAATACCCATACATGCAAATATCCAACAGGGGCAACTCTAACCCAAAGCCTAGAATAGACAGATCTTTATGGAATGCCATCAGGGTGGCAGCCACATGGATCTCAGGAGGAACAAGATTCCAGTGGGCAGATGCCATGACAGAGAAAGCATGTTTTCTGGCTCCTAATAGATGATACTGTTTAATCAAAGGGACCTGGAAAGTGTCAACCCTGTCAGCTCATACTGTGCAGACACCATGGGTGACAGGCATTTTGTCAGATAAGCAGGATTTATGCCACGTAGGAATTTATAGGTAATAGCCAGCACCTTGAACTGCACCCAGAAGCATACCGTTAACCAATGCAGCTCAAGAAACAGGGTTGTCACATGGGTGTACTGAGGCACGCCTATCATTGCCGATGCCATGACATTCTGGACCAGTTGTAGCTTCCAAGTGTTCTTCAAGGGCAGCCCTATTCAGAATGCATTGCAATAGTCAAGCTGTGAGGTGACTAGGGCATGAGTAATTGTCTGAAAGGTTTCCCAATCCAGGAAAAGGTGCAACGTGACCCAGCAGTTTCATGTATATGTAACAAGAATTTGTACATCTTGGTAAAATTGTTATTAAACAGTAATAAAAAGTAAGATAGTACTTATTAAGTAAGTATCATAGTACTTATAAGATAGTACTTATGGGTAGTACTTTCTGTTACAAAGTATAAATGTTTGCCAAAAGAAGAAAAATAGTATAAGAGCATCCTTTTTCCATTTTATTATCTGGAAATATAATCTATCTATGTGGTCTCTAGGAGTCAAAAACGGCTTGATGGCACATCATCAGGTAACCATGTGGAAGTAATAATTGGGTATGTCAGATAAAACATAAGAATAAGTTGTATGAACGTTTATCTAGGAACTATGCAACAAAACAAGAAAAAGATGGGATCAAGAATATGTAGGTGCTCAATGAATGTGGATTGAATAGAAAGGTGAGTGATCAGTAACAAGTATGTTGAGGTGGTTAGGTGATATGGGGGAATGAATTCAGATCACATTGCAAACAAATACAGTATATGAAGGAAGAATGGATCAGTGGGCCAAATAATGAGTCAAAATGAAATGAAAGACATCTTTGGATGAAGTTGATGAGATCCAAAAAAGAAAAGAAAGGTGAAGCATTTAAAGAACAAAAGGCAGTGTATAAAGCAGTTTATGGACATGGAGGAAGCAAAGGTTATTTGCAAGGATGGAAAAGTATTGAGAGGTATTGTGAATTCTGTTGCATAATTAGGTATATCTCCTTTTCTTTTTGTTATCTAATGCCTTTGATTTCTTTGGCAAAGAAATTATGGTTCCTTTCTATATTGCTTATCCTCAAAGGGATTTGCATTGGACATGGCTGTAACAACTATTTGTATTTACTGAAGATTTTATTATTGTTATCTACTTTATTTTTCTAAAAATAGCTGTGTAAAGAGAGTTGACATTAACATGTGGAAAGATGATGAATTTCATAGGCTTCAGGTTGAGAAGCATCCTAAATGTGAGTAAGTAGTTATAAAATAGATTTATATGGATTACTATTATAAAACAGTTGTAGAAAAATAGCCATATTAATGTCCAGCAGCAAAAGAAGCAAAGCACCATAGCTTCTTGGAAAAAAAGTATGCAATTATTATCTATAGTATCTTTTTTGGTTAAGAAGATCTAGATGATTTCATAATGGTCAGACATTACAGTTTCCTAGGATCAAAATCATTTTTTTTTCTTTTATCTGCGCTCAGTCGTTACCGACTCTGCAGTGTCTACTTGGACGAGTCCTTTGCAGTTTTCAAGGCGAGGTGTTTCGGAAGTGGTTTGCCAGTGCCTCCTTCCTAGAGCAGAGCCCAGCTGGCGAGCACAGGAGGCGGGGTTTCCGTTGCTTTGTGCCCTTTTTGGGCGAGCGCGGTTTCGCGCTTACCAGCAACTGCTCCCAACTCCTTTTGCAAGGCACCACCAGCATTTTTCCTCCCACCGGAGTGAGAGTCCCCATTTATCTACTCACGTGAGTTTTCGACCTGTTGGGTTGACAGGAACTGGGGACGAAACGAGCTCACCCTGTTATGCGAAGGCTGGACTCGAACCGCTGAAGCGTCGACCATTTCTGGCTGGCAACTTTCAGCGTCAACTTTTTCCTTTCTTGTATAGACTAATACTGTTCAAATGTTATTGACTGTTAGATGAAGCCTGTGACAATTCATTGCTATTAGTTATGCAGCTTTCTCTTTTCCAAAACACATATAGTTTTGTAAATATTCCTTTAAAACTTTCGCACACACTCTGTCCCTCTTTTGTAATGGTAAAGTTATGGTCATCTCTGTTTACCAAAGACCTTCTTTATTGTGTATCAGTATAGGTATAGTGACATTTTTAGGAACTGGCACCTTGTGTGACAATGCAGCTACTGTGGCGTATTTAGGAATGAGAAAGGACTGGTTTTTATAGAAAGAAAGTTTGTAGCGCTTGGGTCAGTAATTTTATAGCACAGTGGGAATGATGAAAGTTGTAGGCCAGTATATCAGAACAGCATCATGTTGCAGATGATGGCTTTACTAATGTTTTGTACAAGATGTTATATATAGGTACTTACTCCACCATCAGATACAACGTATACTCTTCCTTTATATAATTTATTTTTAACACCCTCCCCCTGGCTGTTGTGTGAGTTAACTACAAATCTGAAGAATTAACTCTAGAGGTTGTTCATCTTTAGAGAATAATAACTTGTTAGAGTTCCTTATAGTAATTTGCAGTAATTTGGTTAAATCTCTTTCATGATGAATATATATTCAACGGAGATAAAGAAAAATGAAATTCATCTATACCTTTGCATGGATAGCAACATCTCTTGATTAGGAATTCTACTTTTGCAGAATACTCAGAAGTACAGATCCATTGTGCATTTAGCTGAATGTGTGAGAACTTTCTCCTGACATTCCAATTATTGTATAGATTTGGGCAAAATCTGCCATCACAGTACCACTTTGCTTCCAAATACACTTATTTTGTCCATGTAATATAGTATATATAGAATATCAGTGAAGAGATCCATATAGCCATCATCCTACAAAAAGTTGTGAAAGAATGCAGCACCTTTGTACTTAAATGTGCCGTAACTTGAAAGCTCCATAAATTATTTTGCACTTTGGTTTTGCATTTTGCCTTCACTTTCTGCTCTTGCAATAAAAATTCTGCTGCAGTGCACAAAGCTCACTTGGCTGTAGATCTTTTTAAAATGGGACAGATTTTGCTACTGCTGCTGTGTCATGATTACAGTGTTTAACTGTCTGGACGTGAAGACTAGGATAAGACTTTGACAATGCAAATATCTCAGTTGACATTTCCTTGGTAGGGTGAGCGTTCTTGATGCTAAATGATATGGAAAATGTTATCAGGATTTGATTTACACACAAAGTTCTCAATTGCATTATAGAATAAAAATTTGTTATGAAAATAATCCTTTAGAATAAAATGAGGTGGAAATCAGTCCATGTCCTTCAAGGTATGGTTTTTATATTCAGGATTAAGGAACATCTAGCATGAATAAACCAAAAAATTCTGTTAGTTCATTGCTCTAATTCAAATATTGAATTACTACTACTGACTGTTTTTATTGTTTGTCTAGTCCTTACTTCGCATTTTTAAGTATAATTTCATGTGAGCATAGCAGATTGTAGATAAACTGATTCACCTCACTTGGCCACTCATAATTACGTGGATGCATGAACAAAACACTTCTTTCATGGGAATTTTACCGAAATTCTTTTCTACTTCAAAAATTTTTTGAACAAAATTGTTCTTCATTAAGTTAAATGGGAACTGCACAATATTAGGCAGCATGAGAATATTACACAAGCAAGCCAAGGAAATGCGTGAACTAAAGCATAGGAAACAAAACAAATGCACAATATGTTCTGAACTTCAAACTGAAGAATGATGACTTGAACTAAATTAAGACTGACTGAGGGGCTTAAGGGTGATGATCAAACAATCACCAACAGGATGCTTTTAACACTAAAACAGAGTGGCATATTCTTGATGGACTCAGATAAAAAGTGATTGGGAAATAACTATGAGGATTTAGAAAAATGCATGGAAGCAAAAATAAAATAAGGACAGAATTTGGCATAGTCATGGTCAAATCTTTGTCTTTTAGTTATACATGTTTTAAATGTTGTAATTATGGTGTTGGCAAAATGTAAAATACATGATCTGCTGTGATACTGTTGTTTAGACTCTTGGATGCTGTTTTTGTTCTTGGCATTTTCTTTCTAATTAATATAGATCAAAATCCAGTTTTGGTTCTTTTTATTATCATTCAAAAGTTCTGGACCCTCATGGATTATTAGTCCTGTTGTAATGTTGCTCCCATTCATTTACTAAATGTGCAAAAGGTATATGGGCGCACCTCAACATGGCCATATTCATTGGCCTCTATATTTATGAGGTCTCCCTCAGATTTTTACATACAAGTGCTACAAGTATGATAATGATGTGTACATGGGCAAACTTTCTGGGTGTTCTGGCTAAAGTCAGAGATGTAAAATTTCTGGAAATTTTGAAGCTATGGGGGGAAATCCTGATCTTTGTGAAATATGTGGAAGATTAATTTTTGCAGCAGCCTTTATGGAAAGCTCACTTTACTACTTTAAGAACATGAAATGTATTGTGGATACCTTAGTTTATGTATAAAAGTAGCATGTTTGCTGTATTAATATTATTAAATATGATTTCATAATAACATTTACAGATTGGATTTACATTAAATATTTTTAATTTTTATTACAAATAGAACTCTAAGAAACCTAGGAAATCTTAATTTTGTCAGCTTTCCTAGTTGGCAAAAAATAAAGCTGAAAAGATACAAAGCCATCAGTATAATAATAAAACAGGGAGATATATATATATATATATATATATATATATATATATATATATACTGATTCTTCACATTCACATCTTTAGGAAAAATAAAAGCTAAGGAAGACAGGAAAAGACAGAACTCACTGAATAAAAGTTTTGCCTTCTAGATGTTATCTGTTTAGTTTTATTTTCCAAGTTTTTCTTTTTACTTTTGGCTATTTCTGCTTCTTCTGAGTCTTCAGTTGTATTCTCTTGATAGTCTTCTGATTCTGAAAACTGAAAATTTGCTCCAGTTGAAATAAGCTTCTCTACTCTTTCACAAGTTACTTCTCTGTATACATGAACTGCAGTGCTCTTATGTTGCAAATATAAAGTGATTCAATTTCCAGTTATTAGAAAAGACTTGCAATACTAAGGGATAGCAATATGTGAATATCTAGGTTTATTGCATTCATTATCCTAAAAAGTATTTTGTTGTATTTTTTTAAACATTTTCCTAAAATTTTCAATTCCTCTGCCATAATTTTTCCTGTTCTTATCTGAGCCTTCATATCTCTAGCTAATCTTTAGTGATCTGGGATGTTGGCTTTAGAGTGAATAGTTCTCAGTGATAGTAGATACAGGGCTAATAGGTGACATTGTTCTTTCCATTCCATGTCTTATGAGCATGAATTTGTTATGTAGTCAAATGTCCATCCAGTAACCCTGAAAAGTATTGCCAAAAGAGTCCAGAGGAGCAGAGTGTATGATATATCTAAACATGACACTCCATTTTGTGTGGCTCTGCAGAATGTGGCTGGTCATTTTTATAGCTGGGTGTGAAACCAACTAGGTAGGCCAAGGGAGAAATGTGTACTGTTTGCATTTTAACTTACTACAGGTAGTCCTCATTTAGCAACCACAATTTCTACTTTTAATTTCATAACTTTCCAGGAATATAGAACATCAACTTTTTTGGTTCTTTCCTGGATACGTGATAGGTGAAGATAAGATTTTCTCTTTTTTTAATTTTATGCTTCATTATACAGAAGGAAGAAATCTGCAAGACACATTGAATCTAGTTTTTAAACTAATAATTTAACCTTGACCACATAAAATAATATTCACTAGTCTTTTCATTTTGTTGCTAAAAAGCCTGATCATAAATAAATGAAAATGAATATTTATCTGTAATCTAAGGCTGTACATGTGGAATAGCTCTAACTTTACAACTTTGAATAGTGATCTTTTACTGTCCATCTCCTACCCCCACCCTGTTCAATATATCTATAATTCTTTACATAATGTTTTTGGTCTGTGATTCTAATATTCATTTACATTTTTCATCTGTATTGCTCTCTGTAGCACCTTATTAGCAAACTTACGGGTATCAAATCAAAATGGGGCAATAGGGCCATATAATAAAGTATCATGTGAGGAAGCATCCCTTCATTCATTTTACTTTTAATAATTAAATTAATAGTCAGCCTTTTAAAAACATTATCTAGAGTGTCCAGAAAGCATTAAAAACAATATTTTTGTTGAATTAATCTTCCCTTGGTATTTTAATACATGTATTTTTAAGACCATTAGCAACTGATTATGAATATAAATATTCCAACTCTATATTCTATAAATTTTTCTAGACTATAGAAATAATTAAAATGTTGTATGTTTTACTGTGGACATCCTAGTAGAAACAATATTACATTGTTGCCTTTTTTTCAGCTGAGAGTCTAATAAGGTCTTTCATCTCATTTCCAGTATCTTTGCTCTAAACAATATTCTGTTTAAGTCAGAAAAGGAATTAAATTCCTATTTAGGAATTATAAAAAGCTTATGCAATTATAGTGCTGGTTTTGCATATATGCTCAAAAGTTCCTTAATTTTTTTTCCTCCTAGTTTTTCTTGTTTAATTTTTCATTTTTTTCCCATGAAGCATAAACAATAATACAACTATGTGTGTATCCCTTGAAGGCATTGCGAATAGCTACTGCATTCAAAGGTCTATAACAGAATATTCTTCAAACTTCTGTTGTTTCCCTATAATTAAAAAAAGAATCTCTTCCTTATCAAGTGTTCTCTTTATTTAATGGCAGTAGATTTAATTGTAGTCTTCCCATGTGGCTACATACACATTGTGATACATTTTGTGGTTTGTTTTTGGGTTCAGTGATGGTATAAGGAATCTTGTAAGTGAAGCAAGAATTAAACAGTTCATAATTAAGGTTGGCAACCAATTCCCTAATGCCTTGTTGATCTGCCAAATGTGGAGTTGGCCAGAGTGCTGGATAAGATTGTTCCTCCAAGACCTCTGCACAGTCATCAATCGCAAGCATTTCTTTGGTTTACCAAGAGCTGAAGGAAATGAAACAACTGAAAAAATGCCCACAGGGGTGATGGTAGAAAACCAGATGCACCATGAGCACTAATATGAGTTCCTGTTCAAGCCTGCACAGTGGTGGTAAGGGCGGTGAAGCAGCAATTCTTTTCTGCACTTATTACATCTGTAGAATGAACAGGATGAAACAACTAGAGGCGTGCAGAGTAAATGTGTTGGTTTATTTGCAGATAAAGTCATTTGTATCCAGTTTGGGCTGGATAATCCTATAGTGGTGAATGAGGTGCCATCATGTGATACGGCCTTACTCCGAACTTGTGGAACCTGAGAAAGTGGATAGGGTCCTCTGTACTCTGAACTTGTGTGTTGGATCCATGCCCTTCCTAGCAACTATCAGGCAGCTAAATGGGGCAAGAATGGTTAGATTTGGAGATTATTGAGCTTCCTTGAGGAACAGGGTAGTGGTGCATATTTTAAAGAAGCCACTTGTAAGTACTGTAAATAAAAAATGTGATAACTTAATAATGTTCATGCACTTTCTAACTGAATCAATAAGAATTGGATAAAACATCAGTAACATAACAAAGAGCTTTCCTTTAGTCATATTTCTGTTGCTTACCTTCAGAGCAAACATTCAATAGTATTATTTTGCTTTGCCTTCTACAGTCAGACAGCAATGCAAGCTTCCTTCGTGCTGCCAGAGCTGGCAATCTGGACAAAGTAGTGGAATATCTAAAAGGAGGAATAGACATCAATACGTGCAATCAGGTAAGTAAGTAATCACATGTGGGCTCATGTTTTATAAACTTCAGATTTAAGGATAATGGGAACCTCCTTTCTCCAGTGTTTTCTAATTGCGAAACAAGGCAATCTCAGGTAAAAATATATATACCTGAAATCATTCCCATGGGGGTGAGGTTGATAGTCTTCTGCATTGTTCATTATATGTAGAGATAATGGATAGGATATTGTTACAGCCAGATTGTCAATTTCTTTGAAGAAATCTAGAAAAATTTATTCTGGTTGATACAAGGAACAGTCCTTAATGTCAGTTCAGATGATCAGTCTGTCTACTGTAGTGCAGTCTACTCTACACAGCATCATACAGCTAAAATGGCAGGTGCCATATAATGATATTTGACATATAATTATTTACTAGTGTGCAGAGGTTTACTTGATTCTATTTCAAATGAAAATTTTGTTATCCTATGTGGCCTTAAACAGCGTTCCCGAGCAGAATACCCTCCATTCTTTTTGGCCTGGAATTCTGAGAGCTGCAGTCATAAAATTATTAGACGTCACCATCCTGGCAGAAGCTAAAATTCCTGTACACATGAAAGATTCCATTTTACTGCAGTGCTCTAAATCACTTCGATATCTGTTTTGTTTTAGAGACAAAATGGCAGGGTTGGCATGTGCCCTTTTCCAAATTCTCTGCAAAAAGTTAGAATCAAATGCTAAACCTCCAGGTATTTGTTGCTGAATACTTTGACAGAATTTTAGAACAATTTTGCAAATTATAATTAATACAAAATGTTTAAAGTAGCCACCATAGTAATTACAGATAAATATCACAATGTTGCATATTGAGTGACAAAGTGGATGTTGCTTGAAAACTATTAGAGATACCACAGTGAGTTTAGGATTAATAGAACCCAGTTAAGGAACAGTGAAGATTTGATGTTATGTCATTGGGAAAAGTAGCATTTTTTAAATCTAGGTCATGTTTGTAAAGATGTCCTTTGATTGGATAATTGTATTTTAAATGCCCATGCAGACAGTTGAAAGAATTATAAGCACATCTGTATTCCTGAATGCATTTACTGCAAGAAAGTCTGTCCCAACTCCTTTTTTTATTACAGTTTCACTGAAGAAGTGATATTGGACTTTCTTCAGCTAAAGCTTTCCTGTAGGCTAATGAATTCTTACTGAGTGAGAAAGAACTGCTATGTATATTAAAATCTATGTTTTTGACAGGTAACTTAGTGAAGCATTATCTTTCAGAATGCCTGTTTCTAAATGGGAAATCTGTCTGTCTGTCTGTCTGTCTGTCGATCGGAGAGCCATAGACCAGAAATGTATTTTTTTAAAAAGGGAGAAATTATGACATTATTTAGAAGATAGAACTACAGGAGGACTATATAATGGTAAATAAAAAACAGAGTCCAAACTTAGTACTAGGTCATACCCACCATACATTTCATGGCCTTTCTAGATGTTTCAATAAATTGGTCTCACAGTAATTGATCTATAACTGCTGACTGAGGTAGGTAAGAGAACTTATTGACAAGTGGACCATCTATGAGGCTAGCAGTGATCAAATGACATCCTGCTATATACTTGCTCTCCTCTAATGTAGTGTGCTAGCATACTAAATGGATGGACTCCATCTTTATTTCTTTTCTGTGCCAGTTTGATATCCTGCTTTTCCAAGAGATTTGTGCCTCAAAATGGGAATACTCAGAATTTGTAATGAAGACGTCTGTGGCATTAACGGAAATGTAACCCATGTAGAATCACATGTCCTAACTCTAGAAGATATTGACCAGCCAGTTGTACAGATCAACACATGTGATAAAGGCATTTAAATACAATTTATCTACTGTATGTGGTCAATTATTTACCATATCTCATGAAACAGTTAAACTGATTCTCTGTATGATATGACAATACAGTATATAGATATAAATATATATATAAATTAAAACAAAGCAAAAAAGCCGTATATTTCACAAAACAGTGACGTGAAGTCAGAATAAAAATATTTCAAAGGCAGCAATATTTTATTACTTAGCTCATAGTCATTAAGTGAGGCAGCATGGCATGTAATCTTTGGCTTTCTACTACACAAATGTATATTCCCCCACATCTTCCTCCACAATGCACATGGTGTTTAGTGATCTCACATGCAGAAGTCTCAGATTACTATTTTTATGGAATATCAAGTAGTAAGTAAAATACTTTATAGGAAAGCTTGAAGTGTGTTAGGATAAAGTTAAGGAGCTGATGTTCCTGAGTGGCAATCCGAATAGTTATACATGTTCTTCATTATAAAGCATGGTTTGTGTGATATTAGTTAAACAGCAGCATTTTAAAAGCATGTTCCACTACAACCCTAAGTATGTTTATAGAGTTTATATAGGTAATTTGAAATACTTTTTTAAAGAATAGTATAGAAACATAATAACCAAATAGATTATTTTAAACTTTCATCCTCTTCTTCAGGGTATAGAGGAATCCACCCAAATGGGATTTTGACCCATGTGAATGAGGGGGCAGGTTCACTTATTTATACGTATGTGTGGAAGCAAAGCCTTACTTTTTCAGTGTACAATAAATCCCTTAATTCTGAATCATACCCCTAAGAAATCTCTGAGTTGTATCTGATTCTTCTTGAAGAGGACATCAAACTTTGGTTTTCCTTGCCCATTCCCTGACTTGTGAGATTACATTCCAAACATAAAAAACAGATTAACACAATCTGTAATTAAGCATTATTGTAGTGGAAGGCACGTGCGAGGAGGATACTGGAATGGAGGATCAAGGTTATCAGGAGGGAGGGGGAACATTCCTGAGCAAGCGCTTCCTCAGCCCACAGCAAGACTGTGAGAAGGTGAAGAAGCTGAGACTGGCCCCTCCCTAGAGTCTCACGGGGTATAGCCACTAGTTGCTTTAGCATAGGTTTAGTCTGGCGAGATTCTATTAGGTGCAAGCTAATAAAGGAACTGGACTGGACTGCCTCATTGTCATTCTTGGGCTCGGCCTGACAATTATAGACCATTAGGCCTTTGCCAAAATGCTTTTGCTAAGTTATTTTGTTACAGATATTCACTATATATGAACTGATTATAGCTATAAGACTATTAGTTTATTGCTAATTAAATACTCAATGGGTTAAAATCAGAATTTGCTCCCATCAGTGGAAGAATTTCCTGAGTAGAATTCTGCTCAGATTGCTTCTTCAACGGAAAGATCTTTTTCTCCTCCTGCTGATCCCCTAGTTCTGCCCCATTATTGCTAATGGAATAAGGGCTTACAGGAGAGCAGGAAGAATACCTCCACCAGTTAAATGACCCCACTAGATCAGAAAACTTCCACTGAACATGTTCTTCCATTCACAAGAGTATCTAAACCCAAAAGATAGATGCTGCTGTAATTATCTTTACAATGGAAGGTCTCTTTCAAATTTATTGAGAGTACAGTAATGGAAACAGGCAAGTGATTTTTGCCATAATTTTCCCTTTGTTTGTCCAGAATTACAGAATCTCCTTCCATTTGGATAAATATGGGAAATATTTGCCATAAAAATTACATTTTAAAAACTGCAGGAAAAATTATATGCTTAAATGCTATCAGGTATTTCTCTCCCCTCTTTCTCTCCCCCCCATGTCCCTGCCTGCCATTAAATAACAAACTAAAAGATGAAGAATGTTAGTAACATTATGTAACTCTTAAAATGCCACTAAAAAGCAGATGCTCTTGTAATTTTTTTAAAAAAAGAAGTTTACAATTTTCCAAATTTAGAGATTCTCACTAGCTATCATAAATGAATTGTAGACCTTCCAAATCCCTTTAGATGAAGAAGAAATAATGATTTTTTTTACACATATTACTCTGATAGTAATGTAACATGACAAAAGAATCACTACTTAGTCATATTTATACTTTACTTCATGTTACACGTTTCTATGAGACCTCTTTTAATTATGGGTTCTGGTTCTTGGTTACATGAACAAATACAACACTGAAGTTTGTTAAGAGACATTAATCTTAGTGATAAACAAAACTGATATTAAACCAAGACTTGCTTTTCTCTTTTCCTTTCATAAATCTCTCTTCCTTTTCTGTAGGTTCACAGCAGTATTTTCTTAACATTTAGACAGGACTCTTTAGTGTAAAGCTCAGAAAACACTGAATCTTCTGTTTTCTGATCCCTAGAAAACCTCTGGATAATGAGAAAACCATGAGTTTTTTCCATCAGTTTTTTTCCTCCCTGCCTTGATCAATTTAATTAGTCAAACAGTAGTTGGTTTCCAGCCAGCCTGTCTTCTAAATAGATTTAATTGTGCCCAACTGACCTGAAATCTGAAGACAGTAGATTCCACAAATGAATTACTAATACATATTATATGCTTCCTTTTGTTGGTCCTGAATCTAATTTTAGTGGAGAATCTCCAATATACCATGATGAGAAGAGAGGGGAAAAATATGACTTTCACATTTCTACATGAGGCATAATTTTATATATCTCTGCCATTTTCCCCTTATCTGCCTTTCTCCAGCCTAAGACCCCCTAAACACTATAATTTTTCCTTAGAGAAAACCTCTAGCTCCTAATCATTTTGGTTGCCCATTTTTGCACCTTTTCAAGGTGGAATACATGCACACAAAATGAGGCAACACCTGATAGAAGATGAATATGCAAACACAACTGCTATAGGTCCTGGATAATCTGTTTACAAACAAGTTATCCAAAGATAAAAAAAGGGATGTTGGCATTGTCTGTAACATGTTGGAAACATTCATAACTGAATTTGACATTATCTTGTATCGACTGGTTTTACTTCTTTCTATTACTTCACTGAAAAGCTGGCAATGCTGAAGCACTTCCAGCATAATTTAATTCCAGCCTATCTTTCATTTGAAATGCTTTGCATTACTGACACATCACAGTATAATTTAAATGTATAACCAGTTCTGCATTCTTGGTATTTGTCAAAGAATGTTCTATTTTTATGTGAAATATACTTGCCTGACAGCGTTTTTTAGTAATGTACTGATAAATGTTTCTCTAAACTATTTATTAAATTCCTTTTATACCTAAATATTTCTTGAATATAAAATTAGTTATTTTAAAAAAACTGTGTAAACTGTTGTTTTATAGAGGAGTTTCTGTTATATATTGTATGGAAAGATATAATCTGAGAGTGATTTAACCTAACACTTTGCTCATTACACAAACTTTAATTTGTCTTACCCCATAATGCATTCATGGCAAGAATGATTAAATACAAGCAACTAATCTATTGTTTAGTTCAATTCCAACAAAAAGTGAAAAACAGAAAAAATTAAATTCCATTTATTTTACTGAATCCTGTTCTGATCAAGAATTATAATTAATAACATTTTACACAGCTATTTGTGGCTCTAATGCTATTGTATATTCTTCTTAAATAAATTTAAGCTAGAATTTTGTTAATTAATATTGTTACTTCATATCCCTGTAAAATATTCTTAGCTGATTGAGTGCATTGATTATTGCAGTGATACATAATTAAAGAGGTCATCCCAAGATAATAATTTATGTTTCAGAGCTTTGGTAAAACACACTAAAGTATTAACCTTGGTCACTTTAAGTTAAGTAACATAAAGGTTCATAAATTTAAATTAAATAATATGATTAAATTAAACAATATGAAGACACAGAATATAATTTTAGATTTTCAGGAAAGTTATAAATGATAACCCAATAAATGTTTTAAAATTTTTGATAGTAAAGACTGAAATCTTCTGAAAATTTTCCTCAAGTAGGCCCATTAAACTGACCAGTGAAACCCTAAGATGGCTCAATTATTGCAGTTAATAGTCACTTTCTCTTGTGCCTTGTGGTTTTTATATTTTATATTTTTAATGATGATTGTTGTATGCCACCCAGAATCACTTTTTGTGAGAAGGGGGGCCATATAAATTTGATAGATAGATAGATAGATAGATAGATAGATAGATAGATAGATTCAAAGCTCATGTATTTGTCATAACTTAATATTAAACCCAAACTAAATCACTGTGGCCCCTCTCAGTTTAATTGTATGAGGTTCAAACTGATATAAACAGCTACAGTGTAGGATTCTCCCATATGGTCCAGAACTTCTTGTGTATGTAGATAAATGTCAGTAGTTATGCATATGATATATGTAGAAGCAAAAGGTTGGCAATTCATGTCAAACCTTCTTTCATTTGGGGTTTGGTGCAGATGAAGAAATTATTTCAAGGATTGTTTAGGCTATTTCAAGGTGAAAGCTTGAGGTGGCTGGTGAAGCTGTTTCAGTCCACCTTCCAAGTGAAATTTAGCCAACCAGAAGGAGGAACAATGACTGTTGTTCACCCTCACTGAACACAGTTATTATCAGACACACCACAATCATGTGAACAAGGGTGTGAAACTGATTTGTTACAGTTTTCTACACTCTATAAGTAGTCAGATAGAGGAAACAATGAAGGGTTCTCAGCTCTGAGATTGGCTGCACAGGTCAGCTTCAAATGGTTTTCATAGGCCTGAAACTGAAACATTTGTTTCTTGACCAAAAGCTGTTACCATTAAAATGACCTTGTAATTAAATTATTAACACACTACAACATTGTCCATATTAGAAAGATGTTGTTATTGATGTGTCTAATATGGCCTGTTTGTACTGTTCTCTCTTCTCCTGAATCTTACTTGATTTTTAATTTAGGAAAAACATATGGACCCTTTTTCCAAGGGAAGAAATGCCTCATGTGTAAATTTGACATTTCTTCTGGCATGCTGATAAAAAATGAACAAAAAATGAACATGTCCAGCATAGCATATGTATGCAGACAGCATAAGAAATAGCCCAGCCATTTAAATTTGAACACAGGGAGCTGGCAGTGGGTTTACAGTGACATGGTTATGTAAGGTACCTATGATGGACATATGAGAAGTATGTTTAATTTGGAAATAATATTTCATCAAAATGTGAACACAGATGTGTGGATGCCATTTCAAAGTCGAATCTCTTCTTTCCCTTAACAAAACAAAATAAAACCTAAACTGTCCATGTTCTTGACATCTCATTGAGATAGATCTTTCCCACCAATAACCTGAGCTCATTTGCACAGTGATTGAGGATTTCTTTTTGAAAATACTGACCTGGCCTAAATTCTCATGAACTTGAACTTCAAACTGATATTCCAGAGCAGTTTTCAAAGGTTTTCCAAACATTTATAATCTCCCTGTATGTCATGAAGCAGGTAAGTAAGCACTTGATGTGTGCCTCCAGAAAATCTATTATTTCTGTATAGGTCATCTAATCATATTCAAAAACTATTGTCCAGGAATTCCATTCTTTCTCAGCCCCAGAAGACTACATAAAAACAAGGCAGTTGTCTACCTTCTTACCTTCCTGAGGCTATTTGCCGTCTATTTATTCTCAGGCAGCCAGTTCCACACTGTCTGGATAGTACTGACTTAGTAATGCCCAGCAGCTAATCTGAATAGATTATTTTCCAGAAATTGTAGTGGTCCAGTTTAGGAAAACAACAGATGGTTTATCACACAACATAAGCCTGTTTTTAAATACCTATTCTTATATGCTTCTTTCTCCATGTAAATTTCCTCCCTCATAGATTTTTTGGCTTTCGGTAATTTGAACTCTTAAAAAAACAACTCATTTTAAAACTTATAAACTGCATCAAAATGACAATATGTTGTGCAGAATTGATTCACGCATAGAGATGGAATATGAGAATATATGCAGCCAATGTATATCACACATAATTTGCCTTAAATGGTCTGGGTTTACACACTATTCTGAGTCAAGATTTGTTGAATAAGCCATAGTAGTTTATGGAAGTCAGTGCACTAAGCCACAGTATATGATTTACAAACCACAAAGTTTGGATTCATACAGCACACTGTGCCAAAAATAAACAAATCATAGGCACTGAATCGGACCATTAGTATATCTGGTTTAATGCTGTCTATTGAGAATGCCAGAAGTTCTCAGAGATCTCTGCTAACTGCAACCATTTTAATTGGAGGTTGCCAGGAACTGAATGTCAGGTTTCACACCAGGCATAGCTATAAGCTACAGCTCTCCAGTTAACCCCTTAAAATGAGTTACTTGGCAGAAGGTTTGCAGACATAAGTAAACAAGACTTGTTTCTTCTTTTGCAGACATATAAGCATATATAGAAAATTTGTCTTATTCCAGTCACAAAAATCAAGTTCTCTATATAGCTCTGTTCTGCAGTTTAAAATTATACACTTTTTATTCCTACTTTTCTGTGTCAATGGTTATTTGGCTGTTCTCTATATTGCCTTGAAAGACACCTGCTTTATGTTGATTTAATAGTTTTTGGGAATTGCTGCTCCCACCTTGCCAGCTCCGTGACTTACACTGAACTTGAGACACACTATGCACTCTACGGTTGAGTGACAGACATTTTCTGAAGTGCCAATGTAACCTCCATGTTAACAATCGGTATAATTTATTTGTTTCCAGAATGGTCTCAATGCCTTACACCTGGCTGCCAAAGAAGGCCATGTGGGTTTGGTTCAGGAATTGCTGGAAAGAGGATCTGCAGTTGATTCTGCAACTAAGGTAATATTTATTGCCCAGTTGCTTAAAAAACATCACATTAACACAGAGAGGTGAAGGGTAAATTCTACTGGTAAATGTTTTAATGTTTATTTAGCCACTATTTCTGAATTATGGCCTTTGTATATTTCCTACTTAATTTCTGCATGTTGTTTTCTTGTCCTATCCTGAATGAAATTATATCTGCACATGAGATACAGTTTTAGTTCTGTGAAACTCTGCAAGACTTGTTACAATTGCAAATAATGATTGTTTTTTGGTTTATTATGCTAAATCAGGATTTAACATTTACCTGGAGGAGGCAGGGCAAGCCTAAAACAAGTAGCAAGTTCATTTGTTTCCCAGTCCTGCTCCTTCTTCTACACAGCTGGTAGAATTTTAATTTCTATGATTTTTTAAAGAACCCAAGAACTGGTTAAAACAAACTCTATTCAATTGCCTAATAAGCCAACAACACATTTTTAATTAATTTGTTTAATTAATTTAATTTCATAATTTCTTTCATTATGGATTCGATGAAAATAGTGTTCTTTCAGCAGACATGCTCAGTTTTTCTTATTTATTAAGAACTGGTATGCATTAATAAATTTCAGTGTTCATGTTGCTGACAGAATTTCACAATTAGAAACAACTATTTTAGTAAATGGCTCCCAAATTATGGTACTTCCTAATGAAAAAATGCCTATTAACAATACTGATTTTTAAAATTTTTTAAAAAGACTATTACTTTCCTAGAAAAGTCTTTGGGTAGTCTTAATTTTAAGTCAGCTTGTATAGGAAATGGAAGATATTGAACATTTTCTAATGGAATAATTTCAATGTTTAGTTCATATTTTTATTATTGTGATTTATTATATATTGCTCTTAATTCTAGGTACAATTTAAATTAATATATGCATTTTTATTTTGTGCAAAGCAGAAGGGAAATACTGCGCTACATATTGCTTCCTTGGCGGGACAGGCTGAAGTGGTCAAAGTTCTAGTTAAAGAAGGAGCTAATATTAACGCACAGTCTCAGGTAAGTTGACATACATTCATACATACATACATAATCTGAATTTTAAAAATCTAGGCCTTATATTTTCAAATTATCTCAAGGTTAATTTGTGACATATGTAGTGAAGTATCCAGTTTATTCAGTATGGTGGCTGATTTTAACAATTACCAACAGATGGTGTGCAGGAGCTAAATTAGCTATTTTATGAATTATGCATATTAACATCAATAATATCAAAAAAATCAATGTCCAGATTACTGCATTAAAGCCATTCTTTAGAATCTGGTACTCACATATCCTTCTGCAAAAGCAGTCACCTTTTTGCAACATTCCAGTTAGCCAAATCTCTTCTAAATTTGGGGAAAATAGCTTAATAACACAATAACATCTGTAAACCTTAACTTTTTCCAAAAAAGTTGGAAATTGGTTCATACATAGTCATATGTCTAACCAACAAGGAACTACCATTAGAAATAACCAAAGAATATTCATTAATGTACTTTCTAATTTATTGCATCTCAATCCTAGGAGGGACTAGTACAGCACTTAATCACTATACCACACAGATTTCCATTTTCAATTTAGCAGATGTAAAATATAGATTTAAAATATAGACTTGTTATATTTTTATTCTGTCTAAAGTTTACCATGATAATGAGCAGTGATTATTCACAAGCCATAACTACAAGGTAGCATCTGGAATAATGCTTTCCTGTCCCCCCCCCCCCGCCCCCTTATATTGAGGAAATGCCTTGGTATCTGAGACAGTAGTCTTTGATCTATTTTTGCAATTGCTGACTCATACCAGCAAAACAGAAGAGGCCTCCAAAAGGGAAAGGACAGAAAGGAACTGACAAATCTTTAAATAAAGGGACATTATAGTCAGATGAAAATTCTTAATCTGTGCATAGGGCTACTGAAGTTCATAACACTAAAGGCCCTCAAGGTACATACAGCATAAGGTATGCATGTTCTTTAAAGTATATGAATGCATTTCTACAAGCATCAGCATTTTTACAGCAGTAAATGTGCAATGATCATGTTCTCATGGTCAAAGCAATCTCAAGTAATACCACATGGTTGGCATTTACTTGAGAAATTGGCAGACTCATTCACATACAATACTTTTAGAAACAAACTACACACACAAACAAATCTCATGCCTGCATAACATTAGCATGGATAGTCTAAAGAGTGTCAAACTCTAAGGGCTGGGCCCTTCCCACTTCTCTGGTTTATGAGCTGTTTCAAAATGTTGGAACAGCTGGAAAGTTCATCAGGAAATGTTCATTTTAAAAGCTGAATCAGAGTTCTTACAACAAAAAACTGCATAAATTCTCAAGCCTGGATTCTGCTTAGCCTTCTTAGATGCGGGCAAGTTGCAGCCCAAGGGTCATGTGTGGCCCCCAGATTTCTTTTTGTATCATCCCTGGAATTCTTTTCAAAATTAATCAGTGGAATTTCCCCAAAATTGTCTGGGATACCTCTAAAGTTAAAATAGTGTGAGCGTTTGTTCGGGGGCAGGGTATAATTGTCCTTTTCAGGACATTGTGTCAGCAACTATACCTGGTATCCTCCATACAACATTAAGGGCAGCTCCAGGCCATCAAAACATTGGCCACTGTGGCTTAATGTAGCACACTCTAAAGAGCCAGTCTGATGTAGTGGTTAAGGCATCAGGCTAGAAACCAGAAGACTGTGAATTCTAGTCCTGCCTTAGACATGAAGCCATCTGGATGACCTTGGGCCAGTCACTTCCTCTCAGCCGAAGGAAGGAGGCAATGGCAAACTACTTCCAAAAAAATCTTGCCAAAAATACTGCAGAGACTTGTCCAGGACTCAACACTGACTCGAAGGCACTAAAAACAAACAAACAAACAACATTCTCTTCTATTGAACAAACAAAACCCCACATTCTCTAGGTAGCTATCTATGTGCAAAACGATAGATAGATTTTGGTCAGGCATTTAATTTATATAGCACACTACAGTAAGCGATTCCCAGTTTGGATGCTTTTCAAACTGCTGGTTTTGCTGCTCAAAGCTATTTGTGGCTGGAATACCTGAGTGACAACTTCCATTATTTGTGAACTACTGTCTAATTTATTGTCACTGATGTTCTACCATTCATGGAGACTAGCTTAGTGGGTATTCAAGACTGGGAAATCTCACTCTAGAAACTGCTCTTCATTACTGTGTTGTAATTAGGCTTTTAAGGCTGTGTAATATTTTGACAGACAGAGACTTTATTTTGGTCATTGACCAATAAAAATACATTCTATAAAACAAACAAAGCAGAATTATCTCCTAACATCAATAACCATTGGCAACCATCTGTGGGTAAAGCTTACACATAATGTAGCAGAATTCTGCTACTTTTAGAGAAATAAATTTATTTTAGTTGCTTAACAGATAATGCAAATAGAAATTATCAGAGTGCCCTGGAAATTTAAATAAAAGGGCAGTAATCAAGTGGTGATGAATGTTCCTGTAGAACTGACAATGCAGAAGAACATGAGCCGTGGTTTCTGTGGCACCCTATGTCACACAGGCAATACTGCGTTTCGTATGGGGTTTTCCTATATTTCCCTTCCAAAATGTCTGTGGGGAGAGCATTAAATTGGGCTAGAGAGGAGGCTCTCCTGAATTTGTAATATGATATAAATACAAAGCTGGTTTGGGTGCTAAGATTATATTAGCAATTATATTATGAGAAAATGCAGCAGTTTCTGTTTGGCCTTCTACTGTATATCTAAGATCCTTTGCCTTAACATTGATCTAGCTTGATCTGACTCTAAGGTTAAGATGGCATCACTGGAGAAACCATAGAGACTCCGTTTCTTTTGAATAACCATTGCCCAAGAGGATTTGAAGTTATCTGCAAATGTTAGATGCGTCAGTCCACTGGGGTTCTGTGTAATATTTTGTCCCTTTTTAATTTTAATGTGGCTGTCAAATGTTCTATTTTTTTAAATGATGTTTCTTGATTTTATGAATTGATTTTTTAAATTGTATATTGTCTAAGCAACTTGCAGGTAAGAATGAGGTTGAAAAATAATTATATTGTATTTTTAATGAGTTTACCTGCTTTGGGGCTTAAACTGACCAAGTGCTTTTCTATACAAATACATACTTTAATGACACTTCATTAATATGCCTGTGGTCAGGTAAAGTACCCTAAAAGATAATCTGAAGCTGACTTTGACTTTGCAAATATTTATGTGTGTGTGTATTAAATGCATGTTGTGCAAGTGGGAATTAGATTTGGATTGAACAGATTTTTTGCTGGTTCATAGGCAGCAATGTTACATAATAGGAAGACTCGGTGTCTAGAACTGAAGATTCATATTATGCAAAGGTATTAAATGACGAAGGAAGTGAGAACAAAGATAGAACAAAGGAGCATATGCCAGATACATAATTTTACTTGTTTTCTACAAAACTATATTAATTAATGTCAACATACTTGCACAGTACCATGATGAAATGGAAGAATAAAAAGTGGATAATTAGATGGGATAGACACCTCAACTAACCTTTTTCCCAGAGCCTAATTAAAAAACAATGGTAGGAAACCAAACCATTTCTAATTATCTGCCTTTGCCAGGACATTATTCCATCCCCATGGCCCCTATACAAACATTAACAGAAACATAAATATATGTTAATAACAATTCGTTAAATGTACATGCCACCTGACTCCCTGTGGGTGGTTTACAAATCGTTAAAAACATTTAAAAACAAATAACAATACAAAAAACACAAAACAATACACAATAAAGGAACAGAGATGGTAGAGAAAACAAACCTGGATAGGAACAAGGAAAAGGAAGAAAAGGAGCATCAATCGTGCTTGTCAAAGGCGTGGGTGAACAGCTGCATCTTAAGGGCCCTTTGAAATACCACTGGGGGGGGGCATTTGAATTTTGGGTGGGAACCTCATTCCAGAGGGCAGACACTGCTACAGAGAAGGCGTGTTTCTGGGCTCCTGAAAGATGGCACTGTTTAATCGATGGAACCTGGACTATGCCAACCCTGCCAGATCAAATGGACTATGCATATACTGTGGGAGTAAACAGTCCCCATGCCATTTAGGGCTTTATAGGTAGAAACCAGCACCTTGAATTGCACTTGGAAGCAAATTGGCAACCATATAATGTCCATCAAAGTGGTTAATTTTTGCTTTTGGTTAAGATTTTGGAAGTGAATATGGGCCAGATTAATCCTTCTGTACCACCTCCTTTCACTGGGGAAAGCTATGCTGGATTTACTGAAGCTCAAGAAACTTGCATTTGCTTTTCATTTTCTAATGAAATAAACTTTAATTACTAACCTTTGTTTACTGTATGCCAAAACTTATATCGGAATTGCAAGATAGAAATATAAAATAGTCAATTAACTTTAATATGCATTTCAAAGAAAAACTGAATTGTATTCAGTAAAAAACCAAAACAAATCTTCACCAGGAGCATATAAAGATTATTCCATTTTTTCCAGCTCATTTATTGGTAGCACTAAATGTTCTAGGCACTGCCTGTAGTCATTATAACAGATGTTCAGTCCTTGAATTCTGATCCAGATACAATTGACTTGGAAAATAAAGATAGTCTGGCTCAGACATTATATGGCAGACATTCTGGAATATTATTATATCTTTGCAACTGAAATTTAATACCAACCCTATGTTAGGAGGAAATCAACAGGTAAATGCAGTCTGTTTTTGGAATTTACTTCCTACTGATTTAATAGTAGATCATAGCAATTTCTTCTGAATACTTTTACTGGTAACAAGTGAGCTTCCCAAAGAATGATTTTACGTAATTTTTTGCATGGTGGAAATTCCTTTAGAAAGTATTTTTACTTTGCCAAATCAGTAATTAAAGAGTTCAGAGATAACAGTTGTTATAAGTGAATTACATTCTCTCAGATTCTATGCTGAGAGAATAGGTCTGCTTTTGTAGTACTTAGATGGAAATATATTTGGGGTATTATCAGTCTGCATAGCTCTTTTAAGACAGATGTAATTCAACCAGGGGCAAGCAACCTGGTGTTCTCATATGTGTGGGCCTACTCAAATATGACCATTACTTAGGGTGAAGATATATCTAAACATAACTAAATAGTGTTAAAAATGGTTGTTTCCTGATGCAGAATTAGAATTCATAGCTTATGGGTATATACATAATGTTTCTATGTATGTATGTATGCATGTGGATGGATGGATGGATGGATGGATGGATGGATGGATGGATGGATGATAGATAGATAGATAGATAGATAGATAGATAGATAGATAGATAGATAGATATTCTGTGTACAAATGTGCAGAATTCATTATATTTTAAAATCAAGTTTAGCTTTTGAACAAAATATTACTCCAAGGAGTGGAATAAATGTTATTTATGAAATTATTTGGTTAGTTTGGTTCTATGTACTTTGAACTTAATGGTTGCTGCTCAGCATTTGGTAGTAAAATGTTTGAGTACATCCTGGGCTTGCTGTGTTCTCATATTTTAAACTATTTGAACTCCAGTCTGGTTGGCAAATACATTTTCTTTGTATGAGTGTTTTTAATTGACATTTTATATATTAAAAATTTAATGAATGTTTTTCATTATGGTGCATTAAAGGGAGATTCACTTCATATCACACATTTTGTGACTGGTAGATGATTTTTTAATAGAGCTCATATGGTAGCTAAAAATGAAATGGCATGACAAACAGGATTTGTTTAATGATGCATTTTGATTACCATAATGTTATACATTTCCATGCAATGCATGTTGACCTCAAAACACAAGTGAAGAACTGTGCAATAATCCTGAAACAAAAATAGCAAGGCTGCTTGTTCAAAAACCATAGTACCAAAATCTGTCAAGCTGTTCTGAATTCTTATGTTATATGCTCTGTACACAGTGAATAATTTTTAAATATAATGTGCAAAGTACTGTGTCTATATAACTTAATGAGATGCTCTCAAAACCAATAAAAATGTGTATAGCATATATTGCTTTGACGTGTTCTTCTTGGATGAATTAACCAAAAAGGAATGAAAATTACTTATTTTCTATTTTTAATTAATTATATGCTTCAGTGTCACTTTCAAAGATATGCAGAAAATGCAAGCAACAATTGCTATGTTAATAGCTTGCTCAGAACTGTATTTTGTAATTTGTGGCGTTATAAGAATTAAACCTGATGGCAGTTAGGATGAATTTTATTACTTGAAATTCTTGCAAAGCATTCCTTGAAAATCTGAATCTTACATTCCTCTTAAATCCTGTGTTCACATCTGTCTCCTGATCAGGATATCTAGTTGTAAAAGCTCTTTTGTGGTCCTATTATAATTAACAAGGTTTTACTTATATTATAATGCCATGGAATATAAATTGAGGTGTTCCAGCCCATTAATCTGCCATGATTAAGGTCACTGTTTTATGGTGGACAGTGAGTTGCCTTCAATTAAATATAACTAATAAGTAATAGATTTCTTCTTTTCTTCATAAATATTGCAACTTTTACATTATTCATTCAAAAATTCTATTTCTTGCAGTATATACTAAAGTAACTTAAGTGCTGCAGAAAGAATCTGAAAGGTATATTAAGCTTTACAAAACTACATAAAGTTTCAAAATCACTACAATCTCATTTTTCATGCTTAATGCATATTTAATAGGGCTCACAAGATATTTGTTACTTTAATAAATTAAATATTTAAAAAGGTATAAGCTTAAAAGTCATTTTGCCAAAAGAAGATCCTTGTCAGTGCCTGATATTTCTTAGAACTGAGTTGTTCAGTGAAATGTGTTGTTTGTTTTTCCTTTGGATTTTGCTTGAGCTTGCTTGACAAATCACATTATTTTGTGTCTATGTTGTACTATATTACTTTACTTTCCCCTAGAACGGCTTCACACCTCTATATATGGCAGCGCAGGAGAACCATATTGAAGTAGTAAAATATCTTCTGGAAAATGGAGCCAATCAGAGCACTGCTACTGAGGTACAGTATTCAAATCTCCCTCATCCTCCTCTGCTTGTCCTTTTCTTTAAAATCATGGTTCCTACTTCATCCTGATTATCTGAAAACCATAAATCCATACCAATTCAGTTCTCTTTCGGGGCAAGCAGTGTTATGGAAAGTAGAGAAAATTGTAAGCCAGAGCAATTAAAATCATGATAAAGAAAAATACAGCTACATCTACTGTATTTTTCCGTCAATAAGACGCCCCCATGTACAAGACGACCCCCACTTTTCCAACCCAAAATTAAGAAATCAATATTTTAAAGATAGTGCAGAACACACTTTTATTTAGTAATTAGTTAACATTTACCTGATACACTCGGTGGGAGGAGGTCCAAACCGTCTCTCTGCAGCTCTATTTCCATGCTCTTTTGCATAACTGATTATATTCAATCACGAGTGAAACTGCCGATAGCTTCTCTCTGCAAACAGACTTCCTCTAATTGGTTTGTTCAGCATCAGCTGACATCAGTTACATCAGGCTCGTGATTGGAGGAAGTCTGTTTGGGAGACAAGCTATTTCACTCGTGACTGGAGGCTAGCAATAGGAGGAAGCCCATTCGCAGAGACAAAGTATGGGCAGTTTTGCAACCGCACGGTTCTCTCCTCGGCTGACTTCCTTGAATAAGACGCCCTTCAATTTTTAGGGTAAGGATTTTAGAAAAAAGTATCGTCTTATAGTCGGAAAAATACAGTAGTTTATAACTCTCCATATATTTCTACCCCTGCACACCATCCTTGCTTCCACTACGTTCATACCTTCAAAATTTCTAACCAAATATTGTCCCAACTCTTTTGATACTACAGTGTGGTTGTAACATTTCCCATTGCAGAAGTGTTCATCCATGAATAAATTTATTTACAGAACAATCTTCTACCTTTAGTATTTGTGTAATGTGAAGTAATCCCTTACCAATTTCTTCACTTGTCACCTTTCTTGGTATGGAGTAAACCCACTGCAGGGTATCCAAGATAGTATGGTATTTAATAGAGGAGCCAAGGTTGCCTTTGTTAACAGCTGTTTTGCTATCTTTTCATTTGGTGGATACTATTGCACTTGATGGTGGCTTCTAAAATAATCCTTTCTGCCACTGGGATACATTGAGGTCATGTTACATTGCAGCTTTTGTTGCTGGGATGGACAGTGGCCCTGTTCCCATTGCAGTTTTGCTGGATATGGAATATTGTGTGGTTGCTAAGCAACTGGACAGAAGCAACAGTGCAGATGAATGAATCACTGGTGCCTACATTTCTCTCTTTGATGACGATGATGATGATTACGTATTGCATGGTTGTCTCCCCACGTATATTGATTCATTTCTCGTGAGGATATGACTTTAAAAGTGTGATCATATTATGCTAGGAATGAATAGCAGCTGTGTTATTCTATTTTAAGTCCAAGTGAGTACATGAAACAGGATGAAATGGATAACACCTTTTCTCTGGTAGTTCTAAAACCACCTCCTTTATTAACAGGCATTACTGAGTGTTTCTTGATTTGAAAGGAGACCATTTCACTTCCTATCTTCTCCTACTTTAAACAGCTAGGAAGAAAGCTTATAACTCCAAATCAACAATTCATTATTAGCTTTTTGTTGTCCTAACACTTCTTCTTTCGCTATATTGCATTATAGCTTTGAATGTGAGTAGAAGGAAGGCTTTGCACATGGTGGCATTTGCTGGGAGGTATGTCTATATCAAAAAAAGACAAGTTACAGGTAGTCAAAGCAGCACTGCAATGCAAGTCACACTCGTTATGTAATTGTATTGACACACATACAAAAGGGGTGGGGATTGCATCATGACACCACTCTGTCATGTTTGTATCTTTGACCCCACCTTGTGAGTGCCATGGCCCCTAGATCTCCAGTCCTGTTTCAATCTTCTGTTCACATTCTCTGGAGGAAAGAGATTCATCTGAAGATGGGAGAATATCAGCATTCTTCTTTATCATTTTAAAGATAAAAAGTTTCATAAGGCACTTTGGCTTCAGCATTTTCTTACTGCCTCTATCTATGTAGCACATGGATTCCAATCATAGTCAATATTATGGTGCCTAATTTGACACTACCATGTTTTATTACATTCTCTGCTTATATTCTATGATATGCCCTTCTAGGAAACATTCCTGAACTGTCAGTATTTTAAAGTAAAGAAACCTGACAACTCTACCTTCTGTACATTTAAAATTATATTCTTAGTTACAGTGATCAAATATATTTGTTCCACCTAAATGGTAAATATAAAGACTGGTACAATATACAATTTTAGTATGTCTAATACTTTATTTTCAAATTAGGTTTAATATCTGGAGAAGTCAATAATTGAGGGTGCAGTTCAGTACAGTGAACAGAATGCTTTGATGTGGGATTCCACAAGTGAATATCTCACTCTGAATATAATAAAAATATTGTGTATTGATATATGGTGCAGTTTGTGTGAGGGCTCTTGATGCCAAAAAGGGCCATATGGATTCTGCCTTTCAGTTGTCTACTTTTAGACAACTTTTATCTAATCTTAGACTGAATGGTCTCATAAGGAACACTCTGTTTAAAATAGTAATATTACCTCAGTGATAAGCCAACCTTGATGCCTGGTGTGGGTCTTCCGGGCTGTGTGGCCATGTTCTGGAAGTTCTCTCTGTGCCCAGCTGAACTGCTCCTGTCTGTGCTCCTACCCTCTGAAGATGCCAGTCACAGATGCTGGCGAAACGTTAGGAAACAAAACTTCCAGAACACGGCCACACAGCCCGGAAGACCCACACCAGCCATTGTATTCTGGCCGTGAAAGCCTTCAACAATACAACCTTGATGTATTTGTTAGCCAGAAGTGAGCCTAATCCACTGAATGGAACTCAAGGCTTTTGTTCCAAGTCAGGTCTGGATAGCACCACTGACTAGTTTCATGCAACATCTCTTTTCTTTCCACTGTAACAGGATGGCTTCACTCCACTAGCAGTTGCATTGCAGCAAGGACACAATCAGGCAGTGGCTATCCTTCTGGAGAATGACACTAAGGGGAAAGTGCGACTGCCGGCACTGCATATCGCGGCCAGAAAAGATGACACCAAATCAGCAGCGCTTCTCCTCCAGAACGATCATAATGCTGACGTTCAGTCTAAGGTAAAAATAGTTTCTTTTTTCAGGATTGGGGTGGTATCAAAGATGGGATGCTTCCAAGGATTTCTTTACCCAATGAGCAGGATAAATGAACACTTTTTTCACTGAGAGTGGAAGTGCAACCATGTGCAGCTTTTTCTATGATTCACATATTTATTCATTTATGGTTTGTAGTGTACTTATAAAATATCTTAATGTGTATAATAAGCATATAGCACTATAAAGGCTATTGTGGATGCTGAATCTGATATATCTAGCAAAGTCCCCCTTTTTTTTTACAGTGAAGTTGCAAGAAGACATGGACTTAAAGGCACAATTCATGCTTCAGATTTCTTTTCTTGCATTGACTATCTGTGGCTTTTCAGTGCTTTCTGTCTTTGCAAATATAACCCAATTAATACTATAATTTAGACTCTGAAATACAAAATTTAGACTTTGACATTTTGATTATCTACCAGGGGAAAAACAACTGTTAAAGAAGTGTTGCTGTTGAGTAAGTTTTGGATTGTGGCCCATGGAAATGTGGGATTCCATACATTTACATTGGAAATTAATCATGTTTATCAGTTTTTTTTTCCAGTAACAAGATTGTAATTCATTTCAGTGAACAAGTTGAGTTCTCTGTCTTTCTACAAATCTGTAATATCTTTCCTCTTTTTTCCAAAACATGCTGCAACAGATGATGGTGAATAGAACAACTGAGGTACCAAAAACAACAGTTTTGTTAACCTACTCTTCCCAACCCTTTACTGATAAATGTTGCATTTTCCCCCCTTGTTCTATACAGTTCAGAGCGTATCACATTTCATTTTTAAGTAGCTACAATTGGCAGAAAGGTACACTGTTTCTTCTGTTTTTATTTTGTTTTGCTTTTCGGCTTTGAGATGGCCTAGATTTTTGTATTTGTTTTTTTAATAATAGAATATGGAACTAAAAATAGTAAACCTGCAGAGGAATTATTAAGTGCAGAACAATTGCCTGTAACATGAATTTATTTCTGTAGCAATGCAAATCCATACCAAAATATTAATCTGGACAATTGGTTTGGATTGTTTGTGGGCAAATAGCATTTGTTAATTTCTGACCTTCTTTCCCTATGCACTCTTTATAATTTATCATGTTTTCAAGTTCTGGGGCAGTTTAATATACTGAAATCAGTGGCGCTCTGTTCCAATTTAAAAGTATTCCCAGCTCAGCTCAGGAAACATATGGCTTTATTTTTCTTGAGGAAAAAATAGTAAAAATGTTTACAACTGGACGTTGAAAGCACTTTTAAAAAGAAGCTGTCCCTTAATTCCACAGAATTGCTTTCTGTAGACATATATGGAAATGTCATTGTCAAATTTGCCATAGAACAGGGTTCCTCAACCACAGCAACTGAGGCTGGCTGGGGGATTCTGGGAGTTGAAGTCCACCCATCTTAAAGTTGCTGAGGTTGAGGAACCCTGCCATAGAAGACCGATAGGGGAGCATACACATGTGTAATTTATCACTCCATGCCCCCAACTTGTCAGCCACATCCCTCACTTTATAACTGTATGGAGAGGCAACAAGTAGCATGGCAGCATTTGGTACAGTACCTGCTAAGAAGTATAAAAAAAATTTAAAAGGTTTTTTCTCAGAAAACAGAGAAAATGGGTTTCCTTGCATTTGAACTAAGAAAAAATGAATAAATAATGAAATGGGCAAATAAGAAAACTTTTTATCCTTGTACAATTAGAGTAGACCAGATTTAGGAGAATAATTCCGGTTTATAGTCTTCAGAATTTTAGCTAAGTATTTTCTTATGGAAAAAAGAATTGGATATTCTGATTAGGACTGGTTTATTTTTGCAGAGTGGCTTCACACCTTTGCACATAGCAGCACATTATGGAAACGTCAATGTAGCGACACTTCTACTCAACCGAGGAGCTGTTGTAGACTTCACAGCAAGGGTATGCATTGTCATCTTCTGCACATAGAAATAACAGTGAATTGTCAAGTAAATTTTCTTTAAATATTCATATTGAAAAGGAAAGAAAAAATATTTGAAAAGGAACAGTAAATCGGTTCCATTCACAGATTTGTTCTAAATATTTATTTAAAGGCAATGATTATTCATTTTCCCCCACAGAAATGTTGTTTTTCATATATTGTAGTTTACTGTAATGTATTCATTGTATTTTTACAGGGTACCACTATAAATGGATAAAAAAAATATCAAGAATCTAATAGTAATATAATATGCATATTGTTTCATTTTTAAATAGTCAATATTTAAGAAGAATTGTTATGAATTGGGCATTCTAGAAAAAATGTATGGTAGCAAAAACTTTATGTTTATTACTCTGTGGCATGCTCATATCAACAGATTTTACTTTAATTCACCTACCACTCACCCTGAATCATCAAGGTATCGTTTGTTCCAGCTACAGAGCTATCACATGAAGATGGAAACAGACTTTGGCACGCATATTCTTATGAATGTCTTATGAAAGCTTCCTTAAACTTTTCCAGATATGCCGAAGCACAACTATAACAATCTTCATTAGCTGCCTAGAAATAGTGTCAGTTACAATCCAACACATCTGAAGACAGTAGATTGGGAAAGTTTGCTTTATTAACCCTGTTTTCCCACGTAGATCTTCATGTGCATCACCCTAATTCTCATGTTGGTGTCACTTCCTAATTTTATTTGTTCTCTTATCATTCTAAACTATGAATAAATCTATGAATAAATCTTTTCATGCTTATCAAATGCACCTCATTAGGGCATCAATCTGACTTACTTTTCAGCAAGGATGAAAACTTCCTTATTGCAGCAGCTCTTGGAGATTATTGAATTATATTTCAGTGATGACTGAGGCTTTTGTATTTTCTTCTTTTATATTTTGACTATTCTTGATGTATTATAAACTGTTTTGCATTTTTTAAAATATGTTAGACATTGGCCTTTAAAGAATAATACCTGAAAATAAATTTAGAAATATTTGTACAAGCTGGATAAGTATTTATATAAAGTTGGAGATGTGTGCTCATTTCTAACATCAGTCTAATTCTTCAAGTTGTGCTTATAAAGCCTTTTTTTTTAACAACACCCCCCTATATAACCTGCATCTTACATATTCTTACACAGAAATTCTCTTTGACTCAGTAGGATTAACTTTGGAGTAGATACAATATGCACAGGATTGTGCTGTTAGTTTTTAACATCTTATAACTCATCATCTGATTACTAGCTGTCTCATAGGTTGCATGGGGTCAACTCAAATGTTTTAAATTTCTGCTTAATTTAATTTCTGCTTAATTTCTACAACTTTTAGGATTGGTTTTGTCCATATATTTAAACTATGTTTTAATCTTTTTCTTTTCCTATTTCCTACCAAGATGCCAAATTCTTACCCAATAGAAATGAATATGAAATTAAACAAAATCTTCAGACCTACTTAAGACATTTTAATGCTGATATTTGTTATGTTAATTGGTTTCATTGTGGCTGCGCTAATGTTTGTCTGTGTAGTTAAGTACTTGATAGATTATGAATAGAGACTCACTAGGTCATTTTTGTCTTTCATGTTTGTTTGTCTGCCTGCAGCAAAACCTTTGATGTTTTGATTTTTGATGTCTTAAATATAAGTGAGTGCATTACAACACACAAATATCTAAACTCTCCATATTTAAAATTATGTCAGATGTGATAATCATGGGTTTTACCTGCATTAATCAACAGAAACATGTGGACATACATCATTGCTTTTATTACATTTAATCTAGGTTAATCTAAACCTTAATACTAAACACTAGTTATTTCTTTACACATTTAATTAATCTAAGTATACACTTAAAAGACAAAATTATCACCCCTTTCCAGTTCTCAGAAATAATAATAATAATAATAATAATAATAATTATTATTATTATTATTATTATTATTATTTTATCATTAAATTTATGTAGCTGCCCATCTCATGCTTATGATTCTGGGTGCTACACAGAATTACAA
Organism: Liasis olivaceus; assembly: GCA_030867105.1. Classification (NCBI taxonomy): domain Eukaryota; kingdom Metazoa; phylum Chordata; class Lepidosauria; order Squamata; family Pythonidae; genus Liasis; species Liasis olivaceus. Next base: position 24,141,714 of record CM061354.1, read on the forward strand.
TTAAAAAACCCAAACAATCAAAACAATTAAAAACAACCATTAAAATACAATTAAAACAGTTAAAAGTATAATAAAAAAAAAAACATAGGAGAGTGCATTCCAAACTTACAAACAATATAACCATTTAATGAGCTCCCTACTTCCTGGGATCCCAGGCCTGATGACAAAACTGGGTTTTAAGCACCTTCCAGAAGGTCAATAGGGTTGGGGTTAATCTCACCTCAGGGGAATTATGTTCCAAAGGCCATGTGCCACAGCAGAAAAGAATCTCCTCCTGGGTCCCATCAGACAAAGCTCCTTGGTAGATGGGACCTACAACATGACCCTCCTGCTGGACCTGATGGGATGAATAGAGGCAGTCTCTCAAATAACCTCAAATAGGTGAAGTACTAAGAAGGTGGCAGCATCTAATAACCTGCAGATTATTTATTCAAGTTATTCTATACCCATTACTGATGGGCTTTTTCCAGGGCAGGTTTTAATGCCCTCCCTTCTGCAATTATGGATGGCAGTTATAAAGGAATCTCTGTAGCACTTAAGCAATGCCCTTGTGCTTCTAGTACTCAAAATCCTTGGTTATGTTTTTCTAAGATGTATGTTCTGCACAGAACTGTACCCTCAGTGACGTCACCCTCTAATGGAAAGATTGCCTGACTACCCTAATCAAGTTTTTTTTTTTAAATGACAGGCGTTCTGAAATCACCTTCTTAATTATTAAGTTGTGTGCCTTAGTCATAAGGCTGTGACATATCCAAACAGAAGCACATTATACATTAAACTGTTGCAACACTATTTTATATTTTTGGATACCACTTGGGTTGTTTTAAGTTACCTTGCACCAGTTCTAGACTGTAATAAAGATAGATGATGTTGAATGACCTCAGATGGTCTTGCAAAAGGCTAAACAGGTTTGGACCTGTTTAGGGCTTGATTGGGAAGCTATCAAGAAATCCCAGGTCTGGGGACTAGATTGAGAAACCAACCAAGCAGGCAGTGGCAATCCACTTCTGCAGTGTTGCCTAGAAAAACTACCTGAATCTATTCATATCATCACCAGGGTCCGAACTCAACTTGAGAGTATGTTTATCTTTATTAACCTTCTGTTTATTCCAATGAAATGCTAAACATGACACAACATGAATGCTGTTATGTTTCTAGTAGACATAATCTATGCATATAGTCAGGTTTTGATTGGCAGCCTTTATGAACCAGATAGGACTGTTTTTGGTGTTTAATGTATTCTGTGATACATCCTTGTTTATCTTCTGTACTGTTTTGTGTCAAAATGCAAAGCCATTCCCATTGAACGTCTCCAATCCCATCATGCTTTTGTTTGTTCTTTTCATGGTGTAGAATGGAATCACCCCACTGCATGTGGCTTCCAAAAGGGGAAACACCAACATGGTGAAGCTCTTGTTGGATCGTGGAGGGCAGATCGATGCCAAAACCAGGGTGAGTGTTTTATTCCCTGAATGTATGTTCTCATGCATTTTAATTTTTTGCTTATTTTTTAGGCAGGGGCTAGAACTCTAATCATCAAAACACATTCTTTTAGAAATCTTCATTCAGAAAGTCATTACGTAGAGGCTTGGATCCAACATTTTTTCTTTATGAGTAGAAGGAAATTTACACTTAGTGAGGATGACATTTTATTCATGGAAGAAATCCTTCTATGAGTTTATTTCTCCTCCCATGAGTGAAAATTCCTTCTCTGAATGGGTGCTCTTTCTGTTATGGCTGCATATGCTTTTAAAATGAATTTTGGCCTTTTGGTAAGATCAAGTGTAGTATTTGTTCTTATCAGAAAATCATTCTGAAAAAGTGCTTCAGTACTTTTGCAACAACCCCAGTTCTCTGTTATTCATTAAAATGGCCTGATTTTTTTCGAGCTACTGTGTGAGGCTGTAAAAAAAAAAAAAGATGCTACTGATTGAGGAATCCAGGGATGAATGCTATTCCAATTCTTAAGCATCTTTTTTATGCTTTCATTTTCAAAGTGCACAGAACCTTGCTTTCAGTTTATAAAGGAAAACTTTGGATTAAACCTTGATCCTCAATATTTCCAGTCACCTATTTAATTTATTTCTCCATGAAATGCTTAGAATGGAACAAAACCAAATTTTTGTAGGTGATCTACTTTAGCAGTAAAACAGCACCGTTTTTTTAAACAATTAAATCAGCCAAAGATTAAAAACAAACCAATGTATAACACCACCAAACTACAATACACATCACAATAGCACATAACATGGTACAGGACCAGGTAATCTGAGGGACTGCCTCTTCCTGAGAGTATCTCCTGTCCCACCAGAGCAGATAGGGTAGGTCCCTTCCCTTAAACATTGCCATCTTGTGGGTCCTTGACAACATGCCTTTTCTGTTTCCCTGCTTTGTGGAACACCCTCCCCCCGACATCCAACAGGCCCCTACTGTTCTATCCTTCCAGAGAATACTTAAAACCTGGATCTTCCCCCAGGCATTGGGTTAGGATGAGGTCGGGGTGGGATGAGAATGTGGGTGCGCCAGGGAAGTGTGGCTGTGGTGCCAGGTTTTTCTGATTTTTTGTTTGTTTTGGTTTTAGTTTACTGTTGTTGGTTTTATATTTTCTCACTGGTTGTAAGCTGCCCCAAGTTGTTTTAAGATGGGCAGCTATACAAATGTTTTAAATAAAATAAATAAATAAATAATCCTGCTATACTGTTGAAATATGAATTTACTTTAAACTCAGTTTTGGTTAAACCCTAAAACAGAGTAACAGAACTCATTGAAGATAAGGCTTGAGAAAACTTTAAAGAGTCTTTAAGGTTTTCCTAAAAGCTGGCAGGGAAGGAGCCTGATAGAGTACAGGGGACAGTAAGCACTATAAGAGGTTTCTGCAGAAGAGTCTTTAACTTGTGCTACCCAGCTAAACAGCTGCTGCAAGAGGTTGAAAAAAGCAAGTAAGCCTCTACTTCTATAATGGAGATGAAAGATTTATTTAGGCAGCTGTATATGGTAGCTATCAATGACCTTTCTAATTCAAGATTCTGGGACATGGTTACAGATAGAAGTATTCTAACAGTTCTAACTTTTCTTAGTCTATTTTATTTCTTCTGCCAAACAAGGAACAATGCTAGATGAAAATATAATCTCAGATCCTACGAACTCCATAAGATTGCCCTTCTGATAAAGCTTTAAAATGGCTTCATTTATCACCCACATCAGATGAGAATGTTGCTCTGAGCTATCAGCACAGAGACATTGACATCTGAAAGGACTGGCATCCAATTTGCAGAAATTTAGCACTGCCTCTTCTTTGTATGCTCAGAGACATTTTTCAGTGTGGGAGATTCCAGAATTTTGGTTTTGTTTGTCAGTGTCATGCCACTGTGCAATATCCTTGTGTCCAACTTTGATTCAGCTTACATCATTTTTTACCTTGCTTTGTCTACTTTGTTATGGTCATGCTTAAGTGAATAATAATAATAGTAGTAGTAGTAATAGTAGTAATAATAATAATAATAATCAGCAAACAGAAGTTGTTTCGACTATGGCAAAAGAAAGCAAAGATAGTACCAACAGTAATAGGCACCTTAGGGCCTAACCCTAACCCTAACCCAAAACATCTGGAGCACCACTTGAACACCATCGGCATTGACAAAATCACCATCAGTCAGTTGTAAAAGGCAACTTTACTTGGAACAACTTATATCCTGCAATGAAACCTTTAACACTATCAAACCATCAAACAACAACATCTGCTTATCCCAGGTCCTTGGGAAGGACTCAATAGGTGAATAAAAATGCCAAATCCAGTCTAAACATCTGGCTGACTGTGCAACCAACCATAATAATAATGATTTATATAACTTATAAGATAAAAGCATTAAGGCTAAAGAAAATTGAATACAATGCATGAATGGATTTTATTAATAACATGAATGCATGAATGGATTTCATTAATAACTAAAGGAAAGGCAAGAAAGAAATAGTTTCATATCTGTTTTATCTGTGTTGCTAGGAGCCCTAAGATCCAGGGTAACTCAATCAAGTCAGCAGTAGCTAAAGGTATCCCTTGGGACAGTCAATTTTACCATGTCATCATGCCACCTTCCCTCACCCTAGCAGCTGAAACTTAGAGCTTAAATAAAACATTCTTCTTTTTATTCTGTGGCAGGAAAATACCAGGTTGCTAAGATAAAACCATATCAATATACTATCATCAAGGTAAAATCTAATAAATAGTGAAAGAATGGAGACCTGGCCCTCAGAAGGGAGGAAGGAACAATGAATAGTTAAAGGAGAAAAGATTATTTGGTCTGGGGAAAAAGGAAGGGCTGAGCAAGAAATTCAAAATAACCCTAGTTTGATTTAGTTTGGTATAAGATATGGTAGAGAGAAACTGATATGCTTTCAAAATTCCATTTTACAACTTTAGATGCACAGTAAGGCCAACATGGAGAGGTGAAGCTTACAATGCTAGGTAGCCTGATAACCATTCCTCCTAAACCACTTATATTTATCCAAGTCAACTGCAAGGTAAAGCTTCATTAGCGCTGATCAGCACAAAGGTTTTTCATGAAAGCAGACCTTTTGAGACCAATGACCTTTGGTACTGAAGATGAAGTTAGATCAGCACTCTGATGATTACTATGTTATAAGGCTACAGGAATTGATGGACTATCTATAGAAATATGGCAAGCAACAGAAGAAGAATCAATAAAGGTTCTAAGCAAACTGTGCCAGCAAATCTGGAGGATGACACAGTTGCCAACAGATTGGAAGAGATCAGTCTACATACCAATACCAAAGAAAGGAGACTTAACAGTGTGTGTAAAGTATTGTACAATATCCTACAAGGCCTTACATGGAAAGCTGGCTTTTAAAAAGGCTGAGAAACATGAGATGTTATTGTTGATGCATGCTGGATAATTGATAAAGCCAAAGAATATCAAAAAGAAGTCAGTGTGGGCTTCTTCATGAATTATAGAAAAGCCTTTAATTGTCTCAATCATGTAAAGCTGTGGAATGTGCTTAGAAAAATGGAAATCCCAGAATATCTCACTGTCCTCATGCAAAACCTATACACAGGTCAGGTCAGGTCAGGTCAGGAAGCCAAGGAGTAAAACAAGGCTGTATACTCTCCCCTTTATTTATTCAACCTATATGCGGAACATATATTGAGGGAAGCTGGATTGGAAGAAGATGAGTGTGGATTTAAGAGTGGAAGAAGAAATACCAATAATCCACACTATGCTGATGACACTATGATAGCTGGAAATGCAAGGATCTGCAAGCTGTAGTAATAAAAGTCAAGGAGCACAGTGAAAAAATGTGTCTATACCTACAAAGTTCAGAATCATGCAGGTAATGGTTTTCCCTGGTTTTGTACTTCTAGATATAAAACACTTATTTTGTGATAAACATCTGATAATTACTAAACATATTAAAAGCTGTGCCTGTTACATGCAAAGTTTACCTGCCCTAATAGGATTTATTACAATACTGTGGGGTCTTTGCTTCCTGACTGGAGACATAAAATAAGACTGTGCCATCAAACTGACTGGGATCTTAGCACAGACTGCTTCTCTTAGCTGAGAAGCACACTCAGTGATTCACTCAGTTTTATCTGAACACCTCACTAATCAGAAATGGATTAAGAGATGACCTTAGGAGCTCTATTTTTGGTAGAAGTTTCCTGGACTATCCTCTTGTATGAATGAATAATATCAGGAGGTTGTCACATGGTGATAATGGTATATGTTGCTTTCTTCTGGGCTTTTGGAGTTTGTGTCTTTGAATGCGTAAGAGCAAGGCATCCAACTTTTTCCAGGCTGAGGTCTGCTTAAAATGACTTTCTCTGACTTCCATGTGTTATGCTAGAGGTAAAAAAAGACATTTGCTGCTGATGGCCTGAATGTAAATAGACCTGTTTGCATAGTTCAGGACCACAATGAAGTAGGGTCCTGGAACACACAGGGAACTGTACTTGCATTCAAACAAATACAAATAAGTTCTCCTTCAGACTTCTAGCTGGTGAATGAATGGGTAAGGCTAATGTTTAAGTCCCATTTTTTACCTAGATTGATTTCTCCACATAAGCAACTGAATATATGAACAGGCCCACAATCAATATGGCTTTCCTTTTATCTCAGGTGCCTTCTTCCTTCAGCATTATGGACTTAAGCAAGGGAACAGAATATAGCTGAATCTTGACAGGGCATATTCTTGTATTTTAGCCATTCTTTGATTGACAGTGAAGTATGCTGTTACAAAGTACAGTTTATTTATGTAGCATTTGGGCAAAAGTGATGTGGAATAGTTGAGGTCCTTTTGGAAATAGATAATTTACAACTATTTGTTTTTCCACGAGGAGCCCTGCTTAGCCATTGATGCTGAAAGTGTGCTATCAATCTATTATTTCATCCAATGTTTCAGTGCATTTCCAGGATTTAGGAACTGACCTCCTTTGTTTCTGTGGTGGGAAATTCTAGCAGAATTTAAGGATACCATCCCTTAAGGATACAACATAAGACAAGCTATTGGTAATAAAGTGACATTAACATTAATTGATTTTAAGTTAGTTACAATTACAGTTACAATTTTCAGGTCTTAAGAGTAAGTAAATTATAATGTGGAGAGCTCAGTTTGCCGAACTGGTTGAACGTTGACCTACATAGATCATGACTAAGTTGGCAGAGTCTGCAAAGATAACATCCAGTGCAATTTGCATATTTTTCCTTATTTCTTTGGCAGTGTAATTGTGGGTTTATTTTAAGTCCTCACTGTTCATCTGCTTTCTCTCTCCACTGCTTATTCTTGGTAATCCAGAGCCACATAGAAAGCATGCTGTTCTCTAAATTTTCCACTGGCTAGCCTTTTGATAACCAGTATGTTTAGTGCCAGAAAAGCCTTTCAAGTGATTTGAGACAGGATCTCTTATACAAAAGAAAGACATAATGCAGGGATGGGTGTTGTGACAGCAAGTTTGTCAAAGAATGCTTCCGTGCTGCTTAGTCTTCCTTGGTTGGCATCTTTCTTCCTATTTTATGTCATTTATTTATTTAGCATCATTTCTATGGGCGTCTCTTTTGACATTCTTATTATCCTTTTTTATTGTTCCTTTCCACAATTTTTGTTATCATGGAGGTAATCTGTCTGCCTGTCTGCATTATTATATACTTCACTTGGTCTCCTGGTAATTTACAATTTAACCATATACCAAAACATCAGTTAAAACCATGCCATAATAAAATAACCATACAGTAAACAACCCTGTCTTGTCAGAATCCAATCAGATAAATTTTAATTTAAATTATAAATTAAAAGCTCTGCAAATCAGTTCTGTTCCCCCCCACCCCCCAAAAACTACAAGGGAAGGTACTAGCTATTCCACAGGGATGGAACACAGACAGAAAAACGCTGTCTCCTGGCCCTTTTCCTGAGCTCGCATGGAGGGCAGGCTCTCAGCATCCTAATTTGGAATGCTTATGCCCTGAACTGATCAATCCACACTTTCAGAAATAATTACACATATTGCAAGGATCTCCTATAACTTCCTATCACATAGCCCAATATATCCAGACAAATTGGGCATTCCAAAAAGAGCGATGTTCTTAGCGGTCCTTTTTATCCTTTTCATTGCTAATAAATTAGGGTTAACATATTTACAGTATCTTTCCTAATAGAACTCTCTCTCCTAGCAGTAATTCTGTGCAAGGGTGAGAACTATTAGTAAGTGTAACATAGAGAAGTACTTGTACTTTAATGCCGATTTCCTGAGTTACCTAAGCTTATTAATGCCAGTTCTGCTGCTCCCTAACTGATGATGGATCTTTTTTGAGAGCTTCTATATTTGAGGGAAGATAGAGCAAACACTTCATCATTGTCACTCCAATGAAGGTCTAATTTTGCTGCAAGATTTGTATTAGCAGTACAGGAAAATGACTCTTTGACTCCAAAATAAAAGAACCTTTGTTTCTGTTTTTGCTGTTTTTAAAGGATGGGCTGACTCCACTGCACTGTGCTGCACGAAGTGGACATGACCAAGTTGTAGAGCTTCTCCTGGAACGAGGTGCTCCACTCCTTGCCAGGACCAAGGTATGTTTATAGTTCAGACTACGGAAGTTTGATTGATATGGAAACCCATAGCAGTAAAATAAATAAAAAATAGTAAAGGAATCAATGTAATAAAATGTAATAAAACATTCTAAAATTCATGAACTCATGCTCGCATATTTATCACATGGTTACTTATTTTCTCATTCACTTCTGTTCCCACACTGTTTCCATTGCTTTTTATGCAAAAATGCATTCATAAACTTCTACAAGCAGAACATGTGCAGATGAAATGAAGGTATCAAAAAATTAGATGCACATCCAGGGAAAGCAGTATTAATATACTATGATAGACAATGGATTAGATACAAAGTACAAATGCCTGAACAGCTTTGTGTGTTCTAAAACAGAGTGAGGTTTTCCAAATGAATAAGCAAAACCTCAAGACGTACATCTTCAAAACCAACTTTGGAATATACCTTGGCAATGCACTATCGTAACCTGACGGATGAATCTGTTACTTTGGAGTTTTGTAGGCTTAACATTTTTCAAGACTTAAATTTAGTTTGTCGTGTGTGTGTGTGTGTGAGAGAGAGAGAGAGAGAGAGAATTTACAAATTTGTCGCTGCATAATGCTTTGCATTGTTTGTTGCAGAATGGACTGTCTCCGCTTCATATGGCTGCCCAGGGTGACCATGTGGAGTGTGTCAAACACCTACTGCAGCACAAAGCTCCTGTTGATGATGTTACACTGGATTACCTGACTGCCCTCCATGTTGCTGCACACTGTGGCCACTATCGTGTCACTAAGCTTCTTCTGGATAAGAGAGCAAATCCAAATGCCCGTGCATTGGTAAACTTTTCCTGGACTTCTGGTGGAGTATGAAGGGAACTGGGATACTGATTCCACACATTCAGTTCAGTGGCTATAGAAACACAGGAGAATAATTGCTAGCCTTTTCAGTTGCACACTCAGTGACTCTGCCACAAATCCATGTAGATAGTAAAACAGTTGGGCATTAGAAGAGATCTAATGGTTACAGTGGCATGTGGATAAGAATGTGAGGCAAACAGAATGGTCAGTGTACATGAGGAGGAGGAGCTTCTGCGGAGAGCTACAGTCATAGTCTTTTTGAAACATTAAGGGCTTCCTCTTCACAGTTTACAACGTTGTTGTTCAGTCGTTAAGTCGTGTCTGACTCTTCGTGACCCCATGAACCATATTGCGCCAGGCCTTCCTGTCCTTCACTGCTTCCCTGAGTTTGCTCAGTTTCATGCTCATTGCTTCAGTGATGCTATCTAACCATCTCATCCTCTGCCGTCCCCTTCTCCTTTTGCCTTCAATCTTTCCCAGCATCAGGGTCTTTTCCAAGGAGTCCTCTCTTTGCATTAGGTGACCAAAGTATCTGAGCTTGAGCTTCATTATCAATCCTTCCAATGAGCAGTCAGGGTTGATTTCCTTTAAGATTGACTGGTTTGACCTCCTAGCAGTCCAGGGGACTCTTCAGAGTCTTCTCCAGCAGCACAGTTCAAAGGCATCAATTCTTCAGCGCTCAGCCTTCTTTATGGTCCAGCTCTCACAGCCATACATTACAACTGGGAAAACCATAGCTTTGACTATGCGGATCTTTGTCGGCAAGGTGATGTCTCTGCTTTTTAATATGCTGTCTAGGTTTGCCATAGCTTTCCTCCCAAGGAGCAAGCGTCTTTTAATTTCATGGCTGCAGTCTCCATCTGTGGTGATCTTGGAGCCCAAATAAATGAAGTCTGTTACTGCTTCCATTTCTACCCCTTCTATTTGCCAGGAACTGATGGGTCCAGATGCCATGATCTTAGTTTTTTTAATGTTGAGTTTCAAGCCGGCTTTTGCACTCTCCTCTTTCACCCTCATCAAGAAGCTCTTTAGTTCTTCTTCACTTTCTGCCATTAGAGTGGTATCGTCTGCATATCTGAGGTTGTTGATGTTTCTCCCTGCAATCTTAATTCCAGTTTGTGATTCTTCCAGCCTGGCATTTCTCATGATGTACTGTGCATATAGGTTAAATAAGCAGGGTGACAGTATACAGCCTTGTCGTACTCCTTTCCCTATTTTGAACCAATCAGTTGTTCCATGACCGGTTCTAACTGTTGCTTCTTGGCCCGCATACAGATTTCTCAAGAGACAGGTAAGGTGGTCTGGTACCCCCATCTCTTTAAGAATTTGCCACAGTTTGTTGTGATCCACACAATCAAAGGCTTTTGCATAGTCAATGAAGCAGAAGTAGATGTTTTTCTGGAACTCTCGTGCTTTCTCCATGATCCAGCGAATGTTGGCAATTTGATCTCTAGTTCCTCTGCTTCTTCAAAACCCAGCTTGTACATCCAGTAGTTCTCGGTTCATATACTGCTGAATCCTAGCTTGTAGGATTTTGAGCATAACCTTGCTAGCATGTGAAATGAGTGCAATTGTGCGATAGTTTGAGCATTCTTTGGCACTGCCCTTCTTTGGAATTGGAAAGTAAACTGACCTTTTCCAATCTCATGGCCACTGTTGCGTTTTCCAAACTTGCTGGCATATTGAGTGCAGCACTTTAACAGCATCATCTTTTAGTATTTTAAATAACTCAGCTGGAATACTGTCATCTCCACTAGCTTTGTTGTTAGTAATGCTTCCTAAGGCCCACTTGACTTCGCTCTCTAGGATGTCCGGCTCAAGGTCAGTGATCACACCAGCATGGACATCAGGGGCATTAAGATCTTTCTTGTATAGTTCTTCTGTGTATTCTTGCCACCTCTTCTTAATCTCTTCTGTTTCTGTTAGGTCCCTACCTTTTTTGTCCTTTATCATGCCCATCTTTGCACTAAACGTTCCTTTGATATCTCCAATTTTCTTGAAGAGATCTCTAGTCTTCCCCATTCTATTGTTTTCCTCGATTTCTTTGCATTGTTCATTTAAGAAGGCCTTCTTATCTCTCCTTGCTATTCTCTGGAAATCTGCATTCAGTTGCTTATATCTTTCCCTTTCACCCTTGCTTTTCGCATTCCTTCTTTCCACAGCTATTTGTAAAGCCTCATCAGACAGCCATTTTGCTTTCTTGCATTTCTTTTTCTTTGGGATGGTTTTAGTTGCTGCCTCCTGTACAATGTTACGGACCTCCGTCCATAGTTCTTCAGGCACTCTGTCTACCAAATCTAATCCCCTAAATCTATTCATCACCTTCACTGTGTATTCACAAGGAATATGATCTAAGTCATACCTGAGTGGTCTAGTGGTTTTCCCTACGTTCTTCAATTTAAGCCTAAATTTTGCAGTAAGCAGCTCATGATCTGAGCCACAGTCAGCTCCTGGTCTTGTTTTTGCTGTCTGTATACAGCTTCTCCATCTTTGGCTGCAAAGTATATAATCAATCTGGTTTCGATATTGACCATCTGGTGATGTCCATGTGTAGAGTCGTCGCTTGTGTTGTTGGAAAAGAGTGTTTGCTATGACCAGCTTGTTCTTTTGACAGAACTCTATTAGCCTTTGTCCTGCTTCATTTTGTACTCCAAGGCCAAGCTTGCCTGTTATTCCGATTATTCCTTGACTTCCTACTTTAGCATTCCAATCCCCTATGATGAAAAGGACATCTTTTTTTGGTGCTAGTTCTAGAAGGTGTTGTAGGTCTTCATAGAACCAGTCAACTTCAGCTTCTTCGGCATCAGTGGTTGGGGCATAGACTCAGATTACTCTGATGTTGAATGGTTTGCCTTTGATTCGCACTGAGATCATTCTGTCGTTTTTGACGTTGTACCCCATTACTGCCTTTCCCACTCTCTTATTGACTATGAGTGCTACTCCATTTCTTCTAAGGGTTTCTTGTCCACAGTAGTAGATATAATGGTCACCTGAATTAAATTCACCCATTCCCATCCATTTTAATTCGCTGATTTCCAAGATGTCAACGTCCAACCTTGTCATCTCATGTTTGACCACATCCAGCTTGCTTTGGTTCATAGATCTTACATTCTAGGTACCTATACAATATTGTTCTTTATAGCATCGGACCTTTTTTTCGCTTCCAGATACATCCACAGCTGAACGTCCTTTCGGCTTTGGCCCAGCCGCTTCACTCTTTCTGGAGCTACTTGGAATTGCCCTCCACTCTTCCCAAGTAGCATGTTGGACACCTTCTGACCTGAGGGGCTCATATTCCAGCGTCATATCTTTTAGCCTTTTGACATTGTCCATGGGGTTTTCTTGGCAAGGATACTGGAGTGGGTTGCCATTTCCTTCTCCAGTGGACCACATTTGTCAGAACTCTCTGTCATGACCTGTCCATCTTGGGTGGCCCTGCACGGTATAGCTCATGGCTTCACTGAGTTACTCAAGCCCCTTCACCACGACAAGGCAGTGATCCATGAAGGGGACAGTTTACAATAAAGATTATATTATATTCTGCCCCATAAGCAGTGTGTCGTAGTGAATGACATCAATGTAATGCAGCCTTCTTCATAAGTGTTCTGAAGTTGTGTTGGGGTAGAAGACCTATAGTTTCTAGAGAGTAAATCCATGCTGCTTGCAAAACCTGAGTGTTGTAAGTCCCAACACCTGGAAGACTTCACTTGGGAAAGATTGAGCTAATATATCTTTGCCAGATAGTCTGGCATTGCTTCATAATTCAGATTTGATAGATATGTTTGATTGCCTAAGTTAGTATGTTCATAGTTTTTTCCCATTCAGAATATGAAAACTATAGTTTATTCATTTTATCTGTTCCAGAACAGGACAAGCCCTCCTTCCAACTGCTCTATTTGAATCAATTCCATTTCAAAATTCCTCTCTGGTTCTTGCATGTATTCATCAACTTCACAAAATCAGACCACTTTCATTCAGATCGATCGATCGATCTATCTATCTATCTATCTATCTATCTAACTATCTTCCTTCTATCAAATTTATAAGGCCACCCATCTCATATACATGAGTCTGAGTGGCTAACAATTAAAACAAAATAGAAACAAGATAAAACAGTCAAAATTTAAAAACAGCACCAATAGTGTAAAAATAGCTTTTGAGACATTAATAACATCCTACATTCAAATCAACCATGATATGGGGTCACCCATACTGCCAGGGCCCAGCCTAGATGGCAGAGCCAAGTTTATAATGCCTTGCAAAAGGCCAGCAGGATTCAGGCAAGTCTACTCTCTGGGCGGGGGCGGGGGGGAATACTATTCCAGAGGGTGAGCACCACACCCTTCTTTTAGTTTCACAGACACACAATATACCTATTTTCTTTTATTCCATTTTATTCAGTAATTTATGTTCTTTACCATTTACCATTTACTTCATACGTCACTGTGTTCTATATGCCATGGACATCATCAAATGGGTCCACAGATATTCACTTTCTTCCATCCATCACAATTTTGGTCAATCAAGGCTTTTTTAGCAAAAGAAAGAAGATATTGACTAGTTCACCACTTTTAGTCATATCAGTGCTGCATGCATTATTCCTAGCTAATGATAAGGACACTACTGGTTAGGCAAATTTTGGCCAATATGCCACCAGACAACCAAAGCCAAATTTTACTGCAAGGATATTCATGCTATCCTATGGAAGCTAGAATTCTCATCTAGAGACTGCCTTGCAAATCAATGTAATGTTGCCCACCTCCACCAATTAGGAGATATAAGTAGCTTACCAATTGCATATATCTGATCATACAGCCTTGATATACCTGATATACTTGATTGCACTGCCCTTCTGTATCTAATGTACCTCCATATAGTTGGTTACATATGTCTACTATAAATAATATAGTCTTCCTTGAGTCTTTAGATGCTGAAAAAGACTAAGCAAGGTTGAACATTGTTAAATACTTTGGTGGAAAACCACCAAGAAATTCCAGGGCTACAGATCAGACTAGGAAAACAAGGAAATACCACATCCAAACTGTTGCCAAGAAAAACACATGCGTGTGTCCATATAATAACCAAGATACCAAAGTCAAGTTCCACTTGAAGAAGACTTTACTTTTTTATAACACATGGACTCACTCATGCACAATATATGATTAATCTTTTAACCCTAAACGCTTCTTGATTTGATGTTGCCTAGAAAAACACTATGTAACACCTGAGGGCAGAATTAAAATTTCAAATTATTAGGGATTGAACAAGAGATGCTATGGCATAGGATATTGTCAAACCTAAGTGGCATGGTGTCAGTAGACAGGGCAAAGCATGGGGCTGCCTTTCAACCACTGTGGAAAGAGCAGAACCAAGAAGAAAATAGAAACTTGAGAAAAAAATATTTCGTTATTGTTTTTAAGGACCTTAAATAGTATTTTCTTTGAGAATAACAGGAGGAGCACCTTTTAAAGATATATAATCAAAAATGTTATAGCAGTTCATGTCAATATAAATCTTTTAGTTTTAAGATCCAAAGATGATGATACCGGTGATAATAAATGTAGGATCACCAGTATATTTGACTGGAGTCTAAACAAATAGCAGTTGATGTTGCAGAATACAGAGCAGGTATTTCATGGATGGTGATGTTTCTTGCTCATTCGTCTCAATGAATTTCTTCTGTATTCCATTAAAAGTAAAGGAAAAAAAAACAGTAAAGAATATTTGAAGACACCTAACATAAAGAAATCCGTAGAGGATAAGACAATTATATTTAGATGTCACACTAAGACACTCTTGCTGCTTAACAAGACAGGTATCTTATTCAATAACTCATGCAACTTTTAACAAAAGTCTATTTCTTCCCTAAGGCCTGATCCAAATTTGGAACAGCTCCATTTCTAGTTTGCATTAACAATTAAATTTCAAATTCTGGTTAGGAAGTTAAGAATAGAATGGTAGAATCTGTATTCATATGAACTAGTAGAGGGACTTAGTGGATCATTCAAACACATTCAAAGTTCATTTCAATTCCACTTTCCCCCCTGGCTTGTGACAAGTTACCCACAGAATCTGTGGACCTTGGTTTTGATTTGAGAAATAAATGGTAGCATTGCTAGTATCTTAGATAAAGTAAATGGAGCACTGAATAGTTTGGGAATATTGTAGCCTTTACTATTATTATGTGATTAATCATAAAAATATCCTAATACAATAGCTGAAGTGGACTACAGTCCATGAAAGCTAATAGCATAGTAAGTTTGTTAACATTTAAGATGCCCAAGCCTGTTTTTGGTTCTTGATACAATAAGTAATTTATTCCTGAATAGATGGTTTCTGTGCATAGGTGTCCTTCCATAAGCATGTCAATGCCCAAATAACGAAATCTGCATTGTAAGATGCACATGACATAAGCTCTGCCCTTTCATATTATCAATACAGTGTCATGCACAAGTGTATAAGGAATGGAATTTGTGTTGTGATGTCAAAACACATCCATCCTTTCCCATGGATGCCCATACTTCTGAATGTTTCTATTTTGTATGTTGTATAGATCTCCCCATGCATTTGTTTTTGCATGGCTTACCTGTGTTGTTGAAATAGTGCATTTTTGTAGGACACAAATCACACTATTTTTTAGCTTAGATAATGCAATTCTGGAATGTAATGTATTGTGATTGTGTTCTATAGAACACCACACAGATTAAACTGCCAATCAGACTTTTTTTTTTTTTTTTTTTGCGTGTGTGTATCATGGATACAATTTAGGAATGACCTGAAATAGCATCCCCAGTTTATTTCCTTTATTTGCACATGGCAAATGGAGGAGAGAGAATTTGGGGCCAAGAGTAGGTTGAGCCGAAAGAGGATAAATTGTTTCAGAAGTGAGACAAGGAAGTGATAGCTTCCTTTCTTCTCCATTTATTCGAACAGTTTAGAAATTGCTATGCATTCCAACAGTTCTTTTTTTTTAAAAAAAGACTTATTTATATCAGCCCATGTGCCAACTTTGGTGGCTAAAAGAAATCTGTCAGTGACTATTTTTTCCTATTCCCAAATGGCTCTCGATTGTCAATAGTATTAGTGTAACTAGTTTTATTTCAGAAGCATCCTGGGAGGTGGAAAGATGGCCATTGGTGCTTTGCTCTGGATAGAATTAGAAACACTTGCATTTTTAAAGATTTAGACAATAAATAGTTGGCAGTGCTGAATCAAACAACATTTTAAAAACGGAAGAAAAGGAAGCAAATCTATTGCTTTTACTGTAATGTGTATCCTCCAAGTTAGGAGAGAATCCAGGATTTTCCACTTGGTACTGAGAATATCACAATAATACCAATATCACAGGGATTAAGCTGAATTCACCTGATTCCCCATCCCAACATAACACTCTGCAAAAATACCATTAAAGTATTGTTAAGCCAATAATAATAAATTCAGAAACCCATTATAAAACTTGTGTTTCTTATTGTGATAATTAAAGTGGTTTGGTTTTTTTTAAATAAGCAAACAGGGAAGTTCATGTACTATGTTGACTTTCCTATTCTTCTTATCCTTTTGATTTCCAAGGGGCTTCTCTGTGGGCCAGGATTCTTCCTGAATAACGTGATATTGTCAGCCCTGGCTTTCTACAGATAAAGGATGTTGGGGGCTAATGGTGAAGTTCTGTCCAATTTGGAACAAATACTACCCCTCCTTTGCAGCCCACTCCTGTCCATCCCAAATTGTCCAGGAGAAATTGTGAACCTCTGGAAAGTTTCTTGGGGGCAGAGAGAGCTGTAAGAGGCAGAGTAGGATCATGCTTATTTGAGTTTCTTGTTAAAACCCATAATTTTTCAAATTGATACTTCTTATGGTGCTTGTAAATCCCATTGTTCAAGTCTCATAAGGTCTCTCAATAATTAATCAGTGGTCTCTTGCTATATATATATATTTCTATGCAAAAAAAAGTAACATTTCAGCATTGTCATATAATTGTTCAGAATACATAGATTTACAAGTGGACTTTAATAATAAGATAAGGTCAAATTAAGTAGTGAAGTAAGCATTCCGTTATAGTTAACATACTCTGGAATTAATTGGAGAAAGTCTATATTAAGCCATAGAAAATAGTGGCAATATAATCAAACATTCTTACTCTAATGTCCTTCCCCATACTCCAAGCAGCATAGAAACTACTTGCATGGAATGCAGTCCTATATTGCAGATGTTGGTGATTATGAAGTCTGTATTATTTGCACATGGTGGGTAATGCTACACTGCTGTGGTCTCTGTAGCTCAATTTCATCAGC
Source organism: Liasis olivaceus (assembly GCA_030867105.1). NCBI lineage: Eukaryota > Metazoa > Chordata > Lepidosauria > Squamata > Pythonidae > Liasis > Liasis olivaceus. Next base: position 24,158,916 of record CM061354.1, read on the forward strand.
TACTACTATAGCAAAAAGAATAAAGAACACCACACAGATTAAACTGCCAATCAGACTTTTTTTTTTTTGGTCTGCTTAAGACATCCACAAATTCTCTTTTGGGCTCATTGCTGCAGCTATTCCAGTGGCCCTGTTATTCTTGTTTTCTCAGTATGTCAGAATCTGACTTTTTTAAAAAAAGGGTAATCTATCTGTATGAGAACAGAAAGTGCATGCTTAACTAACATGACTGTTTTTTTGCACAGAATGGTTTTACTCCACTGCATATTGCTTGCAAGAAAAATCGCATTAAAGTAATGGAACTGCTGGTGAAATATGGGGCTTCAATCCAAGCTATAACAGAGGTAGAGAAATTTCACAAAGAACCATATCTCATGGCCATCTCTTCTTTCTCTTCACGCTCTCCTTTTTAGATATATATAAATTAGGCAGAATTTAAAGGCATTTTGCAGAGGAGTAAAATTGCTATTGCTTTATTTCACAGTCGGGCCTGACACCAATTCATGTGGCTGCATTTATGGGGCATCTGAACATAGTTCTCCTTCTACTGCAAAATGGTGCCTCTCCAGATGTCACTAACATTGTGAGTATGGCTTGGATTTGAGTAATCCTAAACTCGCTAGGTGTGTCTTAACCAGAAGCTACATTAGATATTAGTATTTTGTGAACCAATGTGAGCTGTGGTATGTCTTAACCAGAAGCTACATTAGATATTAGTATTTTGTGAACCAATGTGAGCTGTGGTATGTCTTAACCAGAAGCTACATTAGATATTAGTATTTTGTGAACCTTTTCTATCCAACCGTCTTACAGGAATACATTTAAAATGGAACATGGTGCTTTCCTCTGTCTTCTGCTTGTCCTGTAAATGCTTTTAAAGCACACTTTTATTTCTGAAATCTCAAAGCAATGTCTAAGCAATTTCCTAAATAGTTTCAGGATCTGTTGTTTGTATACCAGATTGTGTACAGGATAGGCAAATCTATTTATATATATATATATATATATATATATTGTCCTTGAGAAAATATAAGTACCTAGTTATAAACAGCATTCAAAATATAGTTTATTTTTCTGGGAAAAATATTGTTAGCAGGAGGATATGCTTGACTCAAGACCAGGTAACACAATCCTTTTGTCGGGAGTTTACATATGGCTGCTGGCAGATTAAATCCATATTATATACTACAGCTATAGGAGTTGTGGTTCAGTGGATATGAAATCCCATATTCTATTATTGCAGTGTAGCTTAGTAGGAGAAGAAAGTTGGGAGTCCCCCCCCCCCCGCCAATTTTTCTAATTAATTTAATAGATTAACTTCGTTTCTGCCTCTGTTTTATTCTGTGCAAAGTTGTATCACAAACATTTATAGTTTGGGAATATATGAATTTGTCACAAATCCACTTCTTCCCAACCTTCCTATGTCTTCCATTCTGACTGCTATAATAGCAGAGTTGTGTCAATGGTGCCGATATGTGGTATAGCATGCCCAAAAGATTGTGCTAGTGAATTTCCAATGATAAACAAGTATCTCAAGTTCTCTGAAATTCAGTGTAGGCTGAAATCCAGTTCTTACACCATAGCTGCAAGTTATAAATTTGTTCAGTAAATAAAGAGAAATAATTCAGCAGAAACAGAGGGGGTAGTTCTGGTTCCCGCAGTCCCTCATATTCTCCTTCCAAATTAGCTCTAGTAGGATGTGGGAACAAGTTCTGTCAGAAGAAAACTGACATTGGGTTTTTATTTGTTGTTATTAGAATAATAGCTTTGACTCACACTACGTGGAAAACAGGCACTCACCATATACAAGACTAACATTAAATCAATTTGAAGGTTTTTGTTCAGATGCAAATTTAACACATCCATCTTTCTTCAGCGTGGTGAGACTGCATTACACATGGCAGCTCGTGCAGGACAAGTGGAAGTTGTGCGCTGCCTCCTAAGGAATGGTGCTTTGGTTGATGCACGAGCTAGGGTATGTATTCTCACATGTCAGCTTCTGCAACATTTTTAACAAAGTCAGAAGAATTCTAGGTGTGCTATGAACTTTTTTTTTTCTTGCAATCTTCTATAGTGAAAGAACTCGTGGGTGGGTGGATGATAGATAGATAGATAGATAGATAGATAGATAGATAGATAGATAGATAGATAATATCTAACTTCTGTCCTCTTTTGAGTTGTAGGAGGAACAGACACCACTGCATATTGCATCTCGCTTGGGTAAAACAGAAATTGTGCAGCTACTGTTGCAACACATGGCACACCCAGATGCTGCAACAACTAATGGGTATACACCACTACACATCTCTGCCCGAGAAGGCCAAGTTGATGTAGCATCGGTTCTGTTGGAGGCAGGTGCAGCACACTCCTTGGCTACCAAGGTAAAATCTAAAGTTTTGGTGTTAATGTTCCAAGTAGTCAACTAAGACCAGAATTATAATTTTACCAATAGATTGTTATGGCTAGATTGGGCTAACATAGAAGCAAAGGCTTTGAAACCAGATTATAATAACAATGTACAGGGGTCATCCATTCCTTCTGCCCCAAAATGAATGGCCCTCAGCCTGTTATGAAACATGAGCAGAAGGAAGAGACTTGAGATTTAGCTGTTCTGTATATGGGTTGGGTGTTACAGTTTGCAGTTGCTGGTTTTCTTTGTACTAACAGCTTTTCTAGTATCTGTAATAAAACTATTGTGTTCTTGAATCTCGGCCTATGATTCCTTCTAATTTCAGTATCAATCTGGATGAAGCATGACAAGGTTTTCCTTCAGAGTATATTAGCACTCTGATTTTCTACTTACATATTTTACAGAAGGGATTCACACCACTGCATGTGGCAGCGAAGTATGGAAGCCTAGATGTGGCAAAACTCCTATTGCAGCGTCGTGCATCTGCTGATTCAGCTGGGAAGGTAGGAATTAGTATTCCAGTTTGAATTACCAGTAACTAAGAGACTTTTGTTCTAAGTGTTAAATATCCTAGTTTTGATGTTACACTCAATATTACAGAAGAATTTGATACTGAAATAAAAATATCATTTATAACAGTATGCAGATACTATGTTTATACTATTTTTTACAAAAGCTTTCCCAGTATTAATTGCTACAGATAGTGCTTATATCGTATTGTAAAGGACAAATTAGAATGGATTTCACTGAGTGACTCTTTATAGGATTATCACATGAAGGGTTCCTTTTTAGGTGGTTGTTTGCATGTCATGAAAAGCCCACAAGGATAGTACCTTATCATTATAGTTAGCACGATAGAAGATATTGTTGCTATAGCTCCATGTCAAGGTTTCTACATGTACTTCATAAGATCTAGTTCAATTTGTCTCATGTTCATGCCAACTATAGTTAATGATGTGCAGTGGGGCAAGAAAAGTTGTCAGGAAAGGTTGAACAGAAACAGGTGATATAAAAGGGGGATGAAGAAACTGATACATTTAGCAACAGACTATTCTAATGTGTCACTTTGCTCAGTACCAATCTCAGTGGCAGTATTCTGTTCAGGTGCCTCAGTAGATACACTTTTAACTTTCTAACTCAGAGTTAAAAGAGGGAAGAAAAAAGGTGTTCTCTTCAGCTTAACAAGAGTCCCATAAACAATCATTCCATGGCAAACATCTTGCTCGGATATGCTAGGAAAGGCAATCAGGTTGTCTATCATGTATCAGAAATTCAGCCTTGACCAACTTGCTCCTTTGACATGAGCTAGTTCCCTCCCTCCCTCCCTCCCTCCCTTTCCCACTGTAGCATCCTGGGACTCCTAGTTTGACTTCTCTCTTCCCTGTAAACACTGTGAACTTTTATTTGGCAGAGACTTAAATAACCCTGCAGCAATTTCCTCCCTCACATTCAGTCTGCCACCCACCTCAGCTGCAACTTTTTGGTAATCCCTTCAGCAACAATGCAGCTGCTTGAAAATATAGCATTTCCCTGACTAGTGACTGGCTTTTGTACTTATTGTACAGTGAGTGAGATTAGGGGAGGGAATCCCCTATTTCTTTCTCTTCTACAGATATGCTTTCATGTAATTCCACCATGAGTATATTTATAAAACAATAATAATAAAGGATTTCAATTAGATGGCTATTTTTCCAGATTGCCAGAAAGTCCATAGATAAAATGGAAGTGTTCTGTTCTTCTTTCTGCTATAAAGTCATTGAGGATTTCAGGCTTGGCAATAAGAATATATGGTTAGGACTGCAATATACTAGGGATGTATGAAATGTTTTGAGTTTGAAACAGCTGTTCCAATCATAGTGAAGGAAGTCTTCTGATAATATCCTGACCATTCTGGAAGTGTTTTTTGCTGAAACCTCCCCCCAGAAGTGCTCAGAGCTCAAAACAGGACTGATTTAAGCAGAAGATACTTTTAGGATACTTGGAATAGTGTCAGAACACTTTCAGTAAGGACAAAACAGCTGTTATGAACTCATGATAGGGCATTTCAAGCTTGAAACATTTTGAATCCAAACTATTTTGTACATCACTACAAATGTATCAGTTCAGAAAATTTAATAAAATTGAAATGGCTTATTCTTTTTTAAAAAGCAAAAATCTTTTGTCTAATATTGATTTAATACTATTCTCTTTTAAATAACTTGTCTAATATGAAATAATTCACTTTGAGTTAAACCTGCTATGTTTTTCTTAGTCAATTGCTTATTTAATCTATACTGTTGTTTTGTAATTAATGCTAGTTTAAACAAAGCTAACCAGCACTTAATGCCTTAACATAAACCACCCTTTCCAGAATGGTCTCACTCCCCTCCATGTTGCTGCTCACTATGACAATCAGAAAGTGGCACTACTGTTACTGGAGAAAGGTTCTTCTCCTCATGCTACTGCCAAGGTGAGATTTACCATTCTACTGTGAATATGTTCTGGTTGTTCTAAAACAGTATTTTTCAAGCTTGGCAACAAGATGTGTGGACTTCAACTCCCAGAATTCCCCAGCTAGCATGCTGGGGAAGTTTGAAAAACACTGTTCTAAAATAAACAAACTATAACCTTCCAGACTAGTTAGACCACAACTATCTTCCACTCTAGCTGGCACATATCCAATATGTCTGGAAGGAATCCATTTAGGGAAGACAAGTATGGATGAGGTGCCATTTTGGGTATAGTTTCCACCAAGCTGACCTTGTCTGAGCATGGAAGCTCAGACACTTAGATAAGTAAAAAAGCTTTCTGGAAAAAAGGCAGTGGCAAACCACTTCTGTAATTATTGCTAGAAAATGCACGGATGTCTCCAATGTGTCATCAAAAGTCAAGTTCTATAAAAGTTATATGAATTCTAATCAGCAATAATCTTTTAAAGGAAAGCCTGTAACTGTTCTCAATAACAGCTATGATGTGTTCTAAATTAAGATTGGACCTTTGAAATATCAGTGCCAACGTATGTCTTAAATGATTGCAGCTGTGATTTCATGCAAGAATGGCTAATGAACTATGGCTAATATTACTCTTTAGGTGAAAGTTGTAGTATCAGAAAAATAATGGTTATTCTCTGAAGAGGCAATTTCTTGATATTTTATTATGAAAGAAAACAAAATTCAGATGTATATTAATACAAGGCAACTGGTTTTAGAATGGGTATACTCCTCTACACATTGCTGCTAAGAAGAATCAGATGCAGATAGCCACAACCTTACTGAATTATGGAGCAGAGACCAATATTTTGACCAAACAAGGTGTGACTCCACTTCACTTGGCCTCTCAGGAAGGTCATGCTGACATGGTGAACGTACTTCTGGAGAAGGGAGCCAATATTCATGTGGCCACAAAGGTAATGTTCTCTTCCTATTAAGAATGAATTCTTGAACTATCATCTAGAAAATGATATAAGTGTTCTATAAAGCAATACAAAATATGAATTTGTTAGAGAAGAAAAAAAGGAAGATGTGTAAGAATATATCTGGCTAATGAGTGTTATCTAAAACACTCATTAGTGGAATATGATTTTTTTAAATCTACTGCTAATCTTCTCAATAGCAGATAATATATCCACAGAAGTTCTTTGTGGCTCTGATCTCTGCTTATATGTTAATTGGAAATTGCAATTAAATCTGTTAGATCATGTTAAGGTTTCCATAATGCTGAAGCTGAGATACTTACTGTAATGATTATGATTATGAGATACAGTCAGTTTTGGGATTGAGGGTAAGTGTCTCCTTTACAAGATTCTACTGTTCCTGGCAGAATTTCACCCCAAATTGTATGAATATTTTTTCCTTGTTTGCAGAATGTTTCATTTTTTTCTGCCTCTCTTCTCCAGCATGTGTATGAAGCCACTCGCTGTGCTGTTCAATTCTTTTATAATACCCAGTTTTACCGGCCCCCCCCCCCATCTTGTTAATATCTAGTTTTTGTGTTCTCCAATATCTAACCAGAATTGGAAACAAGCTGTGAACAAATTGACAGTCTGGAGAGTTCATGATAATTGTTAGGGAGAAGTTACTTGGATATAAAAAAAGGAAGATGTGTAAGAATATATTTGGCTAATGAATGTTATCTAAAACACTCATTAGTGGAATATGATTTTTTAAATCTACTACTAATCTCCTCAACAGCAGATAACATATCCGCAGAAGTTCTTTGTGGCTCTGATCTCTGCTTATATGTTAATTGGAAATTGCAATTAAATCTGTTAGATCATGTTGAGGTTTCCATAACACTGAAGCTGAGATACTTACTGTAATTATTATTGAACTGAATTTCATTAGGCCTACTTCTGAGAGGACATATTTAGGAATATCATATTAAATACCTGCCTTTGTTAGGATTCGGTTCTCTGAGGCAGCATGGTTACAGCCTGTGGTATTCAAGCTTTGACCCTTATTACTCAGGTTATGGCCAGAGAGGTATTTTGCTGCAAGAAGCTTTATAAAGGGTTACCCTTGATGATGGTCAAGACAGTTTAATTATTACAGTATATAAGATGTTTCTTCTCTTAATCTGTATCACTAAAAGTACTTGTGTTGTTAATTTTCAGAGTGGACTGACATCTTTACATTTAGCAGCTCAAGAAGATAAAGTGAATGTAGCAGATATGCTGATAAAGCATGGAGCAAACAAAGATGCCCAGACAAAGGTATGACAAACAGTAATTTCCAAGATGATAAAATAAATTTCCAATGCCTTATCACATTCACAACTTACGTTTTTGGGGGGTCCTTTTCATTTAGCTGGGTTACACTCCACTAATTGTGGCTTGTCACTATGGAAACATCAAGATGGTGAACTTTCTTCTGAAGCAAGGAGCTAATGTCAATGCTAAGACAAAGGTAAATGTTAATCATTTCCTTTCTTTTTCATTTAAAAACAAGCACATTAATATTAATTTGTATTTAAGAAATTTACAATATTTGTAAATTTATGTTTAAGAAATTTACAATATCTGAAAGTAGAAGGGTCAATTTTTCAATGCAGTAGTCTATGAATAAAGGATCATTAATACTATATTTACTATGTACAGATAATAATTCATAGCCAGTCATTATCAGCATGACCATGGAATTCTGAGATTACAGTGCTAATGCATTTTATTGGCACCAGTCTGAGGAAAGCTTATCTAAAAATATTCAGTTAAAGTTAAAAGTGTTATTGTGTAATATGCAAAATTATCTCTTGTAATTATTGCTTCATCTTATTAAGTATTGTACTGGAAATATTAATAGAATATGTACATATTTTTGTTTATAATAATTAGGCTAGATACATTCCTGTATAGCAGCAATTTAACTATGTTGTTACACTATAAAATAGCAAATGCCTATTTCTTCAGTTGATCAAAGTCGTATTTATTTATTATGTATGAGATTTGGCCACTGCCTGAAACTTAACAGACTCTTGGTGTTTTACAGAACTTACAGAATAAATCAATATTATGATAAATTAAATAGTGACATCCAAAATCTAAATCTCCTAATTAGTCCTAAAATTAATGAGGTAAATTTTGTTTGTGATGGAGCAATGGCTATAATTAATCCCCAAAAGTCTTCTTGAAGAGCAGGGTTGGAAAGCCATGACAGTGCTGGCAATCCTTGCTTTGGAGGGCAAGCTATTCCTAAGGAGGGAAACTATTACAGATAATGCCCACTGTCAGTGCCTACTGTCAGGCCCCCTCCCACCATATCTCCTGGTAGGTGGGAACATTAATTAATTAATTAATTAATTAATTAATTGGATTTCTCCCCCACCCATCTCCCTCACAATAGGGGACTCTGGGCGACTTACAAAACATTAAAACTATAAATATATATAAAATACATACTACATCTAGAATTAAGAACAATACTAAAAAAGGAAAATCCAAGAAGATGGGAAATCGGGCCGGGGACAGCTGGCCACTATGGGGCTAGCCATCTCCCTGCTTGAGCTGTTCCCTCCCCACCCCAGGCCAAGTGACAGAGCCAGGTCTTCAAGGTCCTTCGGAAGGCCAGGAGTGAGGGGGCCAATGGCACCTGCGGGGGCAGAATGTTCCAAAGAGCAGGGTCTACCGCAGAGAAGGCGCCACTTTAGCAGGTGCTCCCTAGTTCTTTGGGTAGAGCAAGCAGAAACTGTCAGAGAAAGCCAGTGAATGTAGTTGGTAATTTTCATTTGTATTATTAACCATAATTAAATGCTGCAATAATAGTAACAAGAGAACATTAACTAGCCTATCTGTAGCCTCTATCTATTTTTACATCTTTTAAAGATGTCATGTTTTATTTATTAAGTTACATAATATGAATCAAGTTGGACTAGTTGCTAAATTATGAGAGGTGCAACGTTCATTAGATTGAGGTAATCCAAAAGTAAGCTCCATTGAGACGTTTCTTAGTAGAAATCTATAGGATTACACTGCAAATGTTGTATCTCACATTGGAAAAAATCCACTTGTTACAGTACCTAGAAGAGAAATGATCAGAAATGCACTTGACTTGCATCACAGTGCAAAAGTCAGGGATTTAGGAATAAGCAGTAAACTGGCTAAGCTTGTAGATGGTTAAAAAAAAGTGAACTGCCTATAAAGATCTCTAAAAGGAATTCTTTAAAGTGAATGAATGATAACCAAATGGCACCATGTTATACTTATTTTAAGGTAATAAGGGTAAAGTGGTAGTGCATGCTTTGGCATAAAGCCCTACTTTGATATACACATTGATGGCATCTGTAATTAGCCAGAAAAAAGATCTTGGGATCGTAGTGCATTGTACAGTGAAGAACACCTGTGAAAAAAGCAAAATTTATGCTAGGAATCCCTAGGAAAGGAACTGAAAATAAAAATGCCAACATTATAATGCCCTCATACAAATCTATGGTACATCTGGATCTGGAGTACTGTGTACAGTTCTGGCTGGTACACTTGAAAAAGGTTATAATATGGGAAAAGTGCTAAAAGGAGCAACCAAAATGATCAGAGGTCTTGAACATCTTCTGCATGAAAAGGGGTTAGAATGTTTGGGATTGGAAGCAGGGGGATGTGACGAGGGGGATGTGACTGAAGTGTATAAAATCTTGAATGCATAGAGAAAGTGGGCATAAAAATATTTTCTCCTTCTCTAAAAAGCAGGGCTAGGGGCCACCTAATAAAACTGATTTGAAGGAGGTTTGACACAGACCAAAAAAAAACCTTTTCACATAGTGCATAAGTAATATGTGAAATTGATTACTATCAAATATAGTAATGGCCATAACTTGGATGGTTTGGAGGGGGATTGTATAAATCCTTGGAGTATGATTTGAAGGGCATTATTCTTGACTGAGTGTTACTTCTGGGTTAGGAATAGCATGCAAAATAGGGAAGGTGTTTGCTTCCATCTTGTGCTTGTAAGCACCTCAGAGTCATTATTATCAGAAACAAAACACTGAACTATGGTGGCATTGGCAGAGCTGTTTCTATGAAAATATGTCGTCTCTATTTTAAAATTTTCCATATCAGTGTTGCATGCTGAACCTTTAAAAGATAAGCCTGCTTGAACAGATTTACAAGAAAAAATGGGGGAAATGAATGTATGACTGTAAAAAAAAATAGATATAATTTAAATAATTTAATTAATTTTAAGTAATTTAATGATTTAAATTTAAAATGAACAAGGAGCATGAATTTTCACTTTCTTGTTATATTTTAATTAAAACTCTTTTACTTCTATGCTATTTAAACCCTGGCTGCTTCTGGAGTTGAGAAGCAGTCCATTCAATTTCTAAAAGGAAGGTCTTGCAACAGGAGGAAATACTTATACTGTGTGCATAAGAAAACTCTGTGTTTATTCCAAATTCTAATTTTCAGTTTGGAATTTGCTCCAAAGCATGTGTCACCACCAAATTATCATTGCTCACTTCCCCATTTGTTTATCTTATTCTTTTTTAATATTAGTTAGAATAAATTCAGTGATGTTAGTGAGAATTTTCACAGGGATATTGTTGTCAAGTTTAAGACTAAAATGCTGAGAAAACTGCAGGGTTGTAGGCAAGCAGAATATGTGTGATATGGAATGATAGATATAAATGCTTACTTTAGAGTTTTTTCTTATCTCCCCCCCTTCCCCCAAAATAAAGCAATCAGCAACTTGAAGAGACAGTTACTAACCCACAAATAAAAGGAATATAGTACATAATTTTACAGGACACAAACACAACCAGCTTTCATGGGAACCTAACGTGTTCTTTATCTTATTTTCTTTAGCCCACTGATTACTTCTTATTTATTGTAATTTCTAAAAATTAATAGGGATCTGATAGGTCTTAGCCTACCTTCTATCATTAATGCTATATGAAAAATCTATAAGATCTATTAATTATGTTTGCTGCCTGATGAAACATCTGGCATCATTGTGATTAAAACTTCTGCAAAATCAGAATATTAACAAAGTCAATTAAGACTAATTTGGGATTTTTTTCCCCCCCTTATATTTCTTAAATGTGCTAACTACTACTAATTACAGAATGGATACACTCCTCTGCACCAAGCTGCTCAGCAAGGCCATACTCACATCATCAATGTGCTTCTTCAACATGGGGCCAAGCCAAACGCAATCACCGCGGTAAGATTGTAGAGTACTTAATGATATACTTGCAATGATTTGTTTTAAGCACCAGTAACCTTTGGATTTCAAAGTGCCTTAGAAAATAAATTGGATTAGTCAGCTGGGATCAGATAAATAGACATGACTGCTTGGAGAACCTGTAGTAAGATATATGTCAGCTAAAATACATTTTAATTAATTAATTATAACCATGTGGCTATAATTTATTAAGGAAAGAATGGTACCTATTGTACGCATGAGTTCTTTAAACTATAGAATGGATATCATTGCACATACATGCTTGTCCTCATAGCGTATGATTGAACATGCAGCTGCTGAGAAATGTCACATAATGCAGGATAATAGTAATAGTGAAACAAAAACTTTATCACACAAACATCATATTTCTGTCACTCATTCTTCTGCAGAAGCAAATCTGATTGATTTCTTTCACTCTATAAACATTGATTAAATATATTTGTTGTTGTTGTTCAGTCGTTAAGTCGTGTCCGACTCTTCGTGACCCCATGAACCATATTGTGCCAGGCCTTCCTATCTTTCACTGCCTCCCTGAGTTTGCTCAATTTCATGCTCATTGCTTCAGTGATGCTATCTGGCCATCTCATCCTCTGCTGTCCTCTTCTCCTTTTGTCTTCCATCTTTCCCAGCATCAGGGTCTTTTCCAAAGAGTCCTCTCTTCGCATTAGGTGACCAAAGTATCTGAGCTTGAGCTTCATTATCAATCCTTCCAATGAGCAATCAGAGTTGATTTCCTTTAAGATTGACTGGTTTGACCTCCTAGCAGTCCAGGGGACTCTTCAGAGTCTTCTCCAGCACCACAGTTCAAAGGCACCAATTCTTCGGCGTTCAGCCTTCTTTATGGTCCAGCTCTCACAGCCATACATTACTACTGGAAAAACCATAGCTTTGACTATGCGGATCTTGGTCGGCAAGGTGACGTCTCTGCTTTTTAATATGCTATCTAGGTTTGCCATAGCTTTCCTCCCAAAGAGCAAGCGTCTTTTAATTTCATGGCTGCAGTCTCCGTCTGCAGTGATCTTGGAGCCCAAATAAATGAAGTCTGTTACTGCTTCCATTTCTACCCCTTCTATTTGCCAGGGATTGATGGGTCCAGATGCCATGATCTTAGTTTTTTTAATGTTGAGTTTCAAGCCAGCTTCGCACTCTCCTCTTTCACCCTCATCAAGAGGCTCTTTAGTTCTTCTTCACTTTCTGCCATTAGGGTGGTATCATCTGCATATCTGAGGTTATTGATGTTTCTCTCTGCAATCTTAATTCCAGCTTGTGATTCTTCCAGCCTGGCATTTCTCATGATGTACTGTGCATATAGGTTAAATAAGCAGGGTGACAGTATACAGCCTTGTCGTACTCCTTTCCCTATTTTGAACCAATCGGTTGTTCCATGACCGGTTCTAACTGTTGCTTCTTGGCCCGCATACAGATTTCTCAGGAGACAGGTAAGGTGGTCTGGTATCCCCATCTCTTTAAGAATTTGCCACAGTTTGTTGTGATCCACACAATCAAAGGCTTTTGCATAGTCAATGAAGCAGAAGTAGATGTTTTTCTGGAACTCTCGTGCTTTCTCCATGATCCAGCGAATGTTGGCAATTTGATCTCTAGTTCCTCTGCCTCTTCGAAACCCAGCTTGTATATCCAGTAGTTCTCGGTTCATGTACTGCCGAAGCCTAGCTTGTAGGATTTTGAGCATGACCTTGCTAGCATGTGAAATGAGTGCAATTGTGCGATAGTTTGAGCATTCTTTGGCATTGCCCTTCTTTGGAATTGGAACATAAACTGACCTTTTCCAATCCCGTGGCCACTGTTGCGTTTTCCAAACTTGCTGGCATAGTGAGTGCAGCACTTTAACAGCATCGTCTTTTAGTATTTTAAATAACTCAGCTGGAATACTGTCATCTCCACTAGCTTTGTTGTTAGCAATGCTTCCTAAGGCCCACTTGACTTCACTCCCTAGGATGTCTGGCTCAGGGTCAGTGACCATACCAGCATGGACATCAGGGGCATTAAGATCTTTCTTGTATAGTTCTTCTGTGTATTCTTGCCACCTCTTCTTAATCTCTTCTGCTTCTGTTAGGTCCCTGCCTTTTTTGTCCTTTATCATGCCCATCTTTGCACTAAACGTTCCTTTGATATCTCCAATTTTCTTGAAGAGATCTCTAGTCTTCCCCATTCTATTGTTTTCTTCCATTTCTTTGCATTGTTCATTTAAGAAGGCCTTCTTATCTCTCCTTGCTATTCTCTGGAAATCTGCATACAGTTGCTTATATCTTTCCCTTTCACCTTTGCTTTTCGCATTCCTTCTTTCCACAGCTATTTGTAAAGCCTCATCAGACAGCCATTTTGCTTTCTTGCATTTCTTTTTCTTTGGGATGGTTTTAGTTGCTGCCTCCTGTACAATGTTACGGACCTCCGTCCATAGTTCTTCAGGCACTCTGTCTACCAAATCTGATCGTCTAAATCTATTCATCACCTTCACTGTGTACTCACATGGAATATGATCTAAGTCATACCTGAGTGGTCTAGTGGTTTTCCCTACATTCTTCAATGTAAGCCTAAAGATTAAATATATAAATAAGTTTAAAAATATTGAATTCATAGATAATCGGTTACAGGGAAATCTGATTGGCTATATAATATTGCGATACTAGTGTATTTACTACATTTTTTCTTAATATAAATAATTAATAAAAAAAGCATGATGCTGAAACAATAATAAAGATAGGAAGCAATGGTTATCACTTCTATATTAACTTTACAGTTACATTGCCAAGAAAATCAAAGTTAGTTCTTTTTTCCCCTAAAGTTAAGAAAGCACACTTTAGGTTCTGAATATTTCTGTATTTTTTTTTTTAAATGAGAGAATGTATATATTTAAACATGTTAAAAATATACTGATTCTTATTTGCTTCGTTTTTCTGGGTTTGTATCTGCAGTACCATGTCCATATCTGATCTAATATATCTGAGTTGGAACCTCTTAAATTCCTACTTAATACTATCATCAAAATCACTGCCAATTAAAAGCTTATTGTCAAAATTAGACAAGAAAACAAACAATAAATAAAAAAATTGTCTAATGTGATATAGAAAGCTGTGGGTTAAATTATTAAAATGTGTATTTTTAAAAAATGTAACAGACAGATGTTCTGAGTTTATGTTACCATGGCAATTGGTGCTATAGTCTGAGCAAAGTTGCAACGACTGTAAAGCACAGTTTTTCGTAAGCAAATGACTTATTTTGGATGGAAATGCTGGCTCATTCAGTTCTGGCTGTGATCTCATTGGTTCATATCACAACTCTCCTTTTCTCCTCCTTCAGAATGGCAACACTGCCTTAGCGATTGCTAAGCGTCTGGGATACATCTCAGTGGTAGACACATTAAAGGTTGTAACAGAGGAAGTGATTACCACCACAACTGTGAGTACAACAGACATTTTTCCAATACTTTATTCTGGGTTTGTTTGTTTGTGGTCTTTTTAAAGGGATAGATTAATTACAGCTAATTCAGTACTTAATACTTATGTCATTCAGTACTTATAGGTGCACCCATCTGCAGAAGTGATAAGTGTGTTCATAAGTGTCATTAAACATACCCCAGTGTATTGTTTGAATTGTATGCCTTTTCTGTACATCTCCAAACATTTCTAGTTAAATTTCATGTCAATTGTGCATTTAATTTAATAGTTACTTGGGTCACCTCTCATTTCCTGTCCTTTCTGATACTCCTTACTATTTTATTCTTTACTTAGGGCATAGTAGTAAGGAGTCCTGAGGCCAGCCAGTACAGGAACCTGTATAGGATCACAAGTTTCTCTATCCCTGATTATAGTAAGGTTTTCACATTGCAAATAAGAAGAGAGCAAACATTTTGTGACCAGGAACATAATACAGATGCAGTTAAATCATACTCTAGATGTAGTTACCAGGTGCTTCATTCATTGCTTACTTGGAACATTTTATTTATTAATCAGGAAGAGGAAATTTATATCCCTCCTGAAGCTATGATTTTACCAATAATTGCCATCCCCCACATTTTATTCATTTGTTTAGTAATACTCTTTTTCATACTTAAATCCAATCTGAAAGTAGATTGGGTTTATTGAATATCAGGCTTAGAAAAGATAATAACTTTGGTACAAACAAGAAATTTGAGGCAGAAGTGGATGCATTAAAAAACAGGAATGTTCCTTACCTTTTAATTGTTAGTATTTTAAAATATTGAAATTACTTTGTTCTTTACCCATCAAACTTATACAATGGAGCAAACTGAGGCCTACTATTTACAAATCATTTCCCAAAACTAAACTAGTCTCTTTAATATTAGATGTAAACATGATTCATATGCTTGGCAGTGACAGGACTGTTGGTATTTATAGAAAAGCAGAAAAATATAAAGGAGGAACAGCTCTATTTCAAGTACAACAGACTGTTAAGATTCACAAACATCTTTAAGATTGCATTTAAGATTATAGTGGGGAAGAAGAGGATGAATTCTGTTAAATAATTAACACAGTGAATCATGCTGACTTGTAGGTATTCAGCATGGAGGGACTGAAACATTTTTAGAGAAATATCTTGCTCTGTAACCTTTTTTCAAAAAAAATCAAGCTGTTTCAAACAAATCTTAAGGCATAGTCCAGAGAGTTGCTGTTTAGGGAAAGCATTTACTGTTACACATGAAAATCTCAAATTCGTATGAATTCACTGTCAACCCGAATGTCTTTTTGGTGTGGTTCAATAGCATGCACAGGCAGCTGAGTATCTTTGAAAATCAGGCATCTCACCAATTAACACTTTTGTAAAAACAAGTGGGATTTTAAACATCGCCTCTCCTTCCCTTCTGGAATCAGTTAAGGTCAGCAAATTGGATGTTTTGGGATTATGCTGGAAAAGTTTTGCTCTGAGTTGATTTCTTCCATAGGAAGATATGTTATATTGAGTCAAACCATTAATTTACCTAATTCAGGGAATTATAAATATTTATTTATACAATCATTTATATACCATCCACTTTAGAGATTCTAAGTGGCTTACAGTCACCAGATACATAATCAAACAATTCTCAAAAATAAAGCATCAGAATCCCAATAAAAGTAACACAATAAAACCAAATTTCATTAAAAAAAAAACCCTCCTTTTTAAAGAAAAACATGCCTCTAATTAAACAGAACAAATGGGGCGGGGGTAGGGAAAAATATTTTGTGTGTATAACAGCATCTCATCTTATCCTTTGGTGGTACGTGGATGTTGCTTGTCTTCCTTGCCTCCTCATCGTGGTTCCCATGTGACTGTGGGATACCAAGGTACTTGTAGCTGGTCTGTATGTCTGCTATGTGGTCTGCTGGTAGTTCCACCCCATCAGTCTTAACTACCTTCCCTCTCTTTACTACAGTCTGGCTATACTTCTCCAGTCTGAATGACATCCCAATGTCCTCACTGTAGATCTGTGTCAGGTGGATCAGCAAGCCAATGTCTCATTCACTCTTAGCATACAGCTTGATGTCATCCATGTAGAGGAGGTGGCTGATGGTAGTTCTACTCTTGAACTTGTATCCATATGCAATGGGTGGATAACGTAATGGTTACAGAGCCACCCTTTGACGTGAGAGCCTAGGGTACAAATCCCAGTTAGTACTTACCTTATCAGTAGGGGTCCTTGGGCAAAGACCCCCTAACACTTCATCTTCCTACCTGAAATATGAGAGTGACATAAATTAAGAGAGTCATGCTGGCTCAGATGTTGCTCGGATTAACAAGGTCTGGGCCAGATGTTGGGGAACCAGGTCTGATGATAAGTGGGCTTCTGGAACAAACCATACATGGATGAGATGAGAACCTGAATACATACATACACACACATACACACACACACATGCCTGACCTCTTTCTTTTTCTTATTACAGACTGTCACTGAGAAGCACAAGCTCAATGTACCTGAGACTATGACTGAAATTTTGGATGTTTCTGATGAGGAAGGTAAGTTCACTCTGGACCACTTGGTTCCTTAATGTATGCATTTATAAAACATATTTATCACATTTATCAAGGATAATTGGTGAAGCTATAGAAAAGAAAAGTTAAAATACCTACATTTTGCTGAAAATAGGAATAGAAACTGAAAATGTACCAAACTAACTAAAATACATGTTCAGCTAAAGATCTGTTTCTGATAAAGTAGAAAGTAAAATATCTGTGATTTGGGTAGGCTAGGCCATAGTAGTAGCACCCATAGTGACCGTCGTTGGCTTTAAAATGGCAAGCACAACTGGGCAAGCAAAGCCCCACCACTTCTTATGTGCTTGCTGGTCGTGTTTGCCATTTTGAAGCCAATTACCATTGTTTCAGATATCTCTGGGCTATGGCATGCAAGAATGGGAAATGAGGACAATACTGATTCAGATGAACTAACAATTAAACTACTTCCTATGTTAGAATTTCTTTTAAAATCAATTATGGGGAAATCAGAGTTATCCCAATGCCATTTTCTTTAATGTAAACTACCTACTTATCTCCAAGTATGCACACATACACACATTGTTGTTCCTGAATATGTTCTCTAAATGGACCAATAGCTTATATATAGCATGATTTTCAAATAAAACATATTACAGGTGGTCCTTGTTTAACGACTGTCTCAGACAGTGACTGTTCACAATTACGACAGTGATGAAAAAGTAACTTTGTGACCAATGCCCGCATTTACGACCTTCACAGCATTTCTTTCTCATTCATGTGTTCACCATTACAGTCAGTCAGTATGGTATCGTGTTGTCCTGTGCCTGACCTGTTTTCACCCCCCAGAACAGAGAGATTGCCTGAACAAGCTATCTCTTCCTGAGCTGCTTTTCTCCGCAGTGCAGTGCATCCCTAAAAAGTGCTAATTGCAAGTTAACAAGCTCAGCTTTCTGACTTTATTTAGCTGATTAGAACCCTGGGGCTAGTAGCTGCTGCCTGAAACTGACAAGACCCTAATTGGTTTCACACTGAAGGCTTTTGATTGCTGAAGTAAAATCATAAGCACAGTCATGATCATGAGATTTTCACTTAGCAACCGCTTCACTTAACAATTGAGCTGCTGGAACCAATTGCGGTCACTAAACAAGGACTACCAGTAATGTAACTTCAGTATAATTGATCCTTATATGTTCCTTTGTAAACAATTTCCCCCTGAAATTAATGTATGTATTATGCAGCTTTAAAACATTCTGATTATGACCATTCCACTGACGAGGAAGCCTTTAGTGATGCAGGTACTGTGGAAAGAACTCTTGGGGAGCAAAGAAAATGTTTTTAATCTTGCTTAAATGATTTCTTTGTTAAAAAAATAATGCATACTGAGTGCCTAACACTGATCAGACACTAAATTTGATTGTGAATTCATGCATGTTTACAGTTTGTCCCACCCTGATTCTCCAAATGGAGAAAAATGGCTTAAAAAATCACTACTAATATGAATCTGAGTTATAGCCTGGGAAATGTGCCTAATTTCCAATGTTAATTAAAAGTGTAATAATCCTGTATTTTCATGTCATTAATTTAAAACAAAAAGACACACCATAACATGTTATTTCCTTACATATCAGTATTTTCTAAGCAGTTCAGCATTATTAATTTCATTAATATAGAAGGACGAAGTTATCAGAACAAGAGTGTCACTAAGAAGAAAAGTGACTTAATAGATAATGTCACATTTGAAGTAGGAACTTTACAAGTCACCATCTTAGTATTTATCCTTTACATTGTTCTGGGTAATACATAGCATATATACTAGTCTATGATATGTAAAACACAACTTTGGGTATATAACATATTGTGCTATAGCATCTTCATTCATAGTTAATGATATTAAAATTGGGCTATGTAATATAATTGTATCAACATATTTCAGTTACTTGGTGGATTTAATGATTGAACCTATGTTCATACATAGCAAAAATATTTACCTTTTTATTTATTATAAACACGTTATGCTTCTGAAACCCTATTAAGGCATCACTATGAATACAGAATGCTGCCACAAGTAAAGAAGAGAGAGTAGTATATGCCAGCAGTGTCCACAAGTGTCTTTGGCTACACACTGTTGAGCAAGGACATCTGCAGTGAGTTCCTATTCATGTTGGGTTAAACATGTGTAGAAACTATGATTGGGAATCCTGCTTTATCAGTGCCTAATCATGCAACGTGTTCCAATTGCATTGAGATGAATAGAAGTCAAAGACTTCATCATGCAACATGGGGAAGTTTGTAGCACTATGGTGGAACTATGCACACCAACACATGTGTTGGGGTATTCAAGTGAACCAACTATTTTATAAAATAAAATGATAGGCTCTTATGATCTTTACTGATAATCTTTGGGGGGTTGCTCACTAGTTATTCTATATCTGAATTAATAATAAAAAGAAGTTGGCTACAATTCTTTTAAAGGTAGAAGTATTATACATTTTTAAAGAACCATAATTTCAAAAAGAAAAGAAAAGTTATAGTCCCTTTAGTCCTTGAATTCCTGTTTTCATTAGAAACATTGTCCCTGGTGCTTGGTGATGGACTACAGGTAATCCTCACTTAGCGACTGCCTCTTTAGTGACCATTTGTGGTTAACAACAGTGATGAAAAATTAACTTGGTGATTAATCCTCATATTTACGACCTCTGCAGGTTTGTAAAGCAAAGGAAAGCTGATGTAAGATCATAAGCATAGTCACAGTTTCACTTAGCGACTGCTTTGCTTAACGACTGAGTTGCTGGTCCCAATTGTGCTTGCTAAATGAGGACTACCTGTAGGTGCATAATCTATGATTTGAAAAACCAAAATAAATATTATCAAAGTTAAATGATAATTGTTTCACTGTATTGTTTCTGTCGCTGCAAGTTAGCAACTTAGACAAAGATGGCCAAATTTGCAAGTTCTGTTTTGCAACTTTCTGTGGATGCCCCAATTCTCTCTCCTCATTGCTGTTGCTGTCGTTATCTATTTCCATTTCTTCTGCCTCTAAAATGTGGCTTCTAGCAGAGTTATGCAGAACATAAGAGGTTAACAGCTTGTATAGTAGTTGCGGTGAGGCAACCATATAACTGATAATGAAGTGTTCTTCAAAAGGCTGGCACAGCAGCTGCTCAGATCTGATACTTTCACTGTTACCAGGTCCTCTGAGAGGTGTCTATGATTGACCGTAGAATCACTCAGAGCGGCTGTATGCGGTCTCAAGGCTTGAGCTATCCTTTGAACAACCAGTTTTAAACCTCAGCAGAAATAGCTGTGGAAGGAAGCATGAAGGGATGAAAAGAATATTGCTGTTCCTGGGCAGCTATTAATAGGAAACAATAAACTGGCTGTATATGTGTGAGAAGGTCTCTTCCACTCTTCTAACGATGATGATTTGTAAGGCTAATGGAGTGTGGGTATTTTCATGAACTCTCTCCATGCCTCCTACCCACCACTGAGCACAGCATGCAGACCTCAGGTCTAAGAAATAAAGTTTCTCAAGGAAGAGGAAGTGGTAAAAATAAACCTCAAGATGGCAGCTGTGAAAGCGAAGCGTCACCCTCTTTTTATGTATATCACATAGCTCACACATGTAAAAAAGAGGTAGAGTTTTGATCGTATGATCACATCCACCCTCTTTTTTGATCAAGTGTGCTGATGCCTCTGCTGAAAATATTGCCCACAACTGTGCCAGACATCTAAAAAGAAAGAGAGGGGGGAATTTCATGCAGTAGTAGGATTGTATAGCTCCTGGAGACTCTTAATCTGATAGATCTGGCATTAAAAGCAGGTAACTATTGACACTATTGACATTTTCAGTAAAATAGTTTTCTAAAAATTCTAGAGTTATCACATGCAAAATATTAAAACTTGCCATGCATTTATTTGATGTAGATAATTCCTATATTTTTCCCTTTTCAAAAGATCCACAGAGACAGTTGTGGACTGTCGCCTTTGGCAGCCTCATTTCTCATCATGAAGCAGAAGCAGATGTTCTTGTCTTTAATTTCCTAGTTTCCCTATGTGCTTCTCAGAGTTATGTGTGGCTGACATAATATGATGTTCATCTGTAATTACTTAACTCCTAATTCTTTGGGCCTTTAGCCAGACAACATGGCTCTTGAAAGCAGCAGGGTAATATTTTTCAAAACTCTGAACTGAATGGTAGCTATGGTTACAAAATTCACATGAAGAATAACATGGTAAAATTCTGAATTGCTTTAACTTCCATTCTCCATGAGAGCATTGCTTGAGACAGGAAGTAGCAAGAGCTTGGATTCCTTTTAAAGAAAACAAGATACCCAAATTCAGAACTACTGATTTCTGTAATGTTTTCAATATAAATTTCTCCTCACTATCTTGAAGATAATGCCCTATTTAGCTGCTAATTATTACCATTTGCCTGATAGGCAAGAAGATAGTAGTTATCACATAGTCAGTTCCAATGGCTGCATATGCTACTCAAAAATGTAATGAAAAGGGCCCTTTGTGCTTATCATATGGACAGGCATCTTATCTTTGAAAATGTTTGTACTGTATAGATGAATGTCAAAGGGACAGTCTAAGCCACCTGTGCAACAGTAGAGTGGACTTAACTGATCTCACCATCTACTTCTGTATTTATATAAGCAAATATTTATTATTTATAGAGGGCTTCCAGCTACCATAGAAGAAGGGCCTACTTTCTGTGCCTTTGTTTATCAGCAAGCATTGTCAGGGTTTAATGGATTTAAGGTTAATTATATAGAATTAATCACTAGATAAAGAACATGAAGTTGTTTTCTTATATAATTCTTGTACTTATTCTTAGTTTTATCATTTGTTTTAAAAATAATCTGAAATTGTGTTTACTTATTAATTTCCCTGCCTTAGTACCTTAGGACTTTTTTGCACTGCAACCTTCAGCTGCTTGTCCTCACTGAATATTGTATACCAGCTGAAAACGAAGGGAGCTTTAGAAATCTTTTTCCAGATTTCAACTCCTTCCTCTCCTGCCTTTTGAGGGTTGGTGAAAAAAAAACAGCAAGTTTTCCTATCCCTTGGGCTAGAAGGGGAAACCTGGCAGAATTATTACAGGTTTCACCAGTGAAATTGAAAAACCAAAGAAAGGAGCAGCATTTCACCACTCCACTGCCGAACTTGTAAAACAAAGGTTCAGCCTTTCATGCCAGGCAGCCCAGCATAAAATGGGCATCAAAAACAGAGAGAAGGACTGCCAGAGCACACACTGATCCATACAGATGGAAGCATCTGTGTCAGAATAGAAAGAGTCTCAACAGGCAAACTGGACTGCTTTGCTTGTGGCAGCCACAATTTGATATGGAGGCAGAAAACTCATGTGGAAATCATCTTCCCACTGAGTAGGTGACACAGCTGTGTGCTAGGGCAAGCAGAAAATGCAGAATAGCCGTCAGTGAATATATGTTTACTTAGATGGAAACCACTTACATTAATGGAAAGGCTGTTTCTGGCTTAGTGGAAGATTATTGCATGAGAAAAGTAATCCAAGTAACAGACATCATCCTTTTGCTTAAATTCTTAGTTAAGATCGTTTCATGTTCCATTAGCATTTATATGCAGTACCTTCCTTATTCATCATCAATTAGTTCCTAAATATGTCATACATAATCTTACTAAAATCAGTAGGAGTCATGAATTGTCAGCGAGCCCATTCTTAATTCCCCAGAAAATACATGTAGTATATATCTGTTAAACTGCTAGGAAATGTGAAAATATTTCACAGAACTCAGGCTATTTCTATATGGGAGAGGCCATGGATCAGTTATAGACATGATGTTCTGTATGATTGCAGGTTCAGTCCCTGGCATTTGAATTTAAAAGGATTAGCTAGCAAGCCATGGGAAAGTCTACTGCCTGTGATCTTTGGAGAGCCACTATTAAAGCAGATAATACAAAGCTGATTATGTATTTATTGTTGTAGTATTTATTATGTTGTTTTTTAGCTGTTAGCTACCCAGAGTTATCACAATGAGATGGGTAGCCATATAAATTGAAATCAATCTATCAATAAACAAACAAACACTGGGCTATATAGACCCATATATAGCCTGAACAGGTTTTTCTTAGAATCAGTCTACATTGCTAATATAAATTCTTTTTGCCTAGAATGTTCACTTCTGTTTATTCCACATTCCTAATTATTTTTGAAACCCTTATTCCTGTCCTTCAAGTCCTTATGTTCTACTATCTGATATAAAAATGAGATAACGCAAACATTGATTAAGCAAGTATAAAAAAGACATAAGTAATTAAACGAGATAGTAATTAATAAAACAATGGTTACATTTCCTGTACAACAAATGTCTTCCTAAAAAAAGATTTTCAGAGAATGTGCCAACTTAGCTTGCCGAGACAGAGATTTCCACCAAGAAGACATTAATGATATGACAGTAACGATTGAAATATGGCAAATAGCATTATAGAGAAACAACATCCCTTTTCTTATGTGGAAACATATTCAAAGTTTCTGCCAGAGCCCAGCTGAGTTTAAGAAATGAACTGAAGCCCATGAAGTTAGTCCTGCCAATACTATTTACTATGGCAAAAGAGAAAGGAATGATTGTATGTGATTTTTTAAAAAGCTTATATTAATTTCATCCTGTGTAACTGATCAGTGTTTCCTTAAAATGTATTAACTCTTTGTGCTTGCTGTGCTTCAAGAGTGGCAGTAACCATATCTGTTTTATATGTGTTTGATTCAAGTGCTGAAACAATTCTATTGCTGATTGACTTTGGGAATTTGTGTATTGGCTGAAGGTGATGACACAATGACAGGAGATGGGGGAGAATATCTTAGACCTGAAGATCTGAAGGAACTAGGTGATGATTCCTTACCTAGCAGCCAGTTCTTAGATGGCATGAACTACCTGAGGTACAGCCTGGAAGGAGGCCGCTCTGACAGGTACCACTTCACGAACAATGCAAGAATTTCCCTACTGTGATTATCTGTACCCTTTTTTGAGCAGCTACTCAAAATGTAGATGAATATTAGGGCTGAAATAGACCTGCTTTATGTCTCTTTATTTATGTCCAAAAATATTCAGGAGATATTAAAACTGAACATTCTTTATTAAGGAGAAAAATTAACTCTACTGGAAAAGATATTATCAATAACTATTTTAAAAGTGTATTTGTTCTTTTATAAGTTTCTGGGAGCTCTGACTTTTAAATAAATAAAAGGACATTTTTCACCATAGAACAAAAGAATTATCTAAGGAGTACAATATGTAAAGCAGTGCTTTGTAAATTATGAAAATGTCTTTGTCTTTTGCGTTAGAAACTCATAGATAAATGTAGATCTTTTGAAACAAATCAGTGTAGGGTTTTTAATTTCAGAACTGTGCAGTCACAGTATAAAAAACAGAGTACTTTCTTCCTTATGTGACCGGATATTTCTTAGTTTAGGGACTTAACATGGATTATCAAAAATATTCAGAGCAAAGGATTTTAAAATAAAATTTCACCCTTTATTATTAAAAATGAAAATACAACACCACTGATTTCATTGTATAAGTAAAAAGAGACTTATACATGAAGATCTGATTGTATACTCAAAAAAGCATTTATAATAATTTACATGTTTAGTACTCTTGTTCTAATGTTCTATTGGATAAAAAATATAATGTCTATCTAATATTGTAAAAAGCAGATGAGAATAACATGAATAATAAAATTCCATCCTATCAACCTTCCTTCACCCCAAGGAACAAAATTATGTCAAAATAAAGCATGCCAGAAGGCTTTTAAAAGAAGCTCAGGGTTGGGGAAGATAGAATAGAATAGAATAGAATAGAATAGAATAGAATAGAATAGAATAGAATAGAATAGAATAGAATAGAATAGAATAGAATAGAATAGAATAGAATAGAATAGAAATCATTATTTAGGGGAACTATATCAAATACTTTTTAGACATATTTGTTAGAATCAGCTTCCCAGTGAAACACAGTGATTGTGCACACATAGGTATGTGGTGATAGCCAAGACCAGTATACAAAACAACCTTGTGACATTTACAAAAGATGCAGCTGCTTTAATCATTGTAAATGTGTTTATGCTGATGCATATTGTGAAGTGTCTCCTTCAAATATTTTGTACAGCCCAATTATATAAGCACTTCCACAAGCTCCTATATACAATGAATATGTAAGTGGCAAGATAGTCCACTTGCTCCAGATATGCACTGCACCTTTCAGAATTTCCAGCCAAGGTTGGCCACCCACATTTTCATATTAATGTATGAAGCCTCTATAAATGAGAAATGGATCATTATTACAGAAAACAAAGTTTGTGCTGTAAATGAATATGCCACTTGGTTTCCGCTATGGGACATTTCATACCTTCCATCCACTGACACAACCATATTTCTAGAACAGTATCATTTTAATTCATTAGAATTTCAGGGGATTTTTTTTTTAAGTGTTCCATGTTTATTATTTCTGTTTCCTTCCTTTTTATGCTTTCAATAGCACTATGCCCAGGTAGGTATTATGAGGCCTGAAAACAATGCTTTCTGTTCTCCCTTATGGCATCTATCATTTTCTCTCCGATTCCATTTTGCAAGCTTGCCAAAGAAAAGTTTTAGATTTTAGAGTTTGTGAAGATTACAGGACAACTGAAATCTGTTCTGACTGCAGTTAGTTATTATCTCAACCAAAGCTTTATCCCACTCCATAATGACATCTAGAAAGGTGCTAATTAAAAATCAGCTTTAGAAAATGCCGCAATGCGAATGCTTATCACTAATAGCTAGCTTACTTCTTATGGGGGGAAGAATTATGGTACTGTACTATGACACTGCTCTTGCTGCCCATTTTCTGTTCTGATATGGTTGTCACAATAGAAAGACAGAAAGAACTATTGTCACCTTTCTTAATGAAATGTATCAGAAATAGATAAGAAAATAGTAAGTTGAAGAGAAAGCATGTTTGCTCTGTGTACGGTGGAATAGGAAGGAGTTGTTTGGGAAAGCATCAGTGACTGCAGAAAAGAAACATATCCTTGTGTCAGTGCAGGAGTCGATTATGTGCTTCTTTTGTGCTGCCTCAGAGCTGGAAAGTTCATGGGTTGCAGAGAAGAAAGATATCGATAAAGTAATGGTGTGATTTGAAGCAGACAAATAAAATAGTAGAATGAACAGAGGGTTTTTTTGTCAGATCAAGTGTACCTCAAGCATGACAATAGTGCATTATTAATTTTGTGTTATGTAGATATCTAAAGAAGAAGGTACTCTTCTTTTTTTCTCCAAATTCATTACAAATTTCTACCATCTCTGTACAACCACTACCGGCTAAGTCCCTATTCTGTACTAAGGGCCCTGTATGTACATCTCCCATAGTCTAATATGTACTAAACAAATATTATGAAGTAGTCTAGAAGTAGTCAAATGCTTTCCTTAAAAACATATAATTTAGTTCTATAAAGCCCTTATGTGTGAATGCTTGTTACGTTACTTATTGGAATACTTCAGTAACAGAGCTGTAGTGGATTTTGGGTATCAAATCTTTTGCCAGCCTTTTGTGTCACTGCTTTTAGTGGTCAAGGAAGTATAAAGAATGGGCTGGTTACTTAAAATTTGATAATTTAAAGAGTAAAACTGAATGCTATAACAAGAAATGTAACTGTCTACCAAGGTTTCATAGATTTAGGAACAATGATCTGCTATGGTTAATATCTTTCATTTTAAGAAATAGCAGAGAGTCATGGGGGCTCTTTAACTGGATCAGGATCATAACATAGGACAGAAAGTTTAATCCTTTGTTCCCACCATTTCTGATGGAATTAGCCACACACACATAACTAACATAAGCTGCACTAGTGCTCCTGTTTAATATCCTCTTGTTACAAAATAATATTTCAGAAAAAAAAAGATGAATACACAAGAACAATTACACTAGTTTGTATCAGGCTTTAGTCAGACTGATATTAAGCTTGCCATTCTAAACTTACCGTATTTTTCCGTCAATAAGACGCCCCCATGTACAAGACGACCCCCACTTTTCCAACCCAAAATTAAGAAATCAATATTTTAAAGATAGTGCAGAACACACTTTTATTTAGTAATTAGTTAACATTTACCTGATACACTCGGTGGGAGGAGGTCCAAACCGTCTCTCTGCAGCTCTATTTCCATGCTCTTTTGCATAACTGATTACATTCAAGCACGAGTGAAACTGCTTCTCTCTGCAAACAGACTTCCTCTAATTGGTTTGTTCAGCATCAGCTGATGTCAGTTACATAAGGCTCGTGATTGGAGGAAGTCTGTTTGGGAGACAAGCTATTTCACTTGTGATTGGAGGCTAGCAATAGGAGGAAGCCTGTCTGCAGAGACAAAGTATGGGCAGTTTTGCAACTGCGCGGTTCTCTCCTCAGCTGACTTCCTTGAATAAGATGCCCTTCAATTTTTAACGTAAGGATTTTAGAAAAAAGTATCATCTTATAGTCGGAAAAATATGGTATTTAACTGGTTTTATTTACATAAGGGAAAATGTGATTTATGTTAGCAGCAGTTTTCCCATATCTTGTCCAAGTATACTGGAAAGAGAGATGAGGGAAGGAAAGAAGAAAACTTGGTTCCATGAACATGATTTTGTGTTTTGTTGTCTGAAATCAATCCACTGATTAAATTCAGTTGTGTCTGGTTTCATTCAATCGAAATTAGAAGAATGTTTATCCATGTTATTGGCTGCAGACTTGGCCATTAGATGCAATATAGAAAGATTAAAAAAGAAGCATTATATGCATTTTCTACCATTTGTGCAATATTTTGCATTATTTATAGCCCTGAAGAATCTGTAGATAGTTCATGATGAAGTGGTAAATTGTGTTGCTTAGATAATATTTTAATGCTGATCAGCATTTGAAGCCTTAAGATTACAATGATTCTGGGCAATTAGAAAGATGTGAATTATCATCTGGTAATTACTCCAGTGACAGAAGCTTCAAAATCAGTATTTGAAATATATATTCTATAAATATATAGAAATCACAGAAGGCCTAATGTATTTGTATTTTGGTTTTCAAAGTTACAAAACTTAGGCCAGTTAGGCTCATAGTTAGGCTTCTGGTTGCGTGTAAGTCGCCTTTTTTTTGCTTTGCATCTGTCATTGCTTCAGCAAATGGTCTTCTATAGTTTTGTGTCTGTGTGTGAGACAGAAATAATGGTTGTCATTGCTTACTGTACTTGTAAATGCTGTTGAAGAATCTTGCACAACAATAATAGCATTGGCTGGCCACTTTCTATGTACCTTCCAGGGGAATCTTTCTGTTTTTCTTCTAGAAATCATGTTTTGAAGGACAAATAATGGATTTTTTTTATCAAAAAAGGAAAGAAAGAATACGTAGGAATGATTAGTCACACAACATGCATGATATATTTGTTAGCAGAAAATTGAATATATTGTGATTCTGTTTGTGTGTGTTGGAACAGAAAAGCCAGAGCATGACTTAACTCCAAGGAATAATGGAGGGTATATTTAAATAATCTCCCCTGGAAGTTACACTATTTGCTAATTGCAAGCTTTTTTCACTCCTTCGCTTTGCTCATAATCCTACCTTCACAACACCATCACAACTGCTGAAAATGTTGCCCAAATACCAATCTACCAGCCTGCGATCCTTCAGTTCAGACAGGTCCCGTACACTGAGCCATACCTCGTACTTGAGGGACAGCACTATGATTGATGACACCGTCATTATCCCAAGCCACCAGGTAAGATGTCTCAGGTTATTTTGCAGATCTAATCAATATATAGCTTTATAACAATCCTTGTTCTGCACAAAGGGATTTGAAAAGGAGAATTAGAATATGATTGGATAATAGATAATAGAACACTAGAATACTAAAAACAAAAGTTTTGGTACTGTGTAGAATTTACATTAAAACCTGGTAGTTTTAAAAATTTGCTATCAAAAGAGTCTAACAGTATTTCTGAAGGTTTAAGGCTTCAATCTTGTATACGTACATATATCTAGGAGTAAGCTGCATTTGACTCATTCTGAGTAGTCATGAATGGGACTGTATTGCAACCCTAAGGCTATTGTAATCAGTCACTAATATAATTAAAATGTTATCATTATTTTTTTTCTAATATTCTATCTCATGGGTTTTAATAATCTAAAGTAATCTATATTTTATCCAAATGTAGAAAATATTTTAATGGATTGATTAGAGACAATTGCAAAGAAAAAAGGAAACATATTTCTCTGCTTTTCCAGATATCTGCATTAGCTAAAGAAGGTGAGAGAAATTCATACCGCTTAAGTTGGAGTCCTGATAACCTGGACAACATCACTCTTTCTGCTAGCCCTATTCATTCTGGGTTAGTAACCTGTACTAATATTTTCTTTGGATGTACCTTCTACTAATTTATTTTCTTAATGCAAAATAATCTTAATAAGGGTATTCAACCATACTTTGAATTTCAACCATGTTTGTTATGACATCTTCCTTAAAAATGCTGAAAAACCGTTTTTGATTACCCTAATGGCTTTATGGTTATAAGACATTATTTGTTATGGATCATCACAGTTAAACCTGTTTGAAATTGATTTAAATTGATAATGTGAACATACATTAAGGCAGACAACAAACTCCTAAATATTCTTATGAAATGCTGAAATTACTTGGAAGGTCATGGCTCACAATTATATTATACTAGATAATGAAAATATTTGTACTTAAAGTGTCAATAGATTTGGAATGGTACAGTTTTATGCTAGCTAATAAGCGGTGTCCAGTTTTCTGACTTTTTTGCTTAATGGCTGTGGCATTTATTATTCCACCAGGTTTGATCAGATCAGTTTTTAGATTTAAGTTTCCACAGAGAGAGAACCATGAGACATTTTGTTAGGACATCTTCATGCATAGAAGCTGTCTGTGAACTAGACTCAGTGGACTTGTGTGGCACAGGTTATGTCCCCTGAATTTCTATGTAGAGGGATCCTATATATGATAAGCTTTTCAAATATAGGCTTTTATTTGACAGGAAAGTCCTACCAACTAACCTCATGTGTAGGGCCTCCCATTGTGGAGAGTACCAATATGTAGACATGTACAAATGTCATGATAAGTTGAAGGATTAGTGAAGGCATGGTGAATAGAAGCAGAAAGGGTATGGTTTAGAAAAAATATGGTCCTAATTCAGCAGCTGTTAAAAATTCTTGAAACAAAGACATCTTTTTTTCACTTCAGTAGAGAAAGCAACTTCATAACCTTTATCTGTGTGGATGTGAAACTACTCTTTAATGAAGTGATAATGAAACCCATTCATATTGGGTTTTAGTATAAGTATCACAGTGCCAACTTTTGGAATGATATTTAAACACAGAAAACTTTAAAAAGATGCTTCATGTAAATATTTTAAGCTGAAGTTTTTAAGAAATATGTATTTGGAAAAAAAACAGAAAACATTTTCATGAATTATGTGTGATAGAACTTTTAATTTAATGAGAATTTTTCACCAAACTGAAATAATTGAGGGGGGGATGTGAGGGGCAAATATCGTTACTTACAAACTTGTAAGTAATCTTCAGATGCGCCTAAATATTGAAACTATTTGAAAAGATAAAATTTCATTTATGTTGTTTAGATTACTGAATCCAGGTTGATCTCTTGCACATTTCCTTTTTAACAGCCTTGCACCTTTAATCAATTTAGACAAATGCCTGGTCTGAAATGACTGGCAGCAAAGTACAGCAAAAGCTTTTACTGCATTACTGACATATACTGCATGTGAACTGTTTCATGCTGACTGCTATAAGTTTTCTCTTAAGATAGCATGACAGTAGCCAGCCTTTTTACTAGCAAGCCTTTTCTACGCATAGCTTAGAGTTAACTCACTGGAAAAGATAATGTATGCAGTACATCTTTGGGAAAGATATCTGTATGTTATTTGTATGGAATATGAATTCAATGTATGCAATTTATTTATTTATTCAATAAAAAATGCAATGCTGGCTTAAGTTAGTTACCTCTATGGGAGAAGAACATTTTCC
Source organism: Liasis olivaceus (assembly GCA_030867105.1). NCBI lineage: Eukaryota > Metazoa > Chordata > Lepidosauria > Squamata > Pythonidae > Liasis > Liasis olivaceus. Next base: position 24,189,972 of record CM061354.1, read on the forward strand.
AAGTATTTGAGCCCCATTCATATATTATCCTTTATATGTAGAACAAAATACTGGATCAAAGAGAAGATCTTATGTTCAGAAATATTAATATCATGATTAAGGGAATATATATATAATTAATACATTAAAAACAGAGTGGGATTGCTTCTATAGTATTGTCTTCCACTTTGTGTAATTGTAGTCTACACAGTTGATAACAAGCTGTTTGTACATAGGGTTATCCATGCAATCTGTACATACATGACTTGCGTATGGAAATATATGCACAGTCTCTATTTTGCAGATTAAGCTGCTGGTCTGTTCTGTCTTTCTGTCAAGAGGATTCTGGACTGAGTGATCCCATTCAGTTATGTAGCAACAGAGAACACATATACATACTGATCTATAATAATTACTATAAAAGTAAATTTCAAACAGTGTGTATTTTTTCTGAATATCTTTAGTTGTAGAAAAACTACTTCAATAATGATTTCCTTAGAGAATTTTCAAATTTTGTGTCAGTTGATTTTTTTTTTTAAGTGGTGGGTATATGAAGGGAACAAGTACTTAAAACTGACAAATAATTAGAGTTGTTATTCTTAGCTGCCTGTCTTCCAAAAAGGAGATTGGATCATTGCTAACAAGGTAAATGATATTTCTTGCTTTTACCTAATATGGTATCTTCACAAAGATTAATAGAAAGAGGACCTCGCAGATAGAAAACAAGCTTTATAAAAATATTTTTAAAATTTACAAACTTGTAATATATTTATAAAGAAAAAGTTTCTGAAACTCTTTTTTAAAGTTAGAGTCAAGACTTGTCAGATAAGTACGCAAAATTTACATGACATATTTGCTAATTTTAGATCAGTACAATGGAAAAAAGAAATGAAAATTTTGTTCCTCTTTTCTATGAACAGGAAAGTCGTATGTTGCAATAAACCTAGAATGGAAAAGGATTAGGGAAATAGTGGTAGATAGCACTGAGCTAAAAATTAAGGAGGAAAGACACTGGAAGAAAGAACTCATAAAACATTGCCCAAATATAAACTTACAATTTGAAAAAAATAAATACAAAATATTTTCAGAAAAGTAAATCTGGAGTACAACATGAAAAGGAACTGCTATGTGCAGTTAAATAATACTAGTGAGCATATTTTTCAGAAAATGAATTTTTAAAAAGGGATATAAGATTGAAGGTAATTTTTTTTCTCCACTATAACTAAACCCCACTGTCACAGTGAGGAAATTGCAAGCAGATATGGTTGCCTAAAGGTAACTTTCACTGAACTCAGTTGAACTCTGAATTTTTAGCAGTCACACATAGGATTGTGCTATAAGTTATTAATTGTGCAGTTGGTGTTAAGATCTTGGCAATTTGCTACTGCAGTTGTGCTTTGTTTTTTTCAATTTAATTGGTTCTTTAAAAATGCAGCACATAATTTAGCAAGATACCTCATGATTAACTAAAGCATTACTGTCTTATCATGTGGAAGCAAATGAATATTGTTCAGCTGTATAATGGTGATGGTTAGAAAAGCTCTTTCACTACATATATGCCAATAAAACATGTCCACAATAAATATGGCTAGCAAGTAGATTCTAGACTCTGTGGATTACCTAGAACATTCATACAAGAAAATGCTTTTAGATGATTTCAGGGGCAAGAGTAATACTCCCATTCAGAAGAGGATACAAAGGAATGTTTCATTCATCTTTGCTACTGCATATGCTCTTCATAATTTATGTTTAATGTTTTTCATCATCCATTTGTAGTTAGACGTCTTTTCTGACTGGTTTTATTTTATTTGTTCATTCATTCTTTTTTGTTTTATTTTGCTAAATTATCTCTTCTGTTGCAGCCACTCCTCTCCATGTTTTGACCATGAAAACAGCAGGTGAACTTATAATTTCATTTTAATGCTAACTTTCTTTTCCCTTTTTCCTTCTACCATCCTTTTTATTTACTCACTTTAAGATACTCTGTTTCCTTGATGACATTCATTATTTAGTGTAGGAGACTGATCCTGTCCATATTTACTATTTGATCTAAGATTTTCTTTCATAGAATAGCAATAAAATCACTATCCAGTAATGTTCCTGTAGGAAGCCTCCAAAAGGACCAAAATGTCCTTTAGTTTTTAGTTTTTATGTCTGTACTGCAAAAGAATTGTGGATACTGGAATTTGAATATTTAAAGTAATATACCTTGTTTTTAAAGTAGATTTGTTTTGATTATTTGAAACATTTCTGAAGGAAGAAAATTAGGTCTTCAGTTAAATATTCAGTCAACAAAAAGAAGTGATTGTCAAGTGTGTGCATTGCATACCATTAGCCCCAGTTTAGCTTTTATTCAATAAGCTCTAACATGCATATGCCCACATCCAATAAGAGTCTAGTGAAAACTGCAAAAATCTGATTTATGTAAAAATATGACTATACATAGACTATATATTTATAAGCTAGAAATCCAGTCTTACCTTTTTAATGATCAATTTGGATTATATTCAGTTGTTTTTTTTAAAAAAAACAACAGCTCTCATTAAGTTTTAAGTAGGCATTTTAGTGATCTTTTCATTTTGCTGTGTCTTTAATATGCAGACTATCTAGTTTGGCCCTATTATTTTTGACATGCTTGAGACACGCTGAAGCAAATTACTCAAACTGTTTAGTATTTCACCCTCTTGACTAACTGGTTGCTGCTATTTCCTTTTTTCCCTGCCTGACATGGTCAATACAATACAATTCTGGTGTGGGGGTATTGTGGAAATACTCCAATAAGGATTGTTCTTTCCATCTTTATGGTGACAAGCATGTCTACCTGTCTGACTAACTATTATATCTGAACTCATTATGCATAGAGTGTTTTATTCCACCACCCCCCTCGGTTAAAAAGTATGCATCCACAGTTAATTGGTTATGGTTACCGTTGCATGAAAATCATATTTAGTCCTATGAAGCACCTAGTTTATATTTATGAATATAAATCTTTTCCATATGTCACATCCTTCTCAACTATCTTCTGTGAGCTCAACTGTGCAGACTTTTATTCTTTCTTTTGATAGTCCTCCCAGAAAGCTGTTTTGTGGGAGATGTATTAATTTAAATGTAAATGTTTAAATGTATAGGCACTTTAATGTATATAATGAGATATATTATACAATTGTAAAAGACAGAAAAGCACATTTTTCAGATTTTAAATTGAAATATCCTGGAACAATCTCAAATCATTGGTAGAATTTTAGAAAATTCGTTATCTTCTCTGCTTCATCCAAAAGTGTGACATTGATGAAAAGTACATGGTTTTATTAGAATTATTCTGCATTGAATAGGCTCATCATTTGCTTCCATTAACAGGAGCAATTTAAATGAATTGAGAAGACAGATGAAAAGGTGCATAACCCAGGATATTAGGTTTCCTTGGCTCTTATATCTAGACTATGAGCCTGAAATTGTGAAATTTAGGAATTTCTCTGGATCTAAGAATATAGTTGTTAAGGGTGTATGAATACTGGCTACAAAAATGGGAGAAAAGGGTATGTTTTGCCTTAGATTCTGAAGCCTCCTGCTGATTTACTGTTTTAGGATTTGAATAATATAGTTGTACACCATGAAAAAGGCCTTTTTGTCTCATGGCAAAGGAAATGTTCTGCTCAAAACCAACACACACATACACACAGTCCCCTTCCAATAGCTATTGAATTAGCCTATTCATGGAATCTTTTCCAGAGACTGGATATTATTATGAAATACTCTGCAATGACATGTAAATAAGCTGGATCTTGAAATGCACCAAAACTCCTGTGAGTTTTTAGTGATTTCATACCAGATTTGGTGTTTTCAAGCAGAATCTTGGGAGATTTTGAGATCTAACAAAATTTTGGAATCTTTGAACATTATATTTGGGGGGAACAGTGAAGTATAAAAGCTGGGGGAAGATACTTGGGACAAGTGCAACATTTACTTTCATCCTGTAATTGTCACATAATATTTGTTAGAATTCTTCAGAAACGTTTAAGAATCACTAAATCAAGGATTTGACTGTATGCAATTTTGTTACTTCATGAGACCTAGGACATATAACTACATAACTTTGTTAGAAAAAGATAACTGATAGAAATTTGGAAATAAATATGGAAATCCCAAGCAAATTTACTGGGAATTAAGTCCCATTAATCAAAATGAGACTTACCTCCCAGTCCCCCAAAGCCCAAAACAGAATTCAAAAACCTTAAAGAATAAATCACAAAAAATGAAAATTAAGATTTAGCTAATATATTAATTCCTTATTAAAACCAACAATGCATGCACTCCTCCATAACATTACACTGTTTGTTCTCTGTGCAATTTTATATTACAAAACTACAAACTGCTGGCCTACAGTGAGTATAGTCCGTTTCACTTTGAAACTTAAAATAAAATGACCTTGCTGGATCCCGGATGGCACTTTATAAGATGTAGAGTTGCCAACTCCCCACCTTCCTTTGGGAAGGCTATCTCTTGTATATTTATAGCTACATGGTAACCAGAAATTAGAAAGTGTGGTTGACACTGTAGCTGTAAACTTGGAGCACTGTCCCCGCTAAGTTTATTTTTATTTTTTTATGATATTGAAGGGCAAGAATGCTTTGGCATCAAGATATAGACATCTTTGGAGAGGAGGGATAGGAAAGATTTAGGATGCATGGCATGCTTCAAGATGGCAGATCACGGTTCTTCATCTTCATCCACACTGATGCACTTATTTGTAACTGCATGTGATATTGACTTGGAAAAATTCAAAACATGGTAGATGCTCTCAAAGAAATAAATTCTGTATTTGTTTTTCATACAAAATACTGATATTACCTATTAGTTTTACCTTAAGGGACAGAATTGCAAGAAGAAGTCACCAATGAAAAATCTCTCACCCACAAATGGCCACATTTCTGTACAGTTTACATTATATTTTGCTAGTTTTCAGATTCATTTGTTCTTCTGAAAAAAGTTACATTTAAAATTCAGGTGCAAAATAACAGGTACTGTGCATCAGGTTCCTTATGTGGAATTCCAGCCTCTTAAAACCTCCTAGAGATTTTACTCCTTGCAAAGATACAATTCTACAAAAGTTGACAATGTGAAAACCTCTCATTTTCCATATTTTTCTTTTTTTATTAGTAATTGAAAGTTTTGTTATATTCTTATCCACAATAACGCTAATGCATCATTAAATTACAATATCAATATATAAATTAGCATAAGTTATACAGCTAGATATTACTGCAGTACTCTGTGCAGTATCCAGTACAACTCACAGAAATTAGTTAAATTGAGTTTTGCCTATTCATTAGTTTTATGCTAATTGGTTCTACTCTCTAAAAATAATAAAAATGTTTCTGATTTTTTAATTTGTGCAATTAATTGAAACTCTAACTATAGCTTAACTGATATATATAATTATTGTTAATTTTGATTATTAAGAATGGTTAGTTCAGATATTTGAAGTCTGTCGCTTCTGAATGAGAAAATATTTTTAGGAACATACAGGTGAAACTTGAAAAATTAGAATATCGTGCAAATGTTCATTTATATCAGTATGGCAACTCAAAAGGTGAAACCAATATATGAGATAAACGCATTACATGCAAAGCGAGATATGTCAAGCCTTACTTTGGTATAATTGTGATGATTATGGCGTACAGCTTATGAAAACTCCAAATTCACAATCTCAGAAAATTAGAATAGTGTGAAAAGGGTCAATATTCTAGGCTCAAAGTGTCCCACTCTAATCAGCTAATGAATCCATAACACCTGCAAAGGGTTCCTGAGCATTTAAAGGGTCTCTCAGGCTGGTTCAGTAGGAATCACAAGCATGGGAAAGACTGCTGACCTGACAGTTGTGCAGAAAACCATCATTGACACCCTCCATAAGGAGGGAAAGCCCCAAAAGGTAATTGCAAAAGAAGTTGGATGTTCCCAAAGTGCTGTATCAAAGCACATCAATAGAAGGTTATGTGGAAGGGAAAAGTGTGGTAGAAAAAGGTGCACAAGCAGCAGGGATGACCGCAGCCTGGAGAGGATTGTCAGGAAAAGGCCATTCAAAAGTGTTGGGGACTTTCACAAGGAGTGGACTGAGGCTGGAGTTAGTGCATCAAGAGCCACCACACACAGACGGATCCTGGACATGGGCTTCAAATGTCGTATTCCTCTTGTCAAGCCGCTCCTGAACAACAAACAACGTCAGAAGCGTCTTACCTGGGCTACAGAAAAGAAAAAAAGAACTGGTCTGTTGCCCAGTGGTCCAAAGTCCTCTTTTCTGATGAGAGCAACTTTTGCATCTCATTTGGGAACCAAGGACCCAGAGTCTGGAGGAAGAATGGAGAGGTACACAATGCACGATGCTTGAAGTCCAGTGTGAAGTTTCCACAGTCTGTGTTGATTTGGGGAGCCATGTCATCTGCTGGTGTTGGTCCACTGTGCTTCATTAAGTCCAGGGTCAATGCAGCCGTCTACCAGGAGATTTTGGAGCACTTCATGCTTCCATCCGCAGACGAGCTTTATGGGGCTGCTGACTTCATTTTCCAGCAGGACTTGGCACCTGCCCACACTGTCAAAAGTACCAAAACCTGGTTCAGTGACCATGGGATTACTGTGCTTGATTGGCCAGCAAACTCGCCTGACCTGAACCCCATAAAGAATCTATGGGGCATTGCCAAGAGAAAGATGAGGGACATGAGACCGAACAATGCAGCGGAGCTGAAGGCCGCTATTGAAGCATCCTGGTCTTCCATAACACCTCAGCAGTGCCACAGGCTGATAGCATCCATGCCACGCCGCATTACGGCAGTCATTGCTGCAAAAGGGGCCCAAACCAAGTACTGAGTACATATGCATGCTTCTACTTTGCAGAGGTCCGATATTGTTCTATTTCCAATCCTTGTGTTATTGATGTCATGTAATATTCTAATTTTCTGAGATTGTGAATTTGGGGTTTTCATAAGCTGTACGCCATAATCATCACAATTATACCAAAGTAAGGCTTGACATATCTCGCTTTGCATGTAATGTGTCTATCTCATATATTGGTTTCACCTTTTGAGTTGCCATACTGACATAAATGAACATTTGCACGATATTCTAATTTTTCGAGTTTCACCTGTATATTATAACTGATTTTCATGCCTAATTTTTCTTCCCAATTTTCAGTTTTCTGGTCAGTTTTATGGTTGATGCTCGAGGTGGTGCTATGCGGGGTTGCAGACACAATGGGCTTCGAATCATTATTCCACCCCGGAAATGCACTGCCCCAACTCGAGTTACCTGCCGGTTGGTCAAACGCCATAGACTTGCCACAATGCCTCCAATGGTGGAAGGAGATGGTCTGGCTAGTCGCCTTATTGAAGTTGGGCCTTCTGGTGCTCAATTTCTTGGGTAAGAATTTTTTAATAATCCCAAATACTAATTAACATGAAAATATTATTTTACTGATTGAGGAGCCAATGTGGGGTGGTTTGGCATTTTAACAGTAGAAGTGAAAAGATTGACTCTTATAATGTATGCAGTGCAAAGATAGGATCTGATAATTCAATCAGCTTGTGTGCCTAAAGCAACAAGTCAAGGTTTACTGCGCTTCCTGCAAGCAGCTGGTGTAAGCCATGCTGGGCTGTAAAAAGAAAACTCATTTTGTTATAACAATCAGTTAATTACATATTCTCTTTTAAGGTTAAATAATAATAGCAGCAGAAATGTTGTGAATACAGATGTCATACCTGTTGAAAAATGCAACACAAGCTAATGCTCCCTTTAGAAGGAACTTGTGTTCTCTCAGTAGGTATTTTGTCAGTAATTGAGACTTCCTGGGAAGCACAAACCAATGATTTTTCTGGGGCTGAAGCAATAGAACTAGTTCTCTGATTGCATTTTATCCTTTGTATTGCAATGCCCCAAAGAAAGATCAAAATTGCTGCAAATATTTCAGCAATTTTTTGTTTTTGTTTTTGTTTTTGCTGAAACTATCATTTTCAGTATTTTTATTTTATCAACATTTTCCCTTATCAATGGTGGCATCCAAAAGTGGATGATCAAAGGAAACCCCCTCTGCTTAGAATGAATGGCTTCTGCTGGAAACCAAAGGATGAAGTTGTAAAAGGAACATCTTTAATCCATTATGAAGCAGATGAGACATACCTAAGGCCGTAAACTGAGTTTTAAGTCCGAGCTGTTTTTTGCATAATATCTTGTTTTAGAGGATGGGGTTTGAGAGAGAATCTGATATGCATTATAGCTAGAGAAACCACCAATCTCCCACCACCCCATTATTTTGGTGTTGCTGTGTTTTAGCTAAGGAACAAGAATATTCCTAAACTTTAATCCATGAGTAGATGCACATTTGTTACTAAGGGGTTGCTCCTAGAATTTCCATGAAGTTCCATTCAAAACTAGATAAAAGTTTAAATAAAAAATGCATCAAACCCAAAATAAAGTGCCCATGTACATTTGTACTTTAAGTTCTTCTGATTATTCCAATATAATAACCAAGTTTATTTCATTTTATCAGCCTTGTGAAGTTTGTCTATGAAAACTGTCATATGTTAAAGAGTTTTCATACAGTTTCCCAAAGGCTACATCTTATGTCACTGGCACTTCCCTGAGTGGTGTCGTGGCAGTGAAATGATAGACACTGAACGCTTCCTGCCAAACCAAACCTTATTGTCATATTGTCATGCATTTTTTCATGAGAGGCTCCCATTAATTTCAAGAAGTGATGCTAATGTATCATTGCACCTACTGAATAAACCATGAAGTTCTAAATTATGGGAGACTGATGTCATGAATTGCTGCGATCAAAGGGTCATTCCCAAACACAAAAAGGCAGAAACCTGTTCAGTGTAAGCCTAAATCCACTCTGAGCAGACAGTGGCACTGGGGTTCTGTTAAAAAAAAAAAAGTACATAAAGGTTTTTTTTTATTTCTTTCTTTCACTGCTGCTTTGGATGTACTCAGTAAACTTCACCTGCCTACAGCTCCTCCCCCACTTAATGAGGGAGAAAGTTTGGTCAGCCGAATCCTACAGCTGGGGCCTCCAGGGACCAAATTTCTTGGGTAGGAGAGACTTAAAACAAATTGATGGATGCCGGCCTTCCCATTCTTCTCCTTCTGCAATATTATTTTTTATGTCATTGTGCCCATGACATTGTCCTTTCTATGATTTTATAGTATGTATCCTAACCTTTAGTGGACCATTTCTAGCCCTTGTGATATGTGGTTTTTGTTTTGGTGATATGTTTGTACTTTTTCTTAAAGTTCCTTGACCTCACCTTTGATTTAGCATGAGAAAATATTAGTTATAGAATGTACCAGTCATTTCTGCTGTTATGTGCTTGATGTCTGTAGCAAAGCAACCTGGACTACAATGAAAGGAATCTGTTGCTGCAATATTATTATTATTATTATTATTATTATTATTATTATTATTATTATTATTTTGCCGCCATAGTCCCCAGTATAATACATATGTTATATATTGGATATAACATAGCATTTAGCATGATCAATAAATATGGCTGTACATAATTCAGTTATTCTTGAAAAATTATTAATACAACAATGTATTTATAGAATTTACAGAAGTAGAAAGCATGTGTTAAGAGAATGTATTACAGATGTGCATAATAAGCATTTTTTAAATCTTTGCATTTGTAAAATAATTTGAAATTATTTATTTCAGTATATTCACTATATAAAAATAAGTTTTGAAAATGTCAGTTGAAATAAAGAGCCAGTTTAAAGTCAATGCAAATGAAAGACAAAAATGCCCTGTTACTTAAAATGATTTCTTTTTTCCTCTATTACAAGAACATAATTTTTCTTCAACATTTACGCACACACACCAGTAGATTATAATAAGGATGCCTGCACACAGTTCCAGACTTCGAAATAACTTTCAATTTTATGGATTTTATCAATGTTTAAAAAGAAATCTAAAATATTTATTCATATCCCTGTGTCTTTGGCAGGGTTCTGTGTACACAGAAAAAACTAGAAGTGCAACACTGACTGATCATAAGCCTTAGCTACAATATGAAAGGGCTCCTAGCATGCTTTTTTCAGAATCATATCAAGGAATAACAAAGAAACTGGCAGAGTTCCAGGTCTCTTTGTTACAGGCTTTAAACAAAACTATCTGTTTGTTTCTCTATTGTCACAATCTTTTAACATGATCTGTTGCTGTAATAGGCCTGTGATTGTTGAAATCCCTCACTTTGCGGCTTTGCGTGGTAAAGAAAGAGAGCTGGTGATTTTGCGCAGCGAGAATGGGGACAACTGGAAAGAGCATTTCTGTGAATTTACAGAAGATGAGCTAAATGAAATACTAAATGGAATGGATGAAGGTACATATTTTTATAAGCACTATTTTGATAAAATTTGAACTAGTGATTACATGTTAAAGAAATATAAGAAGGCAAACATGAAATCTATTATGAAATTCACATTTTACACCATATCATGCTCCTCCGAACATATTATTTTATTACTTGATATGCATTAGTACAGGTTCCAAAATATCTTTTTATATTCTGAATAACAATGTAAAATACTTAAACTATAGCTGTATTGCTCTAGCCATTTTTAACCAAACACAGATCTCATGAAACTTAATGTGATGATTGCTAAGCTACTTCTGAACTATGATTTGGAATATAAAGCATGTAGATATTAAGCTTCTGCTTCCAAGTTGAAATATTGCTTTTATAGTACACATATATCAAACTCTTCATTCAAAGGTCTTAGGTTTTTCTCCCTTCTTTAGTCTCAGTACTTCTGTTACCTAGATAAGGTGAGAAACAGTTATCTTCCAGGATCATGAAGTCAGTTTCATGGGTAGGTAAGGATTTGAACCTTGGTTTTCTCCTTACGTGGATAGACAATCGGATGTCCTTCAGGTATTTTGGACTTGAAATCCCACATCCTCAGACTGCATGGCAATGGAAGGGAATTGGAATTGTAGGTCCAGACACCCAAAGGTATTAAAATTGCCTAGCCCTTCTCTGAACATACTGTTTTTCTCTTTTGTACATCAGTTCCATTATGACATAACAATAGGCCTAACATGACCTTAAATATGTGGATGAGATCATCCATAATCAGCTTTTAAATGGAAATACTGTAGTTGTGCATAAGCAGCAAATAGTGAATTGTTCTACTTATATGATACTCAAGTCCTGAATCTACTCAGTGCAAATTTGTGAAAGTTACTCTGGCTTCACCTCTTAGGATCAGAAGCACATTTAGCAAACAGGTGTGTAAATGTGTAAGTGTATGTTTGTATATTAGGGTTGTGTGTGCTTTGAAAACTATCTGGAAAAGGCACTTTGACCTCATAAGAATATAGCACCTTTCTGCTGTTCATCAGAGCATATTTTTCTAGCTTCCACATGATTCTGAAAGGAAAAAAATGTGGCTGTTTTAATGGGGTACTTTCAAGCAGCTACAGTTTTTTTTTTAGGGTGTCACAGAAGCTTGAAAAGAAGTCAGGTTACTGTAGGGGTTATGCTTGGAAGAGGTCTCATACATCTTTTTAAAATAAATTTTGAAACATTAAAAGGTCCATGTATGAGACTGAATGTATAGGTTTTCTCTATGGCAATTCCAGTGTTTACTATCTGAAGTGATGATTGCTCTTTTCACCCAGTGCTCGACACTCCAGAAGAGCTGGAGAAGAAACGTATTTGCCGTATTATCACCCGGGACTTCCCACAGTACTTTGCAGTGGTATCCCGGATCAAACAAGACAGCAATCTCATTGGACCTGAGGGTGGTGTACTAAGCAGTACTGTAGTTCCACAAGTACAAGCAGTCTTTCCAGAAGGAGCATTAACCAAGAGAATTCGTGTTGGTCTTCAGGTAGGAGAAACCAAATCAGAATGTTACAATCCTTGTAAGGCGGTATTTCTGTTAAGGATAAGAGAGGTTTCCTGTAATTCTATTCCATTTTGATTCCTCTGTGGTATTTGCCCTGCATTTTAGGTCTTCTGAATTCCAGTTTTAGTGGTGGGCAAACCGACCCTGTTATAATTTATAACGTATTAACTTATTTTGGATATAATTTATTATATATCCAAACATTTGTAGCAAATGTTTGAACAAAAGGTCTCCATAATTATATCTAAAACCAATAATGCATTCAAAACATTTATTTAAAGAAGGAGTCTTCTTTAAGAGGCCAGGTTCTTGCCAGATAGTTTTGAAAGTTGACTTGAATTTTCCTTTTTCCCTAGAGCACATAAAATATTAATTTTTCATGTAGTGCCTTTTTTAAAAATTCTTTGAGCCTTTTTATCTTTGAAAAACTTATCCATACACATGACTGATAAGGGACCTAAAAAAAAACTTGCTTACTATTATACAATTGGTTGCACACTAATTCTTTTTAGGACTACCAGATCTTGGTGGCAAAAATCTAGATGGACCATTAATGACCCAAAGAGTTAGGTTCTCCTCTTTTTTTTTTTTTATTGTGCCCTAGTTAGTAATATTTTCTGTGTTTAAGTATTATACTGAATTTAGGAGAAAAACAAAATAACAGAGAAGTACTATAGCATAGCTCTACTTCAGTAATAACTTTTGCTAAGGTTGGTTCTTTTCTTGCAAATGTTTCATTACCTGGCTAGGTAACATCTTCAGTGTTACCTAGCCGGGTAATGAAACATTTGCAAGAGAAGAACCAAGCTCAGAAAACCCTAAGGACTCCACAGTTCAACCCTGAGCTACACATATTCGCTTGTATTGGAACTTTTGCTAAGTCAGATACTCAAAATTTAGTGAGAAAATCTAATGGGAAGGACTAGTAATGATCATCTAGATTTTTGCAGCCAAGATGCACATGTGTGTGACTTACTGGTATAAAAGCTGTGTGTCTGCCTTTTATAACATTTAGGCTACAAGCCTGTGCCCACTTTCTTGGGGTTGAGCCTCATTACACTTACTAAGACTTCTGAGTGTAGGATTGAACTATGACCACTAATTTAGGTTCATTTCTTCCAGTTTTGTCTTTCATTACATTTCTGATTAGCATGCCATAACTCTAGTTTAATTCACAAATAATCCAAAAGAGTTAGACTTCACTGGAAGAATTCTTGTATACAAAAGATAAAAGGACTTGTTCACAGAATATTTTATCATTTTCAGCAAATGACATAAGAATATGAAGATATCCAGTTGTACTCATCTAATGGCTAGAGATAACTGAATTTGTCCCATCTTGATTCTAACTGGATTTAAAGATTTTTCAGATAATTGTCAGAATTCTCTTTTCTTGAGAATTCTGTGAAATCATAACATCCCAGAGCTTTGGTAAATTATAATTCCTAGAGATATTTTCACTAGAAATGGTCTGATGGCCAGTTAGTAAGGGAGAGGGGATCAGCCGATGACAGCAGTTAGCCGCAAATTAAGTGAAGGGAAATCACCACAGATTACAAAGTATGTTATTGTAATTGATCATTATTCAAATAATTATAATTAAGTTAAGTTTTCTTTTCTCCATATCTTTGGATAGGCCCAACCTATGCACAATGAACTTATAAAGAAAATTTTAGGCAACAAAGCCACATTCAGTCCTATTGTCACACTGGAACCTAGGCGAAGAAAATTCCATAAGCCGATAACTATGACTATTCCTGTTCCCAAAGCTTCGAGTGATGTGATGATTAATGGTTATGGAGGTGAGACACCTACTCTAAGACTACTGTGCAGCATCACAGGTAAGCTCACATATGTCTTCAGAATTCCATGCATGGGACTGAGATAAGATATTGGTGGTTTAGGTCATTAAAATTCTCCTTAAGGCCCTGTTACAAAATTATGTAAACTATCCTCCATAGCTCATAGCTAAACTAACATTGGTTTACAGTGAAAATAGCACATTGCCTACCAAACAATGTATATTCACTTAAAAAAAAAAACAACTTGCTGCCATTTTAACTGTATTGCTTTATTCTAAAAATGTGCTCAGTGACTGGAATAGGTAGTTTAAGAATAGGAGCCCTCCAATGAAAAGAGTCATGGATAATATTATTGTGAAATATTGTGTGGGGGGAAAAAAGCTTTTAAATATTGTGGATACTAGCCAGTATTTAGTTATGCCATTAATATCACTGTTTAATAGAAGAACATGTATTTGGCTTGTAAAACAAAGGACAGATTTATTTTTCCACAGTTTTAAATTGTAAGAATATAAGAATAGTCCTGTTGGATCAGGCCAAGAGCCATCTTTGTCCAGCATTTGTTCCCAACCCCACAGATTTCTCTGGGGTGCTCACAAGGAACAAGTGTGGAGACCTACATTCTCTCACTGTTATTCCCCTGCAACTGGTTTTTGAAGGCATGCTGTTCCCAGCTAGTAGCAGAAGTAGCACTGAATCTTCCAGATTTTCACCCTGTCTTCTGGTAATGAATTGCACTGGTTAATTATATACCTGTACTTTTGTGTGTTCTAATTCTCTTCCCCCATACTTCCATTGTATGATCCCTGGTCTTCACATTTTGAGGAAGAGATAGAAACTTCTCCTGTCCACTTTCTCTAGGTCATGCATGATTTCAAATGCCTCAACATGTTCTGAATTGCTTTTTTTTATAAGCTAAAGAGCCCATTCTAACCTTTTCTCATAAAGAAGATACTCAAATCCCCTGATTATTTTGATTACCCTCTTCAGCACTTTTCCCAGATTTTTTGTAGCATTTTTCAAGTGTGGCAACAGGAAATGTACAACTGTACCAATAGCTCTCTGCTAGGTATAATTAGCAAATAATTTCCATTTCCTTTCCCTAAAATATTCCCTATACTATAAGCTTGAGAAACAGAACAGTGTTCCCTAAAATCAAAATCTGAATTTTAAATAAGTGGTCAATCAGTTTAAAGAAAAATACAATTTAGCTATAACTATAGTTAACATCTACTCCTAATTATACTAATCACAATTAATTATTGTGCTAAAGAACTGCTTACTTTAAGTAGGTAAAGCAGTGGTACTTGTTATGTGAAAGTTTCTGCTGTTCTGAGATTTCTCAATGCCAGTTTTAGGACACCAGTGTTATATCTGCATCAGCTCATTGTGAAAAATATTGTAAAACATAATTATGTTTCTTCCAGAATAATAGCTCAAAATAGTATGTGCATCATTTATTTATTAATGGCATTGTTTGTCAAATAAAGTCTTTAGATATAGGAGTTTGAGGTATGCAACAAGCTGTCATTTTTTTCTTACCAGTTCTAATTCATTTAAACAAAGAAGAAAATGTTTTTTGTCTTTCAAAGGAGAAGAGAATATTGGTCAAATAGTGTTTTTTTTAGTTAGTAACACAGTGGGTCAGGAGATAAATATTCTCTGTTTTGTTGTATCTATTCAGCAATCTCTGGTTTTTTTGACTTTTCATGCTTGAATTAAATCTCAGGAGAAATAATATTGAGGAAATTCTCCCATCAGGGGGTTTCAAATTAGAAAGTGTGGGTGAGCAAGGTAGCTTTGAAACAATATAATGGTAAGTAACAGAAAACAGCAGCAGCAGTCTCTGCCGCCCCTAATTTAAAAATAGCCTCAAAACTATCACCAAAATTAAAAAATAAAAAAAGCAAAGCAAACTCTCCAGCAGCCTAAACAAAACAGAAGCTACTTTTGCAAGCAAAAGAAATTATGTTTGCACTGCAGTAAAATCTGCACTGTGTAGTAAAATATGCACTGCATTAATGTGAAGAATTTACTATCTCATTTTTTATTTTGTACCTAAAATAAGTGCTGATTTCTGTTGTGTACTGAGGTAGTAGATCCTTTTGAAGTGCTAGTCAAAATTACTTTTATTCCAAAGATCACAGATTTTATAATTGCATATATTTGGAAAAGAATGAAGATACAAGTTTCCATTTAGATAGTTTGTCCCATGACTTGAATGATTTATATCTATGTTAGTCTTTTACATTAGTCATTTAAATGTCATACTGGCAGGTATCAGAATTAATTTTAATGAGTGGCAACCTTAGGAATGTTGTTAGGTCAGACTTTGCATGATTGGGAATTTAATGAAAAGTAATATTATGCATTCAATCTTACAATTTTGCAGGAATCCTCAACATTTTCCCTATTTGTTTTAGGAGGAACAACACCTGCTCAGTGGGAAGACATAACAGGAACAACACCATTAACATTTGTAAATGAATGTGTTTCCTTCACCACAAATGTATCTGCCAGGTAACACCATACAGAACAGTACACAGTAATATAACTGTAAGAAGTATTTCAGAACTTTAACCTTAATTTGGCAGCATATTATGCATATGCCTCTGGTCCATAAGTCACCTACTAAATCCAGAAGATGCTATTCTGGGCAATATAAGGTTTATAATAGGATCCTTCCTTAATTCTGATCTAATCTTGGGATAAACCGAGTTATAATTAACTCTGAATTATCAGGTACACTAAACAAATAAATCTAATGTAAACAGTGCAAGTAAACTTACTGTTCTCTGGTAGCTACTACTCTGGGAGAGTTCTAAACAGCCAGAACTTTTTAAAAAAACAGTTCTCTTAGGATTCCATAGACTGAAGGTGTTGGCAACTTCTTCTAAGGCTGAATAACTCATTTCAAAAATTTCTGCAAGCAGTAACTGAGGCCTCTGATGAGGCTTTTCTCTCTTTCTCTCTTACCAGCCTGCTGCTTGGAATAGTGATGAGGATTTCAGAAAGGGGAAAAATTATAAGAGTAGAATGGGAAAAGCAAAGGTGTAACGTATTGGAGCAAAAACTTGTTCATACTTTGGCTTAAATTAAGGTACAATTGTTAGTGAAGACATTCTCTAATCCTGAGTAAACTAGCAATACAATCAGATCCATTTCAGTCCTGATCCAGACCCTGCATCAAAGTCAAGGGGGCAATTCCACACTCACTGCCAAATCTGAATTATGAAGTAAATGTTTGAATTTGTTTTTTACATCAGATATTTGAAATCAGTGTTAATGTTTTAGAAAAGTTTCATGACATTATTGCTTTTTTTCTATTAGACTTCTTTTGTAATAATTTAATATGCTTATTTATTTCCAGATTTTGGTTGATAGATTGTCGACAGATACAGGAATCTGTAGCATTTGCTTCTCAAGTGTATAGAGAAATTATATGTGTACCTTACATGGCCAAATTTGTAGTGTTTGCCAAATCTCATGATCCCATAGAAGCCCGACTAAGATGTTTCTGCATGACCGATGATAAAGTGGATAAAACACTAGAACAACAAGAAAACTTTGCTGAAGTTGCTCGAAGCAGGGATGTAGAGGTATTATTTTTCTTTATATATTTTTTTGGACATGTTAGTTTAAAACATTGTTTTCACTATCTTATGAGTTCAGAAAAAAATAGAACAAGGGAAAAAAAATCTCATTATTTTAGAGAACCTAGGTGATATATTAAACACATGAATATTTAATCCATTAATTCAAAATCACAGCATGGTGGAAAGGATTTAACTTTTCACATATGCTGTTTTCTTTACAAAAACAGTCACTATCCCATAGCTTAATTTGCTCTGAGATGAAACATGCTGTAAGCATAAATAAAACAATAAATGTTAAATGAAGAAAATGTAATGAAACCAAATTATAGATCTTTATTGCAAAATAGCATTTTCAAATTAAATGTCCTTATGTGTAGTTATATAACCACTTGTCTGTCCTACAGCTGATCATAATTTTATTCAGACTGAGTTGGAATTGTATTGTGTATTATGCTTTTGGTTAGGTCAAAATATCAGAATTTGGGTTACTTAAGACATTAAAAGTGATAAGCTTTGCAATTAAATGCATCAAAATATTATTTTGTTCTTTCAAAGTAAGACTACACAAAGGGGATATAGGAACAACTGGTTATTTTCTAATAGCAATCTTGGTGATTAATGCTTATAATACAAACAAACAGGTGTCTCAGTAATTAATGGCATGTTAAGATATGGGGTAAATGAGAGGAACAAAACTTACAATACCCAAGAGGCTTTCTAAAAGTCTTACCAACTTTTCCTATATGATGGAAGGGGAAAATTATTAACTATATAGTAATTAAGGGTTCTTTTCTGAGAATCTGATATTACTACAATGGAGTCTGGAATATTGTTAAGTATCTTTGTTTAATGATTAAGGATTTATTTTTCTCTTTTAATACCATTGACATTGGCTGTCTACTTTATCATAAGATGTCATAAGACCATTCCAGTATAAGCTGCTTTATTGCAATTTCTTTCAAAAAGCTCTATTAGCATTGGGCTTTAATCAGACTAATCTACTGTTAAGACAGTAGTACCGAGGTATGGCAGGGTCTTCCCTACCAAGAGATGTGTTTTAGAAAGCAGCTTTATAGAATCAAACCAGCAAAGCACTGAAATCAAGTTATGGTGCCAAAATTTAAAGAGCCTAATCGATTAACGTGTTAAGCACAGCTGTATTGGAAGGAAAAGAGAATTCCATATGCATCCCATCTTTGTTCATGTGGAGTGGGTATCCCTAAATCTACATTTTGTTTTATACTGTGAGTTTTGTAAAGATCCTTGCACATTTTTAGTTAAATTCATAGTTCATTTTATCCTCATTGTTTATTGCTGAATCAGAATCTCTTTAAGGGTTGCAAAATCTGCATGTAGAACTCATTAAAAGTTGAATATTTCATCTTAGTTCTCTTTTTTTTACAGTTTCTTTTATTGTTTGTGTTTTACTGAGGTTTTCTGGTTGCCCATAATAAAGAAATTCATAAATTAAATATATAGGGAGATAATCCTATTAAGACTTTTAATTTATTGTATTTTGTTTACATTTGATTAAATCAAATTAGCATTTCTGCTACCTCTGATATTCAGACTCAATGTATAAATATGTTTTGTTTAAGAACTTATTGACAAACTGTGTAAAAATTTAGGGAAGAAAGCATCAACACAACAGTTTCCTAAAAAGCATTTAACATTGGATTGCGAACATATTGCATATATGCAGTATTTGATTTAATTCCTAAGAAATTTTTATTGCCTGGAAATAAGAATGTATTTGTATATATTTAGAATTAATCCATATTTGCTGTTGCTTTTTATTTGTAACTGTTTCAGTCATGTGTTCTTCAGAAATCAGCAGTATTCCCATTCTGTTATATTGTTAAATGCATTGAAAGCTCAAGACAGTTGATATAGATAGGGTTTTTTTTACAGAGCATATTATCTGCTGTGTACAAAAAATAATCTTCTGATATTGGGTGGCCTCCTATAAACCCTATGCAAATAAAAAGACTGACTGAAAAAAAAAAAAAGCCTAGATGTCACATAGTTAAAAAAGTAGTAATTTCCTACATATCTCAAATGCTTGGGAGACTGGTGTACAGGTCAGTTTCTTCTAGTCACCTAATAGCCCACTGTTGATTTCAGTGTTCTAAGAACTTCAAAATGCATTAGCTGTTATCTAGAACAATCCTACATACCCAAGTTAGAATAAAATTCATGTCTCTGTGTGTGTGTGTGTGTGTGTGTATGTGTGTATTAAATTGCACAAGTTCAGAATGTTATTGCTTATATGTTTAAAGAAAAGTATAGTTCTTGTAATTCAAATGACTACAGATTGCAGGTATAAATAATGTGGTTATATCAATAGTGCCTTCTAAATAAGGCTAACAATAAATTCTAACTTAGGTAAAATAAAATATAAGAACAGCATTCATGAAAATTTTATTTTCTTATTAATTATATGTAGGTATTAGAAGGAAAACCCATATATGTGGACTGCTTTGGGAATTTAGTACCATTAACAAAGAGTGGCCAGCATCACATATTCAGTTTTTATGCCTTCAAAGAAAATAGACTTCCATTGTTTGTCAAGGTAATTGATATAAATATGTATTTCAAGTTTGGTTTTATTTTGTTCCAATACCAGTAATAAAATTATAGTGTGTTGGTCTATATTATTTATCCTTAGGGGAGAGGGGGAGAGAAGTGCAAATATTTTTAAAAATACCATGATAAAATATTAATTTTTTGAAGGCTGCTTGTCTATATATTTCATTTAGACACTGCCAAGTAATGTCCTGTATAAAGTATTAGTACCTGTTCTGTGGTTTTAATTTCTTTAGAGGCCTGCAAAAACTTCAGTACTTGCTAGAAGACATAATGATGTAATGTTCTTATTTAAGCAGGGTTTGAGTGGCTAAAGATAGGTATGGTTTATTTTAGGAACTGGTATGTTTCTGTCTAGTTTGTACTATTATACATTTGTTGGCCCCTTCAGCTTAGATATAGGAATCTTTCTCCTTCCTCCCTTCCTCCCTCCCTTCCTTCCTCCCAACATATATTTATGCAGCACACACCCACATGCACACACATTATGCTTTTCTCTCTTTTTGGTGAAAATGGAATTCAGAATGCAGAAAAGAAGTAAGAAATAGTAAGCTAAAGAAATTAGAGGCATGTTAAGAAAAAAACCCTAACTAAAACTAGTTTATACTGACAAATTCACTATAGCTCTCCTTACATTTGTCTCTGTATAAATTGTCCTTGCTTCCTCCATATCCCTGCACCACTTCATATATTCCTTAAAAAATAAGTATCTCTTTTCAGGATCTCAACTCCATCCAGCCACCTGTTTGTCTGCTCCTGTCTTGCACTAAATTGAACACCAACGAGCAGGTGGCAATTAGCCCATTTCCAACAGTTTTATTAGCCCATTGGTAAATCACTTAACAGATAACACTAGAATTGCAGACTATAAATTAGGCAGAAAAAGATCTGTACAAAAGTACCTCTGACTTATAACTCATAGCTGCAGTTTGAAAACAACACAAAAGAGCAGATCGATTGGCAGTCCGATAATATGAGTCTAAAGAAGTCTACAATATCCAGTCCAGGTGTCATAAGCCAAAAAAACCATTTGCAAGGGAAAGCTTGAAGAGAAACCAGGAATGAGAGGGCAGAGAATGCAGGTCTCTAGTGGAGAGTTGTTTCCAACAAGGGCATGGATCCTCAGGGATGTTTGTCAGCAGTTGGAGCTTAAACTTTGCCTAATTAAAGAAGTAAACACCATTTCCTCTCAAGGAGGTTCCCAGGCTCCAGTGTTCAATGCTCCTTAACTGATAGTGTGCTTTAGAGCTTGTCCTACTCCCATGTTTAGGGTCTGATTCCTTGTTCTCTGAACTGTCAATCTCCTGTGCTGGATCTGAACTGACCACTTGTTGATTCCCCAGTTACAAACTATGAATCTGCCAGGTTCTCTTCTTCAGTCTCAGAATGACATCCTCTTTCTCTTGAACAATTTACTCTTCGTTCATCTATTTGTTTTGCAGTTTGATCCACAGTCATTGTCCCTATATGACGAAACCACTTCAGTGTATTTTGTTCCTATTGGTCACTCACTATTATATTCAGCCCACATTCATTCAACATCCATACGTTCTTTATCCTATATTTTCACCACATACACTTCTTAAGAATCCTATTCCCAGTATGTTCAGCTTACTTTTATGTTTTTTCTGGCACAACGAATTCTCACTTTCATAGAACAAAGTAGGCTGAAACACATCCTTATACTCTTTGCTTCTTTTAATAAAAGTTCATCCCTTGCCACAGACTCATTACCTACTACCAGTATTTGCACAGCTTATAATTTCTCAATTTTCCCATCCTTGGTAGCATTCTACCAACATATACAAATTCACTTACTTGTTCTAATTTTTTGCCATTTATATATAGCTTGCAATCATTCACTCCATTTTACCAGTCAAATTCAACTGCCTTGGTATTTGATACT
The DNA here is from genome assembly GCA_030867105.1 of Liasis olivaceus. Taxonomy (NCBI): domain Eukaryota; kingdom Metazoa; phylum Chordata; class Lepidosauria; order Squamata; family Pythonidae; genus Liasis; species Liasis olivaceus. The sequence continues at coordinate 24,211,742 of CM061354.1, forward strand.
TTAATTTTCAGATCTATCCTGCTCTGTACATAATCATACAATCACTCAGGTTCTCAGCCAACATTTGATTAAATTCCACTGTTTGACATATCACTTTCACTCCCTTTCAAACATGTAAAATATTCCACACATGTTTTGGCACTCTGTAATGTGACTATTTTAACCAGGTTCTAAGCAGTTTCATATCCTCTTTCTGTATATCCACTTTCTATTCATTTTTTTGGGAAATTAATCTGTCTTTTAACATTTTTTCATATAGAACTTACACTTTATCTTCCTGCAGTCATTTGACTTCCACTCTTGTTTCTTCCCTTCTCTAGCATGTCCATTTTTCCCCAAGAGACAATCTTGACACTGTAAGAAAATATCCGTCCCACATTTAGAATCTCTTTTACCCTTGTATTCTTTTCTAATACTCTCAAACTTTATCATAAACAAATATATGCTTTTAAATTTATATTAATTCCTTTGCCATAGGCACATATCAATACATGTGTTTAAAAAGGTCTTTTTGAAACAAACAGGTATTTTTCTAAGCAGATACTCATTGAACAGTCATCATGCTCTTTTGTTCTTGGATATATGAATGGCCCAATCACTTTTTTGTAGTCTCTTGACTTGTGCCGACTCATCCATTAATGGAACCTAGCAGATTTCCCACCACACCCCTCTGAATTGCAATGATTCATAGCATTGCATAATTTTTTCCAAAATTCATCCCTGATTCTTTCATTAGTACCATTCAGTGCAGATGCCACCATTACCAACCTATGTATTTGTATTCTCAAACATACCCATAACAAGCTGGATAACACCAATTTATCCTTTCATTCATAATTAAACCTTCACTTTCACTTTGTTGCAAGTATTCATTAACTCAATTTCAAATGTCAAATTATTTTATTTACAAAGATCAGCTGTAGACATAACCAAATAAAATCAGACAGTTGAAAAATAAAAGAGATTGTCAGGTTGTGTTGAAAGTGGACTGTTGCATCTTTTTAACAGATCCAACAATACATTTGAGTACCATGTAGGTAGTTTCATGATCTGAATCTGGAAATAAAAAGTGGGTGTAAAAATCCCCATTCTTCCAGGTGCTCTTGATAAGAAAGGGGATATGATGTCCCTTTGAAGATCCTTATAAAATTTACCAGAAAAAAGGACATGTTGGATCATTTTGATTTCCCCGGAGTCACAAGATCCAATGCGCTGAGATAAAGGAATGCTGGTATACCTGTCAAATAGTACTGCAGATGGAAAGATGTGTCTGGCCCTGAAAAATCCTTTCCTCAAGCTAGAGGAAGTAAGGGTGTGCAAATATCTTGCAGTTCCCGGGAGCCTGTGTCTAGCATACGTCTTAAGGTCTGACAGAGTTAACTGACTTTGGACTGGTATTTGATGTAGTTCAATATTTTTAACATCAGCTTTTTGGGCCAAACATAGTCCAAAGTTAATAAGGAATATACAGGCACTCCACATATTCTTAATTTCTGCTCTACTGCTTTTGTCGATAAAGAGAAATAATAATCAGCTAAAACCCTATAGGTGTCAGGTTTAGCCCAGGAAACTCCAGGAGACCATACAGATTCAATCCAGCAAGGTTTATTTGGCTTCAACCTTTACAGAGAATCTTCCCAGACTGAGAGTAGTTCCCAGGGTCAATCCATAAACATCTCTAGCATTCCTCAGGGAGGTGCCAGTCTCATCCTCTTATCTCTCCCTCGCTGTTCGGGGGATGAAAGTACATTCTTGACCCCCCTTGCCTGGCTGCTCTCTGCCCATACCCTCACAATAGGAAAAAAACCCTAATCTTTAGCCAGCATGCCACCCATAGTCTCTCCCATGCTCTGTGTCCAATTTTGGCATCCCCAACTCAAGCCTGAGTGCAATGTTGGAGGTGCCCTATGGTGTGGCAAATAAAGACCTTAAAAACGTGGTTTGTATTGTCTCTAGGATGTTTTGCTTCATATATAGGCCAACCTGAGCTGCATAGAATATTTGGACTAGTGTTTTAGCTTCAGAAAGCTTTATCACTGGAGATATCAGGTCACCTCACTTTTCATAGCCTGTGCAGTTTGACATGATTACTGAATATATTCATGATGGGCTTTCCAGGGTCCCCTGTCATGAAAAATTACTGTACTGCTAAATATTTAAAGGAGTATATCTGTTCTGCTAAATTATATAGGTTTGTTGTTTTGATTTTTTGGCAAAAACCATGATTTTAGATTTCTGGTAATTTATGTTCAAGCTGATTTTGGTACAGTAATGTACAATGGTTTTCACCACACATTTAAGCCCAACAGGTGTACAAGAAATAACTGCAGGGTTGTCTGTATAGAGTAATATGGGGACTTCGTGACCTGCAATCTTAGGCACATGAAAATCTGGGGAGTAACTCCAGTTCATAAGATCAGACTACCTTCATCTAGATCTACAGTATTTCATTTTCCCCTGTCTCATTCATAGACATGCTCTTTACCCTTTTCATTCTAAGTCACAATCTTCCATAATACTTGGTTGTCACCAGATGGGTCCATAGATATTGACCTCTACCACCTGTCATGGTTTTGGTCAGCTGAAGGTTTTATCTTTAGTTCTGTGACATACTGTATTACCTGCTAAGAGTAAGGAGAGTACTGATCAGTTCTGGCACACTTTTGCCAACATGCTACTAAAGCCCAGTTTTATTCCAAGCAGATATCTATGCAAGCTAGAATTTCTTCTTGATATTACTTTATAGATCAATACACTGTTGCCCATATCCCACGAATGAAGAGATAAGTGCAATACTGACATACTCAGGATGTTGGGTTTGAGCTCTTGCTTTTTTTCTTCACTAGGTTCGGGATACAACGCAAGAACCTTGTGGACGCCTATCTTTTATGAAGGAACCTAAATCTTCAAGAGGTCTGGTACATCAAGCTATCTGCAATCTGAATATCACATTACCAGTATACACAAAGGTACTCCCCAGTTCAAATACAACCTGCTCGTATATTACAGTTGGACACTGTAATTTAAGAGGCACTAACCTTGTTCTATAGTGTACTTTTCACAAATTATGAACCATGTAAATATCTATGTTTTAATATTGCATATTAGGGATGCATAAATTATATAGCTTTCTTTCTTGTAAGAGGCTCTCTATTTTCCTTGAGTATTGAGAGTCAGGTAATGCACACCACACCTCTGTATGGAAATGATGGCTCATTAGTATGAGTTAAGATCTATTAATACATAATAGCAACCACCATTGTTATCACTCACTCATATGATAATTAAGCCATTTTCTTGTGCGTTTACATACATAGCCCACTCCATTGGCAGTGCAGTGCTGGAGGATAATAAATAAATAAATAAATAAATAAAACTGTAAAGTGGCTTTATTTATAGCCTTCTTGCTCAGCCCCAAACTAATAATCTCATTTTCCAGCATTTTGCTGTCCATAGATGACTCATATAGTTAGTTAAATGAACAGGAAAACTGCCTGAGATTCCATATGCAAGTACTCTAGCTTTCACTGTAATTCAAACATAGCAACATTAAATTTGAAATCTTAACTAAAGAGATAATAATAAATCTAGCAAATGCTTACATTTTCTTGTTGTTGTTATGCTCAAGGCATCTTTAAGAAACTTTTCTACACATATTGAATTTTGGCATATTTGAGAAACCATGTTTTAAGTTTAATGCACAATAATAATCAAACAAAAGCCTAACATGAAATAGCTTTTCTTCTTTGAATTTACTTGAATCCCCACTTTTCTTAACTGAACCAACTTTCTTGTTCCCTTTTTTTCCTTCTTAGGGGCAAGTGCAAAAATTGTATTCGTTATATACTCTTACCAATTGAATGTGTCCAGAAATCATGCTTTTCCTTTAATTGCATCCTATCTTTCCTTGCTCTGTTTTTCTCTTTTCTTGCATGGCATATTGGATTAAAGGAATCAGAATCAGATCAAGAACAGGAAGAAGAGGTAACTTTGCTAATTCTGCTATAAAATGTCTATGATAGGGATTCAAATATAGGAAAGACCATTCAGCTGAATTCCACATGACTATGACAAGTGTGAACAACCCATTGCCTGTTGGCCAGAAGTGCCCCACCTTAAATTAATTTCATGTGGACATTGATCACGTTTCATAAGCTGATTGCCATCAATCCAGTTATAAACTCTCTGTAATCTAGATTTCTTCTATTACACTTTTCTGTTCCGGAAAGACAGAAGAGATTGAGAATATGTAAGAGAAAAAGGTGTTTGGAAAAGGGATAAAATGTAGTGGAAAAGAAAAAAAAATAATGATGAATTGCTTCTCTTCTGATGAAAGGAACAGAGGGATTCCACTATTACAGTCTTTATAGTCACTCACTAGCCTTGTTTTAACATAAAATTAAACAATGATACAGCATAATGGGAATTAGACATTATCTTTCCATGCATTTTTATAATGATAAATTCAAAACGCTTCAATTTTTAACTAATTACACTTGTGTAACAAGCAGGACAAACCATGATTAATTTTACCTATGCTTTAGATAAACCAAATCAAAATATGATTTATTAAGTTCCCTGCTCCATAAAACATAGGTGAATTAACCACGGTTTCAATTTGGATATATTAAACTGTGGTTAAATGAAAAATTTTCATGTCATGGTGACCAGTGGTGTTTTTTTTTTAAATTTCTAGAAAAATAACTCTGAAGTTTGAAAAATGAGATGAAAATGTTTTCAAGAACTACACATTTGTCAGCAGTAAATGTTAATTGCTAATTTGAGCCAATACGTTACCAGCGAAGAAGATACTGTAAAACAATAGCAATTTATCTAAATATACAAAATTTATATTTGTAAATCAACTAAACTACTTTAATAAGATAGTGTATGTAATGGCCTAGTCCACCCCACTGATTATGTAGGGAAAGCTTACCTGTTTATCAATGATGTCTTCAAAGGACAATGATAATTCAAGCTACAGCTGATCTAACTTTCTGTGTTTACATCCTTGTAGTTGAGTGGATAGGTAAGCTTGTTCTTTTTGCAATTTTATCCAGGAATAGATGTCAGAGCAAACAGTAATTAGAAAGAAAGGCTGTCTCATCTTAAGTTCCTGGGACCTTTTAAAATTTCTAAAAATAACTGCAATTGTAGACTTTTTCAGTTAATTGGAGTCACTCTATTGTAGTTTGTCTCCATTACAATAACCTTTGCAACAGTGCAAAATGACCTGAATTGCAGTGAGCAAAAAGTGTCCCCTCTCTTGAGTTCTTTGATGTAATAGTTTTTCTCATAAGGCTTTTCTAGAAACAGACAGACAATGGGTAATCATTGCCTGAAAAGCAAAATAAATAAATAAAAATGCAGGGGCAAAGTTTTAAAAGTGTAGTGGGAAATGAATGTCTGTAAATATATAATCATAAGAGTAAAACACCTTCTTCAGTTGCTGATCAATAAAGAGCATGTAAGTAAATAGGTATATTAATAGAACATTAAAAAGTAGTTATTTGTGAAACAAAATGCAATAAATATAAATATAGAATTCCACTTAAAAATACTTCAATAAAATAAATGACTCTAAATTTTCTGGCAAAACATGGCAAAAATATAAATTCTTATAAATGCTTTGATCCTTATGTTCCCACTTTTGCTATTATTTTCTCAAAATACTTTCCTAAGTGCAAGTTAAAAATAACCCACTTTCTATTTCAGTATTATTTACCATTTCTGCCTGTCAAGTTCAGTGGCTGGTGTGCTCAGTTTTTAACGTCCACTATAAATGCAGTGAATTAACTATTTACATTGTCTGTATTGCCAATTAACAAATTTAACTCATGATCACTAATGACTTAAAGGCATGGCTAATTCCAGCACTCTAAGTAGCTAGCTTAACTGCAGTCCTAAGAATATTTATCAAGAAGAAAATGAATTCAGTAAGGTTCTTTGTATGAGAATGTTTAAAATTGACCTGTTAATATCTTGTGTATTATATTTGAAAACTGAAGTGATCTTAGCCTAGGTATAGTTCAGCTTGGCAGTCTCCACCAATTATTGTAACATTAAGTTTCTGTAACCCATTCACTCTTTGTTTTCTTTCAGACTGACATGACATCAGAAAAACGTAAGATTTTAATAAAAATGTAATGGTGTGCATAAATTACCTAATAAGAAGGCATGAGAGAGATTGCAAATGTTAATTGCCACTGATGATCATATTAACTTTCTAAATATAAGATTCTAATACTCTAACTATAGCCTTTAGATGAAACCTGTTATTTGTTATTAATAATTTAAAATTAAAATATTAAGTCAGTTCATCTAAGCATTCTTGTTTTTGTTTTTTTGTTTTTTACATTCCCTGGTAACCCTGCTATTGCTGTTAGGCTTCTATAACACCTTCCCCACTCCAATTTTAAGTTCGTGACCTGAAAACATTGCATTTCATAAATTAATTACAGTATTACTTTTAAAAATTAAAATGTTCAAACGGTCAAAAATCTTCATGACATTTCTCATGTGAAATGTTTAGGTGTTCATATAAAAGTGATACTGTTGAAGGTAACAAAGATCTTTCAGCCATCCATCTATGCCTTAATACTCTGGTGAAGTATTTCTATGAGGCTTTTTATGTCTTAGAATATTGTTGCTGGAAATGAATTATTATCCCTACAGATGAGTGTGGAGTTAGGTTGTCCTGGCAACTTCTTGTACAAATACATGCAATTTTCTTGGAAACATTTTTGGAAGTGATTTGCCATTGCCTTCTTCCTAGGGCTGAGAGAGAATGACTGACCCAAAGTCACCCAACTGGTTTTGTGCCTAAGTCAGGACTAGAACTCACAGTCTCTTGGTTTGGTGCCTTTAATCACCAAACCAAGTGATTACACCAAAATGGCTCTCTACATCATGCTACGAATGGCTATTTTTAAAAAAGCATTCTTGTGCCCTAGTGCCAGCTTTATGTGCGTTATCTCCTGTGATAGCTACTCAGAAGTATATAGAGAATGAGGCCACATTATAGAAGTAGGTAGTTGAGGCTGGTCAGATTCAACACCTTACCCAAATCAATCAGTATAATGATATGTGGTAAAGACCTTGAGAGGCAAGGTAAAGAGATGCAACCAAGGGAATGGTCAGATAAAAGGCAGCTGAGCCTGCAGCAGGAATGTGGACAGCGCAAGAGGCTCTGAAGGGACCCTCCCCAGTTTGTTGGGCTGTAAAGGAGACTGGGGAGAGATGCAGACTTGCAAGATTCTGTTAATGTAGTTTTACAATAAAGTAGAATTAGCATATCTGGTTGTGTTTCTTGTGTGGTCTATCTGGTAAGGCTGACAATCAGCCACTAACTCAGTCAAATCATAATTGACAATAGCAGTAGCTAAGTCAAACCTTGCTATTTGGAGAATGCCAAGTCCCTGCCCGCTTTATTCAGGAAGTGCCTGATATACCATGATGTGCTGCACCAGCAGAGAACTAGTAAGCTTTCATGACACCATCAGCAATTAGAACAAACTCTCCAATGTCGCAGAAGATGCATAACAACCCAGAAAAGAGAGAAAGGGGGACAAGTTGAATATATACAAGTAGCATCAGGCACATCTCTAACATCCACATCTCACAGCCACAGCTGACTGATCATGGAAAAGGGTGACAGGCCAGGCAAGATAGTAATGGGGTGGTGGTGGTGGTATGAGGTTGAGGAAATGAACACAATTGTGTTAACAAATAAGGTAAGAAATAGCAGAACACTCTCATAGACTGAAAAACTAAATTATAAATAACTAAAGTCCTTGATTTCTCTAAAGGGAGCCATACTTCAAATCTTTTTCTCTTTATTCTTGTCACCTCCTATATTTCTTCAAAGTCAGATATGAAGTACATTGGGTATAGAAAATAACACTTCACCACAGTATTTTCCTCATGACTTAATTCCATTTTAATTTTTAACCATTTAAGTTTTATTGGGCTTCTTTTAATATAAGGGTGGTTACCCTGCAATGTATGCAACAGCTTTGCTTTGCATGGAAATAACTTGGCTTACATATATATACGTATATATATCGTGTGTATGTTTGTGTCTGTATATCTCTGTGCCCTGTATGAATGTTTCTGGTTGCCATTCATTACATTTTCTCCCTGAACATTTGAATTCTTTGTTCTGTGGTATTGTTCCTTTAATTGCCCCCTTATTTTTTCATCTTATTTATTTCAATATGAGGATGTTCCAAGAGAAGGACCATGCCTATTGAAATAACTACTGTGTCTGTGTCATTATTTGGATGTAAGATTCCCCTTAGATGAAATGCCGGTTTGCAGCTACCTCAGATATCAATGTATTTCATTTATTGTAGAGTATTGTAGAATTACATGTAAATATAGATTTCTTTTTTTACTTTGATTATTGACTAAAGTTTATACCTACATATTAACTAATTATGGTTCTGAAGTTTGCTACCACTGGCTTTCTCTTTGAGGACATCAATTTTCAACCAGTTACAATCTTTCTTTTGTTATCTGTTTTTATTTGAGCATTAATCTGTAACATCTGAACAATCTTGAGATATCTATCTTTGTGTAAATTCCACGCTTTCTTTTTCTTCCCTGAATTTGTTTTTATGGTGTCTTGGTTTATAAAAGCTTTGGTGTTGTGTGTATGGATGTGCTGTACTGCTAAAACTAAGCAAGTTATTTCCTGCCCACTTTCCTTTTCAGTTTTCCCTATTTGCTTTGCTTTGCTTTTTTTCCCCCCACCATCAGATTTGTGGACCCACCATTCCCAGACCATTTTGTTGATGCTACTACTGCTGCAATCAAAAACAGTCATTTCAGTCCTGATTACATTTGACAATCTCTATTTTTGATTTCCATTTATTTCCAATGTTTTCCCCCATTTCCATCAAAGATGATGATGAAACAGAATCTACAGAAACATCTATCCTGAAAAGCCATCTTGTCAATGATGTTCCTGTCCTAGCAAGTCCAGATTTGCTATCTGAAGTCTCTGAGATGAAACAAGATTTGATAAAAATGACTGCAATTTTGACAACAGATTCTTCTGAAAAAACAGGTTCTATTAAGGTGAAAGATCTTGCAAAAGCTGCTGATGAAGAGCCTGGAGAACCATTTGAAATTGTGGAAAGAGTTAAAGAGGACTTAGAAAAAGTAAATGAAATTCTAAGAAGTGGGAGCTGCCCCAAAGAAAAGCCAGATTTACAAAGATCTGCTTCTGAAAAAAAGTTGGTGGAAGAAGACTGGGTTATTGTAAGTGATGAAGAAATTGAAGAGGCCAAGCAAAATGCTCCTTTGGAAGTCAGTGAGCCTATCTGTGTAGAAAATAGAATAGGCAAAAGAAAATCAGAGAAAGAAACAAAAGATATGACAGGAATGATTGATTATCTCAGCAAGGATCTAAAAGTTTATGTGTCTTTGAATGAAATGCAGCCCCAGACATTTCAAGAAGACATAGTAGAAGAAAGGTTTGAAGCTGTTGTTATAAGCAGAGGTTCTGAAGCAGATGAAAAAGACCAAATGAAGCAAGGTCAATGCAAACCTACCTTGGAAATTAAAAAACCTGTTAGAAAGAAATTAAAAGATAAAGAAAAGCTAAAGGTTGAAGAAACCCAAGGAAAGGATGAAAATTTAGGGCTGAACAGGTTCAGTTCAGAGGAATCTTTAGACGAAGAACAACTGTTATCTACTGCAGAGCCTGTGAAGAATACTGCTGTGTCTCCAGTTATAGAAGAAACCCCTATTGGGTCAATCAAAGATAAAGTGAAAGCTCTTCAGAAGCGAGTAGAAGATGAACAGAAAGGACGTTCAAAGTTGCCAGTTCGAGTCCAAGGAAAGGAAGGATCTGAGAAGCCTATTACAAAGCCATCACAAACTAAAAAGATTATTTATAAAACAAAACCCCCAAGTTCTCCCTCTGCCTCAAAGACTCCGGCTTCTCCCTCATCCACAAAGATTCCAGCTTCTCCAAAGACTTCTGCTGCTTCTTCCTCTCCTTCAAAACTCTCATCTCCTTCTACTAAGAAGCCAGTTGTTTCTCCTACCACAAAAAAGCCAGCTCTCTCTCCCACATCAAGGAAGCCACCAATTTCTCCCACAGTTAAAAAGCCACCAGTTTCTCCTACAGCTAAAAAGCCTCCAGTTTCTCCTACATCTAAGAAGCCATCTCTTTCACCATCTTCCAAAACAGAAAGACTTGAAGAAACTATGTCTGTTCGTGAACTAATGAAAGCTTTCCAGTCAGGTCAAGACCCATCAAAGCATAAAGCTGGCCTTTTTGAGCATAAGTCTATAAAACAGAAACAACAGGATACTGACAAAGAGACAACTAAAAAAGGAGCCACTCAAGCAGAAAGTGAAAAGAAGCCAGCATTAACACCTAGAGACACACACAAAAAAGACAGTCCTAAAAGCAAAAAGACCCAGGAGCCTCAGACAGAGGTAGGTTTGCAATCTAAAAAAGTCACACAGGGTATACCTCATATAACCTTGAAGAAAGATTTAACCACAAAACCACAGAGTGACACCAAAAAAGAATCTCCCACCGCTGTTGAAGAAAAATCCAAGGATGTAGTCCTGACATTTGATGACCAAGGGGACACTGAGCTTCAGATCAGTCCAGACAGAAAGACATCAACTGATTTTTCTGAAGTCATAAAAGAAGAGCTGGAGGACAATGATAAATACCAACAGTTCCGGCACATTTCAATTACAGAGGAAGGTGAGCTTCACTTAGATCAAGTTCTGACCAGTCCATTCAATGTTACATTTCCATCAGAATATGTGAAAGACGGGTTTTTGCCCACACTCTCCTTGCAAAGTGGTGCTTTAGATGGCAGCTCAGAAAGTCTTAAACATGAAGGCATAGCAGACTCTCCAGTTGGTAGCCTGCTTGATGGAACTCCCCAGAACAGCTCTGAGGAAAGTTATAAGCATGAGGGCTTGGCAGAAACTCCAGAAACAAGCCCTGAGAGCCTTTCATTCTCATCAAAGAAAACAGAAACTGCTGCCCAGATGGAAGAAACTATATTAGCCAGTGCAGTGCAGAGAACAGCAGAAACACATTCACCAAAGGGACTTTCTCCAACAGAAAATGAAATGACTATTTGTGACAAAGAACTAAAAGATATGACAGAAACCACAGAGTCCCATTCCCATCATTTGCCAGAAGAACAATCCAAAGACTTAGATTCTAGCTCAACTCTGATTGATAAAGATGCTGTCCATGATAAGTCATCAGTGCTGGCAGATCAGAGACATTTAACTAAGTTAGCTGAACTACATGATTCTTCTATTGAAAAAGATGAGGATGCATCCTCTGAGCAGTATACCATTAGCAGAGGACTAGAGCTTTCATTTCCTAGCCATGAGGGTGAAGGTCTTAGCCCAGCTGCAGATGAATCCATAGCTATAAGTCATAAAGATTCATTGGAAGGAAGCCCAGTGCTGGAAGATAATTCTTCACGTAAAACGCCTGATTCCCTTGAGCCTAGTCCAACCAAAGAATCCCCCTGTCGTGATTCTCTGGAAAGCAGCCCTGTAGAACAGAAAGCAAAGGCTGGATTCCTTCCAGGTCCTGGTCCAATTCAGGCCACTCCTGCTAAAGCTGAAAACTTCCCAGAACTAACTCCTGTACGATCTAGACTCTTACGTGATCCTGATGGAAGTGCTGAAGATGACAGTTTAGAACAAACATCTCTTTTGGAGAGCTCAGGAAAAAGCCCTCTTTCACCTGAGACTCCTAGCTCTGAAGAAATTAGTTATGAAATCACACCAAAAATAACAGATTCCCAGGTGCTCGCAAACATACCCAAGTCTGCAGTAATTCCTGAAGTTAATGAAGAGCCAGAAGATGATTCAGAAGGTGAGCCAAAGAAAAGGTTCACTCCAGAAGAGGAGATGTTTAAAATGGTGGCCAAAATTAAGATGTTTGATGAGCTGGAACAGGAAGCAAAACAGAAGAGGGACTATAGAAAGGATTCCAAACAAGATGATACTATTTCAGCTTCTGATTTGGAAGGTGCTTCTGAAACTGAAATGATACCTTCAACAACTCTAGAAGATAGTGCTATATCTACAGTAGTGACTTCTGGAGTTGTATCTAGAAAAAGCTCTTCCTCCTCAGAAAGTGAGCCAGAATTAACAAAGCTGAAAAAAGAAGCTGATTCTGGGCTGTTAATGGAACCTATAATGAGACTGCAGCCTTCTTCATCTCATCTTTGCAATATGGATTCCAGTTCCAGTCCTGAAGAGACAGGATTTCAGCCTATTGAGTCTAAGCAGGAAGCATTCAGTATTGAGGAAGATAACACTGAATCTGATAAACCAACCGAGGAAACCAAAATGTCATGTGATACTTCACTTGCCTCTGACGCCAGCATCATAGCACAGGCTAGCGAATCTAAGTGCTACAGCACAGATGAGAGTGACACAGTTAGCCCTAATGGCCCTATGATGCCACCTGAGGAATCTTTCTACCATTCTGTTGATGATGATGCTCAAAAAATAACTGAGTTATATGAAACTTCAGTGGCATCACACCACCAGGATGATTCTTTAAAAGATAGTGTAGCATCTGAAAGGGTGCCACCAAAAGGCCTAGTTACTATAGGAACTTCAGAGGGTTCCTGTATACCTGGGACTTCTCATTGCTATGTTTCACAAAATAATGTATTGGCTACTGATGTTTCACCTGATCACTCCACTTTGGGAAGTGATATGGCTGGAACTGACCACAGGTTTGAGATGTCAGACAGGGTTTTTTCTAGCACAGAGCATTCTACAGGATATTCATCTCCAACAACCCAAAAGGGTAAATATGAAAGTGATACAGAAGAAGTTGGCAAAAGTAGTGCTCTGCCTATAACAAGCCCTTATGAAAATGTCCCGTCACAGCATTTTTTTAATAATGATGAAATTAGTACAGAAATTGATTTAAAGACAAGAATAGACCAGTCACCTAAGGAAGATTATTCTGATAAAGAAAAAACTAAATTTGCTGAAGGTACAGGAATGAGTTCTCTTTATAGAACAGTATCAGAAGGTTCTGAAGTTCAGCTCTCAGAAGGTGTCTCTATGGAGATAGAATCCAAGCAAATGGACAATTTTCAGAAAACATCAGCTTCATTACCTTCATCATCAGACTCCACATCACTAGATGAAGCTGCTTTACAAGATATCAGGGATGAAGCTGAAAAAATAATTAGCCAAGTAATTATAACCAGGACAGATGTTGATTCTGACAAGTGGAGTCAAATTCGTGAAGATGATGATGCTTTTGAGGCTAGAGTGAAGGAGGAAGAACAAAAAATATTTGGCTTAATGGTAGACAGGAGATCACAAGGCACCACACCTGATACAACACCAGCCAGAACTCCTACTGAAGATGGGACTCCTTCCAGTGAACCAAATCCCTTTCTTTTCCAGGAAGGAAAATTGTTTGAAATGACAAGGAGTGGTGCCATTGATATGACTAAAAGGAATTATTCTGATGAAAACTTAGACTTTTTCCAGATGGGAGAGCAATTTCAGGAAGAAGTATCATTATCTGAAGAAATGAGAGAAGCTGAAGGCCTAGAATGCCCCCCTGAGGAACAATCTTCAATTTCAGTTGCATCTTCTGAATTAAATAAAGCAGAAATAGCTATGAAAAGTTCATTTATATCTGTATCAGAGGATGAGACCACTGCTTTATATAGCACAAAAGAAGATATTAAATCTAGAATTCCTATTAAAATGGGTATTTCAGCCTCTTCAAAATCACCAAAGAAAGAAACAACAGCTTCTGATCATGACCTCACCTCTAGTGATGCATTTGATAGCTTCCAGGTGCCTTGTCCTATCTCTCCTGAGCAGACTGTGATTGATGTACACTTAAATTTTTCAACAGTCACTAGGTCTGTTTATGCTGAAAAAGAAGATGATTCCCCAGATTCCTCACCAGAGGAGCAGAAATCTGTGATTGAAATCCCCACCGCTGCCATGGAGAGTGTGCCTTCTACTGAAAGCAAATCCAAAATCCCCATAAGAACTGCTCCAGCTACATTGCCATCATTGCAAAAGTCAGAACCTGAGAGCCTTCCTTCAGTTGGCTTTATAGACAACTTGGAAGAACCACAAGATGATCCCTCCAAACCAAAGTCTAAAATTCCAGTTAAGGCAATTTTTCAAAGAGGTGAGCAAGAATCTATACAGACAGAAACATCTGCCTGGAACTCAGAGTCATCTAAAATCCCCGATATAACCTGCAAAGTACCTATGAAACAAGACATTAGGAGCAAATCTGAGTCTGATGCCAGTGCCTCTATGGACTCAAAAGCTAAGCATTCAGTCAAAGCTAGAAGTTATACTGAGGCAGAAGCAGAGACCAGAGAGAGGGTGGGTGAGATGAAGCTTGAGCTAGAATCAGATGAGTTGATGACTGCCCGACCAAAGATATTTTCTTCACGATTACCTGTTAAGAGCAGAAGTACCTCAGCTTCCCGAAATGCTGTTAGTCCCTCAAAAGAAAGTAAGGAACATTTTTTTGACCTTTACAAAAACTCTATTGAATTCTTTGAAGAGATTAGCGATGAAGCTTCCAAGTTAGTGGATAGACTTACACAGTCAGAGAAAGAACAAGAACTAGTTTCAGATGATGAAAGTAGTAGTGCCCTAGAAGTTTCGGTTATTGAAAATGTGCCATCCATTGAGACCCAGCAGTCACTTGCCGAGGACATCTTTGACACCAGGCCCATTTGGGATGAGTCTATTGAGACTCTGATTGAGCGTATTCCTGATGAAAATGTCCCTGATCATGCTGAAGGTATTTGCCAGCCATTGGAATTCCCTTTGCTACGCATGTCATAAATTGCAAGGTTTTGCTTGTTGTTTCTTCTCTTTTACCCCTGGCCCTGCTTTTGGTGTGTGGTTTGTGTGTCGTTTTAAAAAGCTTCCCATGTTTGTTAATGTGTTCTGTTTGAGCTCTGTTTGTTTTGTGTTTTTTATGTATTTTACTGTCCCTGAAACAATCTCAAGATTGCACACTGCAAATGTTCATGGAAAGCATAAATAAAACAAAATAAGCCTTTTCATATTAAAAACACACACTTGCTAATGTTCTTTTAACACTAATAATTAAATATAACATTATTTCACTTGTAGTACAGCTGACCATGCAAGTTTTAGTTTTTGATTTTTCATCACTCTACTTGAATCTTTTTAATGAAATATTTTTGACACAGAAAAAGACAGGTAAGATTACTATAATTCTGGATATGTAGATCCATTTATATGTATCAAAGTTATTAGAATCTAGAAACTTATTGATCTTTGCTTCCATAATTAACTGAAGGCTATTTTCAAATACTGGATTTATGGATTCAGTTCTCTAAAATTTAGAGAGGAATTTTCATATATATTTTTCTTAAGAATCCACTCCTGTAATAGTACTATAGAGTACTAAGGAAAAATGGTAGTGGAACTCTGAATATATTTCCGAATAGGCTTTTTGAAGATCTAAAATACATTCATGGGAAAACAAAAACTCAAACTCTGCTGATATTGTCTTGGCTTTTGGATATATCCACTTTTCCTGCTGCTTTTATGCACATTTTCCCCAGAGAAGTTTGTGCTTGCTTTTCCATGCCTGCTTTTGTGAAGGAGGAAAAATTTGAGGGGAAAAAGATGAAAATTTGGGCTCAATATATTATTTAATATACCATCCCAAGATAATAATTCATAATTTGTTTTAACTGTTTGAAACTGTGTGGCTTAAAAATGTAGCTCAGTGTTTGAGAGGAAGACATAGAGGCTGATCCTAGAACCACAAATGTGCATCTAATTTGTTATTAACCAAAGTAGCATGGAAAAATGAAATTTCTGCCCCCCAAAATATCTACCTTCCCTTTGTTTTATTTTATTTAAAATAGATGGGAACTTACATAAAATTTAGGACAGTGTTTCCAATAACTTATTCATGCATATGTTTGAAAGCCATTTTTAATGAAATGCTGAAGAGTAGAATATTTTAAGTCTAGTCAATTATCAAGACCTTTTAGTTCACTTTAAAGCAGCTACTGTTCTAAAAACACTGGCCTATTTTATGGAGACTCCTTTCATTCTCTTCCCCCCCCCCCCATATCTTCAAACAAATAAACAATTGTCCTATTAATCTTATTTTAGAACAACAAGATGATCAGGAAAGAATAGAAGAAAGACTAGCACATATTGCTGATCATCTTGGATTCAGCTGGACAGGTAAAGTATAATCTAGTAGAGATCACAGTTGTTAATCTGTCTTCTTGCCAGAAACAACCGTTTCTTCATGTTTGCTTATTCCAGGGCCATGCAACCTTATGTCTTCCAGTTATTTTTGAGTACAACTCCCAACATCTCTGAACATGCTGACTGGACAGGTTGAACTTGTAGTTCAAAAATTCTAATAGCAATCCAGTTCTTCCTTTGGTTTTGACTCTTCCTTGAGTCTTTCAGTAAAATGCACTGAAGATTTAATCTTATTGGCATGGTATAGGTTTAATTGGTATAGGTGTGTATGCTATCTTATTATATAAGTATGTATATATACACATGAAGTTACAACACAATAGATCTGTGTTATAAAATAAGTATTTACTGTTATTATAACTATTATTAACATTGATCTTTGCTGCCTCACAGTGATTCACAATATGCCAAAATACAATAAAAGGCCCACAGTAAAGCAAAAGTACCATGCATGTTCATAAAAAAATGAGAAACATCCATTAGTATTTTAAATAAACAAATTGACATCTAAATAGCAAATTTTCATCACTTCCAAAGTCCCAAAGTCCTTCTGGAAAAATTCAGTGTTTAATAATTTCCAAAAAGCTATCACCAAGGGGATCAGGCTAACATAATGGAAAAATAGCATTTTCTGATCTCACGCAAACATCCTTCACAAAATTAGGTTATCAGTAGGACCTCCTTGGACAGGCTGAATCTGGAGTTAGTGATCCTGGTGATACCTAGGTACAAAACCACATAGGGCTTTAAAAAATTGAAAATAGCACTTTGAATTGTACCCAGAAACCAGTGCACGGCCTGCAAGATACTGTAGATATACAGTGATCATAGCAACTAGCATCAGTCAACAAGCAAACTATATTTTGGATGAGCTGCAGCTTCCAAGTGATCTTTCAAGGAAGCCCCACAGTACAATGCAAAAGTATATTGTTTCAGCAAAAATATAATCCATGTTTTTATTATTTGAATAGAAAGGAAAGGCACCATTATAGATAATAAATAAATAAATAATACATCTTTCACTTTGTGAGATGTACTAAATGCGAATGAACTGTTTTGCAGATAGTAGAAAACCATGTTAGCCCATGTACTTAAGGCATGATACAGATGTATTATTGCTGCTTTGAGATTAATCTTAATGGAAACTAAGCTGTGTTTTTAAAACAACAGTTAAATGTAGTTTGAACACATGAATAAGTCTTCCCTAAAAACAATAGAACGTTAGTTTCGTAATTAAGCAGAATTCATAAAAGATCAAGTACAGGAGATGGCAAATTTTTTACAACGTTGGACTCCATTGTTTTTATCATTTTTACAGGGAGCATGGAGGTGATGCAATGATATCCCCAGAATGGCAGGGTGAACGTTGTGCCATTTATCCAAATTTAGGAGACTGAAGATATTGTAAAAGTAGAGTAGATGCATTACACTTATTGGAGTCTTAATGTACCTATTTGAATTGCACACCCATCATTTAACAATTTGCCCACAAAAGTTGATGGCTCTAGGATGGGAGCTGTAGAGGGTGAAAAAGAGGGGTACAAAGGATGCCACCCCTGATCCTGAAGCTGCAGAGAACACTTCAATTTAATAACATGATGGTGATCGCAAGCAAGTGCAGTGTAGTGATTATAACTGGATTGCAACCGAATAAGTCATAGGTTCCAAGTATAACTTTAACAGTGTCCCATATCTACAATAAAGAAAAATATTGTCTACACCAGTGTTGTCCAAACTTGGCCACTTTAAGATGAGTGGACTTCAACTCCCAGAATTCCCATGGCTGGCTGGGGAATTCTGGGAGTTGAAGTCCACTCATCTTAAAGTGGCCAAGTTTGGACAACACTGGTCTACACACTTGACAAAGCTGTTAAATACTATCAGATTTACCTATCTACATACCTGTCTCAGTATATCTTATTGTTTTTACTGGGTTATTCTAAGGTGAGTAGAGGATTGTAATCTAAAAGTAACAGTCAAGTGATAAATGTTGTAAAGAATTGCAACTGGCCAAAATTATTTGAATACTTTGTGTTTACAGAGCTAGCAAGAGAATTGGATTTCACTGAAGAACAAATTCATCAAATTCGAATCGAGAATCCTAATTCCCTTCAGGATCAGAGTCATGCACTACTGAAATATTGGCTGGAAAGAGATGGAAAACATGCTACTGGTATATTTATTTTAGCAGTTACCATCCCTCACTCTTCTTCCATTCTGACAGCCAAGTGCAGTGTTCATAAGAGAATGCATGTGTCATACAAAAACGAAAGCAATACAGTATAAAGCTACTACAATACACCCAGGCACACACATACCGTATATGGATTTCTGTAGATGATAATTATCTGTGATCTAATCTCCTATCTCTAAAAGTAGCTGCACGGTTGAGACCAACCTATTTGAGACTATGGCACCGATGAAGAAGAGTTCTAATATTTATCTTTACCATTTTCTCAGTGATATAGAACTGTTTATATCCGAATGATATAAACCAACATGCTCGCAGTCTGTTTGTATGCTTCTCTCGGACGACAATAATAACTTGAAGGTAGCATGGTTTTAAAATAAAACTGATGCAAGTAGAGAAGGATAAACCTGTTTTCCTGCCCTGCAATCTATTTATCACTGGCCTACTTCTAAACAATGTACTGTAGATTCCTGCACCTCCTAGTCCTGGAACATTTAAAATGGGAACTTGGCAATAATGTATTGGTAGTAGCCATCAAAGAATTGATGTATTCAGTGATTCCTAACCTGGCAACTTCCAGATGTGTGGACTTCAAGTCCCAGAATTCTGAGCAATGCCTATGTGGACTGGGGTATTCTGGGAATTGAACTGCACATATATAGAAATTGCCTAGATTGGGAAACGCTGGTCTGTACCTTTTATGCACAGTGTTCTGGCTGTTGCTTTTCACATACTTGTATGCCAATTAATATTTTTCCTTTATTAACTCACTATAAAGTGTAGGGGTTGTGTCTCAATGTTGCATATAAACTATTTGCTATTTGCTATGTGCAATTTCCACTTTCAAAGCAACTGTATCTGCATAATCTCCAGGTCAATTCTGTGTATTCCCCAGGACGTCTTGTGCTTGTACATACTCTATGTACAAGCACAAGCTCTATGAATGGATATATCTTTCCTTCCTAATATGGTTACCAAACATTAATAGGACTCTTCCAATATTTTTTTTTCTGATAGGTAGATGATAGATAGGGGATGTGGATAGAACTCTTTCATAATACATTTTTATTCATTATTTTTATTTATTTATTTATTATTTATTTATTAAATTTATATAGCTGCCTATCCCATTTGTGATTCTGGATAGCTTACAGTTAAAACATAGATAGTACCAGTATGTTATTAGCTACTTCATCCCTAAGAAATAATCTCATTTAAGCAATTACATTAGCTAGTATCTTTCTACTATTACGTACAGGTAGTCCTTATTTAGTAACCACAATTGGGACTGGCAACTTGGTCATTAAGTGAAGAGGTCACTAAGTGAAACCATGACTATGCTTATGATGTTACTTCAGGTTTCCTTTGCTTTACAGAATTGCAAAGGTGGTAAATGTGAGGACTGGTCATAAAGTTACTTTTTCATCACCGTCATAACTGCAAACGGTCGCTCAACAAGGCAGTCGCTAAGCAAGGACTACCTATATTGCTATAGACTCCTAGCTACGTACTTCCTATTGGAATGAAGGGACATATCACTAGCAGTGCAGCTTTTTTGGCTGCTTTCTTCAGAAGTGTGGATAACTTGTGCTAAGTTATCACATGGTCACCCTTTCCATATATCATGCTCTGAATGTGTACGGTGGGATAAATGCTACTTGGAAGATTTATTTTTAAAAAAAAACTATTTCTGGAGGCAATTCATATCCTTCCCCAGGAATATAATCTGACAACTAGAGAGATAAAAAGAAAGAAAAATAAGTAAAGACTGTTTTTCAAGTGGTTAGAGGCACAGTCTTATACTCTACCCTCCTACTGGCAGATGTCACAGCAGTTATGTAGGAACTGAGTGGATAACATTAACTCTGCTGCTATTGACATATGTACAGATTGTTAAAAATAAATGCTGTCTCTTCCATAACACAGATTCAGGTCTTACAGAGTGTCTTAAAAAAATTAATCGAATGGATATTGTTCATCTAATGGAAAGTAGCATGGAAATGTCCCGAGATCATGGTCGCACCTATGCAGAAATTGAGCAGACAATGGTACTGGATCACAGTGAAGGTAAGAATATGCTTGCACATCCATGCTTATTATACGATAACTCATTGTTATCAAATAATAGCCATCAGTATCACTGAGATAACCATCAGTTATCCCATACCATAGAGAGCATTCCCATCAGTTCATATAGGAATAAATACAAAGCTTTTCAATATTGTAGTAGTGATAATCAGAAGTGAATCATCCTGTGCTATATCACTGAATATAGAGAGATCAAATAGCTTATATGTATATTGAAATCCTGTCTATATGGTGTTTTATAGATAGGTTTGATAGAAATCACTAGCAAGTTCTTAAATTTGAACATATGGCATGAACAGTAATTTAATTACTGTTAAATGTAACAAACTTTTAATTTATATTTGGAAACTACTCAGTGTGGGGAGTTGCTTGTATATAGGATCTTTTAGCCTGAAAACTTTGCTCTACATGATATCACTACAAATCTGCATCTAGATAGAAATTACTTCATTTATAAAGATTAAATGATTGTTGTTTTACTTTGTCTTCAGGGTTCTCTGCTCTTCATGAAGATCTATGCAGCACAAAAGATAAAAAGGAGGAAGAATATTCCTTTTCTAAAGACAGTGAGCAATCTGATCATCCTCCCCTTGTTTCAGAAGAAGACCTTTCTGTCAGCTACTCACCCTTGCATGAAGGCACATCTAAGGCTGAGGCAGAACTATCTGTGGTAGAACTACTACACCAAACACAGAAAGATCATGTGAAAGCTGAATTCTCAGGGAAGCCTCATGAGCTGACAGAAGATTCACCTACTACACAGGAGTATGTGTAAGAATTCTACAGTGGGGCAAAATGTACAGTAATAGGGAATACTTATTGCATAGAGATCATGTTACATGACCAAGCAACAAATGCAAATTTTGCATGATTAGAAATCCTTCAACTTTGTCAAGAAAAAAATAAATGAGCTAAATAATTTCTAAAATTTCAGAGAAAAATAATCTATATATGATTGATATATCATTTAAAAATATTCTTGGACTTACTAATTTAAATAGAAATAAACCATAGAATTATTTATGATTTATTATGTTTCTAAACATTTGTCAAATTTTTGAGTATGTTTTTAGTATGGCAAAATACTCAATTCCTAGTGGCATCATTGTCATATCCATCTAGTTTTCTTGGCAACAATCTGATCTAGAAGTGGTTGGGCATCTGGGATGTTTTTCAACTTCTCAGTCTCCCATCTGAGTAAACCAAGTCAAACGCTGCTCAGCTTTTTGAGATCAGCCAAGGTCATCTAGATACTGAATTATTGGGTTAAAGTTTCACTGAGGAGGTGACAGTGCTACCATGAACGGAGTGTCAATCAATAAGAGTCCAAAGATACCCAAAGTGAATAATCCTTGAGTTTTCCTGTTCCTAGTCCCAGAAATACACAGATGATTTTTAGAATAAAAGCACTCATGTAATATTACCCTGAATTAAATAAGCACAAATAGACAATTACTTTGGTACATGTGACAAACTGGAAATTAAACCATTAATGGAATATTTTCATTGATACTTTTTTTCCTTCTGCTGTTATCATGTGGTGGCTGATTATGGGATTGTGGCCAAGAATTCAGGGAGGCCAAGTCTTTTTTAAAAAGGGGAGGAAATTGAGGAGCTCTTTTCTATTAGAAAGTCCCACCACTCTTAGTCAAAGTGGATCATAATGGATTGCTGGAAATGTAGACTGGTTTTGTTTAAGACAAATTACCACACAAAATATTGTTGCATGTCTGTTTTTGTCTGATGATACACAGTTTATTTGAAAATAAGTCCTAATATACAGTATTTCCAAAGAAATATGAAACTTGTAAAATATCAGATGTGTAGTCATGACAATGAACATTCAATGAGTATTGAATTCTCACTTGTATTCTTACTCAATTGTATCCCTTTTTATTCATTTCAGAACGTTATGTGCCACTTTTCAAAACCAAGTGGCTTTATAATAAATCTTATTCCTCAAAGAAAGTGAGGACTAGAGAAAGTAATCATTTGTTTCCTTGAATCTTTATTAACAGTGTCACAACTTCTGGAACAGATTTGACACAAGTGCCCCAAAATGTTAAAACAGCCAGCATTGTCAGTGACAAGTCTGGGGATTCCACAGCAGGATGTGTGGACCTGGAAAGGCCATCCTTTCATACTCCAACATTTAGTGATCGAACTGATTCCCCCATTGTGGAAGAACCTGAAGACCATCACTTCCACCAAGAAGATACATATCCAAGGAAAAATAGCCTGGTGATTGTTGAATCCACTGATGAACCGCCTGAAAAATTAGAAAGATATGAAGAAGAATTGTTAGAAAAAGTAAGTTGCAACAATAATATGATGTATCAAGTAGTGTCCTTGGAAGGATTTATGATTGGGAAGAAGGAAATCTTTAACATAATCTTATTTAGTACTCAGAACAATACACGCAGATAATAAGAAACAGGGCTTTTCACACACAATAGATTAAAAGACTGTTCTAAGAAAAGAAAATTGAAAGACAGATGCACTGAAAAATGCAAGGCAGAAACACAGAAGTGAAGAGAGAGAAATCTGACTAAAAAGCTGCTATCAGCTGAGTAAGAACAGAGTAGGCCTGAACTGAAAAATCTGAAATGGATTTAAGAAGGATTCTTTGGAAAGGAAAAAAGGAAAAAAACATAGCAAGATTAAGATACAATATTATTGTGGTATATGATCACTGTATGGGAAGGAAAAAAAGGTAGCAAATATTCTGACAGCTTTTCCAAACATGTATATTGGCAGCAAAATAAGCATTTGTTCAAACTATACACTTTTCACTGGCCCTTTTATTTCTACAGAGAATGCATTAGGAATTGCATTGTGAATGAAAATGTACTTTTGTTCCATGGCAATTGGGAATTGTCAAAACCTTTCTTAAAAAAAAAAATCAGTTAAATCAGAAAATAATAAAAGCTGCACAATTCTTTTTTTTCCAAAGAGGTATTTGGGAACATTTAGGAGCATGCATGGAGCAGCTGTCTTTGAATGGAAAAGCAGCTTTATCCAGATGTGTGTGGCTACTTTGGAAGCTATCCTTGACCATATCTGCATGTTCGTACATGCCCAAGTATTTCACTCACTGGGGAAAATGAAATGAACTGGCTGTACAGGCACAAATACATGGGAACAGTCAGGAGCAGCTTCTGAAGCAATCGCACAAGCCTGAAAAAAGAATGGCTACTTTAACCTGTAAAAAGAGGTATTTCACTGAACCACTTCTTTCAAAGGTTTTGCTCACCTCTAGAAAATAATCCATTTTTTTCCTTTGAAAACTCGGTTACAATGTTTGGATTGTCCAATATAACCGTGACCCAAATATCAGCATCCCACCTATAGTCCTTCACAGCTACCTGGTACTTTGAAAGTTGCCACCGTGGCATCTTAGTCATCATTGTAAGCCTCTAAGAATCCTGTCCCAAGTGTCGTTGCATATGAATCACAACAGCAAATATGGAATGGACAGATTTTATTTCTAGGATCTTTAGCTGAAGATACTGCTGTTGCAAAGGTGAAAAAGATTTTGAAAATATCCCAGAACTATTTCAATCAAAATTAACAGTGTTTTCTAAGTGTAAAGGAATTCTATCTCTATTCACTGGCTAAAAAATAGCAGCCAATACTTTTTAGTAATTATTCAGTAACTGAAAATTACAATATAATCTAGTTCCTAATTAAACAAGTTGCTGGAAATTCTTATCTGATTAGTCAAACTGGGTTTATGGAAGATGAAGTTTTAAATATATCTGCATTATTCAAACTGATACACTGCTCTTAGTACATGGTATCAAAAGAAAGTTGGCGGCAGGTTTTCCAAGATTGCCACAGGCTAAGATGTCATTGGATATTCAAAAAAGATTTCAGTATCTTATGTTCAGCCCAAAGAAAGAAAGAAGTAGTGTAGCATATTTTGTAAGGTATCTCATTCCAGCAAGCATTGGTATGGTGTTCATTTTGTTATTAGAAAAGGGCCCAAGTATTCATTCATATGTACAGTACCAGTATGATGAGAGCAATGCTTCCATGCTTCCACTAGGAGCTAGCAGAGGAATTAGGTGAGCTGGAGGTCAGCTCAGATGAGGAAGAGATGGTAACTACCAGGGTCGTTCGCCGCCGGGTGATTATTCAGGTACAGGAGCA
This sequence comes from Liasis olivaceus, assembly GCA_030867105.1. Lineage (NCBI taxonomy): Eukaryota > Metazoa > Chordata > Lepidosauria > Squamata > Pythonidae > Liasis > Liasis olivaceus. The sequence continues at coordinate 24,236,448 of CM061354.1, forward strand.
TTGAACTATTGCACGTATCAGTGGCAATTATGTCCTGGTTATACTTCCAGAACCCCCCCTTTTCCCAAAGGCCTGTTCCTGAAGCACTCCCTTGGCTGACAATGCACTGGTGAATTTGGCATGTCTCTGGATAATGCATGTCCATTGATTAACACAAATATTTTTCCAATTTGATTTGGAAAGTCAAGGAATGGAAATCCAAATGGTGGACATTTAATTTGCATTTTGAGAAAGACTATCCCCCTGACAGGGCAAATGGTTTGATTTGCTGCTTCAGCACCACCTCCTAGCCAAATTCTTTCTTCTTCCAAGTTTGCATGCTTTTAAAAAGGATTTATTTGCAAAACGTTTAATAGAGTTGGAGCAATTTACTTCAGTGCTTCTTGCTTAATTTATGCTGTTGTTGTTTTAACCAACTAACTTCTGTTATGCAGTTTATTTTAAATAGCTAGTTATTTTTTCTGAATTCTGTTCTTTGTTCAATAGGCTGATGATGTGCCTGAAATGCCACCAGAAGCTGTAACAGAGGAACAGTACACTGATGAACACGGCCATATTGTGGTGAAGAAGGTATTCAGCTGATGATTTCATGGGGGAAGTATAAAGAGCATTAATTATATTTGACCCATTTTCAAGTGTTGCAGAGTTAAACTGAGGAACATGCCACTCTAGGACACTTAAACATACGTAACAAGGAAATCTTTTTTGGGAAGTGAGAATTTAGGCTCTATGTATATCACAGCTACTTTGCATGGGATAAAACAAACCATTTTATTTGTATATATTTGTATGATCTTTTTTCTTCATTTTGACAAAATAGTTTCTGTAGGAATATTTGCAAAATCATGGGAGTAGAAGCATGTTACAATAGGCTGTAATGTACTCAATAATATATATCACGTGATGGATATATTAAAATTGCTTGAAATAACATTTTGAAGTTCTAATTCTTAATTGAAATTGTGCCTCATATTACCTGCTAATGTAATAACAAGTTAAGGTTTATTTGGGTATGCAAACAGAGAGAGAATGCTGGATATTTTAAAGGACAAATATGACTGCTATGATTTAAAATCCAACCGCATGGTAACAGAACTCTTGATGAACATGCCACCCCACTAGGTCACTAGGAAGATCATCAGGAGATTCGTTTTGCCAGATGGAACAGAAAAAGAAGAAGTTGTGATGCAAGGAGAGCCTCAAGAGCCCATTACACTGGAAGAGGGAGATAGTTATTCCAAAGTCCTAAAGCGGGTGGTGTTGAAGAGTGACAGTGAACAATCAGAGGTTAGATTATTTATTTTTTTGCCACGGTTTTATTTGTTGAGAATTCTCAAAATTGGCACTAGTATTATCCTAACAGAAATTACTCTGACAATTGCATTTATTTGTAAACTTTGTTCCATAAGGCTCATTTGCATGTGCCTTATTTAAACTATTTTGTGTTTTTGTTTTTAATGTTGATTGTTGTTCACATTTTTAAATTAATTGGAAGATGGATTTTATTGGGGGGCATTTGAGTGTTGAATATGGTTTTATGTTTTTGTTGGATGGATTGAGTTCTTTGTATAATAAATAAATAAGGGGAGATTCACACAGGGGCTGCACACCTAAGCATGCAGAACTGTAAGGCAGTTTGAAAAAGAGGTGACCGAATCCTGTGACTGGCTCATCACAGAGATTTTTCTACTTTTCTCCCTAAAACATTTTTGTGTTGGAAATAGAAACACAACTGGAAAATTAAAAGGTTACAAACATAACTACATTCTGAAATAGACATACTAACACAGTAACAGAAACATAACTTTTGCAGGCAGAGAGCTAGTTAATTGCTGAATGGTAGGACCAGTTAATACCATAAAGTCATTTACGCTTTTAATTTATGTTTTTTACTGCATGCCAAGCTTGACTTTGAAATACAACACAGGTAGTTAGGGAGAACTCTTTAGCCATTGGCATGATTAGGCTTGCATGGCTGAAAGAGAAAACCATGCATTCTGTTTTTGAGGTTTTGTTTTATTTTATTTTTAAGTTTTGCTTTCAAGTCAGTCTTGACTCCCAGTGACTAGACAGGCATATTCAATGTTGGCAACATTTTCAGAAGTGGTTTGCTGTTGACTTCTTCTTAGGGCTAAGAGAAGAAGACCCAAAATCACTTGCTTGGCTTCTGGGCTCAAAGCAGGAGTAGATCTTAGATCTTCCAATCCCTAGTCCAGCACTTTAACCAATTGGACCAAGCTGGCTCTCATTTTTGAGATAGGTCATGTTTTACAATATCTAAATCAGATTAGATGAATAGCTGAAAGAACTAGATACACTTTCCTGTGGAAAGTTTTGTGATAAAGTTACTGATTCATTCAGTTCTTGGAACATGTTGTAGTTGGGAGCTAGACTTGTTAAAAAATTTATCTACAATTTGTATATTCATTTTACTGAAGAAGCCAAATGAATAAGTAGCAAGATTATGTTTTGGGCATATCTAATCACCCAATAACCTTGGTTCTGGCATAAGCATCCAATATTCGTGAAATCTTTTTCATAGATGACTTTTTCTGAGCCCAGTGTTTTATCAAGTGCCTCAGAATTCCAGGCTGAACCAGTGGAAGGCCGCAAGGTCAGCAAAGTTATAAAAACTACCGTAGTGCATGGGGAGAGAATGGAAAAACATCATGGAGATTCTAGTTTAGCAATGGATCTTCCATCAGCCAAAGAGGACTTTGAAGAGGTGAGATATTTTTATGTTTTTGGCAACACTGCAAGAACTGCAGTAGTACTAAGGGCAGAAACATATATATGTACATACAGAAATCATTAATAGCTAACTGTAATGAAGCAAATGTGGAGTTTTGATTATAGAAATGTATCCTTTTTCAGTATGTTTAGAGAAACTCAATATAAACATTCACAAAGCCTTTTCATCCATCTGAAAAAGACCTGAGAATATCATCTAATGGAACCTAACGAGAGATCACTCTGGATCTTAATTTTAGGTCTTATACAAAGCTGCGAAAAGTGCTTTGCTATGCTTTGATGATGCTTTAAGCAAATCATTCATCTGGAGCTGCTTTGAAAAGCAGTGCTGCCACCCCACTTCTCGAGAACAAAGCAAAACCATCATATTCCTTCACTCACTGTCTCTTCCAGGATATCCAGCAGCTGAAAGGAACTTTTATACTGAGGTAGCACATACTTTGTGCATGCACAGAAGCCTTTTCTGCTGCTTCCAATTAGTTCAGTTGACCACTTCCAATATCTCATTAAAAGGAAGAGATACAGGAAGAGGCCCTACACATACAGGAACATTTTCTACCTACAGAATCTGCCAATAGAAGCAACTGAAACAAAAATGCTTCATCAAGACAAATCATATCATCCCCACTCCTTGACAAGGCCAATTGGGGCCAGCATGCCTAGGCATGTTCATTACTATACAGTGAATTTAGCTGGAACCTTTCAGAATTTCCACATTTTTCCAGACAAAAGGAGAATCAGGCTTCCCCAGTTTGGAACTAATTGTATAGCAGGACTTCGAAGTTTATCAAAGATTAGTAAGTATCAAACTTTTTCCAGATACATTTGGAGCAGGATTGCAAAATCATGATATCTAATTTGATTAAAAATATTATCCAGTATTGGATGAATAAATAGAGGATAGATAATTTCTGCTCAGATAGGAGGGATGTCAGCACCACCCTCTTTTTACCATATTTCCAGATTGAACAAGAAGCACCATTTTTAGATTGGATGAATTTAAATGCAGCATGCAAAACCACAGTGGAAGGCATCATAGTTGAGGGCTATAGGAGAGAAATCTCCAGTACAAATGTACTCTAACAATACAGCTCAATTTACAATTGGGGTTATTTTACTCATAAATCAAAAGAGCAGAATTTGTAACTGGAAAAGAAGGATTAACATATAAAACTTCCACTCAAAGTATAGGAAATATAATTTATGGCTTGAGTGTTTATATCCCATTTGAAATGTATATGTGATAAGGACAATCTTGGATCAAATCACTTGTCTAAGTGCCTTTTTTCTAATGAGCAAAATCCCAACTGTTAGTAAGATTGGGGCTCTTTCTGCCCTCTCTGAGTTTCCTCAAGAAGAAACGGCCTTGTTCTTCTCCACAAGAGGTCATTTGTTCTGAATTAATTCTCAGTAAGAGTAGATGCTATTGTTTGGCACACATTTCAAAATTCTTATTAAGTACAGAAGATGCAGCTATGTAATTAATACTTTATATATATATATATATATAATTTTTCTCATTGGTTGTTCTGATATTTTAGCAGGTTGGTATAATTAAGTTGTATTTGGGGTCTTTTATGCTACAGTTATGCTTCCTGTTTTACTTTAGGCCCTGAGTTACATAGGTAACAAAATGAAAATTGAAGTCCCCCCATTAGTAGAGAAAGAGGTCATGAAAGAGGATGGTTCGCTTATTAAAAGGTTTGAGTTGGCATGACACTGGCCTGTTCAGTGGCCAAAGATTTAACAGACTAACCGTAATAGTATTTGAGTAAAATAATGTCAGCTTGCAGTCTCAGTGTCCTAAGCATTACCTGGAAACTAACATACTTTGTAGAGGAAGGGAGAATCAACTGATGGAACAAACAGTTGTTTTGGAAATAGATGAACTACAATTCTGATTCTAAGTTCTTATTATTAGAATTGTAGAAACATTTTGCATGACATATTTAACTACGTTGTGTGGAAGTCAGTATGTCACGAGAACAGGAAAACCTGGGAAATGACATGCTTTAGCTTTAGGTCCAACTCCAAAAAGGCCCAATTTTTTTGGGGGGGGGGCTAAACTAAAGCCCCCAATAAATGTCCATGTCACTGAAACTACTTACCTGGAATTAATTATGATTCCAGTGCCATTGCTACTACCATTTCAAATGTTCATATCCACAACGATATAGGCAGAATATATCCTATAGTGTATAGAAATGTGTGGGAGGGTAACCCTCCCACCTCTGCCTGTGCTGACTCCAATTTCACTACAGCTGCTTTTTAGGCATTAATTTTTGTTTAAAAATATTGAACGAAGGACTATCCATGCTTCCCAAAGCTGTCAAGTTTTTAACATTTGTTGAAATTCCATTTTTTGTAATTGAGACCTATTGGTTCAGCCTAAATTTTGTTGAAACAAAGAACACATTTGCTCTGACAACGTGAAGAGGACTATTATATTATATAATATTATATAATATTTGAATACGAATACCTTAATTGTCTTTTATACATGTTATACATACCCAATTTCTTCAATATTTAAATTGCCTCTCAGACCTTTGAGCACAGTTCCTAAGCCCATGGATCCCACCATGCCATTTTGACAATATAACTAGGAATATTCATGAGTTGAACATCAGAAATAGAAGGAATGATGAAATGCTTTTAGTAATGCATTAATAACAATATAATTAAATTTTTTAAAAAATCAAATAGTTAAACATCCTAGTTCATCTATTTCTTGAGGCTTGCTGTGAGACTCAAAGAGCCTGATATTTGTCCCCAAAAACTCAGAAGTCAGCAGAGGATATCTCCATGGGGTAGGCTGTGGATCTCAAGGAATATAACTGAAGGGAAAGAACTGTCTTTTACACCTAATAAATTACTTTTGTGATGTAATTCTGGGTGATTACTGCAGAAATCTCTTACTTGAAGAGAAGTAGTAGCAAAAAATACTGAATGACACATTTATTTATTTATTTATTTGGATTCCATCTTCTTGTACATGAGGTACTTTGGAGTAAAATCTTTAAGTATGGGGAGGAATGACAAAAGGCAGGTTTGTAGTGAGGGATATGGTTGCCCTTCTATCATTTATCTTGTTAATATTTCCCTGTTGCAGGACATTCAAATTATAAGGAATGTTCAAATTAGAACATTCAAATATAGCATGACAAAGGCATTGATGTTACAAAGCAATAATGTCTGCCTAAGTATTCTTTTCCCAGTAGCAGGAAGGGAAAAAAAACCTTTAAAAAACACATTTATAACTGAAAGTTTCTGACTGGTAACATTTTTGCATGTTTGTATGATTTTCACAAGTTTTTAACATCTGTATGAAAGCATGCATTTGTAACATCCAGTCCTAAAAGGGGTATATATCTTGGGTTGTTGAACAAAACAACTTTTAGTACCATGAGGATTAAATAATCTTTTGTGCTGGATTCCAAGCCTTAATGGCCTAGAATTCAGTTCATCAGATGCTGAAATGCATAAATGAGTGTGGTGATATTATTTTTCCCCACCTTGTTTTACAAGAGTACATGCATGTATATTTACATAAAAGTTCAAACAGTACAAAAGACAGTTTAAACTATCCTGTTCTCACTCTACATAGTATTGTGACAAAATTTGCACTGGCTTGACTTGTTGATCTTAGTAAGAAGCAGGCTACAGTCTGTACCTACAATCCATTTAGACAACCACTTCCTTCCTGCCTGTGAAAGTCTATGCCATAAGAAATTTCTCAAGAAGTTACAAGTTGCTGACACTTTAATAAGGTTACCAGTTTAAACCTTGATTGTAAATTTAGGCTTGTGTCGTGAAAGTGTAGCATAAGAAAGGATTTAAAAAAAAAATTCATTGATACTTCACCTATACATATTTATTCAGCACTTTTCCTAGCTCTTTCAAGTCTTTTCACCTACAGGAATCCAAAACTCATGCTAGAATTTTAAAATGAAAAATAGAATGCAATTTCCTTAAGAAATCCTACAAATATATTCATTGCCCTTTTGACTCCTTATAGGACAACAATGAGTAAAGCTAGTACACAGAAGAGGACTGTGGTTAAGGACCAGTATGGAAACCGGATTCATGTGGAGCTGCTGGAGGACACACCAGAAGCGCTACCCCAGGATGACCTTCAGCATGACCTTCAGCAACTATTAAGGCATTTCTGCAAAGATGAGCAGAAGAAAGAGGCCAAATGAGATGCTGCTAAATCTCACCCACAGACCACCACACATATCCATTAACTATCCAGCTTTATCCAACTTTCTTTTATCATAGGTGTTATTATTTAACATAATCATCAGGGAACACTGCTGTTTCTACTTTGAGCATATAGGGTAGGTTTTTCACTTCATTTCCTTTGTTTCTAAATATCTGTAAGCTAATTTTGTGACCAAAGATCATTCTGGATGATTTTATCTATTCATACTCATAGACTTTGTGCTCTACTGACAGTCTGTCAAACTTGCTATTTTTATTTTTCTTTGCTTTTGCATCAGATCCATAGACACATCAGTTTCTTCCACAGGCCTCTTCAAATGACAGTGTACATGTGTTTTTTAAGGAGGTTATTAACTTTAAACTGTAAATAGGTAAAGTGTGTGGATTCACAAGACAGAAAGAAGCACTGCCTATTGCGACTACTTTTAGCATCAGGACTACAAGGTTTGTTGAAGAACAGTTCATGTAATATTGCTAACCCAATCCATTATGACTAGGACATGGATCTACCGAGAACGAAGCAAGTCAGTCCTCCTGTGTTCATAGGACTTCCAGTGTAATGAATTACTTGACGAAAAAGTTTCTGAGAGTCAGAACAAAACCTCAAATTCCAGCTGTTTCCCTTACAGTTGATTGTTTCTTTGCTTCCTGGGAAAGCCACCTCAAGATTTCCTGAAGAAAAATATACCCAGTTAGATATAATGTGCTAGCAGCTCTACTGTGGCACTTTCACATACTGTATTCAAATCTTTTAGATCAGGGACATGAAACTGGGTGCATTCAGCAGTTCTGGTTATTGTACTGTTTTGATCACTCCTTTAACAAACCACGCTGTCTTAGAAGTGGTTGTTTCTGCTGGCCATTGCACTATAGACGTTTTGAAGGAGGAAAAGAAACCCTTACCCTTCAGAAAACCCTTCAGAAAAATATAGTTGATTTATCACATTCTGTCAAGAGTTCTCTTAATCTGGCACACGCATGTGGCACTGGAGTATAAAAACACAGCCTTTCTGTAATCATGCCAGTTTGCTTCTCATCCTTCCTAGCACTGAGCGAGCAGATGTTAACATCCTGTTTGAGGTTTTTCTCCAAAGTTTTACTGATGAGGAGACAGGGATCCACCAAGCATTTGTTTTTTTCTTGCCATTTTATTTATAGTCCTTAACCACCTTTCAAGCATTGTCATGTAAATGTCTGCACTTTGATTTTCCAAGAAGGGCATATATGACCCTGGAATTATTCTGTGGTCTGTACCTAATTCTAATAGTGGTCTGAAGCTCTGTAGCATTTTAACATATATATGTAATTAGATATATATATATATATATATAAAATATATATATATATTATATGAAATGATATACATTTTGAGTCAGTTATTTGATAAACACAAAGTATATTCAGCAATGATGAGTCAGGTCCTCTAGGGCTGAATATTTTTCAAAACCTAGCTAGCCTTTCTTTCTTTAAACAAAAAACGACTCAGTGCTCAGAATGCCGAAAATAAATGTTACAAATGGCACCTCCTCATTAAGTAACAATGCCAAGAGAAAGGAAACATTTAAGGAGGTTTTGGTTTCCTGCTTTAAAAAAAAACCTACTCAGTGCCATGCAAATTTGTTTTGTTGGCAAAGCAGGACACAAGCACTTATGACTGCCAAAATGAAAGGAGACCTAATTGCAGGACACACAATAGCTCATTTCTCATTGTCAAGAACATCACTGTTTAACCTTCAAGACTGGGGCTCTACAAGAAATGCATTTCTGTTGTGTTATTTGCGGTGCAGATGATGTTCTGTGTAACAGCATAATGGCTATTCTCCTTTTTCAGTTTTGAATTTTTGCTGTGTTATCAGAGAACTTGAATACTGTGAGAAGGTGATTTTAAGTTGATAAATCAGCATCTTGTTCCCATGGTGATAACACTTAACTGAATATATCTATGAGGGCATGTATTAAAGATGTAAAACAAACAGCACTAACAATACATAGCTGCAATGTGTACAATGGCTGATTTAATTAAATAAAAATGTAAAAGTGTTAAATGTAGCAATGATAGTATGCTCTCTCTCTCTCTCTCTCTCTCACACACACACACACACACACACACACACACACACTCTTTGGTATTTAGAATGGAAAAATTCCAAATTTAGAATTTGGAAGCCTTAATTGCAAAATTACAATCCTGGCAATGCCTACACTGTTATGGTTAATTTTATGTAAGAGTTAATGAAGACCTTCAAAGTCCCAAAGGGCTTAAATAACTATAGGGTCAATTTCCTCCATTCTGCCCAACTTGTATCCTCAGATCCGAGAAGAGAATTATCTCTACATCCCAACAGTGGCAAAGGCACATTTGATGGGAACAAGGAAAAAGACCACCTCAGAGTAGAACTTCCTTAAGGAGGCAACTTCTCAATGCCTTCTTTTTTAGAAAGACTTTGACTCTAAAGGCAAGGTGAATATGTTATCTGCTATCTCTGCCTGCTGTTACTAGATTATTTTTTGTTATTGGCTTTAGTTTGGTTTTGGTTTTCCTTTAAAATCACTTAAAGAGAATCAAAAACAAGATTAAAACTAATAATGATTTTATTTTGTATGGTTGGCCAACCTGGAGCAGTATGCAAATATAGTATATATTTGTGCATATATACTATACACCATGTATGTGTGTATATATGCACAAATACACATACATATAGTGATGTACAGGTAGTCCTTGCTTAGCAACCACAATTGGGACCAGCAACTCTGTTGCTAAGCAACACAGTCGCTAAGCAAGACATCATGTGACTGTGACTTGCAATTTTATTGCCAGCTTCTCCATTGACTCTGCTTGTTGGAAGCTGGTTGTGAAGCACACAAATGGGCATCACGTGACTGCAGGATGCTGCAATGGTTGTAAATGTGAGGACTGGTCATAAAGTTACTTTTTCAGCACCATTGTAACTTTGGTCCCTAAACAGGGCAGTCATAAAGTGTGATCTACCTGTACAGTGACAGCCAGTGGTACAGCAAGGTAATTCCATCCTTTTCAGCAGAACTCTGGATTTTTGCTGAAAGTCTTGCATACCAGCTGAAGCATTAAAGGCAACTATTTGTCAGTACTAAAAAAAAACAACTTGATAGAAGATGTTAGCTTTGTCTGAACAGCTACAGCATATTAACAGGTAAAGATAGCATCCTTTGAGCTTGCTTGTCTATTCCATATATTTTTATGCTTTAAAAAAAAAATAGCATGGTGGCATCAGTATGTTTGACTATTGTGGATTTCCTTTGCAGTAAATAATGAGACTTGTACTATCTCTTATCAGTTATCATGTGATCTTTAAGATTTTAATCAAAATGTAAACCACGTATAGTTGCCAATGGAAAATGGAATCCTGAATGTGCTGTTCTCTAAGGGAAGCCATTTGATTAAACTTTCTCACATTGATTGATCTGTTTCAATCACATCAACACAAATGCTAGTTTGGGAGAGCACAGGCACAGTAAAATAATTAAGTGTGAAGGAAGTATGGCAAGGATCAAAAAATTCTATTCCAGGATACAGGAAAGGGCAAAATTGTATTTATTTACAAGCAGTGATGAATAACAAATATGTAATGTGAGAAAAAACACTGCTTTGCATTTCTCATAGTCCATCCTTTCATTCTAAACCTGATTTCATATTGATTGATTGATTGATTGATTGATTGATTGATTTGGTTTGATTTGTATGCCACCCATCTCCTCCAGCAGGTGACTCTGGGTGGCTTTATTGAAATGCTTTATTGTATATGAATGTTAGAACAATGCCTGTTTAGCTTTTTTATTCTCCATGAAATCAGTATACCAATGTCAGTATAATGAGAAAAAGAGAGAGGCAGTTTTTAAGACTGGCAATGAAGAAAGTAACCTGAAAGGATAGAGGTACCCCTTAGTTTAGCACATTCAAATCCAGTGCCTTTTATTATTTTTTATTTTATTTTATTTTATTATTTTATTTTATTTTATTTATTTTTTGTGTTATATGGCCGCCCATGTAATATACAATCATTCTGGGCAGCTTACAACAGCAATAAAGATACAGAAATAAAACAGTGTTAACAAACATCAGACTTTGCCCCATTCTAGCTACATGTTTTCTGGGCTCAACCACACTAGCTCAGGTTAGAAATAGAACTTGAGAATTCTGGGTGCTACAGTCCCAGTGTACAGTGGGAGTATCAAGATACGAACGCCCCATCTTACGAAAATTTCAAGATACGACCAGCTCCGGCCACAAAAATTTACCTCAACATGCGAACTCCGCCTCAAGCTACGAACCGGATCCCGGCCATTTGCCCTGCTGCCAAGTGGTCGCGGCTTCCAAGAGGAAGTGCTAATGAAATCTGAGTGCGAGGACAAAAGCCCAAGGAAAGCAATGCAGAAAGAGGAAGTGCTAATGAAATCTGAGCGCGGGGGGGGGGGGAAGCTCCCACTCCCGGCTGTGCGTGTGCGCTGATATTGCTTTCACTGTGCTTTTGTCGCTATGGAGAAAGGAAAAAGGAAAAGGAAAAGCCATTTGCCCTGCTGCCACGTGGTCGCGGCTTCCTGTGGGCGAGATCGCGGTAGCAAGGAGGCGTTCGGTGAGGCTTGTGGTGTGTTTTGTGGCGTTTGGAAGGTTTTTGGTGTGCTTGTCAGCATGGCTCCAAAGAAAATGCAGAGTGGGCTTGGCAAGAATAAGGCTTTGCAGCTAAGAGGCAAAGAAGAGAGGAAACCCCTGAAGGAGATCTCCCTGAAGTCCCTTTGGAGGGGGACTCTCCCTCCAAACAATAACTGCCTCCCCACCCCATTCTCCCTCTTCATACTGTGCTTTTTTTCATGTTTTTGTGGTTTAAAAATAAAATGCATATGTTTCAGAACTGTTTGTATTTACATTGAACCTTATGGGGAAATTTGCTCTTTCCTTTGGCCATAGCCCTTGGCCTGGTGATTGCTTTCACTGTGCTTTTGTCGCTATGGAGAAAGGAAAGAGCGCGGAGGAATCAGTGGGGTGGGGAAGCTGCCGCTCCCGGCTGTGCGTGCGCGCGACATAAGCCTTTCCCTCCAGCACGCTGATATTGCTCTCACTGTGCTTTTGTCGCTATGGAGAAAGGAAAGAGCGCGGAGGAAACAGTGGGGTGGGGAAGCTCCCGCTCCACTGTGCGCGCTACATAGGCCTTCCCCCCCATTCCTTTCACTGTGCTTTTGTCATGCGCGCCAAGGGCTATGCACAGAGGAAAGAGCGCGGAATTAAGAATCAGCACGGGGAGTGGGGGGGAAGCTCCCGCTCCCGGCTGTGCGCGCGGGAGCCTTTCTCAGATTTCATTAGCACTTCCTTTTTCTGCGCTAGGGCTGACTAAAGCGCGCCTGGGGAATTTCCTAGCCGTGCAACGCCGGCTGACACATTGAACCTTATGGGGACATGTGCTTCAGGATGCGACCAAATTCGGAGGGCAGATTAGCCGTATTTACATTGAACCTTATGGGGAAATTTGCTTCAGGATGCGACCAAATTCAGAGGGTGGAACGGATTAACCGTATTTACATTGAACCCTATGAGAAAACGTGCTTTAGGATGCGACCAACGGATTAAATTCGTATCTTGAGGTACCACTGTATAAGGCTGGAGAATGTAGCAATCAAGGAATCAATTTAGAAGTTATTTTCCATGGCTTTTGCTGCGCCATGGGCTGAGCCGAGAAAACTCCATCCTTGTCTCTACTACATCTGTGAGATTGTTGAGGCTTTGTCTTTCAAGGCTTGAGGAAATGAGAAATAAGCATATGGGAACAAATGTATAAGCATCTGTAGTCTTGGTATTCTCTGGAACAAGGGCACTAGCTGCAAACTGCATCTACAGATAAACAATATTCAAATGCAGTAATTATTTGGAATGGGATCACAGTGGGAAGGGGGGAGTGGTCTAAAGACCCTCTCATACATGCTAAAGTATCAGTTGGCATTGGCATAGTTCTGAGAAAAGAAAAAAAACATACTGTATGTAATTTCATGCTACTTTTTAATTTCAATGTTATTGTACAGTAAATGAACATTTGCACGATATTCTAATTTTTCGAGTTTCACCTGTATTTACAGCACTGTCATCCCATTCAAGTTCAGATTCAGTTCCTTAGTCCCCTTGCATTGCCTCCAGGAAAGTATCAAGCAGCTTTACAGTTTGTCTTTATTCTGATGAAAGGAGAAGAGAGAATAGGTTTCATGAGCATGCTATTCCATGTATTCCAGATCTTTATATGGCCATCTCTATCACTATTATCTCTCTCTCTTTCCACATAAAACCAGTATTATCCAAAAATCTGCACAAACACTAGAGGACAACAACAAGGAAATATCTGGAGGTTGAGTCATGGCAACTGGACTTCTTTTCTTTTGGTTTGATACATTTCGCTGCTTGTCCAAGCAGCTTCTTCAGTCTAGAAAGTTAGTTGGGGGGACCCCATAAATTTCTTCCAGGGTAGCTGCATTTCTCACTAACGTGATAGGCTCATTGAAGGGACAATAGGAGATATGATTAGTTGAGTCTTTGGGATGTGGATGTCTTACTCCTAATCCCTCACTCATCCTCAAGTGGGTCGTTAAGTGTTTAGTCACATCTCCTATTGTCCTTTCAAGGAGCCTATCATGTTAGTGAGAAACACAGCCACCCTGGAAGACATTTATGGGGTCCCCCCTAACCAACCTTCTAGACTGAAGAAGCTGCTTGGACAAGCAGTGAAGGGTATCAAACCAAAAGAAAAGTCCAGTTGCCATAACTCAACCTCCAGATAATTCCACCTGGATGACTGAGAACCTTCATCAACATAACAACAAGGAAACAACCTAGTATTTTCTGTATCTCTTTGCTACCATCTAATGTTCATCTGAAGTTTTGCGGCCCAGATATGGTAATCCTAGCTTACCAATGAAGTAGCTAGAGACCAAGTCATCAGATGCATATATTACAGATTGCACAAAGTATTATAATAGCACAATACAATCTGATACTGCACCAATGATAATAAAGATGAGAGGCAACATAGGGAAAAAATGGTCCTGATGCAGGTTTCTCAGGCACAAGAAATGAGCCATGGAGGAATCCCAGAAACTTCAATGTCCCCTGATGGAATGCACACAGAACAAAAACTGGGGCCACAAAGAAACATGAAAAAATCGGATGTTGAAAGGTGACGTTTTAATTCCCTTATTTTATATGCAGAAGTAGTGAAATAATTAAATTATTAAAGTGGTGCTTAAAATGTAGATGCCAGCTATCAAAGGAATCTCCAACTTACTGGGGTTGGTGGGCACATTTGGAATTTTGAAAGATGTTATATTTCCCCAAAAGACTGCTGGTGGGACTTGTCCATTCACAAATTGCTGCCATGCAGCACATTGGTAGCGGCAAAGTGTCTGTTTGCCAAATGCTGCCTGCCACGCGTTCCAGTGTTCCTGCAGAAGCTTCCCATTATTACTACTTTGTCCTTTTTCTGAGCAGGTTTCTCCCAAAACATTGGAGTAGGCAGCCATTATTTTAATTCTTTAAGAAGCTCGTGGGGGCCATTTAGGGCCAGGAGGAATAATGGAAACTAAAGAAGTCGTTGGAGGCTGGCAATCTGCTTTGCTTTGCATGCCAATGTCCTATCATCAGGTCTAGCTTGGCTGACACCAAGGAAACATCTGTGGCACATTGCACCCTTTGCCACCATTAGGTGGCCCTGAGACTATAACTTAGGGATAGATTTTGTTAATAGTGCAGGGAAAGCCAGACTGCAGGAAAAACCAGACACCTGATTTCCACAGAAGTATCTGTCCATGTTGCCTGACCTGGAGTTTGCTACTATACACTGGTATACAAGTCCTCTGGAAGCCCTTGGCCTGTTATAAAACACATCTGCAGTGATCTTTCAAAGTCTGGTAATCTTACCTTTTTTATTTTTTATTTTTTTAAAAGAGTGTCAGACAATTTAAAATGAAAAAGAATGCATTCCCATTTCTATCTGATGAGCACATTCAAGGTTTTCTGCTGCTTCTATCAGCAAGGAATTTTGCATGGCCATACTTTCAATTATTTTTATGACTTTCTAAGGGAGGCAGTGCCATTTTTTCTACGGTTAATACCATTGTGGGTACAGTTATTGATAGGGGTATTTGGAAGCTGGGTTGGGATTTACAAGAGATCTGCCAGTTTCCTCTTCTAGCTCACATGACAGGAAAACTAGTAAACCTGTCAATCTCTCTATCAGTCATCTCGAAGACAGGTAAACCTGTATCCAAAACTAGTCCAGCTGACAGATTGGTGGTATGGAAAATGAGCTGGGTTGAAGTGGAAGGAGTTCTCTCAATATGTTGTGTGAACTTTCACCAGCTTCATCCCACAGTCCTCCTCTGTCACATCAACCTGTCAGCCAGGCTAGTTTTGGATGCAGATTTACCAGTCTTTGAGAACACTGGTAGACACGTATCAGAAATAGGGTAAAATGGCCTATCACAGCTCTGCATTGGCTACCTGAATCTCGGGCGACTAGAAAGGTGGCTAAAGCCTTGCCTCAGGCTCCTGCCCACACTTACCCAAGCCTACTCTACCGCAGTTTACAGAGAGTGCTTGGTGGTTTTTCTCATTGGATGGTGATGCTGCATGGCTCACCACCTGCTATGTTTCAATGGTCCCATAGCAAAGCGGTAAGGACAGGACTACTTGCTGGACTCGGAGGCTCATCCCGGCCATCAGGCACATGCAAATTATGCTGGCATATTTTTCTGCTGTCTCAAGGACTGGGGGAATACACATTAATGTGGCTGTGAGGAAAAGGCCCCAGCTTTGCACAGGGTTAAACTAACTCTTAAAATAAATCATTTTGAAGTAAGTCATAGTTTAATCTATGCAAGGCTGGGGGCTTTTCCTCACAGCCTCATCAATTAATTAATTAATTAAATTTGTCCCCTGCCCATCTCCCCCCAGTGGGGGGACTCTGGGCAGCTCACAACACGTTAAAACAATAAATAAATATACAATTAAAACCTATAACAATACACATTCACAAAAATAAAAGGGACCTAGTGACCAGCTCAGATTACATCTTCCAAACCCTGACTGACTGTGGTAGCCAAGCTACTGTGTACTATCAATAAGAAGGGACTAGTGATGTCCACTATCAATAAGAAGGGACTAGTGATGTCCCTTCTTATTGACAGTACACGGTAGCTTGGCTACCTATCATTTCTGGCACAAGGGCTCATAGGATACCCGTTCTGATAAAATGGGTGAGGACTCAATTTTTCCAAAATGGTGATTTTTTTTTTTAAACCCATTTAGACTGGTTTTGTGGTACCAGAACCACTAATAGAGACATTTGACTAGATTGGTGGCTGAATGGGTTAAGTATGTTGTGGGAACAGGCCAGCAAAAATCTGAAGAGAAGTCTCAGAGAAGACAATCAAGTCCTGTATGGTGATTGACTTGTAAACAGGATTTAAAGAAATGATTCAATCAAACTGCCTTTAAATCAAGTTTTTGCTCATTCCTATTAAATAGAGATTGCCTAGAAAAACTGAGGAGTACAATCCAAAATGCTGAGCGAACATCCAAATATTTTCACTCCTAAAAAACAGTATGCTTAACTCTGGATTTTGGTTTATTTTTCCTCATGGAACAAAATATAATTTTAAATATATAATTGGTAGGATTACTCTTCAACTATATAGTTAATAATGTTTCGTTTTGTCACATGAAACACTGAACAATTTTAGAGGTTTCTGGAAGTTGCATCAAAGATTTTTAGGGACCAATGCATCTCTGCATTAAGGTATTCCACACTGATGTTAAATTCAACATTTTTTTCTGTGGATGAAAGCTATTGAAAACTATAGTTCTCCAATATTTGAGGAAATATTGTTTTCTTTCTTCTCTTCTCTTCATTTCTTTTCTTTCTTTTTCTCTCTGAGGAAAACCTTTCTGCAGTTTACAGTCAAAATATATCCATTCTCCTTAAAAAACAACAAAGCAAAACAAACAAAACCCCAAAATGAAAATTAAAATACTGTAGAGCCACAGGAGGGCAGTAGATAATAATTTTCCAGAAATTGCCAATAAGCTTTTGGGACAAGCTTTTATGATAAGAATGACTGAATCCTGCGCAAGCAAGCAAATTCTCAGAGATCCGTTCCAATAGATTTATTATTTTAAACCACGCGTTCAAATTGTCCTGTTTTTATCAGAAAGACATTGTGTGATAGCTAGGATTAGATGAACCAATGAAAACCAGTTAGCATTTGTCTGAATACTAAATTTAATCTGCTACTTTGTAACACCTGTCTATTGCATTGATACTCGAGTCTGCATTTTGAAATAGACTTTAAATTGCTCAGCATCCCTGTAGCATCAGTACTAATTTTAGAAATTTTCTTCTGTTTTGTAACTCCTGCTTTTTTATACTACAATTGATAGATAGTTCAGGAAAATTCAAATGATTGCATGTCTTCTGTGCCATTGTGCTCCTAAAGGTATTTATTGATGCCCAATTTGGATAAATTTTGGATTTTTTTCTCCAGCCAAGCAACGTGAACATACTAACAGGAAATGAAAAAATTACAATATTATGTTCTGTAGAATTATTTATATTCAGGTACAAATATATGCAGGCAGATTTAATCATATAATTGGTATCATTAGTTAAGTAAGATGTATTTACTTTTTACAACCTCCAGGCTTCCACTCTGTCTCTCTTGCTTGCCTATTGTAGGCTTATAGGAAGTCTATCAATCGACAGTAAAATGCCTCCTATAATCGTTGTTTAACGTATGGAACATGATGATTTAATCAGTATGATTCCATCTCTCATCCCCATTAAGTCTGTTACAGCAATTCTAGAATTACCTTTCTAAAAGCCAATTGCAAATCTCATTCCAAGGTTTTACTGACAAAATGGATGCAGCTTGTTTTAACATGCAAACCAGGTTCCCATATTGTAAGGAAAGCAGAAGCAATGCAGTGTTTGCTCTCGTAAGTCTGCTTCATCCATAACATTTTCTTTATGTAGATAAAAGACTACCAATTCCCTACACCGATGTGTTTATGAGCAGATCTGAAATCCACATGGGGAAGGAGTACCATGAATCGTAATGAATGCTGCCTTGTCTCTTTGGCAAGACGGTTCTTCTAGTCTCCTACCGTCAGTTCCAAATATAGCACTTTCCTGATTGCAAGCAGAGCCTTTCCCGTTACTTGCTATCTAGTTCTTTTAGCTGAAATGAACAAATGAGCACTGAATTACTGTCCTTCTCCAAAAACTGTAGTCCACTGTAATCCACATCGTCTTACAATTTAAAAGAGAATTTCTGTCAAATGATGTACCATTGGTATTTGTCACCAAGAGAGACTATCTAAGATACATAATTGTACTTCTGACTGTTGCTGGAAATGTGAAAAGCATGAAGGGACATTTTACCATGCATGGTGGACTTGTGAGAAAGTGAAAAAATATTAGACACAGATATATATGATAATGCAGAGAATCTTAAAACTTAACTTTCAGTTGAAACCAGAGTTTTGTTTTAAAATTAGGACTTATGGACAGCCAACTGGAAAAGATTAATGGGTGATTGGTTTTATATATGGTAACTGCAGCAAGGCTATTATATGCACAAAGATGGAAACATGTAAAAATACCCACAACAGAAGAGTGGATTGGGAAGATGGCAACTTGCTGAAATGGCCAAATTGACTTGTTTGATTAGGGAAGGAACAATGACTACTTTTATAAAAGATTGGAACCCTTTATGGACTTTTTGCTGAAAATGGGCAAAAATGAACTGATGATTTTGGGATTTACTGATTAAAATGGGTTGTTTATAGGAAGAAGACAACCATGATATATAATCTGGGAGGGCAGAAATGTTAATAATTATGTTTGTAACAGCTGTAAAAAAGATTGGAAGTTGCGTCTTTAGATATTTTTTTTTCCTTTCTTCTCTTGACTTTTACTGCTTTTCACTTTTTATCTTTTCATATCTTTTTATTTTTTATAATTCTTTATGTTTCTATAGTTTTTAATCCTGTAAATTTTTTCTCAGTAAAATATTTAAAAAAACAGCAACAAAAGCTGTAGTCCAGAGACATACAGTTTGTGGGAGCCAAAGACCCCCACAAAGACACATTTTGTCTTTGAATGGTGTGTAACTCCTATCCAACTCCTCCATAAGGTGGGTTGCCAGGACAAAGAGGCTTTGTTGATTACTGATAGATGAGCTTCCCCATTTCTTAATTTAATTTATTTATTATTTATAATTTTAAGTAAAGAAGAAATTTGTTTATACAAGTAACCCCCCCAGGAAGAAAAATTTAAAAAAAAAAAGAACCTGTACAGGAGCACAACCAAGAAATGGCCTTCTTGTAGACAAGGAAACATGAACACTCTTGTGATGTTTTACAATGTTGGGTACCTGAATTTGGGAATATCTGCCTTAAATCCACTTAAAAGTCATAACCTTATCTTAAAATTGATTATGAGTCTCTTATTTGCAACTTCATCAACATCATTAAATGAGAGCACTGAATGAAACCTAAAGCCACTTTAGGAATTAACAGGATTGACTGCTACAATTATAAGTGGCATTTATATGCTAAAACAATGTTAACAGCAGCACATTTGTCATGTGAAAGCCATCAACTCCAAATCATTGCAGATAAATCAGCTCACTTGAAATAACAGCCATTTGCCAGCATACCTGACAGGTTTTAGAAATCAAACTCATCATTCTTATGAAGGTCTATCTGTGCCAGTGGGAATGATCATATTTAGACTGCTCCCTCTGGAGGACCTCTTTTATTCTGTGTAGTAATAGCTGGTCCAGATATTAAATTTTCTGCTTTATTTCAGCATAGTTAGACCATCCCTTTCAATTTGACATAGGATGTGATATAATTCCTCTATCTCAGCAGTTTGCAGATGAATCTGAAGTTTACATTCTTTCAGCAAGAAAGAAGAGCCTGATATTTTTGCATTGTTCAAGGACTTCTCTGATCCTTTCACCGTTTGGGAAGAAGCAGCAACAGGGAAATTGCCAATATGCAGTTCAACCATACATCACTGATATTTTTGATTGATGGTGTGCCATCAAACTGTTTTCTATTCCTAGCAACTATGTAGATACATTTTCTTCAAGACAATCTATCCTTAACCCATTCTTTCGTGTCTCCCAGTGATGCACTCATCGCCTCTGTAACTGATTCCATCCACCTTGCTGCTGATCATCGTCTTCTTCTTTTCTCCTTCTACCTTCCTCAGCATTAGAGCCTTTTTCAGAGAGCTGGGTCTTCACATAATGTGTCTGAAGTAGGATAATTTGAGCCTGGTCATTTGTGCCTCATGTGAGAACTCTGGCTTGATTTGTTCAATGATCCATTGGTTTGTTTTCTTGGCTGTCTGTGATATCCTCTGGAGTCTCCTCCACCACCAAATTTCAAAAGCATCAATACTCTTCCTATCTTGCTTCTTTAAAGTCCAACTTTCAGTTCCATATAGTATTACAGGAAATACCATGGCTTGCACTATACTGATCTTTGCAGGTATAGACACATTTGAGTATTTTTTCCAAGGCCTTCATGGCTGTTCCAACGAGTGCTAGTCTGCAGTGCATTTCTTGACTGCTTATTCCTTTACTGTTGATGGCTGATCCTAAAAGGTAGAAGCCATCCACCACATTGTCAATTCTAAGGCTGGTTGTTCTACCAGTTGTCATTAATTTGGTCTTCTTTAATTTTAGTCCCGTTTTTTCACTGTGCTCTTTGACTTTTAGTACTAGGGCTTGCAGATTCTTTGCAGCAGCAGCAGCAGCAGCAGCATCCATCATCATCATCATCATCAATATGAAAAATTATATAGGCCCCAGTTCTTTCTTTTCTGAGGAAGAACTGTGGCTTTTCATAATAAAATACAAAATAAAATAGGATGCAGCGGATCTTGGCAGACCTCTAAAAGCTAAACATTTGGATAGGAAAACACTAGGAAATCTGTGTGTAGCTTAGAGTGGGAAATTAAATATTTTAGAAGGTGGCAATGGCAAACCACTTCTATGTTCTTGCCAAGAAAATTACATGGATGTATCAATATCCACCAGATGTCCAGCTTGATTTGAGGGAGACTATCTGTTTCCTGTAGTGGGTACTCATTACAAGTAAGAACATTGCAGAAATTCATCAGCTAAGAATGAGATGCAGCACAGCAACAGAAGGGCATATTTTGCAAATGGAATTGGCAGACCTTGTTTTCTTGCTGTTGCTTCTCTCCAATATGATACAGAAATAGTGGAAAGAGTAGATAAGCTGTTGGTAAGTGTTCAAATGAGCATCAAACTCAATATAGATTTAAAAAAAACCCTCAGGAAGGTTAAAACATTAAATTGAACACATTAACAACATAACACATAAAAAGAAACATTCATTTTTTGCATTTCTATCCTGCCTCTTCTCTGACAGCCATTGATAGGATACATGAAGAGCTTCCTGTAATTTTATTCCCAGACAATAACCTGGTAAGGTGGTTGTGCTGAGGTAGAGTGATTGCCCCAGAATGCCCACTGACTGAGGCAGTCAAATGGAAAAAAATATATGCATTTTTCTTAAAAAAATGAAGTACTAACGAAGAGTCTTCTATATCTTTTCTATCCATTCTGATTCAATTTGGTGATAATTTGTTTTACAAATTAATTCAAACTAGAAGAAAATTTTGAAGAAACTTGCATGGTCGAGGGATGGTGTTTTAGCACTTACCCAGAATGGCCCAGCGGTATCTATGAATATTCAATCTTTCATTAAACAATTCTTTCTCCAGTGATCTGCAGTCTGTCTGGTTTCCTGTACTTCCTTAATCATGAGGGAACTCTCCACAAGGGGCTTTTTCCAGAGTGATGCTGTATTTCTACTAACAGAAAGTTCTGCCCTTTGAGTAATTGCTAAGGTCAAAAAAGACCAAAATGTCGACATCATAAAAACTTTCTGGGGAAGGCATTTCCTAATGGGACACTATAATTGAAAAGGCCTTAGACAATCATTTAAAGTAGAAGTGAGAGGAAATGTGACCTGTCCTGAAGCAGAACTATGTATATATTTGGGCTACAAGATTATTTGGTTCAGAGAGTCAATTCAAATGTGACGTGAACAAAACTTTGAATTAATAACTTTCTAAATTGGCTTATTGTTTGGATCCAGTGATCAAATTGAATTGGCTTCTTTTAAATCAATCAAACCATTTATTGGCTTTATCAAAATGCAGAGAATGGGTTTTTTTGGGGGGGGGGAGATTCATATTGAATCAATGATTCAATCTAGATTACATGGACTGATGATTCCACTCAGATTTGATGCAGTGCGCACATTCATAGCAAATCTATAATATGTGATTTTGTTCATCACCTGATTTGCTATCTTCAAGTCATTCTATCCTATTTTCAGATTAAAAAATTAAAATGATTTGAAGTAACATTTGCATATGGATCATATAGTTCATGTGCATTTATCCCATTACATGCAGTTTTGCACACACTTTTCCCAGTGTACACATTTTGTAAAGCCTTTTTACTTAAATTTCACCCATTTAATATTTGTCCTCTTTCTGAAGTTGTAGTTGTCGCTTGCTTCTTGGAACAATTTGAAACTGGCACCTGGTAAACCGTATCCATTCCAGGAAAGCCTACGCAATCCATGTTAAAAGCAAAACCCCAAGTGACTCAGGCTTTGGGTTAAGATGAGCATGTTGGCAATGCACCATCTCTGTCAGCAGTACTACTAACCTTATTAATGCTATGGGTGGGTCCTTGCATAGACAGGTGGAACTACAAAGCAATGTAGCTTGCCCTTCCAATTGTTTAATTGTGATCCTCCAAATGAGTTTTTCTCTCATGATTGGCCTGCTTTAATAACCCTCTTTTGACATGTTATTTTGTTTGCCCAACTGAGCAGGTGCCATCAAAATGTAAGCCTACAGAAGTGAATAGAGACAACGGGTTGCTTTATCTACCTGATTTATTCCCTTTGTGTGGAATTACATGACCTCCTATAAGGCTACAGGATCTCTCTTCATGTCCCTAGCATTCTTGCTTTTCTGCCAGTCAGAGCGAGACAAGAAATTGCAGGACATTCAAAAAGGCAGCATTGATTACACCCAGAAAATAAAGGTTGAAACTCCCCTCTCATTGTTTGGCAAAATGTGTAGCATCTTAGAGAGAAGAGACTCTGAAAGAACATCCTTTAAGTCAGACTAAGACATAAAACATTTGTTTATACTGATTAAATTTTGAGCATCTTGTATTACATTAACAGCTATAAGATCCAGCTGAATTAAAAAAAAAAAAATCGTATCAACCAAGCGACACTGAAATAAGAGCATCGGTGAATCACATTGGGAATGTCTTCATCACCCTGTGGTTTGGCATAGGATCATGTATATTCCTTTATTCTACATCTTTCCCCTGAAGAGATGTGGAATGGAGACATAGAAAAAAAAACTTTCTTCAATATTACATGATTCAACTTCTGGAGATAACCAGGAATGATCTTTTGATGTTAGGTCTTCCTGTTGCTGAACAAATCAAATATTACATAATAAACTGATATAAACATGCTTAGAATATGTTTATCTGGCAAAAGGAAAACTGAATATAAATTTGTAATGGAAAATATGACACTGACAATCAATTTAAGCACAAGCAATCCTGCACTGATTCTCTTTATTTCCTCAAATCGGATCCTTCTGGTAAGTCGTTTTTCCCATACTAGTGTCAGCCATAAGCTGAACGCCACCTATTACAAGCACTTAATTTTTTGATATGAAGTGTTTGCAGAAATTCTCCATGTATTCTGAAAAGAGAACAAGGTATTATTCATTTGACAAGCTACAACAAGAGCCAAAGAGAAGAGCCAGATGGCTGCCAGCAAGAGGGAAAACTGAATGAAAGACAGATGGATTTATTAATTTATGGAAGTTGAATGAGGAAATAAAATAATTCTGACAGTGCTGTTAATAAAAATGGGCACTGTAGTAAATGATCTTACAGATGATGTGTGCCAGCATGTAGGAATCTTATCATTTCCACTTGGAGAAAAAATCCAAAGATCAGAACACATGTACTGCATCCAGCAAAGTTCAGTCTAAGATTATATCATGGACATGTATTTTGATGGATGAATAGTAAACTACCAGGAGTCTTTTTGATTGTGATGAGTATAAATCAAATCAAATCAAATCAAATCAAATCAACCAGTTTATGTAGGATCCACAGGGCATACTCTGGAAAAACTCTATTGTTTTCTCAGAAAGGATCTAAAAGCAGTTTTTTTAAAAAACACAGTCGGGTTTATTTATTTTACTTGTTAGATCATCTAGTAAGTCTTCATGGCTAAGGATGAACTTGAACCTGAGCCAGTTCTGGTTCAACCCTTTAACCACTACACCACACTGAAAACTGAAAAATATAGTAAATTAAGCAGAGGCCTTTATCCAACTTCTCAAAGCAAACCACATGGCCCATACACCCACTATTACTATACTAAACTTAAAGCACCAAACATAATTAATATTTTAATTATTTTTTGCAGCACTGAAAAATGCCATAAATTATTGTCATATATCATGCAAAATTAACCCCAATACAGCTCACTCATATAGTAAAGTGTGCAGAATGATTAGTGTAGAGCAAAAAACCCCCTACTGAATGGACCTAGGGTGCTCTGAAACCAACTCTTGGAATAGCAGCAGACGATGGAAGATCACTAGATATAGAATACAGTACAATATAATTAACCAAATAACAAGCACCACTGATACCAGCTATCTGAAATGAACACAGTTTTTTAAAAATCATCTGTGACATGGATTCTTCATCCACAAACTGGAGTACCACCACAGATGTTTTTGTAACATACAGCAGCAGTGCTCAAAACATTTCTGGAATGGATGGAACAGTGTAGGAACATTTCTAGGAAGAAGGAACATCCTGTTTTAAATTTGAAACAACTATTTCAATGTCAAAATATTTTGAATTCCAAGCACCTTGCACAAACCTCATATATGCAGCCCTTTATGATAATGGTCATTTTGGTAGTAAATGGAAGGTAAGGAATGATGAGGCCTGCAATCTCAAAGGAAAACAATGAAACATCGAATGTCAGCATAAATCACAAATTTATTAATTCTTAAATATATATGTCAGTTCTTTACCATTGTGGCAGGAGATATATATCTTTATCTATATCTATATATCAATATATATCTATATATCAATATATAGATACACACACACACATATATATATATGTACATATATATGTATATACACATATATATGTGTACATAGAGAGAGAGACATATATATGTATACAGACACAAATACCTACACACTGGGTCTCATAGTAAACTGCAGTGTATTAAAATGGCAACGAATTAGATGCATAATTTAGGTGGAGTACAGAGAACTAACTCACACTGTATTTCTCACATCTCAGTGTGGAAGACAGACGACCTAGAATAATATGGCATCACAGCATGCTATGGTAAAAGAGTATAAAAATTCTATGCCATATTTCATAAAATAAAAATACACTAATGCCACCTAAAGCTGCTTCACAAAAGAAGAAATTTATTTATAAAAAATTATGCATGAGGCCATTATCTTTTCACAGATCCACTAGCAGATTAATATGGCTTGAGACATTTATTGATGATTGTTCTAAATTCTTCTGTGGGTTGAAAGTATGTAATAACTATCACCAGAGAAGCTTAAATTTCTCTAATATAATGTTTACAACATCAAGGTATAAAGAATAAGATCCACTTTTGATTAATAATCAGTATAGAGAGATGAAAGTTATACAAATTGGGACTTTTTTTTTCCTCTGCTTTAAAAATTTTGAAGCTGTTACAAGTTGTAAATTTTTACTTACCAAAAAGAACATTAATCAAAATGTCATGCGCTATACAGTTACAGAAAATTGATTGCCCTACTTAAGGAAAGAAAAAGACTTTAACAAGAAAGAAAAGTACCAATACAATTTTAAAAAATTGAAATAGAAGGAGCAATGCTTTTGGAAATATAATTTCATATTTATACAAGAAAAGCAAACAAACATTATCCAAGTAATGTGTTTTAAACTGACAGTGAAGATATTTGGCTGCTTGTTTTGCCAGTATATATGCAGCAATAGCCATTTGAGGGACATTTGACATCTGGGAAAAGGGAGTAATTAATAAAGCTACAATTATTGTTTTATTTCATACTTTCAAGGCTGTCAATAGGCCATGAAAAAATGATAAAATTATTACTGTTAAATTTGACAACATTATTAGAAAACAGGTGTTTCCTGGTAATAAATTGATACAAAGAAAATTTAGACATCTCCTGATACTAAGCTTTTAAGACCTAATTGTTCTAGATTGCTACACAATTTATTAGAATATCAGTTAAAAAATCCTCAACATCTCGCTTTAATAAATGTACTGTACATCCAAAAAACGATTAAAAAAAAGTTTTATTTTACCCATAAGCTGTATCACCAGAAGCTATATTGAATCTGTTCACTGCTTGGCTTCTGAAAGCTAAAAATGCTAATTCTTTTTTTTTTTTTTTTCCTGAAAATGACACTAAATAAGCAACTAGAAAAGAAAGAAATCAATTTGCTGTTACATTTGCTGACCAAATGACCACAGTGACAGATCATTCTTGTTGAAGTCAAATCTCCAAATTTTGCCTTTTTCCAGTTTATACATAGTGAATCACAGCAAAGGCAATTTTCCAAGACCTCAAACCTATAGAAATGCTTTGGTCTAAGACACTATGTCTACCATATATCTTACATTAAATATGCTGTTAGTAGGAATTTCATTAATCCTTCTATGACAAAAGGATTAAGCAACAACCTTTAAAAACAAATGACTCAGAAAATAATAAAAATTAAAACAAAGTTAATTCTTTTTAACCTTTGTTTTTATAGGGTGCACATGCAGATCTTTTGAGATGTATAGTCTGAATATATTCTCGCATTTCAATTCTTCTCTTTACATTTTCTCCTGTACCTCTATTTCCAATTGCCATGGAACATCTCCTTCAATGAAGTGTAAAAAAAAGCTATCAATGGAATATACAACAAAATGATGCGATTCTAAACATCACTTGAAGAAACTTCACAGCTTCATGCACTCAGAGAACATGCATGAAGAGGGCAAAGGGATGGCCCAGGGGGAGCCAACCAAGTGTGGAGTGCGGAGGACACAACTTGGGCAGCGCTGACATTTAGCTAAAAGACAAAGAGAGAGAAAGAGAGAGAAAAAAAGAAGAAGGAAAGAGAGAATGAAAGGAACATTAATTATTTTGTGCTAAATCTTGGAGTAATTTCCAAATAAACTGAATTATTTTACTGTTCATTAAAAAGACCCAAACAAATCAAATTCTGTAACTATTTTCTTCACTCACTCACATTCATTATTTTTTAAATTAAGGGAAAACCGCTTTAGGTTTGTACAAGAGGATTATTTTTTTTGCATCTTGCTGCTATGACAGAGTTCAGTAATAATCTACACCATATTCAGACAAACAATTCAATTCTACTGATTTTGGTGTGGTGATTTTTATATCAATATTATAGCATTATAATCCCACCCTGACTATAATGGAGGAGACTAGAAATATGTGAAAAGAGGCTAGGTCCTTCCAGAACATTATTTAGCAAGCCAGGAATGAACATGAAGGTCATCCAACAGAAGGCAGAACCCTCTGTTTGTACTCTGATCAGGACATCCTAAGTTCAGATATAACATGATGAAATCATTGCATAACTTTGAGCCTCATCTGCTTGGGATTCTGATCCTCGCAAAGCTCCTATTTCTGGTACTTTCTGATAATATTCAAGTGGAGGTTTGGTTTGAAGGGTTATGGCATGCTATGGTATGCTAAATCATTTATTTAAATAGTCAGAAGCTACGGAACAGATGGATACCACAGATTTTTATTCACTTGTTGACACAATAAGGAAGAATTTGTGGTTATTTTCCACAGCCAAATTAATATCAGAGCATTCATCTGTAACAAACCAGTCCACTCAGTTCTGTTCTGGAATCTGTGACTATTCATCATAGCAAATTCTAAGAATCAATCTGTCATCTTTTCCAAAGCTGATTTGATAAATAATAAGAAAGATACAAAGTGGAAATTAGCATTGCAATCTTTTCTGCTACAGCTAATATGCCCCTAATTCCGTTAATTCCCACTGACTCAGTGTGATTTATTTTATGCAAAACTGTATTGACTATTTATTCATGCTATGAATATATACCTGGCTTAATTACAATCTATTTATTTCAATTTTTTAATGTTGTAAGCTGCTCCGGGCACAGCCCTGCTGAAAAATAATATGCAAATAATTGGTGACATAAATATGGGGCTTTATTCATTTGGCAGCATATTTATACTGCACCAATTGACACAGATGCTGGTGGTGTAAAACAAATTGTTTCAAATTCCCAGAGATTATTAGCGTGGGCTTGGTTGTAATGGGCAAAAAGAAATGTGGAATGAGAAAAATATAGCACCTACAAAAGATAGTATGGATGAAATGATGCAACAAAGGTCTAAAGCTAGGTAGGCAGAAAAGTTGCAATGAGGGGACACAAATCCATTACTCACTTGATAGGTACTGTTGGTGATCCTGAACGGTGAAAATGAACATTCTGCCATTTCCCATCACGGCGGTGCCAAACCCGTGTCTCTTCTGACTGCATCGTTTTTGGCATTCCGCTTCCATCCATATACTGAGTTAGTCGGATATATGCAATGCAGGCAGCGTCATCCCCTACCAGGTGGACATGAGGATTCAGGATAATGGTGTGGACTGGCTTGTTGCTCTTTGACAAAACTATGGAGGGAAAGACATATCACAGAAAACCCTTAATGCACAAAACAGTTGCACTCCGGATCATCTGGGCATGCTTAGCATCAAATAAATAAAAATGGTTAATTCTGAGAAGTCACTGATAAACTCATCTAACATTCTATGGATTGTGTTCACAGAGTATAAGCACCAGTCAATATATCACACAACATTGTATAATTATTGGGACAGGGGGTCTTAATTACATAGTGGAGCTGGAGTTACAAACATTAACCCTTGACCAAATTAGGTGAGGATCAAAATTGGACCTGTGACATTTTTTACATATTTAAACTATTTTCCATCTGCTACAGTCTGTATAAACATTCCACACATGACCTGAAAGGGACTATTCCTGCTGTGAAGTATGCCATTACTGACCATGAGAAATATGCATCAAATCATAAATTCCTCTGCTGAATGAGTCTGCAGTTCCTGCCATCTTATTTATTTATGATTTTGTTTTCCTGCTTTAGAGAGATTGATGTAGACTTAAAACTTATAGGAAAATAAAATACAATAGTTATTTTCTAGGACACTTACGTACAGGTAACCTGGTACCTACTAGGTTTCAACTTTAGGGCTCTGCAGTTGCAAACATCTGGTGACCACCATTCTGAAACTGGTATTATTCCTGGTGTTTTTTCCCTTAAACCCTGGAGATGTAGCCGTTGGAAGGAACAAGGAGAACAATAAAACTGAGACAATGGTTTCCTGTTTGCTTTTCACTGATGAAACCACAGGTTTTCCATTCTACGTACAATGAGTTGTCTCCAAACATGAAACATGGAAGTTTTTTTGCAACTGAATGGAAGCATTATTCTAGTATTTTAAAGTGTTAAATGATAATTTATGGCTTATACAAACTTATTTAAGGGACACTGTGTAACCTCCACTCACTTCTTTGTTTTACACGTAAAAGAATTTGTGCTCCTCTTAGGAAACATGAAACCTGTGTTGCTTGTACCAGAATCTTCAAGAGGAGTCATATCCTTCAGAATGAAAAGAATAAAAAGCCCTAACAAGGTACTGATGCAGCTCTACCATTTTAAAACTTAACTGCTTAGACTTGGTGCTAAGGAGGAAAATGAGAGCTTTTGAAAAAATGTGGCTAGGAATTTCTCCTGAAATTATTGTCTGCTAAAATAGGCCTATACTGAAAATATAGATCTGAACAGATATAAAATGTACAGATATATGTTAGCATTAAATGATTTGGTTTACAAATGCCTTCAGGATGCTGATATGTAATATTTCACTTTTCACTTACCAGGGGCAGTGATATTTTAATTGTTTAAAAAAGCAAACAAAAATGTAATCTTTGCTAATACTATCTGAACATATTAATTTATTATAATGGCTTGTTAATTCACATTACAATTCTATCTTCTGTGTACAGATATGTGTTTTTATGAAGCTTATTGAGTAGCCCATGCTAGTCACCATCTCCCAAAGCTAAATCATTTTTATGCACACCAAGCATCCTCCAGTCTTTTACCTTTACATTTGACTTTGTTTCCCTATGTGAAGAACTCTGCATTAGGTTTGGTCAAATTTCATTCTGTTCTCGGTCCTATCATACCCATTTTCAATTTTATTTCCACAGAGTAGACTATTCTCTGAAGTAATCAGAAATGTAGTCCTTTCTGGTTTTAAGCAAAATCAATTGCCTCTCAACCAGCAATTTCCACACATCATAAAAAACTTTTTGAGAGTAGAAAGATCTCTGAGGGCCTGCCCTGAACCCACCAAAAGGAAAATATATTCCTTCTGGTGATGTAGTCACCCTTCAAGTGATGCTACCTGCAACCCTCCAGCTGGTTGGGGGAGCTAATTGCGGCTCTCAATCAAAGGAATGTTGCCTACCCAATATAAGTAATACCTTAAATTATTTGAATTTGCTCACTTTAAAAAAGGGTTGGATCAATTCATGGAAGTCAGGGGGATCAATGGCTATTAGCCTTGATGGCAGCCTCTGAAGGCCATCTGCTGGGAGACTACTGGGATTCTTTCTGCAGTTGGTTGGCCACTGTGAGAACAGACTGCGGGACTAGGTGGAGCAGGTCTGATCCAGCTGGGAACTGCTTATGTTCCTGTGAGTTGTGGTTAATTACATATGTACTTTGTGACAGTAATCTAAAACGTTTGGCTTGAAAGACATAAATATCAGGTAACAACATACCATTTTCAAAGTAAAACCGGTGGAAGTCCATCCCCTCTACAAGATTTCCCAAAGCTTCAGGCTCAAATGAGGTAAGTCCAGGATCACAGATTTTCCTATAGAACAAGGGGAAAAAGATCTCTCCATACTCATTATGCTGCAAGAATAAGAAACCATTGTGCATAAGCTGAATCCAGTAAGCCTACATTTCATATCCAGTCTGCAGGACGTCTGATGAGGGCTCAGTTCCTTCCTGAAATCCTACCTCCCTTATAATCTCCTTGCTGGAGAACCACAGCTTTAAGGCACTAGTTGTCCTGGTGCTCTTCCCATCCCTTTCTTTCACACACACACAAAAACAGGCACACTACAGGTGAACCCAGCTCTAGGGTCGTGGATACCCAAAGGTATTCTCACCTGGAAATGCCTTCAGGTGGCTGCTTCATCTCTCACTAATGCATGCATTTCTGAAACATGAAACATGTAGGCTGCTGCTAGATGAAAATGTTTCCTGCTGAAACTTTTACCCACCTCTCTTTTCCCCCAGGACTAATTCTTGATGATGTAAAGAAGCTGAGATAAACCCTACAGCAGTGTTGTCCAAACTTGCTGGCTGGGGAATTCTGGGAGTTGAAGTCCACTCATCTTAAAGTGGCCAAGTTTGGACAACACTGTCCTACAGAGTTCATGTGACAATGTCTAATTTTTGGAAATATATTAAAGAAATAAACATATGAAAGTCTTTATGCTGAACTATATAACACCATCTAGCCCAATCCTGGTTGTGTGGTTTCCTACCATTCTGAGGCAGGAAACATATGAAACTTAACACAGTTAAAAGAAAGCAAGAATTTAACTTCTGTCCCCACTACCAGAAAATCCAATCTCTCCCCACAACTGTGATACAAACCTGAATCATAAACTGACCTATCATACCCATCAATACCCTTTGATCACTAAAAGGCTCCCTACCTCAAAATTTGAGGAATTCTTCCTTCTTCTCAACATGATCAAGAGGACTGCAACCACATTCTGGTTATAATAACCAGTTGCTGAATATTGCCTAACATTAATACTGATATCCAAGTGAGTGGAAGGTGGCTAGGGAGTGGAAGGCAACTTACGTGTAGGCTTCAAAATCCCCGTTATTGATAGCTTCTATCAGCTGCTCAGTAACCTTGATGATCTCTTGTTTACGAGCTGGAGACAAGAAACATGAGTAAAATGACACAAGATTAAATGTACAATGAAAGCCAACGGAATAAAAGACTGTATGAACAATAGTCTAAGTCACTGAGTTTTGCTCTCTGATCAGTTATGTCATGCATTCAGACAGCCTCTGCAGTCCCCTCATCGTTTGCTGTTAATACAGTCAAGAGTTGAATTGCTACCAATTTTGTGCAATGGACTGACCTCTACACATATTTTCTGCCTTCAGTGAACTTTTGTAGCTTCAAAACCATTCAGAGAGGAAGTGTGGGCATAATAGGAATAACCCTTTGCTGAGTTCCATGCATTTGACAGAGCACTTCTCTCATACTGCTTGCAGGTTGTTTTTATTCTCCTTGTGTTTTCAAAGGGAATGTGTGGCATCTTTTGAAACCTAGCCATCTCAAAATACTTGTCTCTCTTATCTCTTTCCATTTCTTGAGTTCTACAATATTGCCTCTGGTTTACTCTTACGCATTTTAACATAGCATAGTTCAGAGAACAGCACTGTAGTATCCAGGGGCATCAAGTCACCTCTGACATCCTCAGATGACATTGGTGGGATCCCAAATTTAAAAACTGAAATCTTTTGAAACTGTTAAATCTTGCAGAATTCAGCTTTGGACATTTTTAGATTGATTGACTGATCGCCTCTCTCAATTGTGTAATGGCATTCCATGTGTGAAAAGGCTGTTGGCTAACTAACCCCTGGCTTAGTTCTTAGATATCATCTGTGCTTGCTTCTGCTCTCAGTCTTCCATTTACTAATCTGTTGCTGTCCAGTCATTTTAGACTACACTGTGTATGCCATGGCCAGAACTGCTCTCACCATGCTAGGTGGGGTTATGGGAGTTGCTGGCTGGAAATACTTTGCTTTTTAATTTTTGTGTGCACATTTTATTTCATGATAACCATGTTGAGTGCTCTAAATGAATATAAGCCATGATTATCTATCTATCTATCTATCTATCTATCTATCTATCTATCTATTTCTATCATCTATCCGTTAAAGAAAAACACTGAGCAAAGCAAGACTGCTTGAATACTTTGTCAAAACTTAATCTTTACCCCTTTCTATGGGACCTCTGAACTACAACAATCTTTTGCATTTTTAAATTTAATTGGAACAATGTTGGTTGGTAATCATTCAGATAGAAGAAAAGTGAATGCAGGTACATTAGTTATGGCTGCTGATAACACATCTTCCCCAAGCAGGAGAAAGCACTATTAATCCCCTTTGCAATTTCTAAGGATTGATACGCAGGGAGAGTTTTCTCCCTCCCAAGAAAAGATGTATTTTCCTCAAGTGTAATTTGATACCTTCCACTCCTTAGTTTTCAGATGATTTGGCTTCCGGTGAGAAATGGCCACGTGTTAGGCTCTCCTTTTCAAGCGGAGAGTCATCTTCACAGACTTTTTAGGCTCAGGCAGGCTTCCTGGAGCCTCAAGAATTCTACGGACCCAAGGAGAAACCTAGAAATTGTCCCTTATGACATCCGGACAACTTTTCACAGCCAAAAGATCTTGAAACAGACTTTCAGGATCGACTGGTGCGTGATCAGCTGGGAGGCAGGGTTACCATCAAGTTCCAAACTGCAAAGAAGCCAAAAAAACCCAGGCTCTTGCCCTCTCATTTCTAAAATCACTTTTTTTTTTTTTTTTTGCTTTTTTACCTCTATAGGCTTTCTTTAGTTACAGTGTTTTTTTTTCCTTTTGGCTACTATTGGTAGCTTCATGGAAAGATTTCACTTTCTTTTTTTGATTAGGATAAATGGTTTTGTATATTCAGCAAAAAAGGCAAAGGCTTGGATTTTTTAAAAATTAATTCTTAAGAAACAAGAGAAAAGTTTTTTTTTTCCCCTGGTGAATCTGCACTTGGGTTTGTGATATTGGAATGTGAATATGGGAACTGTGTAAACTCTGCTTTGTGTTCTTACTTAATTGGTGCTAATTGGAGAGGAATCTTAAATAAGATAAAGGGACTTTCTTCCTTTCACTTTTCACTCTGCATAGAATGTAACTTGTATTTCTGACACTAGAGAGTGCTATTGACTATGGCTACTAAGAGAGCAAACTGCAGGGATGAGTGCTTCAAGATTATGTTCCAAAACTTTGCAGAAAAAATAATTCAGTCCCTGGAGGATAAATTTGATAATTTGAACAAGAAACTCAATGCTAAATTAAATGAGGCTGCTATTGATGTGAGGCAAGT
Source organism: Liasis olivaceus (assembly GCA_030867105.1). Lineage (NCBI taxonomy): Eukaryota > Metazoa > Chordata > Lepidosauria > Squamata > Pythonidae > Liasis > Liasis olivaceus. The sequence continues at coordinate 24,270,927 of CM061354.1, forward strand.
TGAACACAAGTTGGATATCTTGGAGAATAATATGGATAATACAGATATGGAAGAAGAAAGAGAAATGGATATTTTACTGGACTTTAAAGAAAAAGAATCTTATTTTGGACTTAGTTACTTTGGATCAGCCTAACAATGATATTGTTTTGGATTCACAAAAATAATATTTTAAATCACTGAGAGACAAAGAGAACTTATTGAAGAGATTCCTGAAAGAAGTCGTCAAGGAGAAAATAATAAAGATTCAACACGTGGGGCACCATTTGCTAGGTTTAAAGAATGAACTCTTTAAAAGTAAACAGAACTGGGATCAGTCTAATGATGACACTATTTTTGATCTACAAAAAGAAGGTCTTAAACTACTGAAAGATAAAGAGAATGTATTGAAGTTGCTCCTGAAAGAAGAAAACAAGGAGAAAATAATAAAGATTCAATATGTGGGGTACTATCTGTGAAGATTAAGGAATGAACCTCTTAAAAGTAAACAGGAAATGTATAAAGTAAATGTTTGATTATGGTTAAAACATAGACTGTAGTTTCTGATACATTAATGGCAATTTTTTGGGGACCAGAATTGTATGACAATGTTATTAATATTACTGTTGCTTAATAGTAGCAAAAATGAATATAGGTTGTGACTCCTGATAGTTATTAGAGGGATTTCTTGTTGATTAGGACTGAATGGGTAAGTTACCAGGAATGTTAGTGTGGGTGGGAAATATGAGTGATATGAAAGTGCTTTCTATCATCTTTGGGAAGGGACGATGGTATATGACAATACTTTTGAGATTCTTATATATACATAGATGACAAAACACAAAGGTATTTATGATTGGACATTAATGGCAGTGGCGGAGACGGTGACATAGAGTACTGAGATTAAAAAAGGGGGGAGAGTTTAGCTTTGCTTCTGTTTGGAAATCACTCTTATTTTTCTTTTTTCCTTGAGATTGTAAAATGCCATGTTGACTTGGGGATTTGACAATTATTAGATTTTAGGATTAGAGAAGTATTTTGTATTAGTTATATTTTTAGAGTAAAAGATGTATGTATTCTATATTTGTATCTGCAACAGAGAAAGTTGGAAGTCACCTATTCTTTCTTTTCATTTTCCTTTTCTGCACTTTTAACTTTGTTTTTTTTTCCTGAACTTTTCTCTATCTTTGTTTTTTCAGTTTCCTTATATTTTATTCTTTATTGAAAATCAATAAAGTTAAAAAAAAAGTTTTCAGACGATTTTTCTCCTTTACCCTGCAAAATTGGTCAGGAAGAAAAGGCAAGCAGGCAGCCAAACGTACAGATCTCATTCAATATATTTTGGAACAAACAAAGGAAGACAGAATCAATGTTTTGATCAAAGCACAGCTCTGTCAAGGGAATATATATATGAGAAAAACAATAATCAAAATCTCAGAAAAGTAGAAGCTAAACTATGTATCTATTATTAAAAATAATGAAAATTCACTCATAGGGTAAAAATACATAAAAAGGCCTGCAACATTTTAAATTTGAGAATGCATACCTAGAGGAAAAACAGAAAATATGGTATAACAATTTCTGAACAAATACTTGTAATATATATTTTCAGCTTGGGATACATTACGATTCTTTGCAAGTTGGTGAGCTGCAGAAAGTTTTATACAAAATATATAAAATAAAATGCCATGAATCTACAGGATAAACACATTTCCATAGAAAAAAATGGATCATGTATTTATTTGTTTGTAATATTTCTACCCTGCAGCAATTAAACATCACTTGCCGGCTTTTATACGAGCAAAAATAAAACATCCAGTAAGGTTAAAACCAATCAAAACAGTCACAATATTTAAAGCAATAACCACATTAACCCCCACATGGAAACAAAAGGACACAAAAATGACAAAAAACAAAGAATAAACAAGAAGCCGACAGTGTAATGTTCAGAGTCTGGACCACTGTGGATTTTAAAAGCTAAGGAGCCCATGGAAATGTGTCTCATTCTACATCCACCTGACTAAGCATTCAGACTGTTATAGAAATCTATTTTCTCTGTTCTTTCTGAAAGAGAAGTTAATTTTTCCATAAAAGAGAGAGCTTTCTGTGGTGGTGTCCCAACTCAGGAATACTTTTTTCACAGAAGTCTATCTGGTACCAACATAGTACTCTTTTCAGCGGCATCTTAAAAATGCTTAGTATGTAGCCATTTAGACTGTTTTACTGCAGAAATACACTTGGCGGTATAGTACATAGATATTTAAATAAAATGACAACTAAGGCTTTAAAAAAAGAACGTGTATATTTAATCATTAATCGCTAAGATTGAAAAACAAAAACAAAAACAAAATGAATCTCAATGGCATGCAAGTCCATTAAACCACAAGCAATTTTCAAACTTACAAAATATCATCTGCAACCCAACTGGATAGGTAGAGCTGACCAAGAAATTAAGCTTCTTTATTCTCAGTCAACATATAGAAGAATTCTGACTCCAGAACAATTGTATTTGCTACTTCTACGCATGAAATGTAGTAAGATAAGTGGGAAGAAGCTCCCTCTATCACCCAAATAGAAAAAAATATCTTATGAATATTGTGAAGAACAATTAAAACTTGGAAGAAATACAAGCAAGGGTTACTGGCTCATTATTCATACTGAATAACTTTACAGACTTCTACATAGAGACTTCCTGCAGGAAGTATTAGAAAATAACAACAAAAAATGATGATGATGATGGTGGTGGTGATGATGATGATAATAACAGCATGGGTCTCAGCAAAGCATGAGAGAAATGAGGTATTAAAGGTATTATAGCAGTCCAAACAGAAGGCCATTGTAAGGCAATGAAATGCTATGTGTGGTGTTCATCTTTATTAATATCGTCTAGTTGAAAGTTATTTTCTCAGCTTTTAAGCTCTAAATTGAAACAATCCAATCTCTCTTGTTATTCCATTCTAATCTTCTTCTGCTTTTCTTACTTCTGCTGATAATGCCACTGATCTTTGCGGTTGCTCAGACTCATGAGGTTTTATTTCCATTATGACTTAACAAATTTTCTTGGTAATGCCAAACTGTACCCTAGCTCATTAAGTAAGCTCCATCCTTTTGGGAGTTTGTCTCAATGTATCTGTACCCTTCATATTTGTACAAAAAGAGTTCATGACATCACCAAGTCATCCCCCACTTCTATTCTGAATACTTGTGGCAGAGTTGCATTTAAGGCTGTAGTTCGCAGACTGTAAACTGCAACACCCCAGGGCACTGTAGCGTACTCACAGGGCACCATGGGATATTTTAAATTTCTGACGGCAACACAACACAGGTAGTCCCTGGGTTAAGAACACCTGGATTACAGACAACCCATAGTTAAGAACGGAGCCTACTGTAGCAAAATTCAAGTTAAATACACAATGATTCAAGTTTGTTACACAATACTACTTGTACAATATTGTACAGTAATACTGTTCTGGCTTATGTATAAATTTGACTTAATTCGTTCTTAAACTGGGGACTGCCTGTATTCAACATCTGCTAGACACCATGTGAACAACTAGTTTGAGGCAGTTCACAGTTTTGGCGCAGGAGCACTGTAAAAAAATTACTGAGACACTAAGAGCACCGTGAACCAAGAATGTTTGGGAACTTCTGACTTAAGGTATGGTACAAGCCACAGACCAGGAGGATGAGTACTCTCTCATATTTGCAAAAGATAGGTTAATTATACAAATTATACACTCCTAATGCATTAAGCCTATTATATACAATTTTACCTATCTATCTGTGATTAATACTACTATATAGAGTATACTTGCATATAAGTCCATTCGTGGATAAACCGACCAAAATACCATGAAAAGTGTGCCACCCGCAGATAAACCGACCCTCAACATTTTTGTATGTTTTAATTTTCACAATTGGCTCATTTGTGGGTGACACATTTTTCATGGTATATTGGTTACAATTTGAGGGTTAGCTTATCTGTGGATGGGCTTTCTGCAAGTATATATGGGATTTACAAGTATTTTTAAGAAGCTGAGGGAAAAACCTACTGTATATACTCGTGGATGAGCCCATCTGCACATAAGCTGAACCCTATATTTTGGGTGTATTTTGGCAGCTAAAATTCTCAGCTTATCCACAAGTATACATGACAAGTGACAGGGACATCATTTACAGTACTCAACAAGCTTACCTATTTCCTTTTTCCACTTTCCTAATTGCCTCAGCATAGTTGTTTCTCTAGTTCTCTCCTTTAAGGACTGAGAATCCTATTCCTTGGCCATGCATTTTCCCACTTTCTAGCTCCCATACTTCAGTAGGTCTTGCTGCAGGTTGAGGTTGCCTGGTAATTCCTACCTTTTTCTGAGTTGCTTCTCAGTCCTTATCAGGTTTTTTGGGTGCGGGAGGTGTGGAGAAACAATTGCTTGCTGCTAGCTGGCTGTAGCTGGTCTACATCTTAGAATGCTTGTGAGCCTGTTAGATTCTGCTACTTCCCTGTGTCAGTGTCTCATGGGTATGAGTGACAGACTGGAGGGCCTCCTGATCCAGGAAGGGGTGTAACTGGCATACAACATGAAGTTGAGCAAATCTACTCCACCATGAGCATTTTCTTCCATAAGAGTTGCAATCTAGGTCATCTATCTGCAGTGTAACATCCTCTAAACGTGCTGGATAATCATTTCCATAAAGTAACTGGACTAATGTAGGTGGGTATGATAGGATATTTTCATACCACCTATTTGGTTGAAAGTTGCACTAAGGCCATAATTTGATTATTGGTAAAAAAGTATATGAGTTTCACATGGAAAAAACAGGTGAGAAATATTTCACTTTGAAAAACAGATTATTCTGACATTGTATACTACAAAAAAGAAGGCAGGGACACTTTTTAACACATGTGAATAATTTTATGTTCTTAAACAGTATGAACAGTCCTCTGTACAGTGATCTGGCTTTCAAATTTCTGGAGCTTCAAGCAATTCATTCAGTAATGATCTGGCAAGAGTATTAAGACAGATGATTCTCTCCTCAATTTCCTAAGAAGCAAAGATCCTCCTGAGATTCAGTGCATGCTTAGTGAAAATGCAAACACTTCACTCCCTAAAATGAAAACCAATAAAGTTACTGTATACCTTCTATCCAAATATATTAATGGCTATGGGTATCTCTTCAACTGTAACAGTTTAGTCATATTAGAATATCTGGCACCTTGCCACAGGTAAATAAATAATTACCATTTCCCAAACATGTAAATCCTATTTCTGCATTTGGTGTGAATCTTGGTTACAGATATGGGATCACAGTTGTGGAAAAAGGGAGACATTTTATTCAGTATCAACTTCAGAACAGTCTACTCAACATCCCTTAAGCCAAGTGCAACAGCAAGACTAGATATCTTGACTTTGGGGAAGCCAAAGATATCAAGACAGTTTACTCCCTCATGTTCTAGACTCGCTGAATAGCTATAAAATTGCTAGCTGGCAGTGCAGAGGCAATTTTTTTTATCACTGTCTTTAAATTACTGACACTATAAGTGACAGCCCATAGCATGTGGATTTCTGGGACTGGCTACAGTCTGGGATCAACCAATCATTTTTAAATACTTATTAACTTGCAATTTAAAAAAAAAAAAACTTCTTTTGCAACATCATGTCCAAAACACTAACACACTAGGGATGGGTGTGTTTTAAAACAGAAAAATGAGAACATGTTCCTGATTAAATAAACTCAGGTTGAGCCTTCACTGCAGTGAGCCTGATTAAAATGGCAGGAACTGCATCTCACCTTTTCTGCTCTCTTTTTTCTGCCATTTCCCTCCATCTTAGTAACAAAGAAATCCTTACTCTGAGAGAAAGACAGTGGAAAGGAAGAAGGTGGGAAAGGACATCCTGTGAGTTATCTATATACTCCTAAAACTCGCATGTCTGTAACCTTCAACTAGGTGAAGTGGTGCATCATAGGGCAACAATTTTTGAACCAAGGTACCTCAAATGGGCTAACTTACAGAATGAGTCCAAAATCCAGGACCCATTACTCCTGTGGGATTGAAATTTGGAGAATTTGTGGCTGCTTCAGTACTGCTGTGCTGCTGCAGTCAGCCCAGGTCACGTGATCGTCATGGGCATATCCCCAACCTCTTTCTCACCTCCCTCTGTCCCCTGTGCCCAATCAGCTGGGGGCAAGGCCAGACAGGTGAGCTGCGATTGGATGCTTTGGAAATGAGGCAGAAATTTTAAATCTCTTAGCAGCAGTTGGTGTTGAGGGAAGGATGGGGGAGAGCCTTTGGGGACATGACAGAATGAAGAGTGGAGGTGCAGTTTTCCTCACAGTCCGCAGCTCCCTTTGTTCCACCTCCGCCCAGCGAAGTGACAGGCAGTTCTGTGGTTCAGCAATGAGGAGGCTCCTGAGGGTCGTGAAGGGAGGGCAAATAATGCAAGCCTGTAGGTAGGTAGGTAGGTAGGTAGGTAGGTAGGAAGGAAGGAAGGAAGGAAGGAAGGAAGGAAGGAAGGAAGGAAGGAAGGAAGATTTCTGACGCTCCCTGCAAGTTTCCCACAAGCAAAGTCAATGGGGAAGCCAGCAGCAAGTCATAAGTCGCTCCCACTCCCACTGCTTTTTCACCCTTGATCATTCTGTTTCTCTGTTTACGTAAGGAAATATCTCTGAAATGATGACCCAGTGGGTCACAGGTTGTTTAGTCCCTTTCTAAAAATCTTGGGGCTTGCAGCCCCAGTGGAAAAAGACACACCAAGTAAGAGTCAAAGTCATAGAGAGACTCCAATTCCTTTTCTTTCTTTTCCAGTACAGTATAAGGCTTTCTTTTTTGGGGGAGGAGAGAAATCAAGAAGTTAATGGGAGGATTACAAAATTTAATTAAGATTTAAAACAGAGATTGGAATCTGATTCTGCTGTCTACCCTATGTCACAAAAGCTCACTGAGTGACTCTGGATCTCTTGCTATCTCTTAGCCTGAACCACTTCATAGGGTAGTTTTCATGTGGAGACTTGGAGGGAGGGATTTCATGTATGCCACCTTGAGCTCTTGGAGGAAAAGTAGGATATAAGTCTAATAAATAAATAATCCTACATTTGAACCCCTTGTAATAATTTTTTCCCTATACCTGGGAAATGCGGTGCACCTCAATTATTTCCAGATAAGCAAGACACAGACCTGCTTTCCTGTGGGAGGTTTCACTCTCCCTCTGTGTCCAAGGTTTGGTTATGGATGCTGTGTAGAGCAGTTATGCTCTTCATTACCCCCATCCATTTCAGAGATGTTTTCGGAATCAACAGCACCATCTAGAAAAGAAAAGGGCTGCAATATCTATCTAATAAAAAAAAGTCACATATTAATGTTTTCTACACACTTTAGGAATGAGGTGCTTTTGGTCTGCAAAGCTAGTGAATGCTATGTAACTTTCTTGAACACACTGGTATCAACACTCTCTCATTTAGAATGCGTAACATTTTCCTGCCCACAGAAATTTCTGTAACATTCAACAAAGAACCTCTATTATGCTTCATAATAAGGAACTAATGCATTTTACCCACTCATTTACCATGATTTGTTTTAGTTCTGGGCTGCAAACTTTAGCGTTTTCAGACCTAGGGCCATCTTATCAAATAATCTGTGTTTTCAGTATTTATTTTTGACATAAATTCATATAGTGGGAGAGTTCTTTTTGTGGCCTGCTTTAGGTCAGCATGAAAGTGGGATGTGCTCCTGAAGTAAAGATTACTGTGTGAAAATAGTCAGGGGTGCAGAGAACTTCCAGGCAGTCTCTTAAAAGTGGACACTCATCAATCTCATAATACCCCTGTTTGAATTATGTATCTGCACTCATAATATAAAATAACCATGTATACAGACATACATTTAGCACCTACACTGGTTTACATCAGGCCTGTTGGAACACTTTTTTGTCCAGGTCACTCCAAAAGGGATGGAAGCCACGTATTTGTGCTCTACCAAGGCTTGTGTTTATTTTGATGGAATTTGGGCAGGAGAACCTTTCTGCAGATACGGAAAGTGAGGGTTCATGCATTTCATACAAGTTCTCTATTTAAAAGAAAATATGTTTTATTTAAATATAAGAGCATGTATGCCAAATTATGTTTTTAAAAAGTGATTATTACCATCTGGTTGTAACATAACTACTGAACGTTCCAATTTTGCAGCACAGCCACCTGTCATTAAGATCTTATTTTTTAGGATTTTCACCTAAGGAAGCCTCTCTTATTTTTCACATCCATCTATAAATCATAATTCTTTGCAGTCATCACATGACTCTAAAAAAAAAAAAAAAATCCATGCCAAGATTACTGTAGTTCTGTAAAGAACTAAGATAACATAATCCATTGTCTCAATAATATATTTCTACAATTTCGATTTTCACTTATTTCATTCTATAAGCAATTTTGGCCTTTGGCAACACACTATTCTCTATTGCACTTATATGTGGATTAAACTTGACCTTATTTTCATTCTATGCTTTTAAAAATACCTACCCTGATTCAGATAACATGAACGGCAGTTCAGTTAAGTTGTCTATCAAAGCATTCATGTATTTGTCTATCAAAGATAGTCTATCTTTGTCTATTTGTCTATCAAAGATATTGATATGTCTATCAAAGCAGTCATGTATCACCCATAATATATGGGTGACATTTTTTAGGTTTCAGGATACCTAAACCAGAAACCAATATGGGTGACATTTTTTAGGTTTCATGATACCTAAACCAGAAACCAATAAGCAAACTAGTCTAACAACAACAACAACAACAACAATTCTAATGACTAAATACAAAGGTTTATGTAAATTTAAGCATTTTAAATATTGTTATACCATGTATACTGGGCGATTATATATTCATGGCTTAATCCTATTTCCTCCTCTTGTCAGAGAACCAGGGCATGGAGGTTTTTTCAGCATGTTCTTCAAACTATAATCCCCAGAATGTTTTGTGGGGGAAAAGTAATGATATTTAAAGCATGTAATGTAGCTGATTCAGTCTGGTGGCAACGTGAAGGTGCTGCATGAGGATCTGGAAGCCTCAGGTTCAACTCCACCTTCAGCCTTGGAATTTCATTGGGCCAGTCAATATCGGAACCTACAAATTTGTTGTTGCACAAAAAAATGGAGGAAAAAATGCTATATATGCTGCCTTGGGCTTCTGGATGAAAGATGGGAAAAAATCTAACAAATAAATGAATAAATATCTGATTATTCCATCCCACTAAATTCCTTAACTACATGGCAATTTGATTTAATAACAAATGCTTATTGCTTGGATTTTGTTGTAAACAAATATAAATACATCATCCCAAGCAGGTCAGAGACCAGATAGTCTTCTCTTCACTCGCTTTTCCTTATTCCTGAAATGCTTATCAAGATGAGTTTTTTTCAAGAGATAGGCACAGGTAGCTCAAGCTTCAGCTGTCACTATGTACAGCACATGAAATACCAAGTAGGATGCTCAAAATAAAACAAAACGAAACAAAACAAAACATGAATGCTTGGGTAATATATATGATTTAACATTGGCTTACAATTTCTGCCCAATGGCCTGATAACCATAATATTTTTTTCTGGAAGTTCAAGTAAACCATGATAACAGTGTGTGAGTGCTCCAATTCATTCAATGGGATTTACCAAAAGAATGTCCTTTGATTGGTACCAGCTTATATTCAGTAGGCTCAGTAAGAGAAGACAAAATCATATATCCAACTATATCTTTAACTATCTACTCCTTAACTATCTACTGATACATGTACATATACAACACCACATTACAAGAAAAAAGTTTCCTGGGTTATTATTGTCAGATTCAGCCTAGTACAGCCAGCACCGCTGTTCAGTTTCACCACCGCTAGTCAATTTCACCGCCTCAGGCACAGGCGGTCAGGGAAGGGAAACAAGGCAAACCACAGGCTAATTGCCAGCAGGTGGCGGCAATTAACTCATGGCCCAGAGTAAATTGGAACTGGCAACGTTGTAGCGCAGGCAGCTCCCCAGACACTCCGGGCAATGCTGATTACAATTCTTCAGGAACACAGCAATCCGGAGGTGATCAGCGACCAGTTGGAACATGACTTAAGAAACCCCATTTCATCCACATGAGAAAAGCTTCACGAGCACACCGACAACGCCTGGCTTTGTCTGTAACCGCTACGCATTACGCCTGAGTAAACTAGCTTTCATTCGAGTCGGTGTCTCACGAGGGTTATTTCCAGCACCAAATGCAGCGAACCTTACAACTATCAGCATAATAAAATTCAAATTCAACCAACTTTGTGGGGAAAAATTATTTCTTTAGGTGTCCTCTTTCATATATTGTATTAGTCCCAGTCCACTATGAAATCATGGAAATAAGAAAATATGTTCACCAACATCAAGAGAAAGAAGTACCAAGCCTTCAAATTATAGTAAATGCCTATTTTCAGTCCACCTCTATAAACTGTTTTTAAACGACAAATCTCATTTAAGGAAACGGATTATCTGGACCCCTTCCTGTCAGGTTTCAGGCATGGATTTGGGACGGAAACAGTATTGGTCGCACTCATGGATGACCTCTGGCGGGAGCAGGATGGAGGTAGTGCATCCATCCTTGCTCTTCTTGACCTCTCAGCAGCTTTCGATACCATCAACCATGGTATCCTTTTGGGTTGACTTAGGGAGTTGGGAGTGGGTGGCACAGTTCTGCACTGGTTCTCTTCCTTCCTCCAAGGTCGATCCCAATTAGTGTTGATTGAGAGCGAGAGATCCAGCCCACAACCCCTCCATTGTGGGGTGCGGCAGGGTTTGGTACTCTCTCCACTCCACTTAACATCTACATGAAACCACTGGGTGAGATCATCTGCCACCAGGGGATGAGGTATCATCAATATGCCAATGATACCCAGTTATACATCTCCATCCTGGATGACTTGAGTGATGCTGTGACCACCCTTTTGCGGTGCCTGGAGGCTGTGAGGGTCTGAATGGGGAACAACAGGCTTCAGCTGAACCCTGGTAAGACATAGTGGCTGCGATTGGAGGCCCCTCTGTATCCGAGAACTTATCATCTTTGGTTTTGGACAGGGTTGCAGTGCCCCAAACAGGCCTGGTGCATAATATGGGGGGCCTTCTGGACTCACAACTACCGCTTGAAGAGCAGGTGGCAGTTGTGGCCAGGAGGGCCTTTGCCCACCTTCAGGTGGTGCGCCAGTTACGCCCCTTCTTGGATCAGAGGCTGTCTGGTAAGTCACTCATGCCCTGGTCATCTCTCGGTTAGACTAGTGCAATACGCTCTACGTGGGACTACCCTTGAAGAGTATATGGAAGCTATAGTTGGTTCAAAATGCAGCCACACAGATATTAGGTGCCCATAGGATGGCACATGTAACACCTTAGCTGCGGGAGCTGCATTGGGTGCCAGTTTGCTTCTGGGTTCAACTCAAGGTGTTGGTCATTACCTTTAAAGCCCTACATGGCATGGGTCCAGGCTACCTGAGGGACCATCTCATCCCCATTAAATCGACCCGTTCCACCCGGTCAGGCGGAGAGGGCATGTTGCAGATCCCATCAGCGAGGGAATGTTGGCTGGTAGGGCCCAGGGAGAGAGCTTTCTTTGCCATTGCCCCTGCCCTTTGGAATATTCTCCCCCCAGAGGTGCGGTGGGCCCCTACCCTCCCGGATTTCCAAAAAGGTTTAAAGACCTAGCTCTGTCAGTGTGCATGGAGTGATATGGGCTCCACCTGTCCCTGAGGGTGGTTAGCCCCCTGATGATGTTCCAAGGAATTACTCGCCAATTCTCCATCTTCTTGGAACCTATTTATTTTTAAAAATTGTTTTAAGTTGTATTTTAATGAATTTTTATCTTGTTGTAAACTGCCCAGAGTCATTTCATGAGATGGATGGTGACAACTTTGATAAATAAATAAATAAATAAATAAATAAATAAATAAATAAAAAAAATTGTCAGGAGACATTGATAGTAGGAGTGGCTACCAGGACACAAAAATATGGTGATCAGTAAAATGAAACAGTAAAGGGAGTAGAGGAATCGTGAACAGAACATCACACCTACGTGTGACCCTCCTTTTTGAGAACTGTATTGGTGGGGAGGCATGGAGATATAAGGAAAACAAAAGAGGGCCAGAACAAAACCCCAAAGTAATAATTTAATTGTACACAACAAATGAAAACAGAACATTGCAACATTAATAAGAACTCTAAGAAAAAAGAGTACATCACATTTGGTCTCTATTTACACACCAGTAGAGATGGAAGATATCATTAAATTCCCATAATGATATATATTCTTACAAAGATAAATAATTATCACAAAAAACAAGGTCAGTATACCTTGTCTGTTTATAACATTCTGGTCCAGCTATAATTAATATAAATTAGTAAATGAACCTCTAAATAAAGAATATGGATTACATTCATTAAGCACTTGCTATGCATATACGTACAACTGATAAACCAAAGGAGCCTGCATATATATTCTAATGAGGCAACCTCAGGTTATGAGTCTTAAGAACAAGTTTTAGTAATAATTCCCAATTTAATTTTCAAAGATGCATAAATGCTGCATACATGGAGAATGGCCATGCAAAAATTAGAATACATTGCCTTTAGATTGCTGGCGAGCAATTTGCCTTCCCATGAATCTCAATCTAAGTTGGACTTCTTGGTGACTGCTAATTACGTAAAACTCAAGTAATTGGACAAACAGCTTTTCTGAAACTGATGATTCATGGTTAATAATTTGATCTAGTGGTTTCCATAAGTACAAAGTCTACTATGCTGGAGTTTACCATGATGAAGGGGAAAGAGAGATTCCATAAAAATGCATGGAAGTATCTTGTGTGAGAATAAGAGAACCAAAATCTGCTGCAACTAATCCAGTTCTGCACTATTAAATCTTGTCCCAAACTATTATCTTATATTATCTTCTCTAACAAATTTCTGACTATAATGATGAATTTCACTGCATCATAGTGAGAGAGTCTTACCATAAAAATATAAATTAGTCTTATCACACAAATTTAAAAAGCATCACTAATCCTAAAACCAGGACTTGCAAAACAGATAATTGGTGCGATAGTATCCCCGAAACTTATTTTATGTTTTACAATCTTTCTATACTTAGGAAGATGCTGAAAGGCTCCCTATATTTTACATTTTTATTCTGCATAATTTCCAACATACATTTAACTAAGCATAGCCAAAGCATTACTAGTTGCAGCTTGCCCTTTGTCTGTCAACCAGCCCTACTGAAAAAAATCTTGAATTGAAACTACCCATCATAAAAAGTAGTCAGGTAGAGTACCCTCAGCATTTGGGCATTTTTTAAAATGAAAAGCAACCTTGGAGGTTGTTATCTGTATGGGGAAGCCTTTTTAACTCTTCTTTTTCCTAGTTTGTCTCCTTAATAGCTGTAATGCATATCCTATTTACAAAGGAGTGCTCTATCTGGAATAATTTGCCTTTGAACTTATATGGCAAAGTCTTCTTCAACCATTAAACTTTGGATGGATCATACCCCAAGAATAAATGTAAGGACATGATTGCTGTCTAAAAGTTGTTAGGTTATGATTGCCATCATTCCATGATGGAAGGTGATCAAAGATGGATGCGAATAATATCCAAACACCCATAGCCCCCCACTCATGCCTTAGAAAGCATGGTATCATAACAGAAGGAATCAGTCAAAATTTTGCAAAATTACCCAGAAAGCAAAAAACACTAGCATCTAACCAGATTCTATTTGTAAAAATACTCCGTATATCTATCTCTATCTCCATATCTATCTATGTCTATACAGGTAGTCCTCACTTACTGACTGCCTTATTTAGCGACCGTTCAAGGTTGTGACAGTTAAAAAAAAACAGCTTTGCACCCAATTCTCATGTTTACAGCCACTACAGCGTCCTGTGATCACCATTTGGGCACTTTGCAACTGGTGTGCATTTACAACTGTGAAACTGTCCTGTGGTCACTTGATTGCCATTTCCAAGCTTCACAACTGGCTTCCAACAAGCAGAATTAATGGAAGTGGAAATGAAATTGCAAGTTGCAGTCATCTGATGTCTTGCTTAACTACTGCAGTGATTCGCTTAACAATGGAAGTGGAAGTGATGTTGTAAGTCTGGCATGGTCATGTGATTTGTTTAGTGACTACAGCACTTAGCAACAGCTGCCGGTCCCGATTGTGGTCAGTAAGTGAAGACTACCTGTATCTATACCTATACCTACACCTATATCTCAACTGAAAAGACATAGTGCGAAATGGAAAAGTATGAACAGTTCATATATCTAACCATCTTAATTTATAAATATATTCTATTTATTTGGTTTTACTCTTCCTTTATCAGACGTCTAGTCCAAACAGTGGGCAGCATCCTTACATGAAACCAAGTCAGTTTCATGTAAGAACTGGTGATCAGATTTCATCTAAGATTTTATTATATCATTCAAGCTTTTCAGACACAAAACATTTCAACACACTGTTGAAATGCTTTGAATGCTTATGGATGCATTCAACTGCTAAAAGAGGAAGGTATGGGAACACTTCCACAAATACTGTACATGGAATGGAAATAACCATTTAAATAAGAAACAATCTTATTTCTTTGACAGTGTATCATCCTAATGGCTTATGAAACCAAGAAACTGGGACAAAATATATTCCTAGAAATCTGAGGAAGCAGTGCAATTATTTTATGGAATCCTGTCCATGTTATACATGCCAATTTACATAAGTTGTTTGAGTTCAGAGCTGGTGGACAATAGTTAAGGCAGCATAAGCAAGATACAGTTATTGGGAAAAGGAGTTACTAAAGTTCTAAAGTGGAGTAACTTCTAGATGTGATGTAAGTGTCATTATATAGACAGATAAGTTGATGTATGCCACCTCTTATCCCCATTCTAATTATTAAAAAAATTCCTAATATTGTAATGAAATGAAATGCATTAAACAAATGATATTAAACATGAGTAGCTCTTACATTTATATATAAAATATAACATCTCTTCATATCATACCTTTTACATCTTCATCTTCAATGGTCGTGTTGGAACTCTCTGTTGATTCCTGTTGAATACAAGAGTAATTCATTAAATGATCCCACATTCTTAATTTCTGCTTTGTATGTACAGTATTACACATATCATGCAAAGCCCCGAAGTAGACCATATGAATGCAAGACTCAAACAAATAACCACAGAGAATGACTGCTTCTGGTTTAAGCCAAATATCAGGCAATTTGAAAGGAACATAAAAAGAGATGCATTTCCTACTGACCTATGCAGGACTTCATAGGAACAAAAAGGAAATACAACTGTGAAGAATGGGCAGATTTGATTTTCTTAAACCCTTTTGACACTTTTTAGGCAGCTATAGTAAAATTATGGTCACTGACTGTCAGAACTAGCCATTTCAGACTGGCAAATACAAGACGTAGAGCAAAATAGTCCAAGTAGAAATAGGCCCTGATTAATATTGCAGCCTGACCTACAATCTCTTAATAACACTGCAGACACAGAAAACCTCACATTAATTTTACATTGATTCACAGTACTTTACAAACAAAAGATCCCACATGCCCAAAGGCCTTTGAGCATGTGCTTCTTAAACAGCAGCAGCTCTTACCCTGCCATTCCCCCTTCTCCTGGCCATATGTGAAAGGGGAGTTTCAAGGCATATTATATAATGGGCCTCCAGTCCAATGCATGCATGCATACACACATGCATAAAGAAAAAGAAAGGCCGTACATTCTTAAAGGTATAACTAAAATTATGGAGACAGATGTAGGAATTAAAAGGATTTGATATTATCATTTTGCTGAAACAGCAAAGTTTAATCTGGACAGTTGGTGATTTACAAGGATTCCTATGACTACAGGAATTGTAACGACAAAAATTGGTCATTAGGTGAGTCACCACATGACCAGGCCAAATTTTTTATGACGGTCATTAAGTGAATTACATCATTAAGCAAATCCAGCTTCCCCAAAGGATATTTTTGCCGGACTTCACTTGTGATTCACTTAACGATTGCAGGGATTCACTTAAAGTAGCAAATTGTGATCATACGACCGCGGGGGGTGGTGCAATGGTTTGCAACAGTCACAAATGTAAGTACAGGTCATAAAGCACTTTTTCCAAGGCTGTCATAACTTTGAACTATTGTTAAATGAACAGTCGTTAAGCAAGGGCTACATGTATTGAATTTTTCAGTACTGAACAATATTGGGGTGTAAATATAACTGAAATATAAATAAAACTTTCCCTTTGGTGGCAATAATTTTTTAAAAATAATATATTCAATAAAGAGGTGGCAAATCTTAAAACACAGATGTACTCAAAAAATTTTCAGTGATTGTTTGCTTCTTCTGATGTTTTTACTCTATCCTTTTCAGGCTTTTTGTTCTCTGCCAGTTTAAAATGATTAATTTTTTAGACAGCAGTTTTTAAAAATCCACTTTAGTATCAAAAAGGCAAGTACCTCTGATGGTTTGATGGATTACAAATAGTTAGTTGACACAGTTAAAAGGACACTATCAAAGATAGTAAAATGTTTAGCCTTTTATTTTTTAAAAAATGACTTTGCAAAACTTTTTATGGAAACTTAGGAAAAGAAAAAAAAGCAAAATATATGATTAAAATAAAATAAAAAATAAAATAAAATAAATAAGCAAAAAAATAAAATAAATAAAATAATCAATAGATAAATAAAATGAGCAAAAAAAAGTATAAACTTCATTTAAGAATTAAGGATAAGTGACTAAGAATTATGGGGCATTAAGACCCTTAAAAGTATGATTAATTAAGCACATTTTTTATGACTGAAGGATAAGGACAATAGCTCTTCAAACACAGGTTTGCACAAAATATAGACTTGCATATAACTACTAGTTTAACCACTTGAGGCAACTAAGATTTATCACCAGGTTAAAAAAGAGACAGCTCTCTTTTTCTGATCATATCCCTAATGGATATGTGGGTAAACTACAACATTACATTATGCACTTGAGATTTATAAGGCTTACTGATTTCAGATGTCCCATGGTTTGGGATAAAACAATAATTCACAAATAACATCAACACATCTTGGTAGTGTCCTTTCTTTCTGTAAGGCTAATTCAAATGAAAGCGTCTGAAAGTTTAATGTGTTGTCAGCAAGATATATACACCCACAAATGTGTCAGTGAGTGTCACACCATCCCAAACATTTGTCCATCCATTCAAAATAAACCATCATGCTCTGACTAGTTTAAAATGATACACACACACACAGAGTTGTATCATGCTTGGTTATGTAACACACTCTTAGAAATGCTTATGAAACCCAGACACACATAAGCAGAAGAAATTTCATGCATCACCTTTGAAGCCAACTCCATGGAAACATCGAATTCACCCATCATGTCGGGCTTTGTTTTATTTTTATTAGGGGGAGGGGGTAAGTGATGCACGTTTAACAAATATTTCCTCTACAAATGTTTTTTTTCCTTCCATTTTGAAACTCATTTTGGGTTCTGTTTCACAGGAAGTGGGAGGGGCATATTTATAACCATTTATATAATTATACAGAGAAGACAAGAAATTTAATCACATTAAAGAGCTATGATGGTTTGTCTAATATGGACTCTGAGGTCAGGTAAAATTTTGATATTAGTGAAAATATACAGTGTAAACTTCATATTATTTACATATAATATAAAAGCCAAACTATGGTATATGAGGAAGTGATAGCAAAGCAAACATAAAAATCTAATATATATAAATAAATATGAAAATGAGCTACAGATCTATATATAATAAGCTAGGATATGTACTTAAGAAAAGGTTATAGTATTAATACTAATGTTCAACTACTATCCAGAAACACAACAGAATAGTTACAAGTGATTAAATTGTCAGACAAGAATATTGATGACAAAGTATATAGTGATATTTTCTTCAATTACTGGACTAGGAAGCAGTAATCCCATTGTAGAATTAAACACTGTAGCACAGGCTAAAAATTTAGTTTCTTCTTTTTTAAAATGATATTTGCTTATCCCAGAATCAACAGTCACTTAGCCCCTTTCCAAGTGTATACAGAAAGAAAATGGAGATGTAATGCAATCCAATCCACACATACAGCTGACCCGGGAACAAAAATGTAACAGTGAAATCCACCTTAACATTTTTGTCATTGAAGGTGTGGGCAGCTGAATGGTGTTCTGAAAGAAATCTTAAGTTCAATGGAGAAGTTATTTCTCTAATCAGGAATGGAAAGCTTCTCATCTCAGCCATATTGTGTTTGCTAGATCCAAAGCATCTTCTTCGAGGGTCACATCAGCCAGTTATAGGCACTGGACTACTGGAGTCCCCAGGAATGCAAAGACGAACATAAGGGACATGAACTTCTTTTGACTGACAACACTAGAATTGCTGCTCACAGCTGGAAAAGTTTAAGATGTTGACTCAAGGAGGAAAAACATAGTTGAGAATCTGTATTCAAGTTTGTATGGATGAGGATATATTACAACTTTATAAAAACAGCACCTGCTAAAATGTAAACATAGGTGTAGCTCACCAGGCAATTTAAAATTAGCAGTGTTACCCCAAAGATTCCCTACTTCGATTGTATAAAGATGAATGTCCAGGCTGAGAAACAATAGATAAAATAGACCTCCGAGTGTGTCTTCCTTGAATTTCAGTAATTATTGCATTAAAAAAAGGACCACTCTGCATTTGAGGAAAACCATTTTTTTTCTATTCCAAACCAGAAACCTGAAATGGAAATTAGAAGCACTAAACAGCTCTCACTACAATTTCTTGGTCCTCAACCTATGTCACCTCTATCATGGTTGAGGAAAAGTGCTCATCAGGATCCAGTTACAAATGGCATAGGGCTCTACAGACTTCATGAATTCCTAATTAATTTCCTAGCTAAGGCTTGCATTAACATTGTGATTTGGAAAACTGAATGGAACATGGAATTTGAAAAGAGCAGAGCAGACTTGTTCTTTCTGAATACCTTATTTCCATCTGGATTGTGGATTACTGTAGTTTGGGGCTCCTGAGTGAGAGTAAAATAGAGAGAAAAAACAGTTCTCATCAACAGATTTTGCATTAGTAAGAGGAGGAAGAATGAGATGACCAGATGATATGTGCTAAGTACTGACAAGAGCTAAAGCAATGTTAACTGCTGCCAGAGGATGTCACTGGCAAAACTGCTAGAAAGGTAATCATATCTATTGTAGCAGCATGCAAAAAATCTTAGTGATGATTTGGGGACTTGCAGGGCTTTGAAGTTCTGGAGATCTAGAGAGGCACTGAGTTCTCCCAGGGAACGTGCTGACCATTCATACCATCCTGTTCTTTATGCCATTTATACCATCCTATTTTATGTCATAGTTTCCATGAGGGAAAGTATATTAAGTAACTGATTAAAGCACAATTAAAGCCTACAAAGATACAGGGGGCCATAATAGGCTAAGCACTTGCATGTTTACATATTTGCAACAATCCAGGATGCAATGAGGAGTGCTAACAGCCTCTAACTCATTTTATACAGCCTTCCAGGGCTACCCCGTATCTAGGTGTGAGCCCAGTGTTCTCATTCAGGGGGGATTTAAACGTTTTCATAATTTGTGCAAAGGCATTTGGGAAATACCTAGTAGACATATCTTATCAAGCCAGTACTTACTAGTATATAGGAACATTTTGCGCAAATTTGAAAAAAGAGCATTTCTTCAAATAAACTTATCAAAATATGCAAGGTGGGATGCCTCTGCCAATTAATAGACAGGGTTTAATTTTAAAGCATTGCCATACAGCCCCAAGAAATCAGAATAAATAACAGAAGCAAGGTTATGATATAAATAGCCAAACTCATTAGTTACACAATCCCCACAGAGCCTATTATGGCACAATGATTTTTATGTAATAAAAGGTAACTGTGGTCTATAACATGTTTTTAGAACTAGATGCCTCTTGATCTCAGTAAGCAAAGTCATGCAAAATCCTGCTGAGAAAGTAAAGGAATGAAAAGCTGAATAAAGTCTACTTGGTTGTTGCCTAGCAATAATCTTGTTAGCTCTCCTTGACTTTGACATAGTTGTTAAATTGAAGAAATTTGGTTGAAGCCTCATTTGTAAATACTGAAAGAGAAATCAGGGAAAGAGCTAAAGGCAACACAAAAGCACACTCTATTCACTTTCTTACACAGCATGCAAAGAAATTCGACTATGGCGGTGACCAATGTTACTGCATAAGTACATCCATTTCCATGGCACACTGGCTAATTAGAAACACACTGTTTGACAATGAGCTACCCCAAGAACTACAATCGTCAGCTCCCAAGGAAGAAGAAGAAGAAGAAGAAGAAGAAGAAGAAGAAGAAGAAGAAGAAGAAGAAGAGGGGGAGGGGGAGGGGGAGGGGGAGGGGGAGGGGGAGGAGGAAAGCTTCACAATTTTAAAAGCAAACAACAAATAAAAGAAAGAGAAAGGAAAGAGAGCGAGGAAAAAAATGGAAATGGAACTCAAAAATAAGTTAAGGATAAAGCCAGGTATACCAGCGCTGGGGTGGGAATATTTTCTTTGGGGCTGGTTACCACGTTGGTTTTGTTGTTTATCTGTAGATATGCAGAAAATAGAAACAAAACAAGCCTTAGACCTCTCACTTCAGATAATCATATCTATATCTGTCTCTATAGAATGAACATAGACAGATAGATATAGATGCTATATGATGATAAAGACAAATGGATGAATTTACAGCATCAAAAGGAATAGCAAGAACAGATTTATAAGAAACCACTGCAGCATCTTTCAATGCAGTTCAGAATTGCTGTATAGGAGGGATATTACAGATTATCATTTCAAATGTGATTCTAAGAGGCTTCTTAAAAATACTTTATATGAAGCAGTAGGCTATTAATGCAAATTTAGAGTGGATAGGACCACATTTCTAAAAGTTGATTTGTCACTTTCCACATTTATATGAGATATTACTGAAAGCAACAAACAAAATGATATCCTCTAGATGTTTTGGTCCAACTCCCATCAACCTCAGCTAGCATTGCCAATTATTTAAAAAAAAAATATGGGAGTTGTAGTCCAGAAACATTTAGAAATCAACCCATTACATACTGAAGAAGTACATCAGACTTTAGTTCAGTTTCAGACTTGCATACACCTCAGTCTGATGCTGTAAGCATAAGGAAATATTTTCTTGCTACTGATAACATGAGCTCAGTATCTATCCTTAAATAGATATGTATTCTTAGACAGGCATCCTAAGGATACTTATAAGGAAAACATTTCTTATTTCAGAAAAAATATTAATTTCATTTTGCTGTTAAGTAATATCTCTTAAATGTGAAAAATTATGTTATCCCACTGTCAAGGAAGAAAAATGTTCTGATCTGAAGTTCAGCCTAAATTTTAAGCACAATATAATATCACTTCAATCAACTATAAAACATTTATTACTTAAATGTTAGTAATATCTTATAGCAAATATCTCCTTTATATTGAGCCTTTAAAATCAATGTAGACAGAAAGGTTGGTTTCCTAAAATATAACTTTAAGCATGATCTGAATGAATGAACATAGCTCAGATAATTAATGAATAATTAACATACAGTATTCATAACATTGAGACATATTTTAAAAAAAAATTGTCTGTCAAGCACATTAAGGTGAATTACATAAAAAATTAGCTAACGTAATAGAAGATCATTTGATCCAAAACTAGCTGTTTCTCTGTACACAAATTAATCTTGCAGTTTAACCCATATTATGAATTAGCTTTAAACTCTTAAGAACTGAAAACTCATATGTGCCACACTGCACCCTAAAAAAATAGCTAATATTTTGTATCAGTAGCTTAAAAAACTGCCTTGCAGTTATATGTATATAAGAAAAGTTAAGTGTAATTTTGAAAGTCTGGTTCGTTTTTCCTTATCGTATACAAAGTAAAATTTAAAACGACCATAAATATATATTTTTTCAGGCATGGGTATACGTGTGTCTATATGTATGTTCGTGTACCCACATATTCATGCATAAACACACACACAGACACACAGAGACTGCAGAATGGAAGCAGCAATCAAAACAATAAAGTTGATCAGACAAAAAGTTTAACTGATCAGCAAAACAGAATTATTTACTGCTCCATTAATACTTTTACAATATATGTAAAAGAAAAACAATACTGTTGTTTTTCACCCATCTTCTTGGTTCAACATTAGATCAATAGAGGCCAGCTAATGATGTCACATTCAGACTTCTTAATTGGGTAACGCAAGTACTATTCTTGCAGACTACACTGAGATGTGAAATGTATTACTATTCTTTAAAAAAGCACTAATGGGAGTAAAAAGCTGAAGCCTCAAAGATGATGAATCTGAGCTGGTTATTTCAACATAGCGGGGCAGATGATAAAAAATTGGAATTCAAAGGGTAGCTTAAGGCAAGAAGATGCTATTAGCCTCACCCATAAAAACAATAAATCATTTCACAGAAATGTATAAAATAAATGAAACTCTGTGATGGCTTAGGTCTGAGATATAATAACATGGTGAGGGATACTCCCACTCTGTTTGTCTTTAACCATTTACAGCATGCTTAAAAGGGGAAATATTCACAATTCATTTAACAGAAATAACAATATTAACAATAAGCAGTAATAATTTTAAAAAATGGGGTCTGCAGTATGACAAAAAAATCATACTAGTTCTGTTAAGTTTTGTAGATTGCAATTTAGGCAATTTACAAACATGATTTATAGACATGTCTACAGACAATGGCCCCACTTCGCACTTCTATGACTTCTCTTTATATCACTCCTATATTGTTCAGGAACTTCTGTACCATTTCAGTTAAAGAATTTTTCTTACTACAGATTTATTTGGAATTAAAAGGGGGTGAAAAAACTCATTTCATGCTTTTTTCTGTGTAACACAAGAAAGTATCTTATAATCGCAAGCAAGCTCATAACAAAAGAAAGTCATAAAATTAATATGAACACAAGTTGGCATACCACAAAATTAGTACTTTAAAAATAGACAAAAAGAAAAAAATATATAGTTTTTCAAAATCCTGAGCAGGAATAAAATATTAAGTATTAGCCAAGCAATTTTAATCTCAAGAAGGATATCTAGACAACAGAAAATACTTTCTAACATCACTGGTGCAAATACCTTTGAAGATTTACATGTACTTTAAAGGCTCTACCTGGATAGTCCTTGTATAAGTATATACAAACCGCTCATAAATTACATTACATTGAAGAGCATTATTTTCAGGAATAATGAGAGTTATCACCTTCAGTGCATGTAATTGTATGCTTTTTTTAAAAAAAGGACTAACATTTAGAAAAACGTTTTAGAAGCTAACTGCATTTTTTAGGGTTCCGAAGTAATATTATCAATACCTTCTAAAATGAATGTGCAAGCCCCCTTCATAAAGACTCATGACCCACAAATCAGCAGGATAAAAATACTTCCTCTTGTCTTAATTTAGACAGACTGCATCTTTTGCAGATGAATTACAAACATGACAGAAATAGAAAAATCAAGACTCTATTCTGACAGGGAAATCAACATTAACTGATTGATTCACTGACAACACTTCTAACTATTTTTACAACAATATTGCAATATTTAATATTACAACAATATTTAAATCATTTAAACATTTAACGAAGATTTAAAATCCCCCAGAAAACACACCAACCATAATCAAGTAGGATTCAACATTTCCTATTCACCGTGTCATTTTATTTTGTTTGATTTGAATTAACCATTTATGATACTCAGCAATATTTGATAGTAACTTGTTTTTAATTTGCTTCTTGTATCTATGGATAAATATCTATGAATCCAGATCTGCAGTCCTAAGCACTTAAAAAAATATTGTTCTACAGAAAAATACTAGAAAAATAAAAATAAAAACTAGCCCTTCAAACAAGTTTTATTAAAAAATAGAGAAATCTTATTCATAAAATAAATACTACAGAAATAAACTGAGTCGAATTATCTGATTCAACATCTGTCACTCTCAATTATATTTAAAGTAAGTGTGTGATAACAGAAACCAGACTCTATTATTTGATACAAATATTGCACAATATCCACCACCAGGTGGTGGCTCCAGTGATAGTTTTTCATTGACACCTACCAGATTCCTATTAGCTTCTAAGACTTTTGGAAAGAATATTTCACTTTTTTTTCCTTTACCTTCCAGAAAGCTATCTGCTTTAAGTACAAGAAGATTACAGCAAAAATATGAAGGCTTTCAAATAACAATGCTACTGTATTGGAATAGGGCCATGGCCAGTGATCCATTTGTTTCACACCAATATTTGCACAGTGTGTAAAAGAACTGCAAATGATTAATTTAGGATGTAACACCACAGTGATGCAGAAGTCACAAGAGTGCATTTTAAAAGTCTTGTAGCTTCTGATGTTACATTACCAAATCTATGATAAATACATCTATTTCATTTCTAAGTGTGAACATTTCATAGGATGAAAAGTCTGGCAGATAAAGATCCTCACCATCATCTGAACACTCGAACTGGACTTCCTTTTCTGATATGACCAGTCAGAGAGAAAGGAAAAGAAGAAAATATGACTGGTTGGATTTATAGAATCAATGCATGGAGAACAGCATATTTGTTGTAGTTTGGCTGCTTGTTTTGAAAATGCCCAATTTGCAGAAATGGGAGAAATATTCTGCATATGAATAGAATCTCCTGTTTAAACAGGTATTGGAAAATGAATACATATTCTCCTTTCAGGATGCCCTATGAGAACAGATATGAGAAAGAATCCTGAATACCAGGCATAAACAGCCCCACTCCCAGAATAATACCTGCAAATTGCTGGTAGTAACTATAATCAGCACTTCTGTTTAAACAGACCAATTCTGACAGAGACTATTACAGATCTGCAATAAAAATACTATTGAACCACCTGGATTGGAGCATATTACAGATACATTAAGATATTTCTATTGAACTGTCCAACAGTGGAAAAAAAGCAGCCATTTTATTCCACTGGAAAGGATAGATTTTGGACACAGAGAAGTCTGACATAGTCATTGGGGTTAATGCAAAAAGGAGTAGGGTATAATTCTCAGTACAGCAAATAATGTTCCGCAATAGGTCTTGGGAAGTGCATCGGCCGGGTCCAGAAAAGAATTGTATTGAATTTGGCTGTTACTGAGTGGCTGGCTTAGGTTACCAATGTGCCTATACATGAAATATTTAAATGTATACGTATCACAAATTCAAAGAAAACATACAATGAGTTAGATACTTCAAATGTCAGATTTAAGGAAAAAAAATGCAAGAGTAAAAGCTTAACTCAAAGAATGTTCTAATAAAGAGAAAGATCCATAGAAATTACACTTCTGATAATAGCTGAAACATTTTATTTAACGCTAATAATCTTGGATTTTTTCCCTATTTTTCTGAAGCTAATTTTCAATTTATTACCTAAAACATTATATATGGGAAACAATCTCTCCTTGCATGGAATTCTAAGGCCACAAGCTTGGAAATTCTACATTATACAGGAAAGCTACAAACTTTTTCTATTTCTTACTAATATTGCTTACTCAATCTGAACGTGGTAGCTGGGATCTTAAAATGTATTACTTTCTGCCCAGACACACTGATTACTTCTGGCAGAATTCAGGTCAATGATCGGTAAACTTTGTGATAATTTTCTGAGAAATGGAATGTTAGTAACATAAAATGGCTGCTATCCAAAAATGGCTACATCATTAAAATGACTAGAAAGGGGTAATTAAATTAATTAATACATTAATTTATACATTGCCCCTTCCTAAGATAAGATTCTAAGCAGCTCACAATACAAATCAAAACATATACAACTCTGAAACATTAAGAAACTCAACAAGTAAAACACAGTATGTTGCCTTTGAACTAAGTAAAATAATTTCTCCCTGGCTCACCTACTTCTAGCTAAATATCACTTGCTGCCTCAAAGGCCCATTGGAAAAGTATTCTCTTAACTGTTTTCTGAAAAGACAACAGGGCAGTGGTGATACTATCCTCAAGAGTGAGTATTCACTATGTATGTGTGTGTGCAGGCACTTGTGTATATACATATAGACTTCTTAATGAAGAACAGGGCCAGTTATATTAGTGCCCAAAGGAACAGAATTTAGAAGGTGATGTGCTAGTGAAAAATGAGTGAGAATATCATTAGCTGCCCTTGATATTTGTAACCTACCTTTACTCCATCAGGTTTCTTCAGTAAACTCTTGGCTGCTATAAATCAGAAGGAAAGAAACAGTGTCAATTGACTAATTCAACAAGAAAACTATGAAAAATATTTTTCTTTCTTTCTTTTTGTGAATTCCATTTATCATTGTTTGTCATTTCACCCTTCCACTATCTCTTAGCAAAGTATTTCTATATTAGTGTGATATCTTTATTAAACAAACAACAATTATGAATCTTACAAAACTTTTTGAAGCTGTGGAGGGGTGATTTGGTTCCTACCAGGTACTGTGAAGTTTAAATGAGATTTTACCAAGTATCTAGCAGAATCCCTTGGATTGCTGATAAGAAAAAGCAAATTATGATTTTCCATGTTTGAAAATATAATATCCAGCTCTTACTCAGAACTGTCACCATCTTGGTATGTGAAGTACACAAAAAGGGAGAAACAGACAAAGCTGGAGAAAATTATAGATCATATTTTTGTACCACATTACATAGTTGTTTGTGGATTTAAAAACTTTTCTGACTATAATTCCTTCCTTCTATCGATAAAAAGGATACACTTATTACCCTTAGAGTACTATGTATGATAAACTATATCCACATTGCTTATAAATGAGTGATAAAACAATCCTACTCATAGGTCAGAAAGAATTCCTGAAGCTGTGCAAGTGAAGAACCGAGGTAGAACGCTTTCGCTGCCTCTCCTGTTTTCGCTTTGTGGGAAAAAAAAAAAATACTCCTTAGTATACTCAATGGAAGAGAACTGAGATCAGAAAGAAATGAAAGGGCTTGAGCAAACTGAGATTTTTCAGAAGCTCATCTCCTTTCCTCCTCACCCCTACCAAATTCCAAGGTTTGGATTTCGTGATTTAGGAATTCTCGGCAGCAGAGACTAAAAAGGAGATGGGAAAAAGTATATCAAGTAACGTTTCGTCTCCCAAAATGGGACAAAGCAGCAAGAATCAAAGAAAACTGAATGGTGCGTGTCAATCCCTATTATCCTGTGACATGTCCTTGGAAGTTTTTTTTTTTTAAGGTTAAAGTTATACATTTAAGAATAAAGAATGTATTTAAGAAGCTTTTATACATTGCCTTGCCATTTGTTTTCTGTTTTGTGTGTGTTTTTTTCCCAAGAGAAAACCAGATTTAGGGAGCTTGTGCAGAGATATGCCTTATTCTTCATTGCCATCTTCATTTGTAGTCACGTGTATCTTGCTGAAGTTATGTGAGAATAACATTAACAGATATATGGAAAATTAGTATTAATAAGATAGCAACCCAAATATTGCTAGAATTTACACTATAGGTACCATCGTTGCATTATAAATGACATTCATATAGCAATGCATTTAACTGTTAAGTGGAATAAGTAACTTTCCAAATTATAAATGCAAACGTATTTCTAAATTATATCATACTACCAAAGAGAAATGCAGTCACCTTAATGAGAGTGAAGCATTACCCACAGAGCTATTAACTTCAGCTATGAACAGAAACACTTTATGGATAGGAATTCTGTTGTCATGATAGGGGAACATATACCGTACATGTACTGTATCTGCATAAACAATTTGAAAACTGAGTTTGCAGTTTATGAAATCTTTCTTTTGTGGCGGAAGGATTATGCTGCCTGTGTAACTGGTAATTTTTTTTTTTTTTTGGTCTGTGCTCAGTCATTACTGACCCTGCAGTGACTGCCTGGATGAATCCTTGCAGTTTTCAAGGCAATTGTTTTTCGGAAGTGGTTTGCCAGAGCCTCCTTCCTAGAGCAGAGCCCAGCTGGCGAGCGCAGGAGGCGGGGTTTCCGTTGCTTCGCGCCCTTTTTGGGCGAGCGCGGTTTCACGCTTACCGGCAACTGGTCCCGTCTCTCTGTGCAAGGCGCTGCCAGCATTTTTCCTCCCACTGGAGTGAGAGCCCCCATTTATCTACTCACGTGAGTTTTCGACCTGTTGGGTTGACGGGAGCTGGGGGGGGGAAACAGGAGCTCACCCTGTTAACGCGAAGGCTGGACTCGAACCGTCGAAGAGTCAGCCATTTCTGGCCGGCAATTTTCAGCGTCATTAAGCCAAACTATTTAAACTGGAGTAGGCAGTCCAAAGGTCCGCCCAGCAACAACAGGATGTCTGTTGCAGGTCCTACTATAAATGCATTTGATAGCATTGTTTAATTTTGCTTTCCATTGCAAGTCCAATTTATGGGGCAAACTGTCACTGAAGCAAGCCTCCCTCCCCCTATTGCACTTTAGGAAGACTAACTACCTTTACTCACTGAAATATAATTATTCACTCAGGCTTTTAAAAATTAAGTGTTTTAAAGTTTTAATATTGTAGTGTTTCCTGTTTTTGTGTTTCATATTTCTTACTTTTAAGATATTTTATTATTTTTTGTACATTGTCAAGAGCCATTAAGGAAATGGATGACATATACATTTTCTAAATCAATAAATCAGAAAATACATTGTGGGAAAATTATGCAAGCCCTGCCACTTCAAGAACAGAACCACTAAGTTTTTACTTATCATGTTTGCCACAAGATTATATTAATGCAACTTACATTTCAAAAATAATATCAGTCTTCAATAATTGAAGCTGACTATTTGGCTGAAACAATGAGGCAACTTTCTTGCAATGTCATAGTAAAACACTGTTTGAAGAATCTTGCTTTCAGTAGGAGTTGGTACATTGGGACTACACATGTCTAAACATAAAAAACAATGGATGGATACAAGTACAAATGAAATTAGTGATGACTTTACTAATTGCTAAGCTTGGTGAATCTGTAGCTTTTTAGCTTGGGTGTAATAAGCATATGCCTGATTACCTTTCAATAATTCTTTGGGTTATATTTGGCTGAATATTAGCAGGATCAAAATGAATTCATCCTTCTTCTGTAAGAACTGCATTTAAAACAACATTGTCTGATAGTGTACTAGAGCAATGGCTAAAATGCTGGGCTATTATATCAAACACAAAAGTCTAAATCTAACTCAGCAATGAAAACTACAGAACCAGTGCCTTTGAACCAGTGGTCATATGTTTCCCATCTCTGTAAACAAACTTTTATTACTGAAGGCATCTACACCAACCTTCTCCAGCCAAACTGATATAAACTTCCCAGAATTCCCATCCTGGCTGAGAATTCTTAGAGCTGCAGGTCAATATATCTGAAGGACATCTTATTGAGGAAGACTGATATTGGCAATGCATTCAAGTCTTTGCCTCCTCATTGTGTTAATCCTGATTAACTAAACTACTATGTGAATGTTTCTTACAAAATAGGAAACTGTGGTTAAATGTTAGTTTATTAATCAAATCCTATAATCCTATACTTTATATGAGTTTTAAGAACCTGATTCATAAAATATTAAAACTGGGCACCCTTTTCCAAGTCATGCTAAGAACACTGATATGGTGTCTGAACATTTCCCCTTTATTATTTAAGAGAACTGCCTCCTTGAGTTCCCACAAGAGCCATAACAGGTGGAGAGAGTCTCTGTCTTAGGAACGTGGAAGATAAACCTGATTGTTCAAGGGAAACAATCCAGATGCTGAGATTTCTGTAATCTTGTAATATTTCCTTTCAATAAATCTTGTTAAAAGAGCTCTGGAAGAAACTTATTTTCTTTGTAAGTGGGACCACTAAGAACTTGACACAGATAAAGCTAAAGAATTCTGAGGAAGAATGAAGTAATAGAAGCATGGGGGAAGGGGAATAATTATGTGCATCATGATGACTGGACTTAAATACTTGTTTCAGACATCATAACACATAATTGTGTCTTGTGTGCAATATCAAATGCACCTATTTTGATATCATTGTGGCTTATTATGGATGCCACAGAAGAGAAGCTTCTGCTCAGATATCAAGCTATATTTTAGCAAACTGTAAAAAGTTCATCCAAACTGAGCAAGTCACTCTGAATACATGCTGGAGTATAAAGTATAGAGTATAAAATTAATTATTTAATTTATGCCCTACTTTATACATGCTGGAGTATAAAGTAGAACAAAAATTAAATAATTAATTTTAAAAAGAAAGAAATGTTGATGTTTTCAGGATTACATATTTAATTAAAACTGGGGTATCAAAATGTGCACACCAGCAATCCAAACTAAAGTAATGAAGCTTAGCTATTTGAGGAAGATGTCCAAAATCCCCATGTTGACATCTTTTCAAAGCAATAAAAATTTTTTGAAAACATCACTTTTCCCCCAAGGAAACGAGAAACACAGAAGGTGTATGCTGAGTTATATTAAAATGAAATAGATGTTTCACACCATTCCAGTTTTCAAATATTCCTAATCACACAAGGAATTGGGAAAAAAAAACCTGTCTGGCATTTGTGCTTATTTTTCTTAATTAAAAGACTAATACATTGAAAGCCCTACTGATTGGTAAGCACTCTAACTCAAAGAAATGGAAATGAGGCTGGAACTGGAAGTTATGGGAGCCATGTTGCTGCTATCACAAGAAGTGCCCCTAAGCTTCCTCATCATTCTGCCCCAATAATATCCAGGATTTTGAAACATGCCATCCTGCTGTGAATTTCCGTGCTCACATAAGCACCAGCCAATTTAATGGAGGGAAAACTCAACATGATACTATAATGTAGTTCCTGTAACATCTAGTTCCATCCTAAAGCAGCATACAAAAGGCAACAACATCACATGGGTTGAAACAAGCATTTCTTAGGAGTTTGAAGGAAAAAAAAGTCCTTTCAGCTTCTTAGGGGCTTACCTCACAAGAAACAAACATTCCACATTACAGGAAGAACCAAAAGGGAAAAAAATAAAACATTTTTATAAATACATTGATATGCACAAAAATTACTAAAAGAAAAAAGGAACAGTAGCATGTCATACACGACATGTACAAACAGAAAATGAATAAACTAAAATTAAATGCCCTCATGATGACGCCTTTTCTTAAATTAACCACCATTCAACAGGTACCATGACAATACATTAACAAAGAACAAAACAGGGTGAATGAAATAATTTAGCTACAGTACTTTTTTGGTTAAGAGAAAAGTAAAAAGCTAAATCAGGATACAAAAACACATATGATATAGTGAGTGGAACAGTGAGTGCTGAAAATGGTTAGATATGTATTATAATTCCTTTTACTGATAAGGAATTCTATCTGAAATTCCATCTAGAGTTAAGAAGAAATTGGTATTTCACAAACGTCTCATTAGAATCGATGCAACCATCTTGGAACAGCTGTTCAGGAATCATTACAAAATTGTTCTGTGTCCAATAGATGTTCCTTAACTGTTAAGAAGGAATGAAAGAGCAGGGCTTCCTCTGACCATCAAAACAGGCAACACTGAATGATCACCTTAATGGCAAGTTTAAATTCCTCCTGCAAAATCATTAAATTTAAAGTGACAATAGAAGTTGAAGAGCATTCAGTTCTGCTCATATTTTCCTCACTTTTAAAAGAAAGTTATCACATTTCTTGAGAAGCTATAGCCTTACTGAACAGCAGAGGATACATTTTACAAGACAGATTTCTTAATTTCTATTAGGAATATATTTAATTATTACATTTTAGGAGACGTATGCATTCTTAATTTTGCCTCGTTCTGTAACTTCTCTGAACAGAAAAGGCTGATAGATTGTACTCTGAAGATCTTCTAGACATGCAGACCCAATCCTCTCCCTATATGCTTTGAGACCATCAGAAGCAGTTCTGTATCAGCCTCTGTTCAGATTTCTTGGATGAAACAATGGAGTAGCATTGCCAAATGTTAGAAAACAAGATAGCAAACTTTCACTTGTAAGAAGTATAGCTCTCTGCCACTAATGGAATGGTAAAATGAATGAATACAAAGGAATAAAGAAATACAGTAAAACCTTGTTTTGCGAGCATAATTCGTTCCGGAAGCATGCTTGTAATCCAAAGCACTTGTATATCAAAGCGATCACCCACAATCCCGCAGCGAGAGAGAGAACCATTGGCTCAGTTGTGATCATGTGACATTCGGTGTCACGTACTACTCGTATTGCAAGACATCGCTTGTTTATCAAGTTAAAATTTATTAGAAATGTTTGCTCGTCTTGTGGAACACTCACAGAACAAGTTACTCGCAATCCAAGGTTTTACTGTAAATTTGATCTTGATCCTGGTGTTCCAAATAACTGATATATTCATTATACAACTAGCTTGTACATATTTGTGCTTCTTTGGTATTCCATGGGAATCTATTATCACTGGGTGATTTAAAGCTTTCAGTTTTAATCTGTGTATTTTTTATGTTATCCATCAAAGTTAGTTTTCCAAAATGTGTGCACTTAGCTGTGTTTCACAGCTGTGGAAATATAAAATCTAAAGAATACAGAGAATAATGTATGCTGTATTCCACATTTTCTAAAGTCCCTGTTAACAAAGGGCAGGAAAAAAAAGAGGAGCAAGAAAGCTAGATGTCTGAGCAAATGATGACTGTAGTATTTTGAAAATAATTTGATTATGGAATGACATTCAATATTCTGCATTTTATTTCCACTGTGTATCTTCTTTCAAAGCTGGCTTTTTAAATTATAACTGTACTTAGTTTTGTTTTTATAATCTGATTATAGAATACCAACCCATAGTGGCAGTTTAGTCCTCCCACCTATTTGAATATATATCATATAAATAGACAAGTAGATAATAAACAAGTAGATAAATAAATTCTTATTTTGTAAGCTGTCCAGAGTCCACTGGAGTGGGTGACTATTTATAATAATAATAATTAATAATTATTATTAATAATAATAATTATTATTCCCAAAACATCTGGAGTACCACTTGAAGACTATCGGTGTTGATAAAATAACCATCAGTCAATTGCAAAGGGCAACTTTACTTGGAACAGCTTACATCCTCTAACACCATCAAACAACAACCTTTGCCTAACCCAGCTCCTTGGGAAGGACTCGATAAGTGGATAAAAATGCCAAATCCAGTCTAAACATCTGGCTGACTGTGAAACCAACAATATTAATACATTACCTAGAACAATCTTTGCTAATCTACTGTCAGTTCTCATGCTAGCTGGAAAAATCTTATTTAGAACAATATTAGTAAACTATCAGAAGCATTTCAAAATTTCAGCCAGAGGCCTTCTGGTCAAATTATATTGTTGGCATAATAAAGAGATGATCTATGGAAGAAATTTAATATACCCAACGTAAGAGTCTAGGAGACAAATGTCATACATTTTGAACAAGCGGTTTTTCATGGTATATATGGCAAGGATGTCATTTACTACAGCAGAAGGATTGGTTTGAATATTGAAGAAAAATGTTTCATATAATGTACCCAACTACTCCTCCAGACACATTTAAAAGGAAAATGTAACCCAGCAATTGACAACAATGTTTTAATAAACTCTGCCAATAATTACTTCTAGAGTTATATTTCAATACCAATATAAAAGAGAATTTAGGAAAGCGGGTATGCTGTGAATCTAATGTTTGCATATTTTAACAAATGCTTTCAGACCTTTTAGAATTTTCAGCTATAATATAAAAAGAAGTTAGAAGAATATTGTAGAAAGGATGAAATGACAAAAAGGAACCACTTCGAATTTTCATCCTATTCCACTTGTACTTGGACGATGCCTAACAAAAAATAAATATATTTGGCAAAACAAACGAACAAAATAGTATGTGAACAAATTGAAGATTTTTTAATATGAATGCATATCAACAGCTAACAATACAGAGGCATAGAAGTGAACTGCACATACCTGAGAAATTTCTTGTAGCCAACATTGTTGTTAAAATGGCTCCCTGAAAAGACACGATCCAGCATATGCCAATATTTTAGAAGATAAAACCATATAATTTTAATATCAAAATACAGAATTTAACCCTAAATATGCTAATGGTTCATCTTAATATATAGTATTCATAAACAGTGGTATAATATATACTAAACTGTATTTTTCTTCTGATGTTTGTTGAGTTTTTGCTCTAAAAATATAATAAAAGTATGTGTTAAGTTGTATTCCCTGTTAAAAAGATAAATACTTGGTACTTTTTTGGAAAAAAAAAGCACTACAATTTTATGTTAAAAAGGGAGATATGTTTGCATTTATTTTCAGTTTCACATGTGAACACAAAATTCCCTCCACC
This sequence comes from Liasis olivaceus, assembly GCA_030867105.1. Taxonomy (NCBI): domain Eukaryota; kingdom Metazoa; phylum Chordata; class Lepidosauria; order Squamata; family Pythonidae; genus Liasis; species Liasis olivaceus. The sequence goes on from CM061354.1 coordinate 24,305,280, forward strand.
CATCTTATGCACACATACAGGCACACATACAGCCCCACACAGAAAAGAGAGGAAATGGAATATTGAAACAGAGACAGAAATCTCCCTAGGGCTTAAAACAAGTGTAGTTTTAGATAACTGGTATCTGGTATATTATTTTCAGTGTCTGGGAATGCTGTACTCCCAAACAGAGAGCAAGAAACTGCACAAATGAACTGGGAAGCTGGCTTTATTTTATTAGTCTGCGTACTAAAACAAAAAAAGTACTGACACCAAATTCTGCAACAATGCAACATAAAATCTGCACAAAGAAGAAGAACAACAAAAACCAATGTACAATTAATTTGTATGGATTAGTTAGAAAACATTTTTGGGAGTGCTATTTTCCCAACCAGCTATTTAAAAAACAATAAAGGAAACAAAGGGGTTCATGAAAAACTTGCTTTCTTACCTTAAGTTTCCTTCTTGCATTGAACTTCTTCAAACAATCTACAGTCTCCTGCCTGTGCATCATAGAAGCAACAGTAGAACGTTGCTGAAAGACAAGAACAGAGTTTATGTTTCAAGGCATGTAGTTGTATCTACACTGTTATTTAATATTAGTCTTCCATATTAAATGTTTTTTGGAGATGCATCCAGAAGTCAGTGACAATTCAAGAGTTCCTAGTCAGAATAACCATGTTCTTTCCCATCATTTAAAATTAACTTGATTCATGTTGCCACTAAATAAAGCAATGTATTAGATTACCAAAAGGGACCTTCTGATCTCTGAACTCTTTTTCTCTTCAAGATGATCACAAATTAGTATTCATATCATGCTTTTATACCCTCTGCTTTGTAGGGTTAATTTAGTTCCATAATTAAAAGTACAGGTAGTCCTCATTTAGTGACCTTTGCAGATCTGTAAAGCAAAGGAAAGCTAAAGTAAGATCATAAGCACAGTTGCATTTTCACTTAGTGACTGCTTCACTTAATGACCACAGTTGGGCCTGGCAACTTGGTCATTAAGTGAAGCAGTCACTAAGTGAAAATGCAACTGTGCTTATGATCTTACTTTAGCTTTCCTTTGCTTTACAGACCTGCAAAGGTCGTAAATGAGAGGATTGGTGATACATTTACTTTTTCATCACTGTCATCACTGTGGTCACTAAATGAGGCAGCCACTAAATGACGACTACTTGTAACTGTATCTTGCATGACTCTTTAACAGAAACTTCATGTATTGGCACTACAGAACTCCTATACTCTGCAAGAGCAAAGGAAGTCACCTCTATGGTTTAATATCTGTATGTCTGAGTCTCAGCTACAATATTGAGGTAAGGTTTTATAGAAGGAAATTAATAACTGCAAAATAGTAAAATGGATACCCAGGGGCAGTAACTAAATACCCAACCTTGCCCCCAACCAGACAACTGCTAGGCAGAACAGAATTAATAAAATAAAGTAAATAAAGTAAAGTAAATACTGCTTACACAGATCCAGGGGTGTTTGAGGGCCTCTGATGCATTGATACGTTTGGCAGGATTGATTGTAAGCATTTTGTTGATAAGATCTTTTGCTTCTGGGGTCACCGTATCCCATTCTGGGGAAGGAAACTTGAAGAACACATACTCATGTGAAATCAAACAGATACAACCACCCAGGTGGCAGTGAACTATTTTTCATCTTTAATTTGTGAACTACCTCAAAAAGACTTTTGATCAAACACCAGCTAAATAACTGTCTTTTAGCCATCTTGCTACATTTTAAGAAAATAAAAGATACTGTAAAAATAATCTCAGACTGAACTGGGGCTGCAGCATTTGCAGGGATCTTTACTCCTTGAAAACAAAGCAAGGATCGTTTTGCCTCTTTTCTAGGGAATAAATCATTTTGTGAAGAGCTTGAGGTGGTCTTAACTTGGGTTGGTGGCTGATGGGACTTTTCTCTCTCTCTCTCTCTGCTTTAAAAGTCTCTACTCATATTTGTAGTAGCACAAGAGTTTTTCTCCATATTCCCCTTTCTTCTTTCTCACAACACCACTTGACAAGGAGTGTGAAATGGTCCCCTGAATATTGCGTGATCAGCTGATCACTGTAAAAAAGAAGTAGGAAAAAATTGGATGTACTGCCATATGTAACGAAAGAAAGATTTTAAAAAAATGATAAAAAGAAAAAAAGTCGCTGGCCACTGGCCAAATATGGTAACCTCCTCTCCCTTCCCATGAACTTGAAGTAGAATTTGTACTCCTTTTCTCCCCATTCACTTCACTCTGAATTCCTCCTGCTCTCACAAATTGAGCAACTGAAAACCAGGTGAATGGTTCAGCACAGCACTAATAAAAACAAATTAATTAGTATTGAACTGAGACATAGAAAACCTGAGTCAAGTCTAGATAAAAGAAAACTAAATTGTATGAGATATGAAGAAAGGGAATAGCGGTAATAGGTTCCAATAACCTTCCACATAGTTGGGAAAGATAATCTACTCCTGAACTGACCATTGCATGCCACTGATACTTGCCTGTTGATTATGGAAAGCAATCACGTACATTTCAGCATAGGTGAAGCCTGCAAGACTGATTGTCCTTCTGAAAGCAGGCTATTATTTTATGAAAAGCAATTTGTATGATGGACTCCTCAGAGATAGCAAGAAAGATAATCATGCTGTAGAAGAGACATTTGTCTATTTGAAAATACATTCCAACAGGCATCAGTGCCTAACAGGAAGGGTTGACGGGGGGGGGGGGGAACTCTCATCATTTTTTAAAATGACTCTTGTGGCTGCAATTGCTGGACTTGAAAATTATGAGCAGTGAAAAAATAGGATGGAAACATCGTAGGCGGTACCAGTTCCTCATGGTTCATTTCACATTTTTCTGCCCCAGATGTACATATGCAAATTTATAAATAAATCAAGACAGATTACAGGTGTGGGAATCTGTAACAAACCTAACTATAAGGTAAGGAAACACTGCTTGCCCTAATAAAGAAAGAAGCTATGGTCAAGGAGTGATGTGTGTCAGGGATGGGTACAATAGGGTACCAGAAGAACTATACAGAAAATATTTATTTGCATCAGCATCATTGGGCACCTTCCAGCTTTCTTGGACTACACCTCCTATTAACTGTGATTGGTGTGATAAGAGCTGTAGTCCAACAGAGCTGGAGGGCAGTGGGTTAGAGCAACAGAATCCTAGAGCTGGGTGGGGTCATTTTAAACCATCTAATTTAATCCCCCGATCAAGAAAGGAATCCAAATAAAGCATCATCAACAGATGACTCTTGCTTTTACTTCTACTTCAACATATACATCAAAGGGGAACCAGTAAATCTATGGAAGCTGTGGAAGCCTGATTTTAAAACATAAGAGATCAGCCAGGGGCCTATGTGGTCCAGCATGCTGTGTTACACAGTGGCAAACCAACTCCATTCAGGCAACCCACAAGCATTGACAGGAGGGTGACAGACCTCAACGGTAATTCCTTAGTAGTTGATATGCCTGGAAGATTAATAGCCATGAATTTGTCTAGTCCTTTCTTAAAAATTGTGGCTGCCTCTCTTTTTTTGAGGGGGGGTGCCTTCAAGTCAATGTTGACTCCTGGCGACTGCCTGGATGAGTTCCTGCAGCTTTCTTGGCAAGTTTTCAGAAGTGGTTTGCCATTGCCCTCTTCCTACGGCTGAGAGAGACTGACTGCTCCAAGGTCACCCACCTGGCTTTGTACCTAAGAAGGGACTAGAACTTACAGTCTCCTGGTTTTTAACCTGGTGCCTTAACTGTTACACCAAACTGGCTCTTGGCTATCTCTATACCTGATTCCAAAATATAACTATGGCTGTGTAGAGATTTATATGAGAAATTATTTATTTATTGTTTCTGAAACAGATTTGTGACTTTACTTTTAAAAGAAATCAAACTACATTGCTACAGAGGATATGCCATATTGAAGTTTCCTTACACATGCCAGTCATCATGCATCCATTACTCTTACCATGTCTCTTTAAAGCACATACTTTAAATACTCACAGTTACTTGAGTATTAAATGGTAATAGAAAATACAGTAAAGGAAAAATTCAATCACCAGAATAACTTCAGAGGTGGGGAGGGAAGAGAACGGCAGAAACACAAATACTTATTTGTGTTGTATTTTAGGTGATAGTAAACAATTATGATAAAAACAAACAGAAATTGAAGCATAGGTTACTTACATCATAAGCACCAGCTTTGATCTGCTGATAGAGTCTATGTTGATCTTCATCCCAAAAGGGAGGGTATCCCACCAAGAGAATATAGAGAATTACACCTGCAAAGTTCCCAACGGTATTAAACTAAGCAATGAGTCAAAGTTACAAACATAAAAATTAACTGAAGGAGATGGTACACAGGAAATCCATAATGAGATCTCCTGGCTTTTGGGGCCTATGGACACTAATTCTAATCACAGCAGCAAGCTGAGGAAAGAATAGCAGCATTTTCTTTCACTGAACTTTCTTTTCCTGAGGGCATGCTACAGACTCTGTCTGCAAGAGAATTTCCTGTGACGGGGTCCAGGAGGCGAGCCTTTTCTGCAGCAGCCCCTGCCCTTTGGAACACTCTTCCCCCAGAAGTGAGGTTGGCCGTCTCCCTTTCAGACTTCAGAAAAAAACTGAAGACTTGGTTTTGTCATCACGCGGGGGGGGGGGATGGGAATAGCCAGTTTTGGGGTTGGCTGGTTCCCTAGTCTTACCTTTGACCGATATTATCTGGTCACAGGCTGAAATAATATCACCATCTCTTGGATTTTATTGTATTTAATAATTGTATTTTATATTTGTATTATTTATGTTTTTACTGATTTTAAATTGTTTTGTTGTGAACTGCCCAGAGTCCCTCCTTGTGGGGGAGTTGGGCGGTGATAAAAATTTGACCTATAAATAAATAAATATAGGGAGCCAAATACAGGTACATAGAAGCTCCATGAGCATCTTTGCCAGAGAAATTAGGGGCAGACTTGAATTTCAGATCTATGAGAAATGGAAGAGGGAAACTATTAGTATGGCACTGGTGGCACAGAGGTGAACTAAACCTTTTCTGCAGAAATAGTTTCCTTCAACTGTTTTTTTTCCCCTGTAGACCTTTAATTTCCCTTTACCCAGCTGGGAAAACCCCAAGTTTAGCAACAGCTGAGCTCTTTTCCTTTACCTATTGAAGTTGCTTTTTAAATCTGTTCTATCTTTTTTACAGCCATCCAGCACAATCAGGACTGGATTATGATTGAGTTGCACCCAGAATTATAATGGGATTGCTGAAAACAATCAATGGTATTTCTGTTTATAGCCCAAAAGGAAAGCCTGCAAATATGTAGAAAGCACTTATATGAAGAACATTATATGTACGGTCTGAAATGGTGCTCAAGATTGGAATGAGCAACAGTTGGGTTTACCAATTTTCACACATATAAAAGAAGGATAGAGATTATATGAATGGCCTTGTCCAACTGTCACATTTACCACTGGTTCTTCCCTCTGGCTGACATGTTGATGTCTGCAAAGAGAAAGCTTATGTGCAAACAAGTGTGTACATCTAGACTGTCATGCAATTAGAACCACGTGATTGTAATTTGCACACTGGAAAAACTACAGAGAATATAATCACTTGGGAAGACAATGTTACCTGTCTTTCCTTGAAAGGGGTTAGCAGGTACTAATTAAAAATCTCATGATCTTATAACCTCTATTCCCCAAAATAATCTCACCTGAAATTTTGCAAGGTTGACAACTGTCTGACCCCATATCTTGAAATATTTGTGCACAAAATGAGAGATTTGGCAACCATTTACTTTATTATTTCATTTTAATTTGGAGGGATTCATGACCGCTGTCTAGAAGTATCATGGATGCCTTGATATCTTCAGGTCATATTGCTGATCCTTGTTTTAGACTGAAATGTATGCTCATTGAATTCCTAAGCTGTAGTTCTAACTAAATTTTAGCTTTTTAAATGTAAAGCATCTTCAGTGGGAAATTTTGAACACAATTTATTTATAGGGCTTCATTTGATATTACAGAAAACTAATGAAACACAAATGTAATATAAATTAATCAATGTATATTGCAACAACTTTTGTAGTTACAATTTTACTGTTTTTATCTTGTTCTTTCATTCTGACAGAATGTGATTATTTTCAAGTTAAGTGAGAACTGAAGCTGGATATACATAAGGCCACTAAATTTGCAACTGGCCAATGCTTTTTGATAGAAACTAATATATTAATCATTTTGTATTCAGTGAATAATGATGCAGTGTTGTTTATTAGCGTGTGTTGTTGGAGTCTGAGCTCATCCAGATGATCCAAGGGTTATGTCAAATTTCACACAGATGGGGAAAATCAAAAAAGCAAACACTATAAATATTTCAACGAGATATCTCCTCTGCTGGGGGAGATGGGCGGCATATAAATTAAATTAAATTAAATTAAATTAAATTAATTAAATTAAATTAAATTAAATTAAATTAAATTAAATTAAATTAAATAAAATAAAATAAAATAAAATATAAATGAATGCATGAATGAATGAATGAATGAATGAATGTTTTGCTGCTATTTTTGAGGGTGCCTTTGAGTCAGTGTTCACTCCTGGCGCTGCCTGGAGAAGTCCATGCAGTTTTCTTGGCAATATTTTTGGAAGTGGTTTGCCTTTGCCTTCCTCCTATGGCTGAGAAAGAGTGACTAGCCCACAGTCATCCAGTTGGCTTTGTGACTAAGGTGGAAGTAGAACTCATGGTCTCCTGGTTTCTAGCCTGATGCATTAACCACTACACCAAACCGCTTCTTCTTTAATACTAGTCCTGGATAAACACAGAATTATGAAAACTGTAAGAGGACTTTCCAACCCTCATTTATAGTGAGTTAAGGCAAACTCTCTTTGAATGATTTGAAACCCTTCTTCCCAATTTCTTCCTATATGGGTTCAACTGCCATTTGAAAGATAAGCTGTCAGCTGATGGGCCCACTATGCCTTGATTATGTCTATTCCCCTTTCCATTCCTTTCCCAGCCTCTCCACAATCTCTTATGGGTTGCCAACATTCTCATGATGATAGAAAGTAAAATGGAAAAGAAAGCATAATTACGAAATATATATTTTAAAAATGTACAGAGAAGTACACTAGAGCAGAGTGTTTTAGGGAAAGCAATGCACTCCCAAGCCTTACCCCCTCTTTCAACAAAAAGCACACCCCCCCCCCCCGAATCATAACTAGCTTACCACATGCCCACATGTCTACCGGCTTCCCGTAGGGATCTTTTCGTAGCACCTCAGGGGAAAGGTATCCTGGGGTACCAGCGAAGCCTGAAAAGAAAGTATGCTTATTGGAAATGGAAAGCATCCAGTCAGAATAACAGGTATTTCTAAAACCCCTTTTAAAGTATCTATGTTTAGGCTATATCATCACCACCTACTGCAACTTAGCTTTGTCCATCTGTGTATCTTTTTTGTAATAGAGACATTTGTGAATTACTTCCATAAACCTACTATGGGCTTTCAGCTGTGGAGGAGCAAGTCCATTCGTACAGAAGCACAACCATTCTGTTCCTTTATCAATATGCCTTTCTCTCTCTCTCCCCCTCTCTCTTTTTACCACTTCATCTTGTTTTATGCTCTAGGGATTTAGCTGGGCTTTCAATATTTTGGAAAACCAAAAAGGACAATCAATTTATGATTTCCCGATCCAATAGTAAAGAATACTTCTGGCATAACTGCACAACTTTTAACATACCCATCATTTTAATCTTTCTATATTTTGTAGGACTTTTACTTTCAACTTCTTGTATATACATAGTTTTCAAGACAACTTTCTCAAAGTCTTTTTATGCAGGCTTTTTAAAAATATGTTTCTCCAATGTAAGCTTATTTTAAAATACAGTTACAGATAATAGTCATTTTTGCTTTTTATATGCAACTTTTAGAAATATAATTTTTCATTTCATGCATTTTATGCTTTTAATTTGCAGGGGGCTAATGCAGATTTCTGACTGGAGAAAAATGGATACTAGAACAGCTTGGTTCAATAGTACAGTGTCAATTCAGGCAACTTTTGCAAATCTGTAGTAGGTTTCTTTAATGTCCCACTTGCAGGTACACTAATTTAATATGGTGTAGGGATGGCAGGATAAACAGGGAAGAATAATAAAAACTGAAAATGTTTTCTTACCAAACCAGGCCTGTTGTTCACCTTGAACTTCAATTGCTAATCCAAAATCTGCCAGTTTTACAGCTGCTCCTTTTGACTTGCTTGCTAGAAGCAAGTTCTCAGGCTTTACGTGGGGGGGGGGGGTGTGGGGGGGGGGAGGAAAAAAAGAAAGTAGAAGATAAGTCAATATTTCTAACTCAGTACTTACTTTATATAGATTAAATTGGAGGCAGGGACAACACACTTTTCCGGTTTTCAAAGATAAGCAATAAAAGTTTGATTCTGAGAATTTTTAAGTGGATCCCAAATCCACAATTTATTTAGAGTAAGGCTGTTTTCTTGTGTTACACATTTAAAAGCTCTGTTTTCTATAGAAACCCAGCATCAGCAGCACAGACCCACAAGCCTCTAAGACTGGTCTATCAAGCTTCTACAACTTTTGTTTGAGAATCTGAAGTTTTTCTCAATAACAGGATTATTAACTTTCTTCAACCTGATGCCCATCAGATTAGTTGGTCTGAAATTCCCAGAGTTCCCAGCTCTTCAACACTTCTGGAGAACACCAGTTGTGGAAATCTTAGCTAGATGGCCCACAGAATGGCTTATTCAATGCATTCCTCTTGTAGGAAAAGTTATAGTCTAACACAACCAATCACTGATATCCAGACTAAGACTCAAATCTTTTTCTTTACTAAAAACAGATATATCATAAACATGGTTTGTTACAAAATGGACAAATGACCTGGAAATGCTACCTATATCTGTTTTGTCAAAATCTATACAACAACTAGATAGCAGGAAAGATACAAAACAAAAAACCTATAGAGATTTCTTGCAATTCAGTTATAGTGGCCCTAGGATCGAGTTTGTATTATAGTGAAGATCATCTTAAAATGACATCCTTCCATTAGATATAAATATATTCAATGTTATTTTTGGTTTTTGGAATCTAAACTTTTTTTGAAAAAAAGTCTTATTATTACAAGAATTATAAAAAGTGCAATCAATTTTACAAGCAGTTTGCCAGGCTAATTAATCTATAAAGACTTTTTTAAGGCAGAAAAAGGTTTGTAAAGATTAGTTCTTGGAAAGCATTGAAAATCTTAATATTTATTAAGTTTCAAAATCCTATGCAGGACCTGTGATGTTAAACCAGCTTCTCTCTAAACTTTCCAAATGGCTGGGAATGTAACTTCAAAAATTCTCATAATGTCAGATTAGAGTACGTTGTATTACATTTACACGTTTCCCATAGGCAAGCACCTAGGTCTAGCACAACACAGAACTGGGGTAACAACCTAATCTTCTTCCTCACTCCGTAAGAACCACTGAATATTGTCAGCAAGTAATTCTGGACATAAGTGTATAAAGCAAATATCACAGTCATAAGGAAAGAAATATGGTCCAATCATTACAGAACAGCCATACACTCAACAACAAGCTCATCTGACTTCAGGACAGCTGACTATGCCCTTAAAAAAACATGCATCAGCCATTTCAGGACAATGGAAATGTTAATAGATTTATCATGCATGAGTTCTGAATAGGTTGGGGCAAATGTACACAACTGGACAAAAAAATGGGGGATTTAACAGAGATGGAATCTTTAGACTCCATCCAAAAAAGGAACAAGTCAGTGTGTGGATCACAAAGTTGCACTTTAGCTGCAGATGTGCATACAGTAGACAGAAAACAGTAATTTATTCTTGTTCTTGTTTATTGTAACAGATAAAACAGGCATAAAACATATTTTGTGTTGATATCTAAACTACACGTATAAAGGGTATTCTAAAAGAATCTAACAAATGTATGTTCTATAATCCACATACTTGGTGATCTAGCTGGCAAAATGAAAAGATTTTTTTTTAAAAAAAATCACAAGGGATAATTTCTGTATGATATACAATTTCTCTGGAAAAAGGTAATTGGCCCAGTCCAGTTATGATAATGAAAGAAACGGAAATACAGGTAGTCCCGTTCAAGAATGAGTTCCGTTCCCAAGGTCTGTCCTTGAGTTGAATTTGAATGAAAGCCAGAACAGTATTATTGTATACTACTGTATAAATAATATTGTGTAATTAACTCAAACCATTGTGTACTTAACTCGAAGTTTGCTACAACAGGCTCCATTCTTAACTATGGGTTGTTTGTAACCCAGGTGTTCTTAACCTGCATGTAGTCACAAGTACTTGAGTTGATTGGGTAGATCCAAAGCTACAGCTTTAAAGAAAACTATAGCTGTGTTGAAATTCAGTCCCATTAATTGTATTCTATAAATATGAGTTAGATTTGCATTCAATCTATTTGTTTTAATGGGTTTCAGCACTAAAGATTGAATGAAGTCATTAGTCTCTCAAAATTTTGGGGGGCCAGGTTTTATGACATCCTTGCAAAATTATTTAAAAATGTACATAGGTATTTAAACAGTATATGATTTATGGAATCCCTTATCCAAGATAAAAAGTTACGGCTTTACATCTGAAGGAGGGTTTTGATTTAAAAACAAAACAGAACCCAAAACATTGACAGAAATAATTTACTGCATATATTGCTCTGTTGGTGGCAAGAAGAATGTTTTTAAAAGTAAGGACTTCTGTTCTTTAAAGCACTTTTTTCTTTAAAAAAAAATCTAACAGCCTTGGAACTATTTCCTTTTGTATAATTTAGAATGTATTAAGGAAGTATTTTCATATTTCTTACATATTCTGCAGGATTAGCTACAGAAACTGCAATCACAATGGTACTTGACTTTGGAGAGATCAATTCTATTGTTCTAATGGGAGATAATTTTAATTAATTATTTGTTTCTTTGTTTTGAATTAAATTCTGCAAAGAATCTTGGGTTATTTTAAACAAAAAAATTGTGATGTAGACTCTTGTGTATGCATGAAATAGACACCTGGGAAAGCAAGCGTGTAATATAGATAGTTAAATAAATAACTGTTCCCTGATTATGGAAAAAAACAAACTATATACAATTATACACACCAACACACATACATGTCTTCATTCTGTCTTTTTGTACTCTGAGTGTGTATTTTTGCCACCTAGGCAATCATTTCATGCATCACAGAATATGGGTTCTAGTTCAAAGCATATTTAGGACTAGTAGCAGAAACAATATACGCACATTCACCCTACCCCATTATCCTCACCCGGTGCATGGTTGTGTTGGATATTTGTCAAGGTTAGGCAATGATGATATTGTCATAAATACAGCAACATAATATACAGAGCATAAATGATTACAGATTATGATCAAATGCATACAATATCCAGTTTGGGAGTGAACCATTCCAAATAACTGGCAAGAGGAACTACTATTATCTGAAGTGAGCTATGCAGATTTGCTATAATAAATGTTCACTGTATCAAATCTACTGGTGAATGCCAGAGGCCCCATTGTGTCTGAATTTCTTTTTGAAAATGTTTGTGTTGTGAGATTAATGGGCAGCTCTACAGTTTATTATAGATCTCATCCAAGCAGCTAGGAAACGAAAGAAATTGCTTTAAAAGGTTCTATGATATTCTGCTTAGTTTTCAGATCAGGGGTTTTAGATATTACTGTTACACTTGGTAGAATTTAATAGAAAAATATTTTTGTTCTCAATTTATGAAAAACTGTGTATGTATGTCTGTGTATGTATGTATGTATGTTTGTGTGTACATGTAAGTGCCTGAATTAACTTCCAAAAGAACGGCAAACTATTTGTTCATATTCATTACTACTGTTCTGCATTCAAGATTGTATATTTTAGGTTTGCATGAAGTCTTTTTTAATTGTAAAAATAAGATTTAAAAATCAGCTAGAACTGCTGGTCAACAATGTTACTTTAGGAAGAAACTGAAGAAGCTAATCAGATGTGAAAACTGATTATCCTTAGCTATATTTGGCAAAGCTGAATTAATGTGTAGAGGGTGGGTGGGAATAAAATCAGCAAAGCATCTGCAAGGGAAAAGTAGTTGTCTCTTTTTGCAACCATGTACCTCCTGCCGAATAATCAGTGGATGTTTCCGTGCTTCTAGATGCAGAAATGCAGCTATGTAGTGCTTTGAATCTGTGTGGTATGATTATCTTCCCCCACAGCATTACTCACCTTCAAGTCCCGATGGACTACGCCCATCTGATGGCAGTGTAGCACAGCCTCCAGGATCTGCTGAATGCAATGACTGCATGCAAACACCAGGGGGCGTATATTAGTTCGAAGCTGTACACTCACTGTCTGTATAACCTCAGTGAGACTGGGTTAAAGTGCAAAATGATGAACAAACTGAGATCGTGATACACAACCTCTCAAATATGTATGGACCTGCATTCCTCCGCTAGAACAGCTACTTCCTCAGACACTGTGAACGCGCACTGTAAAGTTACATGCATGGTTTAGCCCATTTTTATGTAGGGCATTAACAAGAGGGAGACAGATTGGTTCAGGCTCGACCTCAACAAAAGGGTTGAAGGGCCTATTCTTGGGCATGCACATAATATACTGATAGGTAGACAATGAGAGCATATCAGTTGTGATAAACCCATTTTACAAACTTGGGTTAAATATCTGGTGCAGTTTGTTCCTTCCCTCCCTTACTTGCCTTGAAGGCCTTTTTGCACCAGCAATCCTGAAAATAAATTTACTTTTAAGTAGTTTTGTATTTGAGATAAATTATTCACCCTTCATGGTTTCATTTAGCCAAGCAATTATTTGATCACTCTTGCCTGAGGGATCTATCCTACTCCAGCAGAGCAATGCATAACCGGTCATTCTGCTACAATAACCCATTGTCTCTGAACAGAAGTGGTGTTTTAAACCTGCAGGCTAATATCTATCACAGACAAAGGTCAGCCACAGATACAGGCTACCAGACTGATGCAGTCGCCTTCCACAACGGGTCCTGATATCTCTCGCACCTACCACATCCCTTGGAAGGTCACTGTCTTAGCAGTCCCTATTCTACCTTTTTCTGTGATGGACATTAAACCTGTGACACTTGCCGAGTGGAAAGCAGCGTCATGCATTATCCATTTCTCATATTATGGGTGAGGAGGGATAGCCAAGGGAACTTCTCAGCCGACCCACCCTTAAAACTCAAGCCAGGAAGGAAAAACAGAAGAAGATGAGAGAGGGAGAGAGAGAGAAGCAAATAAAATAATAATAACTTCTTAGCAAACCTATGGGGCACCAGATACTGACCTTGAGGTCTCTGTGCACTATGCCATTTAGGTGACAATGATTAACACTTTCTAGAATCTGCTGTATACAATGACTGCAAAGATACAAGGGCAGAATGGGAGGGGAAAAAACATTTTAAGGCACATAATCACATTAAATACAGAAAATAATAATAATAATAATAATAATAATAATAATAATAATGAAAATAACTTAAAATAGCAATAAATTAAAATAATCAAATCACATTTTTGGACAGATTTTATTTACACACAGAACTGAAACATAGCATTTCTCTCTTTCTCTTTAGGAAAATTGTTAAGAGAATCAAAAGAAATGACATTTAACATATAACAGATAATGCTGCTAGGTATAAGCCTTTGGTGAAATTTTTGCTGAAATATGAGAGGAAAAGTTAAACATATACTAGGTGATAGAACTACAGTAAACAATGTAGGCTTGTTGTAGCTAGCAGTGCAGTGTAAATGTTGTCAACATAAATAGCATAGAGAACTTTGTGTAAACACTGGTCAATAATACATGTAGTGGCCAACAAAGAATTTGGCTTATTAACTGGTCAGTGTGTTCTGAATGATACTGGAAAATAGGAAGCTGGGGTTATTACACAATCCGGAGAGTGTGCATATTCACTTGGAGAGCATGAATATTTGCTATCTAGCTTAGGCTATATTCTAGTGTCCAATGTGACTAAGAAAGAATGCCTATTAATTGAACAACAGGCACATCTCTATGCAAATCCTTCTAATATATGCACGCTTTCCACATATTAATTAATGGTATAATGGCTATTTATATGTGCATTCTCCTTTCATGTTTAACCAACATATATACAACATTTTTATACAGGAACATAAAGGGAAAAGTAAAACAGAGTAAAAACAAAAGTAAAGCACAAAACTTCTTGAACACCAAACAGTTTAATAGAACATAAAACGTGGAAAAAAATCAGTGTGTTTAATTGAAAAGTGCATTTGTAGCAGTCAGTTGATTAGCAGTCATCTTTGAAAAAAAAATGGGGAGTCTCTGAACTTGACTTAGTAGGATATAGAATTCCTAGAAAAAAAAAAACCTCTGTCAATTAGACAACCTTGTTGGAAGAAGAGGCAAGTATCTTTTTCTTCTTCCTCTTCTGCTGCAGATCCCTGCATTGCTCTTTTACAGAGATCACAGCACATGACAGGGTGCTGCATGAAGCTTTTGGGGAAAGTAGAGTCAGCAAAAAACCTTCTCCTTTCCTCCAGCAGATAATGCTGCTCATGAACAGAAGTGACCTTTCTGGTATTAGAGATGACACTCTGCTTCCACCCATTCATTTATTTATCTCTCTTTCTACCTCAATCCCTATTTTTATTACACACTTGTTAAATATGGAAAAAAATAGGCAAAAAAATTAAAGATGGGCCTTTCGATTCTTTGAGTTCAGTACTAAACAAAGTAAAGAATAATTCCTTGCTTTCACAGCAATAGGTGAACATTTTATTGGTGTCAGTTGGCCTAAAAAACTGAACATTACTTTGATGTCACTGGTAGATTGGCAGGCAAAGAATAAAGCCACATGGACTCAGTTCTCTACCTGTCTGCAATGGAAAAGAAAAAAAACTGAGCCGGGTGGGTTTCAGATACAGGCTAGTTAGGGTGTTGTAACTCATTAGTTTGGGAGTCTTTCAGAATTTGCTGGCCTCCTTGATTTTAGTGGGCACAAATTATTCAGACCAAAAGTATCACTCCTTTCCTTTCTAAAGATTCTAACAAAAGCTAGTACAAAAACTTGCTACATGAGCAAATCAATCACTGCCATACTGATTTTTTCCCCTTTTCTCTCAGGAATAGCTCAACTTCTACAAAATCATTTGTGTAAGATAGGATATTTTGGGTGGGACTGGAGGAAAGGAAAACCACACTTTACTAGAATAAAATTGCTTTAGGATAATGACATCACAATGAAATGATGTTAAAAGTTCCTAATGTAAGAGGAAAGATACTTGGATCCAACCCATAGAATAACAATGGAACATTTATTTGTAGAACCAAATTCTCCTATGATAATATTCCAGTGAGAAATGTATTGTGGAAACAAATACCTAAAAATAGACTCTCCACAAAAGCAAACAAGTGGAATCCCTATATGCTGAATGAGTGCTGTTTTCCAAGACTATATATAATCCAAGAAAGGTTACTGTAATTTGCTGCAGGGTATCACACTAAATTAATCACATTAAAAGTAAGTCTAAAAAAAAAACAACAGAAACAGATGATTAAAGTTTTTTGAAAATTCAGGACTGACCTTGCATCTGCTTCACTGTAATATTCTCTTGCAACAATGTCCTCAAATAATTCACCTCCAGTAACTCTATTAATGACATAAAACATTTTTACAGATAAAACTAAATTATAAATGTAATTTTTACCCAAGTTTTGCAAATACAGTACTGAATTATGTGGCTGCTTCATACAATGAAGGATCTGCAACCAGACTCAGTTCTAGATGCAGATAATGGGTATAGCCTTAGTAAATAAATGTTTACTGCACTTGCACATTACATTTTTTGAATCTACTGACTCCCAAACATTCTGCACAGGAGAATTTTTGCCCACATAAAGTATGAACCTTCCCTTAGCATTATGGTCTTTCAGTCATTCACTGTTCTAGCCTTCATCATATAGTCCAAAAGGATGGCCTATTTTACTGTTTTTTCCAAAACTACATGAAAAATCATGAATGAGTTGGTGTATTTCATTGTGGGACCTTTATAATATAATGCATAAATTATGAACTGCACAATTTGTTAGTCTGTCTAGTGCTGCAGTCCATTTTCAGTAGATAGGGCAAAAGATTATCTTGCAAGGATTCATACCATTTCAAATTGCCACTCTATCACTTTGGATGAGATACCAGCTCTATTTGGCTCTTATTCTTCTTCAACTGTTAACGTGATGCTTTTCCAAGATAGGAACCAGGATCATGTTCCGTTAGCTTCGCTGTGAAGTGAGTACAGTTTTGCTCATCTCCTCAAGTCACATTAATTTTGCTAATGATTTTGCGCCGAATTTTATATAAAGCCCTTCATACATAAGAACTTCAATATTTAGCTGTATTTTTTAAAATGTCTAAATAAACTATCCAATAAAGAGTCAAGAGAAAGCAATTTATATTAATAAGCAGATAATGTTAAAATGAGGGTTTTCATTTGATTTTTTTTTTTTATTTAGTTCAAAACACATTGTTCTGTGAGGTCTGAAATGAGACATTTTAAGGCAATAACAAGCCCACTTAATGACCTTTACATTTGGCTCAATAGTGTTTTCAGCAAAAACAATGTGCTTTATAAACAAAAAACCAATTCTTTCTAAAGTATCTTGCAATGCTGGATATAACTGGGTGAAAGGGAGTTTATTACTTAACAGCAATTATGTATTTTTTGTGTAGTGACCTCTTTCTTTTTATTACAGTTTCAGTAAATCATATAGTAGCCTGAAAAATTTCAGTAAACAGGTTTGCAATACAAAACAAAATATGTTCCCATCTTTTCTGACAAATCTTATACATTTGGAATTATTTTCTAACTTAGACTGTTATACTACAACTTTTTTTTCAACATTTCCCAGCTGCTTATATTGTAATGCTGTTATACAAAGCTGCAGGAACTTTGTTTATCTGAAATATTTTGATCTGTCTTGATCAAAGAATGGAAAACTCACACAAAGCAATACAAATAATTTAAACCATACAACGGACTACTTCTGATGTAATATTATTAGCGCATTGCTTGTATGCTTTCTCCTCATTTCTCTTCAAAATAGCTTACCTGTCGCTGCAGAAAAGATCTTGGCTTTGTTAAACTGGAAATTCTGGTTTATCTCCAACTAGAAACCAGGAACTGATCAGAACCCACAGACCACAGTTTCCCATTATTCTTTATTAGAGTAACTAGTGGCAAGGGATCAATATTATATGTTATACATTATGTTGTTAAATGCAGTTTTTTTCATAAGCTTTTATTCGTTCTTAGAGAATCCCCCTAAGAAAGTTCATTAATGTTTATCTATTTTCCATAAATAGATAACAGTAGTTATAAACATGGATTTTACTTAACCCTTCACAGTGATGCGGTTTGGACATGGTGAACCAGGGTTACCTGGAACAGACTGGTTCCCTGCAGATACGATATAGCCATCAGTGCCTTGAACTGTAACTGTACACCATGTACAGTGGCTTCTTCAGAGCCATATAGGTTAGTGTGTTTTTAGGTTTGCGTATTGTCCCCTCTGGCATTGCTTTTTAATCTGGTTCATGTGACATAGTATTTCATTTTATATATTAAATGCTATAGGACACAAACTGCAAGCAGGCAAGTTGACTTACAAATCAAAGACTAGGTAATGAAATCCTTCTTCTGATATGCTGTCATGAAGTCGCACTGTTGAAAGAAAAGAAAGATTTTCCTAGTTTTTTTCTAGGTTCTCCTTTTTTTTTATCCTTTCCTTCTACCCTTGTGTTAACATCTAACAATATTCTACTCTTTTCCTTGGGTTACACCTTCAATTGGAAACACTGCCATCATGCAAAACAGATACATTTATAGTATCTTAACATAACTCTATAAATGTCATAGACTAACATCTAATGTATTTATATGCCCTTTACATACATAAATCATTGCAGATTAAATTGCAGTTTTGATAGCTATTTGGAGGCCCTGAGTAAGTCAATCTATACATGAAAGAAAAATATGTTTTTCCTGAACCCATTAAATAACAATCAGCACATACAATGTTTCAAGTGTCAACAAATACTGGGTAGCAAACAGAATAAACTGCTCATCCATTACCTTAAAAATGAAAACATGCAGAAGATATAATGCAAAAACAAAGGCACATTATCTTTCTCGGCTTTCAGAGTGAATCCATCAAACACACTTTGTTCTAGCTAGAAAGGAATGGATATGGAACTCAAAACATTTTGTTTTATATTAGGAGTCCGTAGTCGATGCATGGCACTTTATACTGGCAGAAGAGCCACTATACAGAAAGGTAACTGTGCCACACATTTCCATTTTTCAAGTTCAGGTTTGAAATGAACCAGGCCTTGGTTCAAAACACATTTCTGAGAGCTGAAATCAGTGATCTGACCTTCGAAATGAATAATTAGTTTGATCAAGTATCAATTTGACTCCTGGGTAGAAATGCATTCACTTTCACTTACAAAAACCTCTTCTGTTTAAGTGACAACTTCTTTATGGTAAGTGGATATTATGCAATAACAGAAAACCATTTTGCTTTCTTGAAAGTTGGATCCCCAATACATGCATAGTCATACCTCCCCATAGTGAAGGATTCTTCAATAAATAACATTTGGGCACTGATACTGCAAAATAGTTTTAGACCCTGCACTTGATCATAGAACCACCACTGCAATCATGATCACCCCTTAAGTTAGCCATATTCTTACTTCAGAATAGGTACTATTTTGTTTCAGGAAATTACACTGTATTTCAAAAGTAAAAATAAAACAATGAGAACCTGAACCTTATATTTAACCACTCCCTCCCTACTATGCATCTTTTAAAAAAGGAGGAAGAAGAAAGATGCTGCGGGAAGCAGTATAGGCTGGACTTCTTCGCTTTTGCCCAGTCACTTCTTTGAATTGACGATGATTATGGCGTACAGCTTATGAAAACCCCAAATTCACAATCTCAGAAAATTAGAATATTACATGACATCAATAACACAAGGATTGGAAATAGAACAATATCGGACCTCTGCAAAGTATAAGCATGCATATGTACTCAGTACTTGGTTTGGGTCCCTTCTGCAGCAATGACTGCCGCAATGCGGCGTGGCATGGATGCTATCAGCCTGTGGCACTGCTGAGGTGTTATGGAAGACCAGGATGCTTCAATAGCAGCCTTTAGCTCCGCTGCATTGTTCCGTCTCATGTCCCTCATCTTTCTCTTGGCAATGCCCCATAGATTCTCTATGGGGTTCAGGTCAGGCAGGTTTGCTGGCCAATCAAGCACAGTAATCCCATGGTCACTGAACCAGGTTTTGGTACTTTTGGCAGTGTGGGCAGGTGCCAAGTCCTGCTGGAAAATGAAGTCAGCATCCCCATAAAGCTTGTCTGCGGAAGGAAGCATGAAGTGCTCCAAAATCTCCTGGTAGACGGCTGCATTGACCCTGGACTTAATGAAGCACAGTGGACCAACACCAGCAGATGACATGGCTCCCCAAATCAACACAGACTGTGGAAACTTCACACTGGACTTCAAGCATTGTGCATTGTGTGCCTCTCCATTTGTCCTCCAGACTCTGGGTCCTTGGTTCCCAAATGAGATGCAAAAGTTGCTCTCATCAGAAAAGAGGACTTTGGACCACTGGGCAACAGACCAGTTCTTTTTTTCTGTAGCCCAGGTAAGATGCTTCTGACGTTGTTTGTTGTTCAGGAGCGGCTTGACAAGAGGAATACGACATTTGAAGCCCATGTCCAGGATCCGTCTGTGTGTGGTGGCTCTTGATGCACTAACTCCAGCCTCAGTCCACTCCTTGTGAAAGTCCCCAACACTTTTGAACGGCCTTTTCCTGACAATCCTCTCCAGGCTGTGGTCATCCCTGCTGCTTGTGCACCTTTTTCTACCACACTTTTCCCTTCCACATAACCTTCTATTGATGTGCTTTGATACAGCACTTTGGGAACATCCAACTTCTTTTGCAATTACCTTTTGGGGCTTTCCCTCCGTATGGAGGGTGTCAATGATGGATTTCTGCACAACTGTCAGGTCAGCAGTCTTTCCCATGCTTGTGATTCCTACTGAACCAGCCTGAGAGACCATTGAAAGGCTCAGGAACCCTTTGCAGGTGTTATGGATTCATTAGCTGATTAGAGTGGGACACTTTGAGCCTAGAATATTGAACCTTTTCACACTATTCTAATTTTCTGAGATTGTGAATTTGGGGTTTTCATAAGCTGTACGCCATAATCATCACAATTATACCAAAGTAAGGCTTGACATATCTCGCTTTGCATGTAATGCGTCTATCTCATATATTGGTTTCACCTTTTGAGTTGCCATACTGACATAAATGAACATTTGCACGATAGTCTAATTTTTCGAGTTTCACCTGTAGTTCACCGGAGGAGTGTGGGAAGTTCAAGAGGATGAGGCTGGCACCTCCCTGAGGAATTCACGGTGTTGTGGCTGGCTGGCTTGGGAGCTAGGTTCCAGTCTGGGGAGAATTTCTATCTAGAGGTGGTAGCTAATAAACACAGTAGAACTGAATTTGCATCGTCTCTTGGAGTTCTTTGGGCTAAACCTGACAGTGGCCTTTCCTCAATCCCGTAGCATGCATAACTACACCTAAATACTTGAAGCTAGTCACTTGCTCTATTCTGTGTCCATTTATATACCAGGGACGGAATTTCGGCCTTTTAGCGGAGGCCGTGATCTTGGTTTTCTGATATTTTATTGTCAGCTGATTGTTGATACAGTATTGGGCCAGAGATCTCAGAGATCTCTGTTAAGGTCTATAGGTGTCCTGGAGAGTATAACCACATCATCTGTGTAAAGCAGCAAGGCAATACTTTGGTCCCCTAATCTGGAGGGGTGAAAATCCGGGTGATTTAGACATCTTACCATATCATTAATATAAAAGTTGAATAGTAGAGGAGCCAGAATACAACCCTGTTTCACCCCCTTTTGTACTTTAATCGGCTCTGAAAGGGATCCTTGCCTTTCAATACAGTATTCTCCCATTGCTTTTCTATAATGGAAGTTTTAAAGAGGCCCCTTTGAAATGTATGTAAGCTGAATCCAACAGTGCTGTTACATCAGTGACAAACTTCTAATACTTATTTTCCATCCTTGTGTGGAAATGCAAAGTCAATACTCTGATTCTGCTAAAAGTATCTGCTGCACAATTCATTACCACTCCATTATGCTAACTGTAGCCTATGCTAGTTCTTCCTTTAGCCCCTGCACTAAGATTAATGCTACCTTTTCTATTTTTTTCTACTAGCCTACACAGCTTTATCTCCTGGTGATAAAACTGAAAGAATATGAAGATATTAAAATAATAATTATAAAAATATTAGCATTTTCTGTTTTGAGAATGTTTTGAACCAAGAACAATCTGCTCCAAAAACTAGTTTTTTACATTCCATTAAGTTTTAAAGTTTATTTTCCCCCTTTTTGTTCATTATGTTTAACAAACAAATCCATATCACAATAAAAGCCTGGACATTCTCTACAAGCATGCCATTATTTATTTATTTATTTATTTTAATTTATTTATTAAATTTCTCCCCACCCATCTCCCCCCAATGCGGGACTCTGGGCGGCTCACACAACACATTAAAACCATAAATACATATAAATACATAAAACATAAAAATGTAAACAAAACATTACTAAAAAAGGAGAAAGTCCAAGAAGATGATGGATCTGGGGCTGAAGACAGCAGGCCTCTATGGGGCTAGCCATCCCCACACTTGATGTATTCCCTCCCCACCCCAGGCCAAGTGGCAAAACCAGGTCTTCAAAGCCTTCTGGAAGGCCAGGAGTGAGAGGGTCAATCTCACCTCCAGGTGCAGAATATTCCAAAGAGTGGGAGCTACAGCAGAGAAGGCCCACCTTCTGGACCCCGCTAATCAGAGCTCTTTTACCGAGGGTGTCCAAAGCATGCCCTCTCTGTGTGATCGGGTGGGACGGGTTGAAGTCATGGGGAAGAGGCGGTCCCTTAGGTAACCTGGTCCATTTTAAAGTAGCTAACACATTATTAGTGTAAATAAAAGAACTACAATAGTAAAAATAATTTTTAAAAACCAGCATGAATATGAATGAGAACATACAGGCAATAAGGAGGTTCAGCTCTGAAGTTCTTCCTGCCCTAGGAAGGCATGGAGTGTGTTTACAAATTATATTTCTCTAGCACTGAGCTGTACCCAAGTACCATATCTGTTTTTTAAGGATGCTTTTGGGGTTTATATGAGGCTCAGAGGCTTTTGTTAAAAAAAAAATGTTGATGCTAGAGGCTACAGTACTTTGCCTTGTTGAATGCCTACTTCCTTTTTGTTTTTTATAATTGAAAGAGGCTTTAAAACATTAATTTGGGTAAGTCTGCCTGGTAAGTGGTCATGTTACTGCCTGCACATTTCATATTACCTACAACTGCTTTACTATATTAAATGCATCTTGATGCGAGGGAGGGAGGGAGGGAAGAAGGAGCTCAGAAGAAATGGTATTTGAGACATAATTTGGTATTATACTTCCAGTTGTCAGCACTGTGCAGCCAACTTCCACCTAACTTTGTTAGAAACAGAAATGTTTCACTATCTTAGCAAGAGCTCCTAAAATCAATCAAACCGATGGCTGGCAGAAGCAATTTTCAATTTTGATTAATGAAGGACAGGGCTGGCAGATGTAAAGTTTGACTTTTAGTTGGCACCTCCAAACCCATTTCCAATCAGCCTCTTCCACTGTGCATACTGATCGGTCCATGAGGCCATCACTGTGTTATCCCTTAAAACAGACAATTTGCACTCTGTCTGAATTTACAGGTTTCATTCCCCTAATTAACACGTTATTGGAAACATGGTATATTTATTTCTAACCTCAATTAATCAGTTTTATCACATTTTGGTTCCTTGCTAAACCGTTTTTACTTATTCCTCAGAGATGGAAAAGAAGGTAACTTCTGAATGTCTTATTAATACAAGCAGCTAGCTACATGAAGTTCACAATAAATTCCTTTATTTCAGGCTGACTTGAGTTTTAAAAACAAATGACCTATTATTATCTGACCATATTTCAGATAAAAGTATAAATGTAAGAATATGATACAGTACAGCCAAATGCAAGGAGATTAAAACAGCAGATGAGTATATGTATGTATGTATGTATTGATTGATTGTATTAGATTTAAAGGCTGCTTGAAATCAGAGTGACTCTGGGAGGCTTACATTTTAAAACAATAAAAATAATAATAAAAAACTATGTCCAGACAAGACAGACTAAATATACTACAAAAACATACCCGACAGGTTCAGTTGCTACCCTATACCCAAGGCCTGGGAGAACAGCTAGGTTCAACACCATCAGGGTAGGAACCTCATGGATCTCTGGGGGGATGCTATTCCAGAGGGCAGGTGCTGCAACAGGGAAGGCGAGCTTCTTGTATCCTGATAGATGATATTGTTTAATCAACAGCACCCAAAGCTTGCCAATTCTGTCCCAACTTACTGAACAGGCAGAAACCACGAGGTCCCTCAAACAGCCTGGCCCTATGCCGTGAAGGGCTTAATAGATGATAATCAGCAACATGAATTGTATCTGAAAGCTGACCGGCAACCAGTGCAGCTTGCAGAGCAGGGGTGTCACATACGCATACTGAAGCATGCCTGTTACTGCTTGTCCTGTTGCATTCTGCACCAGCTGTATTTTCCAAAGCATCTTCAAGGACAGCCCCATATAGTTGCAATAATCCAACTATGTGGTGACTAAGGCATGAATGACTATCTGGAGGGCCTCCTGATCAAGAACATGCGCAACTGGCACATTAGATGGAGCTATGCAAAGATCCTCTTGGCCACAGCTGCTACCTGCTCTTCAAGCAGGAGCTATGAGTCTAAGACAATCCCCAGATTGTGAGGCAGGCTCAAATGGGGAAATTGAACACCATCGAAGACTAAAGTTGGAAGGTCCTCAGATTTAGGGAGCCAAATATCCACAGCCACTTGGTCATACTACAATGCAAGTCACTGGTATTAAACGCTTTATTTGGTTGGATACCAATCCTGGTTCAAATGCCGCTTAACTAAAGAGCAATCCCAAAGATTAGCAAAGGAAAAAAATTCTGGCAGCGTCACACTCTTTTAGCTGACCTACACAGGGATGTAAGTTACTTTGCATTGGAGGTAGAATCCAAGAAGAACAATTTTATTGTAGCCACAGAAATGACAGACGCTATTCTCCAAATACATATCCTGAACTGCTTCTGACACCATCTTTACTTGAGATACATGAGCCTTGAATTCTATGTGCACATAGAAATAATTGTGTAGTTTCCAACTATTTAATTACTCCTTTAATTTATGAGAAATGAATTATCACAATGATAATTTTACCATAATTATCCAAAAGAAGAAAATTCTGAGTGTAAGGCAGCCTTCCTCTACAAGAATAGCCGATGGGGTGGGGGTGGGAAATAGACAAAACTCGGCATAGCATAGCTTATCTACCTTGTCAATTTGGGGTTGCCAACCCTAGCAGAAACCAATACTAGATATTTCACCCTTCCAAATATTTGCTTGTGTCATACTGGTATGTTCGTATGTTCGTGTGTGTGTGTGTGTGTGTGTATGCACACACACACACACACACACACACTTGCCAAAAGCCAGACTGCATAAAAGCAAAAGGCCAGGTAGAGACGAGATAAAAATTGCAACTTTAAATCCAATTCACATATTGTAAACCATAACTTACTTAACCATGGTTTGTTGAATAACCACAACTTGCATGTCTTGCAAGGTGTGATGGCTGAAGCTTGCAAGGCCAGAAGCAAAGAGCTGCAGACCAGATAAGCCTGTTATAAAAACAATGTGATGTCCCCCTTCATATTCTAAGAAAAGAACAGCAAAAAGGGAGACAGAAAGAGACTAGGATTTAAACCGTTGGATTGGCATGCATGTGTATACACAAACACACACATATATACCCCCCACACACTTATTTTATGTTGGAAGTTCTGCATTTTATAATCATCTGCACAGATATGACTTTTTCTAGTTTATAATAAAGCTTTTATTTAAATGGGTTGAATCCCTGAATGTTCTCCTGACAGTCACTGAGTGCAGGGAGTCACATATCTGAAGAATCAAAATGAATCAAGACGTCCTTGTGTGAAGTCTGACACAAGGCACAGGCAATGTGGTACTACAAGCCATTGGCTTCAAATTACAGGAATTAACAAACTACAATGGTCATAAAACCCATTTAACAAATCAAATTATCACTCATTTAGAATTTTAACTTGGATTTCATAGCTTTAACTCTACCAGGGAGTTTCCGATACTAAGATAAGCAGGAACTGAAGAGGAATGCACCTTGCTTGTACCAGATTTACAATTTCCAAATTGATACATGAATGAAAATGTAGTAAGAATGTGCACTTTTCCAAATTATGTGAAGCAGTTCCTCAACTATCTACTTTTAAAACAACCTATACAACAACACATGGATTGGTGAAAATTACAGATGAACACTTTACGAAACAGGCCCACTCAGCAGAATTAGGACAGTGCACAGCAGGCAGACAATGTTTAGCTGAAGAAAGGCATTGCTGAATTGTACATTTCATTATTATTATTAATTTGAAACTGTAGAAAAACTTTCCCTTTTAGTTTTTATATTTTGTTTTTATCATATGGTTTTATTGATTGATTGATTGATTGATTGATTGATTGATTGATTGCCTTCAAATGAGTTTTTGACTCCTGGTGACTGCTTAGACAAGTCCTTACAGTTACCTTGGCAAGGATTTTTGGAAGTGGTTTGCTAATGCCTGCTTCCTAGGGCTGAGTGAAAGTGACTGGCTGGTTTCATGGCTAGGGCGGAACTAAAACTCTCAGTCTCCTGGGTTCTAGCCTGATGCCTTAACCACTACCCCAAACTGGCTCTACTTGTTATATAATATTTTCCCTGAAATGAAATTTAGTAGTTCTGTTTGCAACTATTACTTTTGCATTATCTTCATTATTATTTGTATGGGTTTAAATAATTTTAAATTTTTTTAAAAAAGGTTTAATGTGATGTCCATGGTCACACACAGAGCCACATTTAGAATTATTTTGTAATACTGCCATTTCTTATTAGGCGATACAAACTAGTTGTTTAAGACAGTGTTCCCCAATCTCAGGAATTTTAAGATGTGTGGACTTCAACCTCCAGAAGTCCTTAGCCCATAAATGGGCTGGGGAATTATGAGAGTTGAAGTCCACACATCTTAAAAGTTGCTGAGGTTGACAAACACTGGTTTAAGAAATTCACACAGCATTAGGTTAAAAGCCAGCCAGCCAGCCAGCCAGCCAGCCAGCCAGCCAGCCAGCCAGCCAGCCAGCCAGCCAAACTGTTTGTATATTATCACCCTCAGAGACAATTCAGAAGGATATGATCAGGAAGGAACTATTTCATGGTCATTTCTTAAAACCCAAAGTATAATAATAACTATACAGTATTCACAGTGACAGAACTAGTCAATAACATTCTCATGCAATCTTGTTTTTATTATCTTATTTATCTTGTTTTTATTTATTTCTTAAAGTGTTTTAAGAGTTGTGATATTCTTTTTACTATTGGTTGTATGCCACCCAGAGTCACGTTTAGTGAGATGGGCGGCTATATAAATGTGTTAAATAAGTAAAATAAAATAAAATAAGGGTGCAGCTACAGTAGCCACAGAATAGTTTGAAACCAGCTACTGTATAGTTATTTATATTTATATACTTTAGCATACAGGAAAACCAGATGAAGATTTCCATATGATAAGCTGATTATCTCATTATTAGCCTAGTACCTAAATGGACTCACACTTGTTTGTGATCCCACTGAATCAGAAGTAAGCACTTGTGGAAGTGGCTTAGAGAGAAGAGATGGAAATCAAGAATTGTACATGCATTTGGGTTTATCTATAAAACTATTTTTGAGCATCTTCCAAGACAATGTGCAACTGAAACCTTTAAAAAAATAAACAGTGAAATGTGCAGCTCGTCCCAACCAAAACAGAAAAGGTCCTTTGTATCTCGTATTGTATACCTCTCAGCACTCCTGAAAGAATTTACAGCTTCACGATCCCAGGACGATATGTGTCTGAATTAAGGAGGAACATCAAGATATGAATAGTTGCACATCTGTATTCCCTCTGAAATTATAAGCTCAACGGTGCAAAGTGTGCAACTTTTTTATCTGGGAAATATCCAAGATACGATAAGAAAAAAAAATGTTTCCTTAGCTCTCTAAATTATTCTAGACCCATTGTTAAAGGGACATAATCGCTGTAGTACTTTTAAATAAATAAATGTATAAAGTGAAATTTACTAATACATATAAGGCAACTACCAACAAAGAGATGGTATATGATCACGTTCTCTTGAAAAACAAACTTACTTTGAGAAGCTTTATCACTGCTTCTTTGTTATGTGCATTTAATGTCCTGCCCAGCTACAATGTTCTGTAACGGCTTCTGAAACATGGTATTTTCCTTCTATATAGTAGTTCGTAATAATAAGCCTAGGTGAGAATTAGATACTGGTTTTGCTACTCCTTCCTATAAACGTCCAACTGATTTTTAAAATTACAGCATTTTCTTTTTAAAAATAAATAAATAAATAAAGAAAATCCAAATAGATCACTTGTTTTTACAATGAAATGTCCTTCTTAAAATGTTTCTTTTTACATGAAATGTTGTGAAAGGCATACATTCACCAGTACCAATTATTTGGATAGACAGTTATGGCAGAAGATGATACTTTAACTGCATTTTAAAGCATAATGTTTAAAAGGTAACTCATTCTCCCAAGGATAAAAAGGGTATCATTAGTAATAGGCAGCACATTTCCTGGTCAACTATGGCAGTTGAAATATTTATTTGGTTAGAAGTTGATGTAAAAATACTTAATCTCATCTTAAAGGAGTCTTTAAGTGCTTTTTTATGTAGAAAAGTGAGATAAAAATATTCTACATAAATAATAAATTTCATTTTAAAAAAACATATGCTAATGGACTAAAGTTTCATAAAATCAGTTTCTGAAGATTCTCAGATCTTGATTCAAAGGAAAAAGAAGCTGTCAGGAAATGTGTGCAATGACGGATAAGGACTTATTTTCCTCAGGACCCAGATTCTTCTCATGCTCTGCTGTTTCCTTTCACTTCCAAGGAAAATTGGCATTATTCAGTAACACTTACATAAGAAGCCTTAACCAAGTCAGAACTCTCTTTCTCTAGGACTTACATAAATTCCATTCATTTCACAGACACAATTGCCCTTTTCATGTGGCCATCAAGCTACACCCAACGAACACATTTCAGAGGACCCGAGATTGTGTTGCTTTTTGCATTTTGTCTTTTTCTTAGATTATTAAATGCTCTGTCTCCATTTTGTTCTGGGACCGAAAGCCATGCTATGAAGCACGTGGAGCGACAGCTGTGGTGCTGCTATTTTCATATGCTTCCTCTGGTAACTAGATTGTCAAGAATTTCCCAGATATATACCAAGACCTGAGAATGTCTACTTGACTGCAAACCACCATCAAAAACTTTTAGCAGGTTTACTACAATAAACCCTAGAACTTTTGCCATTCTTCTAACAAACCAGGATGCTTAGCTATCATTTGAGAATCTTCACAGTGTCATGAGTTAGTCTGCGCACAAATGGAAGACACCTGGCAAGAAACATGTGAAGTACAAAAAGCATGTATTCCATATGCCCACTCCCACTGCAGCTTCTATATGCTGTGCTTATTGTATAAAACAGGCAGGTTGTCTCCTGTACAGCCATCTCTAGAGTTCCTCAATTAGCACAGTCAGTGCAAAGAATTCTGGAAGTTGAAGTAACACATTCAAAGGACATCGTGTGGTGTGTGTACCTTCAAGTCAGTTTCTGACTCCTGGCAACTGCCTGGGTAAGTCCCTGCAGTTTTCTTGGCAAGGTTTTTCTGAAGTGGTTTCCCGTTGCCTTCTTCCCAGAGCTGAGAGTGAGTGACTGGCCCAAGGTCACCCAGTTGGCTTTGTGCCTAAGGTGGGACTAGAGCTCATGGTCTCCTGGTTTCTAGCCGTACACAATGTACAGATTCTATGTACAGAAAAATTCACACAGGTTCTCTATACTTAAGTACCTTCCAGCTTCCATGCATTTATTGTACATGGGTAGAAGACTGTCAGAAAGGGGATAAAGTTTTACACTATAATAGAGTCTCTCTCTCTCTCTGTCTATCTCTGTTTATGTGTCTGTGTATACAGACACAAATACATACATAAAAATAATATAGCAATATACCCGCGTTGGTGGGAATCAATAGTGTCTAGATTAGAAAACAATGTGTCCATGCTTGGAATAAATTTGTACTTTGATTCTTTTAAACACACTGGTCAAAATGTACCAAACATGCTACTGTCCTTATAATTGAAAGGGAATGTTGTATGGAAATAATTAAAGCTGGTAACCTATCTACACCTTCTCTAGCTTATTAAAATGTGTTATGGGAAAGCTTTGATTTTCCAAAGCTACGATGGATGGCAAAAATTAATATCTTAAGGCTTACCTAGTGGTGTCTAAGTATTTGGAAGCTTGTGACTTGAAATGTAAGAGAGCAAATGGTAAAGAGCATGAATGAATGAAAAACAGATAAACTGTATGCAACTAAGAGAAAGTGGAAGATGAGCAAAGAGGTCAGAAATTTATAAGATGAAGGTCTGCTGCTGAATGAGATAATAATATATGTTAAAAGTAATACATGTGGGAGAATGAATGGAATGCTTAGCAAATGGTTCAATATTGAGAGGGCTAAAATATGTGATTTTTCCTTGGCTGTTTACAGTATTTATGGTTAAATATATAAGGAATGTTTATGGTGATGGCAGAGGTGTGTCGGTTGGATTTGAACATATGTATACTTTGGTATGGAGATGATGCCTTGTTGGCTGAAAAACCAAACGATTTGCAGCACATCTTAGATGGATTGTATGATGCAACATACTGTTTTGAACTGAAAATGAATGTATCAGAAACCAAGGCAGCTGTGTCTGAAAATGAATGTATTAAAAAAATCAAGAGAGTTGTGTTTGACAGAAAAAATGGAGTCAACAATTCCAAGTCACACATAAATAGTGAAAAAGTAGAGCAGGCTGATAAATTTCCACACTGCTCAAGAGATGGTTCTGACTGGAATGGCCTATCTGTAAAAAGAATTAAATAAATAAACATGGAGTCTCGGTAGAATGCTTCTAAAGATGGGAAACCATATGGTGAAATTTAAATGCTGGTACAAGGTAGTGGATAAGATGTGATTTCTTGTGAGAAATGAATGTCTGTCAAAAGAAGCAAAATGACTGCAAATAGCAGCATGCTTCTGCTAATTTGTTATATGTAACTGCAAGTTTGATGTATTAAGAGAAACATAAAAAATAAGCTGAATGCAGAGGGAATGGGGTATTTAAAAACTGTATGGTGGAATCAAGGTTGAGCAAGTGCTGAATGAATGGCGATTGAGTATAAAAGAGAGTGACTTGCTTGAAAAAAGAACATCAAGGCAGTTTGGTGAACTATAAGGAATGAATGAATCACAAATATATGAAAGAAGAGTTCATGAGTCGAGAGGAAGACCAATACATGGTTAGATGGTGTTGATGAGAGCCTAAAAAAAAAAAGAATTTCAAAAATCAAAATGTAATCTATAATGTATAGATATGGTGGAAACAAGGATGGTTTGCAAGGATAAAAAGTTATAGAACAGTACAGTGAACAATACTGGCTTAAATTAGATTTAACTATATTTCCCTCCGTTTTTTAAATCTCATGGGTTTAATTTCTTTAGCTTATAATTACTTACTCCTTTTCTGCATTTTGCATAACGCTGTCTCCCCCCAATAACTTACAGGTGTGTGTGTGTATTTGTATGTGTGTGTGTGTGTGTGTGTGTGTATATTATAATTGCAGTTTTCAGCCATTTGAAGATTAATGTTTAACTCTTTTTTAAAAAAACATGTGTATCTTTTAAACAATTAAAGGCATTACACTGAGTTTTAGTGATTACAAAAGGAAACCAAGTGTTCCAAGCAAGATAAAACTAAAATAATAATTATACTAGGACATATATTCTGGAATGGGCAGATAGCCCTTTATCCTTGAAATACTCTGGTCTCTGACTTCCTTCCTCCCAAAAGGGTAGTAACTCAAGGAGAAAATTGCTTCCAAATGTGCCCAACATTTTGATGCAAGAAACAAACAAAACAGAAACTTCTGACCTGCCTCTAGTCTATTCTAACTCTGCCACACTGGAACTGCCTCATGCTTCATACAAGCATATATATGAGCAAGTCTCATACAACTTCAGCGTTCTTTACTTTTCAGAAATGTACAGTAAGGACCAGGAAACTCAGAACATTACCATGCAAAGAAACTGCTGACGTCTATGCCAGAGGCCCAAAGTCAAGCAACAGCTTTACTATGTCCATAAACATCCTCAAAGTGACAGGAACCACCAAAATATCAACCAGTTTAGAAAGGATAAGGCAACAGACCAGTGCTTCATCAGAATTTAACAACTGCCAAACTGAAACAATGCACAAAACTGAATGTAACATGCTATAAATGCTTCTCTTTGTCATGAAAGGAATGGTTGCCTCTTCCCTCTACTCTAATGGCAAAGAATGTGCACAAATCTAGCAATTCCTCCTCCACTACTCAGCAGTGCAATTGTCCAAAGTGAAGTAAAAATGGCACAGCAGTGTCTCTGTGTGGAGAAGGGAAACTCTATATGTGAACTATTTGCATATCTAAATATATAGAGAGTATTCTAAGAAAATGAAATGGTTTCCTAGGCCAGATTCCAAACCTAGTTATAGAAAGGAATCATTGTTCCCCTTTGAGTAGGAAGTAAAGTACATGTGAAAGCTTCCAACTTTGGAAGCTTTCACGTCTACTTTAAAATTACCATACTGCTTGAATAAAAAATCTTGTTTATCTTAACTATGATTTTTTGAACAACCCAACTCTAAACCATAGTTTATGAAACTTGTTTCTTTATATAAAGCACCACAGTGTTGAGTTTGAAGAAGAGACTAAATTATTGTCAATTCTTCATTTTCCTCATTTTGGCCACAGTGGATGAGAGGGAACAGATCATGTTCCAAGGGCTAGACAGTGATGCTAGGCTGTTAAATGACCATAATTTATTACAACATTCACATCTGAAATGTCTGACAACAGTACTATATCAGAGTAAAACAATTATTGCTTCCTCTCTTTTATCTCTTACTTTTATGAAACTATCTTCATGATAGTTGTCTTAGTAAGTTTCTCAATAGCCGTAATCTTTCTATATTCTTACCAATATTAGGGTGCTTCAAAAGGCGACAGATTCTAGCTTCTCTCTCTAATTTCTGGTGATCTGCAAGAAATAAAAACATATACATAATTTTAGAAAAACATTTTCTTAATTTAACAGAAGCAAAATAAATTGAAACCTGGCCATATAATATATAATTTCCTTTGTGTAATTGAAATTGCAATAATTCTGTATCTCAGCTAGACATTTTCCTGTGTGAAACAAAACAGGAAGTGATCATCACACCTACTCAAGGCAAAAATTTAAGGTGTAAAATTTAACTTTTATATCCTGTATTCATTATAAAATTGTGGCTTTGACAAGAGGGGTCCAAGTCAGCGGTTGTGGACATGGACAGAAAATGACTGTGCCTCAGTCTTCCAGCTCTTATCTTCCACCTCATATTCTGATTCTTTCCCTTACTTCTTTATTCCTTTCCCCTTTCCTGAGGGACAGAAGAGGAAATATACGAGCATAGGTTTTCCTTATAATTGTGAACAACTTTAATGAAAAGACTCCAGTTGCTAGTCTGCATGGGGCTAGCAGAGGATGTGTAGACCTGCTCTTTTCTACAAAA
Source organism: Liasis olivaceus (assembly GCA_030867105.1). Lineage (NCBI taxonomy): Eukaryota > Metazoa > Chordata > Lepidosauria > Squamata > Pythonidae > Liasis > Liasis olivaceus. Next base: position 24,338,266 of record CM061354.1, read on the forward strand.
GCTTAACTGTGCATCACTAATAATTTTCAGAGTTTTATGTTTTACAAATATTGCCAATTTGGGAATCACAGTGAATGATAACCACAACAAATGACTGAAAAAAGGACAGAGGGCAGAGGAAAAGGTAGGTATACCATATCTGGGCTGCAAAAATTTGGAAGCCCACTAGATGAGGTACATAACGATCCAATTCTTTGCTGCCATCTATGATTGTCTGCATTTTTACTGCCCAGATATACCTAACCTCTTCATTTGCCCTCCCTCAATCCAACTATCTCCTAGTTTATTTAAGGGAAAAAGATTCCAAGTCCATAATAAAACCCAGATTTAACTATGTTATCTCTTCTAAGCCTTCACAAAGAATATAATATTGACCTTGCTGTCAGAATTATCAAAAGGTTTAGTACAAGCAGACAGACACACACACACAGAGGCTGCTTTTCAAACATTGCAATGAAATGGACTAAGCAGCACATTTTCTTTTTTCTTCTATTTTGCAGCAATGCTTTTTCCTTCAAAAAACAAAACAAAAAGCAAAACAAAAATAAAAGACAACTTGTTTCTTCCTCTTTAAGCACTGAATAACTTAGACACAAACTAGCTCACCTGAGAAAACAGCATTCTGCTTCATTATGAATATTATTACTGAACCACTAGTTTGATTTCATGCATCCCATGATTGCTAATTCAAACTCAACCCTGGCTCATTGCTACCCACAAGCATGCACAAATTCATGCTAGGTTATCCACTTTATATTAGGAAAGCTTTAAAAAAGTGGGGGGAAAGTTTTTCTGGGCCTCCAACTACCAAATATTTAAGGAGTTTCCCCTGTTACAGTAATGTCATATTGAGCCTGCCTTCGATACAGTATAATATATACTATGACAGTGTTGTCCAAACTTGGCCACTTTAAGATGAATGGACTCAACTCCCAGAATTCTCCAGCCATGGCTGGCTGGAGAATTCTGGGAGTTGAGTCCACTCATCTTAAAGTGGCCAAGTTTGGACAACACTGTACTATGATGATTAATTTGAATTGTATCAGTATCCATTGCCTCATCTCAGTAGGTTTTGGAGACACTATGAGGTAGGATGCATATTGCATCTATGTGCCTACATGCATAAGGAAAGCAATATAATTAGTATTTAATATTGATAATCATTTTTGTTAACAAGCTATAGCTAAAAATTTGAATGGTGTAATTTTTAACATTAAAGCTTTTGAGGTTAAAAAAGTTTGTATGTAGCAAGCTAACATGGGCTGCTGAAACTGAGACAGTTTGGATCACAACCAAGCTGAGCTTATTATAGGAGGCCTCCAGGAGTGCTGCTATTACTAGCAATGGAGCGAATAATTTATAAGTCAATTATTTTATGAACTTTAACCTAATTTTCTGCTTCTTTGAGAACAGCTCATAATTTCCTCTGAATTAACCTGCCACTAAGCAATCATTCAATTTTTAGTAGTAGGTAAATATCCTGAATGAGGTTTTCAGATGGCCGTGGAACATATACTGATGGACTATATAGGTCAAATTCTCACAGGTATGAAAGTCAGATGTTGTATCTATATAATTATTTGGTATAATAGAGTATTCTGGAAACTTGTGATCCATACAATGGCATGCTAACTTAGAGGCAAATAAGACAATAGATTCCACAAAATATCTTGCAAGGCTCCTGGAAAGTGGCCAAGTTTGGAGCTGAATTTCCAGGATAACTATTGTTATAGAGTTGGGATATAATAGGGCTGTGTAGGACTTGAATTCAAAGGGGAAAAGATGCTTCCACACATACAGGGTGTGAACATACCATCTCTCTGCATCTATTTTAAAGCAGCTGCAATTTTTCCCAGGATTCCTCTTTAACTGCTGCACAGTTCCAGGAAAAGACACATTTGGCTGATAGAAATGCCACTGTATACTCCAAAACACATTTCTGCCTTTGAACCTGAAGAGTTACCCAGCCCTATGATGCAACTGCTAACACCCTTGCTCTGAAAACATTGCATATGTGTTGATCTCATAACGTGTAATGGAATAGAGGAGTTACCATAAAATTTGACATGGCTAAATATTTAAGGGAGTAAATGAAATAAAATAACTTATTCTTCTATTAACTGGGTTTTCAATTAGTCCTGCTGCCCATGGTGAGTAAAACATTTTAACATCTGCATAATGGCATATATAAAAGACTAATGAAACATTCTGATTTCTTACTCTATACTCTACAGTCAGTAAGTCCCTAAATAAATAAAAAGGAAGTTTACTCAGCCTAATTTACTTCACACCACACTTAATTTATCTTGTCTGACACAATACAGATCATTAATGCCAAGCTGTTAAAATATTCCTTGGTAATGAAAAGAAAAACAAAGTAGGGTATGATGTCAGAGAAAACATCCCAGTTATCTAGAATGGGATAATAAGAAGTACTATATCAGATAATATATCTCTTTTTTGTTATTTTTAGAGGGTTAATTGAAATTGGCATATTTCTATTAAAAAGAAAAAAAAACCCTGTTATTTATGCTGTTATAATGTGTGTTATCTGATCTTAATTTTAGATTTCAAGTAAATCTAAGCAAAAGACCAACTAATTGGGTTAAAATTGGATTTAAACCAGATAGAAATAAAAACAGAATGTAACTAAAAGTAGCTAGGGGAAGTGGAACTGCCCCATCATCACAGGAAAAAAGAAAAAGAAAAAGATTTCAGGTATGGAATCAAGCAGAAAATAAAGATATAACACATTTAAAATCAGGAAATATATAGCCTAAGATGGATTTTAGCAATTTACAGACTTTCATTTGCATCAGGCAGTGGTGGCTCTGGATTATAGAAGCTGGAGAAGGGCTGGCTAAGAGTTGAAGCTAAGATGCAGCCAATGTCTTAGCCATGCCTTAAAATGGGGACAGGCTATGTGACAGGGATCTCCTCTTTTGGTTTCTTCAGACAACAGCTGAAATATTGAGAGTATCTGTGAATGAGAAGGTATGTTGCAGACCCCATCCACGAAAGAATGTCAACTGGCTGGCCCCAGGAAGAGACCCTTCTCTGCCATTGCCCCCACCCAATGGAACACTCTCCCCCCAGAGGTGAGGTGGGCCCCCACTCTCCCAGCCTTCTGGAAAGGGGTAAAGACCTGGCTCTGCCAACTCGTGTGGGATGGGAGGAGGGATAACCAACCCTGGGGGTTGTTAGTACCCTGAAAAGGCTCCCGTAGACTAATAACTTTTCATTTACCAATGATTTCTTGAAATATTGGAATACAATATTTAAGAACACTGTTTTATTGTATTTCAATTAGTATTTATTCTTGTTTTTATTGTAAACTGTCCAGAGTCGCTCTTTGAGTGAGATAAATTTGACTAAATTTGAGATAGATAGATAGATAGATAGATAGATAGATAGATAGATAGAGGAGCAGAGCACCATGTAATTCTCTCAAAGATTTTCGTCTGTGTGTGGTGGGGTGATAGACAGAAAAAGATCAAAGTAACTGCCCTTTCTTTTCTGCAACTTGATGGCTGTTTCCACTACCACCCTATCTTCAATGGAAGAAAACGTGGAACATACATATCTGTTTAAATATGGAAAGAGATTGCAGATACCAAATTTTGTGGATAGCAGATGCAAGACTTAGAAAACAAAATACATCTTTCCATTTTTTGTGAAAAGGATCAGGATAATGTCTTATATAATCCAGGGTGGACCTCTGATAATTTCCATTATAGGCAATTGTCTTTAAAAAAAAAAAAAACCTTCCTTTTTCATTTTCATTGAGAATAAATGAATGCAATCTATTCAAGCAGCAACGTATTATACCACAAGCAACTAGGTTTTTTTTAAAGTGTGGAAGCTAATATCCAGAGTTTATTTTGGACATGCTTAAGAGTTAATATGTATTCAAGGAAGTTTTCTAATTGTTTCTTGTTTGAACAGTACATCCAAGGAAAATGTGCCAGACTGCAAACATTCCTGAAACTGTCCTGATTTTTCTGTTTCAGAGTCAAGGACATTTTATAGGACTGCTATTTTCACAGGACGGGCATTTCCAAACTTCAGTCCTTAGACACTTCAAAAACAGCCTGCTTATTCTCATCACATCGTACAATTCTTAAGGCTTTCTGTCCAGGAAGCTATTCTGCTCAAATAGGTTCAAAGAGAAAGAACACACCCCTTGGTCCCTATCCATCTAACCTTCTCTAAAACCAATGCTGGTTACTATACTGTTCACAAGTAACCTACTTCCCCCAACCAAATCCTTTAGGAAGCATCATCTTCTCCAAGGGTTACACTTGAATTTATCTTCTTTATTTACTATTTTCTCTGGAGAGCTACCTGGTGTCCCAAAAAGAAGGCACTGTTCTAATATATCATGGACTTAAATGGGAAAAGTATTTTTCCCCTTCAGCAGAGCCCAGTCTTTCTAATGTTTCCTACTTTTACGTACTTGTTAGGTAGCCATGATTGCCAAGACAACTCTCTCACAGAAGTTACAAAAGTATAATGGATACTTGTAGGCAATGCTACGGATAGAGCCAATTTTTTAAAAAAGGCCTGTTGGATGAAAGGAGATTAAATGAGGGCAGCACAGTTTGCCTGAAGTTATTTTTCTGCATGGGCACTGCCATTCCTCCAGCCTTTTGAATAAGATTAGGCAAAACATATTCCATTAATCTGACACACTTTGTAATGATTGGATACAAAGGGGGAATAGGCAGGGTTACAAGATATGTTGTTGTTGTTGTTGTTTAGTCGTTAAGTCGTGTCCGACTCTTCGTGACCCCATGAACCATATTGCGCCAGTCCTTCCTATCTTTCACTGCCTCCCTCAGTTTGCTCAATTTCATGCTCATTGCTTCAGTGATGCTATCTAGCCATCTCATCCTCTGCCGTCCTCTTCTCCTTTTGCCTTCCATCTTTCCCAGCATCAGGGTCTTTTCCAAAGAGTCCTCTCTTCGCATTAGGTGACCAAAGTATCTGAGCTTGAGCTTCATTATCAATCCAATTACAAGATATATGAACAGGCAAAGGAGGACACAGACATTTGGAATGAGGTAAAATGAGAGGGAAAGGAGGACACGCTGTTTAACTTTCTTGGCATCCGCGACAAAATTTACAGTGAAAAACTGCAAAAACAAAAAAAAGTTCTTAGGCCTACATGTATACGAAATTACTTTTTCCAACATCAGAAAGACTGGTTTTTCAATTGCAGGAATGTGCTAGAACTGGTTAGGAGGCAAAAGCATGTAACTGATTACAGTCTTGTCAATTTCAGGCAGCTGGCAAGCCCCTGGAAGGCATTAATCAAATAATGGAGGTCACAGAGCTGAGCTTGTTCACTTGTGATTAGCACTTATTACAGACGAGCTGCACTGCGGAGAACAGCTGCTCAGGAAGAGATACTCAGAAAACCGGACAATATTTGACTTTAAGGCTATGCCTGCCAGACCAAGGATGTGACATGTCCTCCTTTTGCCAGATGTCTGATAACTCCAGTGATAGGGGAATGGGGAAGGAATATCTGGATTAATCAGATCATACATTAAGGGTTTCATTTTCTTTTTTTAAAAAAAGCAGATTCTCATTTATCCTCAAATAATGTTAAAACAGGAATGAAAAAAGGTATTGTATTCATAAGCCTCTAAGTCAGTGTTTCTCAACCTCCTCAACTTTAAGACGGATGGACTTCAACTCCCAAAATTCTTCAGCCAAAAGGCTCAACCCAAAAGGCTGAGGAATTTTGGGAGTTGAAGTCCATCCGTCTTAAAGTTGAGGAGGTTGAGAAACACTGCTCTAAGTGCTCTTCTAGGACACTTGTACCTTTTTACTATTCATGGTAGCCCTAAGTGCTACTGATAACATCATGGTTTGAGTACTCTTAGGGTATTTGGGAAACAATGAACTTGGGGGAGGAGAAAATGTGACTGAGTATATTCTAGTACTGCCCACTCTGGCTCCAGCATTTCCTCATTGTCCTCCATGGGTTGAGGACAAATTTTTCAAAGCAGGAAGCTTTAATATCCCCTTAGGTCCCCCTATGATTAGAAGCCTCATTTTCCCAGAGCTCTAATCTCTGTGAAGGTCTGCAATGATTGCAGAAGAAATTTGGCTACTCAACTTTAACCTCACTGTATGGGTGGCAAGGAGGACAGTACTCATTCTTTTGTACAGCAGAATGCCAAGTTAATAGTCATGCCTATGAATTAATATCTAGCTAATAATGTATCAACTCATATTTCAGTATTCTCTGTTCATAATACTCTCTTTTACCTGACACCCTTTGCTTCTTTTTAATTAGTACCTTAATTACAGCTTTCAGCTGTAATTCAGCATCTTCATATTCACATTCTAAGGAAGATTCGGATTCCAGTTCAAAAAACACTAATGTAATTTTCAATTCCAGAAATAACATCTGAGCAAAAACAAAAATTCCAAAAATAAGACTTGCATAAATGAAACCCTCTCTAATTACTCCCTTCAGCATATTAAAACACACAGATACACATACAGTACATGCAAATTCTGTGGTTTTGCTCATGGCGTGTAGTGTCATAGCTGAGAGATTTTTTTATAGAATCTTGACTGGTCCTAGTTGCTGGAACTATGGCTCATTTCACTTTAGTCTTTAAAAGAAGATGAGATTCCTAGTGAGCATGTGAGTCTTACTTAACATATTTATTTTAATATTTTATATAAACATTTCCTATTTAAATACATAGGAAAATAACAATGGAGAACTGTTAGAACCTGTAAGCAATAGCAAAAGATCATATGAAAGAGAGAAATGCTTAGAGTTGCCTTGGCAGGAAAAAAATAATAATTCCATATTCCAGTTGTATACCTGGAGGCTGTGTGGTCACTATAGGAGCATCCTGGAGCTTACCTACATATTTGAGTCTTGAGATCTGATATGCAGCCCTACATCAGGAATGAAGGAAAGAAGAAGGAAGAGGATGGGAAGAAAGGAAGGCTTAGTAGAATAGTACAAGAATATACTGTACTACTATCCACATAGACAGAGTGGAAATCTTAGCAGATGAGATTTTTAATTCCCCCACCTATAAGCACAAATCTATTTCAGCATTGGCCTGTACAGGAAAAAAAAAAATCCAACAACTAATGTAAGAATATCCAACAACTACAACATTTCCAACAACTAATCTTTAAAGCTTCTAATATTAACTGGGTTCAGATTTCAAATAAGGCTATATAAGAACAGTCAGCACTGAAGATGGTATTTCATCATTCAAGAGGGAAATGTATTTCAGTGTGAGAAGTACAGGCTTGTGATCTGTTTTCACTGTTCCCAGTTTTCATTCTCTAGTACTCTGTTTGTGGGGAGGGGGGTATTTACTCTGCCTAAGAGGATAAAATACTTTGTGCTGATTCTGTTCTTAAAAATCAACCTCAGAATGTTAGTCTTCAATAAAACTTTTAATGGACTATAAAAACTAAGTTATTATTAGTTTATCTAAATGGCTAGCTACATTATAAAATTATTTAAGAAGTTTTTTTTAAATTACTGAACACAGTATGCAAAACCTAATAAACACCAGTTAAATTGCTACTACTGAAATTTTCCAAATCCTGATATAAACATTAATCACTTATTTTGGTTATTTAAAATATGGTTTGACCCTGCCTCCAATATATTTTCATTCATCTCTTATTTGCAATTGCAAATAAGGCAGTGTACGTTAAGAGAAAGTAGCCTTTTGCATCCCAAATAGGAAGCATCATTCACTTTTCCAGTATCTTGACAAAATCTGATTCTTCAAATAATTCCTTAAGGGTCCCTTTCCTGGACAGACATCCAGAATCCCAAGATTTGACTTTCTAGTACGATGATATACAAGCTCACATTGTTTACAACCTAGAGCTTTGAATTACTTCATCCAGAAAAAGAAATAGCTGCCTCTTTAAGCCTCTCAGTCAACAATTTTATCACTTATTTACAACATACTTAGCATTAAACTGAAGACAAAAGACCCATACGCTACAAGACCTCAAATTTAGGATTATTTGTATTATTTATTTAAATCTATTTATATGGCCGCCCATCTCACTTTTGTGATTTAAAGATTTAAAAAATGCAACATCAAAATGCATATCAAAATCAACCCTATTTCTTGTTGAGTTTATAAATGATTCCCTAAATCTACTTATCTTTTCTTTTCATTCAGCCAAGTTCTTGATTTAGGTTAACTTTTTAAAAAGTAATTTATTTTATTGGAATATTTTGAATTAAAAAAAGAGCTAGAAATGAAAACTAAAAAAGGAAGACAACCTATGGAAGAGATGGGTAAAGATGTTTTGGTCATATCAGTTGACGGTACAACTTCACTTCACTGCTGACTATGATGTCTAACTCTCAGAGACCTGGCCAAATACCCCTGTATTTGTATTTTTTATATCTTAATGTTGAGGTACCGTCTGCATGTTATGGGAACAGGAAGTACAATTTGTTAATCTACTGATATGGAGAAGGTGATCACTTCTCCTAGAGTTGAAGCACCATGCTTTTGGCTGATTTTAGGGCAAACATGACCAAAGGTCCATAATCTTGTTAATCAATGGTGTCTATGAAATAACATCTCGAAGACCAACTCTGCAGAAAATGGCATTCTTTGCTGGTTGGTGACAATTAAAGTACAGTGGTACCTCGGTTCACGAACTTAATTCGTTCCGCGACTCTGGTCGCGAACTGAATTGGTCGTGAACCGAATCAAATTTTTCCATAAGGTTCAATGTAAATACGGTTAATCTGTTCTGACCCCTAAGAATTTGGTCGCCAACCGATTTTTGATCATGTCCTGAATCAAATTTCCCTATAAGGTTCAATGTAATTACGGTTAATCCGTTCTGAACCATATATTTTTTTTTTAAAACCGCAAAAATACGACACAAAGTACAGTACGAAGAGAGAGAAACCTAACTTTGCTCGACGCGACTTCTGGCGTGGAGGACAGGAAGGCACGTGGGGAGGCGGTTACTGCTTGGAGGGAGAGTCCCCCTCCCTACAGGAAGCTGCGACCACGTGTCACGGGAGGGAAAATGGCTGCGGATCCTGTTCGTAACCTGATCCGGCGTTTGCGAACGGAGGCAAAATTTTGCGACCGGAGCTGTTCGTGAACCGAATTGTTTGTGAACAGAAGCGTTCGTGAACCGAGGTACCACTATAACTGCTTTGTTCAGTCGTATTGTTTTTCCATGAAGGCAATAGGAAAGCAGTTTGCCCTTCTCTTCTTATTGGATTTCCCCCCCAACTTCCTAAATTAGACCATATCTCTGCTATTTTCTAATGGTCTCCTATCCTTGTACTAACAAGGATCCAACTCTGCTTAACTTTTCATGACAGGCAAAATGTATCTTTCAGTGAAGCTGTGATTATTGAGAACAGCATGGGAAACATATTTCTCTCCCTTCCCCATAAATTATAGATATGCTTACAAAATTCTGAGTCCATGTTGATGGAGGAGATAAAGTAGGATAAGGATTTTTAAAATTTAAATATTTTATTAAAGATAATTGAACAAATAAAAATGATATAGTTAGGATGGAAACATTGCAGAATGTTGTCACATCCCCCAGTTTTTCATTTTCTTTATATAGTACTGGCAGTTCTGGGCTGCAAAAGTCCAGACAACCAGTGGATGGAAGCAAAGAGACATACTTTTTGTTGTCATCTAATGGTCACCCAGGGTTCTGCAGTTCAGATCAAGTAATCCTACTTTATGAAAGGGAAAACAAAATGTTTCCCAAAGTAAAATCAGCCACAGGTCTCACTTAATTTACAAGAGCCTGACATATGCCTACAATTCGGGGGACAGATGCCCCAACTCAGAAATGTGAGGGCAATGCAGTTAACTCAGGGCTGGTTCCACAGGCAAAGGCCAACATCTATCAAAAAGTAGCCTAAAGTATCTTGATGGCAGGGAATAGACTCAAATCAGGTTCAGTAACACTTTCGTTGCACAGGCATTTGGCTTTTTTTTAAAAGGCTAAACATAAAATGTGTAAACACCAACTTCTCTAATATGCTGAAATAGAGACTTTATACTTAAAATTGAATATCTATCATCTCTCTCTCATATTTTTATACACACACACAATTAAATCTCTCCAAAAAGAGATGCTAAAGCAAGAGGAGAGCATCAGGACACTCCCTATTCACCCATATGCAAATAGGCAGAAAGGTTCAATACATGCTTATTGGCTTTCTTTCAGATAAGGAAATGGATCAGATTTTCTTCATCCAAGTTTGAGTAAAAAACCTTCATTTTTCACTACTGGACAATTTCCTGTCTTGTGGCTTGAAGTATAAAGAATATCAATGACTTCTTTGGAACAGAATGCAACAGGGCTAAGGAAAGACTGGGTGAATAATAGATGCCATCATTTTAAAAATTAAGACCTCTGACTAAAATCTCAAAACATTCAGGCATCTACCACCACACAAGAAACCATATGTCAAGAAGTACAGATTTCTTTCAACACTGTTGCATACAGAATTTGGACAAACTTGCATTCAGTATCAGGTATTAGAATAAAGTAAGAGCTATTTAAATCATCTTTCTGGTATGTCTCCTTATTGACATCAGACCTCATCCTCAAAGAGTTCCATTGAGAAATAAAGTTCATAGTTTATAAATGGTGAGTCATGGTTGAACGTTGGCTCTGTTGCTTTTTTCATGTCTAAATATTCCAACCTTCTAAATTTTGGCCAGTATTACTTCAGCATATACAAGAAATACAAACTGGACTCTAAAAACAGTGTAGAAGTGACACTGAGACGACTAAAGAAAAATAATTTTCTTTTTCTTTGTGATGTTGGTTCAGTAAATAATCTACATTCAGATATAAAATGAATATAGTATAATGCCATTATATTATTATAAATTTATAAATATTATAAATTGAAATCACCAGGATTTCAGCCTAAGCACTATTTCTAAGGAGTAGGTGCCATTAAATGGTAGTAAATTTCTTATGTGTTACATTATGGGCAGACAAACTGGCACCTCCAGATGCTTTAAATGATAATTTCCATAAATTCCAGCCATTAGGTCCATTGATCAAAGATTATGAAAACTGAGAAACATCTGGTGAGCACCAAGTACCTAACCCTGGCCTACATCTTCCATTATCTTTTGGAAAATGCCAACTTCACCATTTCCTTAAACTTCATTTAAAACTACCAGCTATTAAATTTATCAAGCTTAGACAAAGCTATCATGTAATAAATAAAACAAAAGAAAAAGATTCAGACGTAACTCCAACATCAGAGATACCAGGATTTACACTAGTTCTGCAGACCTCCCCTTGCCCCACTCCTATATGGCCTGGAGGATAACTTAGAATTTGATTTCACAAAACCTATTAGCACCCATCTAGAGGTCCTGGATTCCAAAGTAGAGAAGGACCTAAGATGTCTAACCTTTTATCCCCTAATTTTCTTCCACTTAGACATGAGTTAAAAGAGCTAAATTCCTGCCTAAAACTTCTCCTAATTATTATTGATTCTTTAAGGTTACCAGGGTCAGTTACAGACATAGTTAAATTATTCTGGCTGCTGTTCCTACGTTTTTTAAAAGAAATTCTCTGCTTAATCAAAATCCTCTTATTTAGCCTTCAACGAACTCACAGTGAAGGAAAAAACCTACAATCCAAAGAAAAAACATGACAATCATTACTAATAACTAAGGCTGTGCAGTGCTTTGGATTTTAAACATGTAGAAACAGCTTAAACATCTGTCTCCAACTCCCTATATTTTTTCCAGCAGTTGCACGGTTGCACTCTACCAATGCAGCACAATCCTGGGACTTACATTTGGTCTTAAGGAATTGCAGGCAGGTTCTACATATGAGCCTCAACATGTTCTGAAGCACCTTTATGCCTTTCAATCTCAACCACTGTTCACCCCTACTTACAGCCTACAGCCATACTGTGTTGTAGTTTTCTTCTGATGAAATCTGATGTCACAATAACAGGCTTTTCTCCATGAAACTGGTTTTTCTGCCTATCTCCTCCCCCTATATATTCTCAAAATCTGCACTGGAGGATTTGGGGCCCTCCAGGGCAGATTTTCAAAGCAGGTGAAGGCAGTTTTAGGAGGCAGAGAAAAAGTCCTGGTGCAGAAGACAGAATAATTCTGCCGTAGAAATATTTCCCTTGGATTTCACTCTTTACATGTATATTGTCCTGCTTTTCATTTAGAGATTATAACATAAGATTTTTTTATACAATTACCCTCTGTTACCAGACATCCTTAGCTAGCCTTCATTTATGTAAGCTGTGCCACAGTTTAATCACTGATTTTGTAGCTGGTTTTAAAAGAAACTAATTTAATATTTATAACATGGCCACAGAAAACAACTAAGTGCTGAATCCAAGCAAAGTGATAAAAGTGATGGAGTTTTCTACTGGTCATTAAATTAAAACCAGTAAAAGCTGCAGCAGTCATTCATATTCAGAACACATCTGTTGTCTAGCAACCAGACTTCTAGTGGAATCATGACCATTTGTCAGCACTCATGAAACTACTGCACCATAAAGAATGCCTTACTACATACATGTTTTATGGGTGAAAATAATCTTGAGGATTTTTCATCTCAGACCAAAAACAGTTCAGTTTTCTAAGGCTCTCAGACTCTCCGAAATGCTCTTTGGGTTTTACCACTTTCCAATAAAAGCAAAGTGAAAACCAACCAAGAATTAGGTTATCAGCACCTAGAAGACTTTTTTCCCCAAGTTTGATATAGGATTGGCATAACTTTCAATAATGGGAAAGGACTAGGTATGAGAAAGGTCCATGGCAGAGGAGACATTTGCTCATTATTTTTTTTTTTAAGTTGTCTTTAAGACAATCTGATACTCCACCTCCTCCTTTCAGATGCAAATTTTTGCTTAGTATTTCTCTTAATTTATTATTTCCTAAGTGTCACTATGGGATCTATGGGTCTTCTTAATTAGGTTTAAAACATAGTTCAAAGCCTGTACTTCAATATTAAATGTCAATTTTGATTAAGCTGAGCCTCAACCAGGCATATTCTGGAAAATTGTATGACAGTAGATTATACTTTCAGTCTTAGGATGGTTATCAGACCTGGGTCCCTTCTCACCCTGAGTTCAGAAATCAGTTGAAAGCCCCATTCATTTTTGGGACTTCTGGGAGAGGTATGGCGAACTGAAGGTAGCTGTTCAAAAACAGAAACAATGACCGTGACAAAGACCAAGGAACCAGTGAGTAGACTGGTTCTTGAAAACTTTCTGGATAAGGACAGGATGGCAGATTGCCCACATGTGCTCCGGATGGCTGCTCCTCATGAGGAGACCACAGGACAGCAGTTTTCCATGGGTTTGAGTGCTGGGAGACGACTGGATTAGCCATCTTTCTTGCAACCACAGCAGAGACTTTTAAAGGACACTAAGTTTGCAAACCTCACTTTCTAATCACTTTAGGAAATTGCTCATTAACTACTTCTAAGCTAATAGAGACCTTCGGATTGACAAGTCTAAAAACACCAGCTGAGTCTGCCTTCAATCCTGAATGAAAGGAAAATTTAATCATAAGCTTACATCTGCCCAGATAATCAAATTGTTAACTATGGTCCCTTGCACCGAAAGGAGCCCACCTTCTATCAAGGATCTGTGTAGTACCCAGAAATATCTCTAAAGAAAAGTGACGCTGAAAGCTTTTTTTTTTTTTTGCTTTGCAGCTTCCTCTTAAGCTTGGCAAGAACCAAAGGAGACATCAGTGTGGCAAATATGGACACTTTATTGAAGACTTGGGACCTATTACATTTCAGCATATCATGGGGAAATTATAAGGCAGGAAAAAGAACTGCTGTCTTTGTTTCCACTTTTCCCCTTCTGAACTATTTCCACATAAGAACTGCAAGGCCCTATTTCATGTTGGCTGGAGTCCTTGACCAGAATATACTTCTTAGGAGCTCAGAATGCACTGCAACCTTTTCCTACATCAGTGTTGTCCAAACCTGGCCACTTCAAGATGAGTGGACTTCAACTCCCAGAATTCCCCAGCCAGCCATGGGTTGAAGTCCACTCATCTTAAACTGGCCAAGTTTGGACAACACTGTCCTACATAGTCCACTTGTATGAAAGTAAACCAAACTAAGAAACCATTACAGAGCATCACAATGAGTCAGAGTGATGGAATGTTGGGGAAAGAAATCCAACAAAACACTGGAGTTTTTGCAATATGAAGAAGAGCAAATGAAAAATCAGAAGGGAGTTTTAGAAAATATAGTATATTCTGAAAAACACATCCAGCTGTTTTTACATCTTTCAATGGCTGGCGGCACTAGCATTTGCTCTCACTTTACTGGCAAGGAAGCAAGGGAATAGGCTAGCCTGAGATGTTAAAAAAAAAAAAGGATAAACTCCACAATGGTGAATATCATTATGCTATCTTTCCAAATTAATGGTGTATACTCTCTTCATTATTACCTTCCTGCTCCCCAACAAATCTAAGCACCCAGCACCAAAAGGATGCACACCTCTGTTTTCACTAGAAACACGAAGAACTGATGTCAGCCTTTATAAATGGGCAATAATGTGATCTAACTTTATGCCTATTCTTATTTGTTTGCCCTGGACAAACGTAAATAGTTAATAAAACTCTCCAGTTTGCTCCCCCAAAGTAAACCAACCCTTTCCTAATAACCTGCTATATAGAGCACAGCAGGCTTTTTAAAATTGGGACTTTGATATTCAAAGCAGGTACTCTGCAACTCTTCCCTTTTGATTTCAGAAAATGTAGAGTATAAAACAATGGAAGGGAAGAAGCTTGCTCAGCATCTTACATCTACAGAATCTTCAATTAATTCTATTCAAGGCCAGATTCCTGGACCAGCCTAAAGAAGAAAAAGAACACCAATTCCTCTTCAGGAAAATAACCTGTTTTTGCAAAAGTGAAGGCAGCTTGTCACATGAATCAGACTGCTTATATCAATCTGCAAATACCTAATTCTGAGCTGTATTATAATCTGCTATCCCATAGTGGTGTAGAACTTGCATACAGAAGGAGAATTTTTCCCTTAATCTTCTCTTACAGGAATAAAATAACTTGATGGTAAGATATTTTATCTTTGATTTTGGATACCCATTGAAAATGTCAAGCTAGCACATTGCCTGATTCAAGCAAAATTTAAGCTCAGCTTGTAGAATTTTAAAATAAAATGAATATACATTGTGTGAAGCTAGAACAACTGCTGTATGCATAGAGGTTTTATCTAAGTCTGGTTAATGATTACCTTTCAACATTTGATATTAGTAAATGAATTCAGATTACGTCTATTCTGCATGAGTATTTGGATATTCCTCATCCAATTCCAACAATAGGGGAGCATTTTGCTGTATTAATTTAATGTTAACTACAGCATTATTTAATCAAAATTATTATAATCAGCTATTTGATTAGAAAATAAAACTTCTATAAGATTGGGGGGTATAGAGATTAAATCATATAGTAAGGTGCTTCAGAATTTTTTCCTCCCAGATTTCAATACTAATCGCAATTTTAAATAGAATCTACATTTACATGTCTAACACATATCACTAGTTAGGAGATACACATCATATGGATAATTAGGCACAAGCCAAAGGAGAGCAGAAGCATGTATGTTGCACAGGAAGCTATTATAAAGCATTTGCAAAGTTTTTTGGTACCATTTTAAAAAGAAAATTACGTTCTTGTTATTGTGTTCATAGATAGTTATATAGGTATTCATTCCTTAGTACATAAACTCTTCTCCCAGGGAATCACATGAGTGAGTGAGCGACTTATTTATTTATTTATGGTTCTATTCCACCTTTGGCTTAACAGTTGAGCTCTGAAATCCCAGCCCAAGTAAAAACCAAGGCCTCTGTAAAGAAATATTATCTAATTAAATGTAAAGAATGAAAACTATTGATTTAACAGATTTTAAATGGGAAATGTAACCTTTTCATGTGTGCTCCCAGGAACTATGAACATCATTTCAAAGTATCCCCTGTAGAGGATATCCAGCACACTCTATCTTTCTGTAGGGGAGCAAACTCCTCCTTTATCCTCTATTGCAGGCGTTCCTAACCTGGGGTGCCCACATCCCCGGGGGGTGCGAGATGGAATTTCAGGGGGCGCAACAATTTTATGCATCGAGTTAAAAGCTTATTTTTTTAAGTTCAATTTGTTCACCCACAATAGAAATTAGACTTCTTCATCTTCAGATGTGACATTACTTTTGTAGGGGGTACAAACATTAATCAAACATTTCCTAGAGGTGTGGGGCATAGGAAGGTTGGGAACCACTGCTCTATCATCTGTTGTTTTCTGTACAAGCTAAGCTGTTCTGCTTTACTATGATTGTTAATACTTCATTCCAGAGCTTGTCTGTTTGTTGTTTATAGTGGCCACTTTCTTGAATGCAGCTCTCTGGAGCCTTGAGTAAGACACCCAGGCTCCCCAGTTTTTTGTATTTTTTAATATGGCTGAATAAAAAAATAAAGAAATGCATCAGGAATAAGCATATTTAGCATTTTAAAACAATTTAATCAATATCATTTTTCTTCTGCCCTGCACTTCGGTTTTGGAATGTAGTGCCTAGCAAGACTCCCCAAAGCCCTTGGTCCCCCAAAGATAATCTGGCATTGTTTTAAATCAACAGTTGATTTATACAATTATTATTTTATTTATTATTTTATTTTATTAAAATGTTGTGGCTGCCCATCTCAAATGCATGACTCTGGGTGGCTAAGAATTAAAAAAAATTAAAAACAGTAAGGTAAAACTATAAATAAGATAAAATAGCAGCTGGGCAACAGCACAGAACAAACATCCTCAGTCAATACAGCCGAAAAACGGGCTCACCCACAGTACTGGGGCCCTAGGCTCAAGACAAAACCAGGTCTTCAAGACTTTGTGAAAAGCCAGCGGGGTTGGGGTGAGTCTGATCTCTGGGGGAATGATGTTCCAGAGGCAAGCACCATGACAGAAAAGGCTCTCTTCTGGGGTCCCACCAGATGACACTCCCTTGTAGATGGGACCCAGGGCATGCCTCTGCTGCTGGATCTAATAGGACGGGTAGATACCACAGAGGAGAGACAGTCCTGTAAGTAACCTGGCCCCAAGCCAAAAAGGGCTTTTTCGGCAACCACTAGCACCTGAATTGTACCCAGAAACACACCAGTAGCCAATGCAGCTTGTGATGCAGAGTGTGATGGAATGGAATTATGAAGGCCAGGCTCAGGGAGATAAACATTTTCTTAGCTCGCCAGAGGAGCGTGGGAGCTACAAGAGGATGAGACTGGCACCTCCCTGAGGAATTCACACTGTTGTGGCTGGCTGACATGGGAGCTGGGGTTTCAGTCTGGGAAGATTCTTGCTAGAGGTTGTAGCTAATAAACATAGCTGAACTGATTTTGCATTGTCTCTTGGAGTTCCTTGGGCTAGGCCTGACACAGAGGTGTCACATGTGCTGAATGACAGGCACCCATAACTGCCTGCACTGCTGCATTAGACTGCCCTTCTTCTAAGTGAGTACTCAAGACAAATAAATAAAACTAGATATACAATAGTGCAAAATAAATAAATAAATGAAAAGGATAACATTCATACAGTACAAAAAACTGTACAATAAAGGTTTCACACTTAAAAAGGCTACTCAACATCTAAGGATTCAGTCTAAAATCATAACAGCATTAGCTATGAAAAGTTATGACTTTAGATTGAATCCTGAGATGTCGAGTAGCCTTTGAGTAGGCAGAAAAATGTTGTCTTCAATAGCCCTCTTCATGTCAATAAAAGCTGAAATGTGTCTGTTCAGAATAATATCCCAGAAAATGCTGATGTAACTTGGATTGTAAAACTGCACAGGGCCAAGCTATCACTAAATCCTATTTTGAACACTGGCCATAGGGGTATGCAAAGCTGAAATTTTGTGCTGGTGGACTTGTCTGAAATTTTGAGAGCATGTTTTGGGCTGTCAATAGACATGACTGGTTACAAACATGCACTTATCAAAAATCAAGCTTACTATTTCCCCTACTTATGATTTTCTCCTACAATCACCCTGCCCGCCCAAACATGTTGTCTTTTTTATGGGTAGATCAGCACACTGGTAACTGAAGCGCTGGAAAGAAGGAGGAGGGGAGGGGAAGAAAGAGAAAGCAAGCAAGCAAGGAGGGAATGAAAGAAAAATATACCAATGGATATTATATAAATCAAGCTGGATATTTAAGAGACAATTATTTGATTTTAATAATTTATCACTAATGAAATATTTTGGTACATTTTTGTATTCTACATCAGAATTTTCAGCATCCTTAAAGTTAAATTACAGCAAGTTTTGAATTATATTTCTACCTATAGAAATAATACCCGCACACCAATATGAGATTGACAACTACGGCTGATGAAAACTTCTCTTCCTGAAAAAACTACAGTACTTAGGTTAACATCATCAATGTCTCAATCATAAGGAGCTGAAAAACAGTTTTGAGCCCAATTTTGTGTAAGTAAAAACCGAAATTTCTATATACAGTACTATCAAGAAAAAGAATATATTGCAGTCAATGATGAGTCCATAAAATGCCTTACATACATAAAAATGATATTGATTAACCAATTAGGTAAACAGTTTAATCAGACAAACTGCTGGCCATTTTACATATAACATGACATTTGGCCAAACTTAAGGAAATGGAATCATGTGAATCTGAAAGTAAAAGTTTTAAATAAAACTGGTCACAATGACCAGGTTATTTAATTAGGTGTAGGGTTAGCAGCTCATGGTGAGTGTCAACATAAAATGGATAGTATAATAAAACATGTCTGTTGACTGTAAATGACTTCTTTACTACATGGTCAAAATCTTGAAATGGATGCCTTTGTATCTCCCCTTGTATCTCTCCTCTAAAACGGTGTTAAACGATGTGAGCATTAAGGCCCTGCTTAGTTTGGGAACTGTAATTTGGTTAAGGTGTGTGGCTGGTCTATAAGGGGTACAAAGGCTACTTAAAGATACCTCTTTAGGGAGAGACATCAGGTCTGTTTAAATATCAGTGTCCTTGAGGTGTTGCTTGATTAGGGTTAGGGTTGCACATACAACTAATACGTTGTGGCAAGACTTTTGAGAAATATGGACAATTCTGGCAGTTGGAGAGCCAAATATACAAATGTTACAAGGTGTACTTTAGGACTTAGTTTCCATTTAACAGAATTTTATCCATTATTTCTTAGAGTTTCTTACTAAGTTTGCCTTTGAATATGTAAATTTCAATTTATGTCAATAAATAAAAACAATTTATCAATCCAAAAAAATCTTTGAATTGAATTGTGAATTGGAATTTATTATAATTGACATTTAACTGCATAGAAGCTAACTAGCAACAATTGCTTTCAAAACTGAAGATTTCTAAAAAGTATGCCAAAAGTATACCAAAATCAAGAAAATAATTATGCAAATTATCAAGGTTGCGTTTATATTAGGAGAGAGCACCTCAAAGGTTGAAGCAATGAAGCTACATCTGTTCAGCACAGTTCTGGAAAAGTGATTGGTGCACTAGGTGCAGTGGCCCAGGTCAAAAATTCCAGAAAATTTAACAATCAGTTCTTATGAGCTGGTCCGAGCCAGCTCCAGCACACCACTGGTGGAGGCGGAGGTGGAGGTTAATAATGGGAATAGAATAGCTTGACTCCCAGAAGTCTCCCACTTCTATTCCAATCCTTAATTTTCCAAAACAAGGAAACAAATAAATGTACCATCAAAATGTGGCCATCCCCCGCCTCCCCGCAATTTCTGTAATCCAATCTCAAGACACTAGGACCTACGAAGGCTACAGAAGGCCCGGAGCCCATGAGGTACCCATAGGTTAATGGGCTGGATGAGGCACAAAACCAAATCAAGAATAAGTCAGAAAATGACAAGCCACATGTTCCTATTCTCACATCAAGCTAAGAGAGAGTTGCAATCAGTAGATTGACTAAACATTATTTCAAAGTATGGTTTAGTGATTAATTCACTGACCGCACTGAATATCATGAAACACTAAAAACAAACAAAACACAGCTAAAATGATACATGAACAGAGATGTTTATATTTTGTGCACAAAGGAAAAAGAATCCTCAAAATTCTGCACCCACAGTATTTTACAGTTATGCATTGGTATATACTGTTTGTTTAATAAACTCTCAATCCATGACTTAAATTTTTCAGAGTAAAAAAGTAAGAGTAAAAACAAGTTTAAAGAATATCTGAGAGCTTTACAGACAATTGCTTGAGTAACACTAATTAATGCAAGGTAGGAACAAAGCATAGTAGCCATAGGTGAAAATCATAGAAGTGCTCATGGATCACATTGTATGTGTATTACTTAGTGTTATCATATATACCATTTAACTTAAATCAGCCTAAACCTCTTCACATTACCTGCATTTCTGTACACTTGGCATGTAAGATTTGGAAAAAACTAGCACACATGTTAAAAATTATTTGTAGGCTTTTTGCAATTTGGATAGATGAGAGAAAGATCAGAAAAAATAGTTTTAAATAAAATGAACTTGCAATTTTGCAACAAAGAGAGAGTATGCAAGTGCCTCTTTGCACTTTATGTTTTAGATGTATACCTAAACTGCACTGAGACATCATTCAAAAAGACTTTTGGGAATCCAGGAAATGTGATGGCTTTCTATCAAGCCTTAATGACAATCCCAGACTTTTTTTTTTTTTTTTTTTTGGTGCACCTTCGAGTCAATTTTTGACTCCTGGTGATTGCCTGGACAAGTCCCTGCAGTTTTCTTGGCAAGATTTCATAAGTGGTTTGCCATTGCCTCCTTCCTAGGGCTGAGAGAGAATGACTGGCCCAAGGTCACCCAGATGGCTTCATGCCTAAGGCGGGACTAGAACTCACAGTCTTCTGGTTCCTAGCCCTGCATTTTAACCACTACAGCAAACTGCCTCACGCCCAGACTTACTACCCTATGAAATATCCCACTGTCCTAAAAATACCTACCTGTTGTATTTCCAAAATAAAATAAATTTGTCTTTCACTTTTACCTTTTTCTGGATTAGTCCCCATGCAAAGAAAAGCTTCTTGACAACCTTGCAAACACATCTCTCATATTCCAATACATTAGTTGGAAAATATAAACCATACAATCAATGTTAACACCTGATTTCAATCTAATATTAGTTAACTCTACAATTTATCTCAACTGTATTTATTTACCCTTCCCAGTTGACACGCCTTACGCAATGTTAGATATAAATGAGCTTAGTGAGAAAACACATGGCAGATATTGTTTGCTTTTACGTTGTTAAGCAACTGGAGCTTTATCAGGTTTCTTCAGCTAATTAATTACCCATCCTGCCTTAGCAGAAAGTAAGATCCTCAAATAGCTTTAAGCTCTCCACAAAGTCTTTGCATGTTACTATCAACAGACTCTGCTCTGTCAGATAGAGTAATTCCAAGGGAGAAAATCTCAGTTAAGAATTCTATCCATGTTTATGCTCTGTTTCTACATTGGAGAAGAAACATGCTTTACAGCAGAAATGAAGCCAGACATTGCTGAAGGGAGAAATCTGTCAGCTTCTCTGAAAAACAAAGTGATACACTCAAAATATCACACTGGAAATACAAAAGAGGACTTTCTACACTACGCTGTAGCAGCTTCTGTTACTTCTGATCTCAGGCACAGTATGGGACACAAACACAAACCACATTTAGCTGCTGCCCAGAGCCAACACAACATTAGATAAATGGCTTGTAGGTCTGATCCAGCATCCCTTCTTTATTCTGTTTTACTAATATTTACAAATTTGTTCTCGTTTAACATCGATAGCTTCACCTCTTTCATAATATGTAGAACAAAACCAGAGATTTTACTTGTTTGTGTACTTAATTCCTCTTGAGGTAAAAAGTTTCAGTGCTTACCTACACTCTATTTTTTTTTTTTTTAAAGAATACAGCAGATGACATATAGCATTTTGTAATATTGGGATTTAATTGTCAAGTATTTAAATCCAAAGTTCACAGCTTGCCCATCACATTTTGAGATCAGCCATCACTTTCAAACTATATTTAAGAACAATTCATTCCTGTCCTTCTGAGTTTGAATCTCTCTGATTCAAAGAAATTGATTTATTTCCTGCTCTAATACAGACATAAACCCCCAGATTGCTGGAGAGACAGAATCCCACTGAAATATCTATGGCTACATAATATATAGATTAATGAGATTTGGTACACTAAGCTTGTCCAACCAATCTGCCCATTTCCTCAGTCTCTGCTTATAATTACAGAAACAGCAAGTTGCGATTTCCCCAAAGATTTTATTCATCTCAAACCTAAATCTCATAATAACAGAAATATAAATAAAACCCTTCTAAACTGCAACCTCCCTGCAATTTTTTAAAAAAAGTATCTTAGTAAAAGCATTTATCATCTAGCTAGCCCACCTTCTGTAAACTGGTGTCTTCCAGATGCAATGGACTTAAGACCTTTTAATTTCCAGCAATATTGAAATACTGGTCAAACTAAAAGGGGGAAATACTGCATAGGATTCTAAAACTACTGTAAGTGACAAGCATCTGAAAAACTTTAAATATCCTATCTACCACCCTTCAACTTCTGATCTGCACGTTTACAAAGAATGCTTATGGGTAGTCCTCGGCTTATGATGGCAATTGGGACCGGAATGGCCGTCGCTGAACAACGCAGCCGTAAAGTGCAACATCACATGACCACATTACTTAACGGCAATTCCGGCAGTCCCAGTTGCTGTCGTTAAGTAAGGACCATATGGGTTGCTAAGCGAGGACTTCATGTGACTGCGACTTTCGACTTCCTGTTGGCTTCCCCATTGACTTTGCTTGTGGGAAGCCAACAGGAAAGGTCAGAAATTGCGATCATGAAACCGCAGCTTGTTGTGATGTAATTGCGAGCTGGGAGCAGAGTGCCCAGATCACAATGACGTGACCATGAGGACACTGCAATGGCCAGAACTACGAGGACCTGTTGTAAGTACCATTCATTCAGCTCTGTCGTAATTTTGAAGGGTCACTGAACAAATGGTTGTAACCCAAGGACTACCTGTATAGCTAATCTATCCAACTATGTAAAGATTCTGTATCCACTTTTCACAAAAGCAAAGATGGAAAAGAGAGACTTTAAATGATGCTGAGTTGAAATACATCAACAATATTTTAAGTCTAAAGCAATAAAAACTATATGTCAGAACAGAGAAGGCTCTGTAGCTCTGTCAGCATAGGAATTTTGGGCAGAAAATCAAATGGTTCAATATCCTATGTTTATTGTTAAATTTTAGCCAAACAATAATGTAATCAAAGTGAATGTATTGTGAGAAATCATCTTACATCATCAACTGATGCCATCTCAAGTACACCTTTCCATTTAAACCAATTAATTAAAACTACTTCTAATACAATATGCTATTTAATCCTACTCTCTTTGTTACTCTTTTCCTCTATTTAAATATTTATCAGTTTAATATATATAATTTTGTTTTCATTTCTGAACTATGATTTGAATCCCAACATCAAAAAATATTGATACAGGGACACCAAAACTTAAACCCTCTATACTGAAAGTAGTGATACCATAGCCACGTTTTCATTATAGGACTTCATTTAGTACTCTATATCCCTGTTAGAAGTCACTGATTCATCAACTCAATGGAAAATCTATCTTGATTTCTTTTTTGATCATGTGTGTTATTTCATTTCCAAATGAAAATGTACCGTATTTTTCCGACTATAAGACAATACTTTTTTCTAAAATCCTTATGCTAAAAATTGAAGGGCATCTTATTCAAGGAATTCAGCCGAGGAGAGAACCGCGTGGTTGCAAAACTGCCCATACTTTGTCTCTGCAGACAGGCTTCCTCCTATTGCTAGCCTCCAATCACGAGTGAAATAGCTTGTCTCCCAAACAGACTTCCTCCAATCACGAGCCTTATGTAACTGACGTCAGCTGATGCTGAACAAACCAATTAGAGGAAGTCTGTTTGCAGAGAGAAGCTATCGGCAGTTTCACCCGTGATTTAATGTAATCAGTTATGCAAAAGAGCATGGAAACAGAGCTGCAGAGAGATGGTTTGGACCTCCTCCCACCGAGTATATCAGATAAATGTTAACTAATTACTAAATAAAAATGTGTTCTGCACTATCTTTAAAATATTGATTTCTTAATTTTGGGTTGGAAAAGTGGGGATCGTCTTGTACATGGGGGTGTCTTATTGATGGAAAAATACGGTAATTATTTCAGACTCTCTTTTCCAGATTACACTGTGACAAATTTATTTAATGCCCTGACTACCATACAGATATGAATTCTATTTAAATCACAGTGGCTTAAATATGATTGGCTTAAGACAAAGTTAGGCCCTCTTGTATAAGTTTCTGGAGGTCAGAAATACTACTAAATAAGGGGTGCTTTTCTGGGAACACCTTCTATGGTGCATTTATAAGTTTTTTGGTGAATAACCTTCTGTATACTAAGAAAGTAATAATGACATCCGGATCCTCCTTCCTTTTACTGTTCAGTCTGTCTCAGGATGGTTACTTATAGGAAGTCTAAATGGGACCTTATTCTACCTTATTCAGGCAGGGATCAGGTAGAATGTAGACAAGCTCTATGATACATGGGCAATTTGCTGTAAGAAACTGGGAAACAGTGGAACAGGTTGCAAAGTGTAGAGGAGTTCTTTCAATGAGTAATAACTCTTGTGACTTTTTCCTAATATATTGAGGCAAAATGGAATAGAATGATATTTTAAAAGGCAAAGAAATCAAAGTATGCATCATGAGTTCCTTAATCATCCCTCTGAATCTATTTGAGTGGATAAATACATTCCTGTAGCCCACATCTAGGTGTTCAGCATGGACATGTTAGACTCTAGCTGGCTAAAGATATTTCTGAGCCCTGGCTCTTGATCTTATACTGGAACATGTGTCTCTTGGATTGTTCTTGTAAACTCTGTTCTCACCAGCACAAGTTGGTCTGTCATATTTTTATCTTGTTTCTTTCATATTTTAATATTTTGAGTTCTTGAAGAAGAAACTTATAAGAGAACTAGAGGATGAAATTAAGCATGGCCTAATATATTTTGACCATGTTCATGAGGGTTGCGTGGACTAGAAGTAGGTCTGAAGGGCCACTGGTTCCCAAACACTGCATTTTAAACTAAACTCTTTGTCTTACTCTATTGGTTACTTCTTGTTTTCCTGAAGATTCCATTGTTTACACTGGACTTTATGTTCATACGAATACATGCAATCATATTTATTGTGCACTTCCCTAGTTTCTTGCAACGTTGAAGACCTGTTGATAAAAGTCTAACACAAATTAACAGATGACAGATCTCCCAGAGCAGAAAAATAAGAATATTAAAAATTAAGGCAAATTACATAAATAAGATGTCATGGGACTTGAGCTTCAGTTTGTCAGTCCTTCGAGGTAACCTAGATCAAGAAACAGACACCACAGGAATTCCAGGAGTGCTATTTTATTGTTGTAAGACATAACAAAATTTTTGAAAACCTGTGCAAGTTTCTTTCTGTCCCATCTTCTACTAAACAAAATAAAGACAGGATTATTTTGAGCTTCTTTCTCATGCTTTCTTTAGCCTGTGTACTATCAAGTCCCTCTTTAACAGATTGTTCATACTTTCCCCAAGGTAAGCTGTAAATTTGTTTACAGGCAGTCTATAGAGTTTATATGTGCCATGGCTTGGATGTACTGTAGCCCCAAAAGGTCTATTCTATGTCTCCAACACAGCCAGACACTGACCTTAAAGATTACCTGTTTAAAAATATTTGATGTGAAAAATGTCTAAGAAATTCTAGGAAGGATAACGGAGTATGATTAGCAGTAAAAACAAAGCAAGAAGAAGAAACATTACTGGACTGTGTAGAAAGCAGGTGGGGTTCTATGCTCACCCAAATCAAGCCCTCCCTGCATACGTAAAACTGCCAGAGAGAAGAGCCTATTATAAGCATTTAAAATATGTGGAATTTGGGATGTGCATTTTGTCTTCATGAGGACTCATTCAGACGTGTGATCCTCCACCTGCAATCAGCAGTGATAGAGTCCCAGAACAGATACATGGCATCTTAATTTTGTGCAGGAACTTATTACCATGACAACATTTTCAAACAGGCAGTTTTCTGTGGAAGGCTTTACCTGTTTCTAGATCAGCTTCTATAGGCAAATTTTCACAAAGAAGCTATGGAGATAAAATCCACATCAGTCTGTTACAAAAGGGCCCTCTCCTCACTGCACAAATATCTGTATTAGTGACCAAATATTTACACTACTGTAGTACATAAACATTTACCCTTTAGGAAAGTGATTTTTTGTCAAGAAGGTAGAGATCAACTATACAAAACCTTCCTCTTAACTTGATACAGTAGAAGCAGAAAATTACTGAGGCTTTAATTTTGCCCCTATTTCTGTTCTATGTACCCTTTGTGTTGACTCTTAACTGCGTTAGATGCTGTACAAAAATTACACATGTTTCTATTCAGAATGCAGGAAAAAGCATTCAGCTCTAAGCAATAATTGTAATCAAAGACTGGACTTTTTTTCTCTCCACAGAAAAGCATGCAAGGATGAAAAGCTCCTTGCTAAGGTATTGTTGTTGTTATTATTCAGTACATTTTATTAAAATAAATAGCAGGCACTACAGGGGGGAAATTGAGACACTTAACCCACAGAAAAGGAGGAGTCTCTAATTCTCCAAAGGCAGACTTCTCGATCTAAGTAGGAAAAAAACCCTAACTGAACAACTACAGTATTGTGATTGATTTTTTTTTTTATGGTGCCTTTGAGTCAGTGCTGATTCCTGGTGATTGCCTGGACCTGCAGTTTTCTTGGCAAAATTTTCAGAAGAGGTTTGCCACTGCCTTCTTCCTAGGGCTGAGAGAGAGTGCATCTCTAAAAACAAATGAGTATTTCAGAAAAATCTAATATGGGAAACAAATTCTGTCTAATAGGGATGCACTAGAGCATGCGGTCATAATTTTGGAACACTACACAATTGTGAGCACTTCAAGACACTGAAGTGTCTTTAACTTCCAACTCCCTGAACAGCACCAATATATATATCTTAAGGATCACTGTCCCTTCCCAGCAAACATGCCTGTGGAAGGCCCTTCACAACAGTAATGCCAACTTAGCAAAGCTTGAGTGCTGATCCCAATGACCCCCAAACACAGCCACAAAAGTTGTAATTTTTAAAGAGACAGAAGGGGTAAAATATTAAATACATATGATGTCATCATATTAACTGCCCATACTTTTATCCTGCCCTCATACACAACAGCCAAATGGACCCCCTTTTTGAGACCCACTGAGTGTTTATGACATTTTGTTATAAGACACTGCTGATTCTTTTAAAATTGGCTAAGTGGTTATCATGTTGTACTAACCACAAACTGAACGAAGGTACTTTAAAAAGCCCAACAAACCCCATGGAGAGAAAAAAAATCCAGCCTTTGATTATAATTATTGCTTAGAGCTGAATGCTTTTTCCTGCATTCTGAATAGAAGCATGTGTAATTTTTGTACGGCATCTAACACATTCATTCCTATTTTAATGCAACTGATTACACATAGTTCAAACTTCGTAAAGAAGATTAAGGTCCAGTGTAAATGTAACAGTGGCTGATCTCTTTCCTAAAGTTATGAGATTATGAATGCCCACTTTCATTTTGTTTCCCCTTCCGATGCTGCTCTCATTACACAGGAGTTCCAAAGTGATGATTTTCTACTCACGGGTAGACACTGTAAGAGGAGAACCAATGAAGTATGCTGCAGCTCACAAAAGTGTATGCCTTCCAATAAAACTTGTTAGTGTTCCACATTCTTCCTGATTTTCTATTCACATATAGTTGTGCTTTGTACTTTCTAGCTGACATCAACATGACACCTTGGATCAAGAAAATATTCTGTTCTGTGAAAGAGCAGCCAAGCCACAGGTTGAGACTTCCCTTACAAAGAGACAGTAGCAAAAGCATCAGGAAGGCTTTTTCTCCTTTTTAAACTATTATCTATGACAATCTTGTCCAAACCTGGCCACTTTAAGATGAGTGGCTGGGGAATTCCGGGAGTTGAAGTCCACTCATCTTAAAGTGGCCAGGTTTGGACAACACTGATTCTGAGGTTGTTTTGATCCTTTAATGCTGTTGTATATATTAGCACTTTTCCTTTATTGATCAGTCTATGTAATAAAATAAAACGTAAAAATGGGTATACTAATTTGAAAAGGAAAAAATGCAGAAATACTTTTAATTTGGAGCTAACCACTGTGCAGCCTTGTATCTGTCTCTGCAACTGAGTTAGCTGAATTACAGGGTACCAGCCAAATCTCTATAATAAATTCCATAAAGATGGTAAAATATATCACACTGAATGTCTATATTACAGAGAAATAAATGCATAGGAGTATATGCATTAATAGCTATATAGGAAAGTGTCCATTTGTACTTTATCACCAGTAACTAAACAGATAATTCAATTCTCCAAAAAGTCTTTTAACACATCAAACCTTAAAAGCATACAGTATTGTAAATCTACTACATGGTAAAAAAGTAGCATTAAATACTTTTCCCAGGAGACTGTTTGGAAGTAGATCACTAGCAGACAAGGATCCCTCTTATACTTCTCTTACAGTCAATAAGCATTAACCAAATTAAAAATTGCATCAAAAGATTACTGCTTATTGCCAATTTTTTAATTCCTTTGTGACTTACTCTTCTCATACAATAGTGAAGAAGATTATGCTTCTCATACAATAGTGAAGAAGATTATGCAATAGTGAAGAAGATTATTACAAGTTGATGTCGACATATTGTACTGTATTAGATTGAAACATTTTGGATTAATAGCAGAATAAAAAGAAAACCTTGAAGGAATATTTTCACTTCTCCCTGCACATAAAGGCAAACAGCTTTTAATTATAATGACTGAAGAGCAAGAGGGGGAAAGGAAGGTTATTTTCAACAAAGGTATTTGTAAACATACATTTTTTTTAAATCTAAGAGTAGCAAGGTGGAGGCTCAAAAGTCCCACCTGATCAGCAACGCCTTTCCTCAGCCCTAGGAATACCAAGTCGTTGCTACATCACAATTCACCTGGAGACTGTAAGGCTAGCACTAACATTAGGCAAAATAAGGAGACTACTCTGATGGCAGATTGGGAAGACCATTAAACAGGGTACATTTTCTAAGGCTGTGCAAAGCTTCATTTCAGATATTCAATTCAAAAGCTGATTTGACCAATATCCAAGTTGAATAAATCTTCTGAATGAAATTAGAAATGTAAACTGAATTGCCAAATTGAACAGGATGCCTTTGAATTGATTCAAATGATTTGGATGTTTATGTAGTAAAAAAAATAAAAATCAGAAATCAGAATCAATCAGATTATTCAAGTCTAACACCTAAAACAAGGTGGTTCTCTGAACTGTCAAACTGAACTGGATTTCTTATGCCACTAAATTTCAGCACACCAATCTAGGGATATTCAGGGGGGAAAAAATGGAGCCAGAAAATCTCGTGCAACTAGGTACATGGTGCCCAGTTTGGGTTTAAGTGAAATTCAACGTTCCCAATTGATGGAAAGGGGAACAATTTTAACTAATTTACCCTTCCATCCTCTATTTTCCCATAAAACCTATTCCAGATAATTTGGGGATCCTTCAACAACTTATGAGATGACAAAGGAAAATCATCAAAAATTATCTCCCCTATCCAAAAAGTATTTATCTACTGGATTAAAAATCTGTCCATTAAGACACAGAATCATCTGTTCTTGGAAAGAGAGATTTATATCTAAATGCATTTTTTAAAATAGTTTTTAGATGGTTATAGAAAAGAGGTGGGAATTTACCTCCTTGGTATAGGTGTAGAAGATGTAGAAAGTCAGGAATTCGATGACAGAAGACAGTAGGGATACAGTTCAGGGAAAGAGTGAAACAGAAAGTCAGAAAGATTTATGGCAGAGTTTGTGTTGAGATTTGCTGGGTCCTCTAGTTGCTGTAGAGGCTTGACAGCAAGTACCACAGTTCTAGGATGAAGCACAAAGTCAGAAATGTTGGCTTTATGCCAGGGTTGTGAGCTGTTGGCATGCTGATAATATAGCGACATGGTCAATGAGATGTGGAGCATGTGGCCTGACAGTTGCTCTTGCCACTGATTGATTTTGTTCATGCTGAAGCTGGGACCAGAGTACAAGTAGCCAAACAGAGCAGGAATGAAGGGATCAGGCTCTCTCAAGATGTCAGTGAAGGGGGCAGTGGTGAGCACATCCACTGGCTGGATGATTTTGGAGGATTGCAAGGATTTTCTATTGTCCCAGCAGATGTCAAGAGAAGGGTCCAGAACAGCAGCAATAATGGATGTATGTGTCTCCCTGGGCCAAAAAGGGAGAGGGCTGAAGGGTAGGAAGATCAACTATTTGGTGGTTATCTCTACTCCCAGCCTGGCAATCCTGATTCTACTGGCTGTTTCACTGGTGACCTTGGCTTCGAATTGCCGATGGTAAACAGCAGTCTGCTTATAATAAGACCTTGCTTATTCTTAAGTTGGTGGTGGATGAGCAGGCAGACCTGGCTGAATGAAGTGGCAGTCTTGGCATAAAATGTAGCAGCCTGCTTATTAACTGGCACTAGATGGCAGGAACATATTACACCTGTGCAGTGGCCCTTGCATTGGCTGGCAGTGGGTTTTTGGGTAGAATTTGAAGTGCTGGTTTTAACTTATCAACCTTCTCCAACATTAATCAACCATCTTATATGCACAACCTGGGAAAAAACTGCTGATGGTCCCTTGTTTCTATGAGGTGGGGAGAAGGGCTGAGGTCCAGGAAGTTATATTGCCCCATCATGATATCTGCGTTATAGAACATCTTCCCTTAGAGCAGTGTTTCTTAAACTTTTTTGTCTCAGGATTGCTTCCTGCTTTTAAAAATTATGAGGAGGACCCCAAAAGAGCTTTTGTATATATATTTACTGATATTTACCGTATTAAAAATTAAAATTGATGCATTCACTGCTGCTTTTCATGCTTGTTTAATGGAATTGTAATATTGCATTATTTTTTAAAATAGGCTGGCAAATAATTTTGATTTTGTTGACCCCTGAGAGAGTCTTGGGGGACCCCAGGGGTCCTAGGATTATACTTTAAGAAACACCGCCTTAGAGGTTAGACTTTCCCCAGTGCTGAATGCTGTCCAGAAGTCAGTTAAGAAAGAGCTCGTCTATGGTTTCTTTATAGCTTAAAGGGATGACATTATCATATATACATCATACCCCACCCCACCCTTACACGTACACACATTCATAAGGTGTTTCAGCTGTTTTAAAATGGATGATTTTATTTCTATTAATTATTTATTACCTTGACTGCGGATGCTTTATTATTCTGAATTATGTTGTGTACTGCCAAGTTTTAAGATTGCAGCAGCATAGAAATTAATCACCTAACCAATCAATCAACAGAAATAAGCTGGTATCATTAATTCAGTATGAAGGGGAAACCAATACAATCCTACACAACACATCTGCTGTGTATGCATATTTAAAAGATGAGGTATTCTACCAGTTTTGTTAGCACGTAATTAAATAACAATATTATACTAGTATGGCACAGCAGTTTTAGCTCTGATAACTTAAGACAGAATTCCAAATTTTAGGGGGTATTACAGTATGTGACATTGTTTGGAATGGGTGTTAATGTTTCACCAAAATTAAGTATCACTAGCAATTTATGCTGAGCCTCCATTATATGAATTTCACAGATTAAATTACTCACACATCAATATGTTTTCCCTTCCTAAATGTATCTGCATGATTTACAAGAAGTATCTATTTATAAGTTAAACATTGCTTTCAGTTTGAGCAACACAAGGAGAGGACTATGAATCACTTCACCAGAGTACAGCAAGTTAAACCTGACAACGGCAAAAATTATCAGTGTGTCACAACTGCAGAGAGGATCTTAAGGGACGAAATAGATCTTTTAAGCCTATTGTTGACATTTCTTGCAAAAGAACCTCTCAAGTTTTGTGATGGAATGTGGTCCACCAGAAATCTCAAGCACCCTTCAGTACAGACTTCTAAATACGTGTTTTAGCAAAATGTAACAATGCATATTAGGAAAATGGTTAGACAAATATACATAATTCTGAAAATAAAGTACAAAAATGTAATTTTATAATCCAGAAAACCTCAACCATTGGTTGTCCTTATCTTTCTTATAAAGACAAGGTGCAGGCTGTTTCTACAATCCATAACCAAATAACAGTTGATTATTAACACAGAAAAGTAGAGAATTATGTGGTATCTACTACAACTAGCACAAAAGATAATAAAAATCAATAGGGAGACTACAACTACCAAGTCTTGAAAAGTCAAAATATTTTTTCCAGAATTTATGCTGGAAATGTGAACAACAAGAGGGGACTTTTTATCATGCTTGGTGGACATGTAAAAAAGCTAAAAAAAATTGGATCCAAAAACGTACATTGATTCAGAAGATTTTAAAGATTAGTATACAACTGAAGCCAAAGATGTTTCTTTTGGGACTGATTGTTTCATGCTGATTGGAAACCCCTTCTGGACTTTTTGCATAAAACAGAAAAACATGAAATTATGATATATGGGTTTGATGATTAGAAAAAATAATAAATATAGAAAAATGAAAGTTATGTTGTAACAACAGAATAAGAGGTCAATTTAAATGTATGTAAAAGAAAATTAGAAGCAATTTCTTTATATTTCCTTTTCCTTTCTTTTTTTCTGCACTTTCGGCTTTGTTCTTTCTTCCTTTACTTTTTCTTAAATATTAGTTTTTATCTTTCTTGCCTAAAATTTAATAAAGTTATTATTTAAAAAGTCAAAATATTGCACCCATTACATATAAACTATCCCTAACCCTACATTGCTATGAACAAAATTGAGATAAAGCTTTCTTCTTAAGCATTAGCATTCTATGTCTCTGATGTTAACTGCAGCTTAATTAAATTATACACCCAACTTCTTTTTGCTGCAACTGGTAGTAAAAAGGGCAATAACTAAATACCCAGAGAGTAAATTGCCCTTGAAATAATATTTGATCATCACAGAAAAGCAAATGGCCTGAATGACATTTCATTAAATCCTACAATGTATGAAAAATTGGTACATCAATGATATACACTGTCTCTCATGCATGTAAATGTAATAATTACAACAAAGGATCAATGAGAAGAATGTAAGGTTATAGATTGCCAAGTCCCATTTTTAGCAAAACATTTTTAACCACTGAAGTTAAACTGTATGCAGATCTGCCCACATTTCAATAAAATTCAAGTTGTGAAATTGCCCAAGAAGTAAATCAGTCATTCCTGATACAATTAAAATTACAGATGGCTCTGTATGTGTGTGTATGTGTGCGTGCACACACACACATGCACTCATAATGAACTTACTGCTAATTTTTGATTGCAGGTTTATGATAAACTTCCTCTGAATTTATTTTATGAAGAAATATATAAGAAATTCTGACAGAAATAATTATAAACATTCCTAAGGCAATTGAAATTTCCTTAGGTGATTTCATGCTAGGTTGGGACCATCCATACAAGTTTATTTCAACATCAGCAATTTACCTGAAGAACTCCTCTCATTAGCTTCATAGTTAATACAGAACAGGGAGCAGAAAACAAATGCTGCAACTTTACAGTTCCTAATCCTGGTATGGAAGTGTAACTTGCAAATCTTAGGAGGCAAGGATCAAAGCTTTATTTATCCTTTTACTTACCATTGGGGGAAATCAAGAACTACCCTCAATTATGTATCTCTCTCTGATAATAAAGCCTTTCTTTTCTCTGACATCTATATTTATGTAAGAGAGGGCTGTGACCACCTACCACGTGCTGTAAATTTTTATGGGCACAGAGAACTTAGACCCCATACTTCAGATGGCAGATGGGTCTTATTCCACTCAGAGGCACATCAGGACAGAAGGATAATACAGAAAGACCAAGTCCAAAAGGCAGTGTTATGATTTGGGAAGAGAAGGACCAGGTATAACTAGAACAACTCAATTCTATGGCAAGATACAGGAAGTTTCATGGCATTTCTTTTGCAGAAAGATGGTATAGGATGGAAGAGGATGGATTGCTTAGAACAGATTAGGGATGTTTGCAAGGGTGATGGTGTAATATGAATACAGTAGGTTTTATTTCTTCTTACTGCTGTTTATAGTTTCTTGATATGGTCAAATGACTAATCAATAAATTGTTATTGATAGAAGAAATTCTAAACAACTGTATCTTGAAAATACAATGGAAATGCAATATGTAAATACATTAAGCTTACCAAGACCAGAAAAGATTTAGATCTTAAATCCATATTTTCTGGCATCATACTCCAGAGAACTACTTTAGGTACACCTTTGAGGGTTTGACTTCTCATAGAGGAGCAAAGCCAAAGGCCATTTCACATTCAGACTTAGAACTGTTGAAACTGTTCTTCCCCATTTGCTGTTTTTGGTCAGCTAATTTTAACAGAACATGGACTACCTTTTGTATGCCAAGCGTGTATTCTGCCATTCAGGTCTTTTTATCCCTGGCTCTCTGCTCCCAATTAGAAAATGGAAAAACAGGATAAATTAGTGAAGGATAAAAGAATTATCCATTCTTGACCAATCGTGGCATGTGCCAGTTTCCGTAGAAGCTGAATATAAGAGTACGAACTGCTCTTCCAGCACAGTATCTTTATCTGTTGCTGGAACTGTGAAGCACCCTGTAAAGCAGTAAGTATTTTGTTGCTAAGTAATAACTCTCAGAAAGGGGAAAAAGAACATTTGAAAATAGCACCTCATATTTGTAAGACAAAAGCTATACACTGTCACCCACTCACATCAGACTAATTGGCTTTTTAAAGGCTATCATATAAACTGTGATGGATTGTGTTAATGAAACATCAGGAAATACGTTGAAAATAAACCCCATCGTGCTCTAATTCATCTAACATGGTTCTGATGGCCTCTGCTAATGTATTAATGTGTGGCTTTTGTAAGTTACCTCCTTGATCATATATTTTGCAGTTCTTTGGCTGGTATGAAGCTATTTATCTAGCTACACCAACCCTGTAATACTTTGTCTTATAAACTGCAGATACATCCCTCTTTCTTTACTAACTGGCAAAAAAAAAAGCAACTTTTACAGCAGGATTTTGCCTGCTATAAATAGGTGGTTCTTTTATGTAAAGCTAGGGTTTACTGATAGTGTTGTGGCTGTAAAACTTTTTAATATTAATTTGTTCCAAGCATCCCTTAGTAATGCAAAGAAAGTAGGAAGGAAGAACATAAATATTTTTCTCATAAAAATGTAATGATATTTAAAAATATGATTATTTAAATTATTATTTAAAAATAGTTATGCTATCATTACATTACTTGAGCTGATACTGTTTAAAATGAAGTTTTACTATCCAAACGTTTCTTATATTGATTGATAATTAAATATGAATGTTTTCTAATAGGTATGCATAATATAGTAAAACATTCCCAGTGGAAGTATCTATAGACATAACATCTTTTTCAGAGCACACAATATAGAGGCTGTTGTAACTAAAAGTAAGTCTGAATTAGGTAACAATCAATGGAATGGCAACCATCATATTAACTGCATGTGTAAAATTATCTCCTCCTCCTCCACCACCCTGTAGTTTGGACAACTCAAGGTGGCAGAGATATTGCTTCTGGCTCTTATTTTACAGAGCAACACTGTTATTATTAAAGTTGCAGAGCCTGGGCTAAGAGAACATGATTCAGCTACCTTGCAGAAGGTAAATAGGTATGGGCAGCTATGAAAATCACCTGAGAATTCATTGTATGGTACCATGAATCTCATGAAGGAAATGTGATAAGTTATATATATTTACATAAATGAAAGCTCAGAATATTCAGTGTTCTCCTACTGAATTTACATTAATATAATGGGACCTTTTTTTCTCCTTCTGTCCTACTGTTTCCTCACAATGGCTCCTCCAATTCCACTCTGGAAGGCTGGAAGGGAAAAGTGCTCTAAAAGCAGGTGCTAAAGGAATGGAGACATTTTAGGAAGAAGGCAAACATTCCTTCTCATTCCATACTGCTTCTGCCAATAGAAGCAGTACTGTACAACGGGATTCCATCCTTAATCTCCAGTGACTCTGAAGAATAGCATTTTTTCTCAATTCATTGCATGCGCTAATATTTTCCTTTCTCATTTTAAATGCACCCCCCTCCCCAAGTACCATCCTGTTTCGATTAACGTTATTAAACAATCGCTATAGGGTTTTAGGGCACAGAAAGAGAATACAGCATGGAAGGATTTTGCACAATACTCAAATTCCTGGGGAAATAAAAGGAGAGTCTCAGATTTCTGTGGCTGGCCAGGCATGTTGCTGCCAATGCTACATGACTGGCATGGTAGGAAAACAATTTGTAATTGGAGCCAAGTTTGAAATAATATGCTGCAGAAAGAGAAAAGGATTTCAGGCATGAGATAGGCTGCATCTGCAAAACACTCTGGAGTATAAACTTTCATTGTAAACAAGCTATTGATAATTATCAGGAAATCTTTGCCCAAAGGTAGTCTTCCCCACCTTGGCACTCTCCAGACCTCCTGGACAACTCTAATAATCCCTAACTGGATTGGCTGGAGGATTATAGGAGTTTGTTTGACATATCTGGAAGGCACCAGCCTGGGAAAGGCTGAAGGAAGTCTGCTATCTTTATCACCTTCTCCAGTTGTGGCTTAAAATGGCCAATAAACTTCAAAGGCTTTACTCTGAATTCTGGCATGGATAATTTGTGAATTGCAATTGCATTAATCAGGAAAAATATAAGCACTGCACCAGAGATAGATGATATTTCAAACCTTGATGCCAGACATGCTGCTTAAAAAATATAGGTGTGATCACATTAGTGCACAGAGTCTTTCCTTGCATTAGCTAAGGATTTTTTCTTGGTTTTCCCCCCTTTCTTTTAAAAAAATCATTCTTTCTTGATCATTCCAATAATATGTTTTCAATTTTAATGTTTCCAACAAATAGTAAGTATCTGTCATACAAATTTTAATATTAGTGCTGATTCAATAAAAAAGTAGAACGTCAGAGAACCATAGAGGGGAAATGAAATGGATTATCCTCCAGCTCATACTAACCAATCCCAAAGCACTAAACTAAAATTATATTTTCTTCGCACTGGAAAATGATGCCCAGATTTCCGTTGTTTGGTCAGAGATTCTGTTTGCAAGCATTTTATTCCTTTGGGGAGAAAAAGGAAAAGGAGAATTACTAGAAGAATAGATGCATGCTCTCTTAGGGAAAGAAAATTTGATTATTGCTTTGGCATGCTCTTTTTTAGCCAGTCTTTTGTTTTTAAAGGAAAAAAAGGGAAGTCATTGGAAAAGTTTCAAGGGGGACTGCAGGTTTCTTCATTCAGCAAGACACCAGATCTATGGTATTGGGGAATATCATCCACAGTAGGGGAGAACACATTTCAGCTGAATTTGAATACCTAGTAGCCAATCATAACTTAATCCAAGTCTTTCCATGTAAGCAGAATCCCAACAGTGGGATTTAAGGTAGAAAGAGAAAAATTGTAACCAAGATCATATCTGCACTGAAAATCTGTATTGGTTTTATACTTATACAACAACTTTTCCCAAAGATGTTGGACTCTGAAGGCTGTTGTAAATTCCCATAGCCTCAAGGGTTCTCCTGGCAAGAGGAAATGAGTATTACATTTGATCCCTATTCAGCTGTGGTCCTCTCATATGATTTTCATCAATTCCCCTGCTGGGTCCCCAAATGTTATATACCTCAGAGGAGAAAATCTGAAGTGGATTAGAACTTTCCAAAAGTGAAGTTCTAAATCAAGCAGAGATCCTATGTGCATTCAATACTGAGAACAAGTAAAAATGTACTCTTATGTAATGGCTGATTTAGGAGAGTACCTATACCCAAAATAGCTACGGTGGGAATGACTGCTTAAAAAAACAAAACAAAAAACTGATCTCCATAATCTCCTGTAGCCCCTCAAGTGTCCTCTACCAGAGTCACTGGGAATAGGGGGGCATACAAGTTTAATTTATTATTTTTATTACCACTCTCAGTTTATTTTTGTGTCTTTTCTTCAGCACCCAAGGACATTTCCAAGCAATGTACAAGGTTGCACTATTTCAGTTTTCTACCATCAATAGGATCCATGTCGGGCATAGAAACAGCTTTGTAAAAAAAAATAAAAAGCCAGAGACTGCTACTTTCCATAATGCCAGTTTCCCATTTATTTTTTTAAATTAATTTTTAAAATGTATTTAGATGGACCTGGGTACTGCAGCTAACTGGAGGCTTATGTTTTCCTATAATATTGGGCCCTTACTTCAAAGATGTAAGTTGAACACAGATAATGATCGTTTAGCACCCCTATAAGCAGTACCCCCTGCACCATGTATCTTCAAAGAAAAGTATCCCACGTTTCCAGACTTGCATTAGGTGATCTCTGTATCTTCTTCACTCTCCCTTATCTTTTTATCTAACTCTCAAACTACTCCCAACCTCCTCCAAGTGCTGCCTCATCTTGGCAGGGGACAGGGTGTTCCTGGGAAGGATGAGCTGAAACGCCAAAGCGTATGCCAAGAGTATATACTTCAACAGGGTCACCCAAGGCATGAAGGTCATCCCACCTCTGCAGCTAAAGCAAGCAAGCACCTACACCAGGCAGCAGTGATATAGGAAGATGCTGGAGGCAGATGACAACTTCAGTGACAATAGCAAAGGCATCATTTCATACTAGGTGGCAATATTACCAGTTTTTACCAAATTGGAAGGCTATAGGAATTGATGGAATATTTACAGAAATATGGCAAGCAACAGAAGAAGAATCTGTAAAGGTTCTAAACAAGCTCTGCCAAGAAATCTGGACAATGACACAGTAGCCAATAGATTGGAAGAGGTCAGCCTCAATAATGAAGAAGTAACATAGTGTGCAAACTATCATACAATATTCTTAATTTCACATACAATCAAAATAATGCTTATGATCATCCAACGCAGATCAGAGCCATACATGGAAAGGGAGATGTAAGATGTTCAAGCCGGCTTTAGAAAAAGCCAAGAAAATGAGACATTACTGCTGATGCATGCTGGATAATTGAGAAAATCAAAGAATACCAAAAATATGTCAGTATTGTAGTTCATTGATTATAGAAAAGCCTTCAATTGACACAATCACATCAAGCTGTGGAATGTGCTTAGAAAAGCAGGAATCCCTGAACATCTTATTGGCCTTATATGAAACCTAAAGACAGTCAGAAGGCTGTATACTGTCCCTTTATTTATTCAAGGCTGTATACTCTCCCCTTACTTATTGAACATTTATGCTGAATATATATTGAGAGAAGCTGGATTGGAAGATGAGCATGGTTTAAAATTGGAGGAAGAAGGATCATTAGCCTGTGCTATACTGATGATACTACTCTGATAGCTGATAATGCAAATGATCTGCAACCTCTAGTAATGAAAGTCAAGGAGCATACTGAGAAAATGGGATTAAGTTTAAATATAAAGAAGACCAAACTAATGACAACAGTGATCAGCCTAAGAACAGACGATGAAGATATTGAAGTGATGGATAGTTTATGCCTTTTAGAATTGATTATAAACAATAAAGGAACCATCAGGCAATTAATACACTGCAGACTCACACTTGCTACAGGTGAAACTCGAAAAATTAGAATATCGTGCAAATGTTCATTTATGTCAGTATGGCAACTCAAAAGGTGAAACCAATATATGAGATAGACGCATTACATGCAAAGCGAGATATGTCAAGCCTTACTTTGGTATAATTGTGATGGTTATGGCGTACAGCTTATGAAAACCCCAAATTCACAATCTCAGAAAATTAGAATATTACATGACATCAATAACACAAGGATTGGAAATAGAACAGTAGCGGACCTCTGCAAAGTAGAAGCATGCATATGTACTCAGTACTTGGTTTGGGCCCCTTTTGCAGCAATGACTGCCGCAATGCGGCGTGGCATGGATGCTATCAGCCTGCGGCACTGCTGAGGTGTTATGGAAGACCAGGATGCTTCAATAGCAGCCTTCAGCTCCGCTGCATTGTTCGGTCTCATGTCCCTCATCTTTCTCTTGGCAATGCCCCATAGATTCTCTATGGGGTTCAGGTCAGGCGAGTTTGCTGGCCAATCAAGCACAGTAATCCCATGGTCATTGAACCAGGTTTTGGTACTTTTGGCAGTGTGGGCAGGTGCCAAGTCCTGCTGGAAAATGAAGTCAGCATCCCCATAAAGCTTGTCTGCGGAAGGAAGCATGAAGTGCTCCAAAATCTCCTGGTAGATGGCTGCGTTGACCCTGGACTTAATGAAGCACAGTGGACCAACACCAGCAGATGACATGGCTCCCCAAATCAACACAGACTGTGGAAACTTCACACTGGACTTCAAGCATCGTGCATTGTGTGCCTCTCCATTCTTCCTCCAGACTCTGGGTCCTTGGTTCCCAAATGAGATGCAAAAGTTGCTCTCATCAGAAAAGAGGACTTTGGACCACTGGGCAACAGACCAGTTCTTTTTTTCTGTAGCCCAGGTAAGACGCTTCTGACGTTTGTTGTTCAGGAGCGGCTTGACAAGAGGAATACGACATTTGAAACCCATGTCCAGGATCCGTCTGTGTGTGGTGGCTCTTGATGCACTAACTCCAGCCTCAGTCCACTCCTTGCGAAAGTCCCCAACACTTTTGAATGGCCTTTTCCTGACAATCCTCTCCAGGCTGTGGTCATCCCTGCTGCTTGTGCACCTTTTTCTACCACACTTTTCCCTTCCACATAACCTTCTATTGATGTGCTTTGATACAGCACTTTGGGAACATCCAACTTCTTTTGCAATTACCTTTTGGGGCTTTCCCTCCTTATGGAGGGTGTCAATGATGGATTTCTGCACAACTGTCAGGTCAGCAGTCTTTCCCATGCTTGTGATTCCTACTGAACCAGCCTGAGAGACCATTTAAAGGCTCAGGAACCCTTTGCAGGTGTTATGGATTCATTAGCTGATTAGAGTGAGACACTTTGACCCTAGAATATTGAACCTTTTCACACTATTCTAATTTTCTGGGATTGTGAATTTGGGGTTTTCATAAGCTGTATGCCATAATCATCACAATTATACCAAAGTAAGG
This sequence comes from Liasis olivaceus, assembly GCA_030867105.1. Classification (NCBI taxonomy): domain Eukaryota; kingdom Metazoa; phylum Chordata; class Lepidosauria; order Squamata; family Pythonidae; genus Liasis; species Liasis olivaceus. Next base: position 24,379,531 of record CM061354.1, read on the forward strand.
CTTGACATATCTCACTTTGCATGTAATGCGTCTATCTCATATATTGGTTTCACCTTTTGAGTTGCCATACTGACATAAATGAACATTTGCACGATATTCTAATTTTTCGAGTTTCACCTGTAGATTTGACATGTAGGGAGTTCTCAGATCATGCTATTCTATGTAAGCTAGGATCTCTAATCTAGAGACTATCTACATGGAGCCTTTGGCCTGGGCTAGAACTTGATTTTAGATGTCTAAAGGCTCATGTAGTCTTCACCATCCTGGTACCCTTCAGATTTGTTGGGTTTAAGCTCCCTTCATTATCTGCCAGCACAGGAGATGAAATCTAGTATAACTGCAAGGCATCAGAATGGTGATCATACTTACTATCACACTAGTTGAGTTCTAATCCAGGAGAACAACAGCCATTTATATAGAAGTGAGCTGGTAAAAACAGAGCATGCTACAATTGCTCATAACACTAGCATTCATATATGTGCTATTACTCATCAAAGCAGTCCAATGATATGTTCTATTATTTCATAGAAAATGGCCCTCATGTATGTGTAAGAAAATCACCATCGTACTATTCGTAGCACTAGAAGTCAACCTCCATCTTGTGCAGGGATGGCTTTCATGGTTCCATCTTCTATCCACCCTAAAGGGTTACATATCAAGTTTTTCTGGTCTTCAGGCTGTGAGAAGTGGGTGGTTTGGCCAGTAGGATTTCTATCTTCTATCTCTCTTTGTTGGATTCCATGCACTAAATCATCTGTTATCTCTCTGAAACACACAACACTAGCTGCAACCTAAGGTTATGCATATGTAAATTTAAGAATATATTTACATAGCATCAAATATACAAATCTATGGTATACAGCAAACACAAGCAAGGCTGCATTCATCTGAAAAATATTTGCTTTGAAGTAAATAATTGTTGTAGTTCCAGGGGAATCAAAGTTCAGCTGGAGCCACCAAATTTCAAATTAGTTAATGAATTTTCTGTTAGCAAGATCTATAACTTGGTTTCATAGATAGGAATCAGATGATATAACCAATTTCATACAGCATATATTTGTAGACTGGAGGACTCTATTTCATTAAAAACATGAAATATTATCCGAAAGTGGTGGCCTTATACAATATAAGGCATGTTTGCAGGATAATATTATTCACTGGGATCAGAAAACCAGGTTTAAAGCAGGGACACTATGATACATGAGAGCATAGAACATCCATAGACACCTCCCTTACTGCTCACCAGGCTACCTGTCCTACCTTCCCATTTAAAAGAGTCTTTTACTGCAAATAAATAAATAGGATGGCATGCTGTAACACAAAGCATCAGTCTTAATCCATCGTCTTATTGATCTGAAGCAATGCCTTTGAATCTGACAAAAATGCCATAGAGATGGCAGAGAATGTCCTAGGAGCATGTTTATTATTTGATTAATGAATGTTTTTGGACTGGCCATGCTCTATATACTATCAGAATATATCTATTCCCAGCACAAAAAAGCTGCCTATCCACAATTAAAGCCTCTACCCTGCATATGCTCAAAAAGGCAGTTTAGAGAATGGAATCCTGCTTTAAATGTTGTACGTGACCAAGAACAAGTGAGTGCTGGAGAAGAGCCTGACCACTGGTGACATGTGGTCTACAAATGTATCTGCATATTCAGCAAAGATATTTGCACTACGGAACCTTTGTACATATAACTGTGATAGTCAGGTTACAAGCTCATACAAGGAAAACTAAAAAAAGCTTTATTTTATGAAGCCGCTGGCTGAAAACAGCAAACTTCTCATCCTGTCCAGAGAATTTCTTCATCAAAATAAATCTGCAACTGGAATAAAGAGTTAAGTTGCATTTAGGTATAAGGAAGAGGTATGTAACTTTACCTCCTCCCCAAACCTCATAAAAAGTTCCCACCAAATTATAATTTTTAATGTGAAAGATGAGGGAAATAATACCTGGGAAATAATCATACAAATGTATATTAAATTATACCTCTAAATGTTCAATTAAATCAATCTTGGTTTTTGTCTTGGCCCCACCACTTATTTTTCATAACTATGCCCATTTTTTCAATGCATACCCAGCATGTTACTCAAAGGTCACGTATGGCTTTTGACCTGAAAAACATTTGGGTACTACGATATAAGCTGACTTAGTTATATTTTATAGGGAAATTCTTATCTGTGAGATCAAAATCTTTCGTTTGTATCAGCTCTATGAAATCAACCTCTTTCAAGAGTAGTTACAAACACTTTCCAGCTAAAGGCATTTGCAAACACGATGTGGTAGAAACGAGTATAAAAGTACAACGGAGAAAAATTCAGGTACTGAATTATTGTATAGGTAGGGCAATGTGGCAATGATATAAACAAACATGCTGGTACATAAAAGATTTTCAGTAACACTGGAACTGCATGAAGAGGAAGAGAGTTATAAATATGCACCTATATATAAACACATGGGTGGGTTTACTATACTCCTTAAGGTGAACTGACATCAACTGACTAATGTGGACTGATGGGGCTTTCTGACTCAAAGCAGATGTTTAATTCAACTTCAGGCATGATTCACGTAAAATAAAATAGTTAAAGAGGTTGCTACTTGCTGAAAGAATCTGAATTATGCACATTACGATTATCTGATCCAAAAAAGAAGAGGAGATAAGTGCAGCGGCTCTTCTGTAGAATTTGTTTTAAAAATTTTCTATTACTGATACAAAGGTTACCCATAGTAAATACATGAAGAAGGTTTGTTTATTTATTTAAAAGATTTGTATGGCTGCCCATCTTAAACACATCTTTGGGTGGCTTGCAACAATAAAACTGATAACTATAAAATCATAAACCGTAAAACCATAAAATTACAAAACAAAAACCCGGCACCTCCGTCACCCCCTTGGGATGTCCTACAAGCAGCTCCAAATATCCTCATTCTATCCCATGTGTTCCATAAGGAAGGGGCAGCCATGGAAAAGCCATGCTTGCAAGGTCCCCCTAGATAGCAAGATTTCCTGAAGGGAAGGCACCTGAAAGGTTAAGCGCTTAAAGAAGTTTATAGCCAGAAATAGGGCAAATACTGACATACAGGTGAAACTCGAAAAATTAGAATATCGTGCAAATGTTCATTTATGTCAGTATGGCAACTCAAAAGGTGAAACCAATATATGAGACAGACGCATTACATGCAAAGCGAGATATGTCAAGCCTTACTTTGGTATAATTGTGATGATTATGGCGTACAGCTTATGAAAACCCCAAATTCACAATCTCAGAAAATTAGAATATTACATGACATCAATAACACAAGGATTGGAAATAGAAAAATATTGGACCTCTACAAAGTAGAAGCATGCATATGTACTCAGTACTTGGTTTGGGCCCCTTTTGCAGCAATGACTGCCGCAATGCGGCGTGGCATGGATGCTATCAGCCTGTGGCACTGCTGAGGTGTTATGGAAGACCAGGATGCTTCAATAGCGGCCTTCAGCTCCGCTGCATTGTTCGGTCTCATGTCCCTCATCTTTCTCTTGGCAATGCCCCATAGATTCTCTATGGGGTTCAGGTCAGGCAAGTTTGCTGGCCAATCAAGCACAGTAATCCCATGGTCATTGAACCAGGTTTTGGTACTTTTGGCAGTGTGGGCAGGTGCCAAGCCCTGCTGGAAAATGAAGTCAGCATCCCCATAAAGCTTGTCTGCGGAAGGAAGCATGAAGTGCTCCAAAATCTCCTGGTAGACGGCTGCGTTGACCCTGGACTTAATGAAGCACAGGGGACCAACACCAGCAGATGACATGGCTCCCCAAATCAACACAGACTGTGGAAACTTCACACTGGACTTCAAGCATCGTGCATTGTGTGCCTCTCCATTCTTCCTCCAGACTCTGGGTCCTTGGTTCCCAAATGAGATGCAAAAGTTGCTCTCATCAGAAAAGAGGACTTTGGACCACTGGGCAACAGACCAGTTCTTTTTTTCTGTAGCCCAGGTAAGACGCTTCTGACGTTTGTTGTTCAGGAGTGGCTTGACAAGAGGAATACGACATTTGAAACCCATGTCCAGGATCCGTCTGTGTGTGGTGGCTCTTGATGCACTAACTCCAGCCTCAGTCCACTCCTTGCGAAAGTCCCCAACACTTTTGAATGGCCTTTTCCTGACAATCCTCTCCAGGCTGTGGTCATCCCTGCTGCTTGTGCACCTTTTTCTACCACACTTTTCCCTTCCACATAACCTTCTATTGATGTGCTTTGATACAGCACTTTGGGAACATCCAACTTCTTTTGCAATTACCTTTTGGGGCTTTCCCTCCTTATGGAGGGTGTCAATGATGGTTTTTTGCACAACTGTCAGGTCAGCAGTCTTTCCCATGCTTGTGATTCCTACTGAACCAGCCTGAGAGACCATTGAAAGGCTCAGGAACCATTGCAGGTGTTATGGATTCATTAGCTGATTAGAGTGGGACACTTTGAGCCTAGAATATTGAACCTTTTCACACTATTCTAATTTTCTGAGATTGTGAATTTGGGGTTTTCATAAGCTGTATGCCATAATCATCACAATTATATCAAAGTAAGGCTTGACGTATCTCACTTTGCATGTAATGTGTCTATCTCATATACTGGTTTCACCTTTTGAGTTGCCATACTGACATAAATGAACATTTGCACGATATTCTAATTTTTTGAGTTTCACCTGTACATTTTCCTCTATTTTTATATGCAAATATCAAAACTCGTTGGTAGTTTTTGGTTTTTGCCATCTGTCAAGTTTACCAGGCTGTGAACACAACAGGTGCTGCTGAGTTAGCGGAAGAGTTTGTGGTTTTCATTTTCTTGAGAAGCTGTCTTCAGCAAAAACAATAATAGAACTGGGAAGCTGGTAAAATAATGCTGAAATAATAAATCCATAAAACCAAAATAAAAACATCTGGAAAGACAATTTCTAACATGCTGTTTACTTGTCTTTTCCCCTTGTGATGGGAAATTAATTCATACAATTAATTTTTTTATTACTCATAGTATACTTTAGAATTTTGAGTGGCTGAATGGAAACCCCTTATGGACTTTTTGAGTAAAACAGAAAAAAATGAACTTATGGTTTATGGTGTGGATGATTAAGACAGGACAGATTACAGAAAGAAGAGAGTCATGTTGTAACCACAGAGTAAGAGGTAAATTTATACTTGTACTTATAACTGGTGTAAAGATCAGAAGCCCCTTCTTTGTATCTTTTTTCTTCTTTTCTATTTTTCTTTTACTTGTTTTTCCTTTCTTGAACTTTTAGCTTTCTCTTTGATTTCTTTCTTTTTCTTATTTTATATTAGTTTGCATTAGTTTTTATCTTCCTTTTGTGTGTGTGTGTGTGTAATTGTGATTGGTACGTTATAGACAGCATTATGACTTGTTAGTTATCCCTAGGCCAGTTAGCAGTGGTGTAAGTTCTTTAATTCCGATGCATAATTAAGGTACACTGCAGTCTATTTCTGCAAGAATTCTGACCCCCTTCTACGGCTGCTGCTTCTCTAGTTTAAATATAGTATTTTTAAAGATCAGAACGTCTTCTAAAGATGTTAATCTGAATACATGAACTATCAACCACACACCACACTTTCCAACCCAAAATTAACTGTCTGAATATGAAAAAATCTGTAAGTATTGTTATGTAGCTTCTCATACCTCTACAAGCAGTAAATTTGTACAAGGGAGAAATGTTTGGCCTTAGAATATTTTATTTATTTATTTATTAAATTTATATGCCGCCCATCTCCCCCAGAGGGTGACTCTATATTCCTTATTTTAGGTTCAGAATATAAGAACATATATTTAGATTTAAATATTTCAAGCTAGTTAAGTGTTACAAGATATTAAGATTTCAGAACAATATAGCCTTTTAATTAAAACAAACTAGGCATACCACTGTCCACAGGGATTGGCAGGGAGTCAAAATCAGTAAGATGGTCGATATCAATGCTAGCTCTTAAAGATCTGGGATATTTTTATAATACTGCACTGGCTGGGGCTCCTCAGTTTTAGAGAAGGGTACTATTGAATATAACAATGTGGATTTAGCAAAAAACATGGCTAACCTCAGCAAGATAGATGCTCAGACACACAAGAGGGATGGGTGTTGCACTGAGACACTCCATTCTCATTCAGTCTCGATACCTCCCTCTGGACAGTGCTGAATGGACAAGTTATTTCTGTTCTTACTGGCATTCAGTACATATCAGAGTTTTCAATAATGAACAATGTATATACTTTAGCTCTTTTCAAATATTTACATTCCATCAGACCAACTAACTGCAATACATAGTACTTACAAATATATGCAAAAAAATAAATAAATAAAGTCCCCTCTCACCCCTATGGGTGGTATGTGTCTTCCTCAATCTCTGGTCCTCTACCAGAGGCCTGGGAGTTTGAGGGTTCTATGCAGTATCTTAGCTGTTCCTAGCGCTGCACTCTTCTGCACAGAGAGCTCAGATGTTGTTCTTGGGATCTGTTGGAGCCACTCTCCCAGCTAAGGAGTCACGGCCCCGAGTGCTCCTACCACCACGGGGACCACTTTGGCCTTTACTTTCCACATCCTCTCTAGTTCCTCCTTCAGGCCCTGGTACTTCTCCAGCTTCTCATGCTCCTTCTGCCTGATGTTGCTGTCACTTGGCACTGCTACATCTATCACTACCGCTGTCTTCTGGTCTTTGTCTACTACCATGATGTCTGGTTGATTAGCCAGTACCTGCCTGTCTGTCTGGATCTGGAAGTCCCACAGGATCTTAGCCCTGTTATTCTCCACGACCTTCTGTGGAATCTCCCATCTGGACTTGGGGGGGGTCTAGCCCATACGCTGCGCAGATGTTCCTGTACACAATGCCAGCTACTTGGTTGTGCCGTTCAGTATATGCTGTTCCTGCCTGCATCTTACACCCTGCCACTATGTGTTGGACTGTCTCTGAGGCCTCTTTGCACAATCTGCACCTTGGGTCCTGTCTAGTGTGGTAGACCCCTGCTTCTATGGATCTGGTGCTTAGTGCCTGTTCTTGTGCTGCTCTGATCAGTGCCTCAGTGCTGTCTTTTAGTCCGGCCCTTTCCAGCCACTGATAGGATTTCCCAATGTCAGCCACCTCAGCTATCTGTCAATGGTACATTCCATGCAGGGGCTTGTCTTGCCATGGTATTTCCTCCACTTCAACTTCCTCCCATGTCTGCTGCTGCCTGAGGCATTCCCTCAGCAGCTCATCTCTGGGTCCCATCTTAGTGATGTACTCCTGGATGCTCCGGCTTTCGTCCAGGACAGTGGCTTTGACAAATATATGCATGTATGTATGTATGTATGTATGTATGAATGAACGAATGAAATTTGTGCTTATATGCGTTTGTTTTAGATACACCTATGTTCCCTTCCATAAATATTGGTTTGCTCTTGAAACAACTTATGCTCCTTTTTGTTCTCCCTAATCCACACACTCATATGTAGCTAAATCTCAACAGAAGGTAATGACTATGAATCATCTACAATGAGTATGAGAATATTTCCTGAATCAAAATGATAAAATCTCAGATGCCTGGACATTTGGCCTATAAAAATGTCATGCTAGGTTTAAAGATCTGGGATATTTTTAAAATACTGTCTGGAACTCCTAAATTTTAGAGAAGGAAATTACTACTACTAACAATGTATATTAGCAAAGCACATGGCTAAATGTATAAAACAAGTCTTTAAATTCAGTTTCATCAACAACTGAATAATTTCTCTTCACATTTGCATAGCTGTATTTAATTTAAGAGGAAGGTAAAGTGCAAAGAAAATTCAGTCGACTTCTGAGACAGTTTCAGTGTCTTCCTAACCAAAAGAGCAACAGAAAGAACAAGAGAAGAAAAGTCAGATGATTTAAAAGAGGATTTTGGCTTTTACAGTACTTGAAATAAGTAAAGAAACTAGAATATCTCTAGCTGATATATTTTAGAAAAAGGAGCTCCTTTAGTTTTAGAAAAATAGTGGAACTCACTTTGGGAAGGGTGATTTCCATGTGGGATCACTTTAAAGCAGCGATCATATACTCCACAAATGTTCCATTTAACGATGGTGAGTAAATAAAACTGGACTCACAGAAATTACAGTATTTTAAGCATAATATTTATCCTGTAGCTGCCAGGAACACAATTCAGATTTAATTTAATATATTAGAAATAATTACTTTTAACTAACATTTGCAGCAATAAATTTAACACTCTCCAATAGCTAGCTCCAGCCCATAAGGCATATAATATTTAAAAGGGGGGGTTGCTATAAAGAGGAATAAACTCTCAACATGAATTTAAAGCAGATGGTGACGTACAAAGCACTAGAAATACATAAATTCCCCACTCAAATTCTCAATTATTACATGTACAATTACTGCAGGTCTATGATTTCTTTTCAAATTGCACTCACATTGCCACTTGGGAACTGTAGTGTAGAAAAAGCACTATGGTTAGGCAAATACAAGACACTCTTTTCATAACCTCCCCATACCATCTGTGACCACACCCTACCTTGACTGCTGTGGTTCCAGGTTTAGAAACGTGACCCTTGTGCCTGAGGATGCACAGCGGCTGGACCACTACTGGAAGTGGCAAAAGCTTTGCATACCTCACAAGGGGAAGCAAAGAACAGGGCAATAATTTTGGGGCCCTCAGACCCTCTATTTTCTACCAATTTATCTGCAAGAGAAGCCAGATCCAGGTTAAGAACAGAGTAGGTTCCCAATAATAGGAGGAAAGGGATAGAATGGTTGACTGAGAGCATAGTTTGGAAAGAGGTACAGGGTCTGCACTGCGCATGACGAATAAAAGAGAGACGTGGTCCACACTGTTGGCTTGTTATATGTAGAGGAATGTGGATATAATCTTGATGAAGGTATGCAGCAGCGGTTAAGGAAAAATAAAAGATAACTCAGACCTGGGAAAGAAGAATAAGAAACTCAAAATAACCCCACCTTGATACTGTTTGGTATAAGATGGGCAGAGAGAAACTCCATTCAAGGTCCTGTTACAATATCCTACAGCGATCAAGCATTCCTGGAATCCTTGAGCTGTCTGTTTTATCTATGGCTAACATCATAAACCACAACCAACTTGTAATACCAAAGCTTAATATTAGCTTTCATTCTTGTTAACTGTGGCTGTTGATTGACTTTTTGGAAGTAGGTAGTTGGCCATGGTAGGGAAATAGGATACTGCGGTAGAAAGGTTTTCATTCTGCTCTTCTTAGGCTTTTGTTCTGTAAATTAAAATATCTTAAGTCAAGCTCAACTCCTGCTGACTTCATAGTGATGTCTGTGTAGGCTTTGAGGGGTAGGGATTTGGCAGCAGGATGAATATGCGTTGCCATTATCTTCTTCCAGGATTTTTTTCAACTTCCAAGTCTATTCTAGAGTCCTCCAGGTATTACTTGGAGGTCTCCCATCTAAACATTAAACTGGCTTAGCTTAGTTTTTGACCCAGACAAGATTAGCCAGATGCTGACACCCTGTTATGCCCATTAAAATGCATAAAAGCTGAAGGCGATATCAGCAATCAGTGAATATATACCAAAGCAGCAGCCGTTGTGTTAATCCTTCCCTTCATGTACTCAAGGAATGTAGGGCATATAAGCCCAAAACAGAAGGAACAGCAGGCTGTAATATTCTTGATTTGAATGAATGACCCTGACATTCATTTTTAGGGGAAAGATATTTGCTTCATAACACATTCATGTACTACAAGCTGTGACTTCCTACTTTGAACTTATTAACGTTAAAGTTCAACAGCATAATGCTCCTCTCCCCTGGTTTATTAAAGAACAAAAGGTGACAGTCAAACAGATCCTGAAATATCCTTTTCTACATCATGTTATTCTTATATACCAGAGCATCCTGCTAGGTACGAACTGTGTTGTCCTTGGAGACCGGCCTGGAGAAAGAATTATGTTCCATAATTAAGTTAGGCGTATGTGCACAACAGCATTTGTTGTCCCATGTCTTTCTTCCTTGTTGACAGCTAAACTGTAGGAACTTTGGAACAGAAATGGGTCCTGTTCATTGCTGTCTGGTACACAGATGGAATAGATGGCTCTTTTTTCTACTTGTTGTTGTAGGAGCTTTCAGGAAATACAGAAACATTTCCAAGACTGAAATCACAGTGGCCAAACTAGGAAAACGTGAGGTTTAAACATATTTCAGTATAGCTCCCAGACAGGGGAATGCAGTATACTTGGTTGGATAATAGCATGTGTGAGAAGAAATTTTCAGTGATCACAGGTTGAATGAGAGTTGACAATATGAGATATCTGCCAAAGAGGGTGCACCTATACACAGATAGAATAATAACTTTATTCTATTCTACACTGTCAGATTCTACCTCTAGTGCTATGTCCAATTCCGGGCACCATACTCTAAAAAAGGATTCAGACAAACTGAAAGAGGGAAATGAAAGTGAACAGGGGACTAAAAATTGAGAAAGAATGAGGAAACTAGAAATGGTTATCCCTGAGAAGAGAAGACCAAGAGAAGATATGATAGCACTTTTCAGGTTCTTTGGAGGGGTATCAGAGAAGGCCACTACTTGCTCTTTATCATCCCAGAGTATAGACATGGAAAAATAGTCTTAAATTACAAGAAGGCAGATTTTAGTTCAGTGATAGAAAAAATGGTTTATGAATAAGAACAGCTGAAGAGTGGAATCAATTATCAAAGGAAGTTACAGCATCCCATTCAAGTAGTACAGTATCTACAAGCAGAGGCTGGGCAGACATTTGTTGAGGATACAGTCTTATACTGAGTAGGCATCTAGACTAAATAACTCCTTCCAATTGTATTATTTTAACTTTCTTAACAAATTCTTGCTCCTGTCAACCCACTCTTCCAGCCTGTTCTGGGACCTGAATGAGACCACAGAAGATAGTTCTAGTTTGGACTCAAAGAAAAGTACATTTCATAAGAACTAGTAAAAAAGGGAAAGCAAGGATTATGGATGGTCTCAACCCTCGAAAGTTCCAAACCATCACAGACTGACTTTGCATGTATCATGCCACATTGTGATAGTTCAAGAAATAAAGAACAGAATACAGGCATTAGCTTTTACTTAACCATTCAAAGAAAATTAAGAGGAAACTTCTTGTGCTGTATTCCTTAAGCACAAACAAGCTGATAACAGGCAAAATCAATGATAACAGTTTTGTTGACTTTATTAACCATAATAACTATCTGTAACCTCTTTACTGAAAGGCCATATGTCACTGTATACTAGATGTTAAATGCTACAGCTTACAGTTCTTCATAGCCTTCCATTTGTATCTAGCTATTCAGTGTGAAAATCAGAAAGTGGACTAGATGAACATAATCTAGCAGGACTCATTCTTTCTCTCTTGATTCACGTGCGTGCAGACGCACGCGCGCACACACACACACAAGCATAGTGGGACTTCTTCAAAGGTGAACAGGTGTTCAGTTTTCTCTTAGAGGAAGCACATCCTGTGATGGCTTCTTCCTTGCCTCTAATGATCTACACCAATCATACCAGGGAGACAAAAGCTGAGTTGGTATAGACACCCCTTGTTTCTGAAACAACAGAGACAACCTTTTCTATATAAACAGAAAAAACTGAAATGGAACATTGTTTTCCTTCTTCCTATTCTTCTTATATTAGTACTGGAGGGGAATAATAAATTTCCCAAAGGAAAAACAAAGGAAGAAAAATGAGGAGAGGGTGATACTGCAAAGAATCAGACAATAGCAGAGGTGGAGCAAAAAGATGAGAAAGAGAAGAAAACTGTTGCATATGATATGCATGGAATTGGAGGACAAAAAGTTTTGTTTTATTTGCCTTTTCTGCTCAACAATATTGTGTTTCTGATTTATAAATAATATTTAATGCATTAAGCCCCTAGAAATAACCAGCTGTAAGGTGCTACATCATCCCTGTTTCCTCATTTTTTCTTCCTTCCAAATTACAAATTAAACAGCACTGGTCTCTGTTGAAAGATATAAAAATTGGACTGTTGTTTTATAAAATGGCACAAAGAAAATAAAGCATTGAGAAAGGGATTGATCTTCAAATTGGATGCACTGGAGCAAGAAGGTTACAAACTAGAAGCATCTGAGCATCACACCCAATTATAAATGCCCCAAATCACTCAACAATATCTGAAGTTCCCAAGTTAGACTACAGAAGCATAAACAGATCCACAATACTGATTTATCCATTTTATTTCTAAAGTAGCCTCTCAGACAGTTAGTATCACAAACAAGATGCCCTCAGGATGCCAAGAAATAGGTAACAGGTTTTATTTTCTTTCCTTCATTAAAATACCTTTGCATGTGAAAGAGAAAACATTTCAGGATCACAGAAAACTGTTAGCAAGATAAATATGCTCAAAAGTGAAAGTCCACAAATAAACAGTATATTGTAGAAAACAATCTTAAAAATGATGTTAAGGAACATTTAGATCCACAAAATAGGTATTCCAAAACAATGCCAATCTTTTCAAGCTAAGTGTCCCTATGGGCACTAATCTGTGCACTGTTAACATTCACAGCATTTTAAAGCTTGTTCACACCTGAAGTTTCATCATAATGCTTACAGTAGTAACATATAAAGGAGCCGTCTCAAACCACAGATGGGAAAAATACTTAAGAGCATCTCAGATAAAAATGTCATTTAAAAACTTCAAGCCATTCCTACATTAATCTGGAACTCACTGCATTTGGGCTAACCAAGCAAAGTTTATGTACTGTGTGAAATGACTATTTTAGACTCAAGAATGTCCTAACAATGTAAATGAGGAACACATTCATAATTTATAACAAGTTATTTATTAATTTGTACCTTGGCATTTCTTTAAGGAGTTCAGACTGATGTATAAAACTCCCATTGGCTTTTCTTCAGAAATGGATTTACAGTAGACCAATATTCTCTATGCCAAGAAAGGCCAGAGATTTATGATATCTAATGCTTATTACTTGTTCCACACATTATTTTGCAAAGCCTGAGGTGGAAGTTAATATACTTTTAAGACTTCTTCAATTGATTCTTAAGCATCCCTAATGGACAATGTAACTTAGCTGAATCCATATTTGTATCTTAAATATTGCTTGTTATACTCTAACTAAAAACAGAAATTTACCTCTGAGTTGTCACCATAATTTATTATGATACATTTCCTTTTCTTTCCTTGTCATACTCTTTCCCAACTCATCTGCATCCCATTGATCTCTTCCTTTCTTTAGTGAAATGTAAATTTTCTAATTCCTCATTGTTAATAAAACTATTTTTTTAATCTACAGAGTTAAATCTTTCAACAAAATAATTATTTTGAGTCTCAATAAAATAGTCCACCTATCTTATTTTCTTCTCCAATTGCCTTTAAATTTAATTATGGAAAAAATGTTCAAGACTTAATACAGTTTGACATCCATACAGAAGAGTAGAAGACAAAATTTCTCTCTTCTATATCATTACGAAGGTTTTAATTTATGTCCGCAAAATGGATGACATGAAGTCATACAATAATCAACAACCCCCTAAGAATTTGGCTAAAGAACAATACTGGTTAAAGAAACCTTCCCTTCTTTTATAATGTAAGGGAAAAAAAAAAAACAGCTCAAAGGTTAGGCTAAAAGCAGTAGGAATAAGCTGTTTGTGGAAGACAATGGAAATAGCTATGGCAGATGGCTAAAGCTCACCTTGTTCACATCTAAATTAAATATGGAACATCTGAATCAAGTTTTAGGTTTAACCATTTATATTAATTATTCTCTACAGCCAATGCAATTGTTGGTTATTTTACGTATTCTCACAATTCCCAAAGGTTTATTTAAATTATATTTTTGTTTCTTCAATATACTGAAAATACTAAAGACACACAGTTTTTAGAAGTATGGAATTAATCTTCACTACATAATTAGTAACTGCATATCATTTAACAGTTTGATCCACCAAATCCTAACATAATTCATGCAGTTATAATGAAATGAAAAATCAGAGTCAAATGTTTCTGAGCTGGAAAAAGTTAAAATGCATTAAATCTTTTCCAGTTTGCAACAGTAGCTAAATTTAAAAACATAAGCACGCTACTGCAGCGTATAACTCCAAACTCCAAATGGCAAAAGGCTAGAGATGTACAGTAATATTAATGAAACAAGAAAAAATGATTCCATCAAAAAATGAGAAATAATAGCTACAAAGCCAAAAGTATTTGCTTACAGTTACAACTTATTGAGAAAGTGTAATTTAACTGAAAGGAAAATATGGGACTTCTTCCCAAATAACTGACCTTTAAAATAGTATACGGCTATGAAAGTTATTTATTTATTTATTTATGTTTAGTCTTCCTTTTTTTTAGAAGGAAGAAGATTGCCTTAAATTTAGGGCTGCTATCTCTGGAGTATCTACAACACTTCAAAATAAACATAGGTTAGGCTGTATATCCTATTAAACCCCTTGGTAATCAGTTCTAAGCAAACATGCTTCAGACGAAACTGTCAGTTCACTACTAATAATCTTCTAAATATCATAGTCACATTAAAAGTTTGATGTACATATAAAAACACATTCACAGAACCAGTTCATGATCAATGATAAATGCATGATGTGTTCAACCCATGGCCTTAACAATAAAAGGTATGCACTATAGGTTGGCATAATGAACAAACAGCTCCATTTATTGCCGTGCTTATGAAAAAGCGAGAAATTAATCTGAAAGTGTAGATGTTAACAGAAAATAATCCATAATCTCAACATCCCATGTAAGTACACCAATGTGGATTTACCATGAACAAGCATACAAACTTAAGGGTGTGTGTGTGTGTGTGTGTGTGTGTGTGTGTAGGATGTAATCCACTGGAAGCCTTTCCTGCCCAACAATACTGATGCTCCAGAAGATCTGCAAAGCTTCCTCTGTGTAACTTCCACACAACTTAGCAGAGCTTGTTTGGAAAAATAAATGTTGCTTATAATATTTTGGAGAGTGCTCTAGACATGTAAAAACTGAACTTGTATAATCCTTATGCATTAAAGACTGCAAATCTGAAAAATATAAAGGAGAAAAATCTGACCCTACCGTGATGAAAATATTTAATTTATAGCATGGAGAGAAACAAAGATCAGTTTTATTTTAAACCAAGAATGTTTGAATAAGAGAAGGATGTCACTTCTCCCCTATTTTTTTTTTTTAATGTCACAGTGAATGACTTGTGTGTGTAGACAGAATAGGAGAGTGTTAGTAAATTAATATTTGTCCTCCTTTTCTCCAATGAAGGCAAAAGTGAGGCAGAAAATGTAAATGTAATAGCTGAGCTAATTTCACAATTACAAACCTAAATAGGTAATTTAAATAGCCCTGCAGGCACTCTTAAATTTTGCCATAGGAATACATCAGGCTAAATGTGGCTTTCCAAAACACAGAAATCCAGGTAGCAAAAAAGCAAAGATCTTCATTTTCTTTCCCATCTAGTCAATTCATGTCTATCTGCATTACTGCAATATATTTCACAACAGCTTAAGAATACCCACCCCTTGCTGACAGCTTTTTAGTGTTGATAATTTTAGCAGCATATTCTTGTCCTGTAGTGATTTTCATGCATCTTCTCACCACTGAGAAAGCCCCCCTGGAAGTCAATAAACAAGAACAACATAAATGTCAGCCGGGGCTGTGCTACTTAACCATCTAATAATCTGAACAGTGTCAAGAGAGAAGACAGTAAATAAATAAATAAATGTTTTTCTTAAAAAATAAATAAATAAACGCCTTAATTTGGATCCGTAGCAGTGGATTTAAACTGTGAGCAAAAGATACCTTCTTCAAATATATTGAATGCATGTACCTACCCCTGTAAGAGGCTACCTTAACAGAAAAATTATGTACATTTTTCACACCCGTCCTATGTTTTTACTATGCTTTGATTCAAAGGCATGTGTGAACATATTTTTGCAGTGGAATGCTGCTGTTATTTTTTTATCCATTTTCCTCCTCTTCTCAGGTAGACATACCACCTGCTATATTTATTTAAGCGCAAGCCTCGATGGAGCGGCCTGGATTCAATCAATCTCGCTACCTGCAGTTTTAAGCACGAGCATTCGTGGGCAATTCCCTTGCAGAGCGAGCACGGGAATTAGGCTGCTCTTTATGACAGGCTGACAAGGCTAATACTCTGCCAGCCATTGGTCAAGCATTTTCAAGTCGTTTATGTAACAGACTTAACACAGCACTGAACTGATAGATTTCTGCTTTGTAAGAAAATATAGTAATAAAGAGCAGAGGGTTTAACTCTAAATGACGCTCTTCCCCTGAACAAAATGCACGTTTTCGTTACGTTTCCCGGTCCTTAAACGGGGGTCGAGCGTCCCGCCGCCCCCGTTTCTTTTGGACGGCCGTCGTGCGAATGGACGTTCGGATGCCAGCCACCCACGCTGCCCAAGGGCCAATTTCGTCATCGGCGGCTCTCCCGGGTTCATGTGTCCCCTCCACTTTGCGAGCGGCGGGCAGGGTGGAAAATCCCGCGTCAAAGCCCTGCTCCCGACGAGGCTGACCGCGGCCAGAGCGTACGCTCCGCACGAAACGAAGGAGAGAGCGGGAAGACCAGCGGCGAGGGGATCGCACACGGGCACACGCAAACACGCCCTTCCGACCGGGCTGAACTTTACGCGCCAATAAACGTGGCAGCTCCGGGTCTGAAGCTGAACGCCGAGCAGGACGGGGGCGAGAGGAGAGGGCTGTCCGGGTCTCGCCGTCTCCACGCACGCCTCCGCCCGGCCGCTCCGCCAGCTCAGCGAGAGGCTGATGAGCCGCGCTGCCCTCCCCGCGAGCTCCGTCCGACCCGGGGCAGAGGCCGACCCCGGCGCAGCCCCCGCGGGCGCGCCCTCCCTCCCAGCTGTCAAGCTCCTCGGTCCACCTTCCTCCTCCCGCACCGCCGCCCGAAGCCCTCCGGCCGCCGGCAGCAGGCAAGCCCGTTCGCGGGCTTTCGGCCACTTACTTTCCAAGCTCATCAAAGAGCTGATACTCGTCGGTAAACCTGGTGCAGGTTGCGGTTGAAGCCATCCTGAGTCCGGCTTTTGCTGCCCCTGGCGCCGCCGAGGACGGGAAGACGAGGGAAGGTGGATCCAGCCGAGGGGAGGCGGTCAGGACGGAGGATGGGAGGGCAAAGGCGCTGCTTCTCCTCCGCCTCCTCTTCTCCTCCGGGCGAGTCTCGGTCACGCTCCTTCTTGGCAGCTTCTCGAGACTTTCCGGCTGGCTTGTTTGCTCGGGAGGGGAGCCGGAGGGGCGGCAGGGCGGGCTCCTCCGCGAACTTCCCGCTCTCGGCGCGCCCGGCGCTGCTGGGGTCTCCGGGAAGGGCTGGCTACGGAAACGCTACCATCCAAAATGGAAACCCGAGGCCGCCGAGGAAAGCCTGCGCTTATGCGGCGGCGGCAGCTCTGGCAGATTTAATGCCGGGGAGCGGGACGAAGAGGAGGCGGGGAGGATGACACCGCCGTCCCTGCCCGGGCAACCTCAGAGGCCGCCCCTGCTAAGACCGCCTGCTCCCGCCGGGCGTCCCCCGACGCTCCCTCTCCCGAGGGCTGCCTCGACAGCGGGGCCGCCGCGCAATCTTGCGCTCGAGTCGAGGCGAGGGAAGCCCGATCGGGAGCAGCGACTGACTCGGCTCGTCCTTCCTGCTCTCCCTCCGGCAGCCGTCGCCTTGGCGGCTCTCCCGACCGCCGCCTCTCCTCTCTCTCTCTCTGTCCCACACCTCCCTCTAGCGACGGCCGGACAAGTCCCGTTGCCTGCCTGGGCAGAGCAGAGCAGAGCGGCGCTGCCCGCTCTTCCCCGCGTCCCCCAAGTCTCCACACCGACTGCGGAAGGTGGTGCCCTATAGGTTTCGTTGAGAGCTCCGGGAGCGCTCCTCCTTCCCTCCCTTCCTCCCTCTCCGATTCTTTGTTCCAAGACGTGTGGATGAGTGGACGTGTAAAGCTTTCCAAGGAGACCGTCTGAAACAAAAGACGGGCAACACGGGCGCTAAGGAGGAACGCCGGGCCGCCGGCCGCTTTGCGCGTCTGCCTTTACAGCAGGGTCTCGTCCCAGCCCGAGTCGCCCAGCTTCAGAAGCAACCGGTGCCAGGCAGGTTCCACTCCCGGGCTGCAGGGGGGGAAGCGTCCCCGCCCCCCGGCTCCATCCGCTCTCCGCCGCGTTCCATGCCTCGGCGTCACAATCTACACGGCACCTCGTGCGTTCCATCCGGCCAGTCTCCGTTCGGAAGCAAAAAGGGAGGAGGGAAAGCAACGCCGCCTCTCTGCTTCTCGCGAGACGGCCCGGCCTATTTCATGGAGGGGGAGGGGCAGCTGGGTTCGCCTTGCCGTGGGAATGGTGGGCGGGGGGGGGGTCGCAATGAGCTGCGTTTTTTAAATCTGGGGTCTTCATTGTTTAAAAAAATAAGCTCTGCGTTATACTTTTCTTGATAGGAGTAACCGCGTGTCGGGGTCAGCGATAAGGCTCCGATTCTTTATACGCATATTTGGGGAAAGCTCCCACTGAAAGGACTCTGAGTCACGTCCTTAAGATGAGATTGGAGGGTGCTGTACGCTTTTCTAGAAGTGTCGCTGAACATAGTAACGCCTTCCGCACAATCAGGGCACGCGACGTTGCAGGTGAATTGCGGGGGTACCTGGCTGAAGTCCAGGAGAGCAAGTGCTGTGGGACAGAGCGGGATTTGAGTGAAGATACAGAGGATCCCAGGGCCCGTGCAATGATGCAGAGTTTGTGTGGGTTTGGGCCAACACAATTATATATTGGGCAGCCTGATTTTAGATACTGTAATGCAGTGTTGTCCAAACTTGGCCACTTTAAGATGAGTGGACTTCAACTCCCAGAATTCCCCAGCCAGCATGGCTGGCTGGGGAATTCTGGGAGTTGAAGTCCACTCATCTTAAAGTGGCCAAGTTTGGACAACACTGCTGTAATGCTTTCCAAAGTTGCAAGCTCTGCTTTTTGTTGAGGAAGTAGAACTCAGGGAAGTGTATTCCCAGTTCAGAATTCAAACAAATTCCTCAGCCTCATCCGTCCATTCATCCTCTTTCCAACTGACAGTAACATTTTTTGAGTAAGGAATGTGCAGTGGGAGTTACTTAATCTGGGGCCATTGCCTTTGGGCGTTTTTGACCTGGGGAGCTAACTACAATTTTTTAATCTATACTGAAAACCTGATTCCTCCTGCTTGTATCTCAGCAGACCTTGCTGGTTTCATTCCTGTTGGGGGTCAGCATATTTTCATGAATTATGGGAACTCTTCCTTTCAGCACTGAAGTTATGCTTCCTGGATCCTTTCAAAGCAGAAGACAGTTGTTCTTTAAATTAAAAGTATTCTTTAGATTCTGTCCATAGGTTCAAATAAAACCAATGACTTCAAGCTTATGATATCAAGGGAAGGAACATTTTATTTACAGAAACAAACAAAAATAACATTAATAAATATAAAAATTATAAGAAAACTTCCACCAGTTCAGTGCACTGTAATTGTATTGTTTCAGTGTGTCCTATTTTATACAGAACTTGTTTTTAGAATGTCTATAATGATGACAAAAAAGAATGAATGCATTTAATTACCAAATTATGAGACTAATCAGGATGATGATAATTTTACTGCTTCTATGAGACATTGTTTAATATTGTGAAAAATTGTGTGTGTGTGCTTATAATAATTAAAATAGAGTAAAATATATGGGTAGAGATTGGAATATTGCAAATCATTAAGCTAATGACTTATTTGTGTAGCCTTAAACAGCCATGACTTGAATAATGTGTGTTAATTGGCAGAGGGCATTCAGACTTAATTATTTATAACTTTATTTTGCAAATGTTCTGCCCCCCTCTTAGTCATTAGCATAAATGGTTACCAAAGAGAGACAATCCATAAATGATTAGAAAGTAAAAGGTTGCCAGGAGGACTTTTAGCAACATCTACCAGACTAAAAGTGACAAAAACCTTTGCTAGATCTTGTTTTTATTGTCAGGTGAATCCAGCCAGATCCAGAGAGTCATTTAACAGAATTTAAATAAAGTGTCTGATCACTAGGTGTGTGGAATGTAAACATAAACAATTTAAAAACTGTAGAAAAATATTAATGAATAAGTACTATTACAAATAATAAGTACACATACAATGTTTAAATGAAATACAGTCCCCAAAATCCTGAAAGCCAAATTGCTTGCAACAGTCTGGAATGAAATATCTTCTGCTACGAGTTCTGTCTTCTTATCTGAGGATGGTAGTAGAATATAATGTGAAGGTGATGAATGTTCTGAAATATCTCAAAGAAACTTTGGCACTGGGTAGGTGAGAAGCATTTTAAATGCCTCCTCAGTGGCCTCAAATATTCACTCCTCACTACAGTCTAAAACAAAACAAACAACTGATATAATTGCAATCACAATTCAGTGCTGACTGTTAAAATGCAATGTTGCAAATAACTCCAGCTCTCAGAATACTGTCAGTTAAAACATCCAGATTTTAAAGCATGTATCCAGAGTGACTGCCAGACTTTATGATGCTAAAGAAAAGGACAATAAACCTCTTGAAAGGAATAGACCTATTATAGGATAACATTCATAAATCATTTGTAAATATTGCCATAAATATCCAACTTTTGATAATCCCAGAGATAATAAGCACTATAGGTTAAATAATTTTTTTTTTTACCTGTGCCACCAAAGTGGTAATTTATATAATTTAGTGCCCTTGCAATCTATTGTATGTTGACATGACTTTTAGGGCCATGCACACTTGGATAATTAAAGATTGCAGCTATATTTCCAGACACAAGCCTCTTTAGTCAAACATCATAAGAATAAAGGCCAAACATAAAAACACAAAATTGCAACACTGAAAATCTCAACAGTTCTACTTCCAGTAAAAGTCACACAAATAGAACTTTGCTTAATATTTGCAATTTATAGACTAAAAAGGAGAAATCCCTGCTCCAAACTGCAGTCTCAGTTTCAATAGAGGGAAGGCATAGAGGGAGGAAGAAGAGTCGAATAAATAAAAAACAGAAAAAATGTTTTATTTTAGTTTTATGCACTTAACGAGGCAGTTTTTTTAAATTATTTTTTACATTTAGGTCCTACCTTTTGAGAGCTCAAGCTAATGTATGGGGAACCTCTCTCCTACTTTTAGCCCCACTACAACAACCTGATGAGGTGGCTTGGTGTAGAGAGCCATGGAGATGACCTTGGATAAATTTTGCAAGCATGATAATAAAAACATGTTTTAAGTGTGAGAAAGAAGTTTGGACTGGCTCTACCCTAATTCACTAACATATAAAAGGAAGGCAGTAGCATATTCATTCAGGTTTTCAAGATTCTATTGTTATAGCCTATATCAATAAAATATAATTCCAGTCAAACTTGCAGAGTCTGTTTCCTGGCCTTTCTTAGTGAAGGGCTCAGAGAGTGAGGTCACAAAGTCACCAAGTGAGCTTGGTTGTTGAGCTCCTTAACAGTTGCGTTCTACTCACACGCTAGTTGCTGGCATGATGATCTTTACCAATCAAAAGACATTATTCTACATCCTTCCCTGTGTAACCCGTTTTCTGTGGTACGTAACAAAAAAAGTGGAATAAGAAGGAAAATATATAAGAGTTATACATGAAAGAAGTTACCCCAGACTTCAGCCCTTTCTATGTGTGTGAATCACAATATGCAGAGCATGGAGGCTCATGAGGCCTAAGATGGACTCAAAGGAGAAAGCCATTGCAGAGAAAACTAATGACAGAAGTATGAAATTTACACCGGAAGGTTGAAAAATGGTCATGATTAGCTTGAAAGTACAAAACTACACCTAAATAAATTGCCTCTGGTTAGTAGATTTTCTGTTGTGAGGCCATATAAGAAATGATATAGCTTCCATGTAATATTTCTTCCTGTTTCTTAAAAGGCCTGGGATACATCAGATGCTATTACCAGCGGGCGCTATATTTCTGAAAGAACTATAGATGTGACACTGCCTTTGGCACTGAGTGCCATTTAGCCATGTTTAAGGAAAGACTAAAATGATTCTCCAAGTCCTTAGTAATCCTAATGCTAACATTAATCTGCTGTAGCAGTAACCTCTTTTAAAGCCAGCTATAGGAACTGACATATTTATATAGCATATCTGAGTACCGTTTAATCCCATTTCTCCAAGATTATCCTGTTTTGTTTTTAAGTTGGGCTTTATAACATCAGACAATTAAAAGTATTTTCCTCCAACTGGATGCTGTCCTACTGAATTGAACTACAGTGCCCAATATGGTTGATGGCTAGGGATTATGGGGGTTAACATAAGAATGGGAGAATGAAATGAAGTATTTTCGTTTATGTTGGTTCTTCTTTCTTGGGGGAGGGGGAAACACCATTGATTTTAGCAATATGTTCCTACTTGCCTGCCAGCTCTTCCTCAAGTGTTGTGCAAAAAGCCATTTTATCTCAGACTGATTCTTCCTTGAAGTAGTTTATAACAACAGAATCACAGGTTGTTATCTGTGCTGGATACTGGTTCTTCAAAGGTCTGTTTCTTTTCCTGGCTTAGAAACTCATTTTAGCATTTTACTTTAGATATAGTGTCCTTGATGTCAGCCAGATGAATAATTTTTTGTTCACACTGGTTGACAGCTGGGAGACAGTTAGCTGTCTCACAAAGAAAACAACAATGAAGGCAAGATATTTCACTAGTTATGAAAACAAGCCAAGAATCCAATAAAATGTGCGGGAGGCACTTTTTGGGGGGAAAGAGAAAAGGAAGCATATTAAACTAAAACCACATATCTTGGCCATACAATCATTTCGAAAATGTATAAGATCCCCTTTCCCTATTTCCTTATGCAGTGCAGCTGTCTTGCCATGTAAGAGTTGGAAGAATGATCAGGGAGTTGCAAGGTATATTTTAATTTTGTGGTGTTGATGTTCTAGACTTAGCTTACATGCTTCATATATTATGTTATACCACAGAAGTGTTAATTTTGTTGTAAGCTGCTACAAATCAGTATGGAGTTGGCAGCATTTAAATTCAGGAAAATACATAGCAACAGTGCAGTGGATTGTTCATGCTTGGGTTCAAATCCCTGCTTAGTCTTGAAACTTCATGACTCAGCAACCACAAGGAGTTGTTTCAAATGTAAAATGTAAAGAGTGACCCTGGTTGGATTACGTGGAGGGAGACCCAGGTTCTAGTCCACAGTCAGTCTCAGAAGCTCATGGGGTGACTTTGAGCCAGTCACTTTCAGCCCAACCTACTCACAGAGTTGCTGTTGCGGGGCAGACAGGAGGAGTGAGCAGTATGTACGCCACCTTGAGCTCCTGTACTAAAGGCAGAATATACATCTAATGAATAAATAATGAAATAACCAACTCTCATTCTTAGCTGGCTGCTTTTCAAATGTGTTAGACTTTTGCTCTCATCATTTCCATTTAGAATGGGAAATTCTAGACTGGAAGTGCCAATTGCAAATGATGGGAGTTTTAGTACAGCGTATTGAAAAAACACAGGTTAGGGAACTTTATGCTATACTATTATTCCTATTGGAAAAATAAAAGAATGAAATTATTTTACCTGGACTATTCTATACCGTATCCTGGCTAACCAACCTGAAAGAACAGATTAGGGATAGATCATCATGGAGAAAATCTGTCTATGTGGTTGCTAGGAGTCGAAAATGACCTGATGGCACATAATCAGTCAATTTATTAGATAGCACATCATAAGTCTATATTCTATACACAATATAAATCACTTTATGCTGTGGTATTAAAAATAATGTACCATCTATAACAACAAGTAATTTTTTTACATGAATGGACATATCTGAATTTCAACCTTGCCATATTTAATGTAATAACTAAAATCACTCATGCCCCGGTCACCTCCTGGTTGGATTACTGTAACGCGCTCTACACGGGGCTACCCTTGAAGAGTACCTGGAAGCTACAGCTGGTGCAGAATGTGCAGTGCGGACAGTTCTGAATGCCCCTAGAAGGGCACATATAACACCACTGTTACGTGAGCTGCATTGGTTGCCAGTTTGCTTCTGGGTCCAATTCAAGGTCTTGGTCATCACCTTTAAAGCCCTTCATGGCACAGGACCAGGTTATCTGAGAAGCTGTCTCGTCCCTGTTATTTCAGCCCGCCCCACTCGGTCCAGCAGAAGGGGCATGTTGCAGACCCCACCAGTCAAGGAATTTCGACTGGTGGGATCTAGGCAGAGGGCCTTTTCTGCTGTGGCCCCCACTCTATGGAACATTCTACCTCCCAAGGTGTGGTGTGCCCCCACTCTCCTGGCCTTTAGAAAAGGTGTGAAATCCTGGCTATTGTGATGGAATGGAATTATGAAAGCCAGACTTAGGGAGGGAAGCATCCTCTTTTGTCTTCTGAAGGGAGAGGAAGAGATAAGTGGATGCTTCCCTCCCTGAGTCTGGCCTTCATAATTCCATTCCATTACAGCTATGCCAGAAGGCCTGGGGGCCAGATGGGGGCTCGCATCAGTGGAAGTGGCTTGTGAGGTAATTGATTGACCCCACCACCACCCCGGTCATCTTGAATGTCTTTAGTATTTATGTATAGGGTTTGTTGTATAGGATTTTAATGGATTGAGTATTTAATTATTTATGGGGTATTTTAATTGTTTATAGGCTTTTGATTTTTAATTGTGAGCCGCCCAGAGTCACCCATTGGGGGAGATAGGCAGCATACAAATTTAATAATAAATAAATAAATAACTAAAATAAAGAGCACTTTCTGTAAAACTGTTTCTTGTGATGCTGCTGACTATTGGACTAAATAATCCTGTACAGTATAAAGTACATTGTACAGTCTTTCATTCTATCAAAATGGTAAATATAGTGCATCTTCTCTTAAGCTCCCCGAGAGAGAGATACAGATGTTACATTATGTCAGGCCCCTGTACAAGGTTTTACACGTCTTCCGCACCCCTTCTTGGAGAGGGGGAGGATATTTCTCTACAGAGGCAAGGATGCAGTTGTTAGTTCGGCACAATGATTGTCAACACTACATATAACCAGAAAAGGGGGAGACACAGAAGTCAGAAAAATCCCAAAACACTACAAAAAGGGGGAAGATACATAACTTAAAAAAACACAAACATCACAAAACAATACAAATGTTAGCCTTCAGGAAAACTTTGAAGACCTGGCTGTTCCTTCGGGCATTGGGGTTGTTAGATAAGTTTGCCCCACGTGGTGTACTATATGTTGGTATGTTCCAACTGTATGTTTGGTAACTTGGTTGTTGTTGTTCCTTTGTTTTATGGCATTTATCTTCTTGTTGCAAGCTGCCCAGAGTTGCAATTTTGTGAGTTGGGTGACCATATAAATTCGACAAATAAATAATCAATGACACTCTTCTCCCCAGACTCTACCATCAGTGCTAAGCTATGAGGTAACACTATATTTATTTAGACTGAAAGGCTCCAAAGTGACTCTGGGCAACTTATCCCTTAAAAGAGTAAAAAACAATAAAAAGAACAGAAGGGAACATGTATGTCCAGACTAAACATACCACCTATACTAAAAACACGCAACTGATGCCTGGGAGAATGGGCCAGGTTCTTAAAGACTTCTGGAATGCCATCCAGATGGAGCCACATGGATCTCTGGAGGGATGCTATTCCAGAGTGCAGGCGCCACAACAGAGAAGGCATGCTTCCTGGGTCCTAGTAGATGGCATTGTTTAATCAATAGGACCCAAAGCACACCAACTGTTCACATGCCAACCATGCAGTGAAGAAGCTAGTTAACTCATGACTGCAATGACATACATCTTTATGTGTGAAACAGTACACATAACAGTGGCCTAACTCCCATACTTTATGAGTGTGCCATTACTGAACTTTACTCCTATTAGCCATGCTTACTTTGTTTAGGAAGCTTTAAAAAAAAATCAGTATCTATACCTAATTATTTAGCATCATCAGTTAACATACTTTAAGCAATGCAAGGAACAATCTCTATTTGGCAAGTACGCTAAAGAATATAAAGTATGAGTGTGCAGAAGAAAATAATAGCAGTTCTCCTTGTGGCAAAATTATTTCTACTTTATCCATTTTACTGGGATATGGTGTTACACTAGAACAAGTCAGTAAAAATTGTGTCAGATGGAGTAATGGCCATGTTTTCTCTGTCATGTTGCAAGGCCCAGAAAGGAGGGTGCAGGCCAAGATAATTGCCTTAATAAAATCAGAAGTGTTTTAACTTTCATAACTGCTTCTGATACCATCTCCCAAAGCTCATTACTATATTTCTTGCATATTAAGCTGATGCTAGGAAACACTTAAATGAAATATCAGTCTCGCTCCCCTATTTATTAAACAAAACGCTACCTTTGAAAGTATTACAATGTTATTGTAATCATCCCCAAATATGAGAATCACTGAGCAATCATAAAAAGAGGAAGGAAGGAAATTCATTTTGAATGAGAGGTACTTAGGTTTTAATTAATGAGAAGAAAACCATCTGAAGATGAAATGCATTCATGTAATGGGCTTTTTAGAAAAGTATTTATAAACATTCTTCAGTTGAAATGTTTGAAAAGGTTCTAGCAATTGGCTCAATAAATTTTTTGTACAAAGTTTTAGGCAACCTTTACACAATGCATTAAGATGGGTAGGCAATTCACAGTCCACCTATAACCCCTCTTTCCCCCTTCCCAGCAACTTTTACTGCACTACAAAATTGGTTAACAAAATTAGCAAAAGTTGATGGCACAGTTTTAGGCTTTCAACATTTGATTTGCAGTGTTTTATAACTGAATATGGCAACAGTTGGCATTCCATTGGTCTTCCACTCCTGTTCCTACCCTAATCCCTTCCTGCCCATTGAAAAATCAGACAAAATGGCACCTCTACCCCCTTGACATCTTAATGTTAGTGGATGGTCTTCCAGAGAGTAAAGCTGCAGCCCTGAATCTGCATATATTGCATAGCCCAGAATGAAGATGTGGCTTGTTTAACCTGTATTTATTGAATATAAGCCTGCATTTACACAACATGTTAAGTCATACATACCTGTTTACAAAGCACAGTGTTTGTTTTGTGCAACATGCTAGGCAGAATATGCTTTGCTTTTTCTGTGTTAATATATTCTGCAACCTAGCTTCAGTTCTCTCTTATTTCTTTAACTGTTCTTAAAATATACATAGATTAGATAAGCCAAGCTCACAAAATATGTTAAACCATAATGTGGTTTATTTGGTTTTATTATATTGTGTAAAGCCAGTCCTTGTGCCATAAACCATATTGCAGGAATGGGTAATCTGTCACCCCAGGATCACATGCAGCCTTTAGAACTCTCCTCTGACCATGATTGCAGAAACCTGAAGATATAGTTTCCTGACTTTCTGAGTTGGGAAACATTTGCAAATTGTAATACATGCCTTAAAATAAGCATAACACAAAATAAGCCCCCGCCCCCAAAGCCAAGTGGGCTATAACAATCAATATGACTCCTAGATAGCAGAAAGAGATAAGGAAAATGCTTAATTTTTCCTCAGCCCTGATCTGATAACCCTACATAGAAAGCTCCTGTTCCAAGCCCCAGCCCTACCTACTTTGTAGCCCTCAGTTACTCCAAGAAAGTTAAGAATGGCCTTTGGCTATCAACAGATTTTTCAACCCTGGCTTGGCTGTTGTGTGGACCCAGTCAACTTTTTAAAACATAATATCTATATCTACTATGCAAAGGTTAAAAATTCTTCACTTCTGGTTATATTCCTCTTAGGCATTATGAATTTGCATTAATAGACATATGCTTCAGTCAACTGTTCACCAAGCCAACAGCTTTTCTTTATTTATACACACACATACACACACACACAAACATATACCTCCCAAGGTCAGATGGGAGATTACACAGAAGGTCATGGAGAATAACAGGGCTAAGATCCTGTGAGACTTCCAGATCCAGATGGACAGGCAGGTACTGGCCAATCAACCAAACATCATGATAGTAGACAAGACCAGAAGACAGTGGTAGGGATGGATGTAGCGGTGCCAAGTGACAGCAACATCAGGAAGGAGTATGAGAAGCTGGTGAAGTACCAGGGCCTGAAGGAAGTAGAGAAGATGTGGAAAGTAAAGGCCAAAGTGGTTTCCGTGGTGGTAAGAGCACTTGGGACTGTGACTCCTAAGCTGGGAGAATAGCTCCAACAGATCCCAGGAACAACATCAGAGCTCTCTGTCCAGAAGAGTGCAGTGCTAGGAACAGCTAAGATACTGCACAGAACTCTCAAACTCCAAGGCCTCTGGTAGAGGACCCAAGATTGAGGAAGACACATACACCCATAGGGGTGTGAGAGGATTTTTTTCTTATCCTTGCATCCTGCTTGCCAACACTCTTCAGACTTCCCCACATATGTGACAACATATGTCATAGTGCTAAAGCAACCCCAGCTTTTACCACAGTAGAAAGATGGCAGTGGGCAGCCAGATAGCATTCTCCTACAGTTGTGCCTCTGATAGGGTTGTCACAAAAAACTTGGGCTGGATGCCGGATAAGCGTGATACAAAAAGAGAAGCCAGACACCTAGAGTGGTAATGGGAAAGTGCCCACTTGTCAGTGAAAAAAGACAAGTTTATAATGGATGATACAGAAGATCTTGGAAGGGTTAGACCAGGGTTTCTAAACCTTGGCAAGGTTTAGGGTAGTAAAGCTTAGATTCTACTATTAATCTTCCCAGAATATCTTGTGTGTGTGTGTGTGTGTGTGTGTGTGTGAAAACTGATCATGTGATTACAGAAATGAACTTGATTCCTATGTATGTATGTTTTAAGAGAACCATTCCTAGAAATGGTGAAACAGAATATTTCTGAATGCTAAATTTAACCACCAGGAATTATGTCATGCTTTTTACAATTAGCTAGATGACTTTTTCCATTTCTAAATTGCTGCATCCTAATAACCAACTTCAGGTAAGCCTGGGACGATCATGGTAGGATGAAGGTGAAGAAGGTTGGTTGTTCTACAATTCTGACAACCAGTAATTTCCCACCATCAGATCTAAATTCCTTGGGCAATTTTTTAATTGAACCTTCCATACAAAATGCTTGATCAGTAATGAGCAGGGTGAGAAATTATTTCGATATCTATGTGCTGGGAATCTGCAAGGGGCTTTGGCTTTTTGCTAGGCCATCTCATATGATTGAGGATTTACATTCTTCCCTTGCACAAAAACTCCAGAGAAGTAAAAATTGCTATTTATGTTGCAAATGTACTTGCTATTGTATCTAAGATAACAAGAATCAAGCTATAACCTTTCTTTTTTACCTTCCTAATCTTAAAGATTTGGAGATTAGTAGGCTGTAATATGATATTCCCATACACCCACTATTTAGTAATTTCCATGCCAAAGAATTTTTCCCCCAAGTAAAAAAATAACAAGAAATTATGCTCAAGCAGGTCCAGCATGAAATATAATGAATCCACCGTATCCAACATACATTCCATTTTGCTTCTTTGGCATATGAATAGTAAAGATGTCCTTGAGTCAAGCTCAGTTCCAGATGATGACATCCATGCAGGTTTCTTGGCAGCACTGTGGAAGAGGTTTACCAATGCCTTCTTCTAAGATGTTTCTTCAACTTTCCAGCCTAATGCAAATATTTCATTCACTCACTCACTCACTCAATAAATAAAACCTTTTTCCCACAGCAGTTTAAAAAAAGACTTTTCTTTTCAGTAACTTATATGGATCTCCCTTCTTCTAAGCAATAGGGGACACGTGATCTCCCAGAGACTGCTAAACTACAACTCTCAGAATAATTGTCCTAAAACAAAGATCAAGAATCTCATATTTAGGGTATGTGATTTGCAACCTCCCTCCTGAAATTCCTATACTCAAGCAGCAGGGGGGGCTCTACGTTCAATGGTGTCATTTCAGAATATCCCTTTATTCTTTAACATTAGTCGCAATCGGGCAGGTTACATTGGACCTCAAACAAGTGTGTGCTGCTAAAGCAATCATTATATCCAAATAATTTCTTATCCTGCTCATTACTGATACAGCATTTTGTATGGAAGTTTCAACTGAATGTATCTTATTATTCTTGTTTATAAGGTCTTGATCTGCATTTTGAAAGGGGAGTGACAGCAACTGTAAGGGAGTAACGTTCTCCATAAATGATTAGAAATAAGCATGGATCAAAAGAGAAATTTTCATACATAGATATAGCTTGCTTTATTCTTTATGCAGTACCATAAGTCTGTGTGGCTTTCCAGTGTTTATATGAAAAATATGTCCCGTTTCCCCCCACCCATTTTAAAAGTTTAAAGCTGATAGTGGGGAAGAAGAAAAAAA
This sequence comes from Liasis olivaceus, assembly GCA_030867105.1. Lineage (NCBI taxonomy): Eukaryota > Metazoa > Chordata > Lepidosauria > Squamata > Pythonidae > Liasis > Liasis olivaceus. The sequence goes on from CM061354.1 coordinate 24,409,854, forward strand.
AGATAGACACTGAATCCTGTGACAAGTACTTTAAATTTAATTGTAATTAGAAATTAAGATTAAGGAGTAAGCCATAATTCTTCCAGAAACAATCAGTATGGAGAACTGAAAGAAAACTGCTACCTCATCAGAGAGGCTCATCTTAGAAAATAACTGAAGAGCTAACTTTCACCTTCCATAAAGTCTTAGCTGTGGCTTTTTTTCTCCTAATATTATTGGGCTATGCATGTTTATATATGTGTTGAGTGAAAATTATTTGCAATCAAGGCTGATTTAAGGAGTTGGGGGGTCCAAGGCAACATTAACTTAATCGAGGGTTCCTTTCTTGGGCACACAGCACTACATTAACCATGCAGATAGAGTCCTGTAAAATGAGATGTTAAAACTATCTGTTCAAAACAAAATACCCACAGAACCTAAAAATTAAAGATGCATCTAGAAGAAACATATAGAATACAAAATCTAAGTAATTATATATTTATAAAGTAAAATTCTTCTAAAGGAGGAGACCTTTCCCCTAATAGTGAGAAACTGCTTTTGTTTTTGAATTTCCTTGTTCTCTGTTTGCAAATACTGCTATCAGTTGATCAGTGTTTGAAGTGGAAGCAGCATTACCTCCAATTGTAATTCTTGCCAGGCCAGTCAGTCATTCTTCATTCATTGTGGATCTCAAAATATACTTCAATGTAAGTACAGAATTGCTTACCTCTTTGGACAATACTTCTGACAAAACTAGTTTTTTTCTGTTAATTTGCATCCATCCATATATGATATCTTTGTATTTTGAAGTGTTCTCTTCTCAGGTTTTGGCAGCCATCCTTCCACTTTTGCTTATCTAATGTTCTGAACCCATTCATCAAGAATACTTATGAAACTGAAAATATTGGCATACTCATAGTTGTTGAAACTTTTCTTGTACTGAACCTAGAGTTGCATCATTGTTAAATGATCTGCATTATCTGTACTTTCATCTTTACAATCTTAAGGGAATTGTGTAAAGACAATTTGCCACTTCTTTGAGCATCAATTAACTTTGATGCTCAAATCAACTGCTGATTTTTGTGCTGCTTTTGCTTTTATAAAGCCATCAACTTGTTATATATTTCTATGACAGTTGCCACACTTTTCATAAGTTGAACCCCAATATCCAGTTCCATATCCTCCTGCTATACTAGTTTACTGTATTTGTTTCTTTTAGTATGCTATATCATATTATACCACCCAGCTGCTGCCTCCTTAAATCAAACACATAATTTCTTAGGACTGCACGCATACAGTGTGAGCCCAAGACAAGCTGTGGAATCTTTAAGGAAAACTAGACAACCCATGACCCATTGGCTCATTGTTTCCGAGATATTTCCTTACCTAAACAGAGAAACAAAATGACCAAGGGCAAAAAAGAGTGGGAGTGGGAGTGGGAGTGACTTACAACTCGCGGCTGGCTTCCCCATTGACTTTGCTTGTGGGAAGCTGGCAGGGAGTGTCAGAAATCTTCCTTCCTCCTTCCCCACATATAATATAGGCTTGCACCATTTGCCCTCCCCTCATGACCCTCAGAAGACCCCCAGTGAAGTCTCCTCCTCCTCTTCCTCGGCTAACCCGTGGAACTGCCTGCCACTTTGCTGGGGGGAGGTGGAACAACGGAAGTTGTGGACTGCGAGGAAAACTGCACCCCTGCTCCTCATTCTGGTGTGTCCCCAAGGGCCCCCTCCCTCCAGGGAGAAAGAAGGCTCACCCGTTGACCCCCAGTGTCCCCCAACCAGCAGGCATCCAAGTTGCTCCCTCATCCTTTCCTCAATGCCCACCGCCATTAAGAGATTTCAAATTTCTGCCCCATGTCCATAGCAGCCAATATCCTCTTGCCCATTAAGCCTCGCTGCCAGTCAATTGGGTGCAGGGGACAGAGGGAGGCAGGAAAGAGGTCAGGGACATACCCATGGTGATCATGTGACCTGGGCTGACTGTGGCTGTGCAGCAGTGCTGAAGCGGCCACAAATTTCCCAAATTTCAATCCCATAGGAGTAATGGGTCCTGGATTTTGGACGTATTCTGTAAGTTAGCCCATTTGAGGTATCTTGGTTCAAAAATTGTTGCCTGTGATGCACTGTTTTGCCAGTTGAAGGTTACAGACATGAGAGTTTTAGTAGTACATAGGTGCCTGGTGCAGTGAATTTGCTTGAATTCCCCCTGAAGCACTTTGTTTGCTTCACATCTTAATATGGTAGCTTTGTTTCTCTGTAGATTTATGTACTTTTCTTAGCAATATGTTACATTTGGAGGCTGTGAAATGAAACTTTCTGTAGTACATTTCATGACAGAAGCCTCAACATAAGGGAAATTGTTGCCTTTATCTGAAAGAAGCTTTCGTCAATACTTTCCACAAATTTTGATAGTGCCATCTGCATTATTTATTATAAATAATATTAATAATCAATAACTAGCTGCTTATTTATTGACAGTCAGATTCTTTTGGGGATCTTTCAAGTTCCAAGTGTAAAGACAATGTAGGTATACTTGTAGATGTTGACAAAACAATTATCATTTCAAGGGAATCAGAGGAACAGAAGAAATGTTAGAGGTCAAACATCTTTCTTTTTGTATTTAGTAAGAATTTTAAAAATGTAAACAGAACATTGCCAGAAATCATAATTAATTTACCTCTGCTCAGCATGAATCTGTAATACATTTCATAACACATTTTATCTAACCCACTTAGGTCTGATTCTCAAGAGCACTATTCTGTCTTTTTAAAGAGCTGCCCGAGAAGGGGAAGGTGGTGGATGTGCCACAAAATGGAAATTGTCAAGTGAAGCCACTTTCTATCTTCCCTGGGATAGGAAAAACCATACTTCAAATAAGCCAATTTTAAATTCAGTTTTTAGAGTTGCATTTTCTTCCCTCTTATGTATGCATTTATAAGCATGGATGGTCCTCTTTCAGTAAATCAATTAGCTCCAAGCCACATTGTCTAGGATTTCTGGATCATACAGTCCCAGTGCATCTAGAGTCCTAGATTAGGGAAGGCTGCCTCCTGTCCTTGTGACCCTTTGAATATATATGTCCTGTTTATGGAGACTCTTCCCTGCATATTGATTCTTGTTAAAATGGGGTGAGAAACTCTGACCATGGCTAATTTCAGTCTTTTCTGTGAGCATTTCTCCAGTTATTCATATCATTGCTCATACATAATTGCATCTGTCTGCATTAGTGATTTAACCCTAATGGGTTAACACTAACAATAGCATCATGATTCTATACAAATGGAAATCTGAGTACAGAAACCGCTGCAAGCCCTCTTGAGAAAAACTGCTCATTCCTTCTCTAGAGCTTACTTCTTGTATGTATGTGAGATACTGTAAGTCAGTGTTTCTCAACCTTGGCAACTTTAAAGTTATGTGAACTTCAACTCCCAGAATTCCCCAGTCAGTGTGCTGGCTAGGGAATTCTGAGAGTTGAAGTCCACACATCTTAAAGTTGCCAAGGTTGAGAAACATTGCTGTCAATTATCAGAAAGAAAAGCAAAATGGTCTTGCCCATTGCTTGCTTCAGCCTTACTCCTTATGACACCAACAGATCATTTTTTTCTGATCTCATGCTTTCCAATATTGGGAGTATGCGGTCCAGAAATCCCACCCTTCATGGAGGAAGGCTGTGCCAATTTTTTTTTCTTCAAGAGATCGCAAAGGTACATTGTTAAAAAAAAATATTGAGCACATGTGGATTTCTACAATTAATACAATTAACCTTTTATGCAAAATGTATAAATTCCACACCAGGCAGTTTGTAGTATCCCATGTTTGACATAATTTTAAGCTGATGTTACAAGATATTTACTAAAATGAGTATTTATAAACTGCAGTTTAAGTATATACTTAAGTATATACGAAATTTATCATGGACAATTATAGAAATAGGAAGTTTACTAAACACATGCTATACTGAGTACACTTGTGACAGAATATTTGCAAATTGTGTGTTTTGCAGGACTTGGAAAATAAAAGCTATTATAATCCTGGTAGAAACTTGAAACTGAACAACATTCATTTAAAGTGTTCTAATTAATGGTTTTGGCTGTTTTAATGTCTGTTACCATGTCCCTTTACAATGAAAGTAAATTTTTAGTATTTGTTTTATACCCTAAAATTAATCCCTCACTATAACTGCACATTACATACAGTTGTTGTGAACATTTCTCCTCCCAAAAGACTTAAGACACAGTAGGTTATTTTTCCATGGCTACAGACCTGCACTTGTCTTTCAGGGCAGTGATGTGGTGTAGAGAGCAGCTACCATGAGATGGTTGGGACATCATGCAGGTGGATTCTTTGCTTTTCCAGGTGTGCTTTGTGTGTGACTCTTAGGTAGTTTCTACACTGATCTCACCTGACCAAGTCCAGACTCATTTGAGCATTTGAGATACATGTTTATGTATGTAATTAAAATATATACATGCAATTAATTTGCTTTATACATCTCTATACAAATGCAGGTTAGCCAGCAGATTATACTTTAAGCATGGTTAAATACAAAGATAGCATGAGTGTGTGACACACATACACACAGGGATATGTCTAAACTTATTATTTTAGCTTCTTGATTCATGATATGTGTTGAAGAGCCAGTTTTGTATAGTAGTTAAGATGCTGAACCAGAACCAGGAGACAGTGAGTTCTAGTGCTCCCTTCACCACAGAAGCTGGCTGGGGGACTTTGGCCCAGTCACACTGTCTCAGCCCAACCCACCTCATAGGATTGTTGTTGCAGGAAATATAGGAGGCAGCAGCATTGTGTACACTGGCTGGAGTTCTACAAAAATCAAGGTGGGATATAAATCTAAGAAATAAATAAACTGATCTGAATTAGGTGCACCTCCAAATGTTTTGCACCAGGTCCCAGCGCAACTAATAGCAAGAAAGACTTAAGAATGTGATCCAAAACATCTGGAATGTCCCAGACTATCTGTCCTGGACTCTGCTTATTATGTAACACTGTATGTTTTATAGTGACTAGAGTAGGGAAGGGGAAGATACAGTTATGTCTAAAGCAAAATGGCAGACAGTCCAGTCTGTTTTTTCATATTTTATAAAGCCATCTCAAAACTTGGAAAGTCAGTGACATAACAGAGTACTCTATTAATTTTCATAAAAATAAACTATTTTAATAGATATATACATTATGTTTATATAGCTTTTTCCCACAAAAACAAGTTAACTGGTTACACAGTCAAATCATTACCTTGAGAAATCTTGAGACAAGCACATAATGAAGAGATGCACCTGAGTAAGTCTTTTTACAGATCTTTCTGATTTACAGTACTGTATTTTTAAATATAGCTACATGAAACAACATTCTCTTAAGGATAGCAATGGATTAACAAACTAACCACCTATAACCACAAAGCCAAAATATTTAGACTTATTGTGACGGACAATAAATTATGTCATGTTTGTGCCACAAGATGCAGTCTGCTTATCTTCCCTATCTTGTCCTGTTTTTGCAAGGTAAACAACCCTTCATCCAGGCTTCTTCCCTTGGTCAGCTCTTTCACACCAGAACATACGAGAGAGTGAGCTCTATATGGGTTAGGGAATAATCAGATGGAACCTAGTTTTGAAGATGCATCCTGGTTTTGCAATAAGCTGACAGCAGCAGCTAGAAAGGCAAACCTATCTTCCTTATTTGTGAGCCTTGTTTATTTCTTTGCTTTTGTTGTTTGGCTGCATTACTGCAAGTAGTTTAAGGTAGTATACAAAGAGGATCAAAAACATGTTGCAATTTTTTAAAACTTTCTTAAAGGAGAGCAGGATCAGGACTTTACAGACAATGGGGTAATGCTGTTCCAGGGGTAGGAGTGACAGAGAAGGTATACCTCCAAGGTCCATTAAGATGATATTGTCTTGTTGATGGGAGCTGAAGCATGCTGACTGTGCCAGCTCTTGTAGGACAGGTGACAGGTAGAAACAACTGGAGAAAGGCTGCCCTGTAAATATACAGGCTCTAAGTCATGAAGGGCTTTATAGATAACAATTAGCACCTTGAATGGCATGTAAAATCCAACTGGCAAAGCTTGTGGAATAGAGGCGTCATGTGAGCATATTACTAACTACTTATACTGCTGCATCCTGAACCAGCTGTGGCTTCTAAGTGGTCTTCAAGGGCAGCCTCACGTAGACTGTGTTGAAATAGTTAAAGTGAAAGATGGCTACGGCATGAGAGATTATAGAAGGGTCTTCTGATGCAGGAAAAGTACAATTGGTACACAAAATAAATCTGTGGAAAGGTTTTTCTAGCCACAGCTGCCACTTGCTCATAAAGTGAGTCTAGGACACCAAAACTGCATACCAGTAAACTAGGCAGACCCTGGAAATGGAGGATACCTAAATCCAGAGTCATTCAGTTTTGCTAGTGTTGGACCTAAACCTTTTCTTCCCCATCTAGACTCTGATAACCTTCAGGCACTGATCCAGAAGATGGTTGGCATAGTTTGAGACATACAAGTGGGTATCATTGGCATATTGTTACCCAATCTTATACCATTCAATGATCATGTCCAGCAGCCATTTGTAGATGTTAACTAAGATCAGGGTAAGTGACAGCTGTGAGATATACCACAAAGTGAAGTCCTTGGGTTCAATCTTTCCCTCCTTCCCAGCATCAAATGGAACTGACCCTGGAAAAGGAGAACCATTGCAACACAGTGCCCCACTCCTAACACCCAAAACAGTCTGGAAGGTATTGAAAGCCACTAAGAGATCAAGAAGAACCAAGAAAGTTGCACCATCCTGGTCCTGGAAGAGATCATCCACAGGCAAAATCAATGCTCAGTACTGTATCCAATCCTGAAATCTTTCTGAAAATTATATTTCACTTTACAAAACAATGCTCCTCCATTAAATAGCTAGGACTACAACTGCTATTTGATTATTGCCAGTTGCAGAATAGTTTATATTCATGGATCCTTGCCTATTCTAAGCAAGATTAGATCTGGATTGCATATTTGGTTCAAGAGAGCTTAGCCTTTAGCCATTGCCCTTACATATAAGCAACTCCCTTATAAGTTAGTAAGATATATTTGTGCCTAAATTCTGCCAAATGGATTCACATGATGGCTATAAAACAAGTATATAGCTCTCCTAGTTGCAAGCTTTCTTTGCTTATGTTGTATCCATGAGATTTATTGAAACTGATGGGAAACAGTGATTTAGGAATGTCGTTGTGTTCTGAATGCTCTGCATGTTGGGTTTGGACAATGGTACAAAGCTGCAAATGTTATAATGTACTTAGGAAATCTGACGACTCCTTCAGATTGAGTATGTTGTTCAAATCTTCAGAATGATTGAAATAAAGTTGAATCAGGTGCTTTCAAATCATCTGAGAGTGACTTTAAAAGGTGTAAGAGAGTTAATGAAAATTTTGGCTTTGTAAGACCTTCAAAGACTCTTGCAGTTTTTCAAAGCTGAAAAGAGAAGCTGAATAGTGTGATGAACTGATAGTGACATGACCTTGCTGCTCTTGTCTGTGTTTCCCTCTTCTGATAGAATTGATTAGATAGGTTTGCTTGAAGGGAGACTCAGATTTATCCTGCTCCTCTTTTTTATCTGCTTTTCTTTTGTGATCCTGTTTCCCTAAATTCACAACCATTTATCCTCCTTTTATTAGATCATTCCATTTATCAGACAAATCTATTTTGTAGTATAATCCATTAATCTCTGTATCCAGTTTGTATGCTATTTTTTCAATTCCTTTATGTTCACCTTTATTTCTTTTCATTTTCTCCTTTCCCCTCAAATTAAAATCTTTACTGATTTATAGGCAAAAGCCAAAATAAAACATCTTTTTTCTGCTATTGCCTATCTTTACTATATCTTGTCTTAGCTCAGCCTTCTTTACTGCTTGAACTCTAAAATAATGCGCTTGCTGTTAAACTATTGCATATATATCCAAACTATTTTTATATCATTTTATATCATAGTACATTATATATGTGATAGTGATATATTTCTATTTTTAAAACAATGTTGGACTAGCAACGTTGCCTCAAATATTTATTTTTAATTGAAATAGGATATAATAGTTTAGCTATCTTGAATATTTACAACAGTAGAAAGAAAAATTATAAATCAAATAAATAAAAAATAAATATATAAATAGCTATCTATACATTCTTTGAGAGACAATGGGGATACTACTGTGCTATCATTTTCTTATCTTTGGCTTTAAAGAGGTGTATAAAAATATTTCAAGCATTTATTTGAGTGAAAACTTGATCTATAGATTTTCATCGCATTTTGCCCCCCAAATGAACAAACTGTTGGCATTTTGATGCTTGCCACTCAGAATTTATGACTGAATAGAGGCATGGATTGATGGGTTATATGTCATCAAGTCAGTGTTGACTCTTAGCAACTACTTAGATTTTCTCCATGACAATAGACGCATTGGCATGGAGGCAAATAATGAAACACACGTGATGTTGCAGAACAAACCACATGACTTACATGTTGGGATGCCAAGGATGAAAGACTGGGGTTTGTATAGTGACATAATGCAAGTTTTTTTATCTTTGTGCTGTGGTTAGTACTAGATGCCTGTCTGGTTATTTATTGAATTAAATCTCTAACAGATTCAAATAGAATCTTGTTGCATTTGAATCTTGAATCATAAATTTTAATTAAAACACATGCCATGTTCAGATTTCACTAATAATACTACATATCAGACTTCATAGGTACTCAGTTTCCATAGAGGATACTCCTCAGCAGCACTTGGTATATTACATGACTGCCATTCTTTGTAAAGTTATATGTGGATACTGTATTAATCTGAATGTACCAATGCACACATAATCCAGTCCAGGATTTCAATTTGCATATTTTTGTAATTATAACTGTATATAAGCAGTTTTGTATATAGCTTATTTTTATTGGAGGGAATTGTAGCCTGGCGTATTCTAGAAGGGAAAAAGAAAATCCTTTTCAGTTGAAAGGCAGGCAAAATTTAAAGCAGCCTTTTCACAATTTATTCAAGTTACTCTGGTAACTTAATGTCTGATTCTGCTTCATTGGATCAAAATTAGGAGATAAACCCAAACTCATTTTAACATTTTGCCTTTTTCTTTTTGGTCTATTTTCTTTGATCCAGTGGAGATTTCACATGACATTTAATTAAATGTACAGATGTGTCTGAATGCAAAACCATATAGCCAAGTGTCCTAGAAATTAGGGTTCATTTAGTCATGAGTGCAAAAACATCTCACCTGTCCAGAAGACTTTATAATTCTCAGCATAGGCATTGATGTTAATCACATCTTACACATGGATCCTCCTGTTCCAATGGAAGTCCAAACAAAATCAGCAGGAGTGCAGAAATGACATTTTGGTGTTGATATCTCAATTACAAATATTGGAGAACATTTTACTTTCACTTTAGCAATGACATCCTGAGGCTACACACATGTACCTGGAAGCCTGTAAATGCTTTTGAACAAGGTAAGTATGATTAGAATTGCAGCATAGAACTCCAGCTGAAATTATTGACTTAAAAGGCAGTTCAAGGAATGTCCTTTCTGCCTATTAGATTTCTTTTTGGTTTTCTTTTGCTTTTTACCCGGTTTATTTTTATTTGATTTCTTCTTTTTTTTATCCTCCTTAAACCATGGGCCCCACACCCCTCCATTCAAATTGGGGTTGCTCCTGGGGTCTTTAGGTGGGTAGCGAACAGGCACAGCTGTCTTATTGAATTGGGAAAGCCTTCGCAGCAGCTGTTTAACTATACCTGGATACTTACTAGAAAGGTCCTCTCGTTCATAAGGATCAGCAGTGATATTGAACAGCCACACAGTTTTACCAGCTGTCCACGAAACCCGTTCATTGTGCCAGCGATTAGGGCCAGCATTACTAAAAGACTGAGGAGGGACCCAGTCACCATATCCTGGATTTCCTGTTAGTAGTTTCCAGTGGTTTACACGGATGGCTGACTGAATGGCAGTGTTCCATATTCCAAAGCCAGCTGCCCAAGAACCATTTTGGGCTTTTGTGTATATGGGATCAATATTATGTAAAATATCTATTCTTGGAGACCGCCTGCCTTCACTGATGGTCTCCCACACATCATAGCCATCCAGTTGGGTATCTTCATCAATCTGTCCTTCAGCTAAAGTAATCAGTGTTGGAAACCAGTCCGTTATATGTATAAGCTCCTTGCATATACTTCCCTTGATTTTTAGTAAAGGGCTATGAACAAAGCCAACTGCTCGAACCCCTCCCTCCCAGTAAGTACCCTTGCTTCCTCTGAGAGGCCAGTTGTTTCCACCAGCTGTTGGCTGCCCTCCATTGTCTGAAGAGTAAATTATAACACTGTTGTTATAATAACCATATTGCTTTAATGCATGGGTCACATTGTTGATAGCTTCATCCAAGCATGCCAGCATGGCAGCGTATCTGCGCCGATTTATATTACTGATTGATCTGTAACGTTCATAATACTTGCTGGGGGCCTGAAGTGGCGAATGAACAGCTTGGTATGCAATATATAAGAATATAGGTTTCCTGGGGCTGTGGGAGGCTAAGATTTGTTCCACTCTTTGAGTGTACATCTGAGTAGAATACATTCCATTGTCATGATCCCAAGCAGCATTATCATTTTCATATAAGTCATAGCCACACATTCGGGGGCTGTCACATCTGTAATGGGTATAATAGTCACCACTGCCCAAAAGTGAGCCAAAAAAAGTATCAAACCCGCGCTGAGTTGGCATACATTCTTTGCGATAAAACCCCAAGTGCCATTTGCCAACCATGTGGGTCGAATAACCTGCTTCTTTCAGTTTCTGAGGTAGTGTCACATTGTCCAGAGGCAGGCAGTTTGGCTGAGTGGGCCGTATGACAGAATGCTGAAGACCTGTGTGGATTTGATACCTGAAAGAAAGTTAGAAAATATACCTTAGATAAAGGAGGAAAAATGAAAATGTAGATAGATGTCACAAACAGGACTGGAATGCATAATGGAGCATGGAACCCTATCCATATTTACTTGGAAGCAAGCCCACATATATTTAGTGTGGTTTATTCTCAAGTTAATAAATACTGGGTTCCAGCTCTGAGATTTTAGATACGTTATGTGAAAATTCACTGCTGAAACACTTGTCAAGTAAGATAATGACAGTAAAGAAGGCCTTCTTCCAACAGAAGGCCAAAATACTCCTCCCTTCTATATCTTGTCAGGGCTGTTTGCCAAGTGACAAATAGAGGTGGAGACAAGAGTCTTCTCAGTTGGGCCACACCAATATAATGGTAACCCTAGGGTGGCATGCTTGGCATAGGCACCAGGCAAAGCTAGTCCTCTTTCCCCAGGCATTTGTAAAGTTTTACATTCAATCTGATTTTAAGGGTTCAGACCTCACTGGAATAGTGGCTTGTTTCCTGTGCTACAAACTGTACCTTATTGTATTATTTGCATTTTACTGTTTTATTGTTTTCACTTATTTTTTACTGTTTTTATGTTTTTGTAATCTTTTAAGCAACACTAATCCATTCAGAGCATTTTGGTTACCAGGTAGATTAAAAGAAATAATCCCTGTGACTCCCATAAAAGCCTCAAGTTCACTTATTGGTCTAAGTAACTATTGGGTCTTCTACACAAGAAACTGGTTCTGAGCTTGCTTGCTTGCTTGCTTGCTTCCTTCCTTCCTTTCTCTTATACAGCACTTCAGTTGTATCTGACTCTAAGTGGTTTGAATAAAATGTTTTATTATTTATTTATTATATTTATATATTTATTTTTCATATTTATATAGCCACCCATTTCACACAAGGTGACCCTGGGTGGTGTACAACAATTAAATTATAACTAATTTAGAACATTAAAACCTTGCTTGCTGGTGCAGAAGAAGCTACGATATGGAGGAGATTGGGTATCCCCAAAGGGCAGGATCACCACAGGCAACCTTTCTCAGCATAGATACCACGATCTTTTATGGAGCATCTTGTGAGACCTGGCGAGGCTTCCATAACAGCAAATTAAAAAGCCCATTTTCATCAGCCCAGCTACAAAGCTGTATTCAATTAGAAAAATAAACACTTTTGCATAAGCAAAGAAAACTATTCTAAGACAATCCATTTACATTCTTGCACTCTTTCCGAGACTGTGGGGGATCTCTTGCAGTCTTGCAAGTTGATTGTAACATTGAAAGTAGCACCATCTTCCATAAATGACCCATCTGAAACAGGATAAGTCTTACAGGATACGTGGCCTACAAATGTGGTAAATTAATAAATATTACTGAAGTGTAAGACAAATTTATAGAAAGAAACATGAATAATTGTTGGGACAAGTATGAACTCCAAGGTGTCTCCTTTCTCAAAAAACCAATTCTGCAAAGCCCTGATGCCTTCTTTATTTAGCACGAATGTAACTTCTCATTCATGTTCATGGTATCAATGATGGCAATGGAGCATTCCCTATGTTTTTGTAGGTTTTCTCCTTTTGACTGTTGAGTATAACTAGTTTAATCCAAGATTAATTAAGAAAATTAAGATTATTCATCTCTTAAATTGAGAAGTGTAACCCTATTAATATATAAAAAGGAATAGTAATCATATCCAACCATTTTAAAAAAATCAACATTTGGACAATGCTGTGATTAGATCAATCACAATGATTTAAATGTTATTCAGACTTTTGAGTTCTCTAAACTCTTAATCAGGTATGATGTAACAAAAAGCAGGGGATGGAAAAGAATTAGGAAATCCAAAATTTTTGCCATATACCTGTGGGTATTTTAACCACACATTACAATAATGTGGTATAGTCAACTGTGTCATTTGATACAAAGAAATTCCAATCTGTAATACTTGCATAGTCCCCAAGTATATTCCAAGAAACAGGGAGACTCTTGTAGAGTTGCAAAGAGAGGGAAGGAAGGAAAAGTCCCATTAGTTATTGGATAAAATCCATTATCCTCCATTTCCACCATCTTTCTGCCTGTTTTCAGGACTCTCTCCTTGAGAGTACCAGCTGAGGAAGATAACATCTCAGCCATCTGGCAAATTCTGACTCCAGCTTACAAAAACATATGTCATTATAAATGTATCTTTTTTAAAGTTATATTGATTCTCCCTGACAAAATTTGAGAATTTTACAAAAGCCATACACCCTATTAAGTTTATAGGCCTAGTTTTTAGTAAAACACATTTTTGGATAAGATTACATGATATTGTTGTTATGCTTGCAGTTGGGAAAGTGTAAACATATTTACAGTACAGGAATCATTTTGTCATACAGTGATATATTTAAATGTCAAAATAGCTTATTGAATTCTTACTTTAAAATCATATGGTACCCATATGAATATAAAATGGATTCAATATGACAATTAGCAAGCAGTAAGTCTAAATAAGTAAACATCCATTTGGCTCTGGAAATAAAACAATATTTTAGCCACAGACGTCTTTCCACAAATGTGAAAACATATTAAGAATTACACAATATCATAAAACTTTAAGTCTATTTTTACACCATTTTATCATGATCCATTTAATATTTTTGTTGACTTTTTAAATGTCTCTGTTGTTAAAAAGTTTAAACAACTTATAGATTTTTACAACAGCAATCATAGATATAAAAGGACATTAGATAATTTCTTGCTATTCAGAGATGACATTTTAATCTAAATTTTTAAACATATACATTTTTCAACATATAAAAGGCCTCTCTGGAAGCAATTATACTAACTTATAATGTAATGTTTATTAGATTTGTAGTTCAAGGTAAAATTTCTCACAAAATATATTTCTGAGGTTAGATGTAATTGCAAAATATGCAAATGTTGCTCCCATACCACTCCCAATAATGCCTATAACTTGTACACATATTCTAATATGGATTAAATTGCTAAGTATCTGGTAGCGTTTTTTTTCCCCCCGTCAGGGGATATGTTCTATGTAATACGTAAATGAAAAATATCTTGATGCTATGGGCAGAAGTTGCAAATATTATTAGAAAAAAAAAATGAATGCAAGTATTCAAAGAAGGTAGAGCATGAAGAAGACACCTAAAGATCAAATAGTAAGTTAAGTCCCATTCAATTAAATCAGTCTTGCATAAAGTCAGTGCTGTCTTGCTAATTATTTATTTAATTTTTTGAAGTATTTATTTAGCATTGCCTATATTGAAGACCTTTCCCCTTAACTTGGCTAATTGCTTTACTCTCAATGTTTATGAAAGGAAATAATCATACAGCAATATATTTTAACCTCTAAATGGAATTATCCTTGTTAAGTCAGGGAAATTGATATAGTCATATAAGTCATCATAGACATAGCTCAGACATCACACTAAGACCTCCTTTTCCAGACAAGTAGTTTTGTTACCACAAAGAAAGTTAAAAAAAAAACAAAAACAAATTATATCAGTGGATTACAGAAATAAGGGATTCTTCTAAAATTAAGTACTGAGAGTTTTTATTTCTAATGATTCTATTAATTTCTTAGTTTTTATCTTACATTGCATATATTGTATGTCCTATATTTTATTCTTATTCTATCCCAATTTTGATTCTCTAACCATATATCCCATTTCTATTACCTATTCTATAATTCACTTTTTTCCTGTAGTCTTTTTCTGATAATTCTACTGTCCCTTTCCTGTAGGAACTATTTCCGCCCCTCCATCACAGACACTTGGGTTTTTCTAGCTTGAGTCTCCTAGAGATTCTCTAGGGGAGAGCATTGTTACAACTCAGGGATAAATGTCAGTATCCGGGCCTTTTTAGCTACTGCTTCCTTTTCAAAACCACTACCTTCTTTTGTTATAGGAATAGGACTGCTCCTTCTCTACTGCCCATCTTCTTTGCTACCCACTTGTTTTAACTCTTGTTTAGCCTACACAATCAGATGCCTCTTCTCACACTGCTGCTCCCTCTTTCTCTACAGTGTTGCTCTGGAATTCTGCCATCTTACTCACCAACGTGGATATCTTGAACCACTGAGACTTGTTTCTTCTTGCTGCTAGGAAAAGTATAGCCACTCATGCTGCTCCTAGCTCTTGAATACTGATGCTGCCTCCAGTTCCAATGTTTTGCCTCCAATATTTCTCTCCTTGCATTCTTTTGGGAGTCTTTGATTGACCTCCAGTACTCACAAACAGTTCACATATATGGTCCTCTTTGGAATGCCTTTTCACTTGCTTGCCAAATCTTGACTGTATTTAAATTCTGGGCTGGGAGGCAGATATGGCAACCTGCAAATTTACTTGGGTGGCCAACGATCTTTCTAGATGTGATGATAGAACAGTCTTCATGTATGCATAGGTGGAGAGGTAGGGAACAAAAAAAGTGCACAAAATAAAATCTTTACATACAGAGTGGCCCATACTAATAGAGATACATTGCTTCACTCTGTTGCATTGATATTCCTTCTACCCAAATGGCATGGCAATATGGAGAATTTATTTTATTCTTATTTATTAATCAAATTTATGTGGCTGCCCATCTCACGAAAAGTGACTCTGAGCAGCTTACAATAATCAAATACAAACAGCACATATATAAGACAGTCATTATAAAAATATAAAAATCAGTATTAAAAATTAAATATTATTAAAAACAAAATATTCAAATCCCAGGGAGAGAGAGAGTAAGTATATATCCATCTCAGTAGTGGAGACATCTAGACATGTCTCTGGTTCCCTGGGACCCGCCCAGGTCTTGCACAAGGAAAAACACCGTGTATAAGGTAGAACACTGTCTATCTTTGCCTTCATCATCCTCTGACTCAGTCATGATAATAAATGAAAAAACACAGCCAGAATGAAATATATCTTATCTGTTAAATATAAAGAATTACTATATAACTCATCTACTGTCAGATGAATTCCCAGTTAGTCTAATGAAATTTGTTAAATTCTGTTCTTTAGCTAGTTCTATATATGGTTGAAAATTCAGCATTTAGATGTTTTAGTGTTATAATTTAATTCCTTGTTGATGCTGGGATATGAATAGGGTTTTTTTTTAATCTGTGTTATTCTGAACTTCCATCTTATGTAAACTGGACTATGACCATAAATAAAGATATAAAATAAACAGGGGATTGCAGCTGCAATAATTGATTTTGTGATTCAGAGGCAAATACCATATTCATATCTGCTTAACATACAGTTTGTGGTTGATTTAAGACTAAAATTAAATACACAGATTGAAACAGAATTATTTTGTTTAATAAACTGAATTGAATATTAGAGTGAATACATATTATTTATAAAATAAGCCAGCCAATGATCCAGTCACAAATACAAATAATTGCAGACTGTAAGTACTAAATGTGGAGATAATGTGATTTGTAAAATCAACCTTCAGCAATATAACTATTAGTTATTTTGTTAATTCATTGGTTCTGGCTTATTCATAAAAAAATGTTTTTTTTTTTTAAATTGGGGAGTTTTGCTGATCAGGATAATTATTCCAGCTCCCTCCATCTAATGTAAACTTAGATTTATTTGACATAAGAAGAACACATGGGGTGGCTTACACAATGTATTCAGTGATGATACAAGGCTTAACTGTTTTCAGAACCAGTACTGGAATATTTTTCCTAGATGGATACAGATGCTATTCTTTGTCTTTCACCATGTTTTGTTACTTCTCTGCATATACAATTTTGTTTTAAGAAGAAATGTATACAATAAGTAAAAGGGCTGTTTGTATCTGCCAAACAACATACACAATTTTTTTTTTTTTTTTTACTGTTGGCCATCACTCAAAGCATGTACCCAAATCAGTTAAATGACTTCAAACAGCTATGCATGTACATCTGATTACAGAATTACAGCCTGTATGTACAATTCAGAGAAAATTAATCAAGGAATTACTGCTCTTTTATTTCAGTAAGCCTTGTCTCTTTAGCTATATCTGAATTCTACTCTTAAATCTGCAGACCAGCTTGTGCTTCTTATACCTTATACGGTGCAATATAGTACTTCAAAGTCCAAATAACCTGGGGAGTTAAAAAACAACAAACTTTATCTTTCACTGAATTGCATAAGAAGGAATTGGTGGAGGCAGAGGAAATAAGCGACTGAACTTATACTACTGCAGTTACTTGTTCAAGGAAAAATTAAATAATAAGTTTTTGTGTCCCATCTTCAACAATTCCACATTTGTATGCTACTCACTATATTTTGTGGATATAACAGATAAAAATTTATCCTACAAAAGAAATACAAAATACACATATGCAGATATAAAAGAGGTGATAGAAATTAAACTAAAATAATCCCCAAACCTAATAATAATAAATAAAATTTATATTAGTTTCATTATTAAAATAAATTAGGAAAATATTTAGGCCTTGGAGTTGAATCAGAAGTATATTTAAAATCAATAATTAAAAAATACCTTTAAAATCATGTTTAGTGCCATGAGCATTTAAAGTGGTATTTTAAAAAGAAGTAACTAATACAAGTTCCTTATCACGCTTTCTGATTTTTTTAAAGCTAAGTTGATTAACATGCAGTGCCTATGTGATGAAGAAATGCAGAATCATAATGTGAATTCTAAATTAAAAATGACCGTGGCTGAATGATTGCAATGCATTGTACTATCACATTATTAATAAAGTAAGATTCCATTCTAAGTAAGTACTATATTCATATAATAAATTATTAGTTATTACCTTAGTTTATTCTGAAGGGGTGAATGGGACCCTAAAATTAACAAGGGAACTAAAGAAACAAGAGAACCAGAGAAATCTGCATGCATTTTATCAGCCAAATAAATCCCATGGCTGATAAAATACTTGCAGATTTCCTGATTTTTAGTTAGACCTCATATAGGAAGTCATAGGAATTACCTTGCCACTGATAAGTATTTGGCAAAAAAAAAAAAATTCTATCTGTAGTTGTTGAAAATCTTTAAAATAATCATGACAACGTAATTGATTTAAAGTACTGTATCTATTCCAGACTTTGGCCATACTTTCCAATATAATATCTTACCACCCTTTTTTTAAAAATAGAGTTTTTCTACAAAGTTACATATTCATGAGACTCAAAATTGAAATCCAGTCTACATCCCAATAGGGCCCAAATACATTTAACTGCATATAAGCTAGGGAATAACTTTTCTTATATGTCAACCCAAGTAATTTTCAAGAATATAATGGAGATACATAACTTTCCAATAAAGCCTATAAAGACTGGTATTCAATTAAATTCTCATTGCACATAAATATAGATGATAAAATAAATGCCCAATGATATTTTTGAAATTCTTGTAAATTAAAGTCTCCTTCTTCAAGGGGTAGTCTCTACTTAGCCAATGAAATCCTTGCTGTCTTGGTCTTGCTATATTAAATATGTTCTGTACTTATGATAAAAGCCAATATCTTACACTGATCAATTCATATATCATATCCCAAGTGAAATAAATTAGACTTTTCCCATTTGATCTTATAAACTGTATGTTTTCCAAATTGTTGAATCACCTGCATCACATTAAGCAATGATGTAAAATAGTTATTCCAAAATGCCAAAATATCATCAGCATATGAAAATAAGATACGCAAAATCTGCCATTGGATGGGTGGGTATATATATGTGTCTATGTATGTATGTATACATATATATGTACATGTGTGTGTGTCTGTATGTGTGTGTGTGCGCGCACACACACACACGGCATAAGACCTGGTTATTTGCAGGAACGCCTATCTCCAATGGTATCTGCCTGACCAATTCAATCCAGCAGAGTTGGCATGCTCTGGGTTCCTTTCATTAACAATGCCATTTATCGGGACCCTGGCAGTGCACCTTCTATGTTGCAGCACCTGACCTCTGGAATGATGTTGGGGAGAACTTGGGGTTCTGGATGGCTGCCACCTTGCTGGTGTTTTGAAGGGCATTAAAGACCTGGCTCTTTTTGTAGGACTTTGGTGAGGGTGATTGAAGCCACCTTTTGGGTGGTGTGGGTCCACTGTTGTTGCTGCCTAGTTCTTGCCATTTTTTATTCCTCTTAATTATTGTACTGGGTTTGTTTGTTTTATTGTGAACCACCCAGAGTCATTGGTAATCAGGCAGTGTACAAATTTAAATAACAACAACAACAACAGAGGGCTTAATTCTGGCTGCAGAAGGCCAAACTTTAAGAACAAATGCATACAAAGCTAGAGAAGACAGCAACAGACAGTAAATGCAAAGAAGCTGAAGAAACAGTGGACCCCCTAGGTAGCTGCTGCAAGAAGATCGCACAGACTACAAACAACAGCATGATAAAGTAGCAACAATGGTGCATTGTAATATCTGCAAGAAATACCATTTGCCTGCAAGCAAGAACTGGTGGGACCACAAAACTGACAAAGTGATAGAAAATGAAGAAGCTAAAGTGCTCTGGGACTTTAGAATTCAAACAAACACCTGCCATATAAAACCCCAAACTTAATGATTGTTGAGAAGAAAAGACAAAGAAGTCTGGATAGTGGACATTGCAATACCTGGAGACAGCAGAATAGAAGTGAAAGAACTGGAGAAAATCACAAAATACAAAGACCTGCAAATAGAAAGAGAAACACTGTGGCAAGAGAAAGCAAACATAGTACCAATGGTAATAGGCACCTTGGGTGCAATCCCAAAACATCTGGAGCACCACTTGAACACCATCAGCATTGACAAAACCACCATCAGTCAATTGCAAAAGGCAGTTTTACTTGGAACAGCTTATATCCTGCAACGATACCTTTAACACCATCAAACCACAACATTTGCCTATCCCAGGTCCTTGGGAAGGACTTGATAGGTGGATAAAAATGCCAAATTCAGTCTAAACATCTGGCTGACTTTGCAACCAACAAGAATAATGTAAATCCAGTGATATCACAAGGTTGCCTAACAATTATTTCTAATAGTTCAAGAAACAAGTGAAATAACAACAGAGAAACTGGATAATAACCCTTCTGGTGCCAAGCTGTAATGAAAATGGGCTAGAAATTAAATGATTTGTTATTGTTCTTGCCATTGGTTGTGTAATAATACATCACAATCCATTTAGAATAAGATGGGAAATCATACTTAGTATCAGCCCTTTGAGGTAGGCCAGGTCAGGAGACACTGCAAACACTACTGGAACTCTACTTTAATGTTGTAGGGTATAATAATTGAAACTTGAAACTCTGACTTTCTGCCAGTATCCTTCTGCCCTCTCTTATATCAAAGAGAATAAAGAAATGGTAATCTTGAGTTTCTTTCTCACTCATCCCTCTTTTTCAGGGATATGCTGGTGTTTACTTAACTACTCTTGCATTCCTTCCTCAAAGTTATCACCATACTCCTATACACTTAGTGCTTTAGAAAATTAAACTCTACCATGTCAAAAGCTTTTTCAACATTTAAAGGTATTAATACAGCAGAATCCAATCTATGTTTACTCAATCTAGATAATTGAACTTCAACAGCATAGAAATTCCCCAATGTAACTTAGCTAATATAAATGCATTGTAAGTCTGCTTATAATATGAACTATTTGATGCTGTTAGACTGACTCACTGTCTGGCCACACTGACTCACAATGGCCACATGCAAAGGATGGCTATTGATGGATCCATTTCAAATTGGAGGAAAGTGTCAAGTGGAGTGCCACAGGGCTCCCTCTTGGGCTCTGCATTGTTCAACATTTTGACAATGACTTGGATGAGGAAGATGAGGGGATAGATGTCACAAAACTGGAACAGATGGCTAATACTTCACATGAAAGAGTTAAGGTTCAAAGGTTTCTAGACAGGCTTGACCAGTAAGTTAAAATGAGCAGCTTGGAATTTAGCAAGGCTGTGTAAAGTTTTACATCTGGATCAGAACAATGTAAGACAAGTATAGAATGTGAGAGATCTAACTTAGCAGTAGTACATGTAAAAAGGATCAGAGAGACCTTGTCAACCCCAAATTAAACACAAGCCAGCAGTACAGTGTAGCTACTAAAAAGGCAAATGCTATTTTGGGTGATTAACAGAGCACAGAGCCCATATCATGAGCAGTAACTGTTCTACTTTACCCTGCCCTGGCCAAATCTTATTTGGAGTCCTATGTTTAGTTCTGGGCCCTGCAGTTCAAAAAGGACAGTGACAAATCAGAGCAAGTTCAGGAGCTACCAAATCATAAAACCAAGCTGTATAAGGAACAGTTAATTTGTCGAGCTTACAGTAAAAACTGAAGGGAGATATGACAGCACTCTTCAAACAAACAAACAAACAAATACATACAAGAAGAAGAAATGGACCTCTATTGCCCCAAGGAGTAGGACCAAGACCAATGGGTTAAAACTACAAGGAAGGAGATTCAGCTAGAAATCAGAAGGAACTTCCTAACCATACAAGTTGTCAGCCAGTTGAATTGGCTGCCACATAAAGTGAAAAGTTATCCTTTGCTAGAAGTCTTCAAATAGAGGCTGGATGGTCATTTTTCAGAGATGCTTTAGTGGATCCTGCATGGAACAGGGTGCTGGACTAAAAGGCCTCTAAGATTCCTGCTAACTCTAGGATTCTACAGTGCTAGTTAAACAGTGATCTCCACAGTAAAGTGGAAATGTCAATGTAGGTTTCCTGGACCCAGACTAACATATTTATACCATAATAGCTCCCTATTTTGTATTTCTTTTAAATTACATAACTCTGACACCATGGCTAACAAATTGATTTGTCAAAGAACAGGGAGTAAAGCCAGGTACATAAAGGTTGCCAGGAAAAAGGAGACAGAATTGGCAAAGAAATTAAAATCTGATTTCTACAGAAAGAACAATCCCCTGTTACTGGCCATTCTGTATAGGAGTTTATAAGAGTTGAAATGAAAAATCATATGGAGGGTACCAGAATGCCTACGCTGATGTATACATTATACATCAAATAACATATGTATATCGTCCTTGGGGGTGGTTAGCACCCTGACGATGCTCCCTTGAATTATTTGCCAACTCTCCATCTTTCTTGGAAGTTATTTATTATTAGGACTGTTTTATATTGTATTTTTATGAATTTTATCTCTGCTGTAAACTGCCCAGAGTCATTTCAGTGAGATGGGTGGTGACAAACTTGATAAATAATTAAATAAATAATAAATATTGACAAGCCACTCAACATAACAGTACAGAGCTCTGGCATGCAGTATTGGGCAATCCAGAAATATTTTAAATTGACATTACAGATTGGACTATTCTTCATACCTTTTTCTTTGCATACTTCCATTCATAACATTCATAACATAACATTGTACTGTTTAAGTTAATTAGTCAATGGGACAAGTCTATTGAAGTTTTATTTCATCCTCCCACATCAGATTATTGATCCCTTTCTTTTGACCCAACCTGTGTCTAACCTCAGAATCACTGAGACCGTTGTACTGCTTATTCTGAAATCTGTAACCACCCTTGAATTTTGGTGCTTATTGTTTGAAAAAAGCATTTTTTTTCTTCCCTCTCAAAATTAACCAGTGGTTTGGCTTTCAAAACTTAACCTCTCCTTTCTGAGCACAATATCCACTGGAACCCCCATTTCCTGGGCCACAATGATTATTTCCCTTCTCTTGTACAATTTGATTTGTAACTTTGAACAACAACAAAATTGATTTTTTAAAAATCAGATTTAAGCCTATTATATTATTGGGCTTAACTGGACTTCTATTATTATCATGAGTTCAGTATTTCAGTCAGAAAATTTTAGTTTCTGGTTTGCTTTCTCTTTTATTTACATTAGAGAAGATTATGCACCCCACTAATTTTTATATTAGACCACTGATCACGATTGTCCTACCAGTAAGGGTTTGTTTTTTATTTTATGCTAATTGTTTTAAGTGCATCCTAATTATTTTTCAGATATGACTTTAAAAGAGTTGTTTGTACCCCAGTATCAGAATGATACTGTCAAAAAATGGCACAGGAGGATTTGAAATAATCAACCATCAACAATTTCTAAAACAACTTCAGATTTTCAGGAATAAAAAAGAACATTCAAGTTGTGCACTGTAACACTCATGAATTTTCCAGTGCCCTATTAAATCAGCAGCTCCAGTAACTAAGGGATCTTACAAGGTAAAAATGAAGCTTTGATCAAAGTATTCACTATTCACTTCTGTGCTTTCTGATATATATAACATTTACTAAATAGGTATTGTCTTAACCCTTATGAGAATGGTGAAGCCCATTGTTGTGTGAATATACTAGAGTCCCATGAAACTTTGAATAACAGCCTGTTCTTTGTCCTATAATAGTGAGGATGTAAATGGTAACAACAGTGCAACAAACTGGCAATGCATTTGTATAGGTTTTTTTTTTTTTTTTTTTGCAATTAAGTTTGTTTACTTGTTCAAAAAGGAAACTGATTGCATAATCAAATCTCTTAATTCTGTTTAAATCTATACTATGGAACACAGGCATCTATAGGAACACTAGAAAAGCAAGCTGGATGGAATTTGATGCTTACTTGTCATGCTAAGACTCATTTCCTGTAGAATGAGAACTTTAAATAAAAGCAGATCTTCCTCTCTATCCAACACAAGCAATGCAATCTGAGAAATAATATGCTTACTTATGAGCTACTTGTAGAAATACCACAGTCAAAAAAGCCTTATAAAAAGAAGGCTGGAATCTCTACAACTTTTTTTTTTAAACTTCCATAGTTTTTAATTATTCATATGCATAGATATACAAAATATATCTTTAACAAAAACAGTCCCACACAATTATCTTATTCACTGAAAAACATGAAGACCCATGTTCTTAAAGATAAAAGCAGCGGGGGGGGGGGCGTGCCCACATTTTCTGAATGTATTTAATAGTCCAAATTTGCAAAAAGTTGCAGGAATATTGATTTGAATCTACTGTCTTGCTTTGAAAAGTCATGTATGTTGTTCTTGTTTCTTTCCTCTAAGACTATCCTGCAGCCCACACATATAATCTTATTTTTAAGTTATACCATTTACATAGGAGGACTTATTTGTCAAAAGGAAATATTTAAAAAGATTAAAGGAATTCTAGTAGCAGTCTTGAGAGGACTGCTGTAATATATTCTTGACCATCCCTCGAATTTCAGATCTGTATTTTATCAAATCTCCCTATGAAGAAACCAGTACTCCTGCCTATTAACATCATTCTTTTATAAATCTAGCTAGAGTCTTTTCTGATGAGTTCATATGCAGTGGTTTGAGTTCTTGGAGTATACAAATGTTTTAGAGAGTAAAGCATCATGAGATTCAGTGGGCTAATGGAAGCAACAGTAATTTAAGGACTGTACTTAAATTACAGGTTTCATTTGCCTCCCAGACATAAACAAAACTTTACATGATCTGTTTTTTTATACAGAATTTGGCTCTATTATTGCCACTATTAAATAGAACAACTAGATGTGTTCAGGAACCCCACAAACATGGACTGGACAGTGATAATGCCCTTCCACTGATGATTTCCATCAGCTGATATTAAAGTTATGTTGCCTGAGACTCAGGAGGCAGTGATAAACCATCATATTTAAAAATAGCACCCACTGATAATTATACCCTCCATGGATTTGCCTAGTTTAAATTGTAGCCATCAAGTTCAAAGGCAGCAAATCCCAAAGTTTAACTATGCCCCCAAATTTCCCCACATTTACTTTTCAATGACTGACCCTCTATTCTAACACTCTAAAAGAGGGACAAAAACTATTTGCCCATATTTTTCATCCCAGGCACGACATGCGTACACCTTTATTGTGTCTCCCTTAACTTACCTGTACTTTAAACTAGAGACCACCCCAAATAGTGTAGCTTTTTCTCAGGGCATCTGTTCTAATGCCCTAATCATTCTGGCTGCTCTTTTCATTACCTGTTCTGTATCTCCTAGACACAAATCAGACAGGAATACACTTCAGAGATGGTGTCTAATCTTGGGAATTTACTCTAATTTGCTAGAGCACCAGCTATTCCACCAGCTATTCTAAGATTTCATTAAAATGCTTATTTTATGCTTCCTATTGCTGAAGTATAGCATGGAACTACTTTGCATATTTTTAATCTTTATTTTAAGACATATTTTATATCATTAGCTGTTAGGGGGTTAGTTTTAAAATCCTTTAGACATTTAAAATAATAACTGTTTCAGGAGATATTCCAGATGAAAAAATATTATTTGTGACAATTTCATAACATGGATAGGATAAAGGTAATTATATGTACATATGAATGTTCTGTTGAAATCTCCCTTGGGTAGCTTAATTAAAATGTTTAAACTGCTCAGTGCTCCTCCAGGAGAAACAACAGTATAACAACAACATTAAAGTTTTAAAAGCTGGAAGAGTGTATTCTACAAATTGCTTAAGAGTCTGTTTTAATGTCTACCCATTACACATAAAATTCCACAACATGGTGCCCTCCAGCGAATGGCTGAGCTAGATTTCAATTATGGGAGCTGTAGGCCAGAGTTGTCCAAACTAGGCCACTTTAAGATGAGTGGACTTCAACTCCCAGAACTCCCCAGCCAGCATGGCTGGCTGGGGAATTCTGGGGATTGAAGTCCACTCATCTTAAAGGGGCCAAGTTTGGATAACACTGCTGTAGGCAATGTATCTGGATAGTAACACATTGGGGAAAGTTGCCGTAGCAAATGCCAATTAAACTTTATATAATGTAGCAGGGATTTGGAAAGCTACTGTCAATAGACAGCTGATCCTGGGGCAATCAGTTGTGTGATTTAGCATGAAACAACCTTTTCTAAGACCACCTATACAACATCTTCCAACAAAATGGATATCCACGGAATTTTATCAAAAAGTGCCTGACCATTCAACCTACTACAACACAACCTACACAAGCTATGAAAAGGATCACACTGCCATACATCAGAAACGTCTCAGAAACCACCGACTATTACAACCATATGGCATCTCTGTAGCACACAAACCAGCAAAATCACTCCAAAATACCCTAAGTAAGCCAAAAGACCCAGTAGCCCAAGAAGAAAAAGCAGGAGTCATCTACAACATACAGTGTAAGGACTGTAACAAACACTATGTAGGACAGACAGGCAGAAGACTAGCAGAGTGCATCCACGAGCACCAACTAGCAGTCAGAAGACATGATGAAAATTCCTTAATCTCACAACACATGGATAGACTCAACCATAGTTTTAACTGGGAAACCGTCAGCATTTTAGACCAAGCTAAATCCAAATATGCGAGAGAATTCTTGGAAGCCTGGTATTCAGACAAGGCAGCAATTAACAGACACATAGAGATAAACAGCATCTACATACTATTCAAAAGAGACAAAAGACCAGCAGATCACCTCACCAGCAATCAATCACCAGCAATCATCACCCAGATAAGCAAAGGTACCAGGCACACAATCAAGCAGCACACATATGCTAATCAAAGAACTACCAGAGGAGCAAAACAAAACCTCCACCCCCACCAGCACTGGCAATAAATAGAGAGCAAACCCCATCCCATTTTAGCACTGAAGATGTTACCTAGCCGGGTAATGAAATGTTTGCAGGAAAAGAACCAAGCTCAGAGAACCCCAAGGACTCCACACCACCTTTCCTATTGGTCACTAATTAGCTATCATTCATATCAGCTCTGTATTCTATTCTATAACCAATCACACTGTTAGAAATATTTGCAATATGTGTTGATGAGAAACTGTTCAAGCTAGATGGAGAAACTTCGATTCTATATCCTCCTGTCAAATGTAGCATTAAGCTGGAACGTTTTCTTTGCAGTGAATCGCCACTTCCTGAACATGTACTGAAAGGTTTATTATTCTGCCTGAAACTTTCCTGTGTAACAAGAAAGGGTGTGTTTCTTATCTCTTATTTCCTAACTTGTTCTGCATCACTGAGTACCTTAACTTGTTCTAACAGTTCTGACTTCCTGGCTCCTGATCTGTATCTGAAGTTTTGTACATCTTATAAAAATATGTTTTTGTTTATTTATACACACACACACACACACACACACACACACAAACAACCAATCAAATTTGTAATAGCAACAAAATATTTTTAAAAACAATAAAAGTAAATTAAGTATTTATTTTCATAAATAAAATAATTGTTAACTGGTATCTCCATGATAAAAACTTAAAAAGCCATCAAAAGACTTCTGGGAAACTGTTCATTCTTAGTAACGCTCTCAGGCCATCTAACCGAATGCTGTCAAACATGACTGATTGCAAGTCTCCAGGGTTTTAGGGAGGACTTTTTCCTGGAGTTGCTGGGGAACATTCCAAAGATCTTCTCCATGGAAGAAGAACTGTAAAGACAAGATAAGGCCTTATTTCCAAGGGGTGTCTCCTGCCTATTGTTGATGAAACAAACTAAGTATCTTCTAACTGGATTTGGATACAGTTAATGCTGGCAAGAGATTATGAGAGTTGCAATGTAAGAGAACTAGAGAGTACAAGACTGGAAACGGGCAGGTTCATTTATGAAACAGTGACAGAATGAGCTACTTAGGTCAATGTACTCTTGAAATATTTGTGGGGCTTTGTGTGATTTTGCAAATACATTTCCTGTGTAAGCATTCATTCTAAGCTAGGAGAGCATTATCACAAAATAATAAAGGTGTATGGACAAGATTATAATTTACCCCCAATTCTTTTTTATTTTCAGATACAATAAAAGAAGATGCTTTTCCATTGTGTTATTGCAAATACAGATGTCCCAAACTAGATATATGCCAGAAATTACTTTACAATCTTCAAAGGAGATTAGCTTTGTTTCCAAGAACAAGTTCAACATTAATTTTAAAAAGTATCATATATGCTTATGTTTGTGAGAGAGATAAAAGAGTAAACTAACTTTTTAGCAATACTTATTTCTTTTTTGAATATATAATTATAGCAACAAGGATCAAAATAATTCAGCTGTAATGTATCATGACATTAAAGTCTAACTAGTTAATCCACCTGGCTCAGTTTTGTGTGCATTTATATCACCTGAACTGACTGATACACTCCTTCAAATTATATTGGGAGGCATTTCTTGAGGGGATAGAATAAACTGATCACATTATTTGGAAAGTCCTGTCACATTTCTTTCCTTCTTTTTTTTTTGCTTTGAGTTGCAATTGTTTTGGAAACTACATTTTCTACTTTAGCAGTTGAAAGATAGATAAATGGTTTTTGGCTTTAATATCAGACCTTCAGATCAATCTTAGAACAGTGACAATTTGTGCAAATGCAATTATAATTCCTTCTATTCTCTCAGACTAGCTGGCATTGTATGTTATTATGGCACCTTGCAGCTAACACCTTAGCCAGTGGATCACTTGGCAGACATTTTACCACGCCAAGCCAAGTCTTTCCAGTTGAAAACTCAGTTCAGTTTCCCTCCACTCCCAGCTTTGCATTTTAGAAGGAGAGAAAAGCAAGTGCCTTCAGTAAGCAACAGTTGGCTATCCCTAGACAACAAAGAACAATAGTAATGTTAAAGATGTAAGCTGACCTACTTTAACTTAATTCAATGACATTATAGTTAGCCTTCAATTAAATGTTCTTCCCTTATTTTTTTCCAGATGTCGTTAAACAAAACTTACTTTTCTTTTTATTTTTTTTTCCAGGCAGAATATTTGTACTTAGCTCTGTCCAGCTGTCTATATCTTCTAGACACTCTATAACTTTATATAAGACAGAATGTAAGTTCTCATAAAATTAATTCAAAAATGATGGTGCAGACACTGCAGGGGTCACTGTATAGCTGATATGAAATAAAACTTCGTATTTTATATAGACATGCCAGCCTTCTGGTAAGTCATGTAAGCTTTCACTTTCCCCATTATTAACAGCGCATAAATATTCTGTGAATTGCATTTCTTTAATACCAAGAATGACTCTAGGCTTCCTAGTTCCTGGGTTGCATCATCTGTGTTATTATAGACTCATTATATTCCCTAGAGTCTTCAAAGAGCAATCCCATAAAAAGGAAGAGACAGAAAAACAAAGCTCATGCTGCAGAACTACAAACTCCACACTTAGCATTAGTAAGAAAAAGCTGCATTAAAACAGATTGGCACTGTTAACAAAGACTGATGGTTGAGATAAACCAATTCTGATACCACTAGAGAATATGCAGTATCATGTTGGCAGAACAGTTTTAGAGCCAGCTGCCAAAGCAAATCAAATTATCTCTCACGCTCATCCAATATGAATGATGTACCTGGATAGACAAACAAGAGAAAACTGGAATTCTAGGCACTTTGTTCCACATAGTTCTAGACAACCAAGGCAGGGAGAAAGATAAGAAAGAAAGTCAGATAAATAAGGTTACCAAGGAACTGACAAAGATGGAGCTAGCAAACAGGAACTAATATAAAGCCCTAAGCCATTAGCTCTACTATCCAAGATATTACAAACTAGAGCCTCCTGTAGTGCCAAATCTCTTGGGACTTTGAACCCTTTAGGTTATTAAACTGGTTGACAGGTTTTAGAAGTAAAAAAATGAAACTATAATTAGTAATCAATACAATATATGAAATAATATTTGAGGCCAATCGTATTCAGGGCAATCAAATAATAAGCAGATAATCTATGATGATTTTAGCACATTCATTTCAATGACAGATGAACTAGTTCAGAGAGTAGGAGTGACAGAATCAACTAACCAGTATTTCAGAGAGAGTGGCAGGGGAAATGCTGTGGGGAGCATCTTAAAAGTGATTCCTTTTATGAAATGTTCAGTTATAGGAAGAGAAGACAGAAAGACAAAACAACAAGAAGTCAAGAATTGTTATAGCTTACTTGACATAGCAAAGTGGGAGAATTTTCCAAGATATAGTATTCTCAAACACACGCACACCCACACAATATGCTAAGAGAGAGCAGCTTTTGCACAGGAACCACTTTGTTTGGGAATGGAGAACAAAATAGAATATTTCTGAAATAAAGAGAGGGTGGGAGGGAGAAGCAGATGGAAAAAGAATCACCTTTGCAGCTCTGGGCATTTTGTACGCACAGTCCTGTTTTTTTTTTTAAAAAAAGCATTTGATTAGTGTTATTATTGCTTAAACATTGTAGTGAAGTATGAGATCAAAAATAGAGATGCAAGAAGATATAGTGTAATAAAAAGTACATTGTAAAAAGAAGTATTCAATAATGCATTATTCTTCTTCCTTTTATTTTTCCCCCAACCACTAGCTACTACTTAGATATTTATACTTTGCTTTAAACTTTTATAGTTGTTGTTTATATATTTTTTCAGTTGTTTATTAATCTCTTTATTTCTTATCTTCAAAAGCCATATTCTATGTGCCTTAGCTTGCCTTGGTCTATAATATGTTGTCTATAAAAGAGCCATTCCTACCTGAATTTGGTTAGACTTCTGTTGTAAATATATATTGTCAATTTCTCCATTGCCACATAATCTCCAATTTGGGTCTCACTTTAATATCATTGGCAAGGTTTATGTTTTCCAATATTGTGCCAAACTGATTCTTTCTGCTGTCAGCATTTATTTGAATAAATTGTGATACTTTTCATTTGTATCTCTGGAATAATTCTTAATAAAAATATTTGTGATTTCAATTCAAACTTTATTTTCAAAATAACCTGAATATTTTGATGTATTCCTTTTCAGTACTTTTGAATTGCCAGAATTATTACTATGAGGTTAATGAATCTATACTTCCCCTAATATCAATATGAATTCTTGGAAAAATGGGGTCTTTTGAGGTATCATCGCTATGGCTATATCACTGCATAAAGCCATTCAGCACTATGGTTGAAAAATAAGCAGAAAAGGTGAGAATATATGAAGCCTACAGCATCATATATTCAAAAAGAAGAGATCATGTAGGTAGATGCAAGATATAGATATAGACATAGACATAGACATCTGTCACTCTCTGGTCCCCAAAGCAATACAGTAGGTCATATAAAAGAAATATATACAAACTAGACAACCTGTGATTGGGTTATCCTTTCAGAGATATTTCCTTACCTAAACAGAGAAACAGAATGACCACGAGTGGGCAAAAAAGGAAGTGGGAGTGGGAGTAACTTCTGATTTCCTGCTGGCTTCCCCACTGACTTTGCTTGTGGGAAGCTGCCAGGGAGTGTCAGAAATCATCCCTCCTCCTCCTTGGCTGACCTGCAGAAGTGCCTGCCACTTTGCTGGTGGGAGGGGAACAAAGGGAGCTGCAGACCACGAGGAAAATTGCACTCCCCATCCTGGCACGGCCCTGAGGTCCCTCCCTCCAAGGCGGAAGAGGGCTCACCCGTTGACCGTCAGTGCCCCCCAGCCAGCCCTACCTCGCCAGCAGGTATCTGAGTGGCTCCATCGTCCTTCCTTCACCACCAACTGCCATTAAGAGATTTCAGATTTTGGCCTTGATTCCAAAGCAGCCAGTCACCTGTCAGGCCTTGACACCAGCCATTTGGCCTCAGGGGCCAGAGGGAGGCAGGGAAGAGGGTAGGATATGCCCCTCCCATCTTCCCATGTACCACGCAACCTACAGGTTTCTGGGAAGTGTAGTTGGAAGGTGCAGTGGTGCTGAAGTGGCCACAACTTTGCCAAATTTCAATCCCATG
Organism: Liasis olivaceus; assembly: GCA_030867105.1. Taxonomy (NCBI): domain Eukaryota; kingdom Metazoa; phylum Chordata; class Lepidosauria; order Squamata; family Pythonidae; genus Liasis; species Liasis olivaceus. The sequence continues at coordinate 24,441,380 of CM061354.1, forward strand.
GGAGTAATGGGTCCCAGATTTTGGATGCATTCTTTAAGTTAGCCCATTTGTGGTAGATTGATTCAAAACTTGTTGCCCTATGATGCATGGTTTTGCCCAATTCAAGGTTACAAACAGACAAACACTGAGAGTTTTAGTAGTATATAGATCATTATTTGCAGCATAATAAAGGCTATACCCATACACACACAAGGGGCTAAGTGCAGGCAAGCCTAGAGAATTAGTAATTCGGAAAAGGTGCACAAATTATTTGATGGATCATGGAGCTAACATACATTGGCCTCGGCTGGTAAGGATGATTGTTTTAATTTAGGGCCAGGGTGACCAATCTGCAGCATATGCCCCCCAACACCCTAAGATCATGCTGCTGAAATTTAGAGAAAAAAATACTGAATTTTTGTAGCACATTTTCAGATTGATTTCAGGCTATATCTTGGCACTGGGTAGGGACAGAAAGGTAGAGATAGGATCTTATCTTTAAATCCTAAATTAATGCATCTCAGTGGTCATATAATGGTTCAGCTCATACCTTGAATGAATAGCTCTATGAATCACTGTCCAACTGTACAAGGCACAAAATTCACTAGCAAGGAGTTCAGGCTAAGAGGCTCTGGAATGTAAACTGGAAGTATACAGAAGAGTCAGATTAGAGTTAGGGTGGGCTTTGTTGTTTTGTTGTTTTGCCTTCAAATCAGTGTTGACTCCTGACAACTGCCTGGACAATTCCCTACAGTTTTCTTGGCAAGGTTTTTTTGTAAGTGGTTTGTCATTGCTTCCTTCCCAGGGCTGAGAGAGAATGACTGGCTGAAGGCCTCCCAGCTGGCTTTGTGCCTAAGGCAGGACTAGAACTCATGATCTCCTGGTTTCTAGCCTGGTGCCATCACCACTAGTGATCTTAAAACTCTACTGAAATAGTTTCAATATAACTGCATATAACTTATTCCATTTGCAGTACAGGTAGTCCTTGACTTACAACAACAACTGAGACTGGAATTTCTGTTGCTAAGTAATGTTGTCATAAAGCTAGATGTCACATTGCTTAGCCACAGCAACCCTGGCAATCCCCCTTGCTGTCATTAAGTGAATTTCACCGGTTGTTACCTGAGGACCCAGCCCAATCCAAGCCATTCTGGGCTCAGTCCCTCCTAGCCCTGAGCCTCAGTAAGGTAAGGGACTGCCTCCAACTCCCCCCACCTGCCTATCTCCCCACCAACTCTGCCCTTCTGGCCACCTTGCACCCTGCCTTGAGGGGCAGCAAGCAGCCCCAGAACTGCGTGGCTCTGTGGCTACTTGCCACGCCCCAGGAAGCCACAGCTGCCGCAGCCCAGTCCCAGCCACAGTCACCCTTGCCACCCTGTACTCCGAGACCCCTGCCACCCTGCGCTCCACTGTCCCAGTTCACCTTGCTGTGTTCTTGGTCCCGCTGCTAATGAGGCATGCCGGCCTGGCCTTCGCACCAAGAATCCCTTTACACAAAGCCAGCAAAAGCAAGCCTTTTAGCAAGCAGTTTCAATGTGAACTATTCCTTCCTGAGCCAACCCCCAGCCCTTTCCCATTGGGTGAAACCACTTCCTGCCTTCCTCACTGCCTGGCAGTGGCAAAGTAAAATCTAATGAACTAAAGTACTATATTTCAAATACAATGTATCCCAAAAGCAAAGTACCTCTGTCTTATAATCCAACACACATCTGGTTCTCTTCTATACAATACAGTTTCCTTCATATAGTGGAAAGTTCACAAGTATAGGAAGAAAGGAGTTCAATAGTAAGCTTAAATGGTTCTGGTGCCATAAAACTGACATGTCCCACCCTGTTTAATGGAACATTGCTTATGTCTAACAAGCCGAGTCCAACAAAACTACTTATTATACAGACAGATTTGAATCTAGGATACACTACCTATGAATCAAGTTTCTGCTTTCTGAAGAACAGCTCATTGTCATCTCATATTGGGTTCAAAGCAAAGGTTCCTGCGTCACAATGCGGTGGCAAAGACAAACTTGCAGTAACCAAAAAACTAAATCCCGAAGCTTGTAGTAAGTCAGCCGAGCATGGACTGATTTGAAGACGAGGTGAACTCAATTAGGTAACATCATTCAGAGCTTCATAAGAGCAATTAATTTTATATTTCCCACTCTCAGTATTCATTTGATTAGATATAGCTGAGCATTTTCCAAACATTTTGCAGTAATTGCCTTTCTGAGGATTATTAATGATAATAATAGGCTCTTTTAGCCTTTCAAATCATTGTACAATAGTAACGGGTGAAAGAGAAAAATTAAAAAAAAAAAAAAGTATATGAGGCATGCATAGGTAATAAATAAACTCCAAAGACTCCCAAACAGAAATGGTTACATGTGATATATTAGCTGTTTTTCAATGATCTTTATATTTTAGTTCATTCATTACATTTATGTCGTCCCCCCAACCTTCAAGGAACATACATTGGTATTAACTAGTTTTATATATTTTTGGCTTTAGAAAAGTTGCTGTATTATGTATCTTCAGATTCTGATTGTAGGTGAGCAAATTTCCAGTAAAATGGAGGAACATGTTCTGTCAGCTAAACTCCTTGGAACTACCATCAAAAGAAATAGAACTTTTACCTGATGGCCTTGACAGAGCCATTGTTAAAAATATACTAGGATATTAAATCACAGTAAAATCTCTTGATACCAATCTGACAGTCATCTCTCCTCTGTACCTTAGACTCAGATGAAACTAATCCTAGTCAAGTTCTATCTCCAAATTGGTTCCCACCCTGTCTTGCATTAATAACTATATGCCACCATTCCATCAACATTAATCGGTCCACTGTGAATTATGGAGTAGTTCTTTTGCATAATATTTTTTTCAGATTTGCATAATATTTGTTTCACTCACAGTCTGAAAAGGTAATATGTGAATCACCCTTCAGCTAGAGTTTGTACAATATTTTCAGTGTCAAAATGGTTGAACTAGCCTTCTACATCCTGCCTTTATATCCAGCACTTCATTGCTTTTTCTTTGCTGCATTATCCAAATGGATAAAACTTACAGTATATCTTTCTTCTGGAATGTTTCTTTTAGCTAGCACAATGAGCAGAGATAACAAATAGTGAAAGATGTCCCAAATAACTTTTAGACATGAATCATATTTGTACTGACTAGAAAAAGTTCCATGGGAGACAAAACAGACCTTTGAACCTAAAGATTCTTGAGATAATCCCAACAATCAGATGTCCCAAATATTAGTAACTTTTAGTCATGAGTCATATTTGTACTGACTAGAAAAAGTTGCATGGGAGACAAAACAGACCTTTGAACCTAAAGATTGTTAAGACCACAAAACAGGGAGTAGCAGCAGTAAAGGGTCTAGTCAATATCCTGGGGGTTCTCATAATGAAAGAAAATTTTCAGAAAAAAAAAAAGAGAAAATTGCTAAGATACAAAAGCTATTTTCAGTTATTCAGTGGTCAGGAATGGAGCTGAAACCAAAATGACAAAATGCTAGAGGACAGATTAAACTGAAGGGTTCTAAATTTAAGAGGAAGACATATAATGAAAAAGCATTTTGATTTGAAATAGATTAGGACCCCTTATGTTCAGCTACTGAAGAACTAATGAACTTTTTCAAGTATTCCATTCATGGTTATACTGTAAGAAACTCATGTACAAAGAAATGAGAGGAATTGGAAGGATCCATTGTACCATTACAAGTATGACTGACACTTCTTATGAACTGAAAAATAGGTGAAAGCTCTAATATATTGCATGTTGTTACAAGCTTCCAAAAAACCTGAATGTCCATTATTCAGTTTTAAAAAGGGTACTGATGAAACTTTCTTACTGTTAGCCATCAGAAGCATCCTTACAAAAGGGGACTATGTTGTAGCTATTTTAGAACATAAAGTAAAAGTGAACACATATTTACACTAAATAATTGTCTTTTGACATAATTTATATAGTTCCAGTTCATAAAATGAACATTCTTGAGGAAGAAAATCATAATTCTGCCAAGCAATATTAGCATGAATATTTAGCTTCCAAATAATATCCAAGATTATACAGCATTAAAATTATATTGTCTAAGACCCACTTTACTCTCTTTATATAACTGATAACTTGATAAATAAATAATATTATATTTATAACCCTACTTTTAGCAGCAAAAGTGGAGTAAGCTACAACAATAGACATTTTGCTAAATTAATTGGAATGGATTAAGACTTAGAGAGAAGTAATATGCTCATAATTAGGTTGCTGAAGTTAACATTAGTTAAATAGACTTAACATACCCAATCAAATATGAAATGTGGTAGATGACTCTGGGCTAGTCTCTAGCTCATAAAGAGACTGTGAGAATAAAATTGCAGGGAGTGGAGGGATGTATGGCTATGTATATTGTATTGTGAACCTAAAGGAAATGTAAGATATGAATGTAATTAATAAAAGTAATAAACATAATAGAGGTGCATCCACTGATTTCAGTGGCATGCCTATGTCCAGTTCTGTTTGATTTAGAACTATTTAAATAAAAGTGGTGTTCCATTTATTTATTTATTAAATTTGTATGCCACCCACCTCCCTCAGGGGGGGACTCTGGGCAGCTCGCAGTTAGAATTTTTTTTCATTTTTAATTACTTTTTGGTATTATTTCTCCCCACCCCTGCTTATTGCTGATGCATACCGGATAACTGAGAAAGCCAAAGAATACCAAAAAGAACTCAATATGTGTTTCATTGATTATAGAAAGGCCTTTGATTGTGTCGATCGTGTGAAGCTCTGGTATGTCCTTAGAAAAATGGGAATCCCAAAACATCTCATTGTCCTCATTTGAAACCTTTGCACAGGTCAGGAAGCCACAGTACAGACAGAACATTTCAGGCTGGCAAAGGAGTGAGACAAGGCTGTATACTTCCCCCCTATTTATTTAACCTACAGAATGTGCAGAATATATATTGAGGGAAGATGGATTGGAAGAAGATGAGTATGGTTTTTAAACTGAGGGAAGAAACATCAGTAAACTCTGCTGTGGTCATGACACTATTCTGATAGCTGAAAATACAAATATTCTGCAAGCTGTAGTAATTAAAGTCAAGGAGCACATTGAAAAAAATGGAACTAAGATTAAATATAAAGAAGATCAAACTAATGACAATAGGTAAAACAACCAGCCTCATATCTGACAATGAAGATACTGAAGTGGGGGATAACTACTGCCTTTTAGGATCAACCAGCAACAGTAAAGGAAGCAGCAGTCAAAAAATACACCACAGACTAGCACTTGAGAGTCCAGGAAAAGATATTCAGATGATGGGATGTGTTTATATCTACAAATATCAGAATCATGCAGGCAGCGGTTTTCCTGTCATACTGTATGGAAGCAAAAGTTGGACTTTGAAGAAGCAGGATAAAAAGAGCACTGACGTTTTTGAAATTTGGTGTTGGAGAAGACTCCTGACAATGCCATGGATAGTCAAAAAAACCACAAACAGATCCTCAAACAAGTCAACCCAGAGTTCTCACTTGAAGCACAAATGGCCAGACTCAAAATTATTCTTTGGATACATTATGAAAAGACCTGTCTCCTTAGGGAAGTCTATAATGCTGGGAAAAGGGAAGGAAAAATAGGAAGAGGACAACCAGCAGCAATGTAGATGGACTCAATTTACAGCAGTGACAGATGCACTATTGCAAGACCTGAAGGTAAGATTGGAACAGATGCTCCTGGATAAAATCTATCTCTGTGGTCAGGAAGAGTTGACACTGACTTGATGGCACATAACCAATCAACCAATCAACCAACCAACCCACCCACCTTTAAAACTGCCTCCAATAATTTGCCACAAATTTAACTTTGTTTATGGTTAAAATAAGGAGTGTTCTTGGTTTTGTCCCATTACTTCTTATTTTGTATTGATTTATGGTGATATGCATCTATTATTTTATTTCCCATTAACTTGTTTTGACTAAATTCTGGATTTTTTGTTTGCTTTGGATATAACTGTTATGAATATTTGCTGACATTTCTAGAACCGCTTACATCTTGCTCTCACATGAGCCACTAAATAGCATAATTGTAATACAGAGCTCCCTTATAAGAACCATCCATTTGTCTCAATTTTTTTCTTACTCTCTTATCCAATTACTGTAACAGCATTTATCCTTTTAGATAATTATTGTTAAATATTCTTTGTATCCTTAAATGGCTTTGTCAAAAATTATTATACATCTAAATATGTCACTGCTATTAAATCTACATCATTTATATAGATCCTTCACCTCCTTCCTCCAGGGCCGGTCTGAATCAGTGTTGATAGGGAGTGAGAAGTCCAGTCTGCGGCCCCTCCTTTGTGGGGTGCTACAGGGTTTGGTACTTTCCCCACTCCTTTTTAACATCTACATGAAAACACTGGGTGAGATAATCTGCCACCATGGAATGAGGTATCATCAATATGCAGATGATACCCAGTTATACATCTCCATCCCAGGTGATTTGAGTGGTGCTGTGACTACCCTTTTGCACTGGCTGGAGGCTGTGGGGTCTGAATGGGAAACAGCAGGCTTCAGCTGAACCCTGGTAAGATGGAGTAGCTGTGGATTGGAGGCTTCTCTGTATCCGAGAACTTACCATCTTTGGTTTTGGACAGGGTTGCACTGCCCCAAACAGATCCAGTGCATAATCTGGGGGTCCTCCTGGACGCACAACTCCTGCTTGAAGAGCAGGTGGCAGTCGTGGCCAAGAGAGCCTTTGCTCGACTACATGTTGTGCGCCAGTTATGCCCTTTCCTGGATCTGGAGGCCCTCCAGTCAGTCACTCATGTCCTAGTTATCTCCTGTATAGACTATTACAGTGCACTTTACATGGGGCTATTCTTGAAGAGTATCTGGAAGCTACAGCTGGTTCAAAATGCAGCTGCATGGGCAATTTTGAAAGCACCAAAGATGGCACACATCACACCTTTGCTGCGCGAGCTGCACTGGATCCCAGTTTGCTTCCAGGTCCAATTCAAGGTGTTGGTTATCACTTTTAAAGCCCTACATGGCATGGGATTGAGTTACCTGAGGGACTGGAAGATTGGAAGAGGCCAATCTACATTCCAATAACAAAAAAAGGACATGCAACAGAATGTGCAAACTATCATACAATATCCTCAATTTCACATACTAGCAAAATAACGCTTAGGATCATCCAATGCAGATTAGAGCCCTACATGGAAAAAGAGATGCCAGATGTTCAAAATGGCTTTAGAAAAGGCTGAGGAACATGAGACATTACTGCTGGTGCACACTGGATAATTGAAAAAGCCAAAGAATACCAAAAAGAAGTCAGTATGGGCTTAATTGATTATAGAAAAGCCTTTGATTGTGTCAATCACATCAATTGCGTTAATCACATCAAGCTGTGAAATGTGCTCAGAGAAATGGGAATCCCAGAACATCTCATTGTCCTCATGAGAAACTTATACAGGTCAGTCTGGATAGAACATGGTAAAACAGACTGGCAAAGGAGTGCGACAAGGCTGCATACTCTCCCCTTACTTATTCAACCTATATGTAGAATATATACTATGGGAAGCTGGATTGGAAGAAGATGATCGTGGTTTTAAAATTGGAGGAAGAAACATCAATAACCTGCACTATGCTGATGACACTATCCTGATAGCTGTAAATGCAAAGGATCTGCTAGGTCTACTATTAAAAGTCAAGAAGCACAGTGAAAAAATGGGAATAAAATTAAATATAAAGAAGACCAAATTAATGAAAATAGGTAGAACAACCAGTCTTGACAATAGGTAGAACAATCAGAATTGACAATGAAGATATCAAAATGGTGGATAGCTTCTGCCTTTCAGGATCAGCCATCAACAGTAAAGGAACAAGCAGTCAAGAAATACGCCGCAGACTAGCACTTGGTAGGGCAGCCATCAAGGCCTTGGAAAAGATATTCCAATGCTGTGATGTGTCTATACCTACAAAGATCAGAATTGTACAAGCCATGGTATTCCCTGTGACACTCTATGGAAGAAAAAGTTGGACTTTAAATAAGCAGGATAGGAAGTGTATTGACGCTTTTGAACTTTGGTATTGGAGAAGACTCCTGAGAATATCGTGGACAGCCAAGAAAACAAATGGATGGATCGCTGAACAAATCAAACCAGATTTCTCACTTGAGGTACAAATGACCAGGCTCAAATTATCCTACTTTAGACACACTATGCGAAGACCCAGCTCTCTGGAAAAGGCTCTAATGCTAGGAAAGGTAGAAGGAAAAAGAAGAAGAGGATGACAAGCAGCAAGGTGGATGGACTCAGTTACAGAGGTGATGAGTGCATCACTGGGAGACATGAAAGAATAGGTTAGGGATAGACCTTGAAGAAAATCTATCTATCAAAAAACGACTAGATGGGACATAATCAATCAATAACATTTACAGAAAACTCTGTACAGCCCATCTAGTGCCATGTACTATGGCATAGAAGCCAATCAGGCATATGCAAGAAGCACTCAAGCATGTAGAGGAGGCTTATATTCAGAGGTATTCAGAGGGGCAGTCAATGTCCAATTGTGGGGCATGCCCAGGATATGAAAGCCCTGCTCCTTTTTTAACTTGCATCACACACAAACCTCAGAACAAAACTGACAATGTATAACATAACTTCGAAAGTTTCCACATGATTTAGTTGAGCAGGAAAACCTTATTAATTTTTTACCAATTTTCAGAACTAAATATAATGTCCATTATCCCAAACCACCTGGAGTAAAAATGGCAAGTGTGTTAATTCTGTACTTTGATGTTCTGCCCCTGTAACAATTTTTATTGGGTTTCTTTGAAATTTGGCAAAATTGTAAATACCAATAGAAGAGAATATATGTAGCTCAGGGTTGAACTGTGGAGTCCTTTTCTTGCAAGAAAACAACCAAGCTCAGAAAACCCCAAGGACTCCAAAATTGTAGATCTTATCAAATAGATTTTAGATGCCACATTTCAAATTAGATAAACTTCTGCTTGTTTTCTGTTGCTTTTCTCATGGATTGTGTCTTGCTCTGAAAATAAGATGGCAAAAAATAAACAAAGAACAGAAATTCAAATTATGCCAGGATAGTATATTGTAAAAAGAAAGAAAGAAAGAAAGAAAGAAAGAAAGAAAGAAGGAAGGAAGGAAGGAAGGAAGGAAGGAAGGAAGGAAGGAAGGAAGGAAGGAAGGAAGGAAGGAAGGAAGGAAGGAAGGAAGGAAGATCAGAATGAAATTTAAGGCAAATTTCAGAGTTTTTAAAATGATTTCTGAAAGCATAGTAGTTGGGTTTTTATCATCATCCACAGAATAGATTAGTTTTAAAAGCACAATCTCCCTTCCCCACTCTATTTGTTTTAGCTTTCTTGTCTAATTTAAACAATGTGTGCTTTATGCTTAGCAAACTAGACTGGCCATCTTCATTTCTATGACTCTCAGTTATTTTGTCCTCTTCTGAGCCCTGGTGATGTTGTTTCTTTAATTTTAACAGGGACAATTCATCACTAGAGTAAAGCACTCCATAATAATGATCATGCAGCCCTGAAGAAGCAGAATCTGAATGGGAGATCTGGTCTGCTGAACTAGTGCCTCACTATCTCTGTATCTCACTTTTTTCCCAGCTATTCCAACACAAGTAGAAATGCCTTCCTGTTTAAATTTAAAAGAACCTTGCTGATACTAATGTAAGAAAATGTGGATTTATAAATATATGCACCACGTTAATTTTCTCTACAACATGTGCATTGGGATAACATTTTCATTGAAACAGACTTTTGCAATGTTACAGCATTTTAGTATTAAGAACAAATCTTTCAAAATATGTGTGCATGAATGATATAGTAAATGTAATGAAGCAATGACTTAACCTTTATTTTAATTCATTTGTGACTAAAATGGATGATTTATTTGGAAATGGTTCAGAAGAACAGCCCCTCATATGCCAGATTTTATTATAACATAAACCAGAACATATTGGACAATCACACATTGCCCATTTCCTGACATTACATATATTTATATTTTGCTGAAGCCTTTTTTTGAATTAAATCAATTTTGCAGTTGGAATTCCTACTACCACAGTCAGGGTTTCAAGGGGGCTGGACCTATCCTTGTCATATCTGTCCATTGCTCATTCCCGCCCCCTCCCCCAGTATGGCTGTAGGTGTGTAAAACTAAAACTATCACAGAAACAGAGTGCCTAGAATTTTGTCTCAATTATGGACATTGGAAGTTCCCATTAACCTTCAGATAAGTACTTCACATAATATGGACAAAAGACTAAATTTACTGAGAAGTGGAATGTGTGATTAGTATAGCACCAAACAAATCTGGCTAAGTAAATTAACTCTATTTTGATTTCATACGATGTGATTCAGTTAAGTATATCATTCAAACAGAACATCTTTGCATCACTGTCAGAATGAATGATGAAAACTGTACAACAGATTGCACATTAATTCCAACAGAGAGCATACTTTTAATTGTTCCAATGACAATGGGCAATGAATTTCTAACTTCTCTAAGTTAGAAACTACAAACTACAATATGCAAACATTTATCCAAAAGACATGACAATAATACACCTATAATAATAACTTGTCAGAAATTAGAATGCCACTAACACAGGATTATATACAAGAGAAAAGAGATACTGTACATTGCAGAATTCACAAAATCAGAATCAATTGTTTTTGCTTTTGGGACGTAAATTATGAAGTGTTAAAATCCCATTATGTCCTAGGAGTGAAACTGATTTTATTAAAATGAATATTGTCCCTTATTTGATTTATGTACTTAGAAGTAACCCAGTGTAACAGCAAATAAATCTTTTCTTCACATTGATAGATTACTTAGGAAATTTATTTGGGATTGTAGCCCACCAAGGCTTTTATTAGCTAAACTGAGATTACAATTTGAGGAGGGTGCTTTTAATTTATCTGATTTGCAAAATATAATTGGGCTTAGATTATATCAGCCGTAAGTATGTGGAGTGAAATTTTAGTGCATCATCATCCTTTATAGGCTTTGTTGGAAAATTATTATTTATACCTTCTGCAGTCATGGTAAGTTCTTAGAACATATAGTAGAAAAGATGTCTTATTTCCATCTTTGGGCCATATTGGGGTGCAAACTGGGTTTTGATAATGAGACTCATGAATCTTTAAGTCTTTGGAAAAATTCTACTATAAAAATAGGTGGTAAAATCTTTTATTAGAAAATATGGGTGAAGCCAGCATAGCAACTTTAAATAAATTCTTATGTAATGATTATTTTAAGGATTTTTCCTGACTTCAAAGTGAATTAGGTATTCCAAGCTCACAACAGTGGCAGTATTTTCAACTTGAACACATTTTAATGGCTCATTTTGTCCAGAAACATTGGCCGCTTCAAGGGCACCTGTGATGTTTTGCTATTTGATGGAATCCATGACAGAAGTTAAAGCCTCAATATATCATTATCAAAAGTTCAAGGATATTGTTAAAGCAGATACTACTGGAATATATCAAACATGGACTAAATAATTGGAATCTCCAATATTGCCCCATCAATAGCTTCATGTTCTTAAAAATGTTTAAATGGTGTTGACAGATTTGAGATAAAAGCTGATTAATCAAAAAATGTGTTTAGAGTGTGCTGGACTCCCCAAAGGATGTACTGTAAAGGATGGACATCAGATTTTTTCTGTTGGAGATGTTAAAAAATTGAGAGTTATTGACCCATATGATATGGTCCTGTGAATCTTTGACACTTTTGGGGGAATTGTATTTTAATGTATATAAGTAGTTTTATGGGGAAATCTTTAAAAGTTAAAGATATTAATGTGATCTTCAATTACATACCAAAGCTCTGGAATAACTGTCTATGAGGAATTATGGTTGTACCATGCATGGTGGTGGCTAAAGTGATCCCACTGAGAAACTGGAAAAGTGATATTATTCCAGATAGTAAAGACTGCCTTTGGAAATGTGTAACTTATCTATCCTGGAAAACCCAATATTTTGTACTAATCAAAGGATGAAAAATATGTCCTTCTTTGGCATAGATTTTATATTTTACAATAATATTTTCTATCTAATTATAATATAGTATTATATGGTATTTTTGTAAGCTAGTGTCTATAAATTTAATATATAAGGTAGGTTTCTTCTGGTTTTATTTCTTTTATTTCTTTTTTTATTTCTTTTTATTTTATGGATTGTTTAGTTTAATGTTTTTATTGTCGTATACTGTAGTAATTTGCTTATATTTTGTACTTTCTAAAAATAAAGACTTTTAAAAAAATAAAGAATAATGCTATCTAGCTGATACTATTCACATGAACAGAATGACAAAAAAGATTGAACTACATCTATGTAAATTAGGTGCTATCCAAATATTATGAAATGAGTAATTCTAAGTCCCAACACCTACCTAAGAAAGAATGGATTTAACAAAATAAAGCTACTGATTTGTGTTCCCATTAACTCCTTGCTTCCAGGTGTGGTATGTTAGTCTGTAACAAATACCAACAATGTGTTGTGATGCTGTAAAGAGAAAATGACTTCATCAGATTCTCTCATCAGCAAAATAAGATTCCCAGTTACCTGGAAGTCAGCCCACCCATTGAACTCAATGGGACTTTATTCTGAGCAGTCATATTTAGAATTGTGCTAAATTAATGTTTAGGATGTCCACAAATTTGTGTTGTGTAAAATGGTTTTAGAGGCCACTTGAGAAATAAAAGAGCCCATAAGCATATATATGCGCCACACTTAGCTTTTTAAAGGCTAATCTATTAACTAAATAAAATAAACATGCTTTTTCAGATCAGGTCACTGCGATGAAGTTAATGGCCAAGCGCGCGCGCACATACGCAAACAGACACGCAGACACACACGTACCTTCCAGTGATGAACTGACTCCTGGACGGCGTGCACATTGGTTGGACATAATAATTCTCTAGCTTAACTCCCTCTGCGGCTAGTTTATCCAGGGTGGGCGTCCTGATCTCTGAGCCATGGTAACCAACGTCTCTGAAGCCCTGGTCGTCCGCCAGAATGAAGATGAGGTGCGGCTGGAAAGGGGAAGGTTGTGTCTTGGAGTCTTCTTCCAACTTGGCTGCCCCGTCCGGTTCCTCGGGGTCTTCTACCGTCTCCCGCGCTAGGTAGCCTTGAGTGAGGAGGCTGAGCACGGAGAAGCCGGCCAGCAACCCCCCGACTCGCATCTTCCCTCGGCAGAGCCGAGTTAAACGCTGCACGTCCCTTCCGCGTCTCTAGGACAGAAGGTTCCTTCGGTGGGAGGAGAAATTAGGACTCAAGAAGTCTTCCCAAAGAGGAGGTGGTGGAGTGAAGGAGAGCCCATGGCAAACGTCCCCCGGGAGTGTCCACGGTGGCACGGGAGAGGAGGCGTCGAGGTGGTCCCGGCGGTCTTAAATCATGCCCGGCAGCTTCCAGCCACCAACACTGACCGCTCCCCGATTCATCCTAAGCTAGGAAACGCAGCAACTGAGCTCTTGTCTGCCAGCAGCTGGCAAACTGGAAGCATCTGCCGCTGCCCCACCGCTGACAGGACAGGCTCGGGGAAAACTTCCGCGCGCACCCCCTGAGGTTGTTTGGTCGACTTCCCGAATTTCTTCCGCCAAAAGAATCTCTTCCACCAAAATTGCGTTTCTCTCAAGAGAGGGAAGGAGCAACCCGCGAGGTCTTCGCTCGCCTCTTGCCGCCTGAGCGCCGGCGAACAACTCCCGCTTCCTTTCCTTTCCTTTCCTTTCCCTCCCACCTCCCTTTCTCCCGCCCATCGCTGGCGAGAAAAGCCAAACAAAACGCCTGCCTGCCTTCCTCGGTCCAGGCGCGCGCACGCCCTCTGTTCCCTGCTGGAATTGACCGAGGAGAAAAGTGCTGGCTTAGCAAATGGTTCTTGGGAGGACTTTCAAAATTTAGTAGCACCCGGGCAATCCAAAAATAATTCTTTTTTTTTTTTAAACTAGATACAACAACTCAAACAGTTAAAACTAGAATCAAATTAGAAACAGAAATTCATGTAAAGTGTTTCCCATTTACTGCAACAAAAATGTGTAAAGGGTGCAGGAGGTCTTTTTGAAGCCTTGAAAAAATACTGTATTATAAATAGTTGGGGGAGGAATTATGCAGGAAAGTTGTTGCCTATTTTTCTGTTGCCTTGGGTTTTTCCAAGCATAAGCATCCCATGCCTTGGGTTTCTCCAGCATCCCTTGCTTTCTTCTTAGGTGTTCAAATTATTAGCAATCCAGTGAACAGTATACTTTAACATGATCAAGGACTGAATTGCATTTTCATCTTATGGTCCAAGGAATTCACAACATTTTTCCAACATCAAAATTCACAGGCAAACACTTTTCCTGGTTCTGACTTTTTTATGGTCCAGCCTTCCATGGTCTCATCTGTACTTCTTAAAAAAGAGAGAAGTCAGATATGTGTCAGACACACTCCAGTTTACATGACCTTCCCTACTGGTTTCATAGAGATGTTAAACACCATGGCAGAGTTCATATAACATGCCAAAAGCTAAACGTAAAGCAAACATGGCTTTATTAACGTGCCAACCAGAAATGAAAGAGATAAATTAGAACCCTGTACAGCCTCTTAATATAATCCCAAGACTAGAAAAATAATTTTCCTGGGTCACCTAATGAAGCAAGCATTAGATAGGAACCGAACCATTTGCACAGCTAAACTACTTTGGCTAGGATTTGTTGTTTTGTATGTTGTGTGAACTTAGCTAATGTGTTCGGTTTGTGGTGCAATCTGCTGTACAAATCCAGGGAGATGGATTCATTAAATAAGGTAAGGTAAAAAATAACCAAGTTTAATATGATGTGTGAATGCAGCCAATACCTCTAATTCTCAACTCTGAAGGAAGCCGTTTGGAGGAAGGATTTTTGGCAAGTACAGTTTGTAATGGAGGGGTGAAAATAGTTACATCTGTTGAGATTCTTCCTTTGGCTCAGCAGTAACTTATGCAAGAGCTCAATCCTTTGCATCTGTCTTTCCTGTAGTAGGAATGTCAGAAAACCAAATGTGCATTGAAAAAAGTGTTGCAATTAATCATTTAAATTTGTGGTGATGGGGCCATGAGGGAGCAAAACTGTAACAAGCATTTAAAATGGTACAGAGAAAAATGAAGCTGTATCATTTTCACTTTAAGTGAAAAAGTGAAAATGGGGAATGTTGAAATGGCATACGAGTCAGAGATAAATAGGGAACAAACCTGGAAATACTTTGTTAGCAAGCTTGCTTGCTCTCTGTCTCTCTTTTTCTCTTCCTCACCTCCCCCTTTGCAATAAACACAATAAAGAATTCTCAGATATCAAAAGTAACCATACATTCATTAATAAGTGATCATAGGTATTCAGCAAATGGCTTCCGTGTCTATTTATTTTTCTATTGTTAACAATAACATCAAGTTGCCTTTATTTGCTACAGATGATAAAATGATATGAATAATAACATCATGAAGGGTTTTTAGCAATAAGAATTGATCATACCAAAGATAGGATATAACCTATAAGCACATTGGTTCAATTTCTCATAAAACTATCAGTGATATCAATATTAAATCATGCATCTTTTCCAGTCATGCTCTCAGAAGAGGAAAGGCTGATTGTGTGGGGTTCAAGCTCTCCTTATATATAATAGTAATTCCATATCTTTGTATTATGAGAATGTATTTGGAGGAATTAATAAACACAGAAATGAGGAGGAGTAAGGGGGTGTATGTCCCTCCAGAGATGTAACAAGGCTGATGGCAAGTGATGCTGGCTCTGGAGAACCTTGGATTTTTTCCTGATTATCCAGAAGAACAGATAACCCCCAAGATAGCTCCCAGTCTTCTCTTAAAACTGTCTTATATATCTATCTCCCAACTCTACAAAAATGGGAGAACTTACAATGCTACAGTAGACAAGGCAATCAAAGATTCTGCCTATACAGTAGAAATTATAGACAGCAATACTTACATAAAAGTAGACAAAGTAGAATTTCCAGTATACAGTGATTACAGCGAGATTGTCTATAGTGTGGAAAATTGTAAAGTAGAATGATGGTTGCTGCACATGATGAAGTTATGATATACGTTGACTCATCTTCCCTGGACTTGTAAGTGGGTAGCATTCTTACCAGTTAACCTTCATACCATTTATTTATTCTTATTCTTTTCTTTTAGTGCTTTTGCTTTTTTGTTACCATAAGTTGATAGGATGGCAATTGCGGCTGACTTTTGCAGCAAAACCAACACAAATGTTTATTTGTTTGTCAGTTTTATATTTCACCTTTTATTCAGGGGAACCCAAGGCAACATCAGCTTAAAAAATAACAAATTTGCTGTCCCATAAACTTTCTTGGATCACAGACAAGTTAATCAGTTGCATGTAGAATGGTCTTGAGAAACAAATATGTATTTGAGAGAGAGAGAGAGTTAGTTGGTGGGAGAGAAGAAAAGAGAGAAAGGAATAGTGAGAGGAAAGATCAGAGACAGAAATATAGAATTTTTGAAACAAGTGAGTATAAATTGCTGTTTTGTGAATGGTATCACTCATTTACCTCTTAAACTGACCTGAATCACCACTGATGTTCTTTCTTCCTTCTTTTCATAGATATACAGGTGGTTTTACAATACTTTTCACATTTATTGCTACTTTAATATTAATTCTTTTCAGTATTATTTGCTTTTAAATAAACATGTACATATTGCTGGTACTGCACATATGTCTCCAATTTTGAAAGACATGCTCATTATTCATATTTTCCTATCACTGTTTCCCATTTCCAAACATACAGTCTATTTTCTTTTCATACTCAGTTTGCTTTTCTTTAGTCTACTTTGTACTTGTTAATGGTGCCATGTGTCTTGAAAAGTGATTTTAGCACCCTTTTGTAGAAACAGTAGTGCAAAAATACTGTTTTCAGTGCTTCAGATACTGGAAAATGTGAATACAAAGTATTTCTTTTCAACCACAGGCCAGCTTGATTTACTGCCACCATGGTACCATAGAAGAATATGCCTGGACAATATAACTTTAAAATAATACCAACTGAGTTTCATTTAAATGTATACATACAACAATTGTTGTTGTTCTTGTATTACAGTTCTCTTAATGTAATTTTGAAATCATTTTATTTCAACTTCAGTAGAAGTTCATCACTTCTGTTTTTAACAGAACTCTACTTGGAGTTTCCTTGTTTTGCTCTCTTTACCCACTTCCAAAGCAAATGTTTACTTCCTTCAAAATCACTCTGCATTTTCTCTACCTCTTTTAATTTTAAGAGTTGGTAACAGAGGGTATGAAGACTCCTGCCTTGGGTAGAGGGCTGGACTAAAAGATCTCCAAGGACCCTTCCAACCCTATGATTCTATGATTCCATGAGTTCCTTGCTCTCTTTAACTACATTATTTGCAACAACCTTTCTCTATACACACTATACAATATCTTTTTCTCATTGTCATTTTTTGCAGCAATCATTCTCTTGTATGCATTTTTATCATCTGCAGATCCTTTCACTTCATCATTCCTTCCAACATCTTTTTACATATTTCCCATTATCATAATTCCACACACTTCTGTGGCACTCTGTAACATAATTTGGCACTCTCTTCCCAGCAGCTTCCAAAATATTTCTTTATGTCCACTTTCCATTCCTTCTTTTGTATAACTTTTTCACAGAGGATGTACTTTTTCTTCCTACAGATATTCTGTTTTCACTCTAGCTTTTTTATCTCTTTCCTTTTCATCCATGTCTATTTTTCCCCTAGATCCACTCTTGACACTACCAAGAAACAGTCTGTCTCACATTCAGAACCTCTCAGCACCCTTGTATGCTTCACTACTTCTCTCAATTTTACGGTATACATTTTAGTGCTGTATCAAGATACTCATCATGGGATTCTGAGACATTATTTTAAAGAAAAATGTTGGTAGGGGCTGGTACTTTTAATTGTTTATGAAGTCCAGTGGAGCTTTTTATAATGATAAATACTTTATGACATCTTGATAACATATTAATTTATGTGTTAATTATGGGATACACTTCAAACGCCATAATAATGATGCATTGAGCTTTAAGCTTTCTCATGACAATTGTTTTTACACATATTCAAACAATTATGCCTTTGGAAATTTGATGACCAGAAGAGATGTAATTCAGTATCTCTATATGTCAAGTATTACATTAGCAGTTACATTGTCATTTTAATGTATTTTCCCCCTGTGCAAGTTAAATAGCCATGCATTCATTTATGATAAGGACTGATTCACTGTTTTAAAAAAGTAATGTTTCTCTGAAATAAAGTAATATATCTCATCTTACAAAGTGTTAAAGTACATGTCATGCATGCAGAATATCCAGATTATATCTCTAGTATTTCCAGTTAACACGGTAAACAAGTGGCAAGTAGACCTAAAAAGTTGTGGACCTAAAAGTTTCTACTAATGAAGAAGCTGATAATGATCTAGGTAGACAAATAGCTACTGTATAATAAAAGAGTTTCCAGTATTGTATTCCCATTCCAAGATAAATTATGGCCTTAAACTACTTATCATATCTAGAGACCAGGAGTCATGTCTACTAATTAGTAGTATTCACACATTACAAAAGTTATTGAATCTCTTTTCACTAATTGGCTTTAACCATAAAAGATTTGCAAATTTGAAAGCAATGTCTGCTACAAAGATATACATTATTTAAGAAACGAAATAACCATTCATTTTCATCCAGTGAGAAATGTAATTACACATCTGCCATAAACTTACTTTGACAATTAGACTGGTAATTATTCACAAATTAAAATATATGCATTGATATATTCATTATCACTTGATTGATGAGAAGTGAGAGATATATTCTGACGAAAGTCTTAAAAGATATATAATTTTTAAGTGAATGGTCATTTGAGATTGTAGTTTATGGCCGTGTGTGCAAATGTGCCATATGCATGAAATCCCTTTTCTCTTTGCTGCTGCCTGAGATTCTAAGAACTTTAAACAGTAAATACCAGAAGACTGAGCAACAGATCTCAAACTGTGACCACAAAAGCAATGTCAGTGAGCATACTTAAAGGATAAGCAGATTATAATATCCATTGGATGTTAAATATCAACTACAGATAGTCCTCGACTTACGACCACAATTGGGACTGGAACTTCCATCACTTGTGATGTGGTTGTTAAGTGAGTCATGCCCAATGGGACTGGAACTTCCATCACCACTAAGTGATGTGGTTGTTAAGTGAATCATTGTGGTCATTAAGCAAATCACATGGTTGTTAAATGAATCCAGTTTTCCCCATTGGCTTTGCTTGTTGGAAGCCCCCTAGGAAGGTCACAAATGGCAATCACATGACCCCAGGACACTGTAACTGTCGTAAATACATGTGGTTGCCAAGTGCCCAAATTTTGATCACGTGACCGTGGGGATGCTGCAATGGTCATAAGTGTGAGGACTGGTTGTAAGTCACTTTTTTCAGCACCATCATAACTTTGAATGGTCATTAACAAATGGTCATAAGTCGAGGACTACCTGTAGTATATTTGAATTCAATATATGAAAATTAAACAGACTTTACTTACACCAAAGCTTATATACCATTTTAATATCTCAGTTAAGCTTTACAAATAATATTTAAAACATTTACTTCTATGTATATTTCTAACTGTCACACATAAATATTTTAGTGTTAGCCCACTGAAATATTCCTGATTTAGTCATGGCAATCAAATTTTATCCCCCAGTAGCACAGCAGTAGAAAAATGCAAATGTGTACATTCATACAAAATAAAACAAGATTACTTGAGATTCAGATGAAAGACAGTTCAAGGTGTAACAGATTTAGTGATACATATCTCATTACTTTCTGCTAGCAGCAATTTAATACTAACAGAAATATAGACAGGCAGGATTTCATACCTAGTGCTTTTCTTATCCTGTCTAATCGTCTTGGAAGTATGCCATGCAAATCATATCAAAAGCCTTGCAACAACTTGGCTGCCATTTCTCATTATAACATAAATCCTAGATTTAACAGACTAATGGAAGGATAGTCTGTTAAAGCTGAAGGTCTGTTAAATTGTGGGTTTACCCTAACTCCAACAACAATAACAAGCGTGCCAGAGCTGGTAATTAGGACAAGGCTGGTGTGTATCTTCCTCTCTCATCTTCCCTACAGTAGGTCCCAGCAGGGCATTTTCTACTGGTGTACCCATGCCCATCCTCATCTTCCCAGTGCCTCTCCCCTGAATCCCTGAATCCCTGGTGTCCCAGTGCAAAATATTTGACAAGCCTTCTGCTTCTTGATGTTCCAAGAGCCTTCTCTTCCCTGCTTTTCCTGCTTCTCATTAGCTCTTGCTGCCCGTGTCCCAGCATGTCATATCCTTGTTAAGCAGATTTTGTCTGCTACTTACAAGTTAGCAATGTGATAATATCTTTGATACCAGGATAAATAAGCCACAGTTAATATATCATATTAAAAAAAACAAGCCAAAGCTTGTTTAATAAATACTAGTTTATTAAATAAACTGAGCATATCTCATAAAGCTGAAAGAGGCCAATTAGGTTCTAGAGTCTAAACCTCTGCTCAGGGCAGGAATTTAAATTAAAGCATCTCTGAAAAATGTCTATCATATTCTCAATCTAACATAGGCAATAAAAGATATCCCATTGTTTCCCCAACAGCATCCTTTCTCAAATGGCTTTTATCTTCCTGTAATTTGATCATGATTTAGCATCATGAACACATGCTATGGCCTTCCTTTGTATGATACTCCTTCAGTACTTCAAGAGTGCTATCATATCTCCCTTCCATTGTCTTTTCTCAGGCTAAACCCACCCTTTTTCCTCTGTCTCTCTTTGTACTCCACAGAATATCTTTTTTGCTCTTTGCACCTGCCCCTGTTTGTCTGTATCCTCTTAAAGTGTGATATCCATAAATGCTTGAGATGGGGTCTGCTCAATACAGAATAAAGTGGAACTATAACTTGCGGACACTTATAAACTATATTTATATTGATGCAATCTAACATTGTATTTGCCTTTTTTTCAGCTACAGTACCCTGTTGATTCATACTGAGCATGCAATCAACCATTTCAACATCCTTTTACATGTGCCATTACCATCCCCACCCCATATTTGTGAATTTGATTTCTGTAAAGAATTTTGGATTTGCATCCAATGATTTCCAGCCTATAGTATTTCTCTATCCTATGCACTGAATTTTGTTTCATTCTACAGTATTAACTATCCCACATAATCCCTTATCTGTAGATTTTATAAGGATTACCTGTACCTCTTCCTACAAGTCATTAATACAAATGTTTGGGAAACTTTTAGACTGGAACCTGGGATATGCAGGTTCAAGTTCATTCTCATCCGTGGTGGCTCACTGGGTAAATTTGGACCAATCACTTTCTCAGCCCTTTCTCTGTCACAGAGCTATTGTGGAGAAAATAAGAGAGGCACTATGTACACCTTCCTGAGCTCTTGAACAAAAGGAAGGATACAAATGTAACAAATAAATAAAATAAACCCCATTTAAAAATACAACAATAAAAACAGATAGCATGTCATCAACTAAACATTTTTTTATGCCAATAGAAGGAAAACACCTGAAATCTACATGATGGAACCAGAAGCTCAATAATTACCAGAGAACACAGAGATCTGGAGGAAAAAGATCTTGAAAAAAAGGTCTTGAAAAAAGAAAAGGCTGAAATAGAATGCTAAGCTTAGTAAGATTATTAAGAGCCCCCATGGTCGATTTCTCTTAAAAGGGAGAAATTGATTTTCTTGATTTTCAGTCATAGTTCAATGATGTTTCTAATTCAAAGAAATTAATTTTGTGCAGCAGTAATACTTAGTGACTCTTATTCTGGAATTAAGAAAGACTGAAAATATAGAAAGTACTAGGGGGATTTTTCTTGCTCTGTTTCCTGATAACTTTTTTTTAGGTCACCTCTCACTATTTTATTTCAATTTTGCTTTATAAAGTAACAGAAATTGGACCTTAGTAAGAAGTACATTCCCAGCTGGATACTATGCTTTCTGCCAAACCATTGTTGCAGAGCAGTGTGAATAAAAACTGATGATTCATGGGAGTGAATCCTTTTGCTGTAATTGCTGAAGCTGATAATTAATACATGGACGAGATACTGATGAATGACTAGGTCCCATTATTTTAGTATAACTGTACATTGTACTTTAGTATAATCTCCTATACAAATGTATAGTCACTAGGCCAGATGTGATACATGTTTTCATAGGAGGCATGAATCTGGACAAATACAATGAAGATTTGCTGGATTTGCCTCTTTATCTCAAAAACGGAAATCAACATTTAGATTTTTCTATATTTAATTATACAATATTTATTTTATTACTGAGCCTTCAGTCCAATGTATAATTTCTAACAACTGGATTATACTCTTAGTCTATTTATTATATTTCACTTTTTAGCAAACACTGACTTCCAAAGAGATATTTAATTATGAATTAGAAAAAGACACAGTGTATTGATCTCATACTCCAGGTTCCAGGGTCCTCTATCCAGAGGTAAGGGGCAAAGCATTTTAAAGTTATCAGGGAAAGACCCTAGGGTCTGAAATCATGTAACCTCAGATTCTCATCAGTCTTCACAAAGCCATTTCCCCACCCCAAAATAACAGCAACTGTTAAACAGCAACTAAGGAAGCTAACAAATAATACAAAGGAGATTGAATTTCTCTTATGCTCCTTATAAATTGAATTCTGGATACAGGGGCTAATTGATGATAAAGTTATCAATCCACTGAAGACTTGCTGACAAAATGGTTTCCCTTCCTCCACAATATATTCAACAAGTGGAAACATAATTGTCTTATCTTGTAATGAACGAGAATTATGATATCTACCACTTTGCCTCAAGAAAGGCAATAGCATTTATAAAAGCTGTGTTGACATGATCTGAGCTATAAATGATGACTTCTGCTGTTTTAAATCAAATGGGATCTTGGATTTCAGTTTATGAGGAAACAATAAGTGAAAATATAGACTTGGCCTGGTCTACACACAGAACACAATGAAGTGGAAATGATATTGATTCACTCATTTGCATTCTTATCCTGTTAAAAAAAGTTCCCCAAATGACTAACAATTTGTATAACACATTAAAGCCAAATATAAATGCAGACATCATATACTTTAAATCAACTCTGTGCTTCCCTGTGCAAAAAAAAAAAAAAGGTAAAAAGCACATCTCTGTGTTTGATTTAGAAAACATAATAAATATATCCCCCTCCCCAGCAGTTCATGAAAGGATTCTTGTGATTCTTTGGTTTGTCATTTAATTTGTCCAAGATGTCAACCCAGAGTCCTCAGTCAAGGCACAAATGACCAGGCTCAAATTATCCTACTTTGTGCACATTATGCAAATATGCAGCTCTCTGGAAAAGGCTCTAATGCTGGGAAAGGTGGAAGAAAAGAAAAGAAAAGAAAAGAAAAGAAAAGAAAAGAAAAGAAAAGAAAAGAAAAGAAAAGAAGAGGCTGACCAGCAGCAAGGTGGATGAACTCAGTTACAGAGGTGTTGGGAGACTTGAAAGACCAGGTTAGGGATAGATTGTCTTGGAGAAAATCTATTTATGTGGTTGCTAGGAGTGGAAAACAACTTAATGGCACATAATCAATCAGTCAATCAATCAATTGTCCAAGATGAATCCAGAATAAATATAGAATTAATAAGAGAGATTGATGTATTTAAAAGCATGCTTTTTTAACATTGATTGTTACATTAATAAAGATTACATTTTTGCAAAGTGATGGAAGGCAGTGGATCAGTATTGGCAAATGCATATCAAAGACAGAGTAGAAGCAATAAAATGTATGATTGATTTAAAATTTAAAATGTATGGATTATGTTTAAATTAAGATGGATGACTTTGAGGATGTGAACCATTTGGGGATTCTTTTCTTTTTCCAAGAAACCTACTGAATGCTTTCTGGGTCCTTCATCCTAGGTTTACAAGGAAGTTTTTTATTTTGTTACACTATGGCCTTTTCTACAAATTACCTTGTTTAACATCTTTCCCTATAACTATATGAAGTTAAAGAGCCCATGTGCTAAACACTCGAACTACTCAGCTTGTAATTAAATAGTTTTAGACTCACAAAAACAACAAGAAACTGAGTTAAATTCTCAGCAATAATATAAATAGTCCAGCTAAAGTAATGTGACAGTTAGCTTCTGAATGAGTCAATAGAAGTACTTACAAGAAGTAACTTACATCATTGCTTTACATTAGTTTTACCTGTCAGGGTTCTTTCCAGAAATCCTGCAAACTGAAAAGTTCGGTGTGAGCAGAAATCTGTAACTTAAAAAAAAAAAAAATTCTAATAGAATATATCTATCAGGACTACCAGGTTTGGGCTGTAAAAATCCTGATGACTCATAGATGACTGCAAATAATTATTCTTTTTTGTATCTCTTTGTTGACATCTAGCGGGATTCTACAGATTTTTGCAGCCCAAATCTGGTAGTCTTAATAATTACAATTTTACCTGGGTGGAACAAAGAAACAGCAAGAAAGATCACATGTGGCAGTTACAAACAAACAATTTAATTATTGATTGATGGGTTATGTGCCATCACTGTCGACTCTTAGTGACCACATAGATATCTTCTTCATGTTGATCTGTCCCTAGCCTGGTCTTTCAGGCTTACCAACGGTGCATTCATCACCACTGTAACTGAATCTATCCACCTTGTTTCTGGTCATCCTCTTCCTCTCTTTTTTTCTGCCTTTCCCAGCATTAGAGCCTTCTCCAAAGAGCTAGGTCTTCACATAATGTATCCAAAGTTGGATAATTTCAGTTTGTTGTGCCTTGAATGAGAACTCCCAGTCAATTTGTTCAATGAACCATTGGTTTGTTTTCTTGGCTGCCCATGGTGTTTTCAGGAGCCTTCTCCAACACCAAAGTTCTAAGGCATCAATATTCTTCCTATCTTTTTCTTCAAAGTCCAACTTTTGCTTCCATAGAATGTCACAGGGAATACCACTACCCTACCAAGTGCTAGTCTGTGGCATATTTCTTGACTGCTTGTTCCTTTACTGTTGATGGTTGATCCTAAAAAATAGAAGCTATCCACAATTTCAATATCTTTGTTGTCAGTTCTAAGGCTGGTTGTTCTACCTGTCATTAGTTTGGTCTTTTTTATATTTAGTTTTAGTCCCATTTTCTCACTGTGCTCCTTGACTTTTATTACTAGAGTTTACCGATCCTTTGCATTTTTTGCTATCAGGGTAGTGTCATCATCATAGCACAGATTATTAGTGTTTCTTCCTCCAATTTTAAAACCATGCTAACTACTGATTACCCCATAGTTACAGTATACAACTTCTTATCTCTTGCTTTTTAGGCAGAATTGGAAAAATAACTATAAGAATTAATTGTAAGAATTGTAAAATTTTCTAAAGAACATATTTGAATCCTAAATCTATAATGAATGGTAGGCATTGGGCAACCAAGGCTGTAAAAAAAATCAAATAGGAATGTAAAGTTTCTTGTTTCAGTCCAGATATCTTGTGTTAGAAGACTCATTGAAATCAGTGAAACCTCTGTTCTTCATGATAAAGAAATCCCACTATCTTCAGTGGGCCAGCTCTGAGCATGAATAAATCTCTACTCCATCTCCTATTTGTAAAATGATACAAAGATTAAGCACTTTTTATAAATTAGAGGGTTGGAAGTAGGCAGGGAAAGAGCCATTTAGTGAACTGAAAGAACAGAAATAAAAGCAATTAGTTCCTGATTATTGGTTTGTAAGAACTAATTATACAGAAGCAGGCTTGCTTGCTTTATCTGTATGCACATGTTGTTCTGTTACATTAATTAATTAATTACAGTAGCATATTTTCTCTCACCAAGAGAGTCTAAACCTCCCTTTATCTGGAAATGGTGATCAGAAAAAGAAACTACTGCAATTTGCAGATGATAATCTTGGGAAAATAGTGATCATTCTTGCCTTTTAGTACTTTCATTGCTGAAATCCTGAACCTACTACTAGAATTAAAAATTGCTTAAGGAAAGCAGATAAGCATAGGAAAGCCCTGCCCAAGAGAGAGGTCCTTTAATCTCTTCCTTCTTCACTGTAGTCCAAGTGTCCTAGAAGCAACTCTTGAAGTAACCATTCACTGACATACTGAGCTGAAATACGGCAGCTGTGAATTTTCAGCTTGAAATTGGGAAGAGCATCCAAATTATAGAGATTGCATGAAAAAAAAAAAAAAGCAAATGCCTATTGATAATGACACAGTGTTGTTGCTTTCCCCCCACTGTTACTAAGGCAGCAGCTGCAAAGGTAGACAGCAGGGTACTGGGTAAAGACCTATCATCCTTGCAGGGCCACTCTTTGCTGTCCTGAAGGCCACAGAAAATGAAAAAAAAAGAATTTATTCTGACCTTTGCTTTATTAAAGATTTCTCCCCACCTCTCCAAATGTCAACACTATAGAGTAGTTACTTATGTACAAGATGAATCCTATAGAAGGTGTTAAATAGCCATTGATCACACAATAAAACCATGCAGCCTTCTCAAGTAGGATAGTATTTCCTTAGTAAGGACAGGCAATAGTGGAAGTGAAAATTTCATGTTACCTTGTTTCCCAACTTGGGATAATTACAGTATAGATACTTCACTGCCAACTCTGTGTTCCTAACACAAACATTAAGCTAGTCAGTTCCATTAAGACAGGCAGGGAGTCAGGCAGGATGAGTGGATGGGTGGAAAAATTATTACTGCATCCTCTTTTGTTGCTGCAGGTTAAATGAAGAGAGGCATATATCTAAGTTGCAATCTCTTTGCCTGCCATTTTTTAGCCTAGTTTCTTTATGATTATTTGAGAATCAGGCCTGTAGCCAATTGCTCCTAGGCAGGTAGTTATCCTCTCTGGGTTTTGCCAGCCAGGAAATTATATACCACACCCTACTTTCATGTATTGTTCTAAATTACAAAACGAGGGAAGTAGAATTTTAATTCAAAGACAGAAAGCCCTAGGCAAATTGCAGTAATGAAAAGTTCAGAACAAATGGCCCCTTTGCCAATCCTGAAACTGAACAGAATACACACGCACAAGTACATTTTATCTGAATGGCTAACAATTCAACATAGCTAAAATGTTTTGAAATAATGCAATAATCAGTAGTAATTGGAAATATTGCTCACATTGTAGTAACAGTAAGACTCTCAGTCAACCATTTCTTCCTTAAGGATATTCTGAAATAGGACATGTATAATGATGGGGCAGATAGAATGAGAAGGACATCATTGAACCCATCTTTGATACTTTAGTCAGTGATGGGACATAGAGCAAATAGGGAAATTTAAAAAGTAGATCTTTGTGAATTTTTACATGAAGTAGCTGAATCATCTGATCTGATGATCATAACAAAGCTAACTATTAGATTTGATACTACACTGTGTGGTGACACAGCTTAGTTATTATGATCAGTCTACTGCTTTTACCTTGCTGGATACTGTACTGAATTATTCTTTTGTACACATGAGACAGATTCCTGTATCTGTTGGATAAGTAAGTAATCTAGGTTCATGGATCTGACATTCCATGAACATCCTGCCCACAAAACAGCTTTCATGTAATACTGATCATGAATTCATGTAAATGTAAAGAAGTATCAGCTTTGCAAGATAGACCAGACAGGAAGCACAGCCAGATGAGCTAATTCTACTTAATTGGAAGGTTACATTAACAGAATCTTGCAAGTCTCAAAGTACATTTCTCCTCCATCCCCTTTACAGCCCAAGAAACTAGGGAGGGTCCCTTCAGAGCCACTTGCCCTATCCACATTCCTGCTGCAGGTTAAGTTGCCTTTTATCTGACTGTTCCCTTGGCTGTGTCTTTTCTCCTTGTTTCCCAAGGTCATTCCCACATACTATTTCAAGAAGCATTAAAAAGCAATCATGTGTAGTCTTTTAGGATTAGATAACATGGTTGATGAGTCAAGTCTGCTCTGTAGACTTTAGGTCACTTTCTCCAAATTGATGGTGTAATTTCAGCACATTTGCAGACACCAATTTGGGGAAACTTACTTGAAAATATCTGTTTCCCTTGTCCACCCTCATACTACTAATAATTTTTTAGTCATCTGTTGAGATGTGTTAGGGAGCAAAAAAAGTAGATTAATTTATCATTATACTTTAAAACATAGTTCATATTTTATATTCCTTTTCTGACATCAGATTTTAGGTACATAATAACTTATAAATCTAATCAACTTTTTAAAAAGTGTAGCAAACTCTTGTGGTTTGTTTTCAATAATGCATGTGTGTGTGTGTGTATGTAATTTCTAATTAATTATGTGGATCCTCCACACTGTGTGTCCCCCTCCCTCCCATTTTAACTCATATTATCCTAGCTGAAGGCCAAAATTGGGAATAGTTGGGATTCAATCCATTAGTCCAATAGTGCCAGGGTTATTTTAGATTGCCATAGAAAAGGTTTAGTACACAACATATCTGGACATTTCAGGGAATTTCTGTGTACACTAGTTCACGGATTTGAGGGACCACCTCTCCCTGGTTTCATCTGCCCGTCCTACCAGATCCAGCAGAGAGGGCATGTTGCAGGTTCCATCACCTAGAGAGATAGTGGACTGGGAGATAGGAGAGGGTGGCAGGCCTTTTTTGCTGTGGGATCTTCTCCCCCCGAGGTGAGACTGGCCTTGTCATTGTTGAGCTTCCGGAGGTCCCTTAAGACTTGGTTATTCCAGCAGGCCTGGGAACTCCAGGGAACAGGGGAATTAGTGGGTGGCTCCCTTATTTTTAACTTCCTTTTATTCTCTGTTTTATTCTGTTTTATATATTTTTAATGTATTTTACTGTTTTTAGCTTTGTTGTGTGCCTCCCAGAGTCGCCTGTGGTGAGATGGGTAGCTATATAAATTGATTTAATAAATAAATTTAATAAATGTACACTAAAAGAATATGGATGACTTAGTCCTTTTTTCATTACTCATTCCTACACTCTTATTGGTGACATAGAAACAGGAGGTTATATAATTACACCCTCTCTCTGCAGGAACATTATACCTGGCTCACAGCAAATATTTGGTGTGAATAATAAAAACTAGCACAAATAAATTAAGATATAGGAAGACGCATTCTTGAAATCATATACTAAGACTCAGTTCCTCCAAGAATATTAGCATTCAAAAAGCAGTCACTGAAATCAAAACCAGGCCAACAGAACATATGGCTCTTAGATTTTTCTTAGATGAGGTCATTGTAAACTATGCTCTCCAAGAAGAGTTTTTCCCCTACAGACATTTACACTCCACTCTCAAACTTTAGTCATGATACACAGAATGAAATTATTATACTCCCAGCCATTTCGTTAGTCTCAGTCCTATTCTCTCTACTCTATTCAGGAAAATATCCAGAGCCTTCTAGAAAGACTAACAGGCTATAGCCAGTATTGAAGCCAAAATCAACTTTTATGACCGCTTTTATACATGGGTTGGAATGCCTCACACTGACAACATTCCAATAACAACAACAACAACAACAACAACAATTATTATTATTATTTTAACAGACTAACTACAAACAATGGCATGACAAAGTAGTAACAATAGTGCATTGGAATATCTGCAAGAAATATCATTTGCCTGCAAGCAAGAACTGGTGGGACCACAAAACAGGCAAAGTGATACACAGTGTAGAAGCTAAAGTGCTCTGGGACTTTAGAATTCAAACAAACACCTGCCACACAACACCCCAGACTTAACAATTGTTGATAAGAAAGACAAAAAGTCTGGATAGTAGACATTGCAATACCTGGAGACAGCAGAATAGAAGAGAAAGAACTGGAGAAAATCACAACATACAAAGACCTGCAAATAGAAATAGAATGGCTGTGGCAAAAGAAAGCAAAGATAGTACCAATAGTAATAGATGCCTAAGGTGCTATCTCATAACATCTGGAGCACCACTTGAACACCATTTGCATTGACAAAATCACCAGCAGTCAATTGCAAAAGGCAGCTTTACGTGGAACAGTTTATATCCAGTGACGATACCTTTAACAACATCAAACAACCACATCTGCCTATCCCAGGTCCTTGGAAGAACTTGATAGGTGGATACAAATGCCAAATCCAGGCTAAATATTTGTCTGACTATGTGACCAACCATCATCTTCCTCCTCCTCCTCCTCCTCCTCCTCCTCCTCTTCTTCTTCTTCTTCTTTCCTCCTCCTCCTCCTCCTCCTCTTTTTATTACTATTGTTGCTATTGGGTTATTTAATTCTGTTTTTGATGGACCGTTATAACTACATTGGACTCTTATCAGAGTTTACCATGTGACAATCTTCAATTTTGTCAGGGAAAAGGCAGAAGAGAAGAAGAAAAAGATCATCCACGAGTATAGCACTTCAAGTATAATTTAGCAGGCTGGTTCATTCTGCAACCTTTTTTCATTTAACCTTCTTTTTCAAGAGGTTTCCTCCTCATCATGTTAGATAATCATTGATTTTCTGAATCATTGATTTTTGCCAGAGCCAAGGGTTACTAGATTGTTTTCTTGATCTCTACCCTTTCTTATACAGATGCATCTTATTTGGATTTTTTTTTAGTAAAAGCTAAAGTCATCATGGACTTTATATTGAGCAAACTTTTTTTTAAATGATGTTTACAACTGACTTAATAAAAGCAGTCAGCTGCTCTCTTCCTAATACTCTAGAGCAGGTTTGTAAGTTTTGTGAAACTTGCAATTTAAATTAAACAATAACATTCTCATCAATCTACTTTTCTATCTTCCTGTTTTGTAGGTAAAATGTATAGTCTCAGAGTCTCATTTTTAATGAGACTGTATTTTACAGGAAAGGCTCAAAAAGACAACTTTTGTTTGACTAACAAACTTGATTTTTATGTAGATCACCTTCATTTTTAAAGCAAATATGATTCTCTTTCCCATACATAATATTTTTATGATGAAAATAGGGACATATTTATATAATACATATCAATGAAATTAAAACTTATTAAATTAAGTTGTGCTCTGATTAATATATATTATACAAATACCAAACACTAAAAATTAAACAAAACAACAGATGTAGCATTTAATCAAATTAGTATGTTCTAAAAGATTTGCAAGAATATCTGGTGGCTTTAGGAGGAAAGTACCAAAACCTATACCTTCAAAAATGTGAATTTCCTTTGCAAATTTATGGAAAAAAAGTAGTCATTTTTGTGAAGTTTGAAAGGAACTGTGAAAATGGGAGGGCACTGTTTGTTCATTCAGGCTAAAACAAATTCTTACAGTGAGTAAATCCAACATCAGTGATACCTAATATTAGATGCTGAAATGAGGAATAAATTTATAAAATTGTGGTATCAAATTGATAACAGGTGTCATAAGTCATCTTGAGTAAAAAGGGCAATTGACAAATAGGATATCATAATCAAAAATACCTTTTTTCCAAATCCCCAACCACCTAACTTCAGGTGGCAGGAAGTAATGGAGGAAAACAAATAATAGCCAAAGAATGTAATAAATGCTTAACAGAATGTCCAGACTCACAGTAGACTGGATTTTAGTCACAACAATTATAATTCAAGCATACACAGCAAAATTTATTTGGATAGAGAGTTATGGAGGCATGAAAAGGAAGCAGCATTCAGAATTAATGTATTATTATGTAGATGCACATTGGATTCAATATGCGTCTGCCCTTCATTATATTAACATATCCTAACAATTTTTTAAAAGAGAAAAAAATAGGGGAAAAACAGGAATAAAATTTAAATATAGGCAGATACAAAAAAGTAAAAATGGTCCCATTTAAATAAGGTTGTCATCCTTTTTCACCACCTATTTTTCAAGGAGTAAATTCCACTGAACTTAGAACTATTGCTCTGAATAGCATTCATAGGATGGGTATGTGTGAATATATTCAAGCACTTCTTTTAAAAGTGATCCCACCTTTGATTTTTAACCATTTGGAGATGGCAAACCTCATGGTCTCATGCTCAGTCTGCATTAACATGACTTTTACATTTGTAGGGTAAGTCAATAATTTGGTAATTAAAGAAGAGGTCGGAGAGACAGACCACTGTGAGTCTATTCCCCATTAAGCCACAAACTTCCTCTGTATTTAATACTTCCCATCTGTAAAATCCTAGCCTTGTGCTCTCAAGGGTGACGTGAGACTAAATGAATTCATATTTGTACAGTACATATGGATATATTTGGATTCTCCAATGAAGGCAAACTATGAATATTATTATTTCCATGGCAATAGGCAGCGCTATCAAAATTAGAGTTTTATGGTTTCATTTTTAGGTATCACCAAAGGACTGAAAAATTGAACAATTCTTAAATTAAAAACTCACCTGTGAGGCAGAAACTTTTTTTAGAGTAAACATTTTATTTCTAGTTTCAGCTGGTGATCTATCTATATCTATATCTATATATCTAAAAGTTGGCTTAGTTACAATAAACTTGATTGGCAGTGAATTAAAGAATAAAGAATGTCTTGAAATATGGTGAATAATGCCTGTTTGTCCTATAGTTAACATGTACCGTTTTTTTTTTATCCACACTCAGTCGTTACCGACTCTGCGGCGACTGCCTGGACGAGTCCCTGCAGTTTTCAAGGCAAGGTGTTTCAGAAGTGGTTTGCCATTGCCTCCTTCCTAGAGCTGAGTCCAGCTGGTGAGCGCAGGAGGCGGGGTTTCCGTTGCTTCGTGCCTTTTTCGGGCGTGCGCGGCTTCCGCGTTACCGGCAACTGCTCCCTGTCTCCAGTGCAAGTGCCACCAGCATTTTCCTCCCACCGGGGTGAGAGTACCCATTTATCTACTCATGTAAGTTTTCGAGCTGCTGGGTTGGCAGAAGCTGGGGAGGAAGCAGGAGCTTGCTCTGCTGCGCGGAGCTGGGCTCGAACCGCTGAAGTGTCGACCATTTCTGGCCGGCAACTTTCAGCGTCATTAAGCCGCTGCGCCACCGCGTCCCCCCATGTATCCCGGTAGTCCTCAGTAAATTATGGTAACTGGGACTAGAATTTACATCCCTAAGTGATGCGGTCATAAAGTGTGATGTCATATGACTACATCACTTAGCGACAGCAATCCCAGCACTCCCCATTGCCATCATTAATTGAATCCCACTGGTTATTAGGCGACGATCCACCCTGATCCAAGCCATTCCCAGCTTTGTCCCTCCCAACCCCGAGCCTCAGTAAGGTAAGGGACTGCCTCCTCTGCCTCTTGAACTTCCCTACCTGCCTATCTCCCTCCCATCTCTACCCTTTTGGCTGCCTGCCTACCCACTGCTGCCAGTTGCTGCCCAGCCCTACCTACTGCCACTGTGCCTGTGGCACTGGTGCCACTACTGTACCTGCCAGGGCCTTCTTTTCTGCCTTCTTTTGTGCTGGTGCAGTTGGGACTTCTTTCACAACCTGCCCAGGGCCTCCATTCGCACACCAGCCAGGGTCTCCATTCATGCCCTACCCAGGGTCTTCCTTCATGAAAGAAGCCTCGCATGTGAAAGAAGACCTGAGCTGCGCTGGTGCAAAAGAAGGACCGGGCTGGAAGGGCTCTTCTTTCATGTGCCAGGCTTCTTTTGCAAAAGGAGGCCCTGGGCAGGGCATGAGTTGAGGCCCTGTCTGGCACACAAATGGAGGCCATGACTGGCACATGAATGGAGGCCCTCCATGAATGGGGGCACGAGAGAAGCCCCAGCTGTACCAGCACAAAAGAATACTGCAGCTTCACTTGTGGTAGTAGGGTGTAAGCAAACACGCTCATATGTTTTCTTTATAACTATGCAATTTTCTAAAATCACATACCTCACCATGCCTCACTAACTTAGAATGCCTACAAGCTGCATGAACTTGTGTTTGTTGTTGTTTTTGGTCAGGAATTATTACATGAAAAACTGGAAGTTCTGTGCTTTATATGAATTTTTATATTTATGTACAGTTCTTAATTTAAACTCCACACATGGACAAATGCTTTGTTGTTGTTGTTCAGTCGTTAAGTCGTGTCCGACTCTTCGTGACCCCATGAATGCTTAGATTTCTTTTAAAGGCAAATATACTGAAGCAGATGACAATTAAAGAATACTTGTTTGAATACAACGTTTTTTTCCTGGGACTTGTGTCAGCAGAATGTTCTGAGGCCTGCAGAACTGTTGTTCCTGTGCCTGCCCTCTGGAATGAGGTTTTCCCTGAGATCCAGATGGCCTCCCCTTCCTGGTATTTTAATGGGCCTTGAAGACGTGGTTCTTTGCCCAGGCCTTTGGCAAGGGTGATTGAAGCCCCTTTTGGTAGTGGGAGGGTCTGTTTTTTGCTCTTGTCCAGTTTTTGCCATCTTGTCATCTTTTATTCTTGTTCTTGTTGTTCTTTATTGTATTGTTTTATTATTTTGTTAATGCTTTTTACTTGTGAATTGCCCAGAGTTGTTGGGAGTTGGGCAGTATACAAATGTAACAACAACAACAACAACTGATATGTGGAGTTCTTGGTGCTCTCTGAGTTTGGTTGTTTGCTTGCAGACATTTCATTAGATAATGTCATCAGTGCGAGTGAGTGTGGGGTTTGCTGCCTGTTTATATACAGTAGCTTGGCGTGCCAGTTTTGGTGGGTGTGTGGTTTCCTCCTTGGTAGTTCCTTGATTAGC
Organism: Liasis olivaceus; assembly: GCA_030867105.1. Lineage (NCBI taxonomy): Eukaryota > Metazoa > Chordata > Lepidosauria > Squamata > Pythonidae > Liasis > Liasis olivaceus. Next base: position 24,476,050 of record CM061354.1, read on the forward strand.
CAAAGGAAAAAGGCACATATGCAGAAAGCTTCTGGAAATACATTCATGGATAGTCCAGAATGACTCAGCTCACTGCTCTTAAGACAACAGAATGATTTTATTTCCACAGCAAACTAAAGACCGATCTGCAGACTTTGTCTGACATTAGGGATGGAATGTGCTACTCTGTGAGAGTGTGAAGATGGAAATACTGAAAGTAATTCATCCCCTGAATCAGAGGAAGACAGTTACAAGGTTGTATCTGTAGTGCCCTGAATATAGGAGGCTTTGATTATATCCTGAAAGGTCTAAAGGTTTGGAGTCAGGACACTAGTCCACATTTTTAAAAAGAGATGTAGATTTTTTAAAAAATGTATCTCAAGGTAAATATTTTTTTTTAAAAAAGAAAGTATTCTCCAAGCTGTCACTTATACTATCATGTATGTTTTCTACCCAAGGTTCTTTCTTACAACAAAGATAATTTTCCACATTGGAAACAACCTGAGAAGATGATGAAATGTGTTACAGGAAGGTAATTGACAGACAGCAAAACAGTTCTTTTCTCCTCACCAGACCCGTTTGCTTTTAAAATTTGATTTAAAAATCAGATTCTCCACCCTATGTTTCCATGTCATTGGCAGATATATTTAAATTTAAATAAAAACGTTTATCATGACACCTCTGAATTTGCAGAACTGGTTGAAGGCTGAAAAGAAGCTTTTAACTTATCTCTACATTCTTCAACATGGTATCTCCAGATATTTTTTAGCAGAACACCCATTGATCCCAGCCAACATAGTAATGGTAGAAATTGACATGAGGTGTCTTGGGATTGTCCTGTGTCACCATTCCAGTAGCAACGCATTGTTTCAGTTTTATATAGTAGTCAGTGGACAGAATCACTGAATCACTTTTCCTCTTCTTTTTTTACCAGACAATAGACTGAGTAAGGAACAACTGCTGGGCTACTCCCCATTAATTAATAGCACTTTTGGTAACAGGAGCTCCATTTTTATTCATGCCATAGTTAGAGTCCACAGCATTTCTGCTGAGGTACTCAAACTATCCACAAATTTACAACTGAAGTGGTATTCTATTAGAATGTTGAAAGTTCCTAAAAACCCATCCTGTAGTGTTTTACATGGCCTGTTAAATTATAAAGACGTTTAAGTACATTTTTCTCATACTTTATAAAAAGAAATACACTCAAAGAACAAGATTCCTTTGCCAAGTTTCAAGTGGAAATGAATTTTTATAACTGTGTTTGAAATCTCCACAAAAATGTTTCATATAATGGAAAAGTTGACATAATCTTAATTAAAGTGTTAGGAACGACATCACTATATTTTCCTCATAGTTGTATTCACATTGAAAACTTCCTGGTAAACACAAAGTAAAGCAAAAATTATCAATAGGCAAGGAGCCCATCTATTTTTATGCAATGTGATTCCAAAAACAAACATTTTAAGAATGTGTTGACATTCTTTTCAGGACTCTATTATGTCCGTTTGCCAGAGAAAAATTGTTTAGCATTGAATTCTAACTGTGCACTGTTCTACTAGATAAAAGCAAAGTGATAGTGTTCTGGCTGTGACCTATTGTAGGGCCTAATGTGGAGATATGGATGAGACTCCATGCCACATTTGACTTGTCCTATAAATTTGGATTCTGTTTTAACCTTACTTGCTGGCTGCATAGAAGAGCAGCCTCAAGTGCATCTGAAACTGACCTAGTTATAGAGTTTGCCAAAAAAAAAGAAAAAAGCAGTGTGCTACATAAAAGTGCGGGGAACAGGGACACCACAGCCCCTTCCCCATTGATCCAACAATTGGTATTATGACTTCCTGATGGGGTCTTTCCATTATTTTATTTTATTTTATTTTTTATATTTCAAATTCAGTTACCACCCATCTCACTCAAGAGCAACTCTGGGCTGTTTACAGTAAAGCAAGAATCAATATTAGTTAAAATACAATAAAAAACCATTTGCTGACATGGATCCTTTTAGTCTTGATCTTTCCAGTTTTAACCTGCAGGGCCCCACAGGCAATGTACACTGTAGTAATTGTATGCACCCTCCAAATCATATTGCCATCCTAACTATTTTACAAAGAACATGATGGTTTTCTCCTACAGTTTTATTCTGATACACCCTTCTGGTGTTGTTGGTGTTTTGCTTAATGAATAGGTTTTCTGGATTATTTTTCACTATTATTTATTAAGTGCAGATAACAGCAGCAGCATTATGCTATAAGTTTTGTCCAAACAGCCTTCATTCTTCAATTATTCCCTTCTGTGGCATATCTTGTAATTTTCAAAGGATATATCATCTTATCATTAGTCAATCAAATTGCCATGCTCTCCATATTTGTATATTTTTATATCGCATTGCCATTCTTCAGGTGCTAAATGTAATGTGCCAATGTACCATCTTTAACTTTGTTCATGGAAATAACAGCATCAAGCACATAGCAACAGCACCAAGCAATGCTAATGGTAGAAACAGAAACAGTGAGATTGTGAGAAATAGAAACAATAGATTGTGAGAAAATCCAGGTAGAACTGGGAGCCTGGTATCTCGTTCCTATAATTAAATGAGAAGAAAAGCTTGAGACTGGGTGGAGAATGAAGGATAAACCATGACAACAGCTATACGTTTTGTGGAAGCGGCAAGGGCAAAATTTCTGAAAGCACACATCAGTAGGCATGTGGCTGCTTGAAAATTATACTATTGAAGTTTTATACTGGAGTTTCCACTTCCTCCAAGCATTCCCCTTAAGACACAGAATAGCTATGCAGAAGGAAGTGCAACTTTAAGAGGAGGGAACCAATTAGTGGATACTGTGGCAATACTTAGCATATTTCAATTGTATATTTTCTAGTTAAACTCCTCATTAGGAAATGGAATTAGCTGTCAAACTTTGTTTGTAATTCATGCTTTAGTAAACCTTCCAAAATATTTTTCCTTAAAAATAGATGTTCTGTTAAGTAGTGCTGCAGCTGTGTTTCAAAAGCTTGGTAGGAAACTCAAATGTTACTTGTATATCTCAATTTTACATCATGGGGTTGGGGGGAAGAAAAGTTTATTTTTTCTTCAACATACTATACCCTCCCCCCTCCCTTGTATTTTCTGTTTCAAGCAAGTAGATAGCTAGGCTACAATATTACATCTGCAGTAAAGATGGCATGGAATATCAGAGGTAGCTAATAAAATAAAAGACACTTTCAAAACAGATGAGAAGGAAAGATATAAATTTATAACTGGTTCTTTCATTCTATAAATAGTGTATTTGGATGGCTGAATATATATTAATTTGGAAGCATAACATAGCTACTCTATTCTAATCTGATTTTCATATGCTGGGGAGATTGATCAGATATGCATAAATATTAAAAGTTTATCTATCTATCTATCTATCTATCTATCTATCTATCTATCTATCTATCTATCTATCTACCTACCTACCTACCTACCTACCTATTTATCATCTCCCAGATTTTTATTAAAGTTCACTGTAAGTAGAAATATCAGCACTTCTTAGTAATAGTCATATATTATTGACTACTGACACAGAGTGTGACTCTTCTCCTGCCCTCTCTAAATATTAACCCTGCTAAATCCTCAAGAAATAATTGCAGCATAACCTTTCCATCTTACAAGGGAAATACAAGTCAGCATGTTAGTTCTAATCTTACTTTTTAAAAACATGATCTTCAAATAGTTTCCTGTGCCTACTTAGGGGCATTTGTCCTTTGCCAGTATGGAGTATCTTAGAACTTGGCTACAGCATTGTCATAAAAATGGGCTTCTGCCATGGTCTTGAACCAAAGCAAACAGTAATACACACTGTCTGATGATAGAAGCAACTTTAAATAAATCAGATCTTGAATGATGGGGAAGAATTTCTACCCGTTCCTTGTGATATAATGCTTCACTGTCTACAGGAAATGAGAAGTATCCTCAAAAGTATTATTTCAGATATTTTCTGAAAGGTGTAAATTTAGCCCAAATCTTTCTTATTGATGCACAGCCATTGTTTTCTGTAGGATATGATCACTGGCAACTCTTGATTACTTAAACTCTTAAAAGGGAATGTTAAAGGTTTCAGTCTACAGCTTGATTAAAATTATCCCAGTACAGAGAATAGCTGATAATTCCTCTCCAAAGATGTTTCCTTTAAAGTGCTGAGATCAAGCCACTGAAGCCATAATAAACCTGTTTTTCTCATTACATTCTTTTTTGTTCCTTTCTTTTTAATTCATAGATTATGATCTCAAGATGAAGTCATTGCTTAAGCATGAAAATAAAGACTTCTAGGCTCCATACCAGTATTTACTAATTTTTGTTTAAGAAATTTCTTTTTGCATGGATCAGGGTAATCCATATGTGTGCATTTTTTTATTATGGTGACTGTCCAAATGTGGAATGTCCACTTGCATAACCAGAATGTTTCACTGATAAAATACCTTTTAAAGAAAAGCTTTAGAAAAGGAAGGGTGGGTTCGTGTTGGCAGCTTGCTGCTGAAACTTGCCTCTAATGTTACAGGCTAGGATCCAAAGTACTGTAAGGTTAATGATGGAAACTTTAGCTTGCATTTCTCAAACAGCAGCCTCCAGTTTCTTAAGCACACATATGCACAAATCCTTTTAAAGCACTTTGTTATATAGCAAGAGGGTCTGATCAAAATAGAAGGGGGGAAACAGAACAATTCCATTGGATATGGCAAAGTCTCTAAAGGCCTTTGGATCCCAGCCATAGCTTTGTGGTAGGTTCATCATAGTTTTCTGTCTTTGTATCACTGCTAGAAGTTTCAGAATGTTTTTCACCTAATTTCTCCCATTGAAACGCTATCTAGATGGTTCTGGAATAGAATGTAGCTATTAGTTGGTTCTATCTTCTTGGGCATCAGGGCATAGAGAAATACAGCTGCCATTATCAAGTCTAATAAGAAAACATTTCTTCCCTTGGTCATCCATAAACAAGACTGTTGAAAAATGAAATAATTTCTAGCAGACTAAGATGTGAATGCAGTTAAAAGATTGATCTACTGTGGCAGACACAATAATGTGTCATACTAGTCCATGTTGTCTCTGAAATAGTATTTTTCCCAGCTTCTCTTTTTAAAGTTGCTCTTCATTGTATTGCCTGAGTCATCTAAATATTGTATTTCTGTTTCTAGAAATGGCATTTTTTGCACTCCCCCAAAGCTTTCCACACTACAGAGTAATGGCTGCACAGTGATCTGAATTTTTTGCAGGAAAACCACTAATAGGCTTAACAAACTTTAAAAAAAAAATTAAAAGCTCTCAAACTGTGAAAAAGAGGTAAAAATTCCATCTCTGCTTCTTTGGTAATATTGTGTCACTGCCACATTTATGATTCCTGGCTTTGAAAATACCATGCGTTGTGGTTGGCTACAAAATATTTTTGTGTCATCTGCAAAGTTGGCAAAAATATTTTCTAACTCCTCATCCAAGTAATTTATAAATATGTAGTAAACTAAACTGGTTACTGTACCAAAAACCAAGATCAGTTGGTTTCGCATGATTTATTTTTAATAAACCCATGCTGGTTCTTGTTCAGCAATGCATTTTATTCTAGCTGTTCACAAAGTAAATCTTTATTAAACTGTTCCACAATTTTGACTGCTACTGACATCAAAAGATCAGAATTGTGCAAGCCGTGGTATTCCCTGTGACACTCTATGGGAGTGAAAGTTGGACTTTGAAGAAGCAGGATAGGAAGAGTATTGATGCCTTTGAACTTTGTTCTTGGAGAAGACTCTTGGGGATACCGTGGACAACCAAGAAAACAAACAAATGGATCATTGAACAAATCAACCCAGAGTTCTCACTCGAGGCACAAATGACCAAGCAAAAATTATCCAACTTGGGATATGTAATGCGGAGACTTAGCTCTCTGGAGAAAGTTCTAATGCTGGAAAAGTGGAAAGAAAGAGAAGAGGATGACCAGCAGCAATGTAAATGTCAAATACTCAGTAGCAGAAGAGTAGATTTTAAATATAGCTAGGAACCAAGAAGATGGCAAAATATTTTCCCTTTGAAACCCCTGCATGCATGGGGGAGAGAGATGTCCGTAGTGTAAACTTTTAACCACAGACCTCACTAAGGGCACTTCCATGTGAAAATTCTGTGCCACTTTGAAAACAGTACCGGCCTTCTGGGTTTTCACAGTATCTTATATGTTGGACAACTATCTTACTTCTAATTCAGCTGGAGGGCAAGAAGAGCCACAAAATTTCTTTCCCCAGGAATTCCACAGGGTTGGGGCAGTCTGTTTTCACTGAATTCACAGATTTCTGAACACCAAGATTTCACTGGCAACTTTATCAGTGAAATCAGTCTTAATTTTTCTATTTGTATTTATTTATGTATTAAATATGTCCACTGCCCAACTGCCAGGAACTCCTCTAGTTTGTGTAGTTGGTTTCACAATCCCTACAAAAGCTTGCTTTCACAGGATTTATGAAAAAAATGTAAAGGCTATCTTGAGCTGAGCTTAACTCCTGGTGACATCCCTGTACATGCACTTTCTTGGTAGCGGTAGAAGTGATTTGCCATTGCCACCTTCTAGGATTTTATTTTATTTTTTTACTTACCAGTCTAGTTTAAAGCACTGGAATTTCCCGATAGTCTCTAAGCAGTATTTATCAACAAAACTGATCTTAATAATTTAAGTGGCCTGCCAGTTTAACAATTTCAAAAAATTGTATCCTAACTTAATCCATGATAGATATGCCAAATTGGAACACGTGTCTGGTTATAATGACCGAAATAAAATTTCTGTCTGTCTGGTTATAATGGAAAAACAGGATTTATTTTTGTAGAATTTGGATTTATTTTATTCATTCTTTTTAAAGAACTATGTTAAGGATTGTTTAAACTTTACTGTAGTTCTCATGGATGGATCCCTGCTCACAACAGCAGGAAACCAAAATTGCAAAAGCATCTATTGAACCTGGTTCAGGTACTCCACGAGACACTAAAGCTGCAGATTCCCCATCCCTGCTGCATTGCATTCTATTATTATTTTTAGGTTATCTTAGTTCTTTATTTAAAATGTTGATACTCTAACATTACCCAATGAAAGATTCTGATGAGGCTAGAGACTATGACTGACCAAGCTAGAGCTTTGGATTATGGATTGAAGCCTAAGTAAGCACAAGATCCTTATTTGTATGTTATTCTTAGAAGCTCAGTTTTGTAGAAGAAGATGGAGGGCTAAAAACTCCTGAGGCAGATGGAAAAATGTCTTATATCAGAGCCGTAAATCCAGTTAGTTTTAGTGCCAACTCAGAAAATGTTAATATAAATTTATACAATGATAACATTGATTAATTAAAAATCTACCTCACTAGAAGAATCTTTCGTTAAAATCACACCACTGCGAATAACAAAGGTTAAATTAAAAGAGTGGGCAATAGGGATGACATTTGCTAACCACTCTCTTGATGTGCATTTGACAGTATGAAGCAAATGCAAGGGAAGAAATATGATTATGTCTTGCCTAAGGATCCCTTAAATCAGAAATCATAGAGATTAAAGAGCTACCTTGAATTTCTGGGGAATGCAAATCTATAAATTCACTTCTGGATTTATACATTCTGCCAAGAGATTTGCTTTGTTGAGCATGAAAAACCATATCCCCAAAGCAGAAAAACAGTTACAGTTTCATTCCAGTAGCCTTTGTTGTAGAAGGAAATGGAGGTTTTATTTCATATTTTATTTTATTTTCTAGACTATTTGGATGTCCCTCACTCACCACTTCATGTATCACTTAGCAAAACTAAAGGTTTCTCCAGAGAGCTTTAAAAATCCTTTGCGTGTATTCCATAGCAAATAATTATCCATGGCCACCATTTAAAATAAATTAGCAAATTAATACCTTACTACATAAAATCAGTTAGTAAATCTAATGTAGCTGTTCTATTAACCATTTAGTAACTTGTTCTTTTAGAGACTAACACTGCAAATAGTTGCTACAGATATCCCAACTCAGGTAGTAGTGAGGCACCTGTAAACATATCTGCCAAATTTTCAGCTTCCCAGTAGCCCTATTGGAAATAGGAAACTTCCTATTTCCAAGAAGTATCTCTACTCTACTGTCTGATCCCTGATCCCTTAGCTCAACTGCAACTATTCCAAGTACTATCATCCAGATATGGGAGGGATCATTACAAGTTGCTAGAATCATTGCCACTCCCATTATATCAACTCTGATAAATTTATGGGAAGTGAATTTGGCAGGTATGCTTTGAGGATTCAGGTTCTGCTATAGACTATTCATCTATGAATAAAGAAAGAAAATATGTTAAACCAGATATTAAAATACCAACAAAAATCAGCTCCTGCATAAAAATCACCACCTGCCACTTCCAGTTAAAACATATCCTTTCCATACTTTGTCAACTGGACAATATCTGTGCAACATGCAAATTCAAGGCATATCTCTGATGGGACCCACCTTGTTATGTTAAGTTTCAACAGCAACTCAATCCATTCAATGTTGCACAGGAAAGGACCAAGACCAAATTCACAACAAGAAAATTTATGCCTTAGGCAGAGACTCTAGAAGCTATTTTTATTCTCTTTCTGATTAGTCAGCCAAGCTGCAAACTGGCTTACCTGATATTCAGACAGTTTAATAAATGTTACCTTTGTTCTGAAATTTAAAATTAGGCAATTAAAAATTTAAAAATGATTTCAAGCAGTTAGAAACAACAAATTGCAGATACAGCTTTTCTTATAATGACTAGAACCAAGTGCACCAGAGTAAATGCACTTCATTTATGTTTCTGCTTTTGGGAGCAGGTTTTTGGCCAGCCAACATTTTTAACTTATATTGTGTGGTGGTAAAAGATATGCCCCCCCCCCACACATCTCAGCTGTATTCAATACCAAACCTCTGAGACCCCCCATACATGTGAACTGCTTAAAGCGCCCTTGTCAGAAAATCACAGCAAGCCAAATTGACCCTGAGTGGCAACAGGGAGAAGAATGAGTCAGGCACCAGTGGCTCAGTAAACCAAATTGTTTATATTCACTGACCATATCTCAGAGATAGTATAGTTAACATGCTGACCTAGTAGGAAGGGATAAATAATTAGCAGGCCATCCAGATGGGCTTATGAAAAACATTCCAATGTCATGCTGTAATTTACACTGTGTCTGCCTTTTCCTTGTCTTTGACATATAGTAGGCCAAAGGTCTATTAGCTGCGGCTCTGCTTTTCCTCAGGGCTGCTTAGCAAACTGCCTGTGCTTTGCTGGAAGCTCAGTGAACACTGATTGTTGATTGCATACCTAATAAAATTATGTTGTATCTTCAAAGTGATTTGGTTGCATTAGGTAAGTTAGGTTTTGGCCACAACAGTTTGGTGCCATCACTCAAATTGGAAGAGTGAGAGGGGAGGCAGCCAATTGCTTGTAGCATGTGCCTGCCATTTTTTGCAGGCTTGTGATTTCTACCTCAACAATTGTGTGGTCATTGAATCCAGGAAGTAAAAACAGACCTTTTGGATAAAAACCTTGTTCCACTGTAAGAGATCCAGGATATTTTTAGAGTTTGAAAACAGAAGATGAAAGACATTGAGCTATCTCTTATCTTTAAAAAGGCTGCCAGTCCAGTCTTCCTCATCAATCACCATAAGAACTGGTCCTATTAGCATTCATCTTACCATGGATCCACTATAAATGAAATACCCAGATTACTCCCAATGAGGACCCATGGCAGAATTCTTTTAAATCTCTAATGGTGACTATTAACATTGCCAAAATACTGGATAATGTCGCTCGATTTAAGATACTGCAAGTTTCATGTAAGTAATCCTGCACTGTCCACAGAATGTAAGTTATCTGTCAAATAACTCCGCAAAATCTGAAGTTTTATTCGGGGGAAAAAAACCACTCATAAAATGCTGTTAGAATTCCTTCTGCATAGTTTAGAAGCATTCCATTCAAAAGACAGAATTCAGAACAGAATTCAGAATCACTTTTTCAGTCCTGAAACAGATGCTGGATGATGTTCCTTACACTTCTTTCTTGTGCATGCATTCTGTTCTCTTCTTTGCTCCTGCTGATCTTCACAGGCAGCATTTCTTTGGCTGGGCCTTCATTCCCCTCCAGACTATGTCTGTGCCAGCTGGAAGTGTATTCAGAAAGCAAAAATGTGAGTCAAAGAACAGAATTTGAACAGCTGTCTAAATACCATGTCCTGTAGCTATTTCTTTTTCTCTCAACTGTTACAGAAGAGCACTAGGATACTTGGAGTGCAGTATCCAAAGCAAGCAGTAGTGAATCAATACACGAGATATTTTCTTGTAAGAAATAGCTTTTGCAATATTTTGGGGGTATACATCATAACTGAGAACACAGCATGGCTCAGAATATGAAATAAGGTAGTTGAATCATGAAAAATGTGCACAAACCTCAGAGAAGAAAAACGAAGTGAAATTCAACTACTTATGTGTATGAAACAGCTAAAAACTGAGCATATTCTTCTGGTTCAAATGATTTCAAAGTATTTAATCCAATGCTGCATTTTTATCCTGCCAATACAATTGTTCTAAGCAGGTTATCATTCTCCTAGGAATCCATGATCCATAGAATGTCTGAAATGCTTTGCACACCTTATTTCTCTCTAGATATTGCTCACAGGAATGTTATTTTCAGCAGGTTTTTTTGTGAAGTCTGCACTGAAAGAGACTTCTTGGTTTTAAATATCCCTTTTGTTTCTGCTTTAAAGACAAGTAACTGGTATTTCCATTCTCTTTTTAAAAACTCAGTGATCCGAGACAGAATATTCATTTCAAGTATCTTGCATACATTTTCATTTCCTCTGTGATTTTGCTGTTGTTCATTTCAGTCAATAAATGAGGAAGTGGGGAAATCCCAAATATTGAAATAACTATTGGGATTATATTCAATGAATCAGTTCCCTGGTCTTTAATGGGATGCATTGCTTCATGTGGATATTTTAAATATGAATCTGACTTTCTGAGGGACGCCATTCATATATGAGGCCAATATCATTTGTTTGCCTCTAAACATAGCTATGGGCATTTCTTTTATCGTTGGAACAGGTTTGGGTGAAATGTCAAACTTTGCACATGGCTTAGGATAATGGATAAATAAGCAGAATTAAGAAACAAGGTATATAGCTATTAGGTATGATTTCTCAATGCTACTTCAAGATTCAGAACAAGACTCTCAATGATTACTTGATGGAGAAGAGTAAGAGAGGACAATTGTTTCATATCTGGTGGTCACTGTGGGTGATGAGATGCTGGGTTAGAAAGACCATAAGTCTAATACCAGAAGAACACTTCTTTTATTCACACCTCTAAACATGTGCTCAGTACAGAGTTGTTTTCAATTGCAGAACTGAGTACACACCTTTGTTATTTAAACACTTAGTAAAGTTTTGTCTACAGCTTTTGTCATTTTAGCAAGCTTCTTCAATTTTAATTTATTTTGTTGAAGAAGGGTTTTTTAGTTAGTGTTTTTAGATAATTAGGAATAAATATTTGCATACTGGTATCAGTGGAAACTGTATTTCTAGGGCTAATAATATCTGGGGTCAGGGAGAGATATTTTTCGTAGGACTGCAGCATGTATGCAAGAGAGACTTCCCATCCTTTGGATATTGCTAAATGTGAAAATATATGTTAAATCTATTTGCATATTTTGTATTATGTCTAATTTGATTCATGATTTTATAAACTGTTTGATTCTTCCTGAAAGTGATATCTATATATTAGTGCCTAAAAAATTGCTGGTTCAACTCTATGGACAACCTTTTAGCTTCAGACATAGTAAGAAATAAAAATTGGTCCAACCTTTATACAATATAACTTAATGTCTCCATATACCTGGGATAGCCTCAGGTAACTTTTTATCATAACTCTACTACATTTTGTGATGCTGCATGCCTTTTTAAACAGTTATGAGAATGCACACATTTTCATTCTTGCCTATAACTTCATAGCCCTAAAAATAATTGAATTGTAGTTATGCTTTCTGAGGTACAACAAAATAAAAGGTAAGCCTGAATAATATAATTTCATGCATTCCTACTGAATTCATTGAGATTTATTCCCAAGTAAATGAGTAATATCGTATCTTATATGTTCTATTATATATTATTTAGAAGAAAATTATTATCGGTAAACTTACTGACATGTTAGCTTTAAGAGTCAAGGCAGGCCTCTTAGATGTTTTATATAAAAAACCCACCTTCCCCAGCCTGGTATGTTCCAGAAATATTGCGACTAAAATTGCCTAGACATTCTGAGAATTGTAGTTCCAGCTTGTGTGGTGCATACTAAGTTGTAGAAGGCCGAAGTAGATAAAAGGGTTTTATCAGCATGCCGCAAAGTGTTTGTGTATAGTTGGTTTTTTAAATTACCCTTGGCATGAAAAGAAAATACTCTAAATATACCAGTATTCCAGATTTCAAAAGGTTTTGGAGGGTAGTATTTGCAGTAACAGTGATATAATTTTGAATAAGTTATGTCACAGAAACTAATCATGATGCTAATGATGAGTTCACAGTGCATCCCACATTTGCCCAGTGTACTGTATAATCATTCCCTGTGGTCCTATCTCAACAGAAGTGTGGTTTGCTTGTATATTGAATGATAATGATGTCTAACTGAATAACTAACTGATTTGACCAAGTTTTAACCTGGTCAGATCAATAACACAGAAACTGAGAGATTTTCTAGAAGACTGCAGGTGGCATCCGTCTCCATTTCACCTTGACCAACATCTTTACCATTTTTTCTTACATCCTCTTCTTTTTTTCTTTTGTAGACACTTAGATCACTGACATGGGAAGTGCAGCTTTGTAAACCCAGTTTAGTTTTCACCCTCTGCAGGTGAATAGGTATCTTGATTAATCTCTCCCTCTCCCTCTCCCCCACTCTCTCTCTCTCTCTCTCTCACACACACACACACACACAGAGTTTGATTACTTGACTAGTAATTATGAATTTTATTTATTTATTTTTTTGGGGGGTGCCTTTGCATCAGTGTTGAGTCAGTTTTCCTGGCAAAGTTTTCGGAAGTGGTATGCCATTTGTGGACTAGAACTTACAGTCTCCTGATTTCTAGCCTGGTGCCTTAACCACTATACCAAACTGGTTCTCCTAATTATGTAAATTAGCCAATGATACATACAGAGTCTTCATTGCAAATATTTATTTATTTATTTTATTTATTTTCAAACTTGTATGCCGCCTATCTCCCTTAACAGGTGACTCTGGGCGGCTCACAATAATAAAAAAGAAGAAAAAACACAAGTCCCTCCAAACATGGATAAAATCTATAAATAATTAAAAACATATATTAAAAATACCCTAAACACCTCCTATGATTTTAGCCCTAAAAAACCTGTAAGATGCTGGGGGGGGGGGGGACAACCCATCATCCCACCAGCCATCTCCACAGGTGCGGGCCCCCCTCTGGCCCCCAGGCCTTCTGGCAGAGCCAGGATTTGATCCCTTTCCTGAAGGCCATGAGGGAGGGGGCACACCAGACCTCAGGAGGCAGGATGTTCCATATAAATATAAGTGTTTATGAACTTTTGTACCCTTAAAAATATCAGTAGAAAAATGCTAACCTGGAATATTTTCCTACTAAAATTGATAGTAAGGTAGACATGATTTTTTAAAGCAATTCTACTCCCACAAGTACTTAAAGATGGTGCTGGACATCAAGGGAGAGGGCACAGGGAGCAATTCAGCAGATGGGTGCCTTCATAATTCACATCTAGCTTGGCTTAGTAACATCTGCTAGTAAGGACATGGGTCTTTTTCTTCTTGGTTAGTTATATGGAATATGCCAAATATTTAATGCTGCTATCTAACTATAATTGGCATAACATGATATTGATTAGCATATAATTAGTCACTTAAGATTTATTAAGAAGAAAAAGAAGAAAGGGGAAAAAGCCTCTGCAAAATTTACCTCTCCTATGGTTTCAGAATATCATAGTTAAATTGTTAAATATAAAATTTTGGAATGTTTGTTGATATGAATGCTGACAGGGTATTCCTTGAATTGACAATATATTACTGCATTTATAAAGACAAATTTCAAATATTTATTCCAATATTATTTAATCTAAATTTACTTACTCTAAATTTTGTCTCTTTCACAGTATTATCTGCTGACAAGTTCTTTTCCAAGAAAAAGAAAGCTATCAAATATCTGCAACAATTTTTTTTCATCCCTTTCATTCTTTCATCCCTTTCTTTGTCTACAGCTGAAATGAGCTGAGTCTCTTGCACAGCTGAGATGGCACTATTTCAAGTTCTAAGTGAGATTCTAGATGCCAACTCCTACCACCTTACATCAGGCTGGTACCTCTGAATTGATGATACTCTTAAGTTATGCTCCCCGGGCATCATTGGGTAGGCATTTGACTGGTGTGCATCTTTATTTTCTTCCCATTCTTCTGCAATATTGCATGGTTGATTAGAGTACCATAAATTCCTCTTATAGAGGGTTCCCTCAGGGATTATTCCTGGGTTCTATACACATCCTTTTTATACCCTTCTCTGAGTGCCCAGAGAATGATTGGGGCTTCCAGTACCTGTTAAGTCTGATCGCTGTCCAGAGAGAACTATCACAATTGCAATTTTGGTATTTGTGCAAACCTACCCACACATTTCCAGTTTGTATACTATTTTCTTATTATGAAGCTAGGCCAGTATGAAACTGGAGGGGAAGCTGCAATTAGTTTTTGGACATACAGTAAAACTGTAGCTTAAACTAAATGGATTTTAATAATAAAAGACTCCATATGGAAAGCCTAAATTAATATGCTGACAAAGACAGAGCAGCAAATGGCATTCTGCAGTCATCCAAGCACATATAGTAAAAGCCAGCCAAGTTGTCTTGGATCATAAATAGAAAATCCCACTAAAATTTCTTCTCATTCCTTATAAAAGGAGTGAACAGAGCAACAACAGAAGTTGATAGAACCATCCCATGATCTGGTTGGAGCACTCTGATGGTATCATGCTTTGACGTATCCCAAGTCTTGTTGTCTGTAGTCTTGTAGTGCAGAAATGAGACCCTTTCTTCCAACTTTGACCCCCCCTTCCTTTGCCTTCAATGATATACAACACTTAGACCTGATCCTGCTGGTTTACCATGGATCTGAAGTGTGGCAAGTGGTTGTGGAAGTAGAGAAGCATAGGATACTTCAGACATTAAACCTCACCCCTGTACCAACTCCCCTCAGCTTCTACACTCATGACACTTCCTTTTATGACTTTCTTATTAGCCTCAAAAGTTGGCAGACAATTGAGAAAATAAAACCTATGTCAGTTTCCTCCTCTCCAACTAAGGGGAATTCTGCCCTACAGCCTAAGATGCTTGTCTCTCATTCTGCTCCCATCTGTTTCTTAAGCCAACTGCAGAAATTCCAGTCCAGATTGCAGGACATCCCATTAGGCCAAGATTAGCGCTCAGTCTGGTCTCTGCAGGCTCCTGATTCATTGCTGCCCTGCTTCTTGCCTTTCCCATCCATGCAGGGAAAGCAAGCCACACCGATCTACTCCTGCCTGTTTTTTCCTTTTAGGGATTGTTCCCTTCTCACTCCCTTTCCTTTTCCAGATGTTAATACACATGGATGCCTTCACCTTCACTTCTCACATTATTGCTATTGACACTAACACAGACCTTTTCTTTTTTCTCTTACAGTACCCCGGTAGCTCTGATGCTACAATAATCAAAACCATAAGGGACAGGTTGTTCTAAGGTTTCTTCCTTCCTTTGTAGGCTCATGGAAACTTTGTAGCAAGGAAAAACTGATAGCTCAGCTTCACAGAAACAAAGTAACAGCTGACAGATGTTTAAAAAATTAAGAAAGGGAATGGAAGCTTTGCCATTCTGTGGACAGGGAAATCAAAGGGAACATGGTTCAGCCAGCCTGGGCAGAAAAAGAAAGGGTGCCCACTGGGAACATGTAAGGGTTGAATGGAGCGTGAGCTTGATAATAGTTAATTGACTTAACAGGCCAATTACAACTTAGGACCAGTAGATAATGTAGTCACCTGGCAACCCAGGACAAAACCATGTCCACACAGGGCAGTGACTGGCTGCTGGAGGGGAGGAGCAGGTTAGGCACTGCAGCCTGTTGGAGCTGAGACTGCTACTAGAATGGAACTACTCATAGGATATCTTCTCCCCTGAAGGACTCAAGATGGTTTGTGTTGGAGAACATCACTTTTGAACTGAAGCTAGAAAGCATGGGCATGGGGTGCATTTGCAATGGGATGGGAGTGGGAGAAAGATGACATTATCTGTTTATGCACTCAGGAAGCAGTGAGTTGACCGTGCTGGTGATGAGCCAAGCAGAAAGTGAGGATCAGTCCTAAGGATCTGTTTTACAACATTGGAAGGGGAGAACCAAGCAGTTCCTTAGCCCTGTGGCATGGTCCTTGAAATATAAGAAAGTATCCTTAATAGTGAACTTCTCTCTGGTGTCACCCAAAATCTTCTGCAAACCAAAATTTGTGGCCTAGTGACAGTGCCACTTTGGACTTTGTAGTTTCTTAAATGGATTACATGACTACCATTAGCTTTTAGAAGAACATTCTGTACAATGTTTAATTTTTGCCTACATAGCTTACAGCTTTTGGCATATACTAGATTATGTAGGCAGATAATACATTCAACTGCTTTGCTACCATTATAGAAATAATAATGTTACGTTCATTTCTTTATATGTGCATTTTCCTTTTTCTGTCTATTTCTTCCACAGATGGGGAGAAACTCATGTAAATAACTAACCTTAATGCTCTCAGTAATTTAAGGGCCTGATGGTCTAGGCATAACAAGAAACGCATTCTGAAAATGGTGCTCCAAAACTGCATGTTCATGTAAAATGTTATATCAAATCTTTTGTTTGCAATACTTTTTGAGATAAACTATTTTAGAACATTTTATTATAGTAAAGAGAATAAAGATAGCACCCTACAAGAAAACATCAGTGTAAAAAAACAGTAGTATTGTCTAAAAAGAGACAGATTATCAATGAGATTTAGTATCCAATATGCCAAGGAGAGAGAGAAGGAAAAGAGAAGGTCACCAGAGATGGGCAAACTCAGCATCTGTCAATTGGGATTGTTAGAATTTGGGCACAGCTGGAAAAGTTCTCTTCCTTGTCCTAACATCTGTGGTTTAGATGCTGTTAGATAGGGAGAAATTCTTAATGGCTGAATTGGTTCATAGAGTACATAATTCTTTAAATATCTCAGTTAGATAGGATTTTCAAAAAATATGCTTCTAATATCCCATCCCAGACTAGTTTCCTGGACCATCAAGAGATTTCCAACTGTTTGTAAAACAGTCTCATATAGAATGTATTATAGTAATCCACTTATATCCTTTTAAGTATAATTTTTATTGGATATTTTTACACAAGTAAAAGGTAAACCTGAGAAAAAATACAGAAAATGAGATTAAGAAAGAAAGAAAAGATAGAGAAAAAGTGCAGAAAAGAAAAAAAGAAAGAGATATTTAAAGAAGTGACCTCCGATCTTATTTACAGCATTTACAACCCGCTCATATCCTAACAATTAGACCAGGACTCAGCTATTAACATTTACCCCCCCCCCCCCGACCTTTCACAGCTTAACTAGGCTGCTGGGCTTGAACTTGGCAGATGTTCCTGAGACACTCAACATAGCACAGATAAAAACCATTAGACTAAAGCCATAGTGAACAGTTGATTGCTTTGTGACAGCATAAGGGTTCAGTTTCCTCTCATACTCGTGGCCATTTAAACTCCGATGCTGCTTTTTCCTGCCTGTCAACGTTTCCTGCTTTGCATTTCATGGCCTTGAAGCAGAGCAGTTTTTGGTTATTAACATAACAGACTTCTCTATCAGGGGTGTTAACTAGCTGGTTGGGCCCAGTTCAATGAGAACCCATTGTTAAATTGTCATACACCTTACAGCTGAGGCAAAACCTTACATTTTTCCTACTTCTCCAGGCAGAATAGGAACTAAAGGCCAGGGTGCCCTTGAGAAGCTTTGTATGTGCCGGCAAAGCCACAGCCCTGACAGGATCACACTCCAGGCTTTCTGGACAGCAAGATGATCCAGGCAGAGTGGGGGGAAATGTGAGTTTTTATTTTAGCTCTAATTGCATTGAAAATACTGGGACTTAAGTAACTAATGAGGAATTTACCTTCTTCATTTTTTGGTAGAGTTTGGTGTGCATAATTGCAATGTAGTAGCTTCTTGCAGGATGAAGGAAACAGGATCTTCTAAGGTAAGTAGGTAGGTAGGTTAGCAGAGGTAGAGAAAAAATCCTGCTAGATTGCTGATGATGGGTTAAACTAACTAGCCACCAACTGTTGTTTCCTAATTCAGATAACATATCTGATCCCTGCCCTCTCAGATTCTCTCTCATAATAACTAAGGCACATGTTACTAAGGCCAGTGTTGCAGATTCAGGCAAAAAAGTATGGTGTTTCAGCTGTACCTTTTGCTTGAATCGACAATGGTACTGGCATTTCTGGTCATTAATTTCTGCGTTCAAGGCAAAATATACCTGACCATGAACCTGAATTTTAAAAGCAAGTATTACCTTTGTCCCAAGGAGGCTGTACAGCTATCTCCAATCAGATATCTTAAAGAATGGACATATTTACGTGTCCATTTGTGCAAACCTACACAAACAACTCACTTGAATAGCCTGGAAGGAGTTAATTTCACCACTAGCAGGTCAGGTTTGGCAGTGGGGGACTAAAGTAGACTTCCCCCAGTCAGACTGCTTCCCCTTGTCATGTGAGTTGATTCTCTTCACTAGTAAGACCGAGGTGATGTCCTAAGAGAGAGCCCATGAAAACATGGCCTTACAGGAATTCAGTAGCTTCATCACTCCATAGACATACTGGAAACAATCCCCAACTGTACTATAAAAGATTTTTAAAAAAATCCATCCAAAGAAAGGGAAAAACCAAGAACTGAGGACATAAGTCATACCCTTCCAGCCTCTGTTGTGGCAGCTGGAAAGACCAAAATATTATAAACATAGTTGCAGTGTGACACACCAATCTTAATGTCTTATATGCTGCTGGCAGACAGATTATTAATTCAAGTAGGGCATAGCTGAGTCAGTTGTATGGTGTGAACATTGCACAGTAGAAACGAAAATCCTTTTAGAATATTCAAAGACTGTGCCTAGATTGGAGTGGACTGGGCAGGGTAGCTTTGTGAGCACATATTTCTATGTTCTTCATTTTAACAAGGTTATACTCAAACTATTTTGCTGAAAATTTAAAACATATGTGAAGAGCTCCAGGGAACAAATCCAAGAAAGAAAACACAGTGATATTATTTTCCTTAAAACTTTAAGATTTAGACCCTTAAAAGATACAACAGTAGCATGAGAAAACTGTTTTTAGAATGCACACCAGCCTATTTTATAAAAAACCAGCTAAGGTTAAATATTTTACAGAGGTTATATCTATCTCTGCCTGCCTGCCTGCCTGTCTATCATCTATCTATAGCTCTATGAAAATCTTAGAAAAAAGAATTCTGCTGTATCCTACAGCTTCCCCAGAAGAATCAGCTTCACAAATATATCAATAATACTGTGTTTTTGTTTGTTTCTTTAGATTATGGAGGAAATGTGAATGTGAACCAATTTTTTAAAAAAATGATCTTGCTAGACAGCAAAATGGCAACATCTGGGTATTCCTTTGCTGCTTCTTTATTCCTTATACATTAGATATTTTATGCATGTTTTCAGTAAAATATGCCCAAAGTAGTGAACAATATCACTATTAATTGGATATCAATTTTAAAATAGAAAACTATCAATTATTAATAAGTATATGAACATTCCCATACACTCATGGATTTGTTCTTTAAAATAACTGCAGATGAATTGGCATATTTTGCAGTCAAGTCTAATCAGAATTTTTAAAGTCCTATTAAATGGATGAAAATCTTAAAGCTGACTGTTTTCATGATGATGCCATTATGGTATCATGTCATGGTTCCTGCTTTGCAAATAGAAATCTCATTGGCCTCAGATCAATACATGGCAAGTATTGTGAACCTAAAGTTTTTTGGTTATTAAAATCTGAATCAGAGGTTATATCCATGCTTACTGTTTAAGATGCACCTCTCCTGTTCTCATGCCAACTTAAGTCTAATCCCAGTTAAGAAAATCCTGGGTGGGCTTTGGCAACAGCTTGACAATAGCTTATTAGGTATTCAAACTTAACAGCAGGCTACCACAACCCCTTTGGACAATTCTTTTTGCCACTAGGCTTCCCCACATTTGTTTGTGTGGTTTAAATCTTTGCAAAATGCATGGAACAGGGTATGCCCACATTTTATAATCTTATATTCTATATGCACTGAACCACTGTGCATGAAGGAATAATCATTATGTGGAAGTAATACAGTGGTGGAAGTGGCAAGCACAATACATCCACTACACAGTTGGTGTTTTTGGCAATATTTAGGCTGCAAATTTATGCACAATGATTTGAACTCAATGGTCTTAAAGCAGATACACAGTGTGAAATGTAACTGAAGAATACAGCCAGTTTAATGTCTTCTGCTTTGAATGCATTCTGCTAAAATATATTATCCACAGAAGCAAAGGCAGATGGACTGTTTCTAATACTCAGCATTTCCCCAGATAGCTACATCTTGCAAATGAATTGCAAGTTTTCAGACATCTCAGCACGCAGAGCTCATCTCATTATTAGACATTCGTTTGCCAAAACTGGAATTAAATGAGTTGATGGGCAAACCAGATTTTCTTCACCTGCTGCATTGTTTCTTTCTCTTTTGATGTGATAGACAGGTCATGCAGATGTCAATGAAAAAATTTCTACCAATCCCAACAGGATCTGAATTAAATAACCACATTGATAATACAATGCAGTGGTTCCATGTGAATCAGACATGGTCAGGGAAACACTGGGAACCCTTGGGCACTGTGGCTGCCAGGCTGTGTTATCACTGTAGCTGATGCAATTCACTGAAGTGATAGGAGAACCAAGCCAATTCTGGGCTACACAGCACATGAATTGTGGCCAATACTATATTAAACATGACTGCCCAGCCCTGATGCATGTTTATTGGCCCTGTTAATATTACAGGCTAGAGTCTCACACTGCAGTCTCTCCGCTAACTAGTGAGTGTTGAGTGACAGGTACAGGCATGGTGCTTAAAGACAACTTGCTCAGACTTCTGACGTCTTGAATGTGAGTTGTGAACTGGCTGAAATCTGAATATGTCTGTGAATTCACTTGCTAGTCCTGCCTCTTCACTGTCCTACCTGAAGCAGCATGTAATGAAATAATAATAACCTACCTTTCAGGATAGTTTTCAGTGCTTTAGGTACTGCCTTCTCCTATAAGCCCAACCCTATGATGTCTAACTGGGAAAAAAAATGACTGGGAGAGAAAGGAGAAAGGATCTTCTTTTATTTTAAATCATTTAAAGAATAAAATAAATGACTACGTAAAAGGGAAAAAAAGTGAGAAAGGACATACAGGATGGGAAATAAAATATCAGTAAATAAACAGAGAATTTACAATTGTCATAAAATTTAAAATTCATTATTTCATTGAATAATTAATTGAATGTACAAAATTTACTATAACATCTGGAGAAAGAATTGTAAACCACTACGAAACTATAAACACTAATATTTATGTTGATATCACCACTATTTATCACTATCTAAAATAAATGCACATGATCTTATAAAAAAAAGAAGAAAAATAAATTTAAAAATACTAAAAACAGTTAGCAAAAACAATCTTAAGTTCTAGATTCCCTCCCATTGTACCTGACTGGTGATTACATGAAATTATTTATAAACATTAAAACTGTATCTTTACATCAAACATTTTCTCCTTAAAATGGTACCCTAAGTATCTGAGTTTGCCTTGTTGTGTGATATGTAATACATGAGGAAGCCATTCTTGCTTAAATTTACTCAGACTTCCTTTCTGGATGCATTCTGGAAAGATTCCTAGTTAAAAAAAAAACCCTGAGGTTTCAATTCAAGTTTGTTTAATTTTTTGAATAATTCTGTGTATTTCTTTCCTGTACTTTTGAATTGTTTACATGATCGCAACATATGATAAAATGTTCCTTCTGTATCACAGCATTTCCAACATTTATTATTGTGTGACTTACCTATTTTTGTAATTATGGACAGAGATATGTACATCTCTGTAAAACATTTTGTATCAATTTTCTCTTAAATGATAGTTTGGGGTAAATTTTACTGAATTTTTCCATAAGTTCTCCCATTGTTGTAATGTAGTTGTTTCTTTAAAAGAGAAAGGGTCTCCTTGATGGCACAGATTTAACTATGGAACTTCCTTTCAGAGGAGGTGAAGTTGGTACATTATGCTGAACCTTCGTTGACTGGTGAAGTCCTTCCTAATTTCGAAGGCATTTCATTCCTTAGACATTGTAAAAATTATTCGCATATGTTATCTGCTACATCTGTTTGCATTTATGAGATAATTCCTTTTTCTATTTTGGAACTTATTTTGTCTTGTTCTTATTTTAAATGATTTTAATTTTAAACTATTTTAACAATTGTTAGCCATCCAGAATGGTGTGTATGTACTAGAAGGATGGCCTATCAATTTTCATATAACATAAATGATTAAATAATGCTCTTTGTGTATTTTTGAAAAATAGTAGTGGCTATTAAATAAGATATCTGCTTCTTTCTCACTAGTTATGAAACTAGTTATGATATATTCTACTGAGAGTTTTGAATTTAATAGACTTTGACTAGTACATGAAGACCTTGCAATATGTTACATTTAATTATTCAGTTTTGAAACATAGATGTTTGGCTAACTTAGCCTTTTGCCTGAGGGTATTGACAACTATGCATTATGTTTCATGAAGCAAATTTTCATTCCTAAAATCCTCTGCTATGAGCAAATTTATTCTTCTTTAATTATATTGTGCTAAGCACACAGGGAAGTCATTCAGTCTATATACATGACCAGGAAAATAAATCAAACTCGCTGGAGATTAAAAGATTGCTCATCTTGCCTAAAGAACATATGTGGTCATTTATCTGTCTCCAAGGAATTGGTGAATGTCTTTAGTACTCAGAGTATGAAGTGCTCTTTAGTTTCAGTACAGAAGCTAGACTTCTGTGTAAATCAAATTATGTGTTTTCCATTAAGGGCCACCTTGGAATGTCAAGGTTTCCATTTTGCAAAACAGAACAGTAACCAATCACATGATTATATCACCCTCAAATTAGTGTGATAGAAATCCTTCAAAATGATATATACACCCTACATTTAGCTCTCAGAGAAGAGACATGAATATGTTACATTATGTTGTGCCAAGTATGTTCAACCCCTTACATGGGGGCATAATATAATGTGACATCTGAGTGCTCAAGAGAAGGTGATACACACACACACACACACTCCATTCTAAAGTGCTTCTAGATATCCCTTCCTGAAACCATCGAGCAACAGGAGCTAGATAGCTTCTAAAGCTAATGTACTGTATATAGTCATCAAAGGTGCAAAGGTTTGCAAGTTCAATTCCTGGTAGAAGGTTTGAACCCTATTGAATAACATCTGGCTACCTGCCTCTGAAGAGTTTCAATAAAAATGAAGCCGCTCACATGGTGCTTCCTAGTGGTTAATGTAACTGAAAATACCATATAGGTTATACATTGCATTCAAACAAGCAAGCAGGTAATCTGGATAGATTTGATTTTTGTTATGTAAGGTTCTTGTGCACTGATGGGAAATAGCCACTATGCATGTAGAAACTCATTTTCATATGTACATACATGAAATACTTGACTAATAAATGTAGAAATGGGGCATATGGGAAATCTAGACTGACCTTAGAGAACAAAATGCTGTTTTTTAAGCATACAGTATGGATTATTAATTTTTACATAATTTATTTTTCCTGGAAAATCAAGGAAGGTCATGAAAGGAAAAATTGTTTTACTAATATGCACATTTATATGACTTAACTGAGTGATGACTCAGTCCAGCTTTGTTGTTTAGTCGTTAAGTCGTGTCCGACTCTTCGTGACCCCATGAACCATATTGCGCCAGGCCTTCCTATCTTTCACTGCCTCCCTGAGTTTGCTCAATTTCATGCTCATTGCTTCAGTGATGCTATCTAGCCATCTCATCCTCTGCCGTCCTCTTCTCCTTTTGCCTTCCATCTTTCCCAGCATCAGGGTCTTTTCCAAAGAGTCCTCTCTTCGCATTAGGTGACCAAAGTATCTGAGCTTGAGCTTCATTATCAATCCTTCCAATGAGCAATCAGAGTTGATTTCCTTTAAGATTGACTGGTTTGACCTCCTAGCAGTCCAGGGGACTCTTAAGAGTCTTCTCCAGCACCACAGTTCAAAGGCATCAATTCTTCGGCGTTCAGCCTTCTTTATGGTCCAGCTCTCACAGCCATACATTACTACTGGACAGTCCAGCTTGCTCCCCCCCAAACTATTGCTTCTTATCAGCTATACCAGTGTAATATCTTCCCAAATCAATCATGCCTTTTTTGTGTGTCATCAGTCTATGCAATTTTGCTGCATCCAATTACATAGTCCATTATTTCATCCTTATCTTGGCAATTTGGTATTTTCTATTCTTGCCTTGATGACATTTGTGTGAGGTGGGCAGCTTGTTCTTAGGCAGCAAAAAAACTTTTCTTCTGTTTTCTTTTTTTTAACATACTATTCTTAAGCCACTGTGTATTCTAGTGTTGTTTGATTTTCCTTCAGTATTTTCAAAAAATGCTCATGGAAAATGACTTTGGTTACCAATTTCTAATCTCATATCTGTTGTTTTTTATAATCCTGTTTAGATTCCATTTCTGCAAACAGAAATTTCAATAAATTTTCTTTACTTTTCTTAATGTAGTAATTAAGTTGTCATTTATCCTCCTCTACAGTTTGTTATACTCATAAGAGTTCTCACCCACCAGTTTTACTTCAAAGGTATAATCTATCAATATCACTATAAATTGTAGGACATTATTCATAGACATCGATTTTGTCGTTTGCCAGTTAAGGTTGTCAAGAACCATCTGAGTCCTATCAATTATTCCTGAAGCATATTGAATTACTGGTATTCCCCCTTGAATTAATAGCTCTGTTTTTCATCATTTAGGCTAGACTTTAGAATTTTCCTTCAGTGCTTACAATATCCTGAGTTAATTTTTCTCTTTATTTGGTTGTGCAAAATATCTGATGTTTCCAAGATTCCCAAATATTTAGCTTGCTCAGGTGCTAGACTTTTGATCCTTGTTTCATTTACAAGTTGACTTGTCAGTTTTTTGAACATATATTTATCAAGTCCAAATTACATTATAATATCACCATTAAATAACTGAATAGTATTTAGTAATGATTTTGATTTGGCATACAACATTAGGCACCAAAACTTAATTTTAAAAGTTGCTTATAAACATCCCCTATGCCTTAACTGAGAATATATAAGTTAAATACAGTATTAATAAAAAGTGCTGTTAGGAATGTGATTACAATTGTTAATAGAAAAATTAGAAATCAGTTATATTTAAATAATTATATTAGCAACGTATGGGAGATTATTGTACATCATTGGCTTTAACTGCACTGCACATTTTTGAAAATTCTGTGACTTTAGTTTAGTTTTTATCTTCCTCATTTCACTAAACTAGTGCCTAGTAGAATATATGCAACATTGTTAATGTATTAATATGAGTAGCCCGTTGACAGGCAGAAACATACACAATTTATAAACCACTTTATTCTTTTAATTCATATTTGTTCAATGTTAGCAACCAAGGTTAGATGAGCCCATGAAACCATTTTTCCTGTTGTCAGGGAAAAACCACGTTAAACACGGGAGACAGACACACCATAAAACAAGTCACTTCGAAGTTCTAAAAACTTTATTAAATGTTAGTTCAACAATCAAGTAAAATTCAATCATAAGCATACGAGGTACTTACTTAGATTCACATTGCAATGCGGACTGACAAGAGCAAGCTGTCAACTGAGACAACTTGACCGTGTGGATCCAGACCCCTTAGTTGCAATCCTTTTTATCCTATAAAACCGCAAACCACAATCATGACTCTCAGGATTTTCATAACGTTCCCAGAGTTAATATTACCACACTTCCCTATTCCCTCTGTCCCTGTCACATCTGTTCCCATCAACAAGTTTGCTTATTTAACAATTTTATTAGTTTTGCAAGTTTTACTTATTTCCTGTTATTGCCCCAAAGGTCATCTCCAAGCTAGCCCTTGCTTTTATTATTAAATGTGATTAAACAACATATATCTATAGGAAAAATAAGTTTTAGGCCACTAGCACTTTTCCTCTCACACTGGGTACAAATTTACCAAAATAAATAAATAAATAAAAATCATACCTCAAGGTAAAATTTGTATAGCTCCTGAGCCATATGATGCTATTTTCAGTGCTAGGAAGCAAGAAAGAAACAGACTGAAAATAGCCCACACTTTCGTTGCTCAAGGTCTCATTAAATGAGAAAAAAAATCAGTTAATGAAAACCACGTTTCAATTTTTGGAAACACTGCATGTTCTTTTTATTTGCACACACATTTAAATGCAAATCTCCCATGCGTTTCTTTACCCTCTACCACCAAACATTTGTTGTCATGTTTTATTATATTTAGCCAACAAAAAAGCAGTAATAATAACAGAAAATTGAGTTCTGATTGAGAACATATTTCTGGATTCCTAGAAATTGTTTGTCAGTAATTCTATTGTGGTAAATCAGATTTGATGGAGATAGATCAGATAGGATACACATCAAACATTCATTACTTTATATGCAGGAATGAGAGAACTTAGAAAATCTCACAACTGTTTTATGTTTGTGAATGAATAAAATATGGATATCTTTTTTTTTTTCTTTTACAGGTAAAACAGAATGGCTGCTTTTCCTTTTTTAAAAAAGTTTTATGTAAACATCTTGTTTGGCTCTTTCTCCAAACATCAGTGGCCACGAGGTTTATTTGCTTCTGACATCACTGAATTTTCTGCAGGTTACCTCTTTTACAATGATAAGAATTCTGGAACATGGCAAAGATGACTTGCTGTTAAATACATTACATATAGTTCTTAACTCAGTAATTATTTGACCTAGAATGGGTTATTCAATTATTTCTCTTTTATCCGGGACCATAGCAAAAATACCTTTTTGTTGATTGTTTATTCTCCTGCAAATAGTTCAGTTAATAACATTTATTTTGGGACTATATGAAACTATACGAAGGGCCCTGTCTATGGTCAGAGAGAAGACAGTGGCTAGCAGAGTACAGAGACAAATGCTCAAGAAAGGACTGGCCTGAATAAGGTTGTAACATACCCAATTTACATTACAAGCAAAGGCACATTACATATTGATCAAAGAGGTGTGGGGAATGGATACAAGCAAGATTCAGCAGATGGCCTAGATATACCGAGCTTTCCCTGCCAATGCTGAATCTTCATCCAATTTTTGTGACAATAATTCAATATCACTGCATCACAGTTACTTAGGCAACTCGGTTTTTTATCAGGCTTAAATGGCAACATCTTTTTTTTACCCTCTATATTTTAAAGCTTTAAAAATTGCCTTGTTTGCAGCAAACAATTAATGTGGATAATTCATGCACCAATGTACAAAAAAAAAAAGGAAGCACTTGGGGGCTACATTACAGTATATGGATATACATGTGTCAGCATAACCATGTTTTTTTTTTTAAAAAAACCTTTGTTATTGTCTTTCAGTTTTAGCAGAAGTCTTCAGGTTAGTGCATATGGAATAATATTTCATGAAATATTTCATGCCAGAGTTAAATGATTACCAGTGATTAGTCAAGTATAGCCAACACAACTTCGAAAACTCACTGATCGAAATAATAATATAAATTGGTGGAAGGGCAGTAAAGCAGAGAAATTGTTTAAGACTTTCTGCAACTGTAAACTAGAAAATAATGTAAACTGTAAACTGAGCAATAATGAACTGTGGACTGAACCAGATTAAGTTGAAGCCATTTCAAATAAAAATTGGGAAACTAAGAAATAAATTTGCTTAAAGTCATTAACAGTTTGAAGCTCTGTTTTCAGTTATTCCTTGTAACAAAAATTAGTGTTAAATATCACTTAACATAGTAATGTTTTATGCTCTTCCCAATGACCGAAGTCCTTGAAACATGTTTATTCACAAATGTCCTATTCAGAAAAAAATCCTCTGCAACAGTAAAGTTCCTCATGAGATTGCCTTATTCTGTTTAACTTGTTCTGTGTGGCACAAAGGAATAATCATGAATTACTCTTAAAATTCAGCTTTTATGGTTACGCATATGTATGGTAATTTCCCCTTTTCTTTTTTCCTACAATAGAATTTACTGCAGTAGAAAAAGACAAACTAACCAGTGATTAAAGCTTCACCATTTGCAAAATAGCAAAGATGGTTATTAGGAAATAATCTTCCATTTTTATGAACAAGCAGCATTTGAACCTGCAAACAGTGATATTAAAAGTTTCAGAGATTCTTACATTTGTTTTTGTTTTTAATATTTAATTACTGGCTTTAGCAATCTGCTTATCTCATGTGAACTCAAGAATACTACCAAAACTGTTGAGAAGGATTATAATCTATGCTCGTGAGATCTTAACCTCTGTGTGTGTGTTGGGGGTGGGGTGGGGGGAGAGAGGTAGTATTTACTCTTCATTATAATAATGGAGCATAATTAAACCAAATGTCCAAATAATTAAACCAAATAATTAAACCAAATATCAAAAGAAAACAGTGATCCTCCACCATATAAGAATTTTATGGAAGGATTTTCAGCAGGCAAATTGCTCCCTGCCTAACCAGGAATTTTAAGAATAACTTTTGTAGTCAGAGGAAGAACAGTTAAACCTCTTACTGAACAATGATGCTCTCCCCCACAAATGCCCAGGTCCATAATTAGCTAGGGAAAATGAGAATTGAAGCAGCATGCTATGACAACACTATACATTAAGCATAGTTATAACTCAACCCACAATAAGTCAAGCAATTTCAAGCTGCTGGACTACCTTTGTTAGTCAGGAGTGATACAATGAACAGATCAAGGCAAGGAAGTGATGAACAGTCTTGAATAGAACTAATAATATAAGAAACTGATTTATGTAGTGTTGGTTTTTTAGCCAGGCCTTGACTGGAAATGTCTTTGTAGTGCTTCAGTCAACTATTGAGCCCAAGACATTCTACAGGCAAGGCCCATGTTTTGTCATGAAGCTATGGCTCTTCCATAGCTGCTTCTGCCACCTTTTTAAAAACGGCTGGGAAGAGGCATCACAAAATATTCATAAATATTATAAACCTGTTATGGATTTATGTGTATAATTTATTTGGCCACCTTTCTTAATTATATTTGCATCCCTCCTAAAAATCTTCTGAATAAGTCTGTGAGGAAAGTTAGGATGAAAGAATGTGACTGGCATTCACCCCCAAGCCATATTTTTCAACACCTGCTTTGAAACATTTGGTCCCTTGATGCCCCAAGGACGTCTTCCAAGCCCTGATCCAAAAAATTAGCAACTTGATGCCCCAAGGACGTCTTCCAAGCCGTGATCCAAAAAATTAGCAACTCTACTATGCCTTCTTATATACTGAATAAACATAATGTAATCTTGCAACTTCCCTTCCAAGTACATTGGTAGCCCTTATTTGGCAGCTAAAAATGAACATGTTATGATTGCTCAGTTCAAACTTGCATTAAAAGGTGACAATTAAGGACTATTTAAAATGCTGATGAGCCTACAAGGAACATTATCTTCTCTGTAGATTATTTTTAAAGATATTGTGGAAAACTGCATGAGGCAGGTTAGAAACAGAAATGTGTTGACCATTTTGGGATATCTAAAAGCAATTTGGTCTGGTTTTTAAGTGTTATGCTTTTCTGGAGTTCATACACTGGAACCAGGAATGAATTTCTGGAACAGAGTTTATTTTGGAATCCAAAAAATGTCATTACACACATAGCAAGTATATACTGTATACCTTGTCAGTTTCACACTGTAATTCCCCCCACCTCAAAAAAATCTCCCTATATCTCAATACAGGATTAATAAGGGTAGGAGAAGATACACCAATCCCAAAGTCATATCTGATCTTTTTAGCTAGCACCCGTCATCCTAACAAGACTTTAGTCCTAGATGTATACCCTACTGAACTTTCAAGCTGATCAGGCATGAATGGCCAATGATGTTCTTGCAAGTCTTTCCAAGCATGGACAAGCGAGCCAGGCATGCATATGGATCAAACCAATCTGATAACTGAGGCTCAATTGTCTTGTATTGTCTCAATTGTCTCAATAGTCTTGTATTCTTTTCTCTGTAATTTAGTCTACTTACTTTGACCTGGTGCTGCTTAAGACAGACACTTCAATGTCTGAAGTAGTCAGGCCAGAAACTCATTCTGGGTCACTGCTGCTGCTTCTGCTGAGTCAGGCACAATGAAGATGAAAATGCAGGTGTCATGTGCACAAACTCAGCTCCTTGACAATATCAAGATGGCAGCAGAAGATATATTATAAAAGCATGTGAAAGAGCAAAGTTCAGAGAAGACAGGGAAAAAAAATGGAACATAAAATTCATACATTTATTAAGGCAGGATAAGTGCTCGTGAGACAGAATAGCAAGGAACATCAGTGCTTCCTTCAGATAACCAATAGGAGAAAAGTGCAGAAATTACCATTCAGCAGAGTGTTCACTTATAAACTACAGTATCTTCTGAAGTAACAATTCCCTCACCCTACTCCACATGAATAAGGGAGGGAAAGTACAGTTCTTTTCAACACATGCTCTGAACATGTCAGAAATTACCAAATCCAAACTGTTGGAAGGAGGGGAAAACTGCCTATTTATGAGTTGTTATTCTTCCAGTCTATAAATTCCCGTTGAATTTGCATGACACCAACTTTAACATTCAGGTGCTTTTTCTGAATGCTTCAACCAGGTCTGTAAGAAAAGATTGGTGTCTACTGCTTCTGTGGGTAAGAACAACTAAAAGGGGCAGTTTTTACCAGAATAGTGATGTTGGCTAGCGTATGACTGGAAGAATTTGAATCAAGCTAATTAAAAAGGTTGGCTGCAAAATCTACTAGAAAGCTACTAAGAGAGAAGTGGGATAATGCAAAACCTCTCATGATTAAGAAAATGGATTGTCTTCCAGGTGTTTGGTATTCCAGTGTATCACACTTGAAAAAGGAAGTTTTGCAATTCTTTTTGAGTATCAGTTAAGTTGGAAATCAATCAGTTCCACTGTTCAACATACATGATGCTCTGAGAACACGGAGGTCTGGAATTGCTTTCAAATCATCATAGAATCCTCTTGTGGAAGGGATTCACAAGCATCCAAGTTTATGAAGGCCTCTGTACATAAGCTGCAGATGCAAAAACCTCCTCTATTTATATATTAAACGTACATTCTGTCTTTCTTTGAGAGCAGAGTTACTCTGAAGTTTTGGTGCTAATGGAAGGAAATATCACTATATAAAATAAAATTGCCAGATTACCTATGTAATATATATAAATGCTCTGTAAATATATTTATTCTATTTTCTCCATTGTTAATCACAGTAGGCTAAGTACAAACTCAAAGTGAATATTTAAATATTCATTATTATTTCTAACACTCATTCTAATACTGTGGAGCATTTTAAATACCATGCTTTCTTTGGGAGCCACATAAAGGTAAAATGTGCTACCAGGCATCACAAGCTGCAATGTAAGACTGTTTGCTTCACTTTGTGCTCATGATAAATTGCTTTCTTAAAGGATTCCAAAGTACAAATCTCCTCTGCTTTCCTCCAGAGAAGTTGGCTTAGTATGGAAGATTATCAACAGATATTCAGATTATCAATAGCCTAAAACAGATACAGATCGCTCAGGAAATTGATGGAGATACTTCAATACCAAAGGTTGTTAAACCTGGCCAGGGTTAATTCATCAAATTAGGAGAAAAAGGTAACTAAAGCAATCAACCCTCAACTCACAGTGAGGTTTTCAAATTCTAGAAAAAATAAATTCCTTGCTGTTACCCTCCCAAAATACAGTGTCCCACTGGAAAGCCAACGTAGCTGTTCGTGCTAAACATTTACTTCACATACAGTTTCAGTGAAAGTTTCTCTTGGTAAAAAGTTTTGGACAATATGAATCTCAGGATAGGTATAATCCAATCATCCCTTTTTTGTGGCCTCTGGAGCCTCTGATCATAATTACTAAAAGCTGGTGGCAAAATAGGTTTCGGTCATACCGAGGCATGAAACATATGAAAATCATAAGTATAAAAAGAAAGACATCAAAATAAATGGTAGTAAATCAAGATTCTCATGTGAAACTTATTTAGAGGTCAGGCAGTGTAGAGGATAGAGGGAATGGCCTTGAGCGACAGGAGGAAGAGCCACTACCAGGCAATGGTCACATAAAAAGGGCCTGAGCCCAGGCCAAGAAAGTAATGTGAGCAAATGTCTCAGACAAACCCTTCCCTAGTTCACATGAATGGGGGTGGGGGGAGGGCATTCAGACTTGCAAGATTCTGTCACTATAGCTTTATAATAAAAGTAGTACTGACCTACTTGGCATTGACTTCTTAATCTGAAGGGCTGACAGAAGCCACAATATGGACAGAACATGGCAAAACAGATTGGATCCAGGTTGGCAAAGGAAAGAAACAAGGCTGTACACTTTCCCCTTATTTATTCAACCTATATTTGAAATATATGTTGAGTGAACTTGATTGGAAAAGATAAGCATAGTTTTAAAATTGGAGGAAGAAACATCAATAATCTGCACTATGCTGATGACTCTGATAGCCAAAAATGTACAGGATCTGCAAGCTTTAGTAATAAAAGTCAAGGAGCACAGTGAGAAAATGGGATTTAGATTAAATATAAAGAAGACCAAGCTAATGACAACAGGTACAATGAGCCTTAGAATTTACAATGAAGATATTGAAGTGGTAGATAGCTTCTACCTTTTAGGATCAACCATCAACAGTAAAGAAATAAGCACTCAAGAAAATGTTGTATACTAGCACTAGGAAAAGGAGCCATGAAGGCCTTGGAAAAGATATTCAGATGCTATGATGTGTCTATACCTACAAAGATCAGAATAGTGAAGCCAATGGTATTCCCTGTGACATCTATGGAAGCAAAAGTTGGACTTTTAAAGAAGCAGGATATAAAGATGATTTTGAAATTTGGTGTTGGAGAAAACTCCTGAGAATACCATGGACAGCCAAGAAAACAAAGGGATTGTTAAACAAATCAACGTAGAATTCTCACTCAAGACACAAATGACCAGCTCAAATTATCCTTCAAATTATCCTTCAAATTATACTTCAGGCACATTATGGAATGACCTAGCTCTCTGGAGAAGGCTCTAATGCTAGGACAGGTAGAAGGAAACAGAAGAAGAAGATGATCAGCAGCAATGTGGATGGATGCCATTACAGTGGTGATCTGTGCACTGTTAGAAGACCTGAAAGACCAGGTTAGGGACCGATTGTCATGGAGAAACTCTACATGGTCACTAAGAGTTGCCACTGACTTAATACACATAATCAATCAAAAGTCAAGCTTGACTCCAGCTTCTTTCTCATTACATGGCAGATGCTTGCCACTGCCTTCCACCAGGATTCTATTTCATTTTTTTTAATGTTCCCCTATAACTATTTCTCCTTTGGATTTTGTATCCTCAGTCTTTCCTTCTTCATTTCACAGGGCTGCATTTTAAAGTAATGAATGGAGAACTAGTGTAGCATAGTAATTACTATGTTCAATTAAGACCAAGTGAACCAAGTTTTTCTTCAGCCATGGAAACTCACAGGGCATCCTGGAGTCAGTTAGTATCTCTGAGCCCATCCTACCTCAAAAGGTTGCTGCTAGGAGAAAACTGGAGAAAATTTGAGCTCTTGCAGAAAAAGCAATATATAAATCTAACAAGAACAATAACAAAGAAATAGATCATGCTTCTTACAAAAGCCAGCATTTCACTTAACAAGGTGCAAGAACTAATTGTATACTAACCAATGTATAATCAATGCATAAATCACACACACACATATACTGCCCCCTCCCCTTGAAACCATAGGCATTCCTACTGAGATTATACAAATACTATAAAAATAATCATTGCCTAAATAATGTTCACCTAAACTTCATTTACTGAAGCAATGCAGAGCTAGGAACTGGTCTGAATTTGCACCATGTCTTTTTCTCAGCGAAAAGACTGCTCAGAGTAAAAAGCACAGGGAAATTGTTCAAATAACTGTATGAAAACTAGGCGGCTTGGTTTCCTTTTTCCAGGTATGCTGCTCATTTGCTGTGTGTTGGTAGAATTCCCAGTCCTTTTTCTTCTTTCGTTTTTTTGTCAGACATGAGATATCTTGATTTAGATTTATGAGCCAGAAGATGTTTGTACAGTAACCAAAAAATTATCAGTGCTACAATTACCCACAAGCAAGGAATACATTATGAGTCATTCTTTAATATCTACAGCCATTTTTGTAAAGGAAGAGAGGAGAACATCCTTTAAATACACAGCTTCAGTGTAATGCAGTCCAAGCAGATGAAACAGAAACACTTAATAAACACTAAAAAAATCCTTTAATTTTGTACTTCCGTAGGGAAAAGAAAGCAGTTTTTTGGGAAGTGGCAAACTGAGAGCCTTAGGGCCACGAGGCCACAATGTATTCCATAACCTCCTCAGCAGTAAGTACAGTTTTCGACTTTTTTGTCTAATTTGGACTCATGGTGAGAGCAGGAAAAGTAAAAGGCAAATCACCTAAATTATTTATTTTTTAAAAAAATTAATTGATTTATAATGAAGTTATAATTTATAATTAAAGTAAATTTAATTATATTAAACTATTAAATTAATTTAATAAAATCCCAACTGAGGAAAAAAATTAAGCACTCCAAAGTATTTCCCTCTGTTTTTAATACCAAACACATACTGTCTCCAAAAGAAAGAAAGAAGAACTGCCATCCTCCATTCCAATTTTTTACTGTTTTTGGAAGACTACTACTCCTTCACATTTTTTTTTCTCCTTTACTTTGCTCCAGTATCATTCTTATCTATTTTTCACAAAATGCTTTCATGCCCCTGAATACACTATACTCTGTATATTTCACATATTTAGCAAATAGGTTTTGTGGGGAACACATTTTTCATCAGCTTTTAAGGGTTTAAAGGTTATAATGAATGAATGGTTCTTCAAATACTGCATGGGCAGATATTAATTCCAGTTACACCCATTAATGTAAAGAAAATGAAAAAAAGAAAAGGATGGGAGCTAAATACAGCCATGGATTAACCATTAGGCAGAATAAGCACAGGCCTAGGGCACCAAAGGAACGGGGGCACCACAGAGTTTCTTCCCCTAGCTATCATGCCCTTAATTCTTTCCTTCCCACTCTCAGCTTGTAGTCATTTTTTAAAATTGTCCTTATTTGCTATGTTTGAGTATAATCTGCATTGTTAAAAACAACAACAACATTTTCTTTGGCATGGTGAGTGACTAATGTTTAAAAGTTTGGTTTGAAGATGTCAAATATCACATTTGCTTTCTTCTTATGGTGTGCGAATTTCACATCCATTGAGGGGCACAGTTGTTGGGCTGTGCTTAGGGCATAAATTGGCCTCAATCTGACCCTGACTGAGTATAATAACTGAAAGATTAATTACAAATTTTACAGTTTGTGTGTGTATGTATGTATATATATATATATACATACACACACACACACACATACACATACACATACACATATATACATATCAGTTATATCCAGTGGGCTCTGACAGCAATAGCTATAGTGCAAAATTTAGCAATTTTCCTAGAAAGCTCACTGAACTGACTGCTTAGTGAAAAGCATGTAGTTCTGTGTTGGTGCCAACTCAAATATTTTGCAATTAGAAAGGTTATCAGTTCTGCTTTTCAAGGATGATCATTTGGACAAGCCAGGAGTATTTGAGTTACTGTAGAAGAAACCTCAACATATACATATTATTTTTATGTAGAGGTGGACAATTTGTGGCCCAGCTTTGTGAAGGTCCTGGTGAATGTACTTTCAAAACCTATTGGTATAATTTCCCATAATTTTGAGTTCTGAAACACACATGACCTAATATAAACTATATGATAACACATTCTATGAAACTGGAAAAACATCAACCCACATAATCTTTCCCTCCCCAAATCCTGGCCCAATCTGTGTACATTTTGTAGCTTTACCCATTTTCCTGGGACTATAGATTCCTCCAAATGTAAATACCAAAACATTATCCATCCTTTAAAGATTTTTTAAAATTTCTTTTTATTTCTTCCACTTCACATTCAGTGCTGTAGTCAAGACAAAAGTAGAGACAATAATAGGACACTACCTAGAACAGCGTCTCTCCTCCCGACCCTCAGAGGAAGCCCACTAAAATATCATAATCAATGGGATCAAAGGCCTCTGGGAAATATAAGAAGACTAGGAAGAGTGCATTCCCCCACTGAGGTCCCAAAAAAGGTTATTGGACAAAGTGACCAATGCTATTTCCATATCATGACTCCATTTGAATCCTAACTGTTAGAGATTCATATAAACCATTTCCTCCAGGTCTCTCTGGAGATGAGCTGCCAACATTTTCACCACAACCTTTCACAGAGGAAAGTTTAAGACAGGGTAGAAGTTATCAAGAATTCCTGGAATGAGTAAGGATTTCTTTAAGAAAAGGGAAATGACTATCTTCAAAACAGATGGTTGACAATTTTCCTGATATAACAATTCTTATCCTGCCTGGTTGTCTGGAGGAACCATTGGATGGATCCAAGCCACAGGTTTAGGACAATGTTAACCCAGAGGATTCTTAGGATTAGTGCCAGAAGTCTGACTAGGAATTATGAATGCAGAAAATCATACATAGGTATTAACTCTTTGAGCTTTTTGATAATAGTCAAGCAGATTGACACTGTTATTACTCTAATACTATGCATACAGTTTAATCTTAGTGGATCACAGAATTTGACTTTTCAGACATCTATGGGCCAATGTATACATCGAGTAGAATAAAGCAGTAAAGTGCTAATGTTTAGATGAATTGTAGGTAAGAAAGCTTTTTATACATTAAAAACAGTGCAAAGGACTTGCCAACAAAGATCCACATAGTCAAAGCTATGGTTTTTCCAGTAGTAATGTATGGCTGTGAGAGCTGGACCATAAAGAAGGCTGAGCACCGAAGAATTGATGCCTTTGAACTGTGGTGCTAGAGAAGACTCTTAAGAGTCCCCTGGACTGCTAGGAGGTCAAACCAGTCAATCTTAAAGGAAATCAACTCTGATTGCTCATTGGAAGGATTGATAATGAAGCTCAAGCTCAGATACTTTGGTCCCCTAATGCGAAGAGAGGACTCTTTGGAAAAGACCCTGATGCTGGGAAAGATTTAAGGCAAAAGGAGAAGAAGACAGCAGAGGATGAGATGGCCAGATAGCATCACTGAAGCAATGAGCATGAAACTGAGCAAACTCAGGGAGGCAGTGAAGGACAGGAAGGCCTGGCGCGATATGGTTCATGGGGTCACGAAGAGTCGGACACGACTTAACGACTGAACAACAACAACAACAAAGGACTAAGACTGAATCCTTACGCACAGTCTTCTTTCTGACAGACATTCTGATTTTAGGTGAATGAGTGTGTAAAATGGGAAACTTTGTACTACCCCAAGATCCACTGTATGATCTTATCCCTATTCTCAAGTATTGATTATAATTTTTTGTCTTTCAGGAATAAAAGTCTGGACATGTTCAGATTGCATAAAGTTTGACAGATTAAATGTAGACAATCAAGTTCAACAATTAAGTCCAGCTCACTGTTCTGAGCAGGTACTGTACTTAAAGCACACCTGCCATGTGGCTGTCCAGCTTGAGCATATCCAGGAGATCTCATCACTTCTTAGAGTAAATGGTTCCAGTGTTAACCTTTTCTAATACCAGTAACTTTTCCACAAGATTAAAACCAGAATCTGCCTTCCTGCAACTTAAGATATTTATCCTGCATTCTAGGTCAACAGGGGCCATAGCTTTCCTGTGTGACACCCCTTCAGGTACTTGAAAAATACTATTATATCCTTTCATGGCCATCCTTTTCAAGATTAAACATAATGAGGTCCCATAATGTAAGATTTCGTTTTCAGTCTCCTGATCATCCTTGTTGCCCGTCTTAGTATCTGATACAGTTTCTCTGAATTCTTCTTAAAAGTGTGATACCCAGAATGTAGTAATTAAGGTGGTATCCAATCAATGCAAAATATAGTAGACCTATAACTTCCTGTGATTTGAAAACTGTTTCTGTTGATGCAGCCTAAGATTGTATTTCCTTTTTTACAACCATGCCACATTGCTAATTCATGTTCAGCTTACAGTCAACTATAATTCCAAGATCCTTTTCACGCATACTATTAGGAAGTCACATATCATCCAGCTATGTCTGTACCTGTGCATGATTTATTTGGCATAAGAGAAAAGGAATTGCCTATGTCTGTATTTAAATTGTTATTTTTATGTGGCTTCTTTGAAATGGCAAGATCTTTTTGATTTTCTAAACTGTTAGCTGTCTCATTCAATTTTGTGTGCTATACAAATCTGATAGCATTTTCTCCTTCATGTAATTCAAATCATTAATAAAGTTGTTTAACAATATTGGCCAGTGACATCCCATTTCATATCTACCCTAGACTGATGAAAAACATGAGCGCTCTTTAAATATCATTTTCAAGTCAGCTGTGGGTCCATCTAATATAGTAGTTATGCCATATGGCCCATACTTTAATCAGCATGTCATGGGTATGTTATCAAATACTTTGTTGAGATCAAGATATGTTTACAGCATTCCCACAGCCTATTGAAATAAGGTTAGACTGACAAGATTTCATGATAAACCCATGCAGCCTTCTAGTAATTACTATATTATTTTCAACATCATTCAAAATCAATGCTTATAGATTGATCACTTTATAATCTGATCTAGAATCTTTCCAGATATTGCTGTTAGATTGACTGCTTACTCCCCTCTTCCAATGATGTATGGTTATGTAGTATACTTTCTTTTGTCATTTAGATTGGCTTTATCATTGTTTTAAACCTGTTATGTGAGCCACCTAGTTACCAGAACTAGTTACTAACTAGTAACTTGAGTGATTGAGGTGGTAAAAAAATAAAGTCAGCATTTTGCAAAAAGGGCCTATGTCTATCAGGTTCAAGCTATGATCCTATTCCTTGAGCCTGCTCCTTAAAATTACCTGGTGGAATGCATGCCCTATCTTTAGAGAACACTGAGATAAGAGCTGAGTAGTTTTCTCCTTTCTTTGTTATCTGTTACTGAGCATTTCTTAAAATGTAATGTTAAACATATCTAAAGAAGACTTTTCTGCTGTTCTTATCATCCTTTAGTTTTACAGACCATGGTTTCTGTGATGTTCAAAATTAGAATATCAGTTTTGATGTCATGGCTAATCCCATTTTAAGAAACAAGAACATCTGTGCTGAAGCTAGGTATACATGCCCTAGAAAAAAAGGGGAAAAGGGAAATACTCCCAATCCAGAATAGCCACTTCCAGAGAAGAGCTATAAATGATATGAGTAGAAGCAAGTTACCAAGGCAACTGGCCTTGAAAGGGACAAAATGAGAACAAAGGAAAGAAATGAATTTGTTAGATGCCTTTAATTGTAGAAGTTTGGTTTTTTAAGAAACATTTAGGCTTTGATGGGAAAGCAAGGATTATGTCTTAAAAATATGTTGCACCAAACAGAGTTCCTATGCATGAATCAAGCCTAATCAAGTATTTTTTTCCCCATAATTTCTATCCACATCCCAGATCTTTTTATTCAGACGTATGTCTCATTAATTTCAGTTAAACCCAGTCCAGATAAGCCTGCATAGGATAAGAACCCTTAGAATGTTCAGTGTCTTAAAAAATCACTTTGTAGCATTACGGAATAGTCTAAGCTAAAATGATGCAAAAGGTTGGAGAAGCTTCTTCTGACAGTGTCTTTTTCTAATACATCTGAAAGAAAAAATGATTTTTTTAAAAAAATGGGAAGGTTTTATGTCCTCACCATTTATAACTGGATCATTGATGACATCTTTTTTAATCTCAGCAAAATATTTTCTTCACTTTTAGTTTTCATTACTATTTCATAATTAGAAAGGTGTCAAAGAAAATGCAGCTCTGACTTGACTCCTTAGTAGGAAATTTGTTCTCCATGTTCAGATTCAGAGGATTTCTGGTAACTATTAGGTTTTTTGTGGCATTAATTCAATCATGCAGTGTAAACATCTTGATTTGGCTTAGAATAAGTGCCAGGTCACCCTGAAAGTCAGAGCTGGGTGCATGCCAGTGAAATTGGGTAGCCAAGTTTGCTTTCCTTTTAATTAACTATTAAGATGAGATGGCAATTAATGTAAAAAATCTAGAATGAGCTTGTGCCTTGAGGTATGAGTCATTAATTACCTTGAACGTTACTTTTCCTAGTGATTTGAAGTAAGTTTTATGTGCTATTTGAGTCTTGTTTCATATTAATGTTTGTCTTACTGGTTCATGTTGTAGATGGAATCTCAAACTATACATTGGAATGGTTGGATTTCTGGATCATACAAATGTTTTAAAGATAGAATTTAAAACATTGTTCTCTAAATCTTCTTCATGGTTCAACCACCTTTTTCCATCCACCAGGGTAATTTGATGATGTTCGCCCACAGGCTTGCCTCAGGCTTGTCTCACAGCAACTTGGGGTTGCACTTTCGCTATAGTTGTCACAGTTCTTTGGGATATTATCTGTGTTGAACTGAAGGGCTTAACTTCTTTCTTTGCTTTCTAGAAGGCTTTAGTAACATACTGGCTAGGAAAGGCTTTTGATAATCTAGATAGATAGATAGATACTGTAGATAGATAGTCTTGAATTTAACTTAGTTTTCTGGTTTTTTCTTTTTACTATAAGCTCATCAGAGAATTTGAAAATGGTATGGTGTATTGTTATTCAATAATAAGATTCTATGAAGATTGAATTCAAGGTGATTCAATCACATCTCTGAATAATTTTTTTTCCCCAACTTAAACAGTTGAGATTAAATTGTCAAACTTTTTGCCTCTGAATCACTTTGAAAATGTATTAGTTTTTGCGTGAGAAATATTTTCTAAATTGGATAAATTTGATTTGACAAACCAGCTGGGAAAGCTGAACTGTACCAGTTTGGGGATCCACATTGCACTGATTATTCCAATTGAATTGCTTCAGCAGTCTGAACTGAAATAATGATTTGAAATGGATCTGGTCAGATGTATAACCTCCTAACAAGGGGGAAAAAAAAGATAATACATACTCATTGATATATGAGGCATTATAAATAATAACAATGCCTCCACCTCCATAAATTTAATTCAAATATGGATGTTTTAATAAATGAAACAGAACAATAATCCTTGAAATAAACTCTTTCATTACTGTATTTACTTTTCCACATAATCACCACCATTTGTCAGTGTTGGTTATTCGGCACATGTAACACCATTGCTTTGTGGGCTGCATTGGTTGCCAATATGTTTCTGGGTGCAATTCAAGGTGCTGGTTGTCACCCTTAAAGTCCTTCATGGCTTGGGGCCGGGTTACCTGAGGGACAGTGGTTTCTATCCATGTGATCTGGTCTGGCAAGATGGGCATGCTCTGGGTCCCCATCAGCCAAGGAATGTTGGCTGGTGGAGACCAGGAGATGTGCCTTCTCTGCTCTAGGGCCTGCGCTCTGGGACATCCTCCCTCCTGAGGTTAGGATGGCCCTGCCCCTGTTGGCATTTTGGAAGGCCTTGAAGACCTGTTTATGTGCCTGGGCCTGGGGTTCCCAAGTGTGTGAAGGCCCTGTTTCCTGATTGTACTAACACATATGGATTATAATATTTCTTGGCTGCTATATGTATTTAATTTTTGTTTTTATATTGTGTTTTTAACTGGTTTAATTGATTTTATGGGTTCCTCATATGCTGAGCAGAGATAAAAGCTTCAAAAGTTGAAAGCCTAGAGTCACTTGTTTGAGATGGGCAACTATACAAATATTTGAATGAATGAATAAAGTTGCTACACATTTATGCCAAGCTTCTTAAAGTAGTCACAGAGTAATTCCATGCTTTGTCTCTTCAACCAGGTCTTGGCAGTTCTTTCTGCCTCTTCATTTCAATCAAACAGATGCTCACATTAGTATTTTTTCAATTCTGGGAAAAGGTGGAAATCACTTGGTCAAGTCTGGATGTATGGCAGGTGGGATAAGATGGTGAGATTCAAATTTACAATTGCTTTTTGAAGTGGTTCATGAGGTGTGAGGCCTAGTATTGTCATGTTGCAGCATTTCCCCCCCCAAACTCTGCTTAATTATTGTTTCAAAGCTTTGAGTTTTGCAATGTAGCATCCTGAGTTGATAGTGATGCCAGATTCAAGGACATCCATATGAATGTATCCACACAAAACTGTAACCATGAGTTTTCCTGCCAAATCCTGGATGTTGATTTGTGATGATATTCCATTGATTGACAATTCATTTCTGGGTCATAATGATGAGCCCATGTTTCATCAGATGACACACTGCTGTGAAGAAATTCCTCAGTTTTACTCACATTGTATGATAGCACTGGCAAATTTC
Organism: Liasis olivaceus; assembly: GCA_030867105.1. Classification (NCBI taxonomy): domain Eukaryota; kingdom Metazoa; phylum Chordata; class Lepidosauria; order Squamata; family Pythonidae; genus Liasis; species Liasis olivaceus. The sequence continues at coordinate 24,518,778 of CM061354.1, forward strand.
AACTTTTGAAACTTTTATCTCTGCTGTTAGCATATGAGGAACCCATCTTGCATAAACCTTTCAATATTAACATTATGACCAAAATCTTCCTGTAAAATGCCAAGCAATTTCCTTTGGAGTGATCCACCAGTTATCCTTAATCTGTTCATCGGCTTTGTCATGCAAAACCTATCAGTTGCTATCACAGATCATCTACTTTGTTTTTGATTACATAAATTAGCTCTTCCCAGTTCACCATCTTTACATTTTTTGGCCCAGTGACTCATAGTACTTACATCAATGCAAACATCTCCATAAACAATCAGGATTTGGCAGTGGATTTCAAGTGGAAGGATTCCTTTGGCAGTCAAAAATTCAATTATAACACATTATTTAAAGGAAAACAGTAACAATACCATGACAAAATAACAGCAATGTAAATTCAGTCACTTTAGCCTGAAATCCTGTGCATATTTCCTAGGTAGTAGCAATGAATGTAACTTGATACACACATCATAATAAGCCATAGTTTTCTCAGCCATGCTTTATGAATAAATCACTCTTGGCCAACTTTAGAAATCACATGTAGATAAAATAAATCAAACCATATAATGTCTTGGTACAATTTGTGATCGAGGTCATGGAAGCTATATTAGAGTTGGAAATATTTTTAAAACATATTCTTGAAATTAAGGTTAAAAAAATACTTGAGGAAGTTTCATTTAAAAATGTAAATGAGAAAAGAATGCATAAAAAAGCTACATGCAAAGGAAAGTTCTGGATGACAGTTGTGTAGGAGGTTTAGCATTTGTCTCCCCCCACCCCTAAAAATAATTACAAAACATTTGAAGAATAGAATACGGTGTATGACCAGTGTTAGTGATGCTGCCCAGATTTAGACTGATCTGCATATTCCTTAACTATATATATATATATATATATATATATATATATATATATATATATGCATGCCGTGAGGCTAACCATCCTATACACTGTTTTTAGAAGTGGCCAAAAAATATAATCCACATAACTCAGGTGTAAATAAACATTTTAAGTCAATAAGTAGGTTCTCTTTAGAGTCCATGGTAATTATGGGAAGCAAAGATTCTGCTTGCTTATTATTTATATTTTTTAAAGAATAGAAATCATAAAAGCTCAGGAAAGCAAGAGCAAGGTGTTGATCAGGATAAATATCTTTGCATACTAAGTCGTTTACTCCAGTTATAAACCATAAAATAACCTAGCTAAAGGAATTTATATTTTCAATAGTTCTTTCTATTTCTGCTAATAAAACCATTGAGAATGTTTTGTTAATAATCCCTACTCTTTTCTGAACTGAGGGATTTACAATGAGGATCATACTGATGATATTGATGGCACACTAGAACAGAAAACAGCATCTGGTGCTTTACCATTGTTCCAAGGTCCAACTGCAATAACAATCCGCCGGTATCTTTGCACAGTATGTCAGTGTAACCGGTTAGAAAAAGAACAGGTGAATTGCAGAGAAAGGTATTAGTTTCAATACTGCCTGAAGCAGTTTTGCAATATCAAATGTTCAGTAAACATTTTTTTCCAACCCTGGAGCAAGTTTCTGAGATAAAATGCTGCACGACAAAATTCATAATGAAAAAGCAATGTGAGCCTTAAGGGCTACCAGTAGGAAATAGGAGTCATCCAATACATAACCTGAAGGCAATTTCTTTATTAGGAACTATCATAATGTCACAGAAGAGTGTATAGAACTCTTTGCATTGCTGGATATTCAGCAAAGTGGTAGAGTGAGATAGGGAGATGGCCTGGTCTTTAAGCTATGAAGTCTGTATTGACAATAATATGGAATCCAGAGGATATTGATTTTGAAAATAATTTTACTAAAAGCAGGTTTGATTAAGATAGAGGAAAAACTTTCAAACTCGAAAGAGGGCAGGATCTTGACCAGATTCGCTGTCAGAGATGAAATGTTCAAGTCAAACAGCATATCTTTTGAGGATGGATATTATATATGCAATCTGTTGTTGCTGTAGGATGTCAAGCAGCTTATTCAGACAATGAGATCTTGGTAAATTGTTTAGACTTCAGGCATCGTCTGTTGATTGCGTGTAAATTAACAAAACATAGGCAACTAATCTGCATGCTTTTTTTTTTAAACATTATTAAAATAAGAGATCTTTGAACTGTGGTGCTGGAGAAGATTCTTAAGAGTCCCCTGGACTGCTAGGAGGTCAAACCAGTCAATCTTAAAGGAAATCAACCCTGATTGCTCATTGGGAGGATTGATAATGAAGCTCAAGCTCAGATACTTTGGTCACCTAATGCGAAGAGAGGACTCTTTGGAAAAGACCCTGATGCTGGGAAAGATGGAAGGCAAAAGGAGAAGAGGACGGCAGAGGATGAGATGGTTAGATAGCATCACTAAAGCAATGAGCATGAAACTGAGCAAACTCAGGGAGGCAGTGAAGGACAGGAAGGCCTGGCACAATATGGTTCATGGGGTCATGAAGAGTCGGACACGACTTAACGACTGAACAACAACAAAAAAATAAGAGATCAGTCTTCTCGAACTTTAGTTCCTTCTGAATGTGCATCCTTCAATTCCCACAATTCCCTAGCCAGCATAACCTTCATTAAGAACTGTGGAGTTGGTCCACACATCTAACAGGTATCAAGTTATCTATATAATTTAAGCCAAATTTATGGTGTTACAGATAAAAGAAACAAGATAGAGGTTCTTATTTGTTTTCATGACATACATTTCTATCTCTCTTTTCTACTCTGGATTAAATCAAAATGGCCATGTATGAAAACCAAGGAATTTATAAAGACATGTATACATGCATACATATATAGTCATGCAGCCCCAAATTAGAACAATAGAACTGAGTGACATTAGCATACTGACACCAGCACGCTATTTCATAACTATAAATAACATAACTAGCAGTATCAATAGAAGAGAATATATGTATCAGGGTTGAACTGTGGAATCCTTGGGGTTCTCTGATCTTGGTTGTTTCCTTGCAGATGTTTCAATACCTGTCTAGGTATGTTACCTAGGTGACTAACAAAATGTCTGCAACAAAACAACCAAGATCAGAGAACCCCAAGGACTCCACACAACTAGCAGTTTCTTATAGATGTTAGAACAGGATAAAGGACAGGATAAGCACCCTAGGACACCACAGGTCAATGTCTTAGGTGTAAAACAGTAGTTCCCTAAAATCATCACCTAAGTGATTTTGTTAAGAAGGACTGGGACCACTGCAAAACAGTGTCACCAAGGCCTATCACTATCAGACAGCCCAGAGAATTGCCTTGGACAATAGAAAGTTGCAAACAGATCCAGAAGAACTAGTAGATTCAAACTCCCCCTGAGTAGTTTCTGATATTAATCATTTACCAAGGTAATTTGAAGAGTCTCAGTATAATTGGGTGAAATCCCATTCAGATGTCTAAGGAGCTATAACTTTACCTTGAACAGAAGATCAGAGACTGACCTGTAATGAGAAGGCTCTTGGTCCATGGAGGGCTTTTTCAGTAATGACTGTACAGTTTTTTCCTTTTACCACCTAAGAACGTATCCCCTACTTAAGACGTTACTAATCAACTCCTGTAACTATGGACGAGGCCTGAATTGTCTGATTTAAGGAGGAAGATGAATAGGGGTTGAGTAAACAGGTCCTCACCTCTCCAAATACCCCTTTCCACATTCTGATAATGTTCAGTCTGAACAGATTCATATAGCTGAACAGGGAAACTGATTTTCTTAGGCTATTTCCTTATGAACTGCCCCAGTGCTAGTCCAAGTCATGGATAATATGATTAATTTTGTCTGCAAAGAATACTGAAAATTGCTGCAGTGCATCACCAGCCTTTTCTGTTCAGACAAAATGTAGGCAAAGAAGTAACCCCTCACTACATCTACTAGCACTAAGGTTGCAAATATTCTTAAAAAGCCATTTTGAACCAATTCATCTTAACAACTCCTCCATTTACATGTTAGCTCTTTGGTGATATAATTCATTGTTCTCAGCTGCCTAGTGGTTCAGCTCTGCTGGAAGGAAGAAGATCCCTAGAAATAACAGTGTCAAGTACCTGGGCCCATCTCTGTGTGTCACAGGTTGGCTGGGGCTTCAATAGTTCCACTGACAAATGAGGCAGGAAATTCCCCAAATGTTTTTCAGGAAATCATCCAAATCTATAAGGATCCTGGTTCTGACCATTTTAATCAGTCTGTCACCACTGCAGAGGTTTATGGTAGCCCCCAGTCTAAAACTGAGTAGAGAGTGATTTGTCCACAAAACAGAGTTACAACCACTTCCTACAGTTTGGTTTCCAAAGTAAAGAAAATTGAAGTACTTAATTATGGTTTAATGATGCCATTTATTGTTTTAAGAAATCTGTTGGAGTTGGGCAGCTATAACATATTTGAATAAATAAACCCAAATCCAAATACTTAAGAATCATCTAGATCAATCTCTGCAGTTGGAGTGTCACCTACTGGATATTTTAAATTTCTCAGGATTCACTGTTGGTTAGAGTTGGCATGAAGAATAGATGGATGAAATTTATTTGTTGTTGCTTGGAAAGCCAAAAATATAAACATTTTAACTAAATGTTAGGATGAGATACATGGTACTTTGAGCAGATGGCCCTGGAAGATGTGGAACTCTCCTTCATTGAGATTTTGAAGCAGATGATGAATGATGAATGACCTCCCATCAGTATTGTTGCAATACCAGATTTCCTGCATTGGGGAGTTTGACTAGATGATCTTTCAGGCTCACATCCAATTCTGTGATACCTTAAATTGACTTCAGTGGAGATAAATTGGTAAGGGCTTGACTCTACATTTGGAAAAATCTCCTTATACTTTCCTTCAGGCACTGGGAGAATATACACCCTATATGTTCACAGTTTTGTTTTGATCCTTAGCCAATTTCTCACCTTGAGCTGTATCTATTTGAAGAAGAAATAGAAAAGGTTTGAATACTGTTCATGTATAGTCTTGGATTCATTTACACAGAGACATCTCCAAGATAGGTAATCGCTTCTCCTCAGGATGAAAACTACTCTACAAGTGCAGACTTATTGTACATACAGTGGCACATTACCCCAGACTCAGAGGAAAGGGGCAATTTGTTTGTGCATAGCATTGTGTGTTCACATCTTTGTAACACCTGCAGCCTTAAGTGTGGCATTATCCAAGATTCCAGTTAATGGCTTTTGAGATTAACTTCTGAATAAGAGATAGTTTGCATGATGTGACAGAGCCATTTCTCTCTATAATTTATCCTAAAAACAGTACCTATACTGTTTGGTTCAGTAACTGATCCATTAACAGTATAACAGAACAGAAGAGTAAAAAAAGAGACATTGGAGCTGTCCTGACTTTTAGGCGAAATGAACAGCTGCTTTGAATCCATACTTACACCTGCTGTCTTCTGGATATGCTTCCTGGAGAAGCAGCTTTATTGCACCTGTGGTTTCTCAGCTCTCTAAGCCAGCTTGCCACCTCATCCAATGCTCCACAAGTGTTGCTTTGACAATGTTTTTTAGAGCAACACATTGAGGAGATCCCTTAAATGGCTGGCCAGAATATGAATGGAACCACTTCTATCCCTGGGTGACAGGTACACTGTTTATGTGCTGTGGAGGAATGGTAGGCAGCCATGGTGGAGAAACAGTACATCTTCCTCCCACCTCAAGCAGAGTATCCTTTTGGGCCATCACTGCTGAGATGGTGAGTTGGCTGAAGCATGTTATTGGTGGAAAATCTCTCATTGGAGGCTGATGTGGAATGTATTTCTATAGAGGAATACTGTTAACTGCATGGATGTATGTGTTTCCTTACATGTGCAAATAAAGTTGATCTTACAAAATGCCTTTCATCTAAGCCCTGTTGAGGCAGTCTGGAAATCAGTAAGCCAAGTTTAGTGTACAATCTGATGGCTGATTAACTCCATCCAGACAGTATGTGTATGACATAGATGGGATTCAGGATCATAAAAGAGTCTCAGCATGTTCAAACATGCCTTCAGGCAGTTCTGTTAAACAGACTGACACATATAGAACTCCATGAGAAGTAGGCTAAATTAACCCCAAGTTAATTTTCTTTTACCAATTTTCAAGCCTCTAAATATCTAAATCCAGCTGGCTTTGTCTGAACAATTTCTCTAGGATTCAGTAAAAATTATTTGTGTGTATCCTTATGTGTACAACAGTATTTTCAAACACCACCAGCAATTTAAATATTATAATCGTGTCAACTAATTAAATAATCAGCTAATTTACTTAATTAAATATATATTTCTGCTAATAAAATGGAAAGAAATGTTTTTAAACATGCAACTAATGGGGTTTGGGGATTTGTGTTTTGTGAACCTACTATTCTACTACTACTTCTGGACAATCAGGCATAGTTGATCCTCAGATGATCCTTCACATTGTGTTGGAAACAACTGTTTGAAGAGATTATCTAGCCCATTGCTCTGAGTATACTTAACATGGATCCCTATATCTGAGAGCAATCTTAAGTTCAACTTTACAAATACAGCACCTGAAACATCTTTGGATGTTACTAGGTGCAAGTTTACAGATGTATGTTATTACTTTATCTTCCAGACTACTCACTTAAAGCAATAATAATGAAACTAAAGCTTAAGTACTTTGGACATGTAATGCAAAGACAAGAGTCACTGGAGAAGACCCTGATGTTTGGAAAAATTGAAGGCAATTGAAAAAGAGGCTGACAAAAAGCGAGGGGACTAGATTCTACGAATGGTGGCAAAAACAACACTGGTGACAAAAACAACAACTCAGAGAAGCAGTTACTGATAGACAATTCTGGCAAGCTGATGTTCATTGGGTCAACATCGGGTTGATGTTCATCAGGAGTTGGATGTGACTAAAAACCTAACAACAAAAATGACAACTACCATCATCTCTACTTCATTCAAGTCTCTCATCTAAACTCACCTGCTCTGTGAAATGTGTTGTACAAGCTTCATTTGTATTCTTGTGTGCATTTTCCCTTATACAGCATGAGAAAACCTTATGCCACATGTTGTAACCAGTGCCGTATTTTACAGCCCTAGAACATGCCCACATCCTATTACCAAAATGTCACAACAAAACATTGATTTTTGACAGCCATCTTAATGCCCCTACTTGCATCTTAAACCCTCCCAATTCCCCCCACCGCAATGTGAAGAGAAAGGACTGATTTTTTTCCCCCCAGTGACTTCATCACTGTCCAATATGCCCCCTACAGCCCAATGTAAAATTGAAAGTGAAAAAGATAAAAGCACAGCCCCAAGTTGGAGAAAAAAAATCCTAATATAAGATTTTTGGTATGCCCATTTTCAAATCTGAGCATATGTTGAAAACAGGTTTCCATCATATAATGTATTTTTGTGCATCTTCCCTTTCTGTATATATTTTTATGCCCATTTTCCTTCCTGGCATACATATTTTGTTGGTGTTTTTAAAAATGTAAATACATTATAAGATTCTCAAAAGCAAAGATAGCTATATAAGTGCACTTCACCTTAGCCTGTTCAGGTGTGTAGAATGGCAGACATGAAAAGAGGCTCTGAGGGCATCATCAAAATGCTGGTCTTCCTGGGTACAGCACAGCTGGGTGCAGCAAGCAGCCTTGGTGTGGAAGTCTTCCTGTGTAGATAAAATGTCAGCCAAGCTTATTTTTCTGCTACTCTTTTCTGCTGTAGGATATATAAGGCATTGGTGGGGAAAGCTGTGGATGTTGACATATTTAGGGCACATTCAACTTAAGCTGCTTTAATTTCATGCATCCATAACTGTTGGCTCAGAAATCTAGAAGTAGGACATAATGTGAAGGAACAACTTTTAACATATTTTCCCATCCAACACCACTAGAGGTCACTGCCTGACCAACGGTGAGCCTATGAGAGACCCAAGTTCTGATATTATTGAATCTTGGAAAATAGGTGTTTCTCTGAGCAGGAGTCCTCTGTCTTCTACAATGATGCCATGCAACCAGTTTGGACAGTCAGTTCAATGAATAACTCCCTTTAAACATTTAGCATGGTTTTCCATTCCAGCTCCTAGACATAGAGTAAAATCATTACCTTTCAGAAACTATGCCCTCACCTGTAAAGTGGCAAAAGAAAGAAAGGAAGAAATCAAGGACACAAATCTCTAAGAACTTTTCTCCACTGTTGAGTTGAAATGCTTTCTTGAGCTGACAGAAAATTATACTAGCATGTAATTTGCTGCCTCACTTTGGATCCCTATAAGGCTTCTATTGTATCTGTTGTAACTCCTTATGAGTGGTGGTGTCCTGATTAGGCATCTCCGGGGCACAGTAAGCAAAGCAGAGTCTTTGCTTAATCTTCTCCCCCCCCCGGAACATCAGTGAGAAAGCTTCCATCAATCATGACAATGAGGTGGACGTGGGATGAGATCTGACTACTGTGAACTTCCATGCCTTTTCTGTTGTTAAAGATTAAACACTGGGGAAGGAATAGGATCGTCTCTCTCTTTCTCTCTCTGTCACACACACATGCACAACATTTACAAAAAAAGCAGGAGACTGCAGCTCTTGCACAATTATGAAATTTCACTCTATACAGCTATCAGGATTTTCTCATGGGAAGAAGGTCATCCCGTTCCCTATACAAAAACAGGTGTCGAGATTATTCTATGAAGCTAATGTAAACAAAGAATCTTGTGATTCTGTTATGCTTTTTACTGCCATCTACTGTAATGTGTATGTTAGTTATTCAGTGGGGGGGTGACATGCTGGCAATATAATGGGAGGGTAAATGCCCAGCCTGTTCAGTTCAGTTTGTCTTGTAAAGTTAACCATGTAGGTTTTTATAGGTTATGTAGTCTTAACTAGTAACCAAGTAGTGTACCTCTTCTCTGAGAGTGTTTTTTAGCTAGAGACTTTGTTGTGGTTAAGTCTTGGAAGCTAAGGTGAGAAGAAGTCTTTGTTATATCCTATATTTTGTATGCAACTTGTATTTTATGAAGTTTTGCATTTTTATCAATAAAGACCAGTTAGTTTATATTTTCTGACTGGATTTTCTTTGGAAAGCTAACTATGGATATTGCATTTTGCAAGCTCTCATGCTGATGTGTAAGTTACCTGAGAGCAGGATTTTTGGGACCTTTTTGCTGCACTCTGTGGAACAACAGCAGCAGTAACAGCCTTGGATCAACATTCACAAGGTAAATTTTAGACAATTGCAATTCCTCTTGTTGCCCTTTCTGCATCCACCATACAGCATGAGAAACAGGGATGAAGGGTCAGAGAAAAGAAGGCCCCCATTTGACAGAGGCAGAAAAGCAGTTCCCTAGATCTGTGGAATATGCTTTACATGCCATTTGCTGGTGGGGTGGGTGGGGAACAGAATGGTGTCAGAGGAAGTGAGGGAACATGCTCACAGAACCTTTAAATGGCCAGTAAGTACCTGGCTGAATCCACACGCTATGGTCACCTGACCTCATCACCAGTGGAATGGATGGCAGAACACATCAGATTTTATACATATTGCCATTTGTGGGGAAAACATTATTATACATTACAACAGTATAGCAGGTAGAGATGAAAGCAGAAACAGCAACACAGCAAGAAATGGCATCCAATTGAAGCATTGCTCTGGAGCTCAGTAAGTGTATACCTAGCAAAGTCTCCAAGTCAGTGTTTCTCAACCTTGGCAACTTTAAGGTGTGTGGACTTTGACTCCCAGAATTCCCCAGCCAGCATGCTAGAAGTTCTTTTATAAGATCTGTAGTTGCCTGTAACAAAATATGAGGATGGTAGGATAGATCTTTGAAATGCCATTATGGAGTTTTGGATGGCTTTCAAAGACGTTAGAAAGTGTTGGAAGTACATCTTGAGTATGGTAGTTGAAGAAAGAAAGGAAAGAAAGAAGGAAGGATGGGAGATAGAAAGAAGAAGATGGAAGATTGTGAATGTGAAGACAATGGTACTATGTATGTGGACAAGGAAGAAAGAAAGAATGAATGAGGAAGGTTGTAAAAATGCTAAACTGTAACCAGATTATTGGAAGTGGGTGGAAGGAGGTATTGGCATTTAATTATATGGCAGAAAGTAATTGTGGTTAATTATTAATTGCAATAATCAACAGTTGCTAATTATTAACTACAGTATTGTACAGCAAGGGTGAAAGGGAAAGATATAAGCAACAGAATGCAGATTTCCAGAGAATAGCAAGGAGAGATAAGAAGGCCTTCTTAAATGAACAATGCAAAGAAATTGAAGGAAACAATAGAATGGGGAAGACTAGAGATCTCTTCAAGAAAATTGGAGATATCAAAGGAACGTTTAGTGCAAAGATGGGCATGATAAAGGACAAAAAAGGCAGGGACCTAACAGAAGCAGAAGAGATTAAGAAGAGGTGGCAAGAATACACAGAAGAACTATACAAGAAAGATCTTAATGTCCCTGATGCCCATGCTGGTGTGGTCACTGACCCTGAGCCAGACATCCTAGAGAGTGAAGTCAAGTGGGCCTTAGGAAGCATTGCTAACAACAAAGCTAGTGGAGATGACAGTATTCCAGCTGAGTTATTTAAAATACTAAAAGACGATGCTGTTAAAGTGCTGCACTCAATATGCCAGCAAGTTTGGAAAACGCAACAGTGGCCACGGGATTGGAAAAGGTCAGTTTACGTTCCAATTCCAAAGAAGGGCAATGCCAAAGAATGCTCAAACTATCGCACAATTGCACTCATTTCACATGCTAGCAAGGTTATGCTCAAAATCCTACAAGCTAGGCTTCAGCAGTATGTGAACCGAGAACTACCGGATGTACAAGCTGGGTTTCGAAGAGGCAGAGGAACTAGAGATCAAATTGCCAACATTCGCTGGATCATGGAGAAAGCACGAGAGTTCCAGAAAAGCATCTACTTCTGCTTCATTGACTATGCAAAAGCCTTTGATTGTGTGGATCACAACAAACTGTGGCAAATTCTTAAAGAGATGGGGGTACCAGATCATCTTACCTGTCTCCTGAGAAATCTGTATGCGGGCCAAGAAGCAACAGTTAGAACCGGTCATGGAACAACCGATTGGTTCAAAATAGGGAAAGGAGTATGACAAGGCTGTATACTGTCACCCTGCTTATTTAACCTATATGCAGAGTACATCATGAGAAATGCCAGGCTGGAAGAATCACAAGCCGGAATTAAGATTGCAAGGAGAAACATCAAGAACCTCAGATATGCAGATGATACCACCCTAATGGCAGAAAGTGAAGAAGAACTCAAGAGCCTCTTGATGAGGGTGAAAGAGGAGAGTGCAAAAGCTGGCTTGAAACTCAACATTAAAAAAACTAAGATCATGGCATCTGGACCCATCAATCCCTGGCAAATAGAAGGGGTAGAAATGGAAGCAGTAACAGACTTCATTTATTTGGGCTCCAAGATCACTGCAGACGGAGACTGCAGCCATGAAATTAAAAGACGCTTGCTCCTTGGGAGGAAAGCTATGGCAAACCTAGATAGCATATTAAAAAGCAGAGACGTCACCTTGCCGACAAAGATCCGCATAGTCAAAGCTATGGATTTTCTAGTAGTAATGTATGGCTGTGAGTGCTGGACCATAAAGAAGGCTGAACGCCGAAGAATTGATGCCTTTGAACTGTGGTGTTGGAGAAGACTCTTAAGAGTCCCCTGGACTGCTAGGAGGTCAAACCGGTCAATCTTAAAGGAAATCAACTCTGATTGCTCATTGGAAGGATTGATAATGAAGCTCAAGCTCAGATACTTTGGTCACCTAATGCGAAGAGAGGACTCTTTGGAAAAGACCCTGATGCTGGGAAAGATGGAAGGCAAAAGGAGAAGAGGACGGCAGAGGATGAGATGGCTAGATAGCATCACTGAAGCAAGGAGCATGAAATTGAGCAAACTCAGGGAGGCAGTGAAAGATAGGAAGGCCTGGCGCAATATGGTTCATGGGGTCACGAAGAGTCGGACACGACTTAACGACTGAACAACAACAAAAAAATGATGCAAGATTGAATTAAATGTTCCAATGATTGCATATTATACGTTCAACATGAAAGGTGTGAGAACAGAATCTTGATGAATATCACGAAGGCAGAACTCAGGTATTAAAGAAAAGGTGCCTATCATTAACTGAGCCCAGTCCCCTGAATAAAACTGTAATTTTTATTTGGAAGACTGGACGTAGTTACTAATGATAGGCACCTTTTGATAGCCTCAGCAATCAGCCCAGTCGGGGTTTAGTCTCTTCATCAGCAATCCATGTGAATGGTATCAAAATGCTGCTGATATATCTAGCAACAGTAGGATGAGATGAGATTAGATCAACTTCACTGCAGTCATAGGCCATCATAAAAAACTAAAAACACATCTAATATAACGTAAAAAGTAGTAGAATAAGAGGTCATCATATAATCTATGAAGATAAACATTTACTGTACTTGGATGTTAATTCATCAATGCACTGGAAAAGCTTGTCAGTTTCTTAGCAAGTGGCATTTTTCTACTTAGAAAGCAGACTAATACAACTTGATAAAAGTATAAGCTTAGTCAGTATGCAAAGATGTTTGGCCAGAGCCTAGTCTCAATTTTGGTGATATCTGGAGGTTGAGTCATGGCAACTGGACTTCTTTTCTTTTGGTTTGATACGTTTTGCTGCTAGTCCAAGAAGCTTCTTCAGTCTAGAAAGTTGGTTGGGGGGACCCCATAAATGTCTTCCAGGGTGGCTGCATTTCTCACTAACATGATGGGCTTGTTGAAGGAACAATAGGAGATGTGATTAGTAGAGTCTTTGAGATGTGGATGTCTTATTCCTAAACCCTCACTCATCCCTAAGGGGGTTGTTAAGTGCTGCCTCCCTGCTGAACTTGTGAATTGGTCTTAATCTTCCTGGGGACTGATGAAAGAGCAGCATGAAAAATGGGAGACAAGTTGTGTCTGAGGCCTCCACCTCTACTGAGGGAAGGATTTTCCACTTTGGCATAAATGAATTCCTTCACTCCTCTCTCAAACCACCTATCTTCTCTGTCCAAAATGTGAACATTATTGTCCTCAAATGAGTGTCCTTTTTCCTTTAGATGAAGGTAAACTGATTTTGGTCCTGTGTTGTTGCTCCTCCTGTGCTGGGCCATCCTCTTGTGTAAAGGCTGTTTGGTTTCTCCAGTGCAGAGCTCTGTACACTCCTCAAATTTTGGTTATACCTCATTCCTATTAGTATACCACATCTGAAACAAAGCAAGCAACTTAACATATATTCCATAAGAAAACAGACTGCATGTTATCCAGTGCAGCCATGTTGTTACAAGGACCTAACTGAGCCCTGCATAATAATTGGGCATGTACCTTGGGTGCAAATAGTTTTAGTGCAGCAGATATAAATTACAAATATCTGGTAAAGTGAAATGATTTTATGGCCAAGGCAGATTTTTTTAACATTTTGGATTGCATAGCCTAGGTCAGCATTCTGTCTCCCTGTTGCCCGGAAAACCATACCTAAATATTTAAAAAGTTTTATTTGTTCATTTGCATGGCCATCCTATTGACAAGTTCTGGACCTTGATGCATTTAAAGAACATAAGAATCTTAGTCTTACAATAGCTAATCTTCAAGGCATCCTTTCTACAGAATAATGCAAGGGAGTGCAAACCTTTTTCCATAGCTATTGGCATCAGATACAGTATTATTGCATCATCAGCACAGAGTAACACTCATACATGCTGTTTGCAAGACAAGGGGGGGGGGGGGGGATGAACAAAATTACCTAGGTATGAAACCAGTGATTTTATCTAATAAACTGAAAAGTGGGGGATCTAATATACAACCGTGCTGTAACACCTTTCCATTATTATTATTATTATTATTATTATTATTATTGTTGTTGTTGTTGTTGTTGTTGTTGTTATTACTGTTACTGTTACTGTTACTGTTACTGTTACTGTTACTGTTACTGTTACTGTTACTGTTACTATTATTAAGACTCTGATGTATTTTCTATGCTTTTTAATTGACTGTATTCCACTTTCCTTATGCTGGTCTTTGACTGTAATAAAGATTTGTTGGTTTGAAACCAGTGTGTTTATATAATAAATTGAAAAGTGGGGATCCAATATACAACCCTGTTCTAACACCTATCCTCATGAGAATTTCTTTTGTGAGATGACCTAAAACACTACACTTTTAGTCATGAGTCTTCATGTAATTTAAAGAACAGACATTTGTTGTTGTCGTTCAGTCGTGAAGTCGCGTCCGACTCTTCGTGACCCCATGAACCATATCGCGCCAGGCCTTCCTGTCCTTCACTGCCTCCCTGAGTTTGCTCAGTTTCATGCTCATTGCTTCAGTGATGCTATCTAACCATCTCATTCTCTTCTTCTTTTGCCTTCAATCTTTCCCAGCATCAGGGTCTTTTCCAAAGAGTCCTCTCTTCGCAGTAGGTGCCCAAAGTGTCTGAGCTTGAGCTTCATTATCAATCCTTCCAATGAGCAATCAGTGTTGATTTTCTTTAAGATTGACTGGTTTGATCTCCTAGCAGTCCAGGGGACTCTAGGGGAGAGATGCAGCCCGTGGCTCTTACTTTGTGGGGTGCCTCAGGGCTCAGTTCTCTCACCTCTCCTGTTTAACATCTACATGAGGCCGCTGGGTGAGGTGATCTGTCAGTTTGGGGTGAGGTATCATCAATATGCTGATGATAGCCAGCTTTATATCTCCACCTCAGGCCCTCTGAGTGATGCTGTGGATGTCCTGTCCCAGTGCCTGAGGGTTTTAGGGGTCTGGATGGGGCGCAATGGGCTTTGACTCAATCCAAGCAAGACTGAGTGGCTCTGGTTATTTGGACCTTTTAGAGACAAGGCTTTTCCATCTTTGGTTCTAAATGAGGTAGCACTGACCCAGATAGACTTGGTACACAATCTGGGGATCCTCCTGCTCCTCTTGAACCTCATGGCTCCTGTTTGAAAAGCAGGTGGCAGCCATGACTAGGAGGGTCTTTGCACACCTCAAGTGATGCACCAGTTGCATCCATTCCTGGATTGGGAGGCTCTGCTCAGCCACCCACGCCTTCATCACCTCTCGCTTGGACTAGTGCAATGCTGTCTGCATGGGGCTGCCCTTGAAGAGCATTCAGGAGCTTCAACTGGTACGGAATGTGGCTGCATGGGTAGTAAATGGTATCAGATGTGTGACACATATAACACTACTATTGCATGAGCTGCATTGGTTGCTGGTAAGTTTCCAAGTGCAATTCCAGGTATGGTTGTTGTCAGGTTCAGCTGGCATGGCGCCCCGTAGAAGCCCCATAGAAGCCCACTGCCGGGCTGAGCCAATTTCACTGCATGCTGCGAGCCGGGAGGAAAAGGGAAGTGGGAACCGCAGGGCTAATCAGCAGCCATCTGTGCCTAGCCAGCGGGGAAACCACAGAGTGGAAGCGATTAATCTACACTGATAAGCGGCATGAGCTAACAATAAGTGGAATAGCGAGCCGAGAAGCCAAGATCACCGCGCCTCCAGAAACCCCGGTTCTGCATGCAAAGTAAGGACTTAGAGGAAACCAACTCACGCCGGAGGGGAAATAAATCATTGGACAATGGGATTCGGGCTGAACCTGCCATCTGGACTACTCAAGGGGGATTATTGGGGCGCGGGTAATCCGCCGCTGGCAACGCGATCGCGGGGCGAAAACTGTGGGAAGGGGAGGTATAAAGGAACCAATGTATTGTACCAAGCCAGTCCTGGCTTTGCTTGTAACTGTCGTGTTATGCTTGAGTAAACCTCTTTTGTGAACCACACGTGTCATGGGAGTTTCTCTTGACGAACGGTGCAAATTCTTACAGTTGTCACCTTTAAAATCCTGCATGGCTTGGAACTGGGTTACCTGAGAGACTGTCTTTTCCTAATAGTTTGTACCCGTCCAATTCAGTCCAACAGGTTGGGCATGCTGCAGGCCCTATCAGCCAAGGAATGTTGGCTGGCAGGGACCAGGAGACATGCCTTCTCTGCTGTAGTCCCTGCCCTTTGGAACATCCCCCCTTCAGAGATTAGGATGGCTGCAACCCTGTTGGCCTTTCGTAAGTCTTTAAAGACCTGGCTACGTGCTTAGGCCTGAGGCCCTGAATGTGTTAAGGGCCCTGTCACTTGGCTATATTGATAATTATTATGATAATTTTCTCAGCTGCTGTATATATTTATTTTTGCATTTTTTAAAATTGTTTTCATTGTTTTAGAATTGTTCACTGCCCAGAGTCACTTGTGGATTAGGGACAAAATGCACCCCATTCCATGCTATAAGTAGAAGTTAAGTAGGTTGTCAATTGAATCTTGGTTTCTACCCAGAAATAATAATCTGCAGTTATCCTACAACCATGACTGAGACTTATGGTCCTGGTATGTAAACTGCCATTTTTTTTTACTATGCTAAGAACAATTTATTTTCCCTCTAGCTTTTCAGTATCATCACATTATCATCAAAACTAAGCTGCTTGAGATGAATCTGATGCTTCCAGGTAGTTTTCAAACCAGGAAGCATCTGAGCATCTATGGTTTCAATGGTAGCTGAAAATCCAGGGAATTTCTAGAAATGTGCACAAATGACCTTGCAAAATTCTCTACCACCTTTTTTTTTAGGAATGATCAGAGAAATTGGGAAATATTTTCTGGAAATTTCTTCAGGGGATGGAGAAATTCTCCAGTAGGAATGTTCCTATTAGAACATTTATAAAACAAAGGCCAAAAAAAAAAAAAAAAAAATCAGAAACATTCTTAGAATTAAAAAAAAAAGTTTTTCCAGGAAGTTTGGTTCTGCATATTTTTCTTTTTCATCCTCTTTAATTTTAGGAATCATCCTCATCCTCATCCTCATCACCTTCACCATCATCATCTTTCTTTATTAGATGGAACAAGACAAAACAATCTTTCCCACACAATAATTACCAGTAAATAGAATACAATTAGCTCAGAACTAAGTAAACATTTCTAAATCATTTACAATTCTATAATTTTTAGCTAGTTATTATTTTAATAATTTTATTCTGATTTTATACCCTGTTTTTAGTATGTAAACTCTGTAAGCCATCTAGAATCCAGCTGCTGTCAAGTGGTCAGATAAATTTGATAATAAATACATACATTAAAAAATATTAATTCTAAAATACGCAACATAATAGCACATTTAAAACAATATCCTGAAAAAGAACCAAGTTTATATACATCCATAATAATTGGTAACAGGCATTAATCTAGAACTGTCAGCTAACAACCAAACTCAATATTAACCTACTAATCAAAGGTAATGACCCTACCTGTGGAATCAGTAAACAGGTACAAAGTTAGCTGATCTTCAATGAAGACACCAAGAAAATCTCAGACCCCTAAAAAAAGGGGGGGGGCATTAGGATGGGAAAGATGGTCAGTTTGAAACATTGAGAACACCGTGAAATAGAAAAAATAAGAGCTACCCAGATAATATTGATTTACACATCAACTATTTATTTTTATTTATTTATTTATTTATTTTATTTATTTGGCTTGTACGCCGCCCATCTCCCCCAACGGGTGACTCTGGGCGGCTCACAATAAAAAAACAGTTCTCTCCCAGATGGCTAAAAACTATAAATAATTAAAAACATATTAAAAAACCCTAAAAAACCTCCTCTGGTTTATGGCCCTAAAAAACCTGTAAGATGCTTGAGGGGGGGAGACAACCCATCATCCCACCAGCCATCTCCACAGGTGCTGGCCCCCCTCTGGCCCCCAGGCCTTCTGGCAGAGCCAGGATTTAATACCTTTCCTGAAAGCCATGAGGGAGGGGGCACACCGGACCTCAGGAGGCAGGACATTCCATAGGGCGGGCGCTACAGCAGAAAAGGCTCTCTGCCTCGACCCCACCAATCAAAATTCCCTGACTGGTGGGGTCTGCAACCTGCCCCTTCTGCTGGACCGAGTGGGACGGGCTGAAGTGACCAAGGCGAGGCGGTTCCTCAGATAACCTGGTCCCGTGCCATAAAGGGCTTTAAAGGTAATAACCAACACCTTGAATTGGACCCGGAAACAAACCGGTAACCAATGCAGCTTACGCAACAGCGGTGTTATATGTGCCCTCCTAGGGGCATTAAGAACTGTCTGTGCTGCCGCATTCTGCACCAGCTGTAGCTTCCGGATACTCTTCAAGGGTAGCCCCATGTAGAGCGCATTACAGTAGTCCAACCCGGAGGTGACCAGGGCATGAGTGACCGTGCGGAGGTCCCCCCGATCCAGGAAGAGGCGTAACTGGTGCACCACACGAAGTCGTGCAAAGGCCCTCCTAGCCACAACTGCCACCTGCTCTTCGAGTAGGAGTCGTGAGTCCAGGAGAGCCCCAGATTATGCACCAGGTCTGACTGGGGTAGTGCAACCCCGTCAAGAACCAAAGATGACAAAGTCCTAGATCTTGAGGCTCCCCGTATCCACAGCCACTCCGTTTTACTAGGGTTCAGCTGAAGCCTGTTGTCCCCCATCCAGGCCCCCACAGCCTCCAGGCACTGCGAGAGGGCAGTCACAGCATCACTTAGGGCACCTGGGATGGAGATGTATAGTTGGGTATCATCAGCATACTGATGATACCTCACCCCATGGTGCCGGATGATCTCACCCAGCGGTTTCATGTAGATATTAAATAGGAGCGGTGAGAGCACTGACCCCTGTGGCACCCCACAAAGTAGGGGCCGGGGGCTGGACCTCTCGCTCCCTATCAACACCGATTGGGTACGGCCTTGGAGAAAGGAGCTGAACCAGCACAACATTGTGCCACCCAACCCCAACTCCCGCAGCCGACCCAAAAGGATACCATGGTCGATGGTATCGAAAGCTGCCGAGAGGTCACAATGAGCAAGGATGGATGCACTCCCCCCATCCTGCTCTCACCAGAGATCATCCAGAAGTGCGACCAATGCTGTTTCTATCCCATAACCGGGCCTTAATCCTGACTGATAGGGGTCCAGATAATCCGTTTCCTCCAGGATCCTCTGAAGCTGCCGCGCGACCGCCTTTTCTACCACCTTCCCTAAAAAGGGGAGGTGGGAGACTGGACGAAAATTGTCCAGAAGGGTGGGGTCTAGCAACGGCTTCTTGAGGAGTGGGCGGACCAAAGCCTCTTTGAAAGGCTTCGGGAACACCCCCTCCTGCAAGGATGAATTAACCATTGCCAGGACCCACCCTAAGGTCACCTCCTTGGTAGATTTAACTAACCAGGAGGGACACGGATCTAAATCACAGGTGGTCGCACTGACAGCCCCGAGGACCCTGTCCACTTCCTCAGGGACAACAGGATCAAACTGTTCCCAGATAACTGGGCAAGAACGCTCCCCGGGCAGCTCCTCTGGACCTACTCCATGCTTGGCTTCCAACTGGGAACGGATCTGAGCAATTTTATCCATCATGTGTTCAGCAAATTCCTCTGCACGACCCTGCAAGTAGTCATCTGCCCCCCCTTTTCCCAGGAGGGCCCGGGTGACCCAAAACAGGGCTGCATGGCGACACTCTGAGGATGCAATAAGAGCGGAGAAGTATTGACGTTTCGCCGCCCTTACCGCCACTAGGTAGGCCTTAATAGCAGCTCTAACCCGTGTTCGGTCTGATTCGTCCCCAGTTTTCCGCCAGCGGCGCTCTAGCCGTCTCTTAGCCCTTTTCAGCTCCCTCAGCTCCTCCGTGAACCATGGGGAGCGCCGGGAGTGATGGGCCAAGAGAGGACGCACAGGCGCGATCCTGTCCAAGGCCCCAGCCGCCTCCTTGTTCCAGGCTGCGGCCAGAGCCTCCGCTGGACCATGCAGCAAGGCCTCAGGAACACCCCCCAGCTCCCTTTGGAATCCGTGCGGGTCCATCAGGCTCCGGGGGCGGACCGTTCAAATAGGTTCCACCTCCCTGTGGAGGGGGGCAGCATAGGAAAATCCTGCTGCCACCAGGGAGTGATCTGACCATGACAGGGGGCATAATATAAAATCCCCCACCAGATCACGCTGCCACTGCTCCGACAAGAAAACCATGTCTGGAGTGTGACCACTGTCCCAGGTCGGGCCATTGATGACCTGGGATAGGCCCATGGCTGCCATGGTAGCCATGAACTCCCGAGCCGCTTCCGAGGCCAATCCCAGGGACGGCAGATTAAAGTCCCTCAAGACCATAAGTCTGGGGAACTCCACTGCCAACCCCGAGATGGCCTCCAGCAGCCCAGGCAGGGAGGCTGCTATGCAGCAGGGAGGCTGGTACACTAGCAGCACTCCCAACTGATCCCGTGTGCCCAACCTCAGGAACAGGGTCTCACATCCAGCAACTTGTGGAGCAGGGCCCCTGAAGGCCAATAGGGATTCCCTGATGACTACTGCCACTCCCCCTCCCCTGTCCTGGGGTCTCGGCTGGTGCTACACCCTAAACCCAGCTGGACACAATTCCAAGAGGGCTACTCTGCCCTCTGGTGCCAGCCAGGTCTCGGTGATGCACGCCAGGTCAGCCTGCTCCTCCCCAGTAAGATCGTGAATTAGGGGGACCTTATTATTGACTGACCTGGCATTCAGTAGCAACAGACGAAAACCCGGGCCTCTGTAGGCCTGCTGACCAGGGTCTGGGCTTGAGCTCTGAGGGCCGGAACACACCACCGGTGTAACGCATCGGGGGCGTCTTCCCCTGAAACGGCCTGCCCTCTGGCTCCCACCATACCGCCCCATGCCCGTCACCACCTGAATGCCCACCCTAAACCACCCGAGGTCCTCCTCCTCCCCCCCTCCAGGCCTCCCCCTTAAGGGGCCTGCCATACCACCCACCAGCCAAGGTAGAGGAGACAAAAAAGGGGTGGGGGCTGCACACCCCTGTGGCACTTCAGCTGACCGCTCTCAGCGCCAACAGGGGGTCACCACTCCCAATCCCCCAACAAACACTCACCCTCTCTCCACCGACTTCTCTCCCTAGCCAGGGAGAGAAGGGCCCCATTCACTCCTACCCTCTGCCCGTCTCCCACCCAGGCAGAGAGCAACCCATTCACCTCCTCCAACCGCAACATCCACTCACACACACACACCCGCTCGAGTCCCCCCGCGTCTTCTCTGGGGGAGGGGGCGCCCCTTGCCACATAGGGGCTCATCACCCAACCCCCGAAGTCTCAGAGTCACTGTGGCCGCCGGGCTCCGGCCTCCAAACTCCTTCAGCCTCACCGCCGGTGTCCCACTGTCAGCGCCTGCACTCTCACCGCAGGCGCTCCCACCGCCGAGGCCAGCCGCGCTGGACCTGGGCCACCGCCCGCCGGTACTCTCGGTCTCGCAGGGCCTGCTTCCAACTCCAGCGTCGCTTCCCTCCAAACCGGGTGCTATTCTCGGCTCCGCCGCAGCAGCCACCCACGCTCTCCTGCCGCCACCTCCTCTGGGGCCGAGCATCATTCACTGCTGCGCTTGCCCACGTCCTCTCCTCTCAGTCCTTGCTCCAGCCGCCGCTGCCGCCACCGCCGCAACTCCTCTCCCCACAGCCGCGGCCCGCTTCGGACGGAGGTAACACTGGGGGTTCTCTTCATTCACCCCCTATTCGTACCGAAATCCCATTTATTACATTTATATGCTGTCCATCTCCCCCAGAGGGTTACTCTGGGCAGTTCACAATTAAAAACTATATATGCTTGCTTCACATTTAAATCCTTTTAAAATATTATCTGGTGTGCATATATGTATGTATGTATGTATTCCCAGCATTTATAACGCAGGTACAGACTACACTGTGGCTGTCTATCTCACATTTCAGCTATCTTCTGTTCCACTGGTGAGGGTCAATCATTGACCTTCCTGGTTGTTAAAGCAGACAGCAGTAATAGTTGTTGAGCCTTTCTGCACCAGGGATCCAGGGTGGCTACTGGTGATAAGGAACAATGGGAGGCCAATGGTTATACCACTTGCAACTCCTCACTTAAGATTTCTATATGGAGCTTTTTTCTCAGCACAAGAGGACCTATAATATTAAGAGTGGGATCAAGCATAGTGAGGACTGCTTATGTTCAAGAAATAAGAAAAGGAGAGAGAGGAGGGTGTTGTGCTGGTGCTGATGGTAATTTGCTCTTTAGAGATGGTAATTTGCTCTTTCTTTTAGAGAAAACCTTGAAGTACAAAACCAGAGCATGAGTGGGTATTTTCTTCCATTGACATTTGCACATTCTTGCTTTCCAGGCCCATACAAAGTGTTATCTCACTTTCCCACTGAAAGCTGCCTTCATGGTATCTTAAACTACAGAAGTATACTACTAATATACTTCTATATTAGTAGTATTACTATACTAATATAGTATGCTATATTATAATGCACAAAAATCACAGTACTATTAAAGAAATGTTATACAGCAGAGCCTCGTTTAACCGACCTTCGCTTATCCAACATTCTGTCTTATCCGACGCTCCTAAAAAAAACACAACAACACGCATAAATTGGCGACGAGAAAAGTGTGCCGCTTGTTTGCGAGTGTGAGTGTACTCTTTCTTGTTGCTCCTGATGGTGCAGCACCGCAACGCAAAAATCGATTGCAACAGGCTCAGCGGATCGGGGTTGGTTTTTTTTTAACCGCACTCAATCGTTACTGTGTGTTATCCGACATTTTCGCTTATCCGACGTTCTGCCGGCCCGTTTATGTTGGATAAGTGAGACTCTACTGTACTGCCTACCTGGGAAAAGAAAAAAAAAGATATCATAGGAAACAGTAATAATGTAAAGAAGATAGGCTATTGAGTGCATCATGTTAATCATGAATGCACTGGATATCACAGAAATGGGATATCATACTTTAAGAGGCTTGCTCCTTCAGATCAGGCAGAAAGGAGTGCTATTGCACAACACATGGCTTGTTGCCCTAGGAAGTTAATTGTTATGTTGAGGCTTGTCAAGGAGATAAAGCAAGGAATTCAGTTTGTCTGCAGAAGAGGCTGGTGAACTTTATATTGCAAGCAGAGGTTTTGTATGTATAATTAAAGATGCAGATACTATGGACAAGGTGTGCCCAGAGTTGGAACATTTTGGACTTTTCAGCCATTTTAATGCTTTGTATGACTTTTCCACCCCACTGAGAAAAGCTTGTAATGTAACAGGCCCAGAAGTCCTGTTGCAAATCACCTACCCAACTAAAGTGCTGCTCTGGCCTTTGAGTAAAGTAATACTGCCTTACAGGCTTGATTAATCCAAGTTTACTTTTTGCTGCCTAGTGATATATATCATGAGAAATGCTTGTTTTACTGATAAGAAATGCTTCTTAGGGAGACTTCTGCTTGTTGTGCTAACCTCTAAGACCCAACGATGCTTGCTTGTGGTCACCGGTATAAAAGCTGTTGGTATCTGATCAAAGGTTGCACCTGCTTTGAGGAATAATCTCCAGGTGCCCTATTCTGCACAGAATAAATTTGTTCTTATCTCTGTCCTTGGTGTGTGAGTCATTGGGCTGTAGCACACTAGGCACAACCCAGTGTTCCTGGGACAACACCTTTTAAAGTAAACTCTGTAAACTGCAGCCTGTGCGTGTTTTCTGGCACCAGCCTTGAATAAACATAAGTGGGGAATCAAAATAAAGAAATGGTAGCTGTAAAGTGGTAGAGTGTGGTTCCACAACATTTTCAGATGGTAGGTAGTATATCCTGATCACACTCCAAGTTATGGGTGCCCCAAAATAAAAATAATAAAAACCCACTGTGGAAGAGCTTAGAAAAATTGCAGGCACCTATGTTGCCTTCTTCTCCTCCAATCTGAGCCTTTTCCCCAGCATCAGCATGGCAGAGTTGCTAATAAAGATGCAATCTTGAACCAGGTGTGGGAGGAGATGGGAGGAAAACAGAGGAGAGGTGTGTTTTGAAGTTCTGCAGCCACCAGCAAACAGTGTAAAGCAGCTAAATAAAAGAAGAATCCACTCCCTTTGAAGGTTTTTCCTTCAGAGGGAGTGGATTGTCCAGAGAAAAAAGTACTATAGAGGCACAGCAGAGCAAAGCACAACGTGGAAAGGTGCAAATACTTCATATGCTGACCATTAACAGAGAATTAAAAAAGAAAGAAAGAAAGAAATCCCAGAGAGAGGAATTAAGGCAGAAGGCAGAACAAGATTTGTAAGAAGAAAACATTGCTCTAAGTTGAAATGTTGTAATAATAATAGAGTAGTTATACTATACAGTAAGAATAGTTCTAGGTTATTGGGAAACCCAGAAAAGATAGTGGGATTATGAACTAGAAGGGATAGAGTTCACATGCAGCAACCTCACCCCCCGGCAATGCTAGCTACTGAATTGTTCTGCTCAAAGACTCTTGGGATTTTCTCTCATTTTTCCCAACCTGGGAAGCTCCTCTTTGCATCCTACACATGCATTTTTCTTGCAAGGGAAGGCAATAGGAAATGTTAGTCTCTGAATGGAGGAAGAGAAAGCAATGAAATCTTATTGGCTCTAGGCTTAAAGATTTTAATTTATAAATACAAATTGTCTATCCTATTTTTCTTCTATTGTTCTCAGATAGATAATTATTTTTATAATAGTACCCCCACCTATTATCTATTACAACAACAACTGTGTGAGATAGGTTGAGCTGAAACACAGTGACTATCCCAAAGCCAAAGGTGGGCTCGAACTGAGTCTCCCTGCTCCTAGTCCAACACGCTAACCATTACAATATACTGTGTATGTGTATGGGAAATCAGCACTCATTGTTGGCTTATTTAGAACTACCAAACCACAAGTTCACATCCTGACAATCGTAGTCACTAACATAGGAATTTAATCAATACACATAATGCCTGCATCACAAATATTTTTTTGTTTATATATTTGCCCAAACCTGGTTTGCCTGTATTGATTTTCCTTTATTTGTTATCAGTTTACAGTTCTGTACAAGTTCTTTCTAATTTTAATTCTATTTACTGAGAGATATCCCTCCCAACTCCGTATCCTTCACATGTTTGAAAAGGGACTGGAGTTTCCATCCCTTGGGGGGTGGGGGAGGAACTAGTTTCACAGCTTATCTGAAAGGTTTCCTTGTACATCTGAATGGTAGCTGTGGCAAAGAACATATTAGCTAGCTCAATTATAATTAGTGTGCAAGCTGCAATTGGTTTTCAGCTGTAGAAGGCAGTAGTTAACAATACCTTGGCTATATAATGCTACATAAATATTGTTGTGTTTTCTGAACCTATACCAGCACTTTTGGGTGCTGCCATAATCAGGGTTCTGCCCACCACTGTGATGCAACTTTGGTTCATATAATTCTTTCCTTGACTGAATAGTCTAAAACTTTTTTGATAAGTTTGTGTGGGACATATAACATATATTGCTTCTTGCCCAGTTGTTTCAATGTGCAAGGAGGCATTTATCTACATTGCCCTTTTTTCCAAGTACCTGGTGATTACCCTTCAGACATTTCTTCATAAAAATGATTTAAGAGGATGACAGATACACAAACACTCCAAGAAAGTTAATCACCCTGGAATAATAATTCAATGAGAAGAACATAAAAATAATTGAAATGGGTGATGTTTATACAAATCAGAAATGGGTGACTTTTATATAATCAAAGGCAAATGTGTCAAGAACACTTGTGACCAGTCCGTGCTAGGCTGGCAGACCTGGCTCAGTAAACATGTCCCAACGCTGTCCACTGAACATTATCTGTCATGCTGAATAATGTTCCTATTATCACACCTGTACAGTATACATATTTCACCACATTAGGGACTTGGTTGAGCACAAGCAAGTGATTTTGCCAGGAAAAAACAAGTAAGAACCCAAATGACTGTATGGCCTACACACATTTTTTTTAAAAAAATCAGCTCATTGCATCAAGAAAGGCATTAATAGATGGCTTTAATTATGAACACCTACCCAGATATGGAGCATAGGGAAGCCCTGGTAGAACTGAATGACTCATACTTTCTCTTTATGGCATATTAATCCAAATGCTTTTATACGGAATAGAGACTTGAACCTCCAATAGTAGCTCAATATTAATCAATGTTTTAAAAAGACTTCAAACTACAGTTACATTTTTTTAAATTATAACTTTGGGGCAATAATGTTGGGGTTGCAGAATCTGTGCATCCAAATCTAAATCATGCTGAATTCTGTAAAGCTGAGTTCTATATGTGTGTATGTATGTAAAAAGTGGGAAAAAAATGGGAGGAAATGATAATCTTCTCTAGGCCATGCTTTTATCTCCACAAATCACTTTTCCCCGCTACCTAATGAATATTAAATGCCTCTCTAAATAAAAAAGTCTTTAAAAGATGTTTCAAATTACAGGTAGTCCTTGCTTAATGACCAAAATTGGGACTGTAATCTCAATCATTGTGATGGAATGGAATTATGGAGGCCAGACTCAGGGAGGAAAACATGTTCTTTCAACTCCTGAGGAGCGGGGGAGAGATAAGAGGATGAGGCTGGCAGCTCCCTGAGGAATTCACTATGTTGTGACTGGTGTTACTTGGGATCTGGCTTTCCATCTGGGAAGATTCTTGCTGGAGGTTGTAGCTAATAAACATTGCTGGACTGAATTTACATGGTCTCCTGGAGTTCCTTGGGCTAGGCCTGACATCAATCTTCCCAGACTGAAACCCAGCTCCCAAGTAACGCCAGTCACAACATAGTGAATTCCTCAGGGAGCTGCCAGCCACATCCTCTTATCTCTCCCCCGCTCCTCAGGAGATGAAAGAACATGTTTTCCTCCCTGAGTCTGGCCTCCATAATTCCATTCCATCACAATCATTAAGCAAAGCAGTTGTTAAGTGAGATGTCCATGTGACTGCTTTGCTCAACGTCTGCAATCTGGGCACTCCTGGTTGCAGCCATTAAGTGATATCCTGGGTCATTAAGCAGATGGAATGAAAGAGCTGCCTGCTGAAGGATTTCAGCTTTGTGAGGAGAGCTGTGTGCCTCCCAGCAGGCAACCCTTTTACTCTCAAATGTTCCTGCAGACTGCCGAGGGGTTCCCCTCCCCTCCATGCATGGAGGGGAAATCCTTCAGGGGGCTGCAGGAACAGAGCTCAAATCTTCAGGATTTGAGCTCCATTCCTGCAGACTGCTGATGAGTTTCCCATCCCCTCTGTGCAGAAGGATTCAGTTCCCCTTCATCCCCTCTACTTGCAAACTTCCCTGCCAGCTTCCCTATTGACTTTCTGGGAAAGCCGGTAAAGAAGATTGCAAATGGTGATCACATGACCACAGGGCACTTGGTAACTGGTCATAAATGTGAGCCAGTTGCCAAGTGCCCAATGTAACGAACTGCCACTTGTTGATCTTAAAACCAGTAACTTTCCTTGCAACCAATATTGATTCAAAAGAAAGTTCATTTATTAAGAATAAGTGTACAGATCCAAAGCATTGCTGAGACTGAATAAAAGCGCGCCAAAAACTGCTTTTCTTTCTTTTCCCCCCCTTACTTCGCCCTTAGTTCTTGTCTTCTGATTCCCTTGCTGGCATGGCCTTGAACATTCCAGGGCTTGTGATAAGAAACCATCTGCATCAAACGGTCTCTCCTTCCTACTCCCCCTCCCCTTTTCCAATGGCAGAACCGCAGCATGTAGAAAAAATCATTTTTTTTTTTTTTTTTTAAACTAGCCATATAATAATCTACTATAAAATCTTGCGAGGATTCTGACATACTGCCCCTCCACAGAAAAGGATGTCAGTCAGATGATTCCTCTTCTTCACTCTAAAAGGAAAAGCAAAGATACACATAATACAATAACCAATCTAATTGTTAAGGCTTTGTAGGATAAGCATCATAAAATTTTTTAACTAAACGTGGGGCCTTTACATGTTTCTTGTCAACCCATTCAGCCATTGACTTGGGAAAATGTTTCCACTGAATTAAAAATTGAACCCCCCCCCTGTGCTTTCTGCTGTCCAGTATTTCTTTAACTTCAAAATGTTGTTCTCCTTCAACCATCAATGGTTTAGGAGGTACTGGAGAGGGATGCCACTGAGAAGACTCCTTATATGGTTTAAGCAGGTCGCAGTGGAATACTGGATGGATTTTTTTAAAGGTAGCAGGCATCTGTAATCGTAGTGAAACTGGATTAATTACTTTATCGATGACAAAAGGCCCTATGAATCTTGGAGCGAGCTTTCTGGAAGGTTGTAATGATTTAAGATGTTTAGTAGATAAAAGAACCTTATCTCCTACTTTCCAGTCTTTTTCTGGTGTTCTCTTAGCATCTGCAAATTTCTTGTATGTAGCTCTGGCCTCCTGCAACGAGGCAGCAATCTGAGGCCACACTTGTGTCATCTGCTGGATCCACTCATCAACCGAAGCGACTTGAGTGGTCTGCTTAGGCAGTTCTGGGATGGGTACAAAGTCTTGTCCTGTAGCTATTTTAAAAGGGGTGAGACCAGTGCTTTGGTGCACTGCATTATTATAAGCTACTTCAGCGAATGGTAACAGTTCATCCCAATTGTCTTGTTGGTAGTTAATGAAACATCTCAAATATTGTTCCAATACTGAGTTCAGACGTTCACATGATCCCGCTGTCTGGGGGTGGTAACCCGAACTCAAGCCTTGCGATGCCCCCAGTAGTTTTAGGAACGCTCTCCAGAATTTGGCAGTAAACTGGACCCCGCGATCCGAAATTATCCGTTCTGGGACCCCATGAGCTCGGTAGACATGTTGTATGAATAATTTAGCCAATTTGGGTGCTGATGGAATGGCTTGGCATGCCACAAAATGTGCTTGTTTGGAAAAAAGGTCTGTAACTACCCAAATGACAGTCTTTTTGTTGCTTTCAGGCAGGTCTACAATAAAGTCCATGCTTATTTGCTTCCAAGGAGCTACAGGGTTTGCTACTGTCTGTAGAAGCCCCATTGGTTTGCCCCCTCTCTTTTTGGCCATAGCACACGTGGGGCATGTGGCTACATATTCCCCTACATCTTTTCTCATTGTTGGCCACCAAAATTGACGTCTGATCAGATGTAATGTTTTCACAAAACCAAAGTGCCCAGCTGTTTTGCTGTCGTGACTTCTTTGCAAAACCCACTTTCTAGCATCTGCAGGGACATATAGCTTGTCTTGCCACCACCATGCCCCTTGTTTGTTTACTAGCAACTGGCTGTTGCTTTTGAACCACTCATCCTGAGCAATCTGGGCATTTAATTTTACCAATAACTCTCCTTCTGGTTGTCCTTCACCCTTTTTTTTCTGAGCTCTAGTGACCACTCTTAGGGCTGCTTGGGTACATGGAATTACTGGAGCGACTACTTCCTCCCGTTTGCTATTGTGTTGAGGCAATTGAGACAGAGCATCTGCCAGAAAATTTTTTCCCCCAGGAATATACTTCAGGGAGAAGTTAAATCGATGAAAATATTGTGCCCATCTCATTTGCTTTGGTGACAGCTTCCTCGGTGCAGTCAAAGCCTCTAGATTCTTGTGATCAGTCCAAATTTCAAATGGATGGGGTGACCCCTCTAACAAATGCCTCCAACAAACTAACGCCCAGCGTACTGCGAACGCTTCCTTTTCCCACACCAACCAGCGTCTCTCAGTCTCTGAAAATTTCCGGGATATGTATGCACAAGGAAACAGTTCCCCCCCTGCCCCCTTCTGCAACAACACAGCTCCCACTGCTACATCCGAAGCATCTGCCTGTATGACAAATGGCTGTTCTGGATCAGGGTGTTTTAAGATTGGTTCAGCCGTAAACAGACGCTTTAAACTTTGAAACGCCTCCTGGCACTCCTTAGTCCAGGCTAAGGGGGCTCCAGGTTTTGATGCCTTCGCCTTGTCCTTGCCCTTGGTTTTCAACAAATCGGTGAGTGGGAGTGCTACTTGGGCAAAGTTGGGTATAAACTGCCGATAGAAGTTAGCAAAGCCCAGGAAACTTTGAAGCTGACGCCTGGTTTTGGGAGCCTCCCAACCTGTAACGTCCCTCACCTTTGCTGGGTCCATTTCAATTCCCTGATGCGAAATTCTATATCCTAAATAGTCAATTTGCTGTTTATGAAATTCACATTTGGAGAGCTTGGCATACAACTGAGCTTCCAGTAGCTTTTTTAGCACCTTCCTGACTAATTGCACATGTTGCTCCATGGTTTCAGTGTAAATCAGGATATCGTCCAGATAAACCAACACCCCCTGGTATAAATACTCTTGTAACACCTCATTTATAAGTTGCATGAATACCCCCGCCGCTCCTTTTAATCCGAACGGCATTATTTCATAACGGAAGCACCCCAGAGGCGTATTAAAGGCGGACTTCCATTGGTCTCCTTCACGTATTCGCACCCTGAAGTACGCCTCCCTCAAATCCAGCTTCGTGAAAATTTTCCCTTTGGATAAATGTGCCAACAGGTCTTTCATTAAGGGGAGTGGGTACCTGTTGTCAGCAGAAATGGCATTTAGCCCTCTATAATCCGTGCACAAACGTAGGGAGCCATCCTTCTTTTCCCTAAATAGCACCGGTGCAGCAATTTGAGAATGCGTAGGTACAATAAAGCCCCTCTTTAGATTCTTGTCAATGAACTCCCGCAATGCTTCCAACTCTTTGGGTGTCATTGGATACATTTTCTTCCTTGGGAATTTAGCCCCCGGCTCAATCTCTATGGCACAGTCACTGGCACGATGGGGGGGTAGCTGATCTGACTCCCTTTCGCTAAACACCTCCTGCAGGTCGCGGTATTCCTTGGGAATCTGGATTGCAGCTTCCACTGCCTTTTCCCCACTCACAGCACCCATCTCTTCATCTGACAACGTTTTGGTAATTCCTTCAACTTCCACTCCCCCCTCCTTCGGGAAACGCAAGATCTTCTCCTCCCAGTTCACTTCTGGGTTTTTCCTTTTTAACCAATTCATGCCCAGAAGCACTGGGTTGCATGCCATGGGAGTCACTAGGAATTTAATAGTCTCTCTATGGTCCCCCATAGTTAGTTCAAGCTCTTCTGTACGATACTCCACCGGCCCTCCCCCCGCTGGCGATCCGTCCAGCTGGGTAAAAACCACAGGGGTTTTGAGTCTCTTTAAGCGCAGTCCCAAACCCCGGGCAAGGGCGGGGTTAATCAGATTTCGGGAGCAGCCAGAGTCTATCAGCGCCCGTATCTCTGCCCTCCGATTAGTCCTCACCACCCTTAGTTCCACCCAAATCTTAATGGGACTCACCCCCATCTCTTCGCTGTCCGATTCCTCCCGTGAGCTGCTTTCTTTCTCTGGAAGAGCAGCCGCCTGTCGGAGAGAGAGCGGAGCTGACAACTTCCGGGTTTTGCCACCGCCGCGTGTTGCCGCTCTAGCTCCCGTCTCGCTGCCTGCTGCCGCTGATTCCTTCCTGCCGGGCTTTGAAGACTTCGGCCCCTTCCGTTCCGTCTTCTTGCCTCCCTGCTCCGTCTTCGCTTTAGGGCACGCAGCGGCAAAATGCCCCGGCTCCCCGCAGTTGAAACAGACGCGCCTGCCCCCGCTACTCTTCGGAGCGCTGGTCTTCGCCTTGGGCGCCGCCTTCTTTGCACCGGGTAAGGGCGGAAGTCGGGTTCTTGCTTCAATGGTACGCCATTGCTCCTCCACTTCGCCGGCCATAGCGACCCATTCATTAAAGGTTTTCGGGAAACCCCGGCACAGCACACGCTGCAGCAATTCGGGTTGCAAGCCTCTCTGGAAAAACTCAATCAGCAGCTCCTCCGGCACGTGAGGCAGCCTTTGAGCCAAGCCCCGAAATTCATAGGCGTACTCTGATACCGACTTGGACCCCTGCTTCAGCCTTTCCAGGTCGCGTCGTGCTTTGAGCGCCACACACGGGTCTTCAAAGCGCGCGCAGAGAGCCGCCATGAAATCCTCCAATTTTCTTAAAGCCCGGTCCTTCGCCCTATGCAGGCCAACCACCCATTCCGCAGCCATACCTTCAAAAAAACTGGACACATAGGAAACCTTCTCCTCCTCGCTGCGGAACAGACCCCCGTAGCCCTCCATGTAGATCCGGACCTGGGTGATAAAGCAAGCCAGCTGCTCAGCATCTCCCCCGAATTTCATGGAGATGCCCCGCTGCTGCATCGGGCTCTTCTTGGCTCTGCTAGGTGTGATATCCTCCTCCTCCTCGCTGGAAGTCTCATCTTCGGCTGACAGCTCTGCCACCTCCGTGCCTCCTGGTGTGGCAGCCGCTTCTCGTGCGGGAGGTGTAGATCCCCTTCCAAGCAGTTGGTCCATCGCTGCCTTTATAGCTCGCATATCATCGGATATGGACCCCATCTGCCCTTCCAATTTCCCCAAGCGATCTTTCAACGAAGGAGCCCGTCCTTTCGTCCCCGTTGCTTTCATCCCCGTCCGGTCTGGGCGTGATGATTGCGCCGGCTCCCCCTGGGTTATCACCTTTACTTCCAATGGAGGAGGGACTTTTCTTTCTTCTTCTTCCTCAATAACATCATCAGCCATCCCGTTGCTCGGTTGGTCCCGGTTAACGTGAGGCTTGTGACTCCCCTCAGGGTAATCTCCCTGGTAGAAGTCTGTACAGGGAGTCTCAGCAAAATGTAACGAACTGCCACTTGTTGATCTTAAAACCAGTAACTTTCCTTGCAACCAATATTGATTCAAAAGAAAGTTCATTTATTAAGAATAAGTGTACAGATCCAAAGCATTGCTGAGACTGAATAAAAGCGCGCCAAAAACTGCTTTTCTTTCTTTTCCCCCCCTTACTTCGCCCTTAGTTCTTGTCTTCTGATTCCCTTGCTGGCATGGCCTTGAACATTCCAGGGCTTGTGATAAGAAACCATCTGCATCAAACGGTCTCTCCTTCCTACTCCCCCTCCCCTTTTCCAATGGCAGAACCGCAGCATGTAGAAAAAATCATTTTTTTTTTTAAACTAGCCATATAATAATCTACTATAAAATCTTGCGAGGATTCTGACACCCAAAATGTGGCTACATGACCACGGGGGGGTGGGGGTGGGGGTGGGGGTGGCATGACGTTTTACGACAGCCAGAAGTGCTTTATGGGCCATAAAACACCCTTTCTGAGGCCATAGTAACTTCGAACCATCATTAAATGAATGGTTGTTAAGCAAGGACTACCTGTACCAATGTCAGGTCCTGCCTAAGTTCAACAGGAATTTCATAGCCTAGGCCCTGCCTCCAGTCAGTGATACAAAATGACCACAGTATGTCCTTCTTGCAACCAAGTCTGATTGCATGGGGAAGAAGATGCCAGTAAAGTAAGCAGATCCCAGTCCATAGAAAACTTTATATACAATTAGTAAAACCTTGTCATGTACTCTTCTAGCTTCAGGCATCTAATAAAGGGGATGAAGTAACAAAACTAAAACATGGAGATTAAATAACAGAACTCTGAGAGCTCTTAGACCAATTTTGCTTCTGCACTGCACAGTGCTTTAAGTCTCTGAATTTTCTTCAAGAGAAGGTCCACCTAGAGTGAATTATAGTAGCCCAAAGTGAAGATAACCAGAGTAAGCATAACTCTAGTGTCAGCCCCACCACGTAAATCAGACCAGGAAATCAATTTGTCATACTTCCTCCCCGTTCTTATATTCTTGTGAATTAGGAAGGTGTCTTTCTGAGCCTCTTCAGCATATTTTCTGTCTGTTGTGGACTTAAGGTATGTTTCACCCCAAGTTGCTTTGATCTGGCATATCTCTATCAAGGTCATCTACCTTCCTCTCTCTATATATAGTGAGGTCAGTGTTTAAGATAAAAGGGCAGATCTGATACAGTTGCCTCAATTGGCTTAAGCAGCTCTGGACTACAGCATTTATCTGTGATGAGCAGGGAGATCTAAGAAGGCATGTAAGTCTTTATCAAGATTCTCAGGAATGATACACCATAGACATCCTTTGTCTATTTTCCTAAACCTTCCTTCTACCTAACATCAACAATTTGGTCTTGTTAATGTTGATTTTCAGGTGACTCATGGTCATCCAGGTGCAAATGTCAGCTAGGCACCTGTGTCTGAACCCACCACAAAAAAATAGAGCCCAGCATGATGCAAGATTGAATTAAATGTTCCAATGATTGCATATTATACGTTCAACATGAAAGGTGTGAGAACAGAATCTTGATGAATATCACGAAGGCAGAACTCAGGTATTAAAGAAAAGGTGCCTATCATTAACTGAGCCCAGTCCCCTGAATAAAACTGTAATTTTTATTTGGAAGACTGGACGTAGTTACTAATGATAGGCACCTTTTGATAGCCTCAGCAATCAGCCCAGTCGGGGTTTAAAGTCTCTTCATCAGCAATCCATGTGAATGGTATCAAAATGCTGCTGATATATCTAGCAACAGTAGGATGAGATGAGATTAGATCAACTTCACTGCAGTCATAGGCCATCATAAAAAACTAAAAACACATCTAATATAACGTAAAAAGTAGTAGAATAAGAGGTCATCATATAATCTATGAAGATAAACATTTACTGTACTTGGATGTTAATTCATCAATGCACTGGAAAAGCTTGTCAGTTTCTTAGCAAGTGGCATTTTTCTACTTAGAAAGCAGACTAATACAACTTGATAAAAGTATAAGCTTAGTCAGTATGCAAAGATGTTTGGCCAGAGCCTAGTCTCAATTTTGGTGATATCTGGAGGTTGAGTCATGGCAACTGGACTTCTTTTCTTTTGGTTTGATACGTTTTGCTGCTAGTCCAAGAAGCTTCTTCAGTCTAGAAAGTTGGTTGGGGGGACCCCATAAATGTCTTCCAGGGTGGCTGCATTTCTCACTAACATGATGGGCTTGTTGAAGGAACAATAGGAGATGTGATTAGTAGAGTCTTTGAGATGTGGATGTCTTATTCCTAAACCCTCACTCATCCCTAAGGGGGTTGTTAAGTGCTGCCTCCCTGCTGAACTTGTGAATTGGTCTTAATCTTCCTGGGGACTGATGAAAGAGCAGCATGAAAAATGGGAGACAAGTTGTGTCTGAGGCCTCCACCTCTACTGAGGGAAGGATTTTCCACTTTGGCATAAATGAATTCCTTCACTCCTCTCTCAAACCACCTATCTTCTCTGTCCAAAATGTGAACATTATTGTCCTCAAATGAGTGTCCTTTTTCCTTTAGATGAAGGTAAACTGATTTTGGTCCTGTGTTGTTGCTCCTCCTGTGCTGGGCCATCCTCTTGTGTAAAGGCTGTTTGGTTTCTCCAGTGCAGAGCTCTGTACACTCCTCAAATTTTGGTGATACCTCATTCCTATTAGTATACCACATCTGAAACAAAGCAAGCAACTTAACATATATTCCATAAGAAAACAGACTGCATGTTATCCAGTGCAGCCATGTTGTTACAAGGACCTAACTGAGCCCTGCATAATAATTGGGCATGTACCTTGGGTGCAAATAGTTTTAGTGCAGCAGATATAAATTACAAATATCTGGTAAAGTGAAATGATTTTATGGCCAAGGCAGATTTTTTTAACATTTTGGATTGCATAGCCTAGGTCAGCATTCTGTCTCCCTGTTGCCCGGAAAACCATACCTAAATATTTAAAAAGTTTTATTTGTTCATTTGCATGGCCATCCTATTGACAAGTTCTGGACCTTGATGCATTTAAAGAACATAAGAATCTTAGTCTTACAATAGCTAATCTTCAAGGCATCCTTTCTACAGAATAATGCAAGGGAGTGCAAACCTTTTTCCATAGCTATTGGCATCAGATACAGTATTATTGCATCATCAGCACAGAGTAACACTCATACATGCTGTTTGCA
Organism: Liasis olivaceus; assembly: GCA_030867105.1. Lineage (NCBI taxonomy): Eukaryota > Metazoa > Chordata > Lepidosauria > Squamata > Pythonidae > Liasis > Liasis olivaceus. The sequence continues at coordinate 24,554,416 of CM061354.1, forward strand.
AGGCAAGGGGGGGGGGGGATGAACAAAATTACCTAGGTATGAAACCAGTGATTTTATCTAATAAACTGAAAAGTGGGGGATCTAATATACAACCGTGCTGTAACACCTTTCCATTATTATTATTATTATTATTATTATTATTGTTGTTGTTGTTGTTGTTGTTGTTGTTGTTGTTGTTATTGTTACTGTTACTGTTACTGTTACTGTTACTATTATTAAGACTCTGATGTATTTTCTATGCTTTTTAATTGACTGTATTCCACCTTCCTTATGCTGGTCTTTGACTGTAATAAAGATTTGTTGGTTTGAAACCAGTGTGTTTATATAATAAATTGAAAAGTGGGGATCCAATATACAACCCTGTTCTAACACCTATCCTCATGAGAATTTCTTTTGTGAGATGACCTAAAACACTACACTTTTAGTCATGAGTCTTCATGTAATTTAAAGAACAGACATTTGTTGTTGTCGTTCAGTCGTGAAGTCGCGTCCGACTCTTCGTGACCCCATGAACCATATCGCGCCAGGCCTTCCTGTCCTTCACTGCCTCCTTGAGTTTGCTCAGTTTCATGCTCATTGCTTCAGTGATGCTATCTAGCCATCTCATCCTCTGCCGTCCTCTTCTCCTTTTGCCTTCCATCTTTCCCAGCATCAGGGTCTTTTCCAAAGAGTCCTCTCTTCGCATTCGGTGACCAAAGTATCTGAGCTTGAGCTTCATTATCAATCCTTCCAATGAGCAATCAGAGTTGATTTCCTTTAAGATTGACTGGTTTGACCTCCTAGCAGTCCAGGGGACTCTTAAGAGTCTTCTCCAGCACCACAGTTCAAGGCATCAATTCTTCGGCGCTCAGCCTTCTCTATGGTCCAGCTCTCACAGCCATACATTACTACTGGAAAAACCATAGCTTTGACTATGCGGATCTTGGTCGGCAAGGTGACGTCTCTGCTTTTTAATATGCTATCTAGGTTTGCCATAGCTTTCCTCCCAAGGAGCAAGCGTCTTTTAATTTCATGGCTGCAGTCTCCGTCTGCAGTGATCTTGGAGCCCAAATAAATGAAGTCTGTTACTGCTTCCATTTCTACCCCTTCTATTTGCCAGGAATTGATGGGTCCAGATGCCATGATCTTAGTTTTTTTAATGTTGAGTTTCAAGCCAGCTTTCGCACTTTCCTCTTTCACCCTCATCAAGAGGCTCTTGAGTTCTTCTTCACTTTCTGCCATTAGGGTGGTATCATCTGCATATCTGAGGTTATTGATGTTTCTCTCTGCAATCTTAATTCCAGCTTGTGATTCTTCCAGCCTGGCATTTCTCATGATGTACTCTGCATATAGGTTAAATAAGGAGGGTGACAGTATACAGCCTTGTCGTACTCCTTTCCCTATTTTGAACCAATCGGTTGTTCCATGACCGGTTCTAACTGTTGCTTCTTGGCCCGCATACAGATTTCTCAGGAGACAGGGAAGATGATCTGGTACCCCCATCTCTTTAAGAATTTGCCACAGTTTGTTGTGATCCACACAATCGAAGGCTTTTGCATAGTCAATGAAGCAGAAGTAGATGTTTTTCTGGAACTCTCGTGCTTTCTCCATGATCCAGCGAATGTTGGCAATTTGATCTCTAGTTCCTCTGCCTCTTCGAAACCCAGCTTGTACATCCAGTAGTTCTCAGTTCACGGACTGCTGAAGCCTAGCTTGTAGGATTTTGAGCATAACGTTGCTAGCATGTGAAATGAGTGCCGTTGTGCGATAGTTTGAGCATTCTTTGGCATTGCCCTTCTTTGGAATTGGAACGTAAACTGACCTTTTCCAATCCTGTGGCCACTGTTGCATTTTCCAAACTTGCTGGCATATTGAGTGCAGCACTTTAACAGCATCGTCTTTTAGTATTTTAAATAACTCAGCTGGCATACTGTCATCTCCACTAGCTTTGTTGTTAGTAATGCTTCCTACGGCGCACTTGACTTCACTCTCTAGGATGTCTGGCTCAAGGTCAGTGACTACACCAGCATAGACATCATTAAGATCTGTGTGTTCTTGCCACCTCTTCTTAATCTCTTCTGCTTCTGTTAGGTTCCTGCCTTTTTTGTCCTTTATCATGCCCATCTTTGCACTAAACGTTCCTTTGATATCTCCAATTTTCTTGAAGAGATCTCTAGTCTTCCCCATTCTATTGTTTTCCTTGATTTCTTTGCATTCTTCATTTAAGAAGGCCTTCTTATCTCTCCTTGCTATTCTCTGGAAATCTGCATTCAGTTGCTTATATCTTTCCCTTTCACCCTTGCTTTTTGCATTCCTTCTTTCCACAGGTGTTTGTAAAGCCTCATCAGACAGCCATTTTGTTTTCTTGCATTTCTTTTTCTTTGGGATGGTTTTAGTTGCTGCCTCTTGTACAATGTTACGGACCTCTATCCATAGTTCTTCAGGCACTCTGTCTACCAAATCTAATCCTCTAAATCTATTCATCACCTTCCCTGTGTACTCACAAGGAATATGATCTAAGTCATACCTGAGTGGTCTAGTGGTTTTCCCTACATTCTTCAATTTAAGCCTAAATTTTGCAGTAAGCAGCTTATGATCTGAGCCATGGTCAGCTCCTGGTCTTGTTTTTGCTGTCTGTATAGAGCTTCTCCATCTTTGGCTGCAAAGTATATAATCAATCTGGTTTCGGTATTGACCATCTGGTGATGTCCATGTGTAGAGTCGTCTCTTGTGTTGTTGGAGAATAGTGTTTGCTATGACTAGCTTGTTCTCTTGACAGAATTCTATTAGCCTTTTCCCTGCTTCATTTTGTACTCCAAGGCCAAACTTGCCTGTTATTCCGATTACTCCTTTCCTACTTTAGCATTCCAATCACCTATGATGAAAAGGACATCTTTTTTTGGTGCTAGTTCTAGAAGGTGTTGTAGGTCTTCATAGAACCAGTCAACTTCAGCTTCTTCGGCATCAGTGGTTGGGGCATAGACTCGGATTACTGTGATGTTGAATGGTTTGCCTTGGATTTGCACTGAGATTATTCTGTCGTTTTTGAGGTTGTACCCCATTACTGCCTTTCCCACTCTCTTATTGACTATGAGTGCAACTCCATTTCTTCTAAGGGTTTCTTGCCCACGGTAGTAGATATAATGGTCACCTGAATTAAATTCACCCATTCCTGTCCATTTGAATTCACTGATTCCCAAGATGTTGATGTTCAATCTTGTCATCTCATGTTTGACCACATCCAGCTTGCTTTGGTTCATAGATCTTACATTTCAGGTACCTATACAATATTGTTCTTTACAGCATCAGACCTTCTTTTCACTTCCAGATACATCCACAGCTGAACGTCCTTTCGGCTTTGGCCCAGCCGCTTTACTCTTTCTGGAGCTACTTGGAATTGCCCTCCGCTCTTCCCCAGTAGCATATTGGACACCTTCCGACCTGAGGGGCTCATCTTCCAGCGTCATATCTTTTAGCCTTTTAACATTGTCCATGGGGTTTTCTTGGCAAGGATGCTGGAGTGGGTTGCCATTTCCTTCTCCAGTGGACCACATTTTGTGAGAGCTCTCTGTCATGACCTGTCCGTCTTGGGTGGCCCTGCATGGTATAGCTCATGGCTTCACTGAGTTACGCAAGCCCCTTCTCCACGACAAGGCGGTGATCCATGAAGGGGAAGTACAGACATAATGGTCATTAAACTTATTCTAAAACTTTTCTCTTGAAACTGAATTGAATGCAGATCTAAAATTAATTAATGTAACACATAATGAAGAGCAAGATTTGGTAGCATATTTCTGAACTACTGTTTGTAATATCATAACCTCATTTTAAGGAGAACATCTTGTCCAGAGGGTCTATCTGTTCCATCTAGTGTATGATCTGTTTCATGCCAAACCAATAATATTTCTTCTGTTTTTTTCGTGTATATTTTACTAATTATACTTAGCAAATTAATAACATGGTAACTTTATGGATCTAGTTAGTTACCTGCTTTGTAGATTAAGAAAAGCATAGCCAAGAATTAGTTTTGGGGGATTAAAGTTGCATGGTCAATTACTGTAAAGAGGGAGGTTAGGATAGGGGCCCACCATTCCAAATTCATTTTCTTGATTTCAGAGGTAATAGAGTCTGGCCCTGGAACCTTGGATTACCTTGAATGTGTAACCAGGCATCACTTAACATTGACATTATATAAGATAGTAGAAAAATTGCATCAGGTATCTTCAAACATAATATATCTGGTGTTGTGGGGAAAAAGCTACTCCACTAAAATGAAAATCTGAGCAACAGTGATCCAAGTCTGATTTTCTTTAGTAAGATACCTATGCAGGGATCACAAAGAGCCCCAAATTTAGGTCAGTGAGGGTTATATAGAAACAGACAGACAATGTGCTAATCAATAGTGCATAAATAATTACACATTATAGCCACAAATTTCACATCACTAATGAGGCAAATACCTGAACCCAAACCTTGAAGCTGACCCTTGGTTTTTCTGTTTCCCTGATCTGCTCCACTGATCAACAAGGTGGCCTGCTTCATGCTTCTCTTTGCTTGTCACATTTAGCCTCATATCTTCTTATTCCCATCTTACCTCAGGACCAATTTTGGTTAGTTACAGCACCAGAAAATATTCAGTGTTCCTTGCTTGTTCCTTGTGTTACATGGGTGGATATACTATATTCATATTAAAATAGAAAGGATCAGTTTCTTGTTTTCTTTGCTGTGCTAGCTAAGATTAAAACTCAAACTTCTAAACCCCACGCTGGGAAGTTATTGCTGTCGGGGTGATTTTCTATGGTTAAATTTTGTATGTCATATACCAAATGCGAGCAATAGCCATGTAAATCAATCAAGGAAGGCTTTGCATCAACCCATTGTGAGAATTTAATAGAGTGATTATCAACAGTAGCTCCATTAAGAAGAAATCGATCTAATTTGGAGAAAGTTTCCATCATAAGGAGCCCTTTGAAATCTCCTCTCAGCTGTTTCAGCTGCCAGGGAAGAAGAGAAAAAGGAATTTCCAATTCTGAAGGATGACACTGACAGTGTATATATAACATCTCATCATTTGAATCAATAGCACTGAAATTACCAGCCACTATTAGAGAAACAGCAAGATATAAGTTTTGCAATTTTTTTTTGTGTACATTCATAAATATTATACCTGGGGGCGAATTCTTAAGGGGAGGATATATAGATTAACAACAAGAGATGTTATTATGCTAAAATAATAGTGGCAATGGTCTAATGAGTTCAAACTTGTGCCTGTAAGAATTGGTATTAACAATCATATTCCCCCATATGGTCTGCTATGACCAGGCTCTGGAATTGCTTTAAGGGAGAAGGACCTAATCCTTTAGTGTTGGATCTTCGACAGCACAAGTTTCCTGTGGAAATATGATACCATGCCTGGCAATGTATCTCTTAAAAATTAAGTCTTGGTATGTGGCTTTCCATCCTGCTGTATACCAGAAAATGATTGCCAGGAGTCTTTGGCTGAGTGCCATTCTGAGAATTTGGTCAGTAAAGTTGCACATTCACTTCTGAGATGTCAGTGATTGAAATATTCAGAACATCCCTGAGCATCTCCTTAAAGATGCTAATGGGGCATGGCACTTGCTGTTGGTCCACTGTGAGCCATCTCCTGTTATTTTATAGCATATACTAGAGTGCTCCTTTTGTGACAGACCTGTTTGGTTTGCCTGACTCTCTTTCCAGCTGTATGAGAAGGTGGTTCAATCAGATCCCTATGCCCATTAATGACTTCAGTAGATTGTACAGATAGATTGATTAATACTACTAGAGACTGTGCTTCTTCCAGGGCACTTTGAATTGTTAACTACTACCCTATATTTTGTGCTGAATTCATCTGAATGTTAAACTTACACTCTATATCTCATATTGGGGTATTCCACATCCTTTAAAAAAAAGACAACTGGAATCATTGGACTTCTGCATTTTGTAATTATTTAATATATTAGATGTGATTGTCTTCTCTGGTTTTCCTTCACTTCTGTTAGAAAACTAGAGAGCTTTCCTCAATGTATATATTAATGTCTCCAGTGTGTACATTATTTCATTTTGCTTCACTTGCGGGGAAGTTTTGAAGGATTGAATCAGATTTCCCTTCCATCTCTTCTATCCAAGGCTTTTGTTTTTCCTTTTATCATCTCATCCTGTACTTCCCTTCCCTTCTCTCCTTGAAGGAGCAAAAATTATTATATTTTGGTCCTGGAGGTGGCTGAGCTTCACGTCTGATCTCTGGTTGCTTGCAAAAGTTATGAGTGCAAGTACTTTCTTGTCTGCAATTCTCCTCTGTGGTCTTAACCTGCTTCTGGTGCTGAAGTAAAGAGCAAATATAATCCTCTCAAAACCAAGAAAGGGTCAATTTGAAATCCCTAGGAAGTTTTTCATTCTGGGAATCATCATAGGCAGATTGCAACCCTCTAAATTTAGTACCATTCCCTTACAGGGAAGCCACACAATAGTTAACCACTTGCTATGGGAAACTTGACATCTAGATTGGACCATTGAAAGGTTCTTTGCCATATTTATACATGAAGAGAAAAGCTTCTTCATCCTCACATGAGCCCTTTGAGATTCCAAATAAAATACAGTAAGATATTCATGATCAGCAAAGGAGTGAATATACCTCCAGCAATGCTCAAGTCTTCAATTATGCTTCAGCTAATGCAGCAAATACCAGGGCTAACTATTTGGATGACCCTGGGCTAGAAGTCTCTTTGGTGTGATCAACCAAGTGTTATGGGTAACCACTAATACACCAGCTGGGATACCAGAAAAGTCCAGAGGCAGGGCAGCAAGACAAAAACCTTCTGATCCAAGTTGCTCATATAGCAGACCCAGATTCCTGCTCTTCTGCCCCTACTGGGGGCAAAGGGGAGCGATCTTTTGACCAAATAAGCAGTAAGTTCATCACAAAAGGTCAAACTGCATTTCTCTACTGCTAAACCTATCACAAAATATGCCTCCAATGTGTGCACACTATTTAATGTTCTGTGAGCCTTAACAAAGACTTGGTACCAGAACATTCATAGTTGACAAGTCATGACTGTTATACTTGTGCATACTGAAATCGCCCAGGACCAATAACTTTGGTGACTTCAAGTAAAATCTCATTTACCACTTGCATGAAGTACAATAAATGTGGTTATCATGAAAATATGTGAACCATTCCTTTGCACTGGCTAATGTGAATAGAATACAACATAAATTCTGTGCAGATCAATCTAAACCTTTTCACTGTGCATTCCTCTCAGCCTACTCTGGTTAGCGTGTGCACGCACACACACACACACAAAACCCACATGCAATACACTCTTCATTGTGCATGGTTTGAGTTTTATGGAAATCAGCACGTACACAGCCTACTCTATAAATAGGACAGGCAAAATTAAATCTCACATATAAAATAATCACTATATCTTTGAATTAAAGGATCCTCATGCTCATTTTCAAATATTTAGCAAAATTAGATTACTGTTCCCTTTGAGGTTCCAAATTAGAACAAGGCATATTAAAAGCTGATTCTTGAAAAGGATTAAAGGAAGCTACTATTCATCTGTTAATTACAGATGTGCACAACTTTCCTCAAGCAGAAGATTGCTTTGGCCTTTCAAATGCAAGTAACATAATAAATCTTTCTGTCACATTAAAAAGTACAATTCAGTGGTAATTTTTGGAAGAACTTTGAGGGCTGTAAAAAGCTTTCATGGGCTGAATGGAGCTCTGTAGCCTCAAGATGTTGTACTGAATGTTACAGAGTAAGAGAGATTCAAGGAAATTAGAAGGTAAGAAATCAGAGCTGGGAGACTCCAGTACCAGTCTAGTTGTGGAGTCTAGGAGCTCAGGCAAGGAGGTTGGTACAGCAGCAACAGTCCCAACTGATCCCTAGAACCCAAGTTAATGAACAGAGTGTTGCATTCAGCAATCTGAGGAACAGCACCCCTGAAAGCCAATAGAGATTCTCAGATGACGATACCTTACCTCTACCCCTGCCCTGGAGTTGTGGCTGGGCACATCTCTGAGAGGGGTACCCCCCCCCCCTCAGGACCCAACCATGTTTTGGTGATACATGCCAGATCAGCCCTCAAGTCACAGATGTGGGAGGCTTTATTACAGACTGACCTGGCATTCAGTAACAGCAGCTGGAAGCCAGGGTGTCAGGTTCAGCCCAAAAACAACAATGAGGCAATCCAGTCCAGTCCAATTCCTTTATTAGCTTGCACCTAATAGACAGAGTCTCATCAGACTAAACCTGTGCTGAAGCAACTAGTGAATATACCCTGTGAGACTCTAGGGAGGGGCTAGCCTCATCCTCTTTCTCTTCCCATGCTCTTGCTGCAGACTGAGAAAGCGCTTGCTCTGGAATGCTCCCCCTCCCTCCTGATAACCTTGATCCTCCATCCCAGTATCTTCCTCGCTCAAGCCTTCCATTACACATGGCCACTGATGGGAATTGATGATGACCAGGAAATGGAGCTGAGCCCAGAGGGCTAGAGCACAGCACAAGTAACAAACACAGGGATGCATTCCTCGAGAGCAGCCCGCTCCCTGCCTCTCACCATACCTGCCCATACCAATTTCCACAGAGATGCTCTGGCCTGCCCCAAATGCCATGGCCCAGGACTCAGATGCTGACTCTGACTCTGAAGAAGAGGCTCCAGCAGAACCTATGGAATGTCAGCCTCAGGAGACACAAAGCCAAGAATCACCTGTGGCTGATGAAACACAAGCGCCACCTGAACAGCTAGAGCAGTCAGATACTGTAAGGATGCTGTCAGGCCCCCTAGCCCCTGCACCCAGCAAGTAGGGCGAAGAGCAGAGCAAAGAAGTGTTATGAGGCTTCTTGCTGAGCAAGAGAGTAAATCCCCTGATTTAAGACAGCTGGCTGCAGCCTGATTTAAGAGACAGCTATGACCCTCATTGGAAACAAGCATCTGATTTCCTGCTGTGGTGTGTTGTTCCTGCAAATCTTGCTTGTGAAACTGACCTTGGACTAGCTGACAAACCTGACTTGGCTTTCTGAACTTTGGACTGGATTTTGACTACTCTTCTGCATGCTCCTGTTGAAAGCAAAATCACCCAGGCAAGCTTACTTTCTGAGGGACTTTGTTGATTTATATTCGCTTCCTTGTTTGCTGTTTTCTCTTCAGCCTTGACTAAATTGCTTTCCTCACCTAGCAACTATGTGTTAGTGAATTTGAGATCTGAAACAGGCAACCAAATCCCCCAGCATCCCCCTCATCACCCAGCCTCATTTCCAGGAACGCCTTTTCAGTAGGGGATCCACACTCCATACCAATCATACATCAATACCACACAACAAGGGAGGGCAACTGGGAGTCTCAGGGTGCTTCAACTTGCATGCTGTCAACACCACTAGGATTCCCTCATTACCCCCATCCCCACTCACACACAACTTCCCACTCATACATAAGCCTCCCACTCACACACACACACCCCTCACACACAAACTCCCTTCTCCCAAGACAACCTCACCAGGTCACTCTCACATCCATCCATGAGAATGATCCAACCACTTATCCTGACCTTCAATCAGTATCTATCTGACTGCAGCACAGAAGTAGAGTTGTATGAAATCTGAGAGGAGAAAGCCAGAAGCAAGTGTAATTGAATTTCTAATTAAATATCTCAAAAATTAGGTGCTGGCCAAATATTTTGGACAATGTGGACAACAATGCTAAGGAAAGGGAGGAAATATTTTTAAAGGAAACACTAGCAATTTTAATGTTTTTGTCCTGTTTTATTTAATAACCATAGCTAGGGAAAATACATGAAATCATACAATAGAAGGAATGCTGCATAAATTGATATAAAATCACAGCTCATTCTAGTCACACACACACACACAAATGAGCTGGGCTTTGAAAGGTACAGACATGCGGATGTTTTAGTCTCTACATGTTTTTTGGGGGGTGGGGGATGAGATTACTACTTTATACCAACGATAATATAGCAGTTGCATTGGAGCTGAAACAGTCATATTTAAATAGATATATTTAAACAGAGATTCCAAGATATGATGAGGAGAGGGTTAGGGTCACTTATTTTATCCAAAAACAAAGACAAAAACAAGCAGTTTGTGTATAAGCTAGTCCTTAGAAGAATAAACAAGTATTTTCATTTTTCTGCTTCTCTTTAGTAAGCAGTTTCTCACCTTCCCACAGATAACCTGAGACAGTCTAAAGTTCAATAAGCATTTTTTTCCCTCTAGATCTGTGTTTGTTCACAACACTTTATAACCCAGGAGGGACCTGGATCCTGTAAACTGGTGGCGAGCTGACAGCACAGAGAGACCTGTCCACTTACTCAGGAGTCATTGGCTCAAACTCATCCTAGGTCACACCACCACTGTGCAACAGGCATCTTGGCTTGGCCTGACCTACCCAGTTAGAATCCAAGTTGGAGTGAATCTGAGTGATTTTATCCACCAGATAGCCTGAGTAATCCTCACAGTGGCCCAGCAGACATTTTGAGAGGCCCTCCCTACCCAGTAGTTCTACTTCTATTTACCACTTTAGGTCTAAAGAAAGAGTTTCCATAAATAATTGGCTTTGTACCACTCATTCTCAAACAGAAGAGACAATAGGTGACTGGTTGGTTAATTTTCTGGCAAATCTTTAATTTTCATACCTTCTACCATCTTTAACCCTAGCTGAATCTTGTCCTCTCTTCAGCACTCTTCTCAGGGTGCTCTTTTGAATGTTTCACTCAGTATCCCATAAATCCTAATTATTGTCAACTGCCGAGTCCCCCTGAGCTGTATTAGCCAACCTTTTTATGGATATAAATCAACAGAACATAGTACAATTTCAACAGCTGCAAGTGCTGTCCTGTTCTTTTAACCATTATAGAATCGCTAGCTGCCCATCAGTTCTTCCATTGCTCAGCTTCTTCTCCTCAAAATCCTCTTGGTGTGTCCACCCAGAGGTTTCAAGACTTCCCTCCTTGCTGTTAATTCTGTCTTTACCCTCCCTTGTCCTATTAACACTATGTCCTATGAAAAGCAAAGCTACTACCTACTCTTATGCTCCTTGTCAGTAAAAGCAAAGGAGAACATTAGAAAGAGTATATCTGGATTACTCTCCTTCTTCTCAACACCTGCTTCAGAGTTCAGACAGATGTAGGGATCAGTAACAAAGGTTGACTGCTGGCTTGCCACAGTTGTATTAGTATTGTTGAATTTACTTTAGCTTTTTTTTCTTTGTTAATTTACCTGCTCACATATTTCATTTTATTTTATTTGCATTCACATGTTTTGTTCCACTTTTATTATTTGTAGTTGTATTAAAGCAAAAATAAATAATACTTGAAATATCCATTTCAGTGTTTGTGTTAGTATAATCCATGGAAAGTTGTTGTGCATGATGAAGGAATTTAAATCTTTATGTAAAGACAAAGATCTACCATGAATATTGGATTCACAAGAGAAAATCTTCTGAAGAAGATCTTGACTATAATTTTATTTATTTATTTATTTATTTTTAAATTTGTATGCCGCCCATCACCCCCAACGGATGACTCTGGGTGGCTCACAGTTAAAATCAAAACCCCACAACAATTAAAAATACCCCATAAATAATTAAAACTAATTAATCCATTAAGAATCAATTATAAAAGACAAACCCTATACAAAATACTGAAAACATTCAAGATGACAGAGGGGGCAAAGTCAGTCACCCCACAAGCCACCTCCACTGGTGTGAGCCCCCATCCAGTCCCCAGGCCTTCTGGCACAGGCAGGATTTCACACCTTTCCTGAAGGCCAGGAGGGTGGAGGCACACCGCACCTCGGGAGGTAGGTTGTTCCATACAGCGGGGGCCACAGCAGAAAAGGCCCTCTTCCCAGATCCCACCAGTTGAAATTCCTTGACTGGTGAGTTCTGCAACATGCCCCTTCTGCCTGCCAGAGTGGGGCAGGCTAATATAATGGGCAAGACAGCTCCTCAGATAATCTGGTCCTGTGCCATGAAGGGCTTTAAAGATGATCACCAACACCTCGAATTGGACCTGGAAGCAAACTGGCAACCAATGCAGCTCACATAACAGCAGTGTTATATGTGCCCCCCTGGGAGCATTCAGAACTGTCCGCGCTGCAATATTCTGCACCAGCTGTAGCTTCTGGATGTTCTTCAAGGGTAGCCCCATGTACAGCATATTGCAGTAATCCAACCAGGAGGTGACCAGGGCATGAGTGACCGTGCAGAGGGCCTCCCAATCAAGGAAGGGGTGTAACTGCCTCACAACATGAAGTTGTGCAAAGGCCCTCCTAGCCACAACTGTCACCTGCTCTTTGAATGGGAGTCGTGAGTCCGGGAGGACCCCCAGGTTACACACCAGGTCTGTCTGGGGTAGTGTGACCCCGTCAAGAACCAAAGATGATAAACTCCTAGATCTTGAGGCTCCTTGCACCCACAGCCACTCCATCTTACCAGGGTTCAATTGAAGCCTGTTCTCCCCCATCCAGGCCCCCACAGCCTCCAGGCACTGAGAGAGGGTAGCCACAGCATCACTTAGATCACTCAGGATGGAGATGTATAATTGGGTATCATCAGCATACTGATGATACCTCATCCCATGGTGCTGGATGATCTCACCCAACAGTTTCATGTAGATGCTAAATAGGAGCATCGAGAGCACTGAACCCTGTGGTACCCCACAGAGTAGAAGCCGTGGGCTGGACCTCTTGCTCCCTATCGACAGTGATTGGATTCGGCCTTGGAGAAAGTAGCTGAACCAGCACAACACTGTGCCACGTAGCCCCAACTCCTGCAGCCGACCCAAAAGGATACCATGGCCGATGGTATTGAAAGCTGCTGAGAGGTCAAGAAGAGCAAGGATGGATGCACTACCCCCACCCCACTCTCGCCAGAGATCATCCAAAAATGCTGTTTCTGTCCCATAACCAGGCCTGAAACCTGACTGATAGGGGTCCAGATAATCCGTTTCCTCCAGGATCTTCTGAAGCTGCCATGTGATCACCTTTTCCACCACCTTCCCTAGAAAGGGAAAGTGGGAGACTGGACAAAAATTGTCCAGAAGGGTGGGATCTAGCGATGATTTCTTGAGGAGGGGGCAGACCAAAGCCTCCTTGAAAGGCTTTGGGAAACCCCGTCCCGCAAGGATGAATTGACAACTGCTAGTATCCACCCTAAGGCCACCTCCTTGATGGCTTTAACTAACCAGGAGGGACAAGGATCTAGAATACAGGTAGCCACACTAACAGCCCCGAGGACCCTGTCCACTTCCTCAGGGACAACAGGATCAAACCGTTCCCGGATAACTAGGTAAGAACGTTCCCTGGGCAACTCCACTGGACCAGCCTCACGCTTGGCCTCCAACTGAGAATCGATCTGAGTGATTTTATCCATCAGGTGTTCAGCAAATTCCTCTGCACAGCCCTGTAGATAGTCCTCCGAGTCCTCCCTACCCAGGAGGGACTGAGTGACCCTAAACAGAGTTGCTGGGTGACACTCTGAGGATGTAATAAGAGCGGAGAAATACTGGCATTTCACCGCCCTTACTGCCACTGGTAGGCCTTAATAGTGGCTCTAACCCATGTTCAGTCAGACTCGTCTTTAGTTTTCTGCCAGCGGCACTCTAGATGTCTCTTAGCCCTTTTCAGCTCCCTTAAGTCCTCCATAAACCATGGGGAATGCCGGAGGCGATGAGCCAAGAGAGGCCACATGGGTTAGACCACCTCCTTATTCCAGGCTGTGGCCAGGGCCTCCACTGGACTGTGCAGCAAGGCTTCAGGAACAACCCCTGGCTCCCTTTGGAACCCTTGCAGGTCCATCAGTCTCCGGGGGCAGACCATTCAAATAGGTGTTCGAATAATAACCAGGTTCCGGACTCGAGTTCATTCATATAAGTTGCTAACTCATCTATTCCATCCACCTAGTTCCAGTGATTATTACTTTCATATTAGATCATTCCATTTATTTATAATTGGTGTTTTAATCCTATAATCGTACAATACTATGCAATGTAGCAGCAAAGCAAAGACTAACTCAAACTTTGACAAACTTTTTTCAAGAAAATCATACAAATGAAACATCAGTGAGAACAAGATGGGATGCTATGAAGGCAGTATTAAGAGAAGAGTGTATAAATCAGATGAGCATGATTTAAAAAAAAAAATCTGTATAGAAGGGGTACTTCCAGGAACAGCAATGGCAGACTGAAGACAGCTCCCCTTCCATGGAGCTGACAACCACAGTGAAAAGAGAAACTGGTGAAGTGATCAGCTACTCAGAACTCCTCTCTGGATTAAGGAGGGGACAAGGATCACCCACAAATTTGCTCCATGCAGAATCTCCCTGTGAAGAGATTGTAAAAGAGCAATCTCCAGTAAGTTTGAGAGTTCTGGAAGCTGAGGGAAAAACATCTTGCCTAAACTGTGGTTTGGTGCCTTTCAAAGAGACACTGAGTTTGCCTTCTTCCTCTCTTAATTACTTTAAGAAGTTTGTTTGTTTGTTTGTTTATTTATCAAATTTCTCACCGCCCATCTCATTGAAATGACTCTGAGCAGTTTACAACACAGATAAAATTCATTAAAATATAATATAAAACAGTCCTAATAATAAATAACTTCCAAGAAAGATGGAGAGTTGGCGGATAATTCAAGGGAGCATCGTCAGTGTGCTAACCACTCCCAAGGACAGTTAGAGCCCATAACGCCCCATGCACACTGGCAGAGCCAGGTCTTTAAACCTTTTTGGAAAGCTGGGAGGGTAGGGGCTTGCTGCACCTCTGGAGGGAGAATATTCCAAAGGGCGGGGGCAACGGCAGAGAAGGCTGTCCTCCTGGGCCCCGCCAGCTGACATTCTCTTGCTGATGGGGTCCGCAACATGCCCTCTCTGCCTGACCAGGTGGGGCAGGTTGATGTAATGGGGATGAGATGGTCTCTCAGGTAACCTGGACTCCTGCCATGTAGGGCTTTAAAGGTGATAACCAACATCTTGAATTGGACCTGGAAGCAAACTGGCACCCAGTGCAGCTCCCACAGAAAAGGTGTTACATGTGCCATCCTAGGGGCACCTAATATCCACATGGCTATATTTTGAACCAGCTGTAGATTCCAGATACTCTTCAAGGATAGACCCATGTACAGCGCATTGCAATAGTCTAACTGAGAGATGACCGGGGCATGAGTGACTGACCAGAGAGCCTCCTGATCCAAGAAGGGGCATAACTGGCACACCACCCAAAGGTGGGCAAAGGCCCTCCTGGCCAAGACTGCCACCTGCTCTTAAAAGCAGGAGTCGTGAGTCCAGGAGGACCCCCAGATTATGTATCAGGTCTGTCTGGGGCAGTGCCACCCCATCCAAAACCAAAGATGATAAATTCTCAGATACAGGGGGTCCTCCAATCCACAGCCACTCCGTCTTACCAGGGTTCAGCTGAAGCCTGTTGTTCCCCATCCAGACCCCCACAGCCTCTAGGCACTGCAAAAGGGTGGTTGCAGCGTCACTCAGATCACCTGGGATGGAGATGTATAACTGGGTATCATCTGTATATTGACGATACCTCATCCCATGGTGGTGGATGATATCATCCAGTGGTTTCATGTAGATGTTAAAAAGAAGTGGAGAGAGTACCAAACCCTGCAGCACCCCACAATGGAGGGGCCGTGGGCTGGATCTCTTGCTCTCAGTCAACACCAACTGGGATCGACCCTGGAGGAAGGAAGAGACCCAGCACAAAACTGTGCCACCCACTCCCAACTCCCGAAGTCAACCCAAAAGGATACCATGGTCGATGGTATTGAAAGCCACTAAGAGGTCAAGAACAGCAAGGATGGATGACTACCCACCTCCTGCACCCACCAGAGATCATCCATGAGTGTGACCAATACCGTTTCCATCCTGAATCCAGGCCTGAAACCTGACTGGAAGGGGTCCAGATAATCTGTTTCCTCCAGGATCCTCTGTAGCTGCAACACCACCACCTTCTCAACCACCTTCCCTAAAAAGGGGAGGTGGGAGACTGGACGAAAATTGTCTGGTATGGTGGGATCCAGTGATGGCTTCTTGCGGAGGGGAAGCACCAGTGCCTCTTTAAAGGCAGCTGGAAACACTCCCTCCCTCAAGGATGAATTCACCATCGCCTGGACCCACCCATATGTCATCTCTCAAGCAGCCTTAAACAGCCAGAAGGGACATGGATCTAGTTGGCAAGTGGTGGCATTGACTGTTTGGAGGACCCTGTCCACTTTCTTGGGTTCAACAGGATCAAACAGGGTAAGTCCATACCCTGGGCATCTCTATAGACCATGCTGCATGCTTGGTATCCAACTGTTGCTTTTTATAGATTACTTTCCAAACAGCAAGTTTTATTAAAGCAGGAGAATCTCCTTGTACCTTAGATGAAAGAAACTACATGTAAGTCTAAGGATTAAAAAGAAAAGATTTACTTTTTGAACAGCAAAAGGGTTGGAAAGTTAAGGGGCTAGATGGATTTGAAAGAATGTTTCCTGTGGGGTGTTTAAAAATTACTAAAAATATATATGAAGATTTTGAAATTAATTATAAGAAATCCTCCAGTGTGAAAGTTTTATTGTCTGGAAAATAAACAGATGATAAGGGGACTTGACTGAGGGAACCAGAGTGAACTACCAATTACATTTAAGGGGGGAGAGACCCATTAATACAATGGAGCAATACTATTTGACCATAGAAGATATTAAGGCAGTTTGGAAGCAATGTACTCAGAAACTCCATTACTTCATTACAGAAATGCTCCCCAGCGTTAGGCTTACTGCATTTATTTCCAGGACCAAACCATAAACTTAAAAATAAATAACTTATTATTTAATCTTAGCAGCCAAAATAATAATTGTGCAACACTGGAAAACTCTAGATAATATAACAATTGAGTTGTAGATTAACAAGACCTCTTTAATTGCTACATTAGAAAAAAAATCACAGATAAAGTTAAATTTTATTTTATTTATTTATTTATTTATCATATTTATGTAGCTGCCCATCTCACACAAAAGTTACTCTGGGTGGCATACAGAAGTGAATTAAAAAGAATAAATACCTAAAAACAGTCACAATTAAAAATAACTATAAAAAACACATAAAACAGAGAGGATGATATTAACTACAATAAGGGGGCCATCACAAAATCTCCCCAGTCTCCTGGAACCCCCAGACCAGATAACATAGCCAGGTCTTGAGGGATTTGTGGGATGTTGAGAGGGATGGAAATTAATGAGACATCAGAGGCAGGAACCACAATTCTATCAAATTTGGATGGATTTTATGGTTTATCTCAATAGCAATGGATTATAGTCTGGTATACTTTATATATATGGCAAATTTTCTATGTACAGTACCTATCTATTTTTTTTTCCGCATTGCAGTTGATCTCTTTTGTAGTTTCTATACTTTTTAATTTTTTTTCTCTATATGTATCATGGATTTATGTTAATGCAGTTACCTGATATTGTTAAAAACTAATAAAAAATATATATTTAAAAAAAACACATAGCTTTGTATAAGGATATACTTCTGCCACTTTGTTATATGGAAGTGAGAGCTGAGTATGCCAGTGGAAACATAAAAGTAAATTGAATGCAGGGGGAATGGGGAACTTATGAGTAAGTCTGGTAAAACAAAATCAGGTCGACAATGGGTGGATACTGAAGGTGGACTGAATACAAATATATGTACATCAAGGTAATGCGATCATATAAAGAAAATCAATGAGAGTTCAACTGGAAAAGAGATATATGAAGGAAGAGGAGGTGAGCTGAGAGGAAGGAGAAGACCAAAAATAAATGGCTGCCCTTCATTCAGGGAAAGTTTGATTAAAGGGGTTTGTGTCCTGCTCTACTTAAATAAGCTGCATGTTCAATGATCTGGGTGCATACTAGAAGTCATACCAATGTGCAGTGGATTGCAAGGACACTGAATTGCATAAATTACCACCTGGTTACACAATCTGTAACCAGATTACAACAGACATCAACAGAAAGCTCACTGATGTTAATTCATTTTTGAAGCATGATCGTTCGTCATCATCCTTTACATCTAAAATACATTAGGAATATTAGGCTGTCATTCCTGATTCATTTTAGGAATATTAGTTACAAACATTGGCATTTATTGTGTGGTATGCCCAGGTATATACATTTACTACAGATAGCGCACAGGAGAGGCAGATACATGAAGAACATGTTGGCCCATGTCAAAATTTATGATGCTGAAAGAAAATATTGGATGGCCACATTTGGGGGATACTATAATAAGGGATTCCTGGGCAGTGGGACAGACTACATGAACTCTAAGATCCCTTCCAACCCTTATCTTTTATTAAAGACAGCTTGTCTTTTCCCGTTTTTCCAGCTTGTCTTTCCCCCATTTCCTTTGTTCTGGATTTCTATTCCAAATGTTGTTTATACAGGAATATTTTAACATAGCCATGAATTCTGATGTGTTTTATATGGAATCATCATTTAATATATACATGACATTCTAGTCGATTACATTTGCAGACTACTAACATAACTCTGTCCAGGATTTTCTGTTATAGAACAGAACAGATTCTATACTTTACTCATAAATTCTTTACATATGGAGGAACTGATTGAAGAGGTCTGTATTTGGGTCAATGTGCATTTTATTTTTTTTTAAATATTCAAGTTTTGAATATTATTATTAATATTATAATATTATTGAATATCTACAACATAACAAAAAACAGGCTGCTTTAATTTTTCTAGACGCAGAAAAAGCATTGACAGTCTTAATTGGTCCTACCTATTTAAAGTTCTAGAAATTATGGAATTTGGGGATAATTTTACAAAATGGGGGGGGTCAATATATAGACCACAAAAATCTAGAATTATAGTGAATGGTGATCTAACACCACCATGCAACATTAAAAAAAGGAATGAGACAAGGATGCCCTTTGTCTCCACTCCTATTTATATTGGTTTTGGAAGTTCTAAACAGGGATGTAAGAAATAAGAAAAAAGAAGATAAGATATAAGAAAAGAAGATGGGATAAAAGGAATCAAGGTAAAAAGTGAGATATATAAGCTAAGAGCATATGCTGATGATGTGGTATTGATGATACAAGACCCGCTGAAAGGGGTAGAAATATTAATGAACAAATTAAAGGAAATTGGCTCATTGGCGGGCTTCAGACTTAATAAACATAAAACAAAAATGTTAACCAAAAATATGGGATCGCAAGACCAAACTGAATTGATGACGAAAACTGGCTTTAACATAGATAAAAAAGTGAAATATTAAGTACTACTTTAACAAATATGAACTGAATGTTGTATCAGAACAATTATGTAAAAGCATGGAATGAACTGAAAAAAACCTTGTTAGATGGGAAAAATTACATCTGTCTTTATTGGGGAGAATTCCTGTGGTAAAAATGAACATCCTACCAAGAATGTTATTCTTCTTCTAAACAATACCTGTATTAACTATGGAACTACCATTAAACAATGGCAACAGGAAATATCAAAATTTATTTGGCAAGGGAAAAAACCTTGAGTGAAATTTAAAATTCTTTGTGATGCAAAAGAGAGGGGAGGTTTAGCCCTACTGAAGTTAAAATTATATTTTGCAGTATTTTGCTTAGTTTGGGCAAAAGAACGGTTAACATTAAGAGATGCAAGATTATTAAACTTAGAAGGCCATGATTTGAGATTTGGGTGGCATGCCTATTTGTGCTATAATATGGTTAAGGCCAATGCGGATTTCAGAAATTATTATATTAGACGGGCCATCCTAAGAATATGGAATAAATATAAATCTAGTACATGTCCCAAGCTATCTCTATCGTTATCGCCACAAGAAGCATATCATAGAAGAGAGATGATGGGGAATTACAATTGGATAAGATATAGGGATTTGTTGGAATATCATCAAAGGAATATCAGATTGAAAACTAGAGAAGATTTGACCTTATTAGGCTTTGAGTTTCACTGGTTTTTATATATGCAATTATCAGAAAGATTCAAAGTTGATAAGAAATTATATGAATTCGAAAGGGATAAAACTACATTTGAGACTGAACTATATTCAAATGATGATCATCTTATAACTAAAATGTATAAATTATTGTTAACTTTGGAAACAGAAGAGGAATTAGTAAAAGATTGTATGATAAAATGGGCAAACAATTTCCAATATAATATCCAAATTGAACAATGGGAAAATATGTGGTTAAAGGTTCTCAAATTCACAGTATGCTATAATCTTAAAGAAAAATTTTACAAGATAATGTATAGATGATATCTGACACCAGTTAAACTCTCCAAAATGTACAAAGGAATATTGAATGCTTGTTGGAAATGCAAAAGACAGGAAGGAAACTTTTATCATCTTTGGTGGTCCTGTAAAAAAGTAAAAAAAATATTGGGCGGATATATATACAATTATACAAAAAAAATTGAAAATGGACATCCATTTGAAACCAGAAATCTTTTTATTGAGGATGATGGATACATATTTAGAAAAAGAACATGGGACTCTAATTCTTTACATGACAATGGCCATGAGAATGTTCCTGGCTCAATACTGGAAAGATCAGTAGAGGAGTGGATAGTTAAGTTGTCAGAACTCATGGTGATGGCAAAATTGACGGTGATCATAAAAGAAAAAACATTGAAAAAATTGAAGAAGGACTGGAAGCCTTTTACTGATTTCTTGTATGAAACTGAACATAATTGAATAGTGACATATGGATTTGATGATTTGTTATAATAATAGATATTGGGAAAAGTAGAAGTCTTATTATAAAGTTAAACAAGGTTGTATGAAAGGTTTTTTGTATATCTCTTTTGCAAAGGAAGTTGGAAGTCGTTTTGTTAAAAGTTCATATGTGTTTGTATTATTTCTTCTATTGTTTTTCTTTAACTCTTTTAATCTTTGTATTTTTTTCTTTTTGTTTTCTCAATTTGTATATTATGAAAAATAAAAATAATTGTTAATAGGAAAGGTGGGACTAGAATTAAAAAAAAATTGTTTGACATGTTGAGTCGCATGAGATCTGTATTTTGGTTATCGTCATTCTAGCATTCTAACTGAAAGCCAATTGTTAGATTGTTTCTTTGTTCCTGTTGGAAACTTGCAATTTTAGGAACTTAGAAAATAGAGCTGTCTTCTCTGAGATGGAGGACAGAGCAGGATCCAAAGTTTCCATCAGCAATGATGAACGCAGAGCTGTCAAGAGCTGCAAGCTCTTCCTCTTTCATACATGCATGCCATGTCACAACACACATACAGAAGGGATAGTTTGCATGACGTCTCATTGTCTCCCTGTAGACACCTCTGTCATACAAGCTGTACATTTCTGAAATATCATAAATTTGTTGAGAAATCCAGAATGCTGCCAATGAAAAATAGCTCTTCAGAGGAAAGTGGTTATTAAAAATTATCTATTTCCCCCAAATGACATCACTGGAAGTATCCTGCCTATTCAACTACCTTACAGAGCAGTGTTTCTCAACCTTGGCAACTTTAATGTGTGTACAATTTCCCAGAATTCCCCAGCCAGCCATGGGAGTTGAAGTGTACACCTTTTGTATTCTGGAAGTTGAAGCCTATGCGTCTTGAAGTTGCCAAGGTTGAGAAACATTGTTGTAGATTTTTGAATCAGTGAGTTACAAGTGACCTAAATTGTGCATGTATTAAACAAAGAATAAACTATAGCAAATTAGGAGGATTAAAGAAATAAGGAACAAGTCCTGTCAAGTACTATAATCCTATAGAGAAATACAGTATGTAGTGTCAGGGTAAAAACCTCATTAAACATGGGAGACAGACACACCAGAACATAAGTCACTTCAAAGTTCTAAAAGCTTTATTAAAAGTTAGTTAAAAGTTAGTTCACTAAGCAAGTAACATTTAATGAAGAACATACAAAGTACTTACTTAGATGCACATTGCAATGCGGACCAGCAAGAGCAATCCATCAAATGAGACAGCTTGACCAAGTCGTCCTGACCCTTTAGTTGCAATCCTTTTTATCCTTGAAAACCGCAAACCACAATCATGACTCTCAGGATTTGCAACCTGAATCATAACGTCCCCAGAGCTAATTTTACCACACTTCCCTGTTCCCTTTGTCCTTGTCACGTCTTTTCCCATCAACAAGTTTGCTTACTTAACAGTTTGCTTAGTTTTGCAAGTTTTACTTATTTCTTGTCATTGCCCCAAAGGTAATCTCTAAGTTAGCCTTTGCTTTTATTATTAAATGTGATCTACCTAATTAGTTTTAGGCCACTAACATTTTTCCTCTCACAGTAGTAAGATTAACTGAACATTACTTTTACAAAGCTTATATGTAACATTTATACACTTTTTAAATGTAAAATTGAGCCAGTGTTGAAGCTTATTTGTCATATGAAATAATCACATATAAATCAGTTCAAGCCACATAGCCAATAATGAGGGATGTTGAGAGCTGTAGTCAGTAATACCTGGAATTTAGCAACACCTTCTCACTACTGATGTAGAAGAACAGATGCCAATTCCCGTGCCTCAGTAAAATCCTATTCATTTACTGATTGTTTAATCAGACCTTGGTTGTAATTTATATACAACAAAACAATAAGATGATAAAGATGCAGAAAGGGAAGAAAAAAGAAAGCTGTGCAATATATTATGTTACATGAACAATGGCCTTCTCTTCTCCTTTGCATGTTTTCTGCTATTTTTAATGCTTAAACTATCATTTTTCTAAGGTACCTGAGTGAGCATCAAAGGCAAAGGTATCATTCTGAAGGGCATTGTTGATTGCAGTGAAGTTTCTGTGGGATCTTTATTCTGTTGATTCAGTGTCTTTTCAGATCAAATGACGATAGGAGATAAATCTGTCAGCAGTTTTGAAACTTCATCTTTATTATCCTTTGCCTCATGATAAAACAGTTAAGTTCAGTAGTCTGTCTATTCTGACCAATGAAATATTTTGCCTTCACATACTGGAGACAAGCAGCTCAGCATTCTGCTGGAAATCCATTGTCCTCTTAAAAGACAATGTAGTATAGTTGTTGAAGTGTTGAAGTAGGGCCCAAGAGACTTAGGTTCAAGTTTATCCTCAGCTATGTAGACCTAACTTATTCTCCAGGTCCCATTGATAGAATTATGCTATCTTATGGAACCTTGAAGATGTGCCTTTTTGGTAGCTGGTGCTGCCCTTTAGAACAGCATCTGCCCCCAAAGTTGACACAACCCTGCTTTTAAGAAAGCCTTAAAAATGTGTTTTTTTCAGCAGGCCTCAAGCAAGGTAATTTGTACCCCACAGATATTGGAATATTATGGAGTCCTTGGGGTTCTCTGAGCTTGGTTATTTTCTTGCAAATGTTTTGTTACCTGGCACTGAAGATGTTACCTAGCCGGGTATTGAAAAATTTGCAAGAAAACAACCAAGCTCAGAGAACCCCAAGGACTCCACAGTTCAACCCTGAGCTACGCATATCATCCTCTATTGGAATATTATTTTAATGTTTTTTTTATTATCCTCTCTGTTTCCAATATAGTAATTTAACATTTTTTTAAAAACTGGTTTATTGTTTTTCTTGTCTTGCTTTAATGTTTTCAATGTATTGTGTGTCACCTAAAGTCACTTCAGTGACTGTGGTGGCTTATAAATTGACTAAACAGTTAGATACCCGTACCTAAACACATAAATAAATCTTCTTGTATATTGTCTGGATTGGATTCTGAGTGTTCAGACAGTAATATCCACTATCCATATAAAAATATTTTTGCCTTTTACTAAACTTACAGTGAATTTGGAAAGGAGAATATGGCCATTTCGAAAGTTCTTGAGCTGTTGCGTGTGTGTATTTCCCCCCCTCCTTGGAGACTTGTACAAATCTGTTTTTATAGTGGAAGAAAGAATATTCACTAATATTGGTGACTTTACAGAACAGCTATCTTATTTTGACATTTAATAATTTCAGTTTATGCCATTTCAAACTTCAAAGAAAATTTTTATTAACCTCTCATTCCTATTTATTTCCAAGAAAGGTAATTAGTCATGAATGTTTAGTATGTAGTTTTTTGTAGAACACATTTTGTCACCCATCACAAATGAATATTTTTAGAGAAATTCCTAGTTTCAGTTTGTTAAGCCTGTACCATAAATCACAATTATTGTCTTATATTTATGATTTTATATTTTATAGTTTGCTTTATGAAAGTTGCTATGATTGCATTTGGTATGAAAATACAGGAAATGTATTTACTGCATGATTTCCTCAGTTCAGTGTGAGTTTTCTAACCAAAGAGAAGAAATGAACAGATTGAAGAAGCATAGAAAAGCAATAAAAAATTTAGCATCCCACTTACCTTTAAGGCCCTGAACACCTACAGGATATATATAATTTGCATATGCTGCTGATAAAGGTCTTTTCAATTTAGGTATCTAGTTTAAGGATCACTAGGCAATTAACAATTGATAACCAGCTCAAATAGCAGACTTGATATCTGTTCCTCTTAGAGGCATATTCCTATATTGCCAACATCTATGGTTTCTCTTTACAGTCTCAGCTCCAGTGAACAATAGCTCTAAATCAAAAGCAGAGGAAGGAATATCAGCAATGAGAATATGCAGCAGAGAAAATCTGGATAATTTTAAAAAACTGCCAAGAGAAAAATTGCATTTTAGTATGATTATTTCAGTACTTGAATCTTATAAGCATCATGAACTCCAACTACTTCTAAACAGTTCTTAAAGTAATGATGTTTGAATTGGTTTTAATAATTAAGAGGGGAAAAAATTACTTGGAGTTCAATGAAACCTTGTAGGAATGTAAGTATGGAAACAGACTTTAATTTCTGGGTAGCTTATAAAGCTAATGTTCTTCTGCTCCAAAACACATGCCATTCTAAGTGGAATAAAGAAGCCCCTACAAACACTTTTTCTTAGGTTAATTACAGTATATTTATTTGAAGCTAGATGGGCATTTTAACATTTGGACAAACCACTTCTTTGAATAGTGCACTCATGTCCAAACCCATCCTCATCATTAGTTCATATGATATGCTGAAATTGGTGTCTACATGTCATAGGGGTTTTTTTTGAGTGTAACCTGGATATTTCAACTTTTTTCTATGACAAAAACTATTTTTGGATCTATGTGTTTATAAAACCACTTTACATACCAAACTTTTCTAGTATGGGGAGATAATAATGAGTAGTAGTAATATTTTATTATGTGATCTTCACCAGCTCTTTTTTTCTTCCTAGCATTTTTCCTGCAAGTGGAGGGTCCGCTTTTTTTGGATCAACTGAATGTTGATCCATTGGTTGTGGGAGAAAATACAGTGCAATATATTGAGCCAAGCATGTCACATAATATTTTTTGCCCTCTGAATAAATCTCAATAAAGAAGATAAGGAAGGAGAGTAAATAACCTGATAATCAATTCCCTATTGTTTATGTCTTCTTCATGAAGAGGTATCAAAATCCAGTGAGGGATCTCTTTTCTGAACCTAAATGCTTGAGTGTCTTCATTAACCATATGGCATATGGGCACATTTTCTGTATCACTAATTTACTGTATGATTAATCCCAAAATTAGGGATGTTGGGAGGCACTAATAAGAAGCATCATCTGTGTCAAGCCCACTGTTGCTTAATTTTGCTCACAACTTCCCTGTGATGACAGAGACAGCATCCTTCCTTCTTTTCTGGTACATAACCAGGCATGCAGGTCAAACATAACAGTTCTTATTGTTCACAGAAAACTTAGATTCATTTTTGACAGATTGACATATACAGCAGGACTACATTTATCTAAAGTTCCCCATTAAAAGAATATTAATATATCAAAAGACCTGAAGGACCAGGTAGGGAACAGATCTTCCTGAGAAAGTGGTCACTAAGCATTGACATTGACTCAGCAGAACATAATCAATTAATATAGCAAAGAATATTTCTTCCTTCTCTGTCAGGGTCCCAAATGCTACAATATTTCATGCAAGTGAGCAGTGGCAACAATCTCTGTGGGAACTCAGAAGGCTAAGGGTTTTTACCAGTTTCGAATGTACTTCAAAATGTAGAGACAAGAGCCATTATTATACAACATTGGAAGGATAATTTCTATTGCATTTATCAACATACAAAATAGTCTTTTTACAACAGAAGGGCAAGGAAGAAAACTTTCAACAACCTGGTTAATTTTGCTGTATTTGCCATTGTATGCATTTCTAGGCCTCACCTTCCACTTTGCAATGTTAATATTATACAAGATTACATATAAAGTTAATTTTAATTTTCTCCTTGAAATGGAACTTGGATCTTTCAACTTTTTTCTATGACAAAAACTATTTTTGGATCCATTTGTTTATAAAACTGCTTCTAAATTGTTAACAGACATGATGATTGATGACATGGGCTCAGAAAGTCTTCTTTCAGATAATTACAATGATGAAATTGTTTCCTTTTTTATTAAAAGATTCTCTACTATGAACACATCTGCCACACGTCCCCCATACTATAGAAGACATATGGCACACCCTACCATACTGTAATTTTATAGGGGCTTACAAAGCCATATTAATTTGACCCCTGATAAAAGAACTGTCAAGTAGAGTAAGCCATAGGTCAATTGTCACCCATAATGTGCAAATTTTTGTCTAGCAGTTCTGCGAATGTGATAGTGAACGTTATGCAATATGGGTGGGTTTTATTAAAAGCTTCTTTTTTCTCTTTGTCTGTCTGTCTCTCTTCATTAATTCTTTGTTATACAGATTATTTTATGTTGCATTTTGGAGTTTTGGTTATTGTATTTATAAATTATGAAGGTTCTTATGACTATATGCTCCCTTATAAATGGGTGGTTCGGCTATCTCTCTGTTTCTAAACCATATAATGCAGTGTTTAGTATGTGTATGGACGTGCATGTGTGCATAGTGTGAATTATATAAACCAGTTTTATCATTTAGGATGAACTGGTCAGTAGGGGGACAGATTCAGGACAGTATCAATCTAGAATCATGCGCTATCAGCAATTAGATTACTAATACAATAGTGGCTTCCAACAGCAAGTAAACAAGCACTTCCATAGGCAAATGATGCAAAAAAGTAATAACAAAGAAACAAAGTGAAATTAGAAGTGAAGGGTAAGAGTTTAGAAGCAAAGTCAGGAGAAAAGAGTTCAAAGAATCACAACAAAAAGCAAGGCAATAGCAAGGCAATTTCACTAAAATTGGGCCACCTCACTGGGTCCAGCTCATAGGAACTCTTAATTCTAACCTAATTGACAGACATGTGGATTTCATAAATTGGAGCCAGCTGAAGTTTTACCATAATTTCAGTTTCACTTCCACTGAAACTTTCAAAAAGGCCCTACTCATGATGTGGCTTGCTCTAACTTGTACTCTGAATGCTTCCTCCAGGTAGGAACTGGTGGAATTTGCATTCCTTGCCTGGTTCTTCATTTGATCAGGAAAATCATCTCCCAGATTAATTATTTCCATGTGTGACACCATGATGTCCATGGCTTATCTAGATCTTCATCTTTATACGCTTCTGAAAAAACAACCAGAGAAGGCGTGGACCACCATTTGCTGACACATGACATCAGGAAGGAACAGGACTGAAATATGTTAAATCATTTTTCACACCCTTTCAGAACTGGGTGTGAGTAAAAGCATGAGGCTTCTGGTAGGCAAACTGCTATCCATTCACACTATTTGAACTCCCCAAATCAGCATGTTTGGACTGATTTTTTTAGGCATTTGGGTGACTTGACGTGTTTTAAGGGTGGAAGTGGAAAACATGCATCTCCCAGGGGACATCTTGCTTCCATTCCATGCTTAAATGCCCCCAAAGCCAGAAGTGGGCAAAAATTGTCTCCAAATCAGTGATTTGGGGCAGTTTGGGGAGGTTTAAGGTAGAAATTCACCCTTAATTTTGAAAGAAAAAGAAAAGAAAAGAAAATGTTATTGAAATTTAGTGAATTCCTGGGAACTTGGAAATGTAACTTCCAGGGACTGCAACTAGAAGGTGGCAAGATACTCAAGGTAAGGGAAGCATATAAAACTATATCCCACCCAAAAAATATTTGCCAGGATTTCAAAGGTTTCAGATAATAACTGTTCAGTTGTGCCCATAATGTCCATATTTGATCTTGTTCTAATTCCAAAAAGGAACTCAGGTTTAAACATATGCTGATGAGTACAATCGAAAGTCTGGAAAATTAAAGGCTTGGCTTAATATGGAAGTCCTGGTATAAAAAAAGAAAATCTAGGAGTTTGGGCAGTATATAGAAACCTCACCATTAACTTAGTAATTTCTCTAAATTATCTAGGTGGAATTAATACAGGCATCCTTAAAATACGTACTGATTGTGAAATAATATTCATTTATATATTATTTATTATTTTATTAAAGGTTTATATCAATACAAATAATAATGATATTACAATTAGTAACCACTGGAAGCAAAACTAGTACATTTCATTTCATAGTAGTGCCTCAAAAGCTAAATAAACAAAACATAGAAAATAAAAGAAAAAAAAGGGGGGGAAAGGTACTTTCTGCATTAATAATAATACAGTAAATTCTTGTTATTTGCAGTAGTTACGTTCTATAAAGTCATCACAAATACTGAATCAGTAAATACGGAACCATTGCTCCTAGGGAAAATACAGGGTTACGTTCCTGTGAGCTTCTGGTCACAACATCTTCACCAACTGATTGATATATAACCTTGTTTTATGTGTTTTTTTGTTGAAAGTCACCTTATTTAAAGTATATATTTCTTACAAGTAAAAAAAGTTCTGGAAAAAAAACATGAAACAAATATTAAGCATTTAAAATTTTATACTATAAAAACATTAACTAAAATCTTACCTTTGATGGAGCTGTAGGATGTATGATGAGGCATAAATCTCTCAACCTGCCCCATGAAAACCAAGGGAAAAGTTGGTGAAACTTAATATTCTGCAGGAGATGCAGCCCCAGAGCCGTGGCATGCCAAAAAGCCCCTAAGCCACAGCATGGCAAGCAGCCCCAGAGCCATGCAGTTCTGGGGCTGCTTGCCACTCTGCAAGGCAGGGGGCAGTGTGGCCAAAAGGACAGAGATGGGGGGGGGGAAGGGCAGTTGGAGGGATTTGAAGGGGAGGCAGTCCCTTACCTTGGAAGAACAGAGGCTTGGGAATGGCTTGGATCAGGGTGGGTCCTCTGCTAATGACCAGTGGAATTCGGTTAATGATGGCAATGGGGAGTGCCAAGATTGCCATCGCTAAGTGATGCAGTCATGTGACACCGAGCTCTATGACTGCATTGCTTAGCGATGGAAATTGTGGTCCCAACTGCCATCATAACTCAAAGACTACCTGTAATCGAATATGAATGTTTTAAATTTTCTTTCTTTCCTTAAGATTAAAAATGTACTTATACTTACTTCCAAACTATGTATTGTTTCTTTACTATGTGTTCATTGTTGCTCATTGTTCTTTCTTGTGCTATTTTTTTTAGAAAATAAAATGCTTTATTGATTGTTAATTTCTGTTAATCAAAAGAACTATAGCGATGGCTGTATATGCTGAAAGTCACAGTTTGTGGCATTTTCAGATAGGGTATGACTGAATAACAAGTGGAAAGATGATGAGCTTCTTCCAGTCAGTCTGAGTAGATGGATAAACAGATTGACTTGGTATACGTCACCTTGCTATATTCTGCCTGCAGTGCTTGGTATGTAAAAAGTCATAGAATTATAGATTTAGACGAGTCCATTTAAGCCACTGAATATTACCCAGGAATCAAATTCCAGCATCCATATCTAATAAAGAAAACCTGCCACTTCAGGATACCGTAGAATGCAGTTTTATTTGTCCACACTGAAGGTCAAGGCGAGCATGCGAGCAGGCACTGGGAGCTGACAATATCACAATACACTTTATTCAGACATTTCTACCAAAGAAAATAAATAATAGTATTCATTGTCCATGCTTTGCCCGGCCTTTCTACAACAATTGTCCCCTTTCTTCCTAAAGGCTTGTACTTGCTGTAATATACTGGCTGTTAATCAAGACATTATCCAGGTTTTACCAGATTATAAGCACTTTTGACATTAAATATATGATAGCCTTCTTGGCATACTTGGAATCTGAATCTTTGACAAAATTGGAACAATGTTCCCAAACCCTCTTACAATTCAGTACCAGGAACTGGTGCAAATACTTGACTGCCCTTAATACACCCCCAACCAATGAAATATTCATAAATTGAGAAACTAAGTAAAATGAGAAAGGGAGAAAAATTTAGAGCACATGTGGAAGAGTTCTCCTTCTAGTTTGGCAAGGATTTCTGCCTTCACCATAGATTAACAAACTTGAAAACATAAAGTTTTATCTCCCTCCAGACAGGCAACTACTACTACTACTACTACTACTACTACTACTACTACTACAATACCAGCCTCCAGTGAGGCACTAACTTGATATGATGACAAAGAGCGTCATTCCCATAAACAATATGGTGAGACATAATTGACAGAAACCTATAGGTTTCTGTCAACTATGTCTCACCATAAACAAAGCCAGAATTGAGAAGACAGCAACAGACAGCAAATGCCGCCTCTGCAAAGAAACTGAAGAAACAGTGAACCACCTAGTTACAGTACCTGCTGCAAGAAGATCACACAGACTGACTATAAACAATGACATGACAAAGAAGCAACAATGGTACACTGGAATATCTGCCAGAAATACCATTTGCCTACAAGCAAGAACTGGTGGGACCACAAAACAGACAAAGTAATAGAAAATGGAGAAACTCATTCTTCATTTCTGGGGCTTTAGAATTCAAACAGACAAGCACCTGCAACATAACACCCCAGACTTAACAACTGTTGACATTGCAAGACCTGGAGACAGCAGAACAGAAGAGAAAGAACTGGAGAAAATCACAAAATATAAAGACCTGCAAACAGAAATAAAACGACTGTGGCAAAAGAAAGCAAAGATAGTACCAACAGTAATAGGCAATTTAGGTGCAATTCCAAAACATCTGGAACTCCACTTGAAGACCATTGGCTTTGACAAAATCACTCTCAGCCAATTGCAAAAGGCACCTTTACTTGGAACAGCTTATATCCTGTGATAACCTTAACACCATCAAACAACATCTGCCTATCCCAGGTCCTTGGGAAGGACTTGATAGGTGGATAAAAATGCCAGATCCAATCTACATATCTTGCTAACTGTGCGACCAACAATAATACTTATATATTTAGATTTATATAGCCATCTGTCTCACAATTTTGACTCAGGGCGAGGCGGGGGGGGGGGGCAAACAGAAGATTCAAGCCAACAAATAATAAAAGCAAAAATAGTAACAGTAATCAACATCCATACAGGGAAGCATAGCACATGCATGTCAAAAAGGATCTCAGTACAAACTCTGATTCTGCTACTGAAAGCAAATTATTTCCAGGATTTGTGCTCAGAGGCATCTTGTTCTGGAATGTTTTGTCGGTCTTACTGTCGCTCTTTTGCATCTAATGGAGATCAAATCGGGGATAGCACCGTGTGTACCACCTGGAACTTTTCAAGAGAAAATGGGAGGATATATATGTGCAATCAATCAATGAACCTCGGAGTTCCTGGGAAAAAGAAAGCAGCCCCTAAAAGCCTAAAGCAGCTACTCCAGCTTGGGGGTATTCCAGATGGGTAGGAATTTTGGGAGTTGAAGCCCAGATAGTGAAGGGCACTCGTGTCAGGGAAGGCTGGTCTAAGGGCTCCCTGTATACTACTCTACAGGTAGTAGTTATATATCTCTGGCCTACAATAGTACAAGTGGAGTTACAACTCAGGGCTGCTGTAAGCCACTAACTTTTGTGCAGTCCTCTGTTCTGCAGACTAGGGGTAAAATAATAAACTGTGCTGCACACCTGTTGTGATAGTCAGTTCCATTTGTGATAGGAGTTTAATAACGCTGGACAATACTGCATAGTTGTGATAAGCTTTCAAAGCCTCACTGAACCAGCACTTTGGGGAGGGTAAACTCTTATTTCCTTGGGATTTGAGTTAGCTTTTGGGAGGAGTTTCCTTTTTTGTGGCAGAATTTCTGAAAGTACTTTTGGGCTTACTTTATATTGGAGTTAATAGAAAATGATATTGTTGATTTGTTGTTTTCTGTTACACATTTTTCTATCATCCTCACACCTCCCTGGCTGCCCACTGAAAAAGCCCAGGGAGAAAAGTTTCTTCAGGATGTTTTCCCTGGGTTTTAATAGAAGACTGGGAAGTCGGGGAGACTGCAACCCCCTGGACAGATAATTGTACAACAAAAGACAAGACATTCACACGGAGAGTCCTATTTATTTATAAGGAAATAAAGGAAATAACACATTCTGCCCATCAGAATTTCACCAACATTCTCTCCTTTTTAGAAATAATTTCTAAAGGAATTCTTTTTTATAAGATTGGATAAGAACTAGTCTGCAAAAAAAAACAACCACAAACAAACAACGCCCCCCCCCCCCCAAGGATATGTTTTCAGCATGCCACTGATCGATATACTGCCTCTTGCAATTAAAAAATAGTGTGAATCAAAAGTGGAACGACTTTTTCTAACATGTATTCCAGCCATTTCATTCTAATCTCCTGTCTAACCCAGTTGACTAGTTTTCTCACCCCATGGACATTTTATGCCACTGAGTTATTATGGGGCTGTGTGGGTTTTTCTCACAATGCTTTGGCTTTCCCCCAGGTATAAACATTTTTAACTTGGCAGTTATTAGGAATTACATTGTTATATTTTTGTACCCCAAACATCTGGCCTTGAGCTTTATTCTGGATGTTTATTTTCTTAGAAAAAGCTCCTGTAGACAAGCTGTTTGTGTATTTGTGTGTTGTAGAGACCTAGTCGATTTTGATCATGTAAATCATGGTAGAGGGTCAGACCACTAAAACTCCCATTGTTACTGTTCTGCCACTAGTTTTCTGGAGATGGGGCTAACATTCTGGAAATAGTTAAGTTTCAGTGTGGCTCTTAGGTAGATCATCTCTAAACCTCTCTCATCTGTAACTCCTGCAAGCCACTCCCTTTTGTCCACCCCCTGCACTGGCCAGATCAGTCCATCCTTAAGCAGACAAAAGTAAGCTTCCTTTCCCTCAGATCCACAAAGGGCAATACATTGTTATGCTAAGTTAAAAGTTACAAAAATGTGCAAGCATTTAAATTCTGTGGATCTCTCAGTCAGACAAGCTGTCACAAAAAAGCAGCTGGGCAAAAATAAGAAATACAGATAGTCCTCGTTTAACAACCACAATTGGGATTGGCAACTTAGTCATTAAGTGAAGCGGTCATTAAGTGAAACTGCAACTGTGCTTATGATCTTACTTCAGCTTTCCTTTGCTTTATAGATCTATGAAGGCCATAAATGCGAGGATTGGTCGCAAAGTTACTTTTTCCACCGTTGTAACCTTGAATTGTCACTAAACGACATAGTCACTAGACAAAGACTACCTGTATGGAGGCAGTCAATTATGCTTTACTCATGGCTGTAATAGCAGCATCCATGGGAGACAAGGGAGGGAGCTGAAAGGTAGGTGTACACGACAGAAGGCACGCTGTCAGACAGCTATCTGCTAAGCTATATAGGCTTTAAGTGTTATCACAACTACATTGAATTGTATTCAAACTGCAAGTCAACACAATGACTTCAGATATATATTGTGGTAAACATGTCTAGCCATAGCATTTTCCATTAGTTGTAAATTCTACGTCAGTCCCAGGAACAGCCCAATGTACACCATATGACAGGAACAATAAAGCATTTATGAACCAAAGGAAAATGATTTGTTGATTAAATTGGAGCATATCAAAGCTAAGTCAGTAGACCAATGTGTCAAGACAAAGGAGCAAAGACTTCAAACAAGACAAGGTTAGAGGGAGCCAATCCAGTTACATACTTACAGCATCAGCAAGGAATATTTCACAACTAAGCTATAAATGCAGTTGGCAACATTGAGAATTATGAGTTGCTACTCCACCTCCCATTCTTCTAATAACTCATCTGAGGTGAAGATAATATTGATTATGGTGGCCAGATTGTTCCTTTTCCTTGTTAGGACAGCCTTGAAGCTTCTATCAGGCTTATTCAGGGAGTACAATACAATACAATATAACACAACCCAACCCAGACTGGGAAGTCAGGGAGACTGCAACCCTCTGGACAGATAATTGTACAACAAAAGACAAGACATTCACACGGAGAGTCCTATTTATTTATAAGGAAATAAAGGAAATCCCCTTCACGGATCACTGCTTTGTTGTGGCGACGGGCTTGCATAACTCAGTGAAGCCATGCACTATACCGTGCAGGGCCACCGAAGATGGACAGGTCATGACAGAGAGTTCTGACAAAATGTGGTCCACTGGAGAAGGAAATGGCAGCTCACTCCAGTATCCTTGCCAAGAAAACCCCATGGACAATGTTAAAAGGCTAAAAGATATGACGCTGGAAGATGAGCCCCTCAGGTCGGAAGGTGTCCAATACGCTACTGGGGAAGAGCAGAGGGCAATTCCAAGTAGCTCCAGAAAGAGTGAAGCGGCTGGGCCAAAGCCGAAAGGACGTTCAGCTGTGGATGTATCTGGAAGTGAAAAGAAGGTCCGATGCTGTAAAGAACAATATTGTATAGGTACCTGGAATGTAAGATCTATGAACCAAGGCAAGCCGGATGTGGTCAAACATGAGATGACAAGATTGAACATAGACATCTTGGGAATCAGCGACTTGAAATGGATGAGAATGGGTGAATTTAATTCAGGTGACCGTTATATCTACTACTGTGGGCAAGAAACCCTTAGAAGAAATGGAGTAGCACTCATAGTCAATAAGAGAGTGGGAAAGGCAATAATGGGGTACAACCTCAAAAACGACAGAATGATCTCAGTGCGAATCCAAGGCAAACCATTCAACATCACAGTAATCCAAGTCTATGCCCCAACTACTGATGCCGAAGATGCTGAAGTTGACCGGTTCTATGAAGACCTATAACACCTTCCAGAACTAGCACCAAAAAAAGATGTCCTTTTCATCATAGGGGATTGGAATGCTAAAGTAGGAAGTCAAGGAATAATCAGAATAACAGGCAAGTTTGGCCTTGGAGTACAAAATGAAGCAGGGCAAAGGCTAATATAGTTCTGTGAAGAGAAATGCAAGAAAGCAAAATGGCTGTCTGATGAGGCTTTACAAACAGCTGTGGAAAGAAGGAATGCGAAAAGCAAGGGTGAAAGGGAAAGATATAAGCAACTGAATGCAGATTTCCAGAGAATAGCAAGGAGAGATAAGAAGGCCTTCTTAAATGAAGAATGCAAAGAAATCGAGGAAAACAATAGAATGGGGAAGACTAGAGATCTCTTCAAGAAAATTGGAGATATCAAAGGAACATTTAGTGCAAAGATGGGCATGATAAAGGTCAAAAAAGGCAGGAACCTAACAGAAGCAGAAGAGATTAAGAAGAGGTGGCAAGAATACACAGAAGAACTAGACAAGAAAGATCTTAATGTCCCTGATGTCCATGCTGGTGTGGTCACTGACCTTGAGCCAGACATCCTAGAGAGTGAAGTCAATTGGGCCTTAGGAAGCATTACTAACAACAAAGCTAGTGGAGATGACAGTATGCCTGCTGAGTTATTTAAAATACTAAAAGCTGATGCTGTTAAAGTGCTGCACTCAATATGCCAGCAGGTTTGGAAAATGCAAGAGTGGCCACGGGATTGGAAAAAGTCAGTTTACGTTCCAATTCCAAAGAAGGGCAATGCCAAAGAATGCTCAACCTATTGCACAATGGCACTTATTTCACAAGCTAGCAAGGTTATGCTCAAAATCCTACAAGCTAGGTTTCAGCAGCAGTATGTGAACTGAGAACTACCAGATGTACAAGCTGGGTTTCGAAGAGGCAGAGGAACTAGAGATCAAATTGCCAACATTCGCTGGATCATGGAGAAAGCACGAGACTTCCAGAAAAGCATCTACTTCTGCTTCATTGACTATGCAAAAGCCTTTGATTGTGTGGATCACAACAAACTGTGGCAAATTCTTAAAGAGATGGGGGTACCAGACCATCTTCCCTGTCTCCTGAGAAATCTGTATGTGGGCTAAGAAGCAACAGTTAGAACTGGTCATGGAACAACCGATTGGTTCAAAATAGGGAAAGGAGTACGACAAGGCTGTATACTGTCACCCTCCTTATTTAACCTATATGCAGAGTACATCGTGAGAAATGCCAGGCTGGAAGAATCACAAGCTGGAATTAGGATTGCAGGGAGAAACATCGACAACCTCAGATATGCAGACGATACCACCCTAATGGCAGAAAGTGAAGAAGAACTAAAGAGCCTCTTGATGAGGGTGAAAGAGGAGAGTGCAAAAGCTGGCTTGAAACTCAACATTAAAAAAACTAAGATCATGGCATCTGAACCCGTCAATCCCTGGCAAATAGAAGGGGTAGAAATGGAAGCAGTAACAGACTTCATTTATTTGGGCTCCAAGATCACCGCAGACGGAGACTGCAGCCATAAAATTAAAAGACACTTGCTCCTTGGGAGGAAAGCTATGGCAAACATAGATAGCATATTAAAAAGCAGAGACATCACCTTGCCGACAAAGATCCACATAGTCAAAGCTATGGTTTTTCCAGTAGTAATGTATGGCTGTGAGAGCTAGACCATAAAGAAGGCTGAGTGTCAAAGAATTGATGCCTTTGAACTGTGGTGCTGGAGAAGACTCTTAAGAGTCCCCTGGACTGCTAGGAGGTCAAACCACTCAATCTTAAAGGAAATCAACCCTGACTGCTCATTGGAAGGATTGATAATGAAGCTCAAGCTCAGATACTTTGGTCACCTAATGCGAAGAGAGGACTCTTTGGAAAAGACCCTGATGCTGGGAAAGATTGAAGGCAAAAGGAGAAGGGGATGGCAGAGGATGAGATGGTTAGATAGCATCACTGAAGCAATGAGCATGAAACTGAGCAAAGTCAGGGAGGCAGTGAAGGACAGTAAGGCCTGGCGCAATATGGTTCATAGGGTCACGAAGAGTTGGACACGACTTAACGACTGAACAACAACAACAAAATAAAGGAAATAACACATTCTGCCCATTAGAATTTCACCAACATTCTCTCCTTTTTAGAAATAATTTCTAAAGGAATTCTTTTTTATAAGATTGGATAAGAACTAGTCTGCAAACAAAAAACACCCCCCCCCCAGGATATGTTTTCAGCATGCCACTGATCGATATACTGCCTCTTGCATTTAAATTCTATGGATCTCTCAATCAGACAAGCTGTCACAAAAAAGCAGCTGGGCAAAAATAAGAAATACAGATAGTCCTCGTTTAACAACCACAATTGGGACTGGCAACTTAGTCATTAAGTGAAGCGGTCACTAAGTGAAACTGCAACTGTGCTTATGATCTTACTTCAGCTTTCCTTTGCTTTATAGATCTATGAAGGCCATAAATACGAGGATTGGTCGCAAAGTTACTTTTTCCACCGTTGTAACCTTGAATTGTCACTAAACCACACAGTCACTAAACAAAGTCTACCTGTAGGAAGGCAGTCAGTCATGCAGTTATGCTCCCATGGCTGTAATAGCAGCATCCATGGGAGACAAGGGAGGGAGCTGAAAGGTAGGTGTACACGAGAGAAGGCACACTGTCAGACAGCTATCTGCTAAGCTATATAGGCTTTAGGTGTTATCACAACTACATTGAATTGTATTCAAACTGCAAGTCAACACAATGACTTCAGATATATATTGTGGTAAACATGTCTAGCCATAGCATTTTCCATTAGTTGTAAATTCTACGTCAGTCCCAGGAACAGCCCAATGTACACCATATGACAGGAACAATAAAGCATTTATGAACCAAAGGAAAATGATTTGTTGATTAAATTGGAGCATATCAAAGCTAAGTCAGTAGACCAATGTGTCAAGACAAAGGAGCAAAGACTTCAAACAAGACAAGGTTAGAGGGAGCCAATCCAGTTACATACTTACAGCATCAGCAAGGAATATTTCACAACTAAGCTATAAATACAGTTGGCAACATTGAGAATTATGAGTTGCTACTCCACCTCCCATTCTTCTAATAACTCATCTGAGGTGAAGATAATATTGATTATGGTGGCCAGATTGTTCCTTTTCCTTGTTAGGACAGCCTTGAAGCTTCCATCAGGCTTATTCAGGGAGTACAATACAATACAACACAACACAACACAACACAACCCAACCCAGCCCAGCCCAGCCCAGCCCAGCCCAGCCCAGCCCAGCCCAGCCCAGCCCAGCCCAGCCCAACCAAACATCCTCCCTAGCTGCCAGGTAATAATGCTGCTGAGCCACAATATCTCCATCATGATACCTCAACAATTTGAACTGGAGTTTTTTGTTTAAAAATTTAGAAGATACGGACTTTGGTGGGAATTTTATGAAATGGGTAAAATCGATTTTTACCTCGCAAAAGGCACAGATAATTGTGAATGGAGAATTAACAAAACCCTGTGAGATACAGAAAGGGATTAGACAAGGATGCCTCTTGTCACCATTGCTATTTATTTTAGCTTTGGAAGTATTAAACAGAGATATAAGATGAGATGAGAGATTGCTGGAGTGAAGATTAAAAGAGAAATATAAAAATTACAGTAGTTTGCTGATGACCTGGTGATAATTTTGGAAGATCTTCTGGAAGGAATAGAGAGGATAAAATATAAATGTATTTATACCCATTGTCCCCTTCATGGATCACTGCCTTGTCGTGGCGAAGGGGCTTGTGTAACTCAGTGAAGCCATGAGCTATACCGTGCAGGGCCACCCAAGACGGACAGGTCATGACAGAGAGTTCTGACAAAATGTGGTCCACTGGAGAAGGAAATGGCAACCCACTCCAGTATCCTTGCCAAGAAAACCCCATGGACAATGTTAAAAGGCTAAAAGATATGACGCCGGAAGATGAGCCCCTCAGGTCGGAAGGTGTCCAATATGCTACTGGGGAAGAGCGGAGGGCAATTCCAAGTAGCTCCAGAAAGAGTGAAGCGGCTGGGCCAAAGCCGAAAGGACGTTCAGCTGTGGATGTATCTGGAAGCGAAAAGAAGGTCCGATGCTGTAAAGAACAATATTGTATAGGTACGTGGAATGTAAGATCCATGAACCAAGGCAAGCTGGATGTGGTCAAACATGAGATGACAAGACTGAACGTCGACATCTTGGGAGTCAGCGAATTGAAATGGACGGGAATGGGTGAATTTAATTCAGGTGACCACTATATCTACTACTGTGGGCAAGATGGAGTTGCACTCATAGTCAATAAGAGAGTGGGAAAGGCAGTAATGGGGTACAACCTCAAAAACGACAGAATGATCTCAGTGCGTATCCAAGGAAAACCATTCAACATCACGGTAATCCAAGTCTATGCCCCAACCACTGATGCCGAAGAAGCTGAAGTTGACCGGTTCTATGAAGACCTACAAGACCTTCTAGAACTAGCACCAAAAAAGATGTCCTTTTCATCATAGGGGATTGGAATGCTAAAGTAGGAAGTCAAGGAGTAATCGGAATAACAGGCAAGTTTGGCCTTGGAGTACAAAATGAAGCAGGGCAAAGGCTAATAGAGTTCTGTCAAGAGAACAAGCTAGTCATAGCAAACACCCTTTTCCAACAACACAAGAGACGACTCTACACATGGACATCACCAGATGGTCAATACCGAAACCAGATTGATTACATACTTTGCAGCCAAAGATGGAGAAGCTCTATACAGATGGCAAAAACAAGACCAGGAGCTGACTGTGGCTCAGATCATGAGCTTCTTACTGCAAAATTTAGGCTTAAATTGAAGAACGTAGGGAAAACCACTAGACCACTCAGGTATGACTTAGATCATATTCCATGTGAGTACACAGTGAAGGTGATGAATAGATTTAGAGGATTAGATTTGGTAGACAGAGTGCCTGAAGAACTATGGATGGAGGTCTGTAACATTGTACAAGAGGCAGCAACTAAAACCATCCCAAAGAAAAAGAAATGCAAGAAAACAAAATGGCTGTCTGATGAGGCTTTACAAATAGCTGTGGAAAGAAGGAATGCGAAAAGCAAGGGTGAAAGGGAAAGATATAAGCAACTGAATGCAGATTTCCAGAGAATAGCAAGGAGAGATAAGAAGGCCTTCTTAAATGAACAATGCAAAGAAATTGAAGAAAACAATAGAATGGGGAAGACTAGAGATCTCTTCAAGAAAATTGGAGATATCAAAGGAACGTTTAGTGCAAAGATGGGCATGATAAAGGACAAAAAAGGCAGGGACCTAACAGAAGCAGAAGAGATTAAGAAGAGGTGGCAAGAATACACAGAAGAACTATACAAGAAAGATCTTAATGTCCCTGATGTCCATGCTGGTGTGGTCACTGACCCTGAGCCAGACATCCTAGAGAGTGAAGTCAAGTGGGCCTTAGGAAGCATTGCTAACAACAAAGCTAGTGGAGATGACAGTATTCCAGCTGAGTTATTTAAAATACTAAAAGACGATGCTGTTAAAGTGCTGCACTCAATATGCCAGCAAGTTTGGAAAACGCAACAGTGGCCACGGGATTGGAAAAGGTCAGTTTACGTTCCAATTCCAAAGAAGGGCAATGCCAAAGAATGCTCAAACTATCGCACAATTGCACTCATTTCACATGCTAGCAAGGTTATGCTCAAAATCCTACAAGCTAGGCTTCAGCAGTACATGAACCGAGAACTACCGGATGTACAAGCTGGGTTTCGAAGAGGCAGAGGAACTAGAGATCAAATTGCCAACATTCGCTGGATCATGGAGAAAGCACGAGACTTCCAGAAAAGCATCTACTTCTGCTTCATTGACTATGCAAAAGCCTTTGATTGTGTGGATCACAAGAAACTGTGGCAAATTCTTAAAGAGATGGGGGTACCAGACCACCTTACCTGTCTCCTGAGAAATCTGTATGCAGGCCAAGAAGCAACAGTTAGAACCGGTCATGGAACAACCGATTGGTTCAAAATAGGGAAAGGAGTACGACAAGGCTGTATACTGTCACCCTGCTTATTTAACCTATATGCAGAGTACATCATGAGAAATGCCAGGCTGGAAGAATCACAAGCCGGAATTAAGATTGCAGGGAGAAACATCAATAACCTCAGATATGCAGACGATACCACCCTAATGGCAGAAAGTGAAGAAGAACTAAAGAGCCTCTTGATGAGGGTGAAAGAGGAGAGTGCGAAAGCTGGCTTGAAACTCAACATTAAAAAAACTAAGATCATGGCATCTGAACCCATCAATCCCTGGCAAATAGAAGGGGTAGAAATGGAAGCAGTAACAGACTTCATTTATTTGGGCTCCAAGATCACCGCAGACGGAGACTGCAGCCATGAAATTAAAAGACGCTTGCTCCTTGGGAGGAAAGCTATGGCAAACCTAGATAGCATATTAAAAAGCAGAGACGTCACCTTGCCGACAAAGATCCGCATAGTCAAAGCTATGGTTTTTCCAGTAGTAATGTATGGCTGTGAGAGCTGGACCATAAAGAAGGCTGAACGCCGAAGAATTGATGCCTTTGAACTGTGGTGCTGGAGAAGACTCTTAAGAGTCCCCTGGACTGCTTGGAGGTCAAACCAGTCAATCTTAAAGGAAATCAACTCTGATTGCTCATTGGAAGGATTGATAATGAAGCTCAAGCTCAGATACTTTGGTCACCTAATGCGAAGAGAGGACTCTTTGGAAAAGACCCTGATGCTGGGAAAGATGGAAGGCAAAAGGAGAAGAGGACGGCAGAGGATGAGATGGCTAGATAGCATCACTGAAGCAATGAGCATGAAATTGAGCAAACTGAGGGAGGCAGTGAAAGATAGGAAGGCCTGGCGCAATATGGTTCATGGGGTCACGAAGAGTTGGACACGACTTAACGACTAAACAACAACATACCCATTGTCAAAAATATTGGGAACCATTTCTTTATAATCCTTCCTTCCTTCCTTCCTTCCTTCCTTCCTTCCTTCCTTCCTTCCTTCCTTCCTTCCTTCCTTCCTTCCTTCCTCCTTCCTTCCTTCCTTCCTTCCTTCCTTCCTTCCTTCCTTCCTTCCTTCCTTCCTTCCTTCCTTCCTATTTTTTATTTCTTACTTATTCACTATTCTTTCTTATTTCCTTTGTTTCTTTTCTAATATTTGTACTTTATCTTTATGTTTTATCTTGTTAAAAATTATTCAGTAAAAATTATATTAGAAAAGATACCTCAACTGACTGACCTGTCTAAAACTACCATATATCAAAATGCTGGTCTAGGACCTGCATATCATTTTTTGACTCAGAAAGAAATAGATTTAAAGAATCATCAGTGTATCAATGAAATGAAACTCCAAATCTCCCAATAGCATTTTCCCAATGGCTTTAGATGGATGTCTGGAGTTGTTTGAGTGGGTAGTATTACAAAATCTTCTTAGACTGTGTAAGTAGGAAAAAACATCATAACACCCTCCCAACTCACCCAGCCAGTCTGGAAGGATATCATGATCAGCTGCATCAGAAGTTGTTGAGAGAAGACAATTAAACTATCATATTCCTCCTCCCCCCAATAAAAGTTATCCATCAAGCCACAAAGACTAATTCAGTCTGAATCTGTACAAGAGTGGGCAATGTCTAAACCTAAATAAATAAATCAAACCACTGGATGTATTCAGTTAATCTCCTCCAGCTAGCTTGAATCATCCATAATATCTGGACCCCTATCAGTCAGGA
The DNA here is from genome assembly GCA_030867105.1 of Liasis olivaceus. Taxonomy (NCBI): domain Eukaryota; kingdom Metazoa; phylum Chordata; class Lepidosauria; order Squamata; family Pythonidae; genus Liasis; species Liasis olivaceus. The sequence goes on from CM061354.1 coordinate 24,597,187, forward strand.
TTCAGGCCCGGTTATGGAACAGAAACAGCATTGGTCGCACTTTTAGATGATCTCTGGCAAGAGCGGGATGGGGGGAGTGCATCCATCCTTGCTCTTCTTGACCTCTCAGCGGCTTTTGATACCATCGACCATGGTATCCTTTTAGGTCAGCTGCAGGAGTTGGGGTTGGGTGGCACAATGTTGTGCTGGTTCAGCTCCTTTCTCCAAGGCCGAACCCAATCGGTGTTGATAGGGAGCGAGAGGTCCAGCCCCCGGCCCCTACTTTGTGGGGTGCCACAGGGGTCAGTGCTCTCACCGCTCCTATTTAATATCTACATGAAACCGCTGGGTGAGATCATCCAGCACCATGGGGTGAGGTATCATCAGTATGCTGATGATACCCAACTATACATCTCCATCCCAGGTGCCCTAAGTGACGCTGTGACTGCCCTCTCACGGTGCCTGGAGGCTGTGGGGGCCTGGATGGGGGACAACAGGCTTCAGCTGAACCCTGGTAAGACGGAGTGGCTGTGGATATGGGGAGCCTCAAGATCTAGGACTTTGTCATCTTTGGTTCTTGACGGGGTTGCACTACCCGAGACAGACCTGGTGTGTAATCTGGGGGTTCTCCTGGACTCACGACTCCTGCTCAAAGAGCAGGTGGCAGTCGTGGCTAGGAGGGCCTTTGCACGACTTCGTGTGGTGCGGTAGTTACGCCCCTTCCTGGATCGGGGGGACCTCCGCACGGTCACTCATGCCCTGGTCACCTCTGGGTTGGACTACTGTAATGCGCTCTACATGGGGCTACCCTTGAAGAGTATCCGGAAGCTACAGCTGGTGCAGAATGCTGCAGCGCGGACAGTTCTTAATGCCCCTAGGAGGGCACATATAACACCGCTGTTGCGTGAGCTGCATTGGTTACCGGTTTGTTTCCGGGTCCAATTCAAGGTGTTGGTTATTACCTTTAAAGCCCTTTATGGCATAGGACCAGGTTATCTGAGGAACCGCCTCGCCCTGGTCACTTCAGCCGGTCCAACTCAGTCCAGCAGAAAGGGCAGGTTGCAGACCCCACCAGTCAGGGAATTTTGATTGGTGGGGTCTAGGCAGAGAGCCTTTTCTGCTGTAGCGCCCGCCCTATGGAACGTCCTGCCTCCTGAGGTCCGGTGTGCCCCCTCCCTCATGGCCTTCAGGAAAGGTATTTAATCCTGGCTCTGCCAGAAGGCCTGGGGGCCAGAGGGGGGCCCGCACCTGTGGAGATGGCTGGTGGGATGATGGGTTGTCCCCCCCCAGCATCTTACAGGTTTTTTAGGGCCAAAAATCAGAGGAGGTTTTTTAGGGCATTTTTAATATGTTTTTAATTATTTATAGATTATTATAGATTATTTATAGATTTTAACCATCTTTGGAGAAAACTGTGTTTTTTATTGTGAGCCACCCAGAGTCACCCGTTGGGGGAGATGGGTGGCATACAAGCCGAACGAATGAATGAATGAATGAATGAATGAATGAATGAATAAATAAATAAATAAATAGACAGCAATTAAGAGGGTTAGATGATGCTACTTGTACATGTCTATATCCTCAGTCAAGCTGAAAGTTTTCTCACAAAATATGTCATATAAATCTCACTTGGGCTGGTACCAATTTTGGTATCAGTTACAGAAAACAGTTTTATTACAATGGTTCTTGCTAGAGCAGCACAATAGGTACAAGTTGTCCTAAGGAAATTGTGGGGTGTATGCTGAAAATCTACAAACCACATGAAATGACTCTATTGTGCAATATTTAAGAATGCAATAAAGGCTGTTTTCACAACCTTGAATTGTTAGGTAATAGGCAGGTTTGTGTGCTTTAAGTTAGGTTTGGTTGACTTTTGGCAACATTTCTGCTGTCTGTACACTGATAATCCCCAGCCTGCATTATTGACCATGGATCCTCTAAAAACAAGGGGACATTCTAAACTCTGTAGTGTTCACCTTATCATTGTTGTGGAATGTTGCCAAAGGAAGGAGCACAACACTGAGGAGAAGAACCATTTATTGCAATGATCACTGGGTAATTGCTTTACAAGAAAAAGGGACCCTGAACCATGCATCCAAAAGCAAGGATGTTTATAGAAGTTGAGGGCTCCAAGGTGGGAGATCCTAGTGATCTGATTGGCTGGCCAGTTTGGGGAAGCTGGGCAGGTCCTTGTCAGTGTATCCAGGGCAGGTTCTATTGTTAGGCCAAATGGGCCTTTCAGGAGGGCAGCAAAGCTTGGAAAGTCCATTCTTAAAGGAGGTGGAATGTTGAGGTCATCAGCTGACGGAGGATGGAAGGTTGCAGTTTCTCTAGGTTGCAATTTGCTTGTAACGATTGCCCTTGGGCTGCGCTCATGAGGAAGCTTCTATTCTTTGGTCTAGATGGGGTAGCAGGGGGGCTTTGTCTGGGGGAGGGAGGGTCAATTTGGATCTGATGGGATTAGGCAAAGAGAGGAACTGGGTTTTAACTTGGTTATATCCAAAAGATGGGGAGGGGGCAAGTAAAGGGTGGATTTTGTTTGTTAGGTTTATTTTTTCCACTACAATTCCATAGTGATATTAGGGCCTTGATGCAATTGCTACTCTATCAAATCTGGAAAAGCATTCAGGAATTCTTTGAACTCTGTAAGCCATTTAGAAAGGACCCTTCAAAAGATGAGATGACTATTAATACAAATTTTTTCACATTCTGGTAATAGGGAAACAAGACCCCTCTCCACCTTCAAAAAACATTGTTCATGCCCTGCTACAAGAGTTGTCCTGTTTCTAGTACTAACTGTACAACCTTGATAACTCCTTTGTCACTTACTGATATTAGATTTGTGCATTATTTTCCCCCCCTTTTTTTTTTTTTGCTCCTTTTGTTTGTTGTTCTCTTCTTTCTCCTTCTAAAAATTATTAATATTTTTAAAGAGCTGTCCTGTTTCACGCATTGAGCAAGTCATATATTGAAATATTCCTAATGTGTTATAAAGTCTTGAGCAGATGCTGACAAGGTAGTAGCCGCATGGAAGCTGAAATCCCCAAGGACCATTGTCTTGGATTATCCAGCACCAAATCAGAATGACCCAGTCAACTGAAGCTGTTGGGAAGTCGTCTGGGTGGTACACTAATAACATCTCCGTTCAGTCTTTCAGCCCTCAAAAAGGTACATACTCTCATAACAAAGGAAAAGGAACTCCTCATGTTACAGCCATTCTTTCTTTAGCCTCTTTTTCTGTTGTGCTGTCATATACCAGGTCTCAGTAATCCATATGAGATTGGCATCTTCACCTATGTTTAAATACATTTTTAAAAAATCATAGTGACATGCAAAAGGTTTTGAATCAGAAACATTTTGAACTTGGGGCAGTGATTTCAAGTGATTTGTAGTTGTGGCATTGAGTTTGGCATATATTTATTGCAATTTATATTTTGCCTTTCCTTCAGGAGTTCAAATTGGCATATATAGCACCTCCTCCTATTTTTCCCCACAACAACAGGATTGCATTCTCCCAATGAAGCATATCTACAACTTGTGGGTTCTTCTGGACTCACAGTTCCTGCCTGAGCAACAAATAGAGGCTGTGACAGGGGAACCTTTGCCCTGTTTCATCTGGTGTGCCAGTTGTGGGCCTTTCCACATCACCAGGAAGCCCTGATGATGATGAGTCATACCCTTATCATGATCTGATTAGACTATTGCTAAACTGTCTAACTAAGTAAAAAGAGTTAACTTTGAAGATGACTCAGGAACTGCCATTGGTCCAAAATGTAGCAGCCAGGATAACTGGTACAAACAGATTTAACAGAATTACACTGGTGCTTCATTCACTGCATTACTTGCAGACAGGTTTCTGGGCCCAACTCAAAGTGCTGGTATTAACCTGTATCATTTGGCCTAGGTGTACTTACAAAACTATCTCTCTGTGATGGAATGGACTTATGAAGGCCATGCTCAGAGAGATAAGCGTGTTCTTAGCCCCCAACAGGAGCATGGGAAGTTCAAGAAGATGAGGATGGTACCTCCCTAAGGAATTCATGGTGTTGTGGCTGGCTGGCTTGGGAACTTGGGTTCAGTCTGGTGAGATTCTGTCTTGAGGTGGAAGCTAATAAACGCAACAGAACTGTATTTGCATTGTCTCATGGAGTTCTTTGGGCTGAACCTGACACTGTCATACCTAGATTTGGCCACTTCTGTGTGTTTTTCTTGCAAGGGGATGAGGGTCCCACCTTCACAAGAGGAGAAGGGAATGGAGGCCCAGAAGTGGGTCATATCAGTATCTGCCCCTACTCTGTGGAACAGCATATCCCTTGAGGAACATGTAGCCACAAACCTTTTCTCCTTTTTGGAAGGATGTGAAGACTATCCTGTTCTAGTGAGCATTTGATTAAGAAGGGTGAAGATTAAGAAGGATGTAAGCCATCTTGAGTCTGGAAAGTTGGCAGCATTTAAATTGCTATATAAATAAGGAAATAAATAGATGTGTTTTACAAGTTTGGGGTTGAGTATGAAACAAAATGGTTTGGTTCAAGTATGAGATAAAACATGTCTGTTTTAAGTGAAACTACTGTAACATTCCATGTAATTCTAAGTGATGTGACTAGAAGTTGTCTCAACTCTTGCAAATAGAGGATCATCTTTTGAAATTTCCTCTGTGGGTCAGTAAAACAGGAATTAGTCATGTTCCAATCTATTGGCTTAGGCTGGAGAGGAGCACCGAGTGGAGTTTTGAAGGAAATCAGCTTGCATTTTAAGGAACATAGGGCTGACTATTCACCCACTCATGCTATTGCCTGACTGCCTAGAATGTAAGCCACTGCTTTTTGTAAAAAAATCCTGAAAGTAGTTGAACTTCATGTATGAATTGGTTTGTGCAAATGGCCTTCATAAGGAATCAAATGGAATGTAAATGCACAAAATACTCATACATTATTGAACTGTTTGGCCTCAGTTGTAGATATGCATTCTGCATGCTTTTGGCTCTGGTTGATGTGAGATTCAGTTTACTTTTCTAAGTACAGTAAGTCTTTAGCTTCAAAGGCACTCTGAAAGTTACAACAGGAAAAAGGAGCATGACCGAGTGCTCTGCCTTATTTATTTTATGATATTCCCATCCAATATCTTTTCTTTCTACCAGGCAGACACTTCATTTTTTTTAGTAGCCAGCCAGTGCTAGGTTTGCCAAAAAAAAAAAAAAAAGGAGGGTGAGTTGGAGGGGAATCTGCAGGTAAACCTTTAAATCAGTGTTTCTCAACCTTGGCAACTTGAAGATGTGTGGACTTCAACTCCTAGAATTCCCCAGCCAGCAGTTGGCTGGAGAATTCTGGGAGTTGAAGTCCACACATCTTCAGGTTGCCAAGGTTGAGAAACACTGATTTAAATACTGGAGTGGAAGAAAGCTCATATTCCCACATGTATGAACCTTGATTAAGAAGTGCCTTACTTTAAAATATTTTCAAAAGAAACCCATTTATGCTTATATACTGACTGAATTCTTTTCTGAAGCGCAAGGAGGTCCTCCTGTCCCAAGAAGGAAATTGATTTGACAGGTGTATGCATGAGATTAAGATCTCAACTCTGGAAAATATATGTAGCTCAGGGTTGAATTGTCAGGTTTACTACCAGACTAGGTCTGCTAATGAAATGTCTGCAAGAAGAAAATCAAGTTCAGTGAACTCAAACAAGTTAACAGATTAAGATATTTTCTTTTTTTAAAGCCAACCTAATGAATTCTCTTCACATTTCTTTCAATTAACCTGTTCTCCCAGAGTAGAGGAAGTGAGATGATGCAGTTCAAGTGATGTTTGAGGTTTGTGAGCAGTACAGAAAATACAGCAGTAGCCATGGGATAAAAGTAGATCAATGTACAGTATATTCTAATACCAAAAAAAAAAGGGGGGGGCATTCTAAAGAATACTTAAACTACTGAACAAGTGTACTTAAGTCACATGCTAGTAAAATAATGCCCAAGATTTTGCAAGCCACATCATAACAATACATGGCATAAAGATTGCTAGATGGAGTCAGAAGATATGGATAATGAAAAAGGCAAAGGTGTTCTAAAAAGATCTATGTTTTTGCTTTATTGATTACACTAAAACTTTTGACTATGTTACTACAACAAATAATGGATAACTCTTAAAATCATTAATCCACCACCTCTGCCTATTGGGAACAAAAAAACAAAACTATGAAGCAATAAAATGGTTAAAAATTGGGAAAAGATTGAACCAAGGATGTATACTGTTATTTTATTTAACTTATATGCAAAATATTCATTGGAAATGCCTGACTAGAATAAATACAAATACCAAGAGCAGAGTAGAAAAGGCTATTGTTTTCCCTGAAAGTAACTACGGCTGTTAAAGCTGGACAATAAAAAAGCAGACAGAGGAAGATTGGATTCCTTTGAATTATGGCTTTGGAGAGGGCTACTTGTATACCTGGGATAAACAAGGAATTTTAGACAGAATCAGTCTAGAAAGATCAGAGAATGCTAAGATTACCAAATAAGTGTCAGAAGGATCAAACACCTTCCTTTCCCTTGGTTCATTTCCCAAGCCAGGAATTCAATAAAAATCACCAGATGATCAGTGGAGGTCAAAGAATATTTATTCAACCCAAGGTTGCCAAATTTGGGTGGCAGCAGCAGTGAACTGCCTTTCCATCCCCTTTTTATAGATCTTTTAGTTTAAAGATTTAGCCAAACATTATCAATAGAATGGAATGCATTAGGTTATTACAATAGTGTCTTCCTTTCATATTCTGCTAAGATAGATGTTTTCTTATCTTAGAGTTATGGCAGATGCCTCCTTATTTATAGGTGAACAGATGTCTCTGTATCTAGAGCTAAAGCAATGGGCATTTTATCTTTCCTATACATGTGTTTTTCTATACATAAAATATATGTCTTCCTTTACATGGATATGCATAAGATATATGTCTTTTTTGTTTATACTGGCTGGAGCCAGACTTTATAAAATGGAATTACTTTCCATAATTTAAACTCATTGTTAGCATCTAAGGAAAATATTCCAATACTAAGGAAGTCTTATTTTAATCTTGTCATGCAATCAAATTTCTTAGAAAAATCAATTATGCTGGGAATGGTTGAAGGGTCTAGAAAACGAGTCTGGCAAAGAACGTACAGAATAGATACCATCAAGAAGAAATTGGTTTAAATCTAGAAACATTAAATGTAAAATATTGGAAAGAATGGAGAGAGCTAATCTATCAAGTCTCTGAAAGTCAGAAACTAGAAACCAGAAAACTATGAGTTCTAGTCCCGCTTTAGGCATGAAAGCCAGCTGGGTGACTTTGGGCGGGTCACTCTCTCTCAGCCCAACTCATCTCACAGGGTTGTTATAGTGGGGAAAATATGAGGAGGAAGGAGTATTAGGTATGTTCACTGCCTTGAGTTATTTATAATTATACCCTGGACAAATCACTGTTCACAAGCTCTCTAGTCACTTCATTGTGAAAGTATATTGTGAAACTGTAAGTGCATACAGTTTCTCACACTTGTGACTGAGTAGTAACCATTTCTTAAGAATGTGCATTCCAGAAGGCAATTTTTAAAATTTATTTCTGTACCTTTTTTTCCTATTAGAGGAGACTAGAGTATTTTACAAAAGAACCAGAACAATCTTTTAAAAAAAACAGTAAAAACATTGATAGCAAAACAGAATTATAAAAATATAAACATTAATGTTCATTTTTTAAAAGGCAGTTAGGTCTGGAGCAGGTTTTATTCTGTTTTCATATGTTTGTGAAAATTTGCAGGGAAAGAATATGGTTATTTTTCTATGCAATTGTGATGTATCTAAAACTAGCATTACAGATTCTTGTCATGTTTATTATCAGTTTTATACTGTTTGTTCCAATGGAAAGTTGGAATGAAATTTTGTAAAGTTCCTCAGAACTGTCCATCAGCAAGATATCTCCCAGAAAATTGAACAGAACAGGGCCGTATTTGGTATATGTGTGGGGTGGGGGGTGGAGAAGCTGGAAAAAGAAAGATCAGAGTTGAAAGTGAGTCAGATCTGGCTAGAGGCTGTTGGGGAAAAGATCCAGGAAAAATAATCTTTCAGTCCATTTCTATGGGACAGGCAGGAGGCAGTGGCTCAGTTTGCTGTCACTTCCTCCATTCTAAGCACTCTCCCTTCCATTCAACTGACCCAGAAGGGACCATTTTTAAAGAGTTAGAAAGAATTCCAAAAGCCATGCTATACATTCTTCCCCTATCTTGTTTATTAAAGAGTATGAGGTAGGAATTAAACTGAGCAAATTATTTAAAAATAAATTAAAAAAAAAACTTACTGAATAAAATTGTTTGCATTAGGTCTACAATCCAAGGAACTAGAGGTCTGCACATCAAATAAATAAGGTATGTAAAACCCATTGAACTCAGTCACAATACTTAAAATATTTCAACATTGGAATTTTCCTTAGCCTGTTCAACCTGAGGAGGTAGAAGTCTGTTGAATGGGGTGCATTTAGATTGCTGGAGAGCCCATGATTAGAATGCTTTGGGTGATGGTCCTACATTCATTGTATGGACAATACTTTAGATTTAATCTACTGTTTCTGATTAAAAGACTGTCACACTAGGAATGGTCTCTACCTGCGACAGGTAGGATCTGGAATCTGTTTAGTCCATCACAGACTAAAAAAAGGCAGAAGACATGATCAGTAGTTATGTTAATAGACAAATACTGAGCTGAGTGAGATTGTTTGTGCGTTATCCCTTTTTCCTCCCAGAGGGAGTTTGCTTGTATTGTAGTGGAAAGAATCAAAGCAACACATAAAAAACCAAACAACTATTCTTTGTGAGAAACTGCTAAGGCTGTTACAGCTTTTTCACAACTAGATGGGCTGCACTGGGTGAAAAGACATTATTGATGCATAGCTCCACCAACATATATAACATTCTCCCACATTAACACAGTTCTTCATCCAGTGAAGGAGAACTTTTTCACAGAATGATCTCTGACTTTGAATGGTGGATGTAGAAGGTACAAGGAATTTTTCTTCAGCAATTGAAGAAAGCATGCAAACGACTTACTACAGAACTAGGTCTGAGGTAATGAAGAATAAATATTATACCCAGGGTAAGTTATCTTATGTGCTGTTATTAAAATTTTACATATGGTTTTAAATCCATTTTTATTTAGGTTTTTCTTTTTTAGTTTTCTAATTTATTTGTGGCTTATGCTATATTATTGATGTGTAATTTTGTTCTATTGCTGATCATTGATTGAATAAGTCAGAAGTAATTCTTCAGCAACTGTAATGAGAAAGAGAAATGATTGATGTTATCTTGAACTGGTTCTGGTGGTCCTTCAGTAGGCACTTCAGTCCTAGAACACTATGAAAATGTTGCTTCTGATGGGCATGTTGTTATTTTATTATTATTTTTCATTATTAGTGAAGTAGAACAAGCTAAAAAACGAAAAGAATACTAGATCAGTGATAATATAATAAGAAGTTATATACATAACAGTGAATAACATACAGTAAATGTAAGGGAAAAGAACTTAGAAAAAAATAAGATCCATATGATATCAAAATATAATTAACTCAATCCTCAAACTTATTAAATGTAGATCAAATGGAAACATACTGCTCTATCTTTTAATTTTTAGACTATAAATACATTTCAAAAATTGAGAAAGAACACATATCTTGAATGCATTCTTTAACATCAAAAGTATATATTTTTTTGGCATCTACAGTTTGATAAAGCTAGAGTTCTTCATAAAAGGTCAAATTCCATATTTTAGGAGTGTAATTCAACATCACATTTACATCTTTGGCTATTACATATTTTTTTCCCTAAAAGTATGTTAACGTACATTGTAACTTAAAACCAAAAGGAACCATGTCTGAACATAACCAAATTATGTGAGTCAAAGAGATTTCTTTCTTTCTTTCTTTTTTACAATACTAGCACAAGAAATCTGATATCCAGCCTTTTAAAAACTTATTTGAAAAGTCCAATAAACAAGGATCTGGTGGCTTTAAAAACTGGAATGGACAGTCCTTATTTACTAACTCTGTCAGGATGTTATATATATAGTCCACCTTCCCTTAGGTTCTCAGAGCAGAGGGCTGCAGGTGTTCTGTCATGGCCCCATGTCCCTACTGCACCATGGACTGAAACCATAGTTGGGTGACTGAAGAGCCCACAATTTGATCCACCAAAGCAAAAGAAATTTACAAAAATCTATTGAAAACAATGTTAATGTGCACAAGAAAAAAGTATAATCTCTTCATTTCATATTTAACAAGTGCCAGATATCATCAATTTAAATTCCAAAATATATGCTTGCAATTCATTCCAATTTTGCAAAGAAGTGCTTTTTGAGAGTATTTCTATCCAGCTGATAATCTGAAATCCCCAGCTGTGATTGAATATTTATACTTAAAGAATGTAACTTGAAGAAAAAAAACAAATTTTTGAAGATACAGTATTTCTGAAGGATTCTTAGTGGGGCCAAAGAAATTAATGAAGACAATATATAGGTACTCCTCAAATTACAACCACTTGTTCAGTCACCATTCAAAATTACGATGGCCCTGAACAAGGGGGACTTATGACCAGTCTATGAAGTTTCAGCAATTGCAGCGTTCCCACAGTCGCATGATTGCCATTTGCGACCTTCCCTGCTGGCTTCCCACAAGCAAAGTCAATGGGGAAGTCAGCAGGGAAGGTCACAAGTTGCTTCTGTAAGTTGCTCCTGCTGCTTTTTCTCCTAAGGAGCCCTGCTATGGAGTACAAGATCCCAGAAATGTGTGTTTATATGTATACTGATGCCAAACTTCCAGGAACTCTCTAGCCTTTTTTGGATTTGGCTTGATCTATGATGCTAATAGTTTCCCAATTAAAACTGTCATTGAGTCTGTCCATGTGTTGTGAGATTAAGGAATTTTCATCAAGTCTTCTGACTGGTAGCTGGTGTTTGTGGATGTGTTCTGCTAGTCTTCTGCCTGTCTGACCTACATGGTGGCTGTTACAGTCCTTGCATTGTACATTGTACGTGATTTCTTTTTTTTCTTCTTGGGCTACTGGGTCTTCTGGTGTGCTTAAGATGTTTTGGAGGGCTTTAATTGGTTTGTGTGCTACAGTGATACCATATGGTTGCAGTAGTCTCTTGGTTGTTTCTGAGATGACTTTGATACATGGTAGTCTTATTGTTTTCATAGGTTGTGCTGGCTGTGCTGTAGCGGGTTGTGTTGTCAGGCAGTGGGTGTGGGAAGGGGCACTGCAGCACTGCACACATGCAGGCATGCATGTGTATGCTACTGAGTGCAGGCAGGGGGTTGCTAAGGGCAGATGCATGCTATGGAGTACAAGATCCCTGGGATCTTGTAGTCCAGTTGGCTGAGATGTCAAAATTGACTGCTTTGATACAAGATAAGGCATTGTGTAACTTTAATGTTAACTGGAAACCGCTTTTGGACTTTTTGCAGGAAACAGAAAAAAATGAATTTATGTTGCATGGATTTAATGATTAGAAATAATATGGGTTAATAGAAATAATGAAATTATGTTCTAAATTTAGAGTAAGAGTTTGATGTATATTGTTACTTATATCTGTTGCAAGGAGGGTCAGAAGTCAATGCTGTACTGCTGGGAGGTCTGAGTGAGTCAGCTGTAGGTGCCACTGCGTTTTTGGGGTGAGCTGTGAGGTTTGGAGGCTGGAGTTGGTTGGAGCAGATGCTGCTGTGGTTTTGGGACGTGCTATGAGGCTTGGAGTCTGGGATTTTGTGGCTCCTATCCTCTTCCATAAGGGGACGCGGTGGCGCAGCGGCTTAATGACGCTGAAAGTTGCTGGCCAGAAATGGCTGACGCTTCGGTGGTTCGAGTCCAGCCTTCGCGTTAACAGGGTGAGCTCCTGTTTCCGCCCCCCCCCCCAGCTCCTGTCAACCCAACAGGTCGAAAACTCACGTGAGTAGATAAATGGGTACTCTCACTCCGGTGGGAGGAAAAATGCTGGCAGTGCCTTGCACAGAGAGACGGGACCAGTTGCCGGTAAGCGCGAAACCGCGCTCACCTGAAAAGGGCGCGAAGCAATGGGAACCCCGCCTCCTGCGCTCGCCAGCTGGGCTATGCTCTAGGAAGGAGGCTCTGGCAAACCACTTCCGAAAAACAATTGCCTTGAAAACTGCAAGGATTCATCCAGGCAGTCACTGCAGGGTCAGTAATGACTGAGCGCAGACAAAAAAAAAAAAAAAATCCTCTTCCATCTTACTGGAAGCTGAGAAACCAGGGCAGGGGTGGTGGTGTGGCAATTGTCATGAAAATCACTTACGGCTTTCAGGGGTGCTTCCCCATAGGTCACTGGGTGTGAGTCCCTGTTCATTAAGTTGGGCTCTAGGGATCAGTTGGGACTGTTGCTATTGTACCAGGCTCCCTGCTGCATAGTAACCTCTCTGCCTGAGCTCCTTGATTCCATCTCCTGGTTGGCGGTAGAGTTCCCCAGATTTATGGTCTTGGGGGATTTTAATCTGCCTTTCCTGGGAGTGGGATCTGAGGTGGCTCAGGAGTTCATGGCTACCATGATGGCCATGGGCCTATCCCAGGCCATCCAGAGCCTGACATGGGAGAGTGGTCATACACAAGATCTGGTGTTCCTGTTGGAGCAATGGCTATGTGATCTGCAACTGGGGGAGTTGTTGGTGTCCCACTTGTCATGGTCAGATCATGCCCTGATCACCATGGAATTCTCTGGTGCCACTATCCACTGCAGGGAGGCTGGACCCATTAGATTGGTCCACCGCCGGTGACTGATGGACCCGGAGGGCTTCTGGAGGGAGTTGGGGGCTGTTCCTGCTGGTCTGCTGCATGGCCCATCTGAAGTCTTGATTTCTGCCTGGGATAAAAGGGCGGCTGAGGCTTTGGATCAAATCGCACCTATGCGACCTCTCCCCTCCTGTGGATCCTGCCACTCCCCATGGTTTACAGAGGAGCTGAGGGAGATGAAAGAAAAGAAGAGACATCTGGAGTATCACTGGCACTCATCTAAGGATGAACTTGACCGAACATGGGTTAGAGCCACTATTAAGGCCTACCAAGTGGTGGTAAGGGCAGCAAAGCAACAGCACTCCTCCACCCTTATTGCATCCACAGATTTATTTATTTATTTATTTAGTAAACTTGTCCCCGCCCATCTCCCCACAGTGGGGGACTCTGGGCGGCTTACATCAAATTAAAATCATAAATACATGATTAAAAGTTATAAAAAGAACCACACTTACAGAGATAAAAGAGATTAAATTGCTGCCCCACAGCCCTGTTTTGGGTGATATGGATCGTCTTGGGTATAGGGGGCCTGGACAACATTTTGCAGGGTCATGAGGAATTTGCTTAGCATCTGTTGGATAAAATCGCTTGGATTCATTCACAGTTGGATGCTGGCTTTGCTGCAGGTCTGTGGGAGATGCCTCGGGTGGAGTCTTGCCCAGTTATCTGGGAATGGTTTGAATCTGTTGGGCCTGATGAAGTGAACAGGGTCCTTAGGACTGTGAGCTCAGCCACCTGCTCTTTAGATCCATGCTCCTCCTGGCTTGTGAAAGTAGCCCGGGGGTGGGGGGAACATGTTGTGTGGGTGGGTTCTGGCGATGGTGAATTTTTCTTTGAGTGAGAAGGTTGTTCCTGCACCTCTTAAGGAGACTTTGGTTCACCCCCTCTTCAAGAAGCCATCGCTGAACCCCATGATACTGGACAGTTTTTGTCTAGTATCCAACCTCCCCTTTTTGGGGAAGGTGGTTGAGAAGGTGGTTGTGCAGCAGCTTCAGAGGACCTTGGATGAAACAGATTATCTGGATCCTTTTCAGTCAGGGTTCAGACCTGGGTAAGGTACAGAAACAGCATTGGTCACACTTTTGGATGATCTCTGGCATGGGTGGGATGGTGGTTGTGCATCCATCCTTTCCTTACCTGACCTCTCAGCAGCTTTTGATACCATCAACCTTCTGGACTGATTCAGAGAATTGGGGGTGGGCGCCATGGTATTGTGCTGGTTTGCCTCCTTTCTCCAGGGTCAGTTACAGTCAGTGGTGCTTGGGGAGGAGAGATCCTGCCCCCACCCCCTGCTATGTGGGGTGCCATAGGGGTCAGTGCTCTCAACTCTCCTATTTAACATCTACATGAGACTGCTGGGTGAGCTCATCCGTTGCCATGGGGTGAGGTATCACCTGTATGCTGATGGTACTCAATTGTACACCTCTGCCCCTGGTGACTTAAGCGATGCTGTGGGTGGCCTATCTCAAGGTCTGGAGGTTGTGAGGATCTGGATGGGGAACAACAGGCTTCAACTGAACCCTAGCAAGACTGAGTGGCTTTGGGTTTTGAGCCCCTCTGGTTCTAGGTTTTACCATCTTTGGTACTGGTTGGGGTTGCACTGCCTCCAACAGACCCTGTGTGCAATCTGGGGGTCCTCTTGGACTCATGACTTCTGCTCAAAGAGCAGGTGGCAGTTGTGGCTAGCAGGGCCCTTGTACAACTTTGTAGTGTGTGCCAGTTGCACCCATTCCTAGATCAGAGGGACCTACTCATGGTCACTCATGCCCTGGTAACCTCCCGGTTAGATTACTGCAATGTGCTCTACATGGGGCTGCCCTTGAAGAGTATCCAGAAACTTCAGCTGGTGCAAAATGCAGCGGCGCGAGCAGTTATGTGTGTTTCTAGTAGAATACACGTTACATCTCTGCTTCGTGAGCTGCATTGGTTAGCAGTTTGTTTCTGGGTCCAATTCAAGGTGCTGGTGTTGACCTTTAAAGACCTTCATGGCATGGGCCGGGCTATCTGAGCGACTGCCTCTCCCCGATTTCATCTGCCTGTCCTACCAGATCCAGCAGAGAGGGCATGTTATGGGTACCATCACCTAGGGAGCTATATTTGGCAGGCCCCAGGCAGTGGGACTTTTCTGCTGTGGCACCTGCGCTGTGGAATCTTCTCCCCCCGAGGTGAGACTGGCCTTGTCATTGTTGAGCTTCCAGAGGTCCTTTAAGACTTGGTTATGCCAGCAGGCCTGGGGAGTCCAGGGGACGGGGGAATTTGTGAGATGGCTCCCTTATTTTTAACTTCTTTTTATTCTTTGTTTTGTTTTGTTTTGTTTTATATATTGTTAATGTATTTTACTATTTTTAGCTTTATTGTACACCACCCAGAGTTGCCTGTGGTGAGATGGGTGGCTATATAAATTGATTTAATAAATAAATAATAAATAAATAAACTTCAAATACTATGTTTTTAAAAATATTTTGCTGCTGTATTGGACAGAATTAGATGAAACTAGACAACCATGACTCGCTGGGTCATTGTTTCAGAGATATTTCCTTACCTAACAGAAAAACAGAATAACCAAGGACAAAAAAGAAGTGGGAGTGTGAGCAACTTACAACTTGCTGCTGGCTTCCCCATTGTCTTTGCTTGTGGGAAGCTGGCAGGGAACTCCTTCCTTCCTTCCTTCCTTCCTTCCTTCCTTCCTTCCTTCCTTCCTTCCTTCCTTCCTTCCTTCCTTCTTTCCTCCCTCCCTCCCTCCCTCCCTCCCCCCCTCCCCCCTCCCCTTATGACCTTCAGGAGAGCCCCAGTGAAGCCTCCTCCTCCTCCTCAGCTGGCCAGCAGAACTGCCTGCCACTTTGCTGGGGGGAGGTGGAACAAAGGGAGCTGTGGACCGTGAGGAAAACTGCATCTGCTCCCCATTCTGGCATGTCCCCAAGGGCTCCCTCCCTCGAGGGAGGAAGAAGGCTCACCTACTGAACACTGGAACCCTCCAGCCAGCCCTATCTCACCAGCAGGCATCCAAGTTGCTCCCTCATCCTTCCCTCAATGCCCACCACTGTTAAGAGATTTCAAATTTCTGCCTCATTTACAAAGCAGCCAATTGCCACTTGTTTGTTGGGCCTTGTTGCCAGTTGACTGGGCACAAGGGACAGAGGGAGGTGGGAAAGAGGTCGGGGATATGCCCGTGACAATCACATGATCTGGGTTGACCATGGCGGTGCAGCAGCACAGCAGTGCTGAAGCAGCCACAAAGTTCCCAAATTTCACTCCCATGGGAATAATTGGTCCCAGATTTTGGACACATTCTGTAAGTTAGCCCATTTGAGGTACCTTGATTCAAAAATGGTTACTTGAAGGTTACAAACATGAGAGTTTTAGTAGTATATAGATAGATTTGTTGGCATTGTTGTTCCTTCATTGTGCATTACCCATGCAAATTTTCAGGTAGGTACAAAATCAGGCTTTTTTTATTTGTAGGTTTTAAGAATCTAATTCTGAATTTTAAAATCCAATCTATTCTTTTCCCTGTCCTCCGCTTCCCATCCTGAGTTTTTAGAGAGAAATAAAAACTCAAGGTTGCCAGGCCTAGCATTATAGCTGCCTTTCTGCAGTACTCAGAAGTTTGAAATCTTGCATAATGCATCCAGAGAGTTTGAGTTTCAGTCCCAGATTTAGATCCATTAATTGCATTCCTGCTTAATCAGGATCATTTTGACTCTGTAGTTTATTGATACCATGTTAAGATTTATGTATGTTTATGTTCCTGTTTTCCTAGCTTCCTTAGACAACAAATAAGCATCAGTGTACATTCTCTGATCGTTATCCCTGTTCATACATCAATGCTAACAGTGATGTCAGGCACAAAAAAATCAGCAGTTTTTCCTCACAATTCAGTGAAGGACATTTTGCTTTAGAATTTCTCAAAGGAAAAGTGAATTTTGGATATATTCTTCTGGATGGAGCAATGCCACTGATATTGGTAAGAGACAGTATTACTTTTGAGAAAATGTTAGCAAATTTATTTTGCCCTGCCCACAGATACGGAGAATTTCAAAAGACTGTTTGCATCCAGCTTTAATTTTGATAGTAGAGAAGGATTAGAACTAAACCATATTGCCTTAGCCAAATTTTTACATAAATACATAAATAAATGTTTACATAAATACATAAATAAATTTCTGGGGGAGGTGGGTGGCATACAAATTTAATAAATAAATACGTATTTTATAAATACAAGATATGGCATCTTTTCCATATACATATATACATACACAAACACGCACACACACACATAATACAGAAACCAGTTTAGATCAAAACCTAAACTAGTTTTCTGTTCCAATTTCAGCAAATCCTCAATTCATTTAAAACTGCCCCTATTCAGGAAAAGAGCTGTGGGAGGAGAATTTTCAGAAAGAAGATTCAGCTTGGTGGCACATTCTAGATTAGAGAACAAGAAGTGCATTTCCTCCAAAATAAAAGTAGCAATATTAAACTGTTCCTTTTTTTAAAATGTGGGAGATTGATATCATGGGTCATTATTACTAATCAACTGGCCATTATATTTATATCATCCTGGTCAGGTGTGCTATCTATAATGCCTAGATAGACAACAAGGCTTGTATTGATGCAACAGGGTAAGGATTAGGCAATTCTTGACAACTCAGGAATGAGTCATATTCTTCTTCCTGATTTATCACACATAGCTGTGCAATTGCTCTCAATTCTTTCTGCTGGTACAGCTATGCCAAAGCGGCTTTATAATGGTTGGGGAAAGGCCACTAATTGTTCTAATTGTGGATGTGTAGTAAGGCTAGTGGATAGGCGTTTTCGATGTGCAGTGAGATATGAGCTGATATTTATCTATTGGTTGCGGAGTTCTGCTATTTACTCTAGGCTATTGGCAGGCCTACTGCTTTTTCCATGAGATCACTTGATCAGGTGTGGAGAATGGGACAATTAAAATATTGGTGATTTATATATCTTAACACATAATTCATATTTCATGATTCATGTATCTTAACATGTAATAATGACTGAAAGTATTTTGGTATCTCACACAAATTATCCTCTCTCCTACTGCTATTGTCAAATAATAATATACATAAATCATATGAATGATAATTTACTGTATTTTGGTATAATTAAATAATAGTAATATAATAATAAATATATTTATTATTATATAATATATATTATTTATATAATATATTAATATGTATCAATAATATATATTAGTATATATTAATACATATAAATAAATAATAATAATAAAATTAAATAATAATATACATAAATCATATGAATGACAATTTACTATATTTTGGTATAATTAAAAAATCTGCTAGTTAAAACACCTGCCTGATTTTATCAAGCAACAAGAGGAAACTTATATGTTTCTAAATTTAATGGCAGTTCTCACAATACCTTCATACCTGAACAGAGAGATCAAAGTCCAAAAGGAAACAAATAACTCAAGTAACTTGTTATATTTCAAAAGGAAAGATAAATACTCTTTCTTTTTTCTTTCAAGTTTTGCAAGGTAAGAAGGTGTATAAAATATTTTGGAAGTCTTGAGTTAGATGGTTTAGCTTGTACTGTTCATGCTTGAGTTTCAGTAAGGTAAAGAACTGGCTGTGATACAGAAAATACACAATTCTGAACAGATTTTAAATGATTTGATTGCACATTTCAGCCTGAGACTACCAACTGCCTACCAAGCTACTTATGTTGAATGCCTCTAGAAACATTCCATTCAGGACAAAGGCATATTTTAGAGATGTCTCCCTTACAAAGACGCATTGATGGACCACAAAGCAGAATTTAGTCAGATGACCATTTTGTTATAACACAGACTTTTGTTTAAACATTCATATCACAGGGAATTTTTTTTAAAAAGGCATTGTTGTAGCTTTTAGAAATATCCCTTCTCCAAATCTTGGATATGAAAAGGCTGGTGTGAATAAATTGGGCTGAACCTTCCTCCTTTCCTTCAGGATACTACATGTGAATTATAAGAAGTTTCAAGAGCTCAGTACTTATACAGAGGTTTGAAAAAGTATTGGTATTTTATAGGATTTGCTTTTATTTAAAAACATATTGGTTGAGCACAGCAGAGATATAACTAAGACACTTAGAGAGGCATCCTAAAACCTACTATTCCCATATTAGATCTTTAAGAAGTCAACAAGATGATCCTTTAATCTTTTCTTTCTTAAACTACATTCCTTTAACCATATGTTTCTTAAATGGACAACTATATGCAATCTATTTACAGGATTTCACTTTTATCAAGCCAATGATCATAAAAGCAAAAGGAATTCATTTCAGTGTGTTTCACTAGCTCATAAATCTCTGAAATAAAAGCTTGGTTCTCTGTAAGGGCAAAGCTAATGAAATCACTGAAGTGTCCTTTACTCATTTAAAGGGGTGAAGGCAGCTGGGGATTTGTATCACTGCCCACTTCTAGGCAGGTGATTAAACTTTTTTGCCTCTAGAACTGTACCAATCCAGGTTACTCTGTCCCTCTCAGCCATGGCATTTGCTTTACAGGGGTAAATATATAGGGATGCATATTTAATCTTCAGTCTATGCCTATGTGTCAGACTATAATGTTACCATTTGCAGTAAATTCATAATTTCCCGTTTCAGTAATCCTGATGAAAGTAGTTGAATGGGAGAAAGCAATGCTGCCATTAGGAACAGAAAATTAAGTTTATCAGCTGCTAGTGGGGAAAAAGCAGAAGCCCTTAACAGCTTTGCATAACACATGAAATGTGGCTTAAAGCTGAAAACTATGAGTTGCCAATGTATGGTGTAGTCTGGGGTTGGAGAGGATCTGATTTTCAAAAGAAGCTAAATATTATAGTTATACTTCAGTTATTTATAGGAATATGAAACTAGTATCATGACAAAGTAAGGTCCAGTTTTAATATAAATATTTTGGGTAATCAGTAAGAAATTGATTTAAAGGATATCTCCAGTTTCTATTACTAAATCTCACCTACTTCAGTCCAATTGCATATTGTTAAAAAAAGACTGAGGGGGAATTAAATGGGAAAGTAATTGGAGAATAGGCAAGGACATCAGTTTCTTAGGTAGAATCCAAATTCCCCTTAAGATATAGCTGTTCTCTTAAAGCAAAAAGTGCTATTTAAAGTCTGCCTCTTCATTTTCTCTGGAGGAAAGAAATGACCAAAAGAACAACAATGAAGAAAGAAAAGACAGTTTATCTTGCTTTCTCCTGGGGTTTTTGAGGTCCATCTGTAGGCCTTTAAAGAACACCTGGACATTTTGGGGATTTAGACTCTATTTGGGACAGGGATATCCTTTGCCCCATGCAGTTAATTTCCAGTTTAATTTTCTTTCCATCTTCCTTTAACAATAGCCAATTGGTCTAAATTAGTTATTTCCAATAAACATACAGGCATTACGGAAGATGATTCCATGACATGTTTGGAGCTGGAGCGTATCCATGCATGTATTTTATGCATCAAACACATATGAAGAAAACGTTGAAGCTAAGAATTTTTTTTCCAGCATCTTTCAGCTAGTTTGGATAGACACCAAAACTCAACTTACATGTAATGCAGTTTTGGATGGAAAGTAAGAGAGTTTGAGTTAAACCTATGCTAAACTCAGGTTGTGGCATGCATCATAAAACTGAGTTTAAGGATCAGTCTAGACTCAGGACAAAGCTAGATCATTGAAGGAAAGAAATTATAATTATTACATCTGCTTAATAATCCTTGTCACTATGGACATACCTAAATGCTGCTATCTGCACTGTTTCCATTTAACAGAGTCTTGTGTATAGTCCTTTGATGACATTCAAAGCCTTTTATAAACTTTACAAGCTTATCTAGAGGGCATCTCTCTTTTGCGAACATGACCTGATAGAAATGTGAAACTGCACAGAGAATTTAATGAACTACCAAGCCAAATCCAGTTAATCAGGGCAATGAGTTCTTGAAGACGGAAGCAGAGAGCTACCGTGTAGAGCAGAATTATTCTGTTAGGTGTCATTGTTTGTGCATTTGTGCTTAGTCATTTAAGCAACAATAATTACAATCCGTGAAGAAAGGAAATTGTCAAACATATAAATTTTGTTTCAATAGCTTATCAATCAGTTGCGAAGAATTTTTTTTTAATATCCTGCTGAAATTTCTCCTCTAATTTCACTAAAAATGTCTTCCTTTGTGAAAGAGGTTTCAGTTTTCTATCTTATTCATTTACTTGAGATCTTTTTTTTGAATTCTTTGAATTCTTTCAAATTGCTGGTTTTGAGCTTGACTGCTACATGATGGTAGATGTTGCTGTTCCTGTTACAGTGGAATGGGCTCCACCTTGCTGTCACTCTGTAGTCTTTCTGGCAGCTTGATTTGAAAAAGCCCAAGAGGAAGAGTTTCCATATAATGTTTTCTCTTGGGATTTAATTGAAGTGTAAGGTGGCAGGGAGACTGCAAATTACTGGAGAGATGATAATGATGACCTTGAGCCACAGATTTGGGTTCCATCCTGTTGGAAAGTAGATGTTAATGCAGAGAATTAACCCAAAATATTAGCTATGTATCTATCTGGACTACCTGGATATAATCACTGTCTGACCAATCCCTTTGTTGTATAGTTCTTCTAATATCAACTGAGATAAAAATTGATAACCCACCACTTGCTCTTCCATACAGACCCAGTTTAGTTGCAGGAATGATATGTGAGCAGAATCCTGGCAAAGAAGGAGAAGTAATATCCAGGCACCATGTCTCCTGTAATAAAATGATGCTAAATTCTGACAGGTACTGTTCAAAATAGGTATCCACCACTTTATTGTGCCACCCAGCAATATTTTTTAAATAATTTAGTAATGTAATTAAAATTTTATGGTAAAACCCATAAAAAATAAAGAAAATAAAGAAAAATAGTAAATAGTGAAAATAAAAAATAGAAAACAGAAAATAGAAACAGAAATAGAAAATGGAAATAAAAGGTAAATAAAGATTATAAAGATGTGACTTCCAATCTTCTTGACAGTGTTTATAAATACATTTATATTTTGCCTTCTCTCTCTAAAGTTACATCATAATTTCATTCTTTGCATAAGCTACCCTTTCTAATCTTCAAACCCATAAATCACAAGTTCATTTTTCTCTTTTTTCAGCAAAAAGTCCATAAGGGGTTTCCAGTCACTGATAAGTGTAGTTGTTGATCTTTCTCTAATCAAAAAAGTTAATTTTGCCATTTCTGCTAGTTCTGTCATTTTCACCAACCATTCCTCCATTTTGGAGTCTTTCCATTTTTGCACACATAATAGTCTTGAAGCAATAATCATATATAAAAATAATCTTCCATGGCTCTTTTCCAAATTGGCTGTCCATTAATCCCAGAAAGAAAAGTTCTGGTTTCAAATGAACGCTGATCTTTAAAATTCTTTGTATCATTATATGTATCTGTATCCATAAATGTCTGGCTTTTTTACAAGTCCACCAGGCATAATAAAATTACCCTTCAGGTTCTCCACATTTCCAATGAAAAATTTGAAGTACCTTTATGCATTCTAGACAATTTTTCTGGAGTCACATAACAATGGCACATTATTTTATAAAAAATCTCTTTTAGCTTATAACCATTTTTCTTTACCTACTGTTTCTTTTCTGTAAAGTGCTTTTTGGGTTGAGACCCATAAAGGCATTTTCAGGCCCAGTCTGCTTTTATATCCTATCTTGGGCAGGGGGTTGGACTAGAAGTCCTCCAGAGTCCCTTCCAACCCTATGATTCTATGACCCTATGACATCTATTCCATATTCTCAATATGGCACTTTTAATTTAATGATTCTTAAAATCTACAGTACTGTGCAAAAGGTTTAGGCAGGTGTGAAAAAATGCTGTAAAGTAAGAATGCTTTCAAAAATATATATTGTAATTGTTTATGTTTATCAATTGATCAAAAATGATCATTAGCACCTGCTTGATATAACTGGTTAATCATACACCTGACTCTAATCCTACAAGATCCCTGACTTTGTGCTAGTGTACAAAGTGTGCAAGTGCAAGAATTGAGGCTGTTTTGAAGGCAAAGGGTGGTCACACGGAATATTGATTTGATTTGGATTTCTCTTCTGTTTGCTCACTTTGCATTTTGTAAATTGATAAACATAAACAATTACAATATATATTTTTGAAAGCATTCTTTACAGCATTTTTTCACACCTGCCTAAAACTTTTGCACAGTACTGTACATTAACCTTAACTTCATTGTACCATAGACAACCATGCCATCTGAACCTCAGATTGTGCCCTTCTAATTCTAAAATTATCTTATTTCTCAGCAAAACCCACTCTTTCATCCAGACTAAGCAGCAGGCTTCAAAATACAATTTCAAATCAGGCAATCCCAATCCTCTTCGTTCCTTTGCATCTTGAAGTATTTTACATTTAACCCTTGCCATACAACCCTTTTTTTCCCTTGCCATACAAACTTAGATATGTCTTTCTGCCATTGTTGAAATGGTACATCAGTTGTCAGAATAGGTAAGGTTCGAAACAAAAACATCATTCTTGGCAAAACATTCATTTTTATCACAGAAATTCTCCCAAGCAATGACAATTGTATTTTCTCCCATCTTAACATGTCCTTCTTAATTTCATTCCATGTCTTAACATAATTATACTGGTATAACACAATTTATGTTAGTCATAGCAATACTCAAGTATTTCACTTTTTTCTCAATCTTAAAACCAATTTTTCCATCAATTCAAGAACCAAAGATGACAAAGTCCTAGATCTTGAGGCTCCCCATATCCACAGCCACTCCGTCTTACCAGGGTTCAGCTGAAGCCTGTTGTCCCCCATCCAGGCCCCACAGCCTCCAGGCACCGTGAGAGGGCAGTCACAGCGTCACTTAGGGCACCTGGGATGGAGATGTATAGTTGGGTATCATCAGCATACTGATGATACCTCACCCCGTGGTGCCGGATGATCTCACCCAGCGGTTTCATGTAGATATTAAATAGGAGCGGTGAGAGCACTGACCCCTGTGGCACCCCACAAAGTAGGGGCCGGGGGCTGGACCTCTCGCTCCCTATCAACACCGATTGGGTTCGGCCTTGGAGAAAGGAGCTGAACCAGCACAACATTGTGCCACCCAACCCCAACTCCTGCAGCCGACCCAAAAGGATACCATGGTTGATGGTATCAAAAGCCGCCGAGAGGTCAAGAAGAGCAAGGATGGATGCACTCCCCCCATCCCGCTCTCGCCAGAGATCATCTAAAAGTGCGACCAATGCTGTTTCTATTCCATAACCGGGCCTGAATCCTGACTGATAGGGGTCCAGATATTATGGATGATTCAAGCTAGCTGGAGGAGATTAACTGAATACATCCAGTGGTTTGATTTATTTATTTAGGTTTAGACATTGCCCACTCTTGTACAGATTCAGACTGAATTAGTCTTTGTGGCTTGATGGATAACTTTTATTGGGGGGAGGAGGAATATGATAGTTTAATTGTCTTCTCTCAACAACTTCTGATGCAGCTGATCATGATATCCTTCCAGACTGGCTGGGTGAGTTGGGAGGGTGTTATGATGTTTTTTCCTACTTACACAGTCTAAGAAGATTTTGTAATACTACCCACTCAAACAACTCCAGACATCCATCTAAAGCCATTGGGAAAATGCTATTGGGAGATTTGGAGTTTCATTTCATTGATACACTGATGATTCTTTAAATCTATTTCTTTCTGAGTCAAAAAATGATATGCAGGTCCTAGACCAGCATTTTGATATATGGTAGTTTTAGACAGGTCAGTCAGTTGAGGTATCTTTTCTAATATAATTTTTACTGAATAATTTTTAACAAGATAAAACATAAAGATAAAGTACAAATATTAGAAAAGAAACAAAGGAAATAAGAAAGAATAGTGAATAAGTAAGAAATAAAAAATAGGAAGGAAGGAAGGAAGGAAGG
Organism: Liasis olivaceus; assembly: GCA_030867105.1. Classification (NCBI taxonomy): domain Eukaryota; kingdom Metazoa; phylum Chordata; class Lepidosauria; order Squamata; family Pythonidae; genus Liasis; species Liasis olivaceus. The sequence goes on from CM061354.1 coordinate 24,621,920, forward strand.
AAGGAAGGAAGGAAGGAAGGAAGGAAGGAAGGATTATAAAGAAATGGTTCCCAATATTTTTGACAATGGGTATAAATACATTTATATTTTATCCTCTCTAAGGTTACATCATAATTTCCTTCATTCAATAAGCTACCCTTTCTAATTCTCAAGCCCATCAATCACAAATTCATTTTTCTCTTTTTTCAGCAAAAAGTCCATAAGGGGTTTCCAGTCACCGATAAATGTAGTTGTTGATCTTTCTCTAATCAAAAAAGTTAATTTTGCCATCTCTGCTAGTTCTGTCATTTTCACCAACCATTCCTCCCTTGTGGCTATTTTAGAGTCTTTCCAGTTTTGTTCATATAATAGTCTTGCAGCAGTAATCTTATATAATAATAATCTTCCATGGCTCTTTTCTAATTGACTGTTCATTAATCCCAGAAAGAAAGGTTCTGGTTTCTGTTGAATGTTGACCTTTATAATTCTTTGTATCATTATATGTATTTGAACCCAGAAATTTCTGGCTTTTTTACAAGTCCACCAGACATGATAAAATGACCCTTCATGTTGTCTCCATTTCCAACATAAATTTGAAGTTTATACATTCTAGAAATTTTTTATTTCAATCCTTTTAACCACATATTTTCCCACTGTTCCATAAGTATGTTGTATCCAAAGTTCTTAGCCCATTTTATAATACTGTCTTTCACATGTTCTTCTTCCATTTCAAATTTCAGTAAAAGTTTATACATTTTAGCAATTACATTTGTACATAGTTCAACTTCAAATTCTGTCTTCTGCTGCTTAATTCCAAATCTCTTATTATCTACCTTAAATCTTTCTCTTAACCGTGCATACGAAAACTATTGAAAACTAAATCCCTCTGTAGCCAATTGCACTTTTGATTTTATCTTATTTTCTCCATGTTTCTCTTCTAACAACTCTTGATAAGCAAACAATTTCTCTTTACCTATTGTTTCTATCCTATAAAATGCTTCTTGTGCTGAGACCCATAAAGGCATTTTTGGGCACACTCGGGGTTTCTATCTGTTCCATTTTTTCCATATGGCACTTACAATATAATGATTCTTAAAATCTACATTAACCTTAACTTCATTGTATCATAGAAAACCATGCGATCCGAACCTCAGATTGTGCCCTTCTAATTCTAAAATTATCTTATTTCTCAGCAAAACCCACTCTTTCATCCAGACTAAGCAGCAGGCTGCAAAATACAGTTTCAAATCTGGCAGCCCCAATCCTCCTTGTTCCTTTGCATCTTGAAGTATTTTACATTTAACCCTTGTTTTTTTCCCTTGCCATACAAACTTAGATATGTCTTTCTGCCATTGTTGAAATGGTACATCAGTTGTCAGAATAGGTAAGGTTTAAAACAAAAACATCATTCTTGACAAAACATTCATTTTTATCACAGAAATTCTCCCAAGCGATGACAATTGTAATTTCTCCCATTTTAACATGTCCTTCTTAATTTCATTCCATGTCTTAACATAATTATTCTGGTATAACACAATTCATGTTAGTCATAGTAATACCCAAGTATTTCACTTTTTTCTCAATCTTAAAACCAATTTTTCCATCAATTCCGTTTGTTTTTCCATTTTCATATTCTTTGTTAACACCTTCGTCTTTTGTTTATTAATTCTAACCAGCTAACACCCCAAAATCCTTTAGTATTTCCATTAATTTTTCTATTCCTTCCAGAAGATCTTCCAAAATTATCACCAGGTCATCAGCAAACTACTGTAATTTTTATATTTCTCTTTTAATCTTCACTCCAGCAATTCTCTCATCTCATCTTATATCTCTGTTTAATACTTCCAAAGCTAAAATAAATAGCAATGGTGACAAGAGGCATCCTTGTCTAATCCCTTTCTGTATCTCCCAGGGTTTTGTTAATTCTCCGTTCACAATTATCTGTGCCTTTTGCGAGGTATAAATCGATTTTACCCATTTGATAAAATTCCCACCAAAGTCCGTATCTTCTAAATTTTTAAACAAAAAACTCCAGTTCAAATTGTTGAGGTATCATGATGGAGATATTGTGGCTCAGCAGCGTTATTACCTGGCAGCTAGGGAGGATGTTTGGTTGGGCTGGGCTGGGTTGGGTTGGGTTGGGTTATATTGTATTGTATTGTACTCCCTGAATAAGCCTGATGGAAGTTTCAAGGCTGTCCTAACAAGGAAAAGGAACAATCTGGCCACCATAATCGATATTATCTTCACCTCAGATGAGTTATTAGAAGAATGGGAGGTGGAGTAGCAACTCATAATTCTCAATGTTGCCAACTGCATTGATAGCTCATAAATCATAAATGCTTTATTGTTCCTGACATATGGTGTACATTGGGCTGTTCCTGAGATTGCCCTAGAATTTGCAACTAATGCAAAATGCTATGACTATAGAGGTTTATCAGAAAGATATCTGAAGTCATTGTGTTGACTTGCAGTTTGCTACTGAATACAATTCAAGGTAGTTGTGATAACACCTAAAGCCTATATAGCTTAGCAGATAGCTGTCTGACAGTGTGCCTTCTCTCGTGTACACCTACCTTTCAGCTCCCTCCCTTGTCTCCCATGGATGCTGCTATTACAGCCATGAGTAAAGCATAATTGACTGCCTCCATACAGGTAGTCTTTGTCTAGTGACTATGTCGTTTAGTGACAATTCAAGGTTACAACGGTGGAAAAAGTAACTTTGCGACCAATCCTCGCATTTATGGCCTTCATAGATCTATAAAGCAAAGGAAAGCTGAAGTAAGATCATAAGCACAGTTGCAGTTTCACTTAATGACCGCTTCACTTAATGACTAAGTTGCCAATCCCAATTGTGGTTGTTAAACGAGGACTATCTGTATTTCTTATTTTTGCCCAGCTGCTTTTTTGTGACAGCTTGTCTGATTGAGAGATCCACAGAATTTAAATGCTTGCACATTTTTGTAACTTTTAACTTAGCATAACAATGTATTGCCCTTTGTGGATCTGAGAGAAAGGAAGCTTACTTTTGTCTGCTTAAGGATGGACTGATCTGGCCAGTGCAGGGGGTGGACAAAAGGGAGTGGCTTGCAGGAGTTACAGATGAGAGAGGTTTAGAGATGATCTACCTAAGAGCCACACTGAAACTTAACTATTTCCAGAATGTTAGCCCCATCTCCAGAAAACTAGTGGCAGAACAGTAACAATGGGAGTTTTAGTGGTCTGACCCTCTACCATGATTTACATGATCAAAATCGACTAGGTCTCTACAACACACAAATATACAAACAGCTTGTCTACAGGAGCTTTTTCTAAGAAAATAAACATCCAGAATAAAGCTCAAGGCCAGATGTTTGGGGTACAAAAATATAACAATGTAATTCCTAATAACTGCCAAGTTAAAAATGTTTATACCTGGGGGAAAGCCAAAGCATTGTGAGAAAAACCCACACAGCCCCATAATAACTCAGTGGCATAAAATGTCCATGGGGTGAGAAAACTAGTCAACTGGGTTAGACAGGAGATTAGAATGAAATGGCTGGAATACATGTTAGAAAAAGTCGTTCCACTTTTGATTCACACTATTTTTTAATTGCAAGAGGCAGTATATCGATCAGTGGCATGCTGAAAACATATCCTTGGGGGGGGGGGCGTTGTTTGTTTGTGGTTGGTTTTTTTTGCAGACTAGTTCTTATCCAATCTTATAAAAAAGAATTCCTTTAGAAATTATTTCTAAAAAGGAGAGAATGTTGGTGAAATTCTAATGGGCAGAATGTGTTATTTCCTTTATTTCCTTATAAATAAATAGGACTCTCCGTGTGAATGTCTTGTCTTTTGTTGTACAATTATCTGTCCAGGGGGTTGCAGTCTCCCCGACTTCCCAGTCTTCTATTAAAACCCAGGGAAAACATCCTGAAGAAACTTTTCTCCCTGGGCTTTTTCAGTGGGCAGCCAGGGAGGTGTGAGGATGATAGAAAAATGTGTAACAGAAAACAACAAATCAACAATATCATTTTCTATTAACTCCAATATAAAGTAAGCCCAAAAGTACTTTCAGAAATTCTGCCACAAAAAAGGAAACTCCTCCCAAAAGCTAACTCAAATCCCAAGGAAATAAGAGTTTACCCTCCCCAAAGTGCTGGTTCAGTGAGGCTTTGAAAGCTTATCACAACTATGCAGTATTGTCCAGCGTTATTAAACTCCTATCACAAATGGAACTGACTATCACAACAGGTGTGCAGCACAGTTTATTATTTTACCCCTAGTCTGCAGAACAGAGGACTGCACAAAAGTTAGTGGCTTACAGCAGCCCTGAGTTGTAACTCCACTTGTACTATTGTAGGCCAGAGATATATAACTACTACCTGTAGACTAGTATACAGGGAGCCCTTAGACCAGCCTTCCCTGACACGAGTGCCCTTCACTATCTGGGCTTCAACTCCCAAAATTCCTACCCATCTGGAATACCCCCAAGCTGGAGTAGCTGCTTTAGGCCTTTAGGGGCTGCTTTCTTTTTCCCAGGAACTCCGAGGTTCATTGATTGATTGCACATATATATCCTCCCATTTTCTCTTGAAAAGTTCCAGGTGGTACACACGGTGCTATCCCCGATTTGATCTCCATTAGATGCAAAAGAGCGACAGTAAGACCGACAAAACATTCCAGAACAAGATGCCTCTGAGCACAAATCCTGGAAATAATTTGCTTTCAGTAGCAGAATCAGAGTTTGTACTGAGATCCTTTTTGACATACATGTGCTATGCTTCCCTGTGTGGATGTTGATTACTGTTACTATTTTTGCTTTTATTATTTGTTGGCTTGAATCTTCTGTCCCCCCCCCCCCGAGTCAAAATTGTGAGACAGACAGCTATATAAATCTAAATGTATTGGTATCATCATCATCATCATCATCTAGAAGGCTTCACTCCAGCAATTCTCTCATCTCGTTTTATATCTTTGTTTAATACTTCCAAAGCTAAAATAAACTGCAGTGGTGACAAGAGGCATCCTTGTCTAGTCCCTTTCTGTGTCTCACAGGATTTTGTTAGTTCTCCATTCACAATTATCTGTGCCTTTTCTGAGGTATAAATTGATTTTACCCATTTGCTAAAATTCCCACCAAAGTCCATCTTCCAAATTTTTAAACAAAAAACTCCAGTTCAAAGTGTCAAAGGCCTTTTCCCCATTAAGAAAAATAATTGCTGCTTGTTTTTCATTATTTTGTTCCAAGTATTACAAAATATCCAAGATGTTCTGGTCTTTGTTTCCTTTTTCTTTTCCAATATGTTTCTAATATTCAGCTGTCTTTTAGGTAAAAACCCACACTGACGTCATGAATAAAGTATGTAAAACCATCTTCATTCTCCTAGCTAAAATCATCATAAATAACTTATAATCATTATTTAATGATTTTTGGGTGAGGTCAAATCTTGACTTTCTTTAGGTATGAATGCTATATTAGCCTCTATCTAACTGTCTGGTATCTTTCCAGTCTGTAAAATGAAATTCATCATTGTGTTGCAACAGTTGTAGTAGTTTGTCTTCAAAATGTTTATAATAAAAGTATCCAGCAATATTCTAAGAGATGGCTTTTATGTAACCCAGAACCTTAGGGGTGAATCAACCAGTAGCATTGAAAGCATTATGTTCTTGTACAGCTGCAAGAAGGCATACTGATTATGTTATATTGATGTTCTAATCAGAATGGGAATTATTAGATCATTAGCAGGCAGCAACTTTGAACTCATATCAGTTAATTTGCTATTTCTGGGCCTAGCTGGAGTTGCAAGCTGGGGATCTTGGTTAGGATATATTCTTGATATAGCAACTTTCTTTGTCCTTTTTTCTGATCTAGGCCCTCAGATAGAACAGAATGAAGGAGATTGTCATTATCTGAAACTGAACAAGATGGAATCAATTTGGGCTGTTTTGGGGTAGAAAGACATGTGGATTTGCTGGGGTATAGGTTGTTTTCCTTTTTTGGTGGAGTTGATTACAGGATCCAGAGAGTTTATAATGATTTTCTGCAGAGTTGCTGTCAGATGAGAAGTCCAAAGATATCAGGTCAGTTAAAGGTTTGGCTGCTGCTCAGGTTAACAGCAGTGATTGTTGTAATTGATCCAGTCTTCTCAGTATTTCATCTTGTTCGCAGTTTGGTAAGGCTTCAAAAGAGTTAATTAATTCTGTTTCTGGAACTTCATCTTGCATCTGCTTGAGATGTTGAACCAAAGAGTGCAATTTTTTTTCCATCTTGGAAAACATACAGTAGGTATATTTGAAAAGTGGAAAACAGAGTAGGTATATTTGAAAAGCAGAAAGAAAATATTTCATTTTGAACAGCAAGCAGAGGATGGTGGAATGGTTAAAAGACAGTAGAATTCATTTATATCCTGTGATTCTAGAAGACTTTTGACAGCACTTAGATCAATCATATGACATTGGCATCAAAGATGTGAGCTTAGTGATAGAATGATAGCTCTCCTGGTAAACCAGTGTCCAATGTTAGTTCGGTTGAGCAATATTAACAATGTCAGCATTGAACAATGTTAGTTCAGTTAAAGCAACTTGATCTGTTTGGAGTGTATGACTGTACTTTTTTGGGTTTATTTCTCTGGTTGCCTGTATTTGGTTCTCCTTTCTAATCTTAATTTGTTCTCCTGGGCAATTTTGTTTCCTTTGGTTGTCCAATAAACAGATTGGAGTTGGTGCTAATGTTTTGAGTTACTCTGAAAGCTGCTAGCTTATCTGCATAACTTTACATGAAAGTTTCAAAGGCTGTTTTTAAAGTGTCCACCTTTGTGTTTATAGAGATTAAATATTCAAAAATTGAAGTTACAGTTTGTGCAGTTAATAGACATTGTCTAGCAGCAAAGCCTGTTGTGAATTCCTTTGGAGCTTGCATGACTAGCTCTTCCCCCTTCAGAGATGTATTAACAGCAGGGGAGGCTAATCAAGGCAGGGATTCAATCAGATGGTTGAATTCCCCATGTAAAGTAGAGGAGAGCTGTAATAGTTGTTTTTAAATTTCTATTTCCAAATCCCAGTTCAATATATCATAGCTATTGGAGGCAGGGATGAAATGGAGAGGATGTATTTTGTTTTTACAGGTGAAACTCGAAAAATTAGACTATCGTGCAAATGTTAATTTATGTCAGTATGGCAACTCAAAAGGTGAAGCCAATATATGAGATAGACACATTATATGCAAAGTGAGATATGTCAAGCCTTACTTTGGTATAATTGTGATGATTATGGCATACAGCTTATGAAAACCCCAAATTTACAATCTCAGAAAATTAGAATAGTGTGAAAAGGTTCAATATTCTAGGCTCAAAGTGTCCCACTCTAAGCAGCTAATGAATCCATAACACCTACAAAGGGTTCCTGAGCCTTTAAATGGTCTCTCAGGCTGGTTCAGTAGGAATCACAAGCGTGGGAAAGACTGCTGACCTGACAGTTGTGCAGAAAACCATCATTGACACCCTCCATAAGGAGGGAAAGCCCCAAAAGGTAATTGCAAAAGAAGTTGGATGTTCCCAAAGTGCTGTATCAAAGCACATCAATAGAAGGTTATGTGGAAGGGAAAAGTGTGGTAGAAAAAGGTGCACAAGCAGCAGGGATGACCGCAGCCTGGAGAGGATTGTCAGGAAAAGGCCATTCAAAAGTGTTGGGGACTTTCACAAAGAGTGGACTCAGGCTGGAGTTAGTGCATCAAGAGCCACCACACACAGATGGATTCTGGACATGGGCTTCAAATGTCGTATTCCTCTTGTCAAGCCGCTCCTGAACAACAAACAACGTCAGAAGTGTCTTACCTGGGCTACAGAAAAGAAAAAAAGAACTGGTCTGTTGCCCAGTGGTCCAAAGTCCTCTTTTCTGATGAGAGCAACTTTTGCATCTTATTTGGGAACCAAGGACCCAGAGTCTGGAGGAAGAATGGAGAGGCACACAATGCACGATGCTTGAAGTCCAGTGTGAAGTTTCCACAGTCTGTGTTGATTTGGGGAGCCATGTCATCTGCTGGTGTTGGTCCACTGTGCTACATTACGTCCAGGGTCAACGCAGCCGTCTACCAGGAGATTTTGGAACACTTCATGCTTCCTTCCACAGACGAGTTTTATGGGGCTGCTGACTTCATTTTCCAGCAGGACGTGGCACCTGCCCACACTGCCAAAAGTACCAAAACCTGGTTCAATGACCATGGGATTACTGTGCTTGATTGGCCAGCAAACTCGCCTGACCTGAACCCCATAGAGAATCTATGGGGCATTGCCAAGAGAAAGATGAGGGACATGAGACCGAACAATGCAGCGGAGCTGAAGGCTGCTATTGAAGCATCCTGGTCTTCCATAACACCTCAGCAGTGCCACAGGCTGATAGCATCCATGCCACGCCGCATTGCGGCAGTCATTGCTGCAAAAGGGGCCCAAACCAAGTACTGAGTACATATACATGCTTATACTTTGCAGAGGTCCGCTATTGTTCTATTTCCAATCCTTGCGTTATTGATGTCATGTAATATTCTAATTTTCTGAGATTGTGAATTTGGGGTTTTCATAAGCTATACGCCATAATCATCACAATTATACCAAAGTAAGGCTTGACATATCTCGCTTTGCATGTAATGCGTCTATCTCATATATTGGTTTCACCTTTTGAGTTGCCATACTGACATAAATGAACATTTGCACGATATTCTAATTTTTCGAGTTTCACCTGTATTTTTACTCACAGTTCTATTGTCCATCACATAGTCATCAATTTTTGGCTGCGTTGCTGCTTTAGGTAGAGTCTGTGAGCCTGGACTTGTCCTGTTGCATTTCTTGTTCTTCCCCATTGCTTCAATGTCAATGTATCATATCTGAAGCCTTTATGATGTTTTAGGGACTTGGTGTTCAGATTTAGAATATCTCTTGCAAAGAATGTGCTTATTAAATAAAACTAGATAAAAATTAAGATGTGTAGTTAGGCTATTTATAAAAATGGATAAAACAAATAAAATAAAAGCTCAGCATGGAAGCTGCTGCTCCGTCGCCATCTTAGCTCTCAAGTGAGCTACCATTTTATTTTTGTTGGAGATTGTTGTTGAATAACATTTTTATTGTATTTTAATTGATTATATTTTTAACCCTGTTAACGTAAACTGTCCAGAGTCTGAAAACAATTCCGCATAGTAGTCTTAAGCTGCTTCCCCCTGCTGCTGATACTAGAAATGAAGCTGGCTGAAGAAATTGTTCAGATTTCAAGTTTTGGCAATGAAGCTAGCCAATGTTTTATCAGGTCAATGGTTACCTTGGCCTCTGGCTGATGGATTCCCCTGTTTTTTTACCATCCCCCCACCACACCAGGAAAGCAAACACCAACTGCATTCCTTTCCTTGGGTAGGTCTTTAAGGACATGTTAGTTTCTATTTGAGTGAGTAAACAACATCTAGTACTCATAGAATCCTAAACTCCAAACCCCTGCTCAGTGCCCGAGTTATTTGCTCATTACAGATAGTCCTCATTTAGCAACTGTCTCATGCAGTGACCATTGTAACTGCAAATGGTGATGAAAAAGTAACTTTATGACCAATCCTCGCATTTATGACCTTCCCAGGGCTGTAAAGCAAAGGAAAGCTGAAGTAAGATCACAAGCAGTCATAGTTTCACTTATCAACTGCTTCACTTAATGTCCAAATTGCGGGTCCCAGTTGCAGTTGCTAAGTGAGGACTACCTGTATAAGCATCTCCCCAGTCCATTGATGGACCAGCAGAAACAGTCTTTCCACCGTTCTTGCTGTCATTTTCCCTAGAATGGCAGCCTGGCAAACTCTTATTAGTTTAACTCCAGCCCTTCTACAAAAGGTTCACCAGTTCATCAGTCCAGCAGCCCAGACAAAACAGGCATGCCCACCTCAGCACACAGTAGCCAATTGGAGTAGAATAATTGCCTACAACAAAATGAAGTACAGTACACAGACGACATAGCATCCCTTGTACTGGCAGAGGTTGGAAAGGATTACTTTTGAAGCGGAGGAAGAAAAGACATATAGAAGTTGCCTTCGTGGTAGGCAGGGATAGGACCAGGATATCATGCCATCCTTGCACCAGGTCAAGCAGCATATGCAGCTAAGCCCTTATGAGCTTAGTGTTCCACAGAAATAGACATGACAATCTTTCACACCATGATAATAAATGATGCACAAAGCATTTTGACATCAAAATGTTCCAACCTACCAAAAGCTCTTGGGAGCATGAAACAAAACACATGGATTTTTAAAGTTTTGGTTTGAACGTAGGAACAAAATATGCCTTGTTATGACTTTAGAACAAAATATAGCTGATTTTAGTGGTGTTGTTACAAATGTTTTGACTGTTCTGAGTGATGGGATTGGGTTGCCATTTTGTTGTTTATGATAAACGTCTTTCTTCAATCCTGGTCCCAGTTGCAGTCGTAACTCTAGGACCACCTGTAATATAGAATTTAGAGATTAAATATACAGGTCCTTCTCAATGCAGGTAGTCCTCACTTAACAATGGTAACTGGGACTGGAATTTCCATTACTAAGTGTACTGAAATGTGGGAAAGACCTTGGGAGACTGGGCAAAGAGATGCTGCCAAAGGAACGGTCAGATAAGAGACAGCACAGCCCACAGAGGGATAGTGGAAGGGATAAAAGGCTCAAAAGAGACCCTCCCTAGTTTCTCAGGCAGTAAAGGAGATGATGTCAGGATTAGCCCATGAAACTCCAGGAGACAGTACAGATTCTATCCAGCAAGGTTTATTGGCTTCATTCCCGTTACAGAAATCTTCTCAGAGTGAAAGCAATTCCCAGAGTCACCCCACAAACATCCTGCATTCCTCAGGGAGGTGCCAGTCTCATCCTCTTATCTCTACCTCTTTGTTCTGGGGATAAGAGTAAGCGCTTAACCCTTTCCGCTCTAGTTCTCACAGATGGGTGGGAAGAATTGTACTTTCAGACTTGCAAGATGCTGTCAATGTAGCATTACAATAAAGTAAAATTAGCTCATCTGGTTGTGATTCCTACCTGGTTTACCCTGTGAGGCCAATACTAAGCAATGCTATCCTATAGCATGATGTCACATTACCACATCACTTAGCAACAGAAATCCCAGCAGTCCCCATTGCCATCATTAAGTGAGGATCATGTGTCATTAAGTGAGGACTTCCTTGTGACTTCCTGCTGGCTTTCAACAAGCAAAGTCAGTGGGGAAGCCAGCAGAAAGTCACAAGTCCTGGACTGCTTACAAGCAAGCAGGTAGGTGGGTAAGTGGCTGCTGTGGCATGAGTGCAGCTGGGTGGGGGGTGGCTGCTGCCAAGTGCGGGAAGGCATGCAGGGCTACTCAGGAGAAAAAGTGGTGGGAGTGGGAGCAACTTACAGGAGCGACTTATGACCTTCCCTGCCAGCTGCCCCATTGACTTTACTTGTGGGAAGCTGGAAGGGAAGGCTGCAAATGGTGATCACATGACAGCGAGACACTGCAACAGTTGTAAGTTTGAGCCTGTTGCCAAGTGCCCAAATCACGATCATGTGGGAGGTGCTGGGATGGCCAGATCTTCAAGGACCATTCAACGATACCACTCATTCAGCACCGTCGTAACTTTGAATGGTTGCTGAATGAGTGGTCGTTAACCAAAGACTACCTGTACTTATTATTTTAAAATATAAGCATCAATCAGCATCTCTTAATAGTTATCATACATAATGACTGACAGAGCTTCTCCAGGATTCAGACCACATTCTTTCTTCGCCTTACCTTGAAATACTAAAATTGAACTTTCATTTTTTTTTTTACATGTAAAATTTGTACTAAGAAATATGATGTAAGGAGGGAAATTTGTGGTCCTTCAGATGTCACACAACCACAGATCCCAAAAGCCCCAATAATAATGAGAGGTCTATCCGTATCCTACGCTTAAGGTAGCTCATGGGTTTATCAGACATTTTACATAGTGGGTTCTCCCATATATCACAATAAAAAAATGACATATATAGGGCAATACAACACTTCTGATTTAATCTGTAAGGGCTATTTTAGAAGGTGCATGTGTCATCTGTCTCATAGCTGCTGCATGATCTTGTGAAAAGATACAGCTGTTTTAAGTTCTAGATAAGAACTTCAATTGTACTCCAAAGTTTCTTGTACAGATTGAATTCAAGTTTTGTACAGCCCTCATAGCATACATGTGTGTATCATAACCCTTTGTCTTCATAAAGAATATCAATTAAAGAAAAGTGTGCCTAGATTTCTTGCCAAGGAGGCACGAATAGCAAGTACAGACGCTATGCCAAAATGCCTGAAATGTGTTTAAATGCAAAATACAAAACCTTGATCCTTTGTTTACTTGCCAAGTGAACCCTACTAAGTTCAATTGTTACAGAGTTAATTATTAGAAATAGCTTTATAACAAGCATGTAACCTATAGGAATGTTTGCCTACCAAGACTGAAGGATTCAGGTTTCACAGGTTGCCAAGATTGCCAAACAGTGCTGCTGACAAATTAATCCTGGTGCATGTCACCCATTCTTATGGGAAGAGGACAAACATGATTTAGATTGCCCAAACAGAAATAGGCATACAGGAAATAGGAAAAGAATCTCGGGGAAATGCATAAACCAAGATGGATATCAAGTAGAATAGTGTCTACGCTAATAGGCTAAGCCAAGTTAGGGAATATGGCATTAAAGGCAAACATAAATAAGTGGGCATAATAGAAAAATGTACAAAAATGACCAAAGTGGGTGATGTTATTCTCTATGTGATAATGGAAGAATTTCCTCCACAGAACCAGTGTGGGAGATAATATCAAGCCCATAAATTAATTTAAGGGTGGGATGATTTCATTTCTCTACTCCCTGTGAGATTACCTGCCTGATTTTATTTTCAGTTTGATCCAGATTGGTTCTATATTCTCATCTCCATTCTGTATTATTTATTTATTATAATATTTATATCCTGCCCTCATTCTTAAGACTCTGGGTGATTCCAGCAGTGTCCATAACAAGCCATGAAAACATCAGAATAAACAGGTGCCATGTAGTTATGTAAGTCATATCATTTGCATGATCTGCTGCCATCCATGGGTTGTTCCTAATCCATAAAACACAGGATAAAAATAATACAATCAGTGCCCCTAAAATTCCAGAATGCCATTCCATAAGATTCTAATTAAAACATAGTATTCAAAATTATAAATAATACACCAAGGGTTATTAGACATGACGTTAGACATCAGATTTAGCAAGATGAAAGAGATTTCCTGAAAAGAATGGGCTTCTTGACTGAGTAACCATTGTTATAGCAAAAACAATAATTACAAACCGAGTCTAGGAAATGGAGTTGTGGTGACCATAACAATCTGCCAAAATCTACCGGTGTCCATTAATGCACTTGTCTCTCTAATGAGCATTTTCATATAAAGTACTGAAAGCATCAAGTACAGTAATTGCCCACAGGAATGGAAACTGTTTATGTGGGATAGGAAACAATTTTGGAATCAAACGTAATTTTTAATTGAAATTCTAGATATCGTAGGCTTCACCTCCTACATATAGAAAACTTAAATATTAGTGGCCGCATACCGTACGTATGGAACAGAAGACTGCTTCTCCCTTTGGACACTACAGAGGGAAACGGAGGCTAGAACTGGAAGGATGCAGGGCTGGAGTATAGCTTTGTCTGCTGCAGCAAATGTGGCTTGGACGCCAGCGTTCACGGACGTACTGAGATGACAATCAGTTTCATCAACACCTTAAACTACCAGATCAGTCCGCCACCGTCTTCCCCCCTTTGCACTCCAAGGTACTACAGTATTGTAAATCTCGTCTCCGTTGTCATGGCGTTGGGAGTCCTGGACGCCATCCAGGACGCCCCCGCCCAGAAAAAGCCACGTGCCATTTTCGCGTTAACCTTTCTTCCGAGGGTTGCTTGTGTCTCAGTAGCAACTCGCCCCTCTCAGATGACCCCTCCCTCCCGCCAGAGAGAGCCTATAAGTGGCCAGGCTGCTTGGAGGGAGGGAGACTCAGTCCCGCCTGCTGGGAGGTGGAGATGGGGATTGACCCACGGAATGCTCTATGCAGCCTGGACGGTTCTAGCGGTCAGAAGGCGTCCGAGGGCTTCTGGGAGCGGCTTTCGGCACGGGAGCTGGAAGGACACAGATTCCGTCGCCTGCTGATCTTCCCGGCTCTCTCCGGGGACTTTTGCTGTTGCTGCGCGCGAAACGGAGAAGAACACCTCAAGAGCTCAATGTCAGTAACGGTCCATGTGCAGAGCTGATGCTGAGTGGCCAATTCTGAAGTCAGGGGACGAGGACAGGGGAAGAAAAGAAGTGCTGAGAAGTTGAAAGAGCCCTGAGCTGCGGATCCCTCATTTGCCCGAAGCCAGAGGCCATTGCGAAATCTCGCAGCAGGTGCGGCGGATAAGGGTAGACCTCGCCCTCTCGCGCCGCTCCCTCCGCTGCAGACTTGAAGGAAAGATAACGAGAACGCGCGCTAAGAACATCCATTTCATTTAAAAAGAACGAGAAAAAAATCCCAATTACACCGCGGGAACAGAAGAAAAAGAATTCTAGCTGCAAAAAACACCCAACGACTGGGAGGCAGATTTTGACCCTAGGTAAGCGCAGAGAAATGCAGGCTCCGGAGAAGTAGCAGAAATACCTTTTGCTCTGAGGGGGAGGCAAGAGTGAGCCTCTGTGCGTGTTTGTGTGAGAACGAGAGCAGGGGGATGCTGAAGGTGAAATTGGCGGGGGTGGGGCAAGTGAGAAAGTTGGAGGATGCGCGCGCCTGTGCGAGGGGTGCAAAAAGGAGGGGAGTGGGCTGGGTTTGCGTGCGCGCCAAGGCGAGTAGGGTCGAATAGAGAAGGCAGTCTCCCAGAAACCTGACTTTGTGGGTGCGTGAACTCCACGGAGGTTGGGATCAGGTGGGGATTGGCTGAAAGGTGTGGGGAGTGATACATGGGGATGTATGGCGGGGAGGGGAGCGAAGGACGCCGGAGGCTCTGGTCTCACTAGGGGTAGGGAGTGTTATAGAGGGCGCATTTCCTCTGCACGACGCGGATTGAACGGGCGCGTCTACTCTCCCCTTTCCTAAATCGTAGCTGGCGAGTAACTTGGCCCGGACGGGCTCGCTCGCCGCAGCGTTTTCCGCCGGCCTCGGGCGTGGAGATAGAGCCGGGAGTCCTGCGAGCTGAGCTATTGGGTGGCCTCTTCCTCCTCTTTCCCGGAGCTGCGTCCTCAGTCACCTGCCTTGTCGAGCCCAAGCGGCTGTCCTTTCGCGGTCAGGCCTTGCGCCCTGTAGGGGACAGTCTCGTTCCTTTCGCGGAAGGAGGCGGCAGCCGAGGCCTCGAGGGGTGGGGGCTTGTCAGGAAAGCTGGTGGGTGAGTGGGAAGGTAGGGGCTGGAGGGTGGAGAAAAGCCTGTGCTGGGCTTGTGCGCCGAGGCGAAATTTAGTTTCTTCAAGGGCAGAAAGAATGGATGAGGATGCTGAGGGCAAGGCGATTCAGGGTAAACAGTATAGTAGCACACCGCCCTGTTCCTGGTCGAAGTGAAGCTTCAGAAAGAGGGTACAGTATGCCTTGGCATTAAAGAGCAAGCTGTTTTCTTTAAGCGGGAGTTTAAATATAAAATATAAAAGTTTGTTTATATTTAAGCCAGTCAATGATTAAAGCTGAAAATCTTGTGAAATTATAGGCCCTGAAGGATAATTGAAAGGTATTCTGTTTTCCTCCCTGACAGAGTAGAAAGTGACAGAATATGACATATATTT
Source organism: Liasis olivaceus (assembly GCA_030867105.1). Classification (NCBI taxonomy): domain Eukaryota; kingdom Metazoa; phylum Chordata; class Lepidosauria; order Squamata; family Pythonidae; genus Liasis; species Liasis olivaceus. Next base: position 24,637,667 of record CM061354.1, read on the forward strand.
AGGCCAGAAGATTAAACATCTATAATGAAGGTGAAATATTTGGGCTATAGAAGGGGGTGCTTATTAATGCAGGAATTGGTTCTGGGCCCTGGACAAAATGGCAATGGAAGGGTATGTATTTGTATACATACTGCAACGGCTCAGGGAGTAGCAAGGCCCTGTGACTTTAGGAAGAATGAAATGTCAGGTGCAGTTTGACTTTGCTGATATTTTTCTGCCGTACATCTGCAGCAATCACCTCCTCACCATCTGTTTCTTTTTAATGCTACTGAATCTTCACATTTTTTGTGCTTCTCAGAACTGTAACCACCACAATACTTGTCATGCAAGTTATTCATTATTTTCATAATAGATTGTGAAATAGCAAAACAGATAAATTAATTGTATGTATGTAGTTATGTGGTAGCTTGTTTAAGCAACCATTCAGACATATTAAAATATTTTTGTGCCACAAAGTTGTGCTTTCATATAATGCCAACTCAAATTCAGACAAATTGAATGAAAGAGGATGGAATGATCAGTGGGCACACTTGGAATACTGAGAATATGATATGGAGATTCTCATAAAGGGCAGCCATGAGGAAAGTTACCAGTTCACAAAATGATAATTTACCAGAGAGAAAACGAATTTTGTTAATTCCCCCCTCCTCTAATATCCCCCTAGGATTCTCCTCAGTGTTCCATCTTACCTTTGTATGTTCCAGGCACTGTTCCAAAAAAGGTCAGGGCTGCAGTTACTAAACATTATTTTCCAAGAATGCCTGGTTCTTGTAAATAAAGATGTTAGAAACTGTAATTGGCTTTGCCCCCTTTTTAAGCAAAAGGATAATCTTAAAATCACAGGAGGAAGGGTCCTTGGCAGGCATGAAGAAGGTAGATGTCTTTGGCTCTTTTGCCTTATATCATCACATTGCTTACTTCACTTGAAACATTTACACCAACTTCTGTTTAGCAACAGTGCCTAGAAATTAATAGAACATAAATTGGCAATACTAGTCATAGTGGCATAACTTTTTTTGTATATGTACCGGATAGTTTTCCTCACTCTCCATTTTCATAAATATCAAATGGTTTAGGCTAAGAAAAAACTGAATTCTCCAGTTAATGCATACAGTAACTTTGTTCACAATGCTGAAATACTAAACCTTCTTATACTATATGGCTGACTGCAGCAAGGAGGTTTGGAGAAGGAGAGGGATGGAATACAGGGTCCCATATTAAATAGGGTTGGGGCTAGGTGTAGATTGGGGAAGGAACACAACTGCACTATCCTGGTCTTGTTAGGCTTGGATAGATACAATGGGAAGCTCTGAATAGGCCTTACCAGGGGAAGAAATGGCTGCCCCTACCTGGGATCCTGTGGCTGGATCTTTGGGCACCTGGCCTCAAGCTGGTGCTGGTTAATGCCGGGTCTGTCTGTAATTAGACTGCATCCATCCATGATTTGGTAGTGGATGGATGGATGATTTGGACTATATCACTGAGACCTGGTTGAGTGAAGGCAGTGATGTCTTCTCAGGAATCTGTCCACCCAGATTTCAGGTCCTGTATCAACTTCAATGCCAGGGCTGGGATAGTGTTGATCTACTGTGATGCCTTATCTGTAGCAAGCATTCCTGTTCCAAATGTGGCTGGATATGAGTGTCTATGTGTTCAGTTAGGTCGTAAGGGCAAGCTAGGGTTCCTTTGGTGTAACAGTTGCCTTGCTGCTCCTTAGGATCCCTTCCTAAGTTACTAGATGTGGTTGCCAGATTGGAGATGGAGACCTACCTCCCATCTCTTAGTACTGGGGAACTGATGGATGGGGCTGAGTCTTGTAGAGCTCAGGATTTCATGACTTCCATGATAATCATGAGCCTGTCCTAGGTTATCTTGACTCTGATGCATGTATGCATCATGTGTTAAACTTTGTTTTCACATCTGAGCAATTGTATGATATGGATATGGAAGATAGTATTATCTGCCCTTTGTCATGGACAGATCACTTCCACAGTTGACTGCCACCTGTTTCTTCTGCAGGGCCTGAGCCATTTAGAATGGCTTTTTCCTGCTGGCCAATCCCAGGTGGCTCCTTGGTTTTCTGAGAACTTCCAGGAGATGAAGTGGCAAAAGCGATGTCTGATGCATAGGTGGAAAACAAGTTAGACTACATTTGACTGAGCTTGGACATACTCTATGTCCAGGTTTGGGCTTACTCTTATCTATTTCTTCTCTCTTACTGCTTTGGTTGATTGTCATCTGGTGGCCTTTTTTAGGCTACCTTTTGGAAAGAGGCCACTATGTCGATTTATCATCTGCCCCTGTGACTACTTTGCTCAACGTTTTTCTGGTAAAATCACTCAAACTTGCTTTAATTTGGATTCCACTTGGATGAAGTCTTTTGTGGCATTTTGCCAAGTTATTTGCAGTTCCTTTTGGCCTGTTACCTCTGAGAAAGTGGATAGGGTGACCTCTAGGATGCCCTTGCGCACCTGCAGGTTGGATCCTTGCCCCTCCTGGCTTCTTCAGACAGCTGGGGGTGGTGGGTGGGCAGGTAGTTCCCTGGATTTTGGGGGCTGTAAAAGCCTCATTGTCAGAGGGCTGATGCCTGCAGCCCTTAAAGAGGTGTTGGATTGCCCCCCCTTTAAGAGGCCCTCAATAGATCTGGATGTATTAGATAACAAGTGCCTGATTTCCAGCTTTCCCTTCTTAGTAAAGATTATTGAAATAGTGGTTTGCCATAAAAGAAGCAGATTATCTGGACCCTAACCTGTCAGCATTCAGAACTAGGTGTGAGACAGAGACAGCACCAGTTGCTCTTGTTGATGACCTACATCAGGACTTTATGGAGCTAGTGTGCCTGTCCTGGTCTCTTTGGGCCTCTCAGCAGCCTTCAATACCACTAAGCACAGTGTCTTTCTGGACTGACCTGTGAGGATTGGGGGCATTGTGTTACAGTGGTTCTGCTTCTTCCTCAGTGGCTGGCTCAAGTCAGTGGTGATTTGATGTAGAGATTGGCCTCATGACTGTTCTCATGTGGGGTGCCATGAGGATCTGTCCCTCACTCCTTTCAGTTATTGAACATTCACATGAAGCCACTAGGGGAGGTCATCTGGCAGTATGAAGTCTGGTGTCATCATATACTTGTTGTTGTTGTTCAGTCGTTCAGTCGTGTCCGACTCTTTGTGACCCCATGAACCATATTGCGCCAGGCCTTCCTATCTTTCACTGCCTCCCTGAGTTTGCTCAATTTCATGCTCAAATCATATACTAATGATACCCAATTGTACCTTGTGACCCTAGACCATGTTGGAGGTGCTGTTAAAGTCTTATTCCAATGTCTGGAAGCTGTGAGGGTCTGGATGGGAGAGAACAGGCTTAAATTAAACCCTAGCAAGATGGAGCTATTGTTTGTACATGGAGTTCCTTTACACTCTCTGTTTTGTCTTGGATGGGGTTGCACTGCTGCTGAAGGAGTAGGTCTGTGATGTGAGGATTTTCCTGGACTCCAGGCTCCTGTTGGATCAGCAGGTGGAGGCCATGGCTGGGGATGAGGGCTTTGCCCAACTGGTATGCCAGTTGCGGTCCTACTTGGGATGGTAGGATCAGACTACAGTGGCTCATGCGCTCATGTCCATCTAATTGGACTACTGTACTGGAATGTGCTCTGTGTAGGGCTGCCTTTAAAGACTACCTGGAAATTTCAGTTGATGCAAAATGTAGTGCTTACTGTGGGCATATAGTACATCTGTTTTGTGGTCCCTGCATGGCTTCCTATCAGCTTCTGGGTGCAATTTAAAGTGCTAGTTTTAACCTATAAAGCCCTTTATGGCGGGGTGCTAGGTTGCCTATAGGACTACATCTTCCCACTAGAGTTGGCCAGTCATTTTGATCATGCCAAGAGAAGGTGCTGGTTATTCCCCATTTTCGGGAGGTTAGGCTGAAGCCTAGAGACACTGTTTTCCTGTGATAGGGCTGGCATTCTGGGACTGGAGAATTGTTTATTACCAATATTATCTGCCTTCTGGAAAAAGTTGAAAATAGGTTTTCTGGAGGCTTTTAAGTGTTGTTTTTTTTCCCCCAAGTGTATTTCTAAGGTATTTGTCTTTGGTATTATTGTGTTTGTTTACTGTTGTGAGCCATCAAAAATCTTTTCATGATTGCGGTGGCTTGTAAAACTGAAAAATAAATATTTATAAACAGCTAATCCTGCCCAGTTAAAAAAGAATTGATATACAGTGTCTTGGAGCAGGAATTAGAGGTATACATCTGAGTCATAGCTAAAAGAACATGAAGGTGCATCTATTTATTATTGAATTTATATACCTCTACATCTTGTACTTCTTGGCGGTTAACACAATTATAGGGTACATTTAAAATCATTTGGTACTTCTGGAATGTATATGGTAGGATTAGCTGTATATCATTGACCTTACATTTACTGCTACATTTAATGTACAACATTATAATGCTTCACAATTTAGATTTTTAAAAACTGTGAAATGTATATTGAACTATAAAAAAGTCAAGATTTTTTTCAACTTCACATCCCTAAAGTTTCTTTGATATGTAGCTTGCCTTGTTGCTTGTTATTTTGTGATAGTTTTTATTCATGTTAATTCTTTGAATAGAGTTTAGGAATCCTATGCATTTCTAGTAATCATATTTACAGTTGCACAAATACTCCCCTTTCCATTTTCATGGAAAGAGCTAAACATTTGTCTCACACTGGAGAGGCTTCTGACACTGCAAAGAAAACTACCTCCTCTTTCAAAGGGCAGAAGGTACATCTTATTCTGTTCCTTTACTATCTTTCAGATAAATTGATACATCATTACCCTCTCTTCCACCTCTTTGTGAAACTTAATCTTTTACCTTAACCTTGTAATTCATAGGAATAGGACCAAATATGGCATAGGATTGGCAAGTATGCAGAGAAAAATGATAGGAAAGGTGATACAGAAATAGGAAAATAAGGTTAGGCCAAAGTCCAGGGTGAATGTAGGAATGGAAAGGACTTTGAATAAAATGAAAGGAATAGTAAACAGTACTGAATAGCACTAAAGAGGAGATCTAGGGAAGGAATTATTTCTATCTATTGGGTTTTAGATTGCACTGATTGATTGTAGCTCAGGAGCTTGAATATTTTTAAACAGCTCACATTAACTAGATTTAGACAGATAGAGATATACATCCTTTTTGATCTTAAGGGTAGACTTCAGTTTATATTAATAACTATAATTATGAAATATAAAAAGTAGTTATAACAAATGCTCATGATACTCTGATTTCTTGAATTCGAATAAGCAGAAGCTTATTAAGGATAAGGTATGTAGATGGGAAGATGGTTTGAATCTGGTTGTTTCTGAAGTCTGTGTACAGTTACATATATAAGTTTGGTAAAACTTGATCAGATACAAGAAAATTGAAAACAACAGAAGTACAGATGGTGGACTACTTTATGTATGTCACTAATCATGAGCATCATAGGAGAATATTCAAACAATGTTTATCTCAGTCTCTTACCAAAATTGTTATATATTCAGAAGCAGAGGTGTAATAATGTTTATTAATCAGAAATATGTATAATCTATGTAAGAAATAACTAATTATTTTATTTTTAAACATTCTTTACAGTTAACTCTAGTTTAAGAGATATTTTATCTTTTTTCAATTTTTTTTTTAAATTGCCTTCAAAATTTGCCTGAATTGTTATTTTAGGGAAAATTCAATAGCAACTTAAAACTTTGCAACAGAATTTCACCAACTCCCAAACATTCTAATTTTTTTTAAGGCCCTCTAGGTATTTTGCCAGATCAAAACTTGCAAATTAATATCAGATTCTATTTTAACTGCCTGGGGTTACAAAATATTTCTAGGGGTTCTCATGCTGGTTGTTGAACTAAAGATTCTTTGCCTTTATCAGTTGTCTCTGCAGCATCTCCATCTGGCCCCCACAAGGATTTGCAGCCATTTCCTGGGGGATACAATTGGGGATCCACCTTGTAGGAGATGTTAAAAGCACATCTGACTCTGGTAAGGGCAGAAGGTAAGCCATATCCTTAGGGTCTGCGTACTTAGGTACTTAGAGGTCACTATACACTGAGACCTTTTTAACAGTCTGCAAATTATCAGGGTCCGGGGTTGAGCACTGCAATTTCCCCACTGTCAGCCTGTGTATCTGAACTTTTCTTTACTGTAGAATTCTTAATATTCTTAATACAGTTCTTCTGGCGCTTCCTTAGCAGACTCCCTAACTGTAGATAACGCTTTTTGTTGGTTGTTACTCTGCTTTCTCAGGGTTATTGCTGATGCAACAGTTTCGTGTTTATCTGTATGTGAGCTATTACAATCAAGTTTTAAAGTGATAGTATCTTTTTGAAGAGACTGGTCCAGAAGTGGGCTCGCTTTCCCTGAGTGGAAGACATGTACTGGAAATACTGAGAAAATATTCAGAAAGGGCTTCATTCTAAAAAGCATGCTAGAAACTATAGGCTGCTTGAATGTTAATAAAATTCGGGTACAGTACCTTCTAGACCCCTTCATGGATCACTGCCTTGTCGTGGCGAAGGGGCTTGTGTAACTCAGTGAAGCCATGAGCTATACCATGCAGGGCCACCCAAGACGGACAGGTCATGACAGAGAGTTCTGACAAAATGTGGTCCACTGGAGAAGGAAATGGCAACCCACTCCAGTATCCTTGCCAAGAAAACCCCATGGACAATGTTAAAAGGCTAAAAGATATGACGCCGGAAGATGAGCCCCTCAGGTCGGAAGGTGTCCAATACGCTACTGGGGAAGAGCAGAGGGCAATTCCAAGTAGCTCCAGAAAGAGTGAAGCGGCTGGGCCAAAGCCGAAAGGACGTTCAGCTGTGGATGTATCTGGAAGCAAAAAGAAGGTCCGATGCTGTAAAGAACAATGTTGTATAGGTACGTGGAATGTAAGATCCATGAACCAAGGCAAGCTGGATGTGGTCAAACATGAGATGACAAGACTGAACGTCGACATCTTGGGAATCAGCGAATTGAAATGGACGGGAATGGGTGAATTTAATTCAGGTGACCACTATATCTACTACTGTGGGCAAGAAACCCTTAGAAGAAATGGAGTTGCACTCATAGTCAATAAGAGAGTGGGAAAGGCAGTAATGGGGTACAACCTCAAAAATGACAGAATGATCTCAGTGCGTATCCAAGGAAAACCATTCAACATCACGGTAATCCAAGTCTATGCCCCAACCACTGATGCCGAAGAAGCTGAAGTTGACCGGTTCTATGAAGACCTACAAGACCTTCTAGAACTAGCACCAAAAAAAGATGTCCTTTTCATCATAGGGGATTGGAATGCTAAAGTAGGAAGTCAAGGACTAATCGGAATAACAGGCAAGTTTGGCCTTGGAGTATAAAATGAAGCAGGGCAAAGGCTAATAGAGTTCTGTCAAGAGAACAAGCTAGTCATAGCAAACACCCTTTTCCAACAACACAAGAGACGACTCTACACATGGACATCACCAGATGGTCAATACCGAAACCAGATTGATTACATACTTTGCAGCCAAAGATGGAGAAGCTCTATACAGACGGCAAAAACAAGACCAGGAGCTGACTGTGGCTCAGATCATGAGCTTCTTACTGCAAAATTTAGGCTTAAATTGAAGAACGTAGGGAAAACCACTAGACCACTCAGGTATGACTTAGATCATATTCCATGTGAGTACACAGTGAAGGTGATGAATAGATTTAGAGGATTAGATTTGGTAGACAGAGTGCCTGAAGAACTATGGACGGAGGTCTGTAACATTGTACAAGAGGCAGCAACTAAAACCATCCCAAAGAAAAAGAAATGCAAGAAAGCAAAATGGCTGTCTGATGAGGCTTTACAAATAGCTGTGGAAAGAAGGAATGTGAAAAGCAAGGGTGAAAGGGAAAGATATAAGCAACTGAATGCAGATTTCCAGAGAATAGCAAGGAGAGATAAGAAGGCCTTCTTAAATGAACAATGCAAAGAAATTGAAGGAAACAATAGAATGGGGAAGACTAGAGATCTCTTCAAGAAAATTGGAGATATCAAAGGAACGTTTAGTGCAAAGATGGGCATGATAAAGGACAAAAAAGGCAGGGACCTAACAGAAGCAGAAGAGATTAAGAAGAGGTGGCAAGAATACACAGAAGAACTATACAAGAAAGATCTTAATGTCCCTGATGCCCATGCTGGTGTGGTCACTGACCCTGAGCCAGACATCCTAGAGACTGAAGTCAAGTGGGCCTTAGGAAGCATTGCTAACAACAAAGCTAGTGGAGATGACAGTATTCCAGCTGAGTTATTTAAAATACTAAAAGACGATGCTGTTAAAGTGCTGCACTCAATATGCCAGCAAGTTTGGAAAACGCAACAGTGGCCACGGGATTGGAAAAGGTCAGTTTACGTTCCAATTCCAAAGAAGGGCAATGCCAAAGAATGCTCAAACTATCGCACAATTGCACTCATTTCACATGCTAGCAAGGTTATGCTCAAAATCCTACAAGCTAGGCTTCAGCAGTACGTGAACCGAGAACTACCGGATGTACAAGCTGGGTTTCGAAGAGGCAGAGGAACTAGAGATCAAATTGCCAACATTCGCTGGATCATGGAGAAAGCACGAGAGTTCCAGAAAAGCATCTACTTCTGCTTCATTGACTATGCAAAAGCCTTTGATTGTGTGGATCACAACAAACTGTGGCAAATTCTTAAAGAGATGGGGATACCAGACCACCTTACCTGTCTCCTGAGAAATCTGTATGCGGGCCAAGAAGCAACAGTTAGAACCGGTCATGGAACAACCGATTGGTTCAAAATAGGGAAAGGAGTACGACAAGGCTGTATACTGTCACCCTGCTTATTTAACCTATATGCAGAGTACATCATGAGAAATGCCAGGCTGGAAGAATCACAAGCCGGAATTAAGATTGCAGGGAGAAACATCAAGAACCTCAGATATCCAGACGATACCACCCTAATGGCAGAAAGTGAAGAAGAACTCAAGAGCCTCTTGATAAGGGTGAAAGAGGAGAGTGCGAAAGCTGGCTTGAAACTCAACATTAAAAAAACTAAGGTCATGGCATCTGGACCCATCAATCCCTGGCAAATAGAAGGGGTAGAAATGGAAGCAGTAACAGACTTCATTTATTTGGGCTCCAAGACCACCGCAGACGGAGACTGCAGCCATGAAATTAAAAGACTCTTGCTCCTTGGGAGGAAAGCTATGGCAAACCTAGATAGCATATTAAAAAGCAGAGACGTCACCTTGCCGACAAAGATCCGCATAGTCAAAGCTATGGTTTTTCCAGTAGTAATGTATGGCTGTGAGAGCTGGACCATAAAGAAGGCTGAACGCCGAAGAATTGATGCCTTTGAACTGTGGTGCTGGAGAAGACTCTTAAGAGTCTCCTGGACTGCTAGGAGGTCAAACCAGTCAATCTTAAAGGAAATCAACTCTGATTGCTCATTGGAAGGATTGATAATGAAGCTCAAGCTCAGATACTTTGGTCACCTAATGCGAAGAGAGGACTCTTTGGAAAAGACCCTGATGCTGGGAAAGATGGAAGGCAAAAGGAGAAGAGGACGGCAGAGGATGAGATGGCTAGATAGCATCACTGAAGCAATGAGCATGAAATTGAGCAAACTCAGGGAGGCAGTGAAAGATAGGAAGGCCTGGCGCAATATGGTTCATGGGGTCACGAAGAGTCGGACACGACTTAACGACTAAACAACAACAACACCTTCTAGATGGGAGCCATTCAGCATGCACTAGATCTATCAGAGAGTGTTTGCAATGGAGCAGCTGACTCAAGGACAGCATAACAGCTCTACTATCATCCCATCGCCCTCTATTCACCTTGTTGTTGTAAATGTGCAACGTGATCTGATTAGTCTAAGTGATAATTACATTTGTCTCCTCTCTACCCAATTTCTACTTGAGGGTTAATTTCTTTACAAATATTCTTTCCTCTCCTTAGGTTTTCGGGAGTGGGGCCAGTTCTGGTCTTTGTACTAGCCACCTGGTGCCCATCAATATGGGTGGCCAATTTCTTCCTAATTTCTTCTGTTTTGTTTGGGTGACTCCTAATAAATTTTGCAAAGGACTCCTTCAAGGAGTCAACTTTATTTATGACTGTTGTTAGAAGTTCCAAGACTGAGATGACCATCTGAGCTGTAAGCAGACATTGTCTAGATATAAAATCTGTTACATTCTCCCTTTTTAAATTCTAAATTAGTACCCTGTCCTGCATAAGCAGAGCAGCTGCCAAGCAAACCGCTGTAGACTGAGGCGAGGAGACATTCTCTGCAATGGAGGAAGAGAGCTCTATGAGCTGTTGACTTTCTAATTCTGTCTGTAGGTCCCATTCCAGTGATTTATAAGAATTAGATCTATCTGAAAAAGAGTCCATAGCCGAGTTACTTACTGGAGCAATCTGCTTGTTCATTGTATAGTTTTCCATTTTTTGCTGCTTCAGTGGCTTAGATGAAGTCTGTGTTGCAGAGTGGACAGAGTGGTCTCTTTTTTCTCTTCCCCATTCTTAAATCATGGATTATGGTATTAATAAATAAATCCACTTCGGAATTGTGAGTTATGAGTCCCAGCTGGTTAGGTCTTTGCTGCCTTCAGCCTCCTTCCAGAATCTAGTTTGTTCCAAAATATCCAGCAATTACTTGGCTGAGAGAGGATTTGAAATCAGGTTCAAAGTCTTTTTCTGAGCTCTATTTCCCATTGGCCACTTGGAAACAAATATAGGCAAAATGCTAGAAATACAGAGGAGCATGACAGACAGAGAGAAAAAGCTATGTGTCTTAACAAATAATAACCTTATATTCTCATATTTATCACGGCTGGAATTGAGAAATGTATTAAAGGGACAACTGTATTCAACTTTGATTCAATAAACTTATGCAGTTGTTCTGTGTACTGTTGCCTTCTGTGATGGTTGTGCCTACTGGGGACAACAATTCTGATAGGGGAGGAAATATGTTTCCTATGTTCAACATTTCGAGTTTTGAGGCAGCCAAACTGATGGTTTCTTCACCTTGGCACCTTATGTTACTTGCATGGAATTTGATGAGATGGACTTATCACTGCTTTAATTGAGTCAATCTACTTTGCGGCTGGTCATTCTCTTTCCTTCTACCTTTTCCAATATAAACTTCTACAGAGAGCTAGGTCTTTGATAATGTGTCCAAAGTTGGATAATTTGAGCCCAATCATTTATGCCTCAAGTGAGAACTTTGATTTATTCAGTGATCCATTTGTTTTCTTGGTTCTCCATGGTATTGTCAGGAGTCTTCTCCAGCATCAAAGTTCAAAACTGTCAGTGCACTTTCTGTCCTGCTTCTTCAGAGTCCAACTTTTGCTTTGGTAGACTATCACAGAGAAAACCACTACCTGTATTATTCTGATCTTAGTAGGTAAAGACACAGTATGATATCTGAATATCTTTTTCAAGGCCTTCATGACTGCTCTACCAAGTACTAGTCTCTGGAGTATTTCTTGCCTGCTGGTTCTTTTACTGTTGGTAGTTGATTGTATAAGGCAAAAGCTGCCCATCACTTCAGTATCGTCATTGTCAATTCTAAGTCTAGTTGCTGAACCTGTTGTCATTAGTTTGGTCTTCTTTATATTTAATCTTAGTCCCAATTTTTCACAGTGCTCCTTGATTTTCATTATTAGAGCTTGCAGATCTTTTGCAATTTTAGCTATCAGAGTAGTGTTATAGTTACGTTATAAATATAACATAAATATTTATAATTATATACTTATAAATTATAATTATATAATTATAATTACATTTATAATGTAACTATATTTAATTATATATTTATAAATATATAAATATAATTATAGTTATGGTTATGTTATAGTGTTATAGTAGTGGCTTGGGCAACAAGCTGGTTGGTCAATTCTGGTTGCAACCGATGGATCAACATTCTGTTGATCTGAAAAAAAAAGCAGACCCAGCACCTGCAGGAAAAACACTGGGAAGAAAAAAAAAAGAGTAATGTTATCATCATAGTGCAGGCTATTGAAGTTTCTTCCTCCAGTTTTGAAACTATCCTCATTTTCTTCCAATCCATCTTTCCTTAATATATATTCAACATATGGGTTGAATAAATAAGAGGGGAGTACATAGACTTGTTTCACTCTTTTGCTCATCTGGAGCCAGTCTTTTTCACCATACTCTGTTTGGGCTGTGGCTTTCTGACTTGTGTACAGGTTTCACATGAGGACAATGAGATGTTCTAGGAATCCCTGCCTCGAGCTTGAGGGCTGTATTGGAGAAGCTTTTAGAAGCAATGAGAATGGATATAAGAAATTTAGTTTGTAAGATCTCTAAATAGTTGATACTTAGCTGAGTTCCAAATGGTTAATCTTTACTTCCTATTTTGTGTCATTTTGGTGAGGCTATTAGAAATATTAATTCTCTCTCCCTCTTGCTTTCTCTCTGTAGACACACACACACATGCACAGAGAGAGAAAGAGAGAGAGTAAGACCCACTAAAAGTAGGCCAAAAAGGTTTACCCAGGAAGATTTTAGCTTACGCAGCATGTGGAAAACTACCAGAATAAGGAGTTTGAAGAAGATACAAGTTACAGTTTCTACCTGAACTGGATAAGGTAGGTAGAGAAAAGTCAAAGTGGGACTGATCAAGCTTTGATGGGCTGGTCAAGTCTTGTTAGAAGGTATAAAAATGGGAAATTCCTCAGCACCATTATTTTGAGCAAGCAGTCTATGTTGGCATCTCACATTGATTTTTTTTGGAACTGAAACCTAGTCTAGCCAGCTAAACTTTGAGTTTGGAATGTATTCATGATTAGAATTGACTTCTAGTACTTCTAGTTCTGAAAGTGAACAATAAAAGTTGTAAATCTGTATTTACTTAGACATGTTTGAGTATCTGCATAAATGAGAGCAAGTGTCTCAGTCCTCAATGTGGCAAAACAAACCTGCTGTCAACACCATAGAGAGATCTGAAATGCAGGTAGTCTTTGAGTTATGCCAGCATTTGGTACTGGAATTTCCATCACTAAGTGATGCAGTCCTAAAGCTTGATGTTATGTAACTGCATCACTTAGCAACAGCAATCAGTACTCCCTATTGCCATCGTTAACTGAATCCCACCAGTCATTAGCCAAGGACCCATCTGGATCCAAGCCATTCCTGGCTTGGTCCCTCCCAGCCCCAAGCCTCAGTACTTCCAAGGTAAGGGACTGTCTCCTTTTTAAGTCCCCCCAATTGCCCATCCCCCCCCCCCATCTCTGCCGTTTTGGCAAGAAGCCCCTGAGCCATAGTGTGAAGCTGCAACCACCTTGGAAGCCCCAGCCTGGAAGCACAATGCAAAGCCACAGCCAGCCCAGCCCAGCCACAACCACCCTCACCACCCTATACCCTGAAGTCCCCGCCACCCTGTGCTTCACCGCCCCAGCTGATCTTTGCCATCTTCTTGCTCCCACTGCTGATGAGGTATGCCTGGCATGGTCCTTCATGAGGCAGCTTCTGGCCATGCAAGGCCTTCCCCAGGTCTTGAGAGGAAACTGCTGTGTGTAACTTCAAGAAGAAAGCCTTGTACAATCTCAGGAAGAAAGCCTCATGTGGCCAGCAGCTGCTTCGCAAAAGGTCAGGCTGGGCATGCTTGGTCAGCAGTGGGAGCTAGTAGATGGCGAAGGTCAGCTGGGGCAGTGGAGTACAGGGCAGCAGGGGCTCCGGAGTGCAGGGGGCCAAAATGGCAGAAATGGGCAGGAGATAGGCAGATAGGGTGAGTTGAAGTTCCCTGTGGTAATAAGTGTGAGTGGGCTGCCAAGTGCCCAATTTTGATCATGTGACTATGGGGGTGCTGCAACAGCTGTAACTTTGAGGACCGGGCTTTCTTGGGTACTTTTCTCCAGACTTTCAAGTGACAGAATCTGCCCTAACATCCCGGACTATTCGTTCAGTGCTGTTGTAACTTTGAATGTTTGCTGAACGAATTATCATAACTTGAGGACTACCTGTACAGTTTATGGCTATTCCAGATATTTTTATTCTTTTCAGGAGTCTGAAGCAGACTATCAAGTTGCAGCATGTTTCTATTTATTACAAAGTGAAATAGCTGAGACATCTTTCAAAATAAAAATCATGTAGATCAATGTACTTGTCAATCCTTACAGAGGCATTACCTGTGAGAAAAGCCGTGCAATTCCTAGGCTAGAATCAATGAAGTTGATTCAAGCACTTACACTAGGTTGTTAGGTGAGCCTTGTTGGCTGGTTTGTGTATTGTTTGTTCTCTATCAATTGCAAGAGGAAAGAACCTTTGAACCTCTGACATATGATATACTGATCATTGTAATTAAAAAATTTTTTGGGGGGGGTTGTTTTGCTGTTTTCCACTTTTAATTCATTGCCAGTCACTCAGAGTCACAATAGTAGGATGGGCGGCCATATACATGGTTTAAATAAATAAATAAATAAATAAATAAACAAACACATACACACTTAGGAGGTGTTCAATCATATTTATTTTGGTCAAAGATCAGAACAGAGGAGGATGAATTGTGATTCTGGTGCTCAGAGTCACAACTCATCCAGTTTTACTTTGCATCAAACGTTAACTACCCTATATGCAAAAGGATCGATTTGCTGATTATGCATATTCCCTCATTCTCTGCCGCTGGGACTTCCCATGGCAGATAACATTATGTTTTGGTATTAATACCAGTATTCTGTCATCAAAAGGTTCAAATGGAACCCACTGTCAAACAAATTTAGTTCTTTGTAGCACATTGTTCATCCGTGAAAGGTTTCCAGAAATTCCTCCTTCCCAAATATATTGGGTTTTTTTTTTTTGTAAATTATAGGAAATGTCAGAAAAAGAAGTGTTCTGCTAATTATGATTTTATTTCTATATACTACTCTTGTATCTTCTTTGCAGCATGTTCTAAGTACCATTTAATGAACTGTACTGGTCCTTTGCTGCAATGATTACTTCTCAGACTGAAGAAGTTTCAGAAGACAGTTTTGTACAGTAAGCTGTAACTTCCTGTGTTACCAACAAAGAAACCTGTCACTTTGTAGGTTCACAGAAAAGCTGTTAGTAAGAAGGTAAACAGGCTGTGCCCTACTGTACTTTGGAATATATTGATTTTTAAGTGGAAAAGAATTTAGTTACTGGAATTCTTGTCACCCCATCCCTTTCTTGTCAACAAATCTTGCTGAAGATTCTTTGTGAGAATCATGCTTGGAAAACTTATTTTTAGTTCAGTCAGATGCCATAGTACCTGATAATGTCTTAATAGTTCTTCAGAATAGTATTGCTTTTTCTCTTTTCTGAAAGTACATTTATTTAAATTTTCTCTTCTTTGCTTTTATGTGATAGATGCATTATAGAAATTTAATCATAAGCTTAAATTAGCAACAGAATGAATTATGCATTTCTTCAGTGTTTCTAGAATCTAGATACTTGGCTCTCAATCTGGAAGGACCACAGTAAAGTTCATACAAAGCTAACCCTACGTTTATGGCAGAAATCTATGTTTTTGGTTGTTGTAACAAAAATGCAGTAATTGACAAAAAATAATTAGTTTTTCCACCTGTTTGTATTGCATGGAATCTTACTGAAATGCCATTGTTTTATTTCCTATAAAGTGTTAGTTAAGACTTGGACAGACTTGAAAAGAGCTTCAGTCCTATAATGCCCATAGCTACTTATGCATTATGAGAAGTGTGTTATGTAATAAACTATTTGAACTAGCCATACAAACTCCTTTTCTTTCTCTTTTAATAATTTGGGCCTTCTGTCCTCCTCCCCTCCAGAGGGAGACAAAACCTATCTGGTTTTATTGGCATCTTTCTCCTTTTAATATGACATCTTGATGCTCTCTTCTGAATGGAGTTCTCTAATGTTTAAGGCCTTCCAATAGGCCTCAATCTCTGCAGTAACAATATCCTTATTTATAGCTTTGTTCTTCTGAAATCCTCAGCACAAGTAGATGACTGGGTTTCAGTTTCTCTCATATTTTTGCTTGAGTGATTGCTGACAGTATCTAAATTAGATGATTCCACTGCCTGCTTCTTCCCTCTACCAGTTATTCTCTGCTGCGTTGTTTGTAGCATGCTGCAGGCCTCAGCAGGTAAAATATGGTTATGCTCATATGTTTATATATCTTTTTTCTTCTGATACAGTAATGTTTGCTTTTCTATTAACAAATGATAGGTAGTAGTGAACAAAATAGTTAATTTAGAAGAGATGGCTGAGGTCTAACTTTGCATTTATAAATAAGCTAGGTGAAACTAATGTTACTGTAAAATGGCAGTGTAACCCTGTATTGGATGGTGAAGATTGTGATTAAGAGGATAATGGCTGGCTATGTAGGTTTTTTGAAATCATATATGAAATACTACCATGCTGAGTTCTGATATCACAGAATCATGGAGTTGGAAGAGCCCCGTCAGGCTACCAAGTCCAAGCCAGTGCAGGATTTATTTCTTAAAAATCTGCTTTACAAAAGCAGTTATTTTAAAAATACCAACCCCCCCCCCCCCCCCCCAAATTTGGGAAACGGGTTAATGGATAATATTGTGGAATAAGTTGTAATAGTCAACAGCCTATTTCATAAAGGTGGTAGATAGGAATATGTAATCTTACCGTACAACACTTTTTGTCTTCTTTGAAAAAATATGTAAAGATTTTTCTGTTGGATATAATATTTGTTGACAGCATTCGACAAGGGATCTCATGAAGCACCTTTTCCTAGTTCTAACTTATCTAACTTATTCTGGTTTTATGCAGTTGATTGTTGCACTTAGCTATGTTTGCTTAACTATCATTTATTGAATAAACTTGAGTTGGCTGGGTTCATTCATCATATTAAGCCAAAATCACATTTTAACTACATGTGATATGGGAACCAGGTCATTCATTATTTATTCTATATTTTTATACTGTACTCTTTCTGATAGTTAAAATATATTGCTTATGGTTTTTTTTCCTCATAAGGCACGGCTATCAATATTAGCTTTACATGGACTGATATAGGTCTGTATCGTGTGAAAAGGCACTGTAATCCTCAGTTTATATTATCACATAATTTAGAAATGATTGTGAGCATTTTTTATAATATAATTTCCAGAGAATATGAATATTAAAAATCCGTGGATTTGGCTCCCCACGTTGGAAATTTTCTGTCTCTTTCATACACAACACACGCACACACACACACACAGAACTATTTGTTGTTCCAGAATCTTAGCTGTTATTTGGTAGGCCTGTGCAATGCATTAAAAAAAGTGCTTCCCAGTACAAGAGAATGACTATTTTCAGAGTTAAAGTAGATTCAGTCTTTGCAAGTCTCACATTGTTGCTGTGGATTTTGCTCCCAACTGTCTTTGCATATGTCCATTTCTGTTTCTTCCCAGCAAAGTGGCAGTGTGCAGACTCCAAGGCATGAAATACTACTGATGGAAGACTTAAATTACCCCCCCCCCCCCCCCCCAAGATTTCTTTGGAAACAAACTTTGCTAAGCATGGTTCTTCCAGGAAGTTCCTGAATTGTCTTGCTGCCAACTTTTTATTTTAGAGATTGGAGGAAGGCATAAAGGTGCAGCTGTCCTAGTCAAGAATCAAAATCAGACATAAAAATCAGCTATTTATTCCTTTTCTTAGACTCCTAGATGATCTCTAGTATATAAGAGTAACTAATTCATTCTATCTACATTTTTATGTTCAGACTGAATCTGAAATGCAAATGTCACCAAAATAACTCATCTTTTGAGGACTTTTGTTCTATTCCCCATCCCTAAATGGAGAGTTCTGAAGAACTTTTCCTGATAAAATATTTTGATTGGCCTGAAATTAATAAAGGTATTGATCAGTTGTAGAATTTGAATTGTGGATTCTGTGAAATAGGAACACAAATTGCCCTGCGCTAAATCAGATTATTGCTCAATCATGCCTGTTTTGTCTACCCCAGTGGGTTCTTAACTGATGATACATGTATCTCAGGTGGGAGTCAGAAGTAGTCAGATGTGGATAGAAGGTAAGTAATTTAAACTTTTAGTTAGGTCTTTAAAATTTACCCCAGATTATTAATACAATAACTAAGTGCCTGTAAATGTATACATTTCTTCTAGAAGAGGTGGACTTTTTGTTCGTTCAAGGCAGATCCCAGGTGTTTTGATAGATCCTACCAGTCACTCTAAGATATAAAATTTGAGATGCATTAGTTTAGGGATCTAAGATATAAAATTTGAGATGCATTAGTTGCTTAGGGATAAGCAACCTGGGGTACTCATTGTTTCATGCTTCATATATATTATCTTATGCAGTTAGGCATAGCTATCTATATCCATCCAAGTAGATGGATGACTAATGAGAAGAACATTAAATTCTTCCTTACTCAAACCCAAAGGGAGCCATTTTGGTGTAGCGGTTAAGACACCAGGCTAGAAACCAGAAAACCATGAGTTCTAGTCCTGCCGTAATATGAAGCCAACTGGGTGACCTTGGACCAGTTGCTCTCTCTCAGCCCTAGGAAGGAGGCAATGGCAAGCTGCTTTCGAAATCTTGCCATGAAAACTGCAGGGACCTGTCCAGGCAGTGGCCAGGAGTCAACACTGACTCAAAGGCACACATATACGCATACATATCCAAACTAATTCAGCCCTTTTACAAAAGGATTCCAAAATGTATTGTCCTACCTAATTATTTATTTAAATGATTTCAATGGCTGTCCATCTTAGAGCAATAACTCTGGGCAGTGTACAAAATTAAAATAGCAACAATCCCACAATCCAAGCCACAATGTTTGAGGTTAAAACAATAGCCCCAATTAAAAAAGAAAAAATAAATGAGCTTGCCCAATTATTTAATCCAAATGTTTGAGGGAACAGCTAGGTCTTCAGTGCCTTACAAAACACTGTCAGCGTTGGGGCCATCTGGACTTCCAGATGCTGTTCCACAGGACAGGCACTGCCACCGGAAAGGCATGATTTCTGGGTCCAACAAGTTGACATTGATGGAAAGGCCCTGAAGCATGCTCTCCCTACTAGATCTGGTGAGGTGGGCAGAAACTCTTGAAGGCAAGCAAATGGCAGCAGCAACATATTTTCATTTGCTACATTTGAAATTCTTTCCTGAGATCATAAAGACTCTTGAGCATCATAGGTGACATATTTGCCCGAATAATCTCCCCTGTCTCTGACCTAATTGAATAACAGAAGCCTATTGGCTGGAACTCTTCAGAAATGTTTTTTCTGATTTCAAACTACCACATTCTAACTGAAATTCCACCACATACACAAAGGAATAGTCTGCTAACTGAAGGGACCTGGACAAGCAGAAGGAAAGTAAAAATAATCTAAGAGAAAATAAACAATTACAATTGTGTGTCACAGGGTAGAAAGAATAGTATCTATAATTTTGCAAGTCATATCTCTGACAGGCTAGGTTTCTTAGGGGATATTTCAATAGTACAAACTTCATTTGGCTATGATGCAGAGTCACTAGACTCTAAAGTGACTAATTAAGTGCTCATTACTAAATGAATATAGGATTTCAGGAGAGTTAGGTAAATACAGTGCTGAGATTTCTGCCCTGTTTCATTATCTCTTAATAGCATAACACCTTAGCAATTTAAAACCTCCTGGTAACATGAGAAGTACAAACTGAAGCTGGAAAGATTACTGAGCTGGTGGCCCTGTAATGCTGTTGAATAGTTAGAAGAGCATATCTATATCCATGGATACTCTTCTTGATGAAGATTTAGGGTGTTCAGAAAGAGAGCAGTGAACTGAACAAAGAAATGGGAAGATATGAGGTAATATCAGTCTATTTATATTGTTTTCCCTTCTTTCCATGAGAAATAATTGTCATCTTTATATTTTCCAATTTAATACATCTGTTGAAAATATAAATAGTGATTATGAGGTGTATATCTGTGTGTCTATGTATGGAAATATATTCTTCAGGGAAGCTTATGTCCAGTAAAGTGCGCAAATACTTAACTTTGCAGTCCAGTCCTACTAGCCAAGGTCCAACTGAGCTACTTGACATTCAGCTGACTAAATTTGTACCAAATCCAAATCCTGCACAGTCCAGAATCAGGGTGGGAATAGTTGTTTTTGAGCTCTTATATTGTATTCAGGACGTTGTAAATAACTTAGGACTACAGGTAGTTTGAAGTTACTATGGTGGTTGAGACTGGTCTTTGGAGTTACGGCCGTCCCAGCACCCCCATGGTCATGTGATTGTGATCTGGGCGCTTGCTTGGCAACCTGTTAGCACTTAAGACCAGTTGCCAAGCTCCCCGTGATCACGTGATTGCCATTTGCAACCTACCCTGCTGGCTTCCCTAGAAAGTCAATGGGGAAGCCAGAGAGAAGGTCACAAGTTGCTGGGGTAAGTCTCCCCCATCTGCACCCCCTCCCCACCCCCTCTGTGCTTGTGCCACACCAGCCACTCACCCCCCGCACCCTCCCTGACCCATGTTGCACCCCCATGCACCCTCCCCAACCCTCACGACACCTCTCGTGCACTGCTGTGCACCCCCATACACCCTCCCCAACCTGCGTGATGCCTCTCGTGCACCCTCCCTGGCCCGTATGATGCCTCTCACTCACCCCCTCGCACACCCTCCCTGACCCTCCTCCGCGCACCCCCTCATTCTTTCCCCCACCCAGCAGCAGCCAGTTATCTGCCTGCCAGCCTGGGATTTGCAACTTCCTGCCAGCTTCCCCATTGACTTTGGTTGTGGGAAGCCAGCAAGAAGTTGCCTCACCTAACAACTATGGAATTCAGTTAATGATGGCAACTGGGACTGCAGGGATTGCCATCACTAAGCAATGCAGCCACACTTTATGACCCCATCACTGAGAGATGGAAATTCTGGTCCCAATTTTGTAAGTCGAAGACTACCTGTAACCTCAATCTGCCCTATCTTTCTCTAGCATTGTGGCCATTTTTCTTATCTACTTGAGGTTTGAAAGTGGCATAATCCAGCTCTTCCCTTGCATTCCCTCTACTTCATCTCTGTTTAGGTGGTTCTGCTAGGGATACCTATTTGCAGATAGATCTTGGACTCAGTAGTAGAAATTATTGTTGCCTATCCTCACTAGGCGGAACTTTTTTTTTAAAGTTACAATTATGTCTATAGTTTTTACTTCCCAGATGCTGCATTTGGGAGTGCGCTAATGCTTATATTAAGGATACTGCAAGTTCAAAATATTCCAAGGAGAAAGTTAGTAAATAATGCGGTAGTAAATAATGGCATTGCTTCTGTGGGAAAGGAAATTCAGCTAACAGATGCTTTAAAAAACAAAAGGCTTGTAAAACTGTGTTTTATGCAATTTGATTAATAATGCCTTGGATTTTTTTAATCCTTTCATTCAAAACAGCCACCATTCTAATTTTATATAAAAATGGAATTGTTCAAGTATATAATATATACTTACATACTTGATTTTATATACAATATAAAATTGAATGTTAAAAGTAAATGGGTAGAGTTTAGGAATTATTCCACCAACTTATCTTGAAACACTTTTCTCCTTTGCTGAACTATAGTACTAGAAATGGCTTTGGAAGAAAAGGGGGAGTTAGCTGCAGGTAACTGCAGGGTTGTGTGTATCTTCTTCATTTCAAATTGTATAGTTGTTGATCTGCCAATAAAACATGCTTATATAGTCACTCCAATCAATTAATTTAACCATGTGCTTATATTGTTAAGGGTGCTATCAACCGATAATTCTCTCAGTTGAAGTAATATTAATGATAAAATAATTTTTCTTTAGAAGTACCTACAAACTGAGTAAGCTGTACTTTTAGTTCCTAAGATTTCCTCAAAAATTTTCAGTTATTTTTCAAAGCAGCAAATGGCCTTGGCTAATAGTGAAGTTGTTATGTCTCATGAAAACAGCTAGCAGTGCATTGGCTGGGATCTGCAATCTTGTAGTATCTTATTCCTTTAACCCTAGTGCAGATCTGGTTGGTTTTAAGCAGCAATTTTTGCACAGTTGCTGGACCATGAAGTATTTTTTTAGCATTTTATAAAGACCTCAGTTTGGTCTAGTGGTTAAGGCACCAGGCTAGAAAGCAGGAGACTCTGAATTCTAGCCCCACCTTAGGCATGAAAGCCGGCTGGGTGACTTTGGGCCAGTCACTCTCTCTCAGCCCAAATCACTTCACAGGGGAAAATAGGAGGAGGAAGGAATATTAGGTATGTTCGCCACCTTGAGTAATTTATAAAAATAATAACAGTGGAATAAAAAATGTAAAAAAAAAGCAAAATGTACAATTTTTGGTATTGGTACCTACCTGCCTACCTACCTTTCGGGGCAAACAGTGTTATACAGTATACAGAAAGAAAAAGAAGTAGTAAACAAAATAAATGAAAAGTATTAGATGAAGAAAAAATGAAAATATAGCTAAATCTGCTTTACACCAATAGCATTCATTGTGTATCTCCATACCTTTCTGTCTTTGCCAACCATCCTTGCTTATTTCTACCACATACAGCTTGATATGTTGCCTTTTTTTTTTTCTTTTTAGCCTTCTCACCTATCATTGAGGATCACATCAACTCAATTCAACCAAAGCTGCTTCAGTATTTCTCTTCCTCTCAATCCATATACTTTTCATATATTTGCTTGGGAATTTAATTCACTAATTCTCTCAATGACCAAACTGCTTCTTTTTCACTGGTTACTTTTGTATTCAGTCCACATTCATTCAGCACTTACTCATTCTTAATACTTATCTCTTCTTGTTTCACCATGACCTTCTTAAGTCTTGAGTCCAGCTTACCTTTATATTTCTCCTGACATACCCAGTTGTCATGTCCATATAACGAAGTGGGCACTTTACATTCATTTTCACTGTTATTGATATTTTCTGAGCTTGTTTGTTTTTCCTGCAGATGTTTCAATATCAGGCTAGGTAACAGCATCATTGCATGGAAAGTGAAGTTTGCTGATTGGCAAGGCAAGCTACTATGTATAAACAATCTTGACTGAGGTGTAGTTAGTTCCTTGATTAATGTATTGTTTCTTCCCTGATTGCTTATCTGGTACTGTTTCTTGCTTCTCTGGGCTGGCCGCTGGAGAGGATGTCTCTGAAATGTTTGTTTCCTTCTTTAATTGTTGATTATTGTATAACTTTTAAATAGTATGTATAGCGTAGTGGAGCGGCTGGATAGCATAGTGGTTAGAACACCGACTTTGATGCAGGAGACCGGGGTTCAAATCCCGGCTGGCACCTACCTTACCAGTAGGGGTCCTTGGGCAAAGACCCCCTAATGCTTTACCTGCCTACCTCAAATATGAGAGTGACACGAACTAAGAGAGTCATGCCGGCTCGGACGTCGCCCGGATTAACAAGGTGCGCATCAGATGTTGGGGAACCAGGACAATCTGATGTTAAGTGGGCTACTGGAACAAACCATACATGGACGAGACAAGAAAACTTGGAATTGATGGAATGCTACTACAACAGCAGACCTAATGAGAGGGGATATATGAAACGTATGAGGGAACTATGGATAGACAGAAGGCCTACATCCACACTAACTGAGAAACAACTAGTTACCCAGCGCTTCAACATAGTAAAGAGGAAGCTGCTCTCACAACTTGAGATAGACCAACTCTACATTACAACCAGGACTCAAGCAGACCTGGAAGAACAAGCAGTTGTGCAGCCAACACCTGAAGCTGGAATGTCACTGCCACCCCTTCCATTACAGAGCACAGCAGCTGATATGAGGCATAAGATCATGTATAAACTATCTATAGTCAACCCTCGAGTCAGATTACCAAGGCTCAGTGGAGAAGTACCATCAGATAGTATGCTAGAAGATGCCAACAGAGCCCTCCAGACAATCCCTACTACCACCATAACTGAAACCAATGAATTGGTATATGCTACAGCCACTGTAATCCTGGAACTGCTTGGCTACACGATCAAGAAGAACAGCAGTACATACCCACCCTGGAAAATGAGATTGGAGGCTAAGATCAAGGCAACTCGGAGAGAAGTCAGTCAGCTGGTGGAACTACAGAAGCGTGTGGAGATTAAGGATAAGACTCGGCTACTGAAAAAATACATGGGCCTGACTCCATCTGAAGCCCTAGAGACTGCTAAACAAAGGCTCACAGCACTGGCTACCAGGCAAAGGAGATACACTAGAGAAGCAGAGGCCAAGAAGATAAATGCCCTGTTCTCCAAAGAACCATCCAAAGTGTACTCCCAACTGCAGTGCAACCACAGAGTATCAGCTGAGCCACCAGCAGCGGAAACTGAACAGTACTGGAAGAACATATGGGAGAAAGAGAAGATGTATAACACCAGTGCAAAGTGGCTGCAGGACCTGAAAGCAGACCACAGCAATCTCCCAGAACAGGAACCAGTCACCATCACAGTAGCAGACATCCAACAGCGGGTCAAGAACATGAAAAGCTGGACAGCACCTGGCCCAGACATGATCCACACCTACTGGCTAAAGAAACTAACAGCAGTGCATGAACGCCTAGCAGCACAGATGAACCAACTGATAGCAGCAGGCTCCCACCCAGACTGGCTAACACAAGGAAGGACAGTGCTGATCATGAAAGACCCTCACAAAGGAACAGCACCATCCAACTACCGGCCAATAACCTGCCTCCTCACAACATGGAAAGTTCTATCAGGCATCCTAGCTGCCAAGCTACAAGACCATATGGGCCAGTACATGAGCACAGCTCAGAAGGGCATTGGGAACAATACCAGAGGCTCAAAACACCAGTTACTCATAGATAGAGCAGTCACCTGAGATTCAAGGTCTAGGCAGACCAGTCTGAGCACAGCCTGGATTGACTACAGGAAAGCTTATGACTCAATGCCGCACACATGGATCTGTGAATGCCTGGCGCTATACAAAGTCAACAGGACACTAAGGACCTTCCTCAAGAACTCAATGGGACTGTGGAAGACAACACTGGAAGTGAACTCAAGACAGCTCGCACAAGTGGACATCAAGTGCGGCATATACCAAGGTGATGCACTGTCCCCACTGCTGTTCTGCATAGGCTTAAACCCCCTCAGCCAGATAATCACAAGGTCTGGATATGGGTACAAGTTCAAGAGTGGAATCACCATCAGCCACCTCCTCTACATGGATGACATCAAGCTGTATGCTAAGAGTGAACGAGACATCGACTCACTGATCCACCTGACACGGATCTACAGCGAGGACATTGGGATGTCATTTGGACTGGAGTGTGGCAGGATGATAGTAAAGAGAGGGAAGGTAGTTAAGACCGATGGAGTGGAATTACCAGTGGGCCACATAGCAGACATAGAGACCAGCTATAAATACCTTGGTGTCCCACAGTCACACGGGAACCATGAGGAGAAGGCAAGGAAGATAGCAACATCCAAGTACCACCAAAGGATAAGACAGGTCCTGAAGAGCCAGCTCAATGGGAAGAACAAGATCCATGCCATCAACATGTATGCCCTGCCAGTCATCAGATACCCTGCCGGTATAGTGAGCTGGCCAAAGGAAGACATGGAGGCTGCCGATGTGAAGACCCGGAAGCTCCTCACAATGTACGGAGGTTTCCACCCCAAGTCCAGCACCCAGAGACTGTACACCAGCCGCAAAGAGGGCGGGCGGGGTCTGATGAGTGTCAAAGCCACTGTCCTGGATGAAACCTGGAGTATCCAGGAGTACATCAGTAAGATGGCACCCAAAGGTGAGCTGCTGAGAGAATGCCTCAGGCAGCAGCAGACATGGGAGGAAGTTCAAGCGGAGGAAATACCATGGCAAGACAAGCCCCTGCACGGGATGTACCATCGACAGATAGTTGAGGTGGCTGACATTGGGAAATCCTATCAGTGGCTGGAAAGGGCCGGACTAAAAGACAGCACTGAGGCACTGATCATAGCAGCACAAGAACAGGCACTAAGCACCAGATCCATAGAAGCAGGGGTCTACCACACTAGACAGGACCCAAGGTGCAGATTGTGCAAAGAGGCCTCAGAGACAGTCCAACACATAGTGGCAGGGTGTAAGATGCAAGCAGGAACAGCGTACACTGAACGGCACAACCAAGTAGCTGGCATTGTGTACAGGAACATCTGCACAGCGTATGGGCTAGACTCCCCCAAGTCCAGATGGGAGATTCCACAGAAGGTTGTGGAGAATAACAGGGCTAAGATCCTGT